>CM048755.1:662723800-665123800 GCA_026315105.1 Locusta migratoria | reverse complement strand
TTTGTCAAAGGCAACTTGGCAATGTTTAGACCATACAAAAGGAACATTCTTCCTACGTAAGTGATGCAGTGGAGCTGCAATCTGAGAAGCACTGGGAATAAATCTGAAATAATAGTTAAGCTTTCCCATTACTGCTTGCAATTCATGCACATTCTTAGGAGGAGGCAAGTCTTTGATTGCTCTAAGATGTGACTGTAAGGGATGGATTCCTTGGGCATTAATCACATGGCCTAGGTACTCTAGTTCAGTTTGAAAAAACAAACACTTTGCTTCATTGCAACGTAGACCTGCTGCAGTCAACACTTTGAAAAGTCACTCCAGGTTAGATAAATGTTCTTCAACTGTGCGCCCTGAGACCACAATATCATCTAAATAGTTCGAACAGCATGGTACAGAAACTGTCAGCTGTTCCAAAAAGTGCTGAAAAATAGCGGGGGCGGAAGAGCTGCCAAAGGGTAGGCGTTGAAATTGATAAAGGCCCATGTGAGTATTAATGACGAAAAACTTTTTTGACTCGTCATCAAGCGGAATCGGTAAGTATGCCTCTGCTAAATCAATCTTAGAATAGAAACGAGACTGTCCTAATTTGTCCATTAGTTCCTCAGGTCTGGGCAGGGGATAAATGTCTACAATTGTTTGACTGTTCACTGTTGATTTGAAGTCCGCACAGAGCCGAAGGTTTCCTGACGGCTTTGGTAGAATTACTAAAGGCGAGGCCCACTGACTCGCAGAAACAGGAGAAATCACCTCACTATCTTGCCAACGTTTAAGCTCTTCGGCAACTTTATCACGAAGGGCAATAGGCACTGGTCTAGCTTTACGAAATTTCGGTACTGCCGATTCTTTTAAAGTTACATGTGCCACGAAGTCTTTTGCACAACCTAGTTCCTGTGAAAACAAGTCACTGTATTTTTCACACAATGCGTTGATTTTATCCTGAGGCACTACTGACGAAATGTTAAGCACATCTCTTTGAATTGATAAACCAAACAAGTCAAATGCATCTAGTCCAAAAATGTTCTGTGTAGACTTGACCTGAAGAACTACAAAAGCAACTGTTTTTGTTACACCTTGAAAAGAGGCGGGCAGGCTACACATTCCTAGCATGGGAATATTTTGTCCTGTAAACGCTGTTAACACTTGCTGAGACAGCGACAATTTTGGCGAGCCCAGAAGTTCATAAGTGTCTTTATTAATTAATGTGGCAGCGGAACCAGTATCAAGCTGAAATTGCACAGTCTTAGTTTCTATGGAAAGCGTTACAAACAGTTTTTGCTTGTGGCGCTCGACAGGTGCGCGAATGTGGGTAACGTCTGCTACAGTGTTTTTGCTGCGCTTGCGCATTCGCGGGCTGCGTATGGTAGGAAGCGGCGCAGAATCGGCACACAGCGGATTAACAACACTGTCACTAGATGGAACTACCGCCGGATCGGCGTCCGCGCAATGCGAGGCTACTGCACTAAAATTACTTTGAGTAGCTACATCAAGTCTACTGTCACTAGCTACACAGTATTGGGCACTATTACAAGGAGAAGTTGCAGAAGGCACTAGTTTCACTACAGGATTGCACTGTACATTGTCATTTTGCTTGTCCCAAACCCTTTTCCGTTGCACACTTTTACGCGCTCGTCGGCGCTTGCGACGGGGCTCACTACTTAGTTTTGCAGTAGGCACAGAAAACTCATCATCGTTCTTACTACGTTGCTAGTGCGGTATTTGTTTCGTGTTTCGCAGTTATTATTTCTTACGTTTGTGTGCTATCGTCTTCGGCTGTTGTCTGCCGCCGCGACGTGCCTCTGTCGCCGTTAAGTGCCGCTGTCGCCGACTGCCGATCAGGGCCCCTACCGCCCGGCCGCTCCGGACTGCAGTATCGTCGTGTCGCCGCACCGTCGGCGTCCGACGCCTCCGGTGTTTTCGCCGCCGCCTCCGCCGCCCCGGAAGGTGCTTCTCCGGCCCACGCCGGGTTCGCTGCCGCCCAGCGCGCTCTGCCCGGCCGCCGCCGCTCCCGCCCCCACCTGGGCCGCTGGGAGGGACGTCCGCCGCTGATCCCGGAGCAGTGTTCTACAGCTAAGGTGACTGTACGACTCTGCCACGTCGACCCTGCCCCCTACTACTGTGTCCTCGACCATCATTTTTACTTCGCCCTCCCATGCCCCCACCACCATTTCCTGGAGCACATCCTCCCCTCTTCTTCCTGCCACAATTCCCTCCCTCCTCACCCTCACCACTCACTCCACCGTCGCCTTCTCCTCTGCCCCCACACAAGCTGCTGCCCTCGTCCCACACTCTCCTGCCCCTTCCTCCGTTCCCCCACTCGATTCCTTCCCTCCCTTCTCTGACTCCCGCGGTGACCGTGCCGCGGTTCGCACTCGACAGACCGCAGTTGACTCCTGTCCTCTCCCACCCGACGACGCAGCCGCAGGGCCGTCTCCTTGCCACCTTCCAGTCTCCCCTGTCCCCACTCCTGCCTCCCAGGCCCTCCTAAAACCAAAGAAGACAAAACGAGCATCCACAGATGCCACCTCCTCGGTGACGAAAAAGCCCGCCGACCCTCTCGCCACTGGCCCACCGGTCCCGATGGAAGCCGCCCCTCTCCCCCCTACCCAGCCAGCACCACCTCCCCCGCCACCCCTCCTCCCTTCTCAACCATCTGCTCTCCACACTTACGTCCTCAATAACCCTGACCCCCGACTCCTAGACTGCCGTGCCCTCACTCTCCTGTTTCGGCAGTATGCTCCTTCTGCCCCCATCTCCCAAATCATCCCACGGAGGGACTCTGTCCTCCTCAAATCACCTGACCCCGACCTCCACACACAGCTCCTCCACAAGATCCCCCGCGTCCACTTTGGACCCCGTGCCACCCTTGTCTCCCTCCCCCCTCCAGCCTCCAATCGCCAATCCCCTCCTCCCCGTCGTCCTCCCACGCTCACTGCTGTGATCACCAAATTGAACCCGGGGATCACAGAGGAAGAGGTGCTGGAGGAACTTCGGCGGGATCCCCGCCTATCCGTCCGCTCAGCTCGACGCATTAACAATGCGACGGGCCCCACCTTTCTCATGCGCGTCTTCACAGAAGACGCGCCATCCATCAACCACCTCCTCCGCAATGGGGCCCTCATTTACAACCTCCTGCACCAGGTGGAACCTTCCCGAGCACCTCCCCAGTCATACCGCTGCTCCCAATGCCTCACATATAATGATCACCTGACCGAAAATTGCCATCTCCCTCCTGTATGCCCCCACTGCAAAGGCCAACACTTCCAAACTTCCTGCCCTAACCTCGCCGCCACCCCCTCCTGTAACACCTGCGGTGGGGCACATCCCACCTACTCTTACAAATGTAAGTCCCGCCCCCCTCCCACCAAAGAAGAACTCACCGTCCCTGTCCGTCCCACTGATCCCCCAATCCCCGCTAATACCTCCTTATGCCCTCCCCCCACAGCAGAGGACATCATCCGGTTCCTGACTATTGTCCTCCAAAATATCCACCCTTTCCAGCGCCCTCACACCCTCCACCAAGTCTCCCTTGCCGCTCGCTCCCTCTTCAACCTTGATTTTAAGGCTACAACCTCCCAAAATCACAATCACTTCATCTTCTCCCGAACCGACCGTCCTCACACCCTAGTTTAGTCCCCACACCCGCTCCCTTTTCCTCTCCCTCTCCCCACCTTTCAACCTCATTATGGCGCAGCAACGATTTAACATCCTGTACTCCAATATTCGCTCCCTTCCCACCAATAAGCTCCTCCTGATGAACACCTTAAACCAACACCGCGTGGATGCCTTTCTCCTCAACGAAACTTTCCTCCTCCCTCACATACATGTCAGTACCACACCCTATATCCTACACCGTCACGACTCTCCCCATCCCCCTGCACGAGGTGGAGTGGCTTTCGGCCATCTCCGACACCACCCAGTTCGGCCACATCCCCTCCTCAACATCCCTTATGAACATCTCATCCACACCCTCTTCCTCCCTTCCCTCACTGTCACCTGTGCTACTATTTATATCCGCTCCCATGTTCCCATCCCTTATGACTTCCTTGCTCACATGGATAGCACCTTCACAACCTACGTGGTCGCCGCTGACCTCAATATTCACTCCCACACTCCTGCCGAACTCTGTCGGTGGCATCAGTTCATTCCTACCATCAATGGCGACATTGTCCCACTCCCACGCCACACCCGACCCTGTAGCAACACCACCCCTGATGTCGTCATTGTCTATCCCAATCTCCTTGGGCGCATCACCACCGACGTTCTTGACCCCATAGGCAGTGATCACGACACTGTTCTCCTTACCCTCACACACAATGTCCATCGCCCACAGAATCCTCACCCACCTCCACCTCCTAAACTCGTCCATGACTACTCCCGAGCAGACTGGGATGCCTTTCGCCTCTCCATCACCCATCAGGTCGAAAGCCACCATCTCCCCCTACACTCTCCCGATGATATCGACCAAGCTGCCTCCTTCCTTCTGCAGACCTTGTCTGATGCTATTCATTCGCACATCCCTAGCAAAGCTGTCCAGCAGCACCGTCCCACACTCCCTCCACAGGCTGTCCTTCTTCTGCGGGAATCCCGGCGCCTGTACCGCTCCTTCCTGCGAACCCGTGTGTATCCCGGTCACGGGATACACTCCTCCGCCGTCGGCACCTCCAGCGACACGTGTGCAGCCTCCTGACTGCCAAGAAACGCCGGGACTGGCATCAGACAGTGACACGGCTTAATGCCCACCTCCCAATCAACTCGTCTCGGTATTGGAACGCCTTCCACCGCCTCACTGGATCGAAACCTATGCCCACATACCCTCTCCTCCACCTTGACCAGCCCCTTCCTGATAATGCCAGTAAGGCTAACCATTTTGCCTCTTTCCTCTCTGATGTATTCTCCATCCCTGAAAATCCTAACTTTGATTATTCCTTGTTCCCAGATGTCCATGAAAAAACCGATGTCTCCATCCCACCCCTGGCTCCTGGCTTCCATTACCTGGACCACATCCCCCCATCGGACATTAACACCCCCATCACTGCACACGACATACAATTGATACTGCGCACCAAATGCAACACAGCTCCCGGCCACAATCACATCACATACCGCCACCTCAAAGAATGTCAGCTCCCTTTCCTCACCACTCTTGCTTCCCTCTATACCACCATCCTCTACACTGGCTACTACCCTCGCCTGTGGAAAATCTCCCGAGTCCTCATGTTCCTCAAACCCAACAAACCCCCCTCTGATGCCTCCTCCTACCGCCCGATTTGCCTCACCCCAGTGTTCAGCAAGATCTTCGAATCCATTCTGTCCCGTCGCATCCATCACCACCTCAACCTCCACCGCCTTCTCCCAGACACCCAATGTGGCTTTCGTCCTTCCTTCTCCACTGACGACCAACTCCTTCGACTTAGGCACCTCGTTTCCCTCCAGCTAAATTCCCGTCGTGCCGCCATCTTTGTGTCCTTAGACCTGGAACGGGCCTACGATCGGGTCTGGCACTCTGGCCTGCTCTTCAAACTCCAAACCTATGCTCTTCCCATCAACCTCGTCCGGGTCATTGCCTCCTTCCTCTCCGACCGCCCCACCTATGTTACCGTCCACAACACCGACTCCCGTCTTTTTTATCCCTCTGCTGGTGTGCCCCAAGGCTCTGTCCTTTCTCCCCTCCTGTACCTCCTGTATACCTCGGATATGCCTAAGCCTGCCCCTCCCGTACACCTTTTCCAATATGCTGGCGACACCGCTTTCCTTGCCTTAGCTCCCACCCTTGCCCGTTCCAACCGCCTGCTCCAAGAACACCAGTGGCTCCTGTCTATAAATCCTACCAAAACCCAGGCGATCATCATAGGTCGTACAACCCCTTCCTTCCGTCCCCGAGATTTTTATCTGACCCTCCATAACCGTCCCATTCGTCTCACCCCTACCATAAAGTACCTGGGCCTCACTATTGATCGCACCCTCTCCTGGACTCCCCATCTACGCGCTATCAAAGAAAAAGCCCGCTCCCGCCTCCACCTCCTAAAACTCCTTGTTGGCTGAACATGGGGCCTCAACCCTTCTACCATCCTCTATACCTACAAATCCCTCATCCGCCCAGTCCTCTGTGTCGCCCATCCCGCCTGGATCTCCGCTCCCCCATCCTTCTACAAATCTCTGGAGATACTGGAACGCCATGCCCTCCACCTCGCCTTCCGTATCCCACTTTATCCCCCTTCCCCCACGCGGATCCTCTATGATCTCATTTCTTTCCCCAGACTCGTTCTCTTTATTGAAAATCTCCGCCTCCGTTACATATCCCGCAAATCAGATCCGCCTAATCCTCTAGTCCATCCCCTCCTCTCTGCACCTGATACATTGCCGCGCCTCCACCACTGTATTCCCCCTGCCCTCCACTTGTCCACCCTCCGGATCCTTTCCCATGGCAACTTCCGTACCCTCCCCCTCCCGGATGATGCCCTCCGACCTGACATCTACCCTTCATACCAGCTTTGATCCTTCTCCTTGCTCCCTCTCCCCCTTCTCTCCCTGAGGGCCCCGACTATCCCTCCCTTCCTGTCCCTTCTCCCCTCCTCCGTCCCCCCGGATCCTCCTCTTACCGCCCTCCCCTATCCTTCTTCCCCGTGGCTTCCTTGGACATCATCCCCCCTGTCCCTTCCCTACCGGCTCTGTGGCTCCTCCCCACCCTCTCCATCTCCTTTTATCCCTTTTCCCCCCACACCACATCTTCAATGCTGTCAGTTCCCCACCATCTACGGAACCTCCTTTGTGCTTCGACAAGTGTGGTGTGTTTTAGTTAAATTGTTTTATTTTACAACAGTGGACGGCCAACCCGCAGCCGACACCATCAGTTTTAACTTGTGTATCTCTCGAAGTGTGTGTTGTGTTTTTTTTTTGTTTTAACTCCAGCTAGCGGACGGTTCACCATGGCCGCTGCCCTATACTCATTTTAATTGTGTGTGTGCGCCACTGACATTCGAGCAACTGTTTTTATTCACCACTTTCGCCGCTCCAAGTGTTTTATGTAACCACTGTTTCCTCCATTTTATGTACTGTGTTTTATCTCCATTTTAAATCTCCGTTTTATGTCTGTATTATCTCCAAAATTTTATCTCCTTTGTGTTTTTATGTTCTCCACTGACAAATTTTATTTCTGTAGGCCGAAGAGCGCCAGTGAGCGCTGCCGGCCCGCCCCTATTCTAGGGGAATTGAAACGACAATAAAGAAAAAAAAACAGAAGACTTTCATCCTTTCCGCCTGGTAGCAGGCATCGCCGTTACGATTGTCTCCGTAACTCTGCTGCGCTTCCAGGTCCGTCGCCGTCGCCGTCGCCGTCGCCGTCGCCGTCGCCGTTCCAGTGCCAGGAGTATTTGCTGCTCGCCGCAGCCGCCTGCCGCTGTCACTGCCCAGCCCTGCCTGGAGGCGCCGCCGCCAGGAGGCCCTGCTGGACCTGCTCGCCGCTCCGGACCTGCTCGCCGCCCCGCTGCTCCATTCCAGCCCGGTGATCGTCTCGCCGCCGCCGCCGCCGCCGCCGCCGCCGCCCGGAGGTTCTGCCCCGGGGGTCCTGCTGACCGCCGGACCGGTTCGCCGCCCCGTCGCCGCCGCTACGCAGCCGCCCCGATCCCCTCGGGTCGGTCCTCGCCGTCTACTCGCCGCCGCCGGCGTCGTCTCCGCCGCCGCCGCCGCCGCCGCCGCCGCCCTCCAGCCAGCTGCCGGTGGTCTCCCGCCGCTACACCGCGGCCCGAGGCTTCCGCCAGTTCCAGACGGCCACCTGCAGTGGTCGCCACCTTTACCTAGAACTTTCCACCTTTTCATTCTCTTCGACTTCTTTCCCTCTTTGTCCTTATCAATGTCCAACACCCCAGTCACCGTCACCACCGCCATTTTATATACCACCGCCCCCACCGTTACGACTTGGAGCTCCACGCACGCCCGCCCTTCCCACGACATCCCCCTCTCCGTGCTCCTCTCCACCACAGCCGCCTCCCACGTCTCTGCTCCACCCCCAGCCACCGTGTATCTCCCCCTCACCTCCCCTGCAGTCTTCCCCCCCATCTCACCGGCACGGATCACCCATCGCCGGGCCACGGTGGCCGACACCCCGCAGTCGCCACCTTTTACCGCCGCACCGCGACAGGGCCCCGCCCCCCGCCACATCCCCGTCGATCCCATTCCGTCTTTCTCCTCCTCCACTGGCGCCCGTAAAAAGACCACCAAACGGGTAAGCGCGGACCCCGTCCCTTCCGCCTCCAAGAAGGCTCCTCCTCCCCCTCCTCCTCCACCTCCACAGCCTGCCGACATCATGGACACTGCACCCATCGCCCCCAACCGGATCTGTACACCTACCTCCTCTCCCGTCCCGATCCCCGCTTCCTCGACAATCGTAGCCTCTCCCTGGAACTCCGAAAGTACTTCCCTGCCGCCCCTATCGCCCAACTCATCCCCCGTAGGGACTCTGTCCTTATCAAATCTCCCAGCCCTACTTTCCATACCGACATGCTTCAGCGCCTCCCTGCCATCCACCTCGGCCCCCACGCGACCCTCACCCCATACTATACCTCCTCCTCCCCCCGTCAACCTCTCCCTCCCCACCGTCCACCCACCCTCACCGCCGTGATAACCAAACATAG
The DNA here is from genome assembly GCA_026315105.1 of Locusta migratoria. Lineage (NCBI taxonomy): Eukaryota > Metazoa > Arthropoda > Insecta > Orthoptera > Acrididae > Locusta > Locusta migratoria. Next base: position 665,115,170 of record CM048755.1, on the reverse strand, counting down.
TCCGGTTTTCACGGAGAAGGAGGTGTTGGGCCAACTCAATGCCCACCCGGACATCTCCGTTCGCCCTGCCAAGATTATCCATAACTCCACCGGACCCACCTACCTGATGCGGATTTTCACTGAATCCGCATCCTCCATCGATCGCCTCCTCCTCGAGGGGGCCCTTATCTATGACCGCCGCTACAAGGTAGAACCCTCCCGCTCCCCACCCCAATCCTACCGCTGTGCCAGGTGTCTCGTTTATAACGATCACCTGACACAGGACTGCCGCAACCCACCCACCTGTCCCCACTGCAAGTCCAATCACCTCCACAAACACTGTCCTAACCTCGCCTCCCCTCCTGTCTGCACCACCTGTGGTGGCCCCCATCCCACCTACTCCTATAAATGCAAATCCGTTCCCGCCCCCACCACTCCCGAACTTACCGTCCCTGTTCGTCCTGTCGATCCCCCTTCTCCATCCCAACAACTCCCTCTGCCCCCCTCCAACCGTAGAGGACGTCATCCGATTTGTCACGACCGTCCTCCAGAACATCCATCCCTTCCAGTGTCCCCATACCCTCCAGCAGATCGCCCTTGCCGCCCGTTCCGTTTTTCACCTCGAAACCTTCGCCACCCTCTCCTGTGCACATTCCCACTTCACCTTCTCCCAGCAAGTTACCCTAGTCTAGACACACCGTACCCTCTTTTCCCGTCGCCCCCTCTCCCTCCTCTTGCCCTTCCCTTTCGACCCCTATGGCAAGCCCTTCCTATACCTTCCTCTATCATAATGTCCACTCTATTCCTGCCAATAAACACCTCCTTATGCACACCCTTTCCCACCACCATGTGGATGCCTTCCTCCTGAACGAGACCTTCCTGAAACCCCGCCGTCCCATCAGCACCGCTCCCTACGTCCTCCACCGTACCGATGGCCCCCCACCCCTCGCCCGCGGCGGAGTGGCGATCGGCAACCTCCGCCACCACCCCGTTCGGCTCCAACCTCTCCTTAATGACCCCACCGAACACCTGATCCTCAGCCTCTTCCTCCCATTCCTTACTGTCACCCTCACTACCATCTATATCCGCAGCACTGCTCCCTCCCCTATGCCTTCCTCTCCCACATAGACCGCTCCTTCACGACCTATGTGATTGCCGCCGACCTTAACCTTTCTTCCCGTCCGCCCGCTGAACTCTGGCGGTGGCGTCACTTCGTCACCACCTCGCTCCGTGGCGACGTCCTTCCTCTTCCCCGCCCAACCCGCCCGAAAGCAACACCACGCCCGACGTCATCCTGGCGTCTCCCAACCTCCTTGGGCGCATCACGGAGGGTGTCCTCGACCTTATAGGCAGTGACCACGCCCCTGTCCTACTTACCCTTGACCACCGCCCCCGCCCTGCCCGTGCTCCCCGTCCCATGCCCCCTCCCAAACTCGTTCATGATTATTCCCGTGCCGACTGGGATGCCTACCGTCGCTCCATTGACACCTCGGTCGCAAGCCACCCACTTCCCCTCCGCACTCCTGACGATATTGATCATGACTCCTCCTTCCTCCAGCAGACCGTTGCTGACGCGGTCCATGCCCACATCCCCACCCGGGCGATTTATCCTCACCGTCCTACCCTTTCTCCACAGGCCGTCCTTCTCCTTCGCGAATCCCGTCGTCTGTACCGCTCCTTCCTCCGGACCTGTGACTGGGACACACTCCAACGCCACCGGCAAATCCAACGCCACATCCGATAGCTCTTGTCCGCGAAAAAACGCCGGGACTGGCGCCAGACATGCACCCGCCTCAATTCCACGCTCCCTGTCAACTCCTCCAAGTACTGGCATGCCTTCCGCCGCCTTACTGGCGGTCACTCCTCCCCCCACTACCCGCTTCTCCATGATGACCGTCCTTTTCCTGACAACGCCAGTAAGGCAGAACACTTTGCCTCCTACCTCTCCATAGTCTTCTCCATTCCTGATGATCCTCTCTTTGACTATTCTCTCTTCCCAGACGTCCATGAGCGAACCGATACCTCCACTCCTCCGCTCGCCCCCGGCTTGCAGTACTTGGACCACATCCCCCCCTCAGAACTGAACACACCCAGTACCGCCCGTGACATCATTGACACTCTTCGGACTAAACGCAACACCGCCCCTGGTCACGACCGGCTGACCTACCGCCACCTCCGAGCCTGCCCCCCCTCCTTCCATGAAGCTCTTGCTACCTTATATAATGTCATCCTTTTCACCGGCTTTTACCCCGACCTGTGGAAGACCTCCCGTATTCTCATGTTCCTAAAACCTGATAAGCCCCCATCCCAGACCTCATCCTACTGTCCCATCAGTCTTACCTCCGTGTTCAGCAAGGTCCTGGAAACCATCCTCTCCTGTCATATCCATATATCCATCAGCACCTCCATCGCCACCAGTTCCTCCCCCTTTCCCAATGTGGCTTCCGACCCTCCTTCTCTGCCGATGACCAGCTCCTTCGCCTTACTCATCTCCTTTCTGTCCAACTCAACTCCCGTCGCTCCGCAATTTTTGTCTCCCTTGATATCCAAAAAGCCTACGACCGTGTATGGCATTCCGGTCTCCTCTTCAAGCTCCAGTTCCACGCCCTTCCTATTAATTACGTCCGCCTCATTGCTTCCTTTCTCACCCGCCACCCCTCCTATGTCACTGTCTGCAACTCCGACTCCCGTTTGTTCTACCCCTCTGCCGGGGTGCCCCAAGGCTCCGTCCTCTCTCCTCTCCTTTATCTCATCTACTCCGCCAACATGCCCCAACCCGAGCCTCCCTTTACCTTCTACAATATGCTGACGACACCGCCTCCCTAGCCCTCGCCCCCTCCCTTGCCCGCTCCCAGTTTTTGCTCCAGTCCCACCTCACCGAGTTCACCTTATGGTGTAACCAGTGGCTCCTCTCCGTCAATCCTGACAAATCCCAGGCAATTATCATAGGTCGTACCACCCGCTCCTTCCGTCTCCATGATTTCTACCTCACCCTCCACAACCGCCCCATCCGCCTCACCCCCACCCTGAAGTACCTTGGCCTAACCCTCGACCGTAACCTTTCCTGTACCCCCCACCTCCGCACTGTCCGACAGAAAGCCCTCTCCCGCCTTAACCTCCTCAAACTCCTCACTGGCCGGACGTGGGGTCTCAGCCCCTCCACCATTCTCTACACCTACCGCTCCCTCATGCGTCCTGTCCTTTGCAGCTTCCATCCCGCCTGGATCTCCGCTCCCACATCCTACTATAAAACCCTCCAAGTCCTCGAGCCCCACGCCCTCCGCCTCGCCTACCGCATCCGGCTCCCATCCCCCACGCGGATCCTGTATGACCTGATACCGTTTCCCTACCTCCTTGAATATCTTCAGCATATCCGTATCCTCTATACCACCCGTAAAATAGACACCCGCAACCCCCTGGTCCACCCCATCCTTACCAACCCTGGGCCTCTGCCACGCCTCTACCACGTTATACCCCCTTCCCTTCATCTCCACAACCTCCACATCCTCTCCCAGGGTAATTTCCGCCGCCTCCCCCTCCCTGGTGACGTCCTCCGTTCCGACATATACCCGTCCTACCAGCTCTGATCCCCCACCCATAGATAAAGTGCTCCCTCTCCCCCCTCCCCTTCCGCTCCCCTGCTTGGCTACCCCCTCCCTGCTCTGGAGTCCCAACGGTTCCTCCCTGCCGCCCCCCCTTTCCCCGCCGTTTTTTCCTCTCCCCCACGCTTTGCTCCCCCCCCCCCTTTCTCAGGGGTCCTGGGCCGACAGTTTTAAAAGTGCTCCGTCAAGTGTTGTGTGTTGTGCTACAGTGAAGTGTGTGTTTTTTAACTGCGTCCACCGCAACCAGACAAGTGTCGCACCGTGTATTTTACTTAGTGTCTCCGTGTACTCGCCGTCCTATGTTCTTGTCGCCCAACATGTGCTTTTTAGGTCACTGTGGCTCATCATTTTTAACTAACTATATGTGGTTTTAATCATCTGTCTATTATACTGTACTCCAAACTGTCGCCTTGTCTATGTCTCTTTATCTCTGTAGTTTTATCTCCTGTTATATATTTTAATTCTCCACTTATATATGTATTTTTACTCTCGGCTGAAGAGCAGCCCATAGTGCTGCTGCCAGCCTACCAGTGTACTGCTGGTATAAAATTCAATAAAGAAAAAAAAAACAGAAGACTTTGCTTCCCTCTGTACCACCATCCTCTACACTGGCTGCTACCCCCGCCTGTGGAAACTCTCCCGAGTCCTCATGTTCCTCAACCCCAACGAGCCCCCATCTGATGCCTCCTCCTACCTCCCGATTTGCCTCACCCCAGTGTTCAGCAAGGTCTTCGAATCCATTCTGTCCCGTCGCATCCATCACCACCTCCACCTCCACCGCCTTCTCCCAGACACCCAATGTGGCTTTCGTCCTTCCTTCTCCACTGACGACCAACTCCTTCGACTTAGGCACCTCCTTTCCCTCCAGCTAAATTCCCGTCGTGCCGCCATCTTTGTGTCCTTAGACCTCGAACGGGCCTACGATCGGGTCTGGCACTCTAGCCTGCTCTTCAAACTCCAAACCTATGCTCATCCCATCAACCTCGTCCGGGTCATTGCCTCCTTCCTCTCCGACCGCCCCACCTATGTTACCATCCACAACACCGACTGCCGTCTTTTTTATCCCTCTGCTGGTGTGCCCCAAGGTTCTGTCCTTTCTCCCCTCCTGTACCTCCTGTATACCTTGGATATACCTAAGCCTGCCCCTCCCATACACCTTTTCCAATATGCTGACGACACCGCTTTCCTTGCCTTAGCTCCCACCCTTGCCCGTTCCAACCGCCTGCTCCAAGAACACCTTGACCTCTTTGCCGCTTGGTGCAACCAGTGGCTCCTGTCTATAAATCCTACCAAAACCCAGGCGATCATCGTAGGTCGTACAACCCCTTCCTTCCGTCCCCGAGATTTTTATCTGACCCTCCATAACCGTCCCATTCGTCTCACCCCTACCCTAAAGTACCTGGGCCTCACTATTGTTTGCACCCTCTCCTGGACTCCCCATCTACGCGCTATCCAAGAAAAAGCCCGCTCCCGCCTCCGCCTCCTCAAACTCCTTGTTGGCCGAACATGGGGCCTCAACCCTTCTACCATCCTCTATACCTACAAATCCCTCATCCGCCCAGTCCTCTGTGTCGCCCATCCCGCCTGGATCTCCGCTCCCCCATTCTTCTACAAATCTCTGGAGATACCGGAACGCCATGCCCTCCACCTCGCCTTCCGTATCCCACTTTATCCCCCTTCCCCCACGCGGATCCTCTATGATCTCATTTCTTTCCCCAGACTCGTTCTCTTTATTGAAAATCTCCGCCTCCGTTACATATCCCGCAAATCAGATCCGCCTAATCCTCTAGTCCATCCCCTCCTCTCTGCACCTGATACATTGCCGCGCCTCCACCACTGTATTCCCCCTGCTCTCCACTTGTCCACCCTCCGGATCCTTTCCCGTGGCAACTTCCGTACCCTCCCCCTCCCGGATGATGCCCTCCGACCTGACATCTACCCTTCATACCAGCATTGATCCTTCTCCTTGCTCCCTCTCCCCCTTCTCTCCCTGAGGGCCCCGACTATCCCTCCCTTCCTGTCCCTTCTCCCCTCCTCCGTCCCTCCGGATCCTCCTCTTACCGCCCTCCTCTATCCTTCTTCCCCGTGGCTTCCTGGGACATCATCCCCCCTGTCCCTTCCCTACCGGCTCTGTGGCTCCTCCCCACCCTCTCCATCTCCTTTTATCCCTTTTCCCCCACACCACATCTTCAATGCTGTCAGTGCCCCACCATCTACGGAACCTCCTTTGTGCTTTGACAAGTGTGGTGTGTTTTAGTTAAATTGTTTTATTTTACAGCAGTGGATGGCAGCCGACACCATCAGTTTTGACTTGTGTATCTCTCGAAGTGTGTGTTGTGTTTTTTGTTTTAACTCCAAATAGCGGACGGTCTCACCATGGCCGCTGCCCTATGCTCATTTTAAATGTGTGTGTGCCACTGAAATTCGAGCAACTGTTTTTATTCACCTTTTCGCCGTTCCAAGTGTTTTATGTCAACACTTTTAACTCCATTTTATGTACTTTGTTTAATCTCTGTGGTGTTGCACAAGTCCAAAGTGCGCGACACCTACTTTCGCCGCGCGTCGCCATGCACGCACGGCGCGGCGTTCTTACGACGACAACCACGAGCGACCTCTGCGACAACCCCGCTCGTGGCCACAACTGAACGACATCGTTCACTTAGGTCTAAGATAGGAACCAGTTAGCACTTTGGAATCAGATAGGCACCAGTGAAGACTTGGCTATCGGATAGGCACTAGGCAGATCTCTAGCTCAACTATGTATCAGCATTTTGCCGTACTGAACTATGTAAAAGTTAAGTATTGTATAAATTCTGTGCAATGTATATCTCGTTCTAATTTACTCTAGTGTTTCTAGTTTCTGGCTGCTCCCCTCCGTACCTGCACCAGCGTGCTATCTTTATTCCTGTGTCGGTCTCATTCCACTCGGACACCGACACTTACGACGGAAACGAGACACAAAAGCGGCGACGAGGCTGGGACACAAAAGCGGCGACCAGGATGGGACACAAAAGTGGCGACGAGGAGTGTTAGACGAACCTTGGACCAGCCCGCTTGCAGCAGCCAGACAGCAGCAGTCGGAGCAGAAATTGCTCCCGCCCACCCACCCTTATTATAAGATTTTTGGGGGAACTTATTCTGTTACGTGTTTTGTGGACTTTTTTGTTGCAGTGCGTCCTCTTTCATATTGCATTTGTGTTTTGTTATACGTTACTTGTATGCGCGGCGCCTAATCGGTCAGCATGGCCACTACCCCGAACCCAAACTTAATGGAAATTATTCAGTTACAGACGGCGCAAATCACACTACTCCTGCAAGCAGTGGCCCAGCTCACAGCGCAAGCAGCTAACCAACAACAACAGCCGTCACTTCAGCAGCCCACACCTGCCGCTGCAACGCTTCCTACGTTTCGCCAGTACAACGAACGAGAGGAAGAATGGAGTGACTACTTCGCTCAATTTCAAGACCTCGTCGCGGCTCATCAAATAACAGGTCAGACAGTTAAACATTTTTTTCTCGCCGTAGTTGCCACCACGACTTTCGTGTTACTGCAGAAACTTTTCCCGCAAGCATCTCCTCGTGATGTAGAATTTGAACAAATAGTAGATGCACTGAATGCTCATTATGAGAGAAAAGTTCTCGTAGCTGCGGCGCGGTACCGATTTTTCAGACTTAAAAAATTACCTGAGCAGTCACACCAAGACTGGATCACTGAGTTGAAGGGCTTAACCCGCAGATGTAAATTTACTTGCTCTTGTGGACTTTCTTATAGTGACGTGATGTTCAGAGATGCGATCACGCAGAACATTCAGGACCCCAGAATTAGGGCAGCAATTCTGAAACAGTCTGACCCCTCTTTAGACAGTGTACTGCAGCTTATAGAAGCACATGATACTTTTGACTTAGCAGATGTAGAAATGCAAAGCCACAGTGTAAATTCAGTGTGCCGCAACGGACGCTTTCCTAGCCGTAGTTCTCAGTATAGCACTAGTGATTCTTTAAATTCTACCGGCCGTGCAGAACAGACATGGAACAGTAGCCAGTGTAAAAGTGCGACACAAAGGTCGCCCCGTCGTGTTAGAAACAGTAATATGAATATCGGGCGCCAACGCTCATTTCAGAAAAATGTTCGAAAGTCTTGCTCCCAGTGTGTATCTCGCCACAAGCGTGCGCAATGCCCTAGCCGCAACGCAACCTGTTATCAATGTGGCAAAACAGGACATGTACGGACAGTGTGTATGCAAAACAACAATTCTAAGAACAGTGCTTTGCCGAGTGCACGAACAGTTCATGCTGTCCATGTCATAGACACTGTGGAATTGAACAGTGCTTTACTTAGTTCTCAATTGCAAGGAAGTTCTTCTGCCCCTACTGCAAAACTATGTAGTGAGCCACGTCGCAAGCGCCGACGAGCGCGTAAAACAGTGCAACGGAAAAGGGTTCGGGACAAGCAAAATGACTATGTACAGTGCAATCCTGTAGTGAACCTAGTGCCTTCTACAACTCCTCATTGTAAAAGTGCCCAGTACTTTGTAGATAGTGACAGTAGACTTGTTGTAGCTACTCAAAACTTTAGTGCAGTAGTTAGTGAATCTGTTGCAGCCTCGCAATGTGCGGACGCCGATCCGGCGGTAGTGCCATCTAGTGACAGTGATATTAATCTGTGTGCCGAGTCTGTGCCGCTTACTAACATACGCAGCTCGCGAATGCGCAAGCGCAGCGAACAAGTGCTATCAGATGTTGCCCACATGCGTGCACCTGTCGAGCGCCACAAGCAAAAACTTTTTGTGACTCTCTTCATAAAAAATAAGACTGTGCAATTTCAGCTTGACACTGGTTCCGCTGTTACATTAATGAATAAAGACACTTATGAACTGCTGGGTTCGCCAAAATTGTCGCCGTCACAGCAAGTGTTAACAGCATATACAGGTCAAAATATTCCCGTGCTAGGAACGTGTAGCCTGCCCGCCTCTTTTCAAGGTGTAACAAAAACAGTTGCTTTCGTAGTTCTTCAGGCCAAATCTACACAGAACATTTTTGGACTCGATTCATTCGACTTGTTTGGTTTATCAATTCAAAGACATGTGCTTCAAATTTCGTCAGTAGTGCCTCAGGACAAAATAAATGCATTGTGTGAAAAATATAGTGACTTGTTTTCGCCGGAACTAGGTTGTGCAAAAGACTTCGTGACACATGTAACTTTAAAAGAATCTGCAGTACCAAAATTTCGTAAAGCTAGACCAGTGCCTATCGTAATTCGTGATACAGTTGCCGAAGAACTTAAACGTTGGCAAGAAAGTGGTGCGATTTCTCCTGTTTCTGCGAGTCAGTGGGCCTCGCCTATAGTAATTATACCCAAGCCGTCAGGAAAACTTCGTCTCTGTGCGGACTTCAAATCAACAGTGAACAGTCAAACAATTGTAGACACTTATCCCCTGCCCAGACCTGAGGATCTAATGGACAAATTAGGACAGTCTCGCTTCTTTTCTAAGATTGATTTAGCAGCGGCATACTTACAGATTCCACTTGATGACGAGTCAAAAAAGTTTTTCGTCATTAATACTCACATGGGTCTTTTTCAATTTCAACGCCTACCCTTTGGCAGTTCTTCTGCCCCCGCTATTTTTCAGCGCTTTTTGCAACAGCTGACATTTCTGTACCGTGTTGCTCGAACTACTTAGATGATATTGTGGTATCCGGACGTACAGTTGAAGAACATTTATCAAACCTGGAGTGCCTTTTCAAAGTGTTGACTGCAGCAGGTCTACGTTGTAATAAAGCAAAGTGTTCGTTTTTTCAAACTGAAATAGAGTACCTAGGCCATGTGATTAATGCCCAAGGAATCCATCCCTTACAGTCACATCTTAGAGCAATCAAAGACTTGCCTCCTCCTAAGAATGTGCACGAATTGCAAGCAGTAAAGGGAAAGCTTAACTACTATTTCAGATTTATTCCCAATGCCTCTCAGATTGCAGCTCCACTGCATCACTTACGTAGGAAGAATGTTCCTTTTGTATGGTCTAAAGATTGTCAGGTTGCCTTCGACAAATTAAAGTCTGCACTACTCAGTGATGCATGTTTGATTCCCTTTGACCCACAGAAGCCTTTAGTGTTAGCAGTTGATGCCTCGTCATACGGTCTGGGTGCAATTTTGCCACATCGTATTGGTTCTCACGATCGTCCTATTGCCTTTGCGTCCAAGCTACTGACGCCGACGCAACAGAATTACAGTCAGATAGAAAAGGAGGCCTTAGCAATCATTTACGGCGTCACAATGTTTCATCATTATCTATATGGCAGAAAATTCTATTTGTTGACATACCACAAGCCTCTCACATCGTTGTTCTCACCCACAAAGCCAATTCCGCCACGAACGGCACAAAGGCTCAGAGATGGTCCTTGATACTGTCAAATTATCAGTATGAGATTTTGTACCGACCTACCTCTAAAGACGCCAACGCGGACACACTTTCCCGACTTCCGGTTGGCTAGGATGTGTCGTTTGATTCTTCAGAAATGGCATGTTGCTAGATAGACTCTATAGATGCTTCTGCTGTCGCAGATTTCCCTTTGAACTCTCGTCGGGTTGCACAGGAAACAGTGGCGGATGCAGACCTAAGTGTGATAGCACGTTTTGTTCGCTTTGGTTGGCCTGCCAGAGCCAAAGACATTGATCAGCCTCTGGTTCGACGTTATTTTGCACAACGTCATGCATTATCTTTAAGTCAGGGTGTTACATACGGACAACAACCAAACAAGAGTGATTGTTCCTCGTTCCCTGCAACGTGAAGTGTTACGCCTCCTGCATCGAGGACATTGGGGTATTGTTAGGACAAAGAAACTGGCCAGACGTCATTGTACCTGGGTTGGTATGGACGCTCAGATAGAGAACATGACGACACAGTGTACTGTTTGTGCGGAGCATCAGGCGGCTCATCCGCAACGTTTCTCAGACTGGCCACGCCCCAACGGACCATGGCAACGTTTACACATTGACTTTGCCGGACCTTTTTGGAATACGCGCTGGTTAATTGTTGTAGACGCTTTCAGCAAGTTTCCTTTCGTGATTGCCATGAACTCAACGACGTCGTCTAGTACAATCAGTGCCTTAACATCAGTGTTTTGTATCTTAGGTTTGCCTGAAACTATCGTCAGTGACAATGGACCTTAGTTTGTTAGTGCGGAATTTCAACAGTTTTGTCGCGTGAATGGCATTCAGCATATCAACGCCGCTCCTTTACACCCTCAGTCCAATGGTGAAGCAGAACGTTTCGTTCGAACATTCAAGTCTCACATGGAAAAGATGAAAGGTCAGCACTCCAGGCAGCAAGCTCTTCAAATTTTCCTGTCTACGTATCGGTGCATGCCACGTGACGGCCAGTCTCCTGCCGAGCTGCTACACGGTCGCCGTCACCGCACTCTCCTTCACCTGCTGCAGCCTCCCACGCACCGAGTCGGTTCGTATGGCGCTACGCGTTTTCAGGTTTCCACGTCGGTGCTGTACAGGATGTTTGCTGGAAACAAGAAGAAACTATGGATGCCGGGCACCATTCAGCACGTGCTCGGTCGCAATGTGTATGTTGTACGTTCTTCCACAGGGTCGGAGCTGCGGCGCCACGCAAACCAATTGCGCTTGCACAGGCCGCGCGATCCTGTCTCCGGTTTCTTGATTCCAGACCCAGTTCACCGCCAGGGAGCACAGCCACATCGTTCGTCCTATGGACGTCGACGCACCTCCGACGCAGTCGTCCCGCCGCTGTCGCCGCCGCAGATGTCAGCGTCACCGAGAGGGACTCCGGGACCGTGCGCCCCCCCCCCCCCCCCCCCAGCTTGGGCCACGCACCTCCGAAGAAGATGACCTGCTTCCTCTGGGCGGGGGTGTGCGCCCTTCCCCAGGTTTCGGCAGGTTTCCTGGAAGATCGCAAGGCGGATGCCGGGGCGCGGACGGCGTCTCGATCCCAGCCTCAGCTACGACGCCCGTCCCACCAGTAACGCCCCCGCCCAGGCCCTACTGCCAGTGCCGTCGCCGTGGCCCTCAGCCCTACGCCACGATGGCGCGGCGGTTTGGGGAGGAGGGGTGTGGTGCCGCACAAGTCCAAAGTGCGCGCCACCTACTTTCGCCGCGCGTCGCCATGCACGCACGGCGCGGCGTTCTTACGACGACAGCCACGAGCGCCCTCTGCTACAACTCCGCTCGTGGCCACCACTGAACGACATCGTTCACTTGGGTCTGAGATAGGAACCAGTTAGCACTTTGGAATCAGATAGGCACCAGTGAAGACTTGGCTATCGGATAGGAACTAGGCAGATCTCTAGCTCAACTATGTATCAGCATTCTGCCGTACTGAACTATGTAAAAGTTAAGTATTGTATAAATTCTGTGCAATATATATCTCGTTCTAATTTCCTCTAGTGTTTCTAGTTTCTGGCTGCTCCCCTCCGTACCTGCACCACCGTGCTATCTTTATTCCTGTGTCGGTCTCATTCCATTCGGCCACCGACACTTACGACGGAAACGAGACACAAAAGCGGCGACGAGGCTGGGACACAAAAGTGGCGACGAGGATGGGACACAAAAATCTCCATTTTAAATTTCCGTTTTATGTCTGTACTATCTCCAAAATTTTATCTCCTTTGTGTTTTTATGTTCTCCGCTGACAAATTTTATTTCTGTAGATTGAAGAGCGCCAGTGAGTGCTGCCGGCCCGCCTCTTTCTTAGGGTAATTGAAACCACAATAAAGAAAAAAAAATAGACCTTTCTTGCAATTGAGAACCAAGTATAGCACTGTTCAATTCCACAGCGTCTATTACATTGACGGAATGAACTGTTCGTGCACTCGGCAAAGCACTGTTTCTAACGGTACCGTTCTTTGAATTTACATTCTGCACACACTGTTTGTACATGTCCTGATTTGCAACATCGATAACAAGTTGCGTTGCGACTAGGGCAATGCGCACGTTTGTGGCGAGATACACACTGGGGGCAAGACTTACGAACATTTTCTGAAATGAACGTTGGCGCCCGTTATTCAAATTACTGTTTCTAACACGACGGGGCGCACTTTTACACTGGCTACTGTTCACTGACAGTTCAGCATGGCCGGTAGAATTTAAATAATCACTAGTGCTATACTGAGAACTGTGACTACGAAAGCGTCCTTTGCGGCGCACTGCATTAACACTGTGGCTTTGCATTTCTACATCTGCTAAGTTCAAAGTATCATGCGCTTCAATAGCTGCAGTACACTGTCTAATGAGGGGTCAGACTGTTTTAAAATAGCTGCCCTAATTCTGGGGTCCTGAATGTTCTGAGTGATAGCGTCTCTCAACATCACTTCACTATAAGAACGTCCACAAGAACAAGTAAATTTACATTTGCGGGTTAAGCCCGGTGGCGGTAGATGTGGGCGGCTGGTGCGACGGCTGGTTTTGTTGTTGGTGATCCTGTGCCATCATTTGCGACACTGCTTGAAGTAGTTGCGTAATTTGCGCCGTCTGTAACTGAATAATTTCCATTAAGTTTGGGTTCGGGGTAGTGGCCTTGCTGACTGATTAGGCGCCGCGCATACAAGTAAATGATAAAATACAAATGCAATGTAAATGAGGACGCACTGCAACAAAAAAGTCCACAAAACAAGTAACGGAATATGTTCCCCCAAAATTCTTATAATAAGGGTGGGATGGGGGAGCAATTTCTGCGAGCTCCGACTGATGCTGTCTGGCTGCTGCAAGCGGGCTGGTCCACGGTTCTTCTATCCCATCCTCGTCGCCACTTTTGTGTCCCAGCCTCGTCGCCACTTTTGTCTCTCGTTTCCGCCGATAGACCTGGGTGTCGGTGGCCGAGTAGAAGGAGACCGACACAGTAATAAAGGATGCACGCTTGTGCAGGTAGGAGGTGACCTGTCAGAGGGACAGCACAAACTAGAAACACTAGAGTAAATTAGAACGAGATATATATTTCTTAGAGACTTAGTAATACTTAACTTATACATAGCTTAGTAGTGCAGAATGCTGATACATAGTTGAGCTAGAGGCCTGCCTAGTGCCTATCCGATAGCCAAGTCTTCACTGGTGCCAATCTGATTCCGAAGTGTTAACTGGTTCCTATCTGAGTCCCAAGTGAACGATGTCGTTCAGTGGTGGCCACGAGCGGAGTTGTAGCAGAGGGCGCTCGTGGCTGACGTCGTAAGAACGCCGCGCTGTGCGTGCATGGCGGCGCGCGGTGAAAATAGGTGGCGCGCACTTTAGACTTGTGCGACACCACATCAACAATGTACAGGGAGATTATAAATAAAGTGAAACTTTCAAAACGCTATAAAAATAGCAACATTACTCAGAATGACGTCAAATTACAATCGAATATTACCGGATAAGGAGGGAAACGTATGGCAGAAGAAAAGGAAATAGTGTGAATACTGATCAACAGATGGCGCTGTAAACGTCATAATTTAATAGTGGTCGACTACAAATGACAAATGAATCATACAACAATGTCTAAAGTGTTAGACGTTAAAGAAACTGTGCTACTCAGTGTGAAAGGTGTACAGGAGTGATACTGTTAGTTACCTAAGCCTATCTAATGTTCAACTGTTTGTAAAGCTTATGGGACTTAACTGTGGGGTCATCAGTCCCTAAACTTACAAACTACTTATGAAATAACTTATACTAAAGACAACACAAACATCCATGCCCGAGGGGGGATTCGAACCCCCGACGGGGAACGGCCTCGCGCATCGGAACATATCGGGTCAATGGTCTCGGCCGCTCCGCCGCAGGTAAGCCTATCCACCACGGGCAAGATCAAATAAGATCGGATGGGAAAAATCGGTTTTTTATTGTCCTGAGACCAAAAACTGCATAAAAAGTATCAATCAAAATCATATAGGACTTTTAATTTCCGTGTGACTGGCGCAATCATCTTTAATATGCTGTCCTCCGTTTTCCGCAGAAAGTGGAAATCAAGAAGCAGCTTGTTTCACAACTTATCGAAGTTGTGGTGTCGCACAAGTACAAAGTGCGCGCCACTTACTTTCGCCGCGCGCCGCCATTCACGCACGGCGCGGCGTTCTCACGACGACAGCCACGAGCGCCCTCTGCGACAACGCCGCTCGTGGCCACCACGGAAGGACATCGGCCACTTCGGACTGAGACAGCAACGAGTTAGGACCTTCGTAATCAGATAGGCACCAGTGAAGACTTTGCTATTGTACAGGCACTAGGCAGGCCTCTAACAACTATGTATCAACATTCTGCAGTACTATGTAAAAGTTAAGTATTGTTACATTCTGTGCAATATATATCTCTTTCTAATTTCCTCTAGTGTTCATAGTTTCTGGCTGCTCCCCTCCGTACCTGCACCAGCGTGCTGTCTTTGTTACTGTGTCGGTCTCGTTCCACTCGGCCACCGACACCTACGACGAGGCTGGGACACAAAAGCGGCGACGAAGTTGGGACACAAAAGAAGTGTTTCCAGGGTCACGTTCAGAAAGTGTTGCGCAATGCAGCTGAGTTCGCAGTCGGAACATTGAACACTACATCTTTCAGATAGCCCCACAGTCAGACATGATACGGATTGAGATCAGGTCATAGGGACGGCCAGACTGTAGTGAAATGGCGGCCGAAATTCCTAGCATTTCCGTAATGGCGTTTCAGCAACTGCTTAACTGGATTTGCAATGTGCGGAAGCGCGCCATCTTGCATAAAAATGATCCCATCCACACATCCACACTAATGGAGAGCTGGAATATCGTGGCTGCACAAAAGACACTCATAGAAATTACCAGTGTCGGTATAGGTAACAAGGCCAGAAGCACCTCTCTCTACGAAAAATATGGTCCTATGATAAATGTGCCGTAAACCCGAACCACACAGTGACCTTTTCAGGATGAAGCGGAACTAGTTGATTTGCGTGTGAATGTTCTGTTTGCCATATTCGACAATTATGTGTATTGACATGTTCTGTCAGATGGAAGTGGGCTTCATCTGTCCACAAAATCTTCTACGGTACTTCCTTTTCCACTTCCTAAAGCAAAATTTTCTCTTGCTGATAGGTCAACAGAAAAAGTTGAAGCGTTTGTAAATCTATGGTACTTAACAGCTTGGTTATTAGTCCCTAGTTTACAAACTACTTAAACCAAGTTAATCTAAGGACAACGGGTACACTCGTTCCCGGGAGGCAGTGGCGGCTGATGCTTCACATGACTTTGGGTTCACTCCTTTGAGTATGGAATCTTGATAATGGCACGGCCTCCCCCCCCCCCCCTCAAGGCGTCCAAAGAGACAATTTGGCATACCTCTGCGGGTGGCGCCGGGCGAAAGCGCCCCGGTTTACCCCACCCCCCCACCCTCCCCCTTTTTAGATATATTTACGTTAACATATCTGCGGAATGTCTTGTTTGAGCCTGCTTCAACTAGAGCTGGGCCGTTGGCCTACAGTCTTCTTTATTTCACACATTTGTTCCAAGCTTAAAGCTGAGTAATTTGTTTCTAAAAGGTCCTGAACGTTGCTCATTTTTCTTTGATAATAAACACCAAGAAAATATGAATACGCACATGAACACTAAAATACAGTGAATAACTTCTTACACTGTTAAGTGACTGTAACAAAATGTGTTACGATGAAGAGACAAGCTACTTTCGGGTCACGCGACACTGTAAGCAGCGCCCCTCATAACCTTACGCAAGCGCAAAAGCTACTCTCCCCAACATCTTTTCTAAAAGTTAAATATTTGTCACAACAAAGAGTAAAAATGTCATTTACTCTCAAAATCACGACACATTCGCAAAAACGTCCAAAGATATGTGGCAAGTAACAAAAGTCTGGTGTCTAATGACCAAGCTGTCGACAGAACGTTAAACCCTAAGCTTCCTTCCTTCATTCATTCCAATACGAAAGTCATTGTCGTTTCCGTGTATGTTGAAAAGAAGATTGATTAAAAAATGCTTGTTGTGGGTCTCGAACCCAGTACCTTCCACAGCGCAACGCCATGCCACTAACCACACGGCTATTCTTGCTAACTGGAGTGCCGTGACTTTAATATTATTCATGATCGGATGTTCTGAAGGCTTTTATAGTTGATGCGTCTTTAATTTATAGTTATAAGATATTTTCTAAAACATGACGTGTTTTTTATGAATCTTCCATGCGCAAAAAACAAATATGAAGGGCGGATGTTGCCTTAATGGAGGATTTGCCGACGCGCAAGACGAGGTATGCAGTAGCTCCATTGCCTTTGCTTCGGTACCATTCGTACGTAACCCCCAAAGTTCGCGTAGGCAGGAGCTGGCGTCTCTACCAGCTCCAACGCCAATGTTAAACCGGCGTTTTCCGTCGTCCCTCCCTGCCGAGGGAGCGCCCATATGCTGCCTCCAGGGAGTTCAAAGAGAATTTGCACCTCAACCGCGCATGCGAATTGCAACGCTGAGGCCACTACCGTTAATATTACGCGGCCGCGCTACGACTCGTATACATGCAGTCTCCGCTACGTAAAACTTTTCTCATGCGATAAAAATACTTTGAACTTGCATATAAAATGATCTGATAAAAGAACGAAACGAAGAATGATATTTTAAAAACGTTTTTATTATTTTATTTATTTACTTTTTCTTCACGACGAGCTTCTTTTCCGGGGGTTCACTGAACCAATGAACACCGAGAGGTGATTCGAAACACCCGCGCGCACCGCAGAACGACGCCTTAGTGCGCACGGCCATTCTGCCGCGGCACAGGTCAACCGTAAGTAAATCGTGCACATGGGTAATTTTTAATGGATTGCAAAGAAGGATGTTTGGTAAGATTTATGCACCGTGCTCACAGGTTTGTCCATTGTTCGGGCATTTCTCCGTGCACCACACGTTTGCACCCCACCACTTGACTCCTCATGCATTGCTGTGGCCACTTCTTCCACTGACGATATCAGTTCTTTTCCTCTCTCTACCAGGTTGCACACTAAAGAAAACCGTCTTTTCACTTTTCCGAATAATTTTCTACAGACACGCGGAAGTCATCGGACCAACGCCTTTTTTCAAACCCTTCAAACTTGTCCACAGTCATCGTTCTTGTATAACAGCTTTACAAACAGAGCGTGATCCTGCATTGAGACAGTCATGGCAAACGTCTTACACACGGAACGAGGAAAAGCGTTTTTTCTCCTTTATTGTTATTTAATGCCCATAATGTACAGAATATTGGAAAAAAAGGAAATTATATATAATGGAGGAAAGAAACGCTGAATTTAAAATAAAATGGCGATAAAATTGTTGGGTGAAATACGTTGACAGCGGTGATAATAAAAAACACAGATTCAGAATGAAAAGGGCCACGGTGGCTAAAAACACACTGAAGTTGGACAGAAAATGGCGACGAGTACGGAGACACTAATAGAACACACGGCAACACACTGTACTGCATGTACGGCTGTTACTAAAATCCTAAAACATACGAAGGTAACAGTGCACTGTTAAAAACGTAGCACTGAAACCCCGCAGGGGATGGAAGGGGAGAGAAAAGAGTCGCGGAGGGTGGGGAGGGAGAGGGGAAGGGGAGGGGAGAGTGTAAGGACTCCTGGGGATGGGAAGAGGAAGGGAGAGCCGAGCGAGGGAAGCTAGGGGGCGCACATTTACGGGGAAGGATTAAGGTTAATCGGAAGGATAATTGCGGGACGGAGGGCGTCATCCGCGAGGGGAAGAGGAAAAGCCGTGCATCTGGTGTGTTTATACCAACTTCCGTGGGTCGTGCGCATGACTGGTGTTTTCATTTCTGACAGGTACAGCGATATCTATTGATCAATTTTCAAACTATTTATTTTTCTTTTGCAATACATTTCTCCCTTCTCCGATAATATTCCGTTGAAGTTTGACGTCTTTCTGACCAGTGCTTTTATTTTTACAGCGTTTTGAAAGTTTAACTTTAATAATAATCACCCTATAAATCTCGGTAAATGGACGTGACGGGAAAATTAGAGAAGTTGGAGATGTTACAGAGGCTTTTTGACGGATCAGATAAGGAAAACGATGGTAGCAGCAGTAGTGACTTCCGCTAAGCAGATTTGAAAGGTGCAGATGTAGGTGTGAAACCATTATCGTTTTTAAATTCTTAAGCACCGCGAAAGAAGTAACATCTGATCACTTTTTTCATTAATGTAGTTAACCAGTTTCTTTTTCCTCTGAAACGTATATCTTGTCAGTTTTGCGCAGTCTAGTAATTTAAACTATTATTCTCAAGTTAACTTTTGACAAGAAAGAGCGCATATTTCCGAACAATATGTTGGGAGGGTTACAAAACAAGTTAAGGCTTAATCAAATCAAATGTTCAAATGTTTTTATAGCTTATGGGACTTAACTACGGGGTCATCAGTCCCTAAACTTACAAATTACTTATGAACTAGCTAATCCTAAGGACGGCACAAATATCCATGCCCGAGGGGGGATTCGAACCCCCGACCGTAGTGGCCGAGCAGACCGTGACTGGAGCGCCTCAGTCCCCTCGACCACCGCGGCCGGCAAGGCTTAATCACAAGACATTTTTGTCACATGTGTCTGATTCATATAATTAGAAAATATTTGAAATGAAAGTATATATTCCTTGCGACATCTCAAAATGGAACATTGTTGTACCTAACTGCAAGACATTTTGCTAGTAATATGGCAAATGTGATTCAAGAACTGCTTTAGTAGTCAATCTGTGTAGAGATGTATAAAAGGGCCGACGTTTGTCTTCTTTCAGACGTAGTCAATGAGATTTAGACCGAAATACCTCGCTGGTCAAACACACAGTGAACATTTTTGTTGCACGAAACTTTTTCATCGGAGCAGCTCCATCAAATCATTTTTTTTTTTAATCTTATGGGACTTAACTGCGGGGTCAGCAGTTCCTAAACTTACAAACTGCTTATGAACTAACTTATAATAACGGCAGCACAAACAGCCATGCCCGAGGGGGGAATCCAACCCCCGACGGGGAACGGCCTCGCGCATCGAAGCATCTCCATCTGTATGAGCATTTTAGCACCCGTTGAAAGGAAATCTTGACTGAATGTAACTCTCAAAAGTTGCAACTACCTTCCCCTTCCCGGCTCCAAACTCTTCAGGTGAGTGACTAATAAAAATCATTTCACATCTTTTCACAAACTTCTTCATCAGGATCCATACACATTACTTCATTCGCTCTTACTGTAATCTCTGTGTAGATGACCGCTCAGTAAATTACTCCGCAGGAGAGACATCCAGTTTGAAAAACTGCTGCTCTGATACACAGTTCATTCGGAAACTATAATTCATTAGACAGCCTTAAGCGCTTATAATTATCTTGGAGATATCGTGTCACTTGCAGGCCCCTACTTTTTTTTTCTCTTTCTCAATACCTGGCTATGTACGCCGCACCACTTAACCGACGGTGTGTTCTCACACTCTATACGAATCTGAAGAAATAATGATAAATATTACCCGATTAATTTCATACTTCGTACATAGGCTATGGTTATTAACCCAGATAGCGCTGACGTCTTTCCAGAAGGACGAGAACGTCAGCTTACTTTTTTATTCTTGTCTGTAAGAATTCGTGTACAGTGTCATATCTTATTTCTTTGAATCGCCTGTTCCCATTGCAGATCAATTTTAGCTTGTATTGTCAATTGCAAAGTGGGTGGATGCAGCTGCAAAATTGAGGTTCCTACAGAAGAAACTGAAGACTTCCTCGTAGTGGGTTTATATTTCTTGAACTTTCTTCAATTTTTGAGACATTTATATGTATATATTTCATGTTAAATGTTGTTTTAATAATAACAATACATCAAATTAAATTATAAAACATTCATTTTGCCGTCTTTCCAGAAAGGAGGGCAGTATTGCAAAACTAATGGCGTAATTGAGGAAAAAATCACTTATAACCAACCATCTTGTGCTGTCATATGAAAGTAATTAATAGCTTCTGAGAAAAAGTAAATAAAAAATAATTCCACTCTATCTGGGTTAATAAAAACACTGCATTAAAGTTTCGTGAAAATATGGGTTTACTTTCAAAAATACAAAAATTTACTTAAACTCATAATAACTCTCTTCTGATTCAAAGACCTACTTAGGGATGGTAAAAACTTGATTTTTACTTCAGTTGAAAGTAGAAACGAAATATAAATTTATAAAAAACTAATTATACAAAATTTTCTTTGTGATACTAACTAATCCTTCATTGCCACACGCAGAAAAAATCGCACCACGAAATAAAATTAAGTTACTGAAATTAGACGTGTACGCCCAAGGGAACAAGTTTACGTTAATTTTTTCAAATAGTTTCTTGCCTGTAACTAACATTATCCAAAACGTTTCACTACGGATGCTACAATATAAATATTACAGTTTTGTTCCTGCGGCTGTAAAAATAACTGTACGGGGTTCGTTCAATAAGTAACGCACCACTTTAAAAAAAAGCATTATTATACTTAGACAAACGTCCTTGTCGGTGCTTTACATTAGATGTTTTTTCTATGCCCAGGTGAAGCTTAGAAGCGTTCCGGCAAGTGACAAAACCGTAGTACAGTGTAAAAATGGCGTCTTCATAACGATTCACGTTACAAGTAGCATGGTGTTATTGAATTCTTTTGTGCAGAAAAAGAAAAATATGTTCAAATGTTTGTAAAGCTTAAAGGACTTAACTGCGAGGTCATCAGTCCCTAAATGTACAAACTACTTATGAACTAGCTTATACTAAAGACGGCACAAACATCCATGCCCGAAGGCGTATTCGAACTCCCGACAGGGAACGGACTCGCGCATCGTAACGTAGTGCGTCAATGAGCTCGGCCGTTCCGCCGCGGCGCAGAAAAAGAAACCTTGTTGAACATTCATAAACATTTGTGTGCAGTGTATGGCGGTGCTGCAGCTGATATGACTACACTTGGGAGATGGGTAATGAAAGTTGCAGCCTCAGGAAATGCAGAAACAGAGCTCCATGAACAGCCATCTCGGGACGTCCTGTCACAGCCACTGTTACAGATGTGCTGAATCGTGCGGATGCTATTATTCGTGCTGACCAGCGCGTCACAAGTCCACAACTGGCTCTGCAGTTATCAGTCAGCATTGGATGTGCGTCTGCAATGATCGAGACTCTCGGGTATGCAAAGTGGTGCTCACGATGAGTTCCACGAATTCTCACAGAGGACCACAAGATTCAGAGAAAGGCCATTTCATCTGAATTGTTGGAGAGTTTGAGGTCGACGGAGAGGCCTTTCTAACACGGATCGCTACGACGGACGAAAGCTGCGTGCACCACTTTGAGCCGGAAGCATAAAGGCAGTCCATGGAGTGGCATTATCCTCATTCACCACAAAAGAAGAAATTCAAGACAACCCCCCCTGCAGCAGAATCATACGCGAAGACTCTGAATAAACTCAAGAAACGTTTCCGACGTGTTCAATCGGACAACACTCCTGAAGAAATCTTGCTACAACACGGTAATGCACGCCCACACCCAAGTCTGAGAACGCGGTAGCACATAAAAAAATTCGGTTGGACATCACTGCTTTATCCACTCTTCAGTTCAGACCTGCCAATCTCCGACTTCCATCTCCTTGGGCCGTTTAAAGATTCTCTACGGGGAACACACTTTGAAGTTGACGAAAGGTTCAGTCATGCATTGTAAACATGGCTACGCCCACAAGACAAGAGCTTTTAGCAGCAGGAAATACATGTTCTCTCACAAAGTTGGCTTACGGCCATAGAACGTGATGGAGACTACGTGGAAAAACGACACAGATTTGTTGATGTATATTGTCAAATGTTCAAATGTTTGCATAGCTTAATAGCTTATGGGACTTAACTATGGGGTCATCAATCCCTAAACTTACAAACTACTTATGATCTATCTAATACTAAGGACGGCACAAATATCCATGCCCGAGGGGGGATTCAAACCCCCGACCGTAGTGGCCGTGCAGACCGTGACTGGAGCGCCTCAGTACCCTCGGCCACCGCGGCCGGCGTATATTGTCAAATCCTGATTCTTAACGTTAAATATGTTCTGAGAAAGAAAATTGGGGATATTTTTTATTGAACGACCCTCGTGTTTTGCATTATATAATGTTTCTCTTAACGCTTTTGACCGTCCTAGCCACAGATGTCAATGAAACGCCAGGAAAGTGTCGAAGATAAACTTTATCTAAGAAACGAACCTACGGGAAAATCAGCATAGACGGCCACGAAATCCTGAATATTTTTGTATAAGTACAATTTTTAAATCTTACAGATCGTTCATGTAGTGACCAGTTACTCAATTTCCTCCCAGCTGAACTTTTTGTTATCCATGATCCATACCGCCCTTTGGCGATATCGTTGCAGACGGCCCAGAATCCATTCGGTGCTTATAGATTTCATTGCCCATGGTACGTCAGACCTCACTATTAATAATGTATTGTCCTCAGCGTTGCCAACACAGAAAAATTTGCCGGCCGCGGTGGCCGAGGTGACTGAGGCGCTCCAGTCACGGTCAGCACGGCCACTACGGTCGGGGGTTCGAATCCCCCCTCGGGCATGGATATTTGTGCCGTCCTAGTTCGTAAGTAGTTCATAAGTAGTTTGTAAGTTTAGGGACTGATGACCCCGTAGTTAAGTCCCATAAGCTTAACAAACATTTGAACATTTTGAACAGAAAAATTTGTTTCGTTAAACTGAAGTTAGAATACGCTAAATGCCTTTTATTGTAATTTACCCTCCTAAAAATTCATCATTTCATATTATTATTTCTAAAAGGAGGTTTACTTGCTTTGGAAAAAATCACTCACTACATTAATATAGTTCAAGCCACAGTACTTTATTTTCGTCATCGTCCTGCAGTAGGGTGTTTTTGCTGTCCACTGCTGAAGTACAAATGTTCAAATGTTTGTAAAGCTTATGGGTCTTAACTGCGGGGTCAGCAGTCCCTAAACTTACAAACTCCTTATGAACTAACTTATACTAAAGACAGCACAAACATCCATGCCCGAGGGGGGATTCGAACCCCCGACGGGGAACGGCTTCGTGCATCGTAGCATAGCTCCTCAATGCGCTCGGCCGCTCCGCCGCGGCACTGAAGTACAGAGGACAGGTGAACACATATTTGAGGTGTATGCCCTTATGGTGCCGATTTCTCGGACATCCTCCGACAGCTCCTAATCGTGACAGGAATTACCAACACTATCAAAACCAGCTGTACTGTAACAATGGCGTACACCATAGTAGTAGTTACAGACGTTTTATCAGATTTAATTGGCTAAAGGCCCTTTCCACCTCTATATCTGGTCATAGTAAAATCAAAAGCATAAGAGCAAGATCCGAAAGTACTGGTAAAGGATTTAAGCCACTACCATCTCTGTACAAGCCAATTTCTTTCCAGAACGCCGCAGTATTGTTTCTTTTCATTGAACAGTGGTGTACTTTGACACTGAAAATCAATTTTCTTTACTGTACTGTTTGACAAGCCCATTCCCTTAAAACCTGAACCCCAAGAAGGCAAGCGGCTGCGATCGATGCTTATGAAGTCCCCCACCCCTCCAGCCGATATCAGGCCGCTTACACATATTTTCAACTATGTTATGAGGACTGGCAACTACCACACATGCAGAGGTGTTTGCCATCCCTAAACATGGGAAAGACACGAGGTTACTAGAGAAAACAGGTGCCAGTTCTCGAGACGCGTTCTAGGAAATCCCAACACATGTCAACGACCAGCGAAAAAGGCGATAATGCAACTGAAAATAAGGGACCGTTGCCTTCGCGATTTAAGGAGGGCTTAAGGGGCACAGCAGCATTCCATCAAAACTAACCTTGGAGACAGAGTTAGAAAATTCTCGCGCGGTCTGAGAGAGCACACCTCGTGAGTTAAGGGTTAAAGCTTTCTTAATTTCTTTGGTCTTGACAAATCTGATGTCATTATAGTAGTATTCTGAGGAATTGTATCCTCATAGTACGAAAATATAAGTCAATATTACCGTGGCAGGAAAAACATGCTAGCACCATAATATTAGGCTGTTAACTACACTCTGTGCTGTATCTGGGTGAAGTCGAAGACAGTGATCCTCAACAGCGGTTGTCTTCCTTCTGCGACTTGAACCTCGCTGTCTAGCAACAATATGCCTTTCATTGCATCGTTTCCTGATATTGCATTTTGACTGAAACCAAATGCTGCATATAGCTGACAATGATTCTCCTACAGAAGAATTAATCCACGACTGATTTCCTCCATTGTTAAATGTCTGTTTAGCCTGTTATGCACTTCCATCTATCCACTGTTGTATACTGTGTTTACAAACTGACATGCTGTACACTCACTTCTTTGTGAGCACAGTATACTTCAGCTCCATCAGTTGACATGGTCAGTCTACAAGGGTTTTAATTTTGACCAGCCATCCATTTATATCTGACTATCCACCAGCACATGATTTTCTATATAACTATCATACAGTACACCTACCAGATTTTATGTGGAGCAGCACAATAAGCAGCTTAATGTCAATGAGACTAGATGAAGACACCGGTTGTCTTGAATAATTTATCCTATTTATACAATAAGATCGTTCCCTAATGAAAAGGTGTGAGAGATTTTAAAATAATAGTTTAAAGAGGTAAAAGAGTATATTTGTCAAAGCTTAACTCAAATATAAAATAATTTAGGCTGTTTGTTAAAATACGACCAGAAAGAGTATTACTTTTTCGTTGCATAGATATTATCACAATAGTAGAGTCGTAACCGTACCGTCCATCAATTTTTATTACTTACATCTTTATTACTTGTATCCAAATCTTTGCAAAAAATAAAAACTAAAAAAATAAAATAAAACTACAGGCAAATCTAAAGTGGGCCGTAAAACACGGCTCTGCGATTTATTTTTCTCTTTTGGACAGTGTAATTTTTTTTAATTTTTTTTACATACAATTTGGGCCATCTGTAAAAACATCAGAAAGTACTAACATCTTGAGTTTCTTGTTCACCCACTTCCCTGTTTTGTGTTTAATTGTAATTTTTCACATGTTTGGTAGAGATATGAGTTGCTTATCATATTATTAAAAATTGGGTTTTATATCTCAAGAAGGACCATCTGCCTCACACATTGTTAACTTATCGACTGACTGCGGTCAGTGGCCAGATAAAATAACTGATGACATACGACAAACTCTCTTGACAGATTCCCTTCTCAAATAACTAATGTCAACTCCCCTGCCAATAAGAGAGGTGGAAGATTTACTCCGGCAAATTATAAAAGAAAATTTCCTAACGGCGAAGAAATCTGCGGAGAATGGCTCATTTATTCTGTTTCAAAAATTATTATTTTTTGTTTTTGTTGCAAACTTTTCAGTGGTGAAACTATCTCGCCGGCCGCGGTGGCTGAGGAGACTGAGGCGCTCCAGTCACGGTCTGCACGACCACTACGGTCGGGGATTCGAATCCCCCCTCGGGCATGGATATTTGTGCCGTCCTTAGTCTTAGTTAGTTCATAAGTAGTTTGTAAGTTTAGGGACTGATGACCCCGTAGTTAAGTCCCATAGACTATACAAACATTTGAACATTTTTGAAACTATCTCGCTTGCAAGTACTTCAGGATTTTCGGACTGGAAAAATATGTTCGGATTTCTAGCCATACACGAAAAATCCTCAAACCACATAAAAGCATACCAGTCATGGCGAGAATTACACTTACGTTTGCGTACAGGCAAAACACTCGTTGAAGAAAATGAGAGACTCGTTCAGGCTGAGACTGAACATTGGTATGACGTATTAAGAAGGTTGCTTTGCGTAACACAGTTCCTTGGCACGCAAGGGTTGGCGTTTTGAGGAACAACAAAATAATATTCTCTTTAAAGAAAATAATGGAAGTTTCTTGAAACGAATAGAGCATATCGCTACAATTGGTGTTGTATTAAAAGAACATTTGCGAAGAGTAAATTCTCAGGAAACCAATGTTCACTATCTTAGTAAAGGAATACAAAATGAATTCATCGCTCTGTTATCAACACATGTTCAAAATCACATTAAAAAAGCAACATACTACTCAGTTATTTTAGACTGACGTGAGTCACACAGAACAAATGTCAATAATCGTCCGGTTTGTTCACATAGAGACTGGCAAAGGAATTATTATCAAATAACTTTTCCTCGGCTTTATTCCAGTTATAGACACCACTGACAAATGACTCACCGACGTTCTTTAAACTAGTTAGCAAGACGGCAGATTCCTTTGAAAAATATGTAGGGACAAGGATATGGTAACAGTGCAAATATGAAACGAGAAATGTGGGAATTCAAAAACGAATCAAAGACCATAACCCTAGAGCAGTCTGTGTACCTTGTGGGGCTCATTCGTTAAACCTTGTGGTGAACGATGCAGCGCTATCATGTCCTATTGCTGTAAACTTTTTCAGTTAAGTCCAAGAACTTTTCAATTTCTTTTCTGCATCTGCGTATAGATGTATCCAATCTGACTGTAAAACCTGTTAGCGGTACTCGTTATTCGTTGGGAAAATCGAATAGATGCCTTGGAGCCTCTTATATTCTACATTGAACAAATGTATGATGCTGTTAATGAAGCTAGCGAAGATTCTAAAATAGATGCTGTTGGAAGAAACAGCGCCACTGGTATTGCAAGACAGCTACAGGATTCCAGATTTCTTTGTTGTACAGTGGTGTGGTATGAAATGATGTTTAAGATCAAACAAGTTAGCAGAGCTCTCCAAAGAATTAATGTACATCTGCAGAATGCTGTTTTTGTTTTGTTTTTTTTTTGTTTTTTTTTTTTTTTTTTTTTTTTTTTTTTTTTTTTTTTCAAGAAGATGAGATCAGAAGAAGGCTTTAATATTGTGATAACAGATGGCAGAGAGCTTGCTGACAAACATGGATCCCATTCAGTGTTTGAGAAAGAAAAGAAAGTTCGACGCAGGAGAGTGAAAAAGCATTTCATGTGTGAGTGTAACGATGATCCTATTGATGAAAGTGAAGCAAAACGCTCACTTAAGGTGTTTTCTTTTCTTTTTTCTTTTTTTTTTTTTTTTTACTCGATACAGCTATCTCCTTACTAAACGATAGATTTGAGCTTATGAACAGCCACAGCAAGAGCTTCATATCAGATATTCATGATCTGTAGACGTGGGATAGTGGAAAACTCAAAACTTCATGAATGACTCTTGAGACCGTGTTAAGTGATGGTGATGAACGTGATATCAATGTGATGGAAATGAACGATGAAGTTTTTATCATAGCACCCATGCATTCTGCTGGAAGTTCTCCACAATGTGCACTATCCAATATTACAAAAAGCAATTTCATTGACATTGTCCCCAACACTTTTGTAACCTTGCGAATCCTTCTGGCCTTACCAGAATCTGTAGCTAGTGGTGAAAGAAGATTTTCAAAACTAAAACTGATAAAGACTTATCTTAGGTTAACACTTTCTCAAGAAAGATTATGTGGACTGACAACTTCAGCCATCAAAAGTGATACGTTGAAGTCACTGAACTCAGACACTATTTTGAAAGACGCTGCCAAGTTGAAGGCTAGAAAATTTTCAATGTAATGTTTCTGTGCAAGGAAAAATTTGACATTATATATATTGAAAAAATGTAGAGAATATGCATGACGTTAATAATAGAATATTTCTCTGTCATATCCCACAAATTTGTGTCTTCCTTTACAGTTGTGTACATATGAAGTCTGGTCATTTTTATCAATTATGAACTATTTTTATGGAAAAATATCTAAAACTGAACTATTTAATTATACGTTTTCTGCACTTGTGACATACAGTTTACGAAATTAATTATGTTTAACAGACAAACATGAAATTAAATGATACTTTTTGTATTTATGTCTTACTTTTTCCTACGATAGTGAATTAATTTATAAACTTTTAAAATAAAACCAAGTTCCATTATTAAACTAAAAAATAAAAGAGATTTTATACTTTCATTGTCTCCATAGACTTTAATTAATAACACATTTTTATTGAAGCAGGAGTGTGCCTGTTTCTGTTCTCACTGAAAACTTTGAAATATCTTAGGGATTTAAAAGCCATTTATGTTGTTCAGGAAACAATAAAGAATGGTCTAATGAACATTTTACTTCTATTGCAAATGTCTAGAAAACGGATTATGAAGAAGGTGTAGGGACTGACATAAAATAAGTTCGTGGTCACTGCGAGGTAAGTAGCGTCGAGACTTTTGTGCTACTGCTTCGCATAGACGGCAGAACTATCTACTTGCGCACGGTGACGGTGAATAATTTCCTGCAGCAGGATTTTAGAACATATACTGCGACTTTCTATCGGTACTCACCACTAAGAATTGGACAATACTTAACTCAGGGTAGTAAAAGGTTTATGGCTCGTTGTCTCTGTTCATAAGGCTGAGTTATGTATGTCAGCTTCTATGCCCTAAACAGCTACTCAATTTGTTTAAACAAGATCGGTAATTAATCTGTAGCTTAGCCAGTCTATAATCTGCATATGATGACGTGAAAATATATTTTAACAAACATAAATTATACCTCTGAATAATTAACAAAGTGGATTCTAAGATAAAGAAGTGATTAACTCACGAAGTAATTCCTTATAAATGAACTTTATTACTCATTTTGGACATGAAATGCGGAGGTGGTCCTACTTTATACATCGGTGAATAACTGAATAATTCTCGTACTATTGTTCATGAGAGGCACAATAAGTATCACATGCACTCGAGAGTAAAAGTTCCAAATTATCACTCTTAAATTAGTGAAACACATCGAACATTGCAGTTCCAAATTAATCCGCGATTAATTGCAGTCTTTGTTATAAAACACAGCTTGTCATCACACGAGTACACGATTGCGGAATTATCAAAGTTCCACAGCCCTACTACCGTGCATAGTTTACCACTTTTCACCAGAGACTAAGTTCTGCAGTCACAGTCCCGGAAATTTTCTAAGTCCACACATGCCTATCTCTTCAAATCACAAGTTCGTAACGCGGCTTCAGACCGCCCAGCGTCACAACCTTTCACCACCACATTCAAGTTACGAGTCCCGTCCCAAGCGTTCGAAAACGTGCTCTACCTGCTACCAAAATTGTATCCTTCTGCTCCTCATCTTTAAAATACACTTTCCCTTCCAAAATATTATACATTTGAATATCACAGAATTAAATGCTTTGACCACTTCCCTACAAATATTGTTTGCATTTAACAAACAAATATATATTTAACAATACTAAAATCGGTTGAGACTGAAGCTCTATACTCAGGTAGCTATTAAGCGTGGCGTCTCACTATTCAGATATACTGCCGCCGTCGAAATATAGTTACACAATTAATATTTAATTTATCATGGCCTTTTTGTATATATATTCAGTTCTGGTCCCAAATACATATAATAGTTTATATATAAATTACCTGCTGCATATCTACTGTTTTTAGTCGGCCATGAAATATTTAAGTGGCAGTTTACAACATAAAACGAACGTTAGTAACAATAATATTAATGAGAATAAAATACATATATTAATGTAATGCGCTTTACTGGGTTCATGTTTTGTGTTTCTATGGTGGAATCTATATTCTGACACAACAATATTACTCCCTCAACGAAAAGCAGAACAAGAGAGTAAAATAAAGTTTATTGAAAGAATACGGAAATGACGTGGTACGTCTTTTAAGATAAGTAGCGTGGTGCAATGCTTCCCATTTGCTTCTTAAACTGTTACTGATAAACACTACATATCAATAATTATAAATATAAGTCGTATATTATTATTATTGTTATTATTATTATTATTATTATTATTATTATTATAGTACTGAAATTTGTCAGCTTTTTATCAGTAAGGTATATTGAAATTGCAGTTACGGCGTTTGATTCTGTCAAGTCTTATGAATCTATTCATGTAATTATATTTGTCGTATGATCATTCCCTGATTATATATGGATTTTTAGAGAAATGGGTGTGGCTATAATGTGTTTCAATTGCAATCTGGGATAGCTGCCTTCGCACATCCAAGATCGCCGTTTGCTGTTACTGAGCAGATTAGGGTTTTCCTAACGACCTGTATTCCATTCACTAGGACCAAACTGTTAACCGGCCGGCTGGGGAACCCAACAGCCTGGCAAAACCCGCCTTTCACATGGAAACAATCAGCTTCCCCCTGTATCTGTAATGTCACACCTTCCTCAAATGTGATGAACTACTTCGAAGAGAACAACCTATTGACCCGTAGTCATTCAGAAAGTACCATTCTTGTGAAACACAATTAGCTCTTTACTCACTTGATGTAATGAGTGCTGTAGACAAGGGATGATAAATAGATTACGTATTTCTCGATTTCCGAAAGGCTTTCGACACTGTACCTCACAAGCTTTTTCAAATCAAACTGCGTGCTTATGGAATATCCTCAGATTTGTGCCATTGGATTCGTGATTTCCTGTCAGAAAGGACACAGTACGTTGTAATTGACGGAAAGTAATAGAGTAAAACAGAAGTGATATCTGGCGTTCCCCAGGGATGCGTTATAGACCACCTACTCTTCCTTATTTTTATAAACGATGTAGGATACAATGTAAGTAGCTTCCTTTGACTGTTAGTAAAGTCACAGTAGTTCAACAGCAACTCCAAAATGATTTGCACAAGAAATCTGAATGGTGCAAAAATGGCAATTGACCCTTAATAATGAGAAGTGTGAGGACATCCATATGACCACTAGAAAAAAACCGTTAAACTTCACTTACACGATAAATCAGACATAACTACAGGCCATAAATTCAACGAAATACCTAGAATTAACAATTACAAACAACTTAAATGGGAAAGAACACACGAAAATTTTGCACAGAAAGCGAACCAAAGATTACATTTCGTTGGTATAACACTTAGAAGTTGAAATAGTTCTGTTAAAGAAACTGCTTACACAACATTTCTGCGTCCCATTTTGGAGTATTTTTGCTCATTGTGGGAGTCCCACCAAGTGGGGCTGACAGACGATTTAGAGAAGGTACAGAGAAGGGCAGCTCGTTTTGTATTATCACTGTATAAGGGAGAGAGTGTCATCGAAATGATGCATAAGTTCAGGTGGAAATCATTAAAACAAAAGGGTTATTCGTTGCGACGAGATCTATTTACAAAATTTATTTTACCCACTTTCTCTTCAGAATGCGAACATATTTTGTTAGCACCCACCTACACAGGAAGACAGGATCATCAAAATAAATCAGAGAAATCAGATCTAAAACAGAAAGATTTAGATGATCCTTTTTTCCCGCAAGCTATTAGAGAATGGAACTGCAGAGGAACATCATAAAAGCGGTTCGATGAACCGTCTGTCATTCACTTCGATGTGACTTGCAGAATATTTATGTAGGTGTAGAAGACTCTCTAGGTAGGTGAAATTATTTTCACTGCACCAGAACTAGGCTCGTTGTACTGCACGTTCAATGTGAGACTTTCATTAAACTCTAACAACAACCCAAAAACAATAGCATGAGATTATTATCGCAAATTCATTCTGCTTTAGGACGATGCAACCCCCCCCCCCCCTTTCAACGCCTCCCTTCGAACTGAAAGAAATACAGGAGGTACTCCAAAGTCGTCGCTTTAGTCCGGACTAAGCCCGAAGCAACTTTTATCAGCTCCCCAAGTTGAATACTGGGATAGATATACAGAATTTTACGGCCGACGATGAGTTCAGGGATGCAGTGAACAAATGGTAGAAGTATATGCCAACACTGTTATTCGACGAAGGGAAAAACTAGCTGGTCAAACCAAAAGTGTGAATTTAGGTGACGACGATGAAAAGGTGTCATTTCAATATGTAACGATTCTAGATCGAAAAAGAAAAAAATTAACTTTGGAACTGGACACGTTTTAAAATTACGTCATAAGGCAACTAACGGGAGAATACCCCTACTAATTATCTTACCTGCAGTACGTTACTGGCCTGTCAGCTCAAGGATAAGGTTATCTCAAAATGAACGAGTAATTCAGCTACAGTTTCACAGTTATCTGTCAAATTTGCATTGTTTTGGATTAATATGTACCTCACTTTCTACTGTGTTTGCGTCCTGTCCAGAAAGCCTTACCCTCATGCCACGTAATAACTACTCGAAAAGCACTTCTCTGAAACATTAACGCGAAATGACATTAAACTTCTAGAGGGTTATACAATTACGTGGAAACTTTGTAATAGTGAGGCTGATGCTGAAACATAATTTTTTTTAAAATATTCGTAAGAATTTTGGAAACCGCGTAGCTGTGAACTAAATAAACACACGACATACTTTATTTTTTTAACTGAAGAACGTAATTACAAAGATGGAGCAACTGAATTGTAAGAAATAAGACTTGAGTCTTTTTTTTATGACAATAGTAAACTGAATAACCACTTACAGTTTTAGTAACATTACACGAATGCGAGTTTATTTACAAAAATGTGAACGATTATTAAATGCATTTAACATTGTAATTGTTAGCAATGCTTTAAGATAGTTGATATAATTTCGGTCAGTGAATTTCTTGCATTCCTCACATTTTTTCGGAAAACCGATATTGGTACACGATAAAATTTAATTATCGCAATAAAACGCAGCAAACATAACCCGATACTTGCTTTCTTGCAGAAATAAACACCGTTATCGAGTAACCTAATAAGGGCACACAGTAAGTACCGCACTCTCCATAATGTTACGAAAAAAGAGTTCGTTAAAGTTATTACGTTGTCAGCATAACACAGTTTCAGATTTTACCTGTATTATGGATTCTATTTTCCTGGAAAGGCGTTCGTTCATGAGATCTACGGCTGAGTTTGTGGCCTATGTCCTCCACTGCGCAATTATTTTAAGAGCTTTGGCGATTATGTAACATGCACCAGAAGTACCTATTTTGATTAAAATCAGTTTTACAGCATAATCGATCGATTTCTTTCCAGCACTGATCCAAAAAAATCGCTTGGACACGCTCGTCATTTAACAGCATGAAGCATTTAATGTTAAAAGGAAATGAATGTTGTTATAATTGGTAACAATTCATCATTAATTGTGATCTGATAGCTTTCGACACTCAACATCGCAGGAACAGAAAGACCATATTGCGAAAAGTGGATAAATACCAAGGTACTTTCTCCGTCGAATTTCACAACTGAATAATAATAATAATAACTATTGTCTTACGTTTACTTGACATTCGGCAGCTCCGTACTACACGCACTCTCGTAATTCGTGACGTGATTCATTTCTCCATTTGATGCTCGTCACCGTTCTATTTTTCAGCGGTGACGTGTTTTTCGTCACTATAAGAGGCGACAATTTTTCAACTCTGCGACCCTTGGCTCTTCCGACAAATGGATGACACCAGTGGCAGTACCTTCTGATGACATACGAAAACGTGTGTCACAGTTTTCCGATTTAAGTTTGCTACCCGAAACTGCAGTCGCTCTCTGTATCTCTCAGTTTGCGCATTTTAAACTCACTACTTATTTTGAACCGTCACAGTGTCAGGAAATTAATTTCGAATTTGAAATATATCCGAAAGCTCACTGCTAAAGTGCCCAAACACTTTAGCACAAATAGACGAAAATATTATTTTTCAGCCTTCGTGGTAGGTAGAGTTAGAATTTTTTAGTCTCCATGATTTTCTTCCATAGGAGCTTGGTAATGTTTCATGAATTTTCTCTTTTTCCTTGAGATGCATTGAAGCCCTCCAGCCTAAAAGCACTGCCTTCAAAAAGTACACACAACGCGATGTGATTGTTTCACGGGTGGAGTCATGTAGTATTTCATTCTTTATTTTCCTCCACTGACCATCGCCAGCTATTGCTCTTTAAAACAATTTTAATTGCGAAGATTTTTATAAGATGGTTACCAAGCGCAATTAGTATTAACATGTGATTTTTCATTATGTGGTCTGTACAAACAAACAA
The DNA here is from genome assembly GCA_026315105.1 of Locusta migratoria. Classification (NCBI taxonomy): domain Eukaryota; kingdom Metazoa; phylum Arthropoda; class Insecta; order Orthoptera; family Acrididae; genus Locusta; species Locusta migratoria. Next base: position 665,080,694 of record CM048755.1, on the reverse strand, counting down.
ACTCGTAATTGGGTTATCTGTAGAGACTCACCACGAATGCAGCATCACATAAAACAAATAAAAAGTGAATACGTTAAGGAAATGGTTTCGACATAAATGTCAATCATTATTTTTAATAGTACGCAGGGTGATCTGGATAACTGTTTTTATCCATAAGTTCCTTAATAACAGATTCTTAAGGGTCATACCATTATGTTTGACCCACTGGGTAAGTTATGTTAATGGGTTACTCGCATATCTACTCCAAATTCAAATGTTTGTAAATCTATGGGTCTTAACTTCTTTGTTTATTAGTTCCTAGGCTAACAAACTACTTAAACTAGTGATAAACTAACCTAATGACAACAAACACACTCATGCCCCAAGGAGGACTTGAACCTCCGACGGCGAGCTACCGCGCGCTCCGCAGCAAGGCGTCTTAAGGTTGCTCGGCCACTCCACCGCGCCGCATATATAGTCATCAATAATGGTCTGAATGTTATTACCCACTAAAGACGGTCAGCTACATAAGCCATTAAAGGATGAAAACGGCTGGAATCGAAGATTTCCAGAAGCTTAACTAAAGTCTGTACTGCTGAAACAGAACACTAGCAAAATTAATATCAATGAACGTAAAACCAAGTATTGGAACATCACAGAGAATAATAAGAAAAATGTTTGTCATAGCTGGAAACTGAGTGGAGGTCTATCCCTTGTCTTCCAAATGATAATAAATACTAACAAGACTATCTGCCAGACTTATAAGATGATAAACATTGTAAACGCGATTAACTGTCCATTAACTGATCGACTAAGGCGGCTTATGAAAAGAAGCTCACCACTGACAGTGAAATGTCGCCTTATTGATCATCACATAAACTGACACAGTAAATCCTTTCAACAATGACTTTTGTTCCCTCTTGGTGTACAAATGTGCTTCGCAGACCAGCTCGGAATGCTACAGAACTGCACAGAACGTACCCGAGTGTTCGTGGGCGTGAATCAATGTAACAGTGCTCAAGCGCGTGGCAGCATAGTAGTAGCAGCGTGAAATGCCGACGTGATTTTGGCCTGTCCTCACAGTCATCAAGTTTTTACGTGCGTGATTAAATAATTAAAACCTACCTACTTCTACATCTACATAAATACTCTGTGTTGTTGTTATGTTGTTATGGTCTTCAGTCCGGAGACTGGTTTGATGCAGCTCTCCACCCTACTCTATCCTGAGCAAGCCTTTTCATCTCCTCATAAGAACAGCAACCCACATCTACTTGAATCTGCTTACTATACGCGTCTCTTGGTCTCCCTCTGCGATTTTTACCCCACACACTTCCCTCCAATGCTAAATTTACGATTCCCCGATGTCTAAGAATGTGTCCTACCAAGCGATCTCTTCTTTTATTCAGGGTATGCCAAAAATTCCTTTTTCACCAATTCTGTTCAGTACCTCTTCATTAGTTATGCGATCTACCCACCTAATCTTCAGCATTCTTCTGTATCACCACATTTCAAAAGCCTCTATTCTCTTCCTGTCCGTACTGCTTATCGTCCATGTTTCACTCCCGTACAAGACTTCCTTACACTTAAATTAATATTCGATGTTAGTAAATTTCTCTTTTTCAAAAATGCTTTTCTTCCCATTGCCATTCTGCATTTTATATCCTCTGTACTGCGACCATCGCATGTTATTTTACTACCCAAGTAACAAAACTCATCTACCACCTTCAGTGTTTCGTTACCTAATCTAATTCCTTCAGCATAGCCTGATTTTCTAAGACCGCATTCCATTATTTTTGTTTTGCTCTTGTTAATGTTCATTTTATACGCTCTCTTCAAAACGCTGTCCATTTCATTCAACTGCTCTTCCAGGTCCTTTGCTGTCTCTGACAGAATTACAATGGCATCAGCAAAACGCAATGTTTTTATTTCTTCCCCCTGAACTTTAATCTCTATTCCAAATTTTTCCTTGCTTTCCTTCACCGCCTGCTCGATGTACAAATTGAATAACATCGGAGAAAGGCTACAACCCTGTCTTACTCCCTTCCCAACTGATTCTTCCCTTTCATGCCCTTCGAATCTAATAACTGCGGTCTGGCTTTTGTACAAGTTGTAAATAACTCTCCTTTCCCTGTATTTTACCCCTGCTGACTTCAGAATATGAAAGAGTGTATTCCAGTCAACATTGTCAAATGCTTTCTTCAAATCTACAAAAGTTAAAAATGTAGGTTTGCCTTTCCTTAATCTATCTTCTAAGATAAGACGTAACGTGAGTATTGCCTCCCGGGTTCCTACGTTCCTCCTGAATCCAAACTGATCTTCCCCGAGGTCAGCTTCTACCAGCTTTTCATTCTCCTGTAGATAATTCGTGTTAAAATTTTGCAACCATGACTTATCAAACTGATGGTTCTGTAATTTTCACACCTGTCTGCGCCTGATTTCTTTGGAATGGGGATTATTACATTTTTCTTAAAGTCTGAGGGCATTTCGCCTGTCTCATACATCCTACACACCAGTTCAAATAGTCTTGTCATGGCTGGCTCTCCCAGAGATTTTAGTAGCTCTGAGGGTAGGTCATCTACTCCTGGGCCCTTGTTCCGACCTAGGTCTTTCAAGGCTCTGTCAAATTCATCTCTCAGTATAGTATCTCCTATTTCATCTTGATCTACTTCCTCTTCCCTTCCTACAACATCGTCTCTAAGTTCATTTCCTTTGTAGAGCTGCTCTATGTACTCTTTCCACCTTTCAGCTTTCCCTTCTTCGCTGAGAACTGGTTTCCCATCCGAGTTCTTGATATTCGTAGAGTTGCTTTTCTTGTCCCCAGATGTCTCTTTTATTTTCCTGTAGGCGGTATCTACTTTTCCCCTTGCTATACATTCTTCTACAGATTTGCATTTGGCTTCTAGTCACTCCTGCTTAGCCATTTTGCACTTCCTGTCAATCTCATTTTTTAGTCGTCTGTACTCCATTTTGCCTGTTTCATTTACTGCATTTTTATATTTTCTCCTTTCATCAATTAACTGTAGTATTTCCTGTGATATCCAAGGATTTTTTGTAGGTCTTGCCTTTCTACCTATTTTGTCCTCTGTTGCCTTCACTATTTCATCTCTCAATGCTACCCATTCCTCTTCTACTGTTTTATTTCCCCCTGTTTCTGTCAATTGTTGCCTAAATCTCCCTCTGAAATTCTCCAGAACTTCAGGTTCCTTCAATTTATCTAAGTCCCATCTCCTTATTTTCCTACCTTTTTGTCCTTTCTGACTCTGTAAGTCACATTAAAGAGCATGACAGAGGGTTTATCGAACCGCCTTTATGAGATATCTCTACCGTTCCATTTTCTAGTAGCTCGTTGGAAAAAGGAACACCTAAATCTTTCCGTTTTCGATCTGATTTATCACTTTTTATTGTGATGATCATGTCTCCCTATACAGGTGGGTGATAAGAAAGAGAAAGTTGCTGGAAGAATTTTCACAAATAGATCTCGTCACAGCGAATAACGTCTTTCTTTTAATGATTTCCACCCCAATTCGTGCATCATTTCTGTCTCCCCTATACCGCGATAATACAGAAAAAGCTGCCCTTCTCCGAACTTCCTCTATATCCTCAATCAGTCCCACTTGGTGGGTATTCCACAATGGGCATCAACACTCCAAAACAAGAAGCACAATTATAGTGTAGGCAGTTTCTTTAGTAAAACTGTTGCATCTTCTAACTGTTCTGCCAATGAAACGTAACCTTTGATTCGCTTTCCCTACAATATTTCCTGTCTTCTTTCCGATTTAAGTAGTTCGTAATTGTTACTTCTAGGTAATTAGTTGAATTTACAGCCTGTAGTTTTGTCTCATTTATCATTTAAATGAAGTTTAACAGACTTCTTTTAGTGGTCATATGGATGACTTTACACTTCTCATTATTAAGGGTCAACTACCGATTTTTGCAACACGCTGATAAAATCATTTTGCAATTGCTTTTGATCTTCTGATGACTGTAGTAACCAATAAATGACAGCATCATCCGCGAACAGTCTAAGAGAGCTGCTCAGATTGTCTCCTAACTCGTTTATAAATATAAGGAACAGTAGGGACCCTATAACATTTCCCTGGGGAACGCCAGGTATTACTTCTGTTCTAGTCGATGACTTTTCGTTGATTACTACGTACCGTGTCCTTTTCGAGAGGAAATCACGACTCCAATCGTACAACTGAGGTGTAATCTATAAGCACGCAATTTGATCAGAACATACCTGTGAGTTACATTGTCAAAAGCTATCTCGAAATCTAGAATCTATTTGACATCCCTTGTCGATAGCGCTCATCACATCATGTGAGTAAAGAGCTAGCTGTCTTTCACAAGAATGCTACTTTCTGAATCCTGGTTGACTATGGGTTAATGGGTCGTTTTCTTCGAGGTAGCTCACAATACTTGTGCGAAGTATATGTTCTAAAATCCTGCTGCAAAACGACGTCAATTATATAGGCCTGTAATTCTGCGGAGAACTTCTATTCCCTTTCTTGAATATTGGAGTGATCTGTGCAACTTTCCAGTCTTTGGGTACGGATATTTCACTGAGCGAACGGTTGAATATGATGGCTAGGTATGGTGCTTTTGCCTCAGCATACTCTGAAAGGAACCTAATTGGAATACAATCGGGACCGGGAGACTTACTTTTGTTAAGTGCTTTAAGTTGCTTTAATACTCCAGGGGTATCTACTTCTAAATTACACGTGCTGGCAGCTATTCTTGATACAAATTCCGAAGTATTTACATCGTCTTCTTCTGTGAAGGAATTTCGGAAAGCTACGTTAAGCAATTCTACTTTACCAGAACTGTCGTCAGTATCAAAACCATTGCTATCGCATACTTCTGTTTTTTCCTATCAAGTCGATCGTCCTCAGATTAGTATAACATGAACTTTTGAATCTCTTTTGTGGGTGGTTAAAGTGGTGCCAGCAAATTCCTCCTTCAGCATAGTAGCATAACTTAGCGGCAGAGACGTAACCCTTTCCCAAACTCGCATTCAGAAAAACGGTCAGCCTACCTGAATGGAGTAAGCGGGCTAAGGCTATGTCCTACGTGAGCGACAAAAGCGCGCGACATACAGCTACACGACACAGCAGCTCCTACGTGAGCGACAACTTCTTGGTACAAGATGGCGGCTAGAACCGATCAGCTGTTTCTAAAATTTGTCACCTGTAAACCGCAGAGTAACGATAGCTCCAGAGTAAGGCAATAAAGTTTTATTTACTTTAGGAAATACGGAGTAAAAAGAGTGTTGTGTATTACTTTTACAAAGCAAGGAATGTTCGTGGACTATTTCATTCGTAACTTCAAATACGAGAATAGACAGTGAAGATCACCAGACAAATACAACGACGAGTACAGATACTTTCGAGATTTTTTTAAAATTTTATTTGTAATATTTTTGTATATTGTGACTACAAACCATCAACAAGTGAATAAGTACAAAATGAGTCTTATTGCAAGATAAGTCGGGGGTTCGAATCCCCCCTCGGGCACAGATATTTGTGCCGTCATTAGTGTTAGCTAGTTCGTAAGTAGTTTGTAAGTTTAGGGACTGATAACCCCTAGTTACGTCCCATAAGCTATACAAACATTTGAAACATTTGAAACAAACAGTAAATTATTTAATTGTGGACGGAACTGCTTGCAGTGGGCATTGCATATAGATTGTGATGTGTGCTACGAAGTTGTAATTTTTTATGGCCTACGAAAGACATTAAACTCCTACTGGAATATTATATCAAGATATTTTATTCAGAAACGTAATTTTACACACACCTCGTGTGACATCCTAGTTTTAACTCTCTCTCTCTCTCTCTCTCTCTCTCTCTCTCTCTCTCGCTCTCTCTCCCTCTCTCTCTCTCTCTCTCTCTCTCTCTCACTCTCTCTGGAGTAAGTTTGTTGTTACTGCAAATGTTCAAATGTTTGTTAAGCTCAAGGGACTTAACTACGGGGTCATCAGTCCCTAAACTTACAAACTACTTATGAACCACCTTATACTAAAGACGACACAAACATCCATGCCAGAGGGGGGATTCGAACCCCCGACCGTAGCGACCGTGCAGACTGTGACTAGCGCGCCGCAGATCGCTCGGCCACTGCGGCCGGCTACTGCAAATGATTAAAAAGCACACAAATGTAATTGTTCAAACCACGTTCATCATTCTGTAAATCAAACTACCACTCAGAATAACAACAAAACACTGTCATATTAGAAATAATTTAAAAATTTAACTTCAGTCGCAAATTTACGAGATAGTTATTCTGGACACTTCTTATCCGAATCAAAATTCTTAATTATATGAACAACTACAATTTTATATTTTGTTAATTCAGAAACAGTTGCGATTTCATAACCATCAGGGATTATTAGCTCGCAAAATTCTTGCGACATCCTTTATAACCTCGACAAGCAGACGATTCTCAACGAACTCGGCACTTGGTCGCCCGTGCGACAGCGACAAGATACAAACGCGTTTGAATGCAAACGACGCCACTTGTCGTGGGCGAGAGGAAGCGCGCTGGATGCAGCTCAGCTAGAAGACTTCCGTAACGATACATGTTGTCGTATTTTGTCGCTTGTAGCTGTGGCGCGCTTTTGTCGCTCACGTAGGCCATAGCCTAAGGGATTACTCTGCGGTCACGAAGCTGCACAAAAGACCTCAAGCTACGACCCATCAATCTTTGTCCGCCGGCCGCGGTGGCCGAGGGGATTGCGGCGCTTCAGTCAGGAAAAAAAAATTCAAATGTTTCTACTTCTTCAGTCACGGTCTGCACGGCTACTACGGTCGGTTCGGGGCATGGATATTGGTGCCGTCATTAGTTGTAGCTATTTCATAATTAGTTTGTAAGTTTAGGGACTGATGACCCCGTAGTTAAGCCCATAAGCTCTACAAACATTTGAACATTTTTTTGAATCTTTGTCCACTGTGTTTATCAAACAGCGCCACAGAGCGGCTCGAGCATGAGAACGACACAGGCAGACAGAAGGCAGAATTTTGCGAAAATGTCCACTGCTTGGAAGCCAGCCATGAGTAGCGAATCTTGGTTTGTCTGGCAAAATGGTACAACAGTTTTCATTGGTTATAACGGGTAGCTCGAAATGGTGGTGTTCTAAGAACAAATTTCCGGGAAAACAACTGCGTGTACAGATAAGCCTTTTTGCTCGTTGCCGGTTGTTGTTGTATCTCAGGTGCGTTTCCTAGGTGTAGTAAAGGTTGGTGGAAATTTCTAAAAGAACTCTCGCCGCGATCTTTACTTGTATGTTGGTTCGTTTAAAGATTTGGGCCGAATGGCAGGTTCAGCAGTTTCGACATAATCTTCTGAGCCACACCGGCTCGTACTGAGTACAATGTCGGTTGCACGCTATCCCCATCTACAGCCATACTCCGCAAGCCATCTGGGTGTGTGGCGGAGGGTACTTTGCGTACCATTGTTATTTCCTCCTATTGTAGTTGCGTATGGTTCACGGGAAATATGATGGCCTGTATGCCTCCATGTGTGCCCTAATCTCTCCGATCTTTCCTTGTGGTCACTTCGCGAGATAAAAGTAGTAGGAAGCATCGTATTGCTTAACTCCTCTTGAAACGTACGCTCTCGGAACTTTGACAGATGCTCTTACCGTGATACAGGCAGTGGCGTAGTAAGCGGGGGGGGGGGGAGGCGCCCTGGGTTTCTGGACTTTTTTTTTCCCCTTAGGCATTGTTGGCCTCTTGTTCTAGGGACTCCAAATCTTGGAGGCTATTTTTCTTAGTTTGATCCGTTCCTCTCGTTCTGGGGGAGGAGATGGGGTGAAATCTCAAAAGTTACATTTTTATAGTAATACATTTATTTCCAAGTGGACTGGGGGCCTCATTTTGTTTTGCCGCCGTCCCGGGCATCCGAGAGCCTTAGTCCGCCACTGGATACAGCACGTCTCTCTTGCAGCGTCTGCCTCTGGAGTTTTCTAATAATTTTTTAGACAGTTTCATGCACACTAAATGAGCTCGCAAGAAGCGTGCTGCTCTCTATAATCTTCTCTATGTCTTCTACTGACCCTACCTGCTACGGATTCCATACTGATGAGCGATACCCAAGCGCTGGTCTAACGAGAGTTTTGTAACCTACTTCCTTTGTTGACGGAGTACGCTTCCTAAGGATTCTTCCAATGACTCTCAATCTCGCAATCACGCATTTCCATTACCCACGACTGATTTGATGTGGTCGTTCAATTTTAGATCGCCCCTTATGTCTACTCCCAAATATTTTATAGAAGCAACTACTTCCAGTGTGTGTCCTTCTTTGCGTAGTTATATAATAAAGATTTTTCCTTATGAAAGTGCAGAACCTTAAACTTGTTTATATTGAGACACCATTGCCATTCCCTACACCATACGTCAACACGCTGCAGATCATCCTGCATTTCACTACCCTTTTCCACTATTTCGACTTCTCGATCAACTATAGCATCATCCGCAAAAATGCCTCAGTGAACTTTCGATGTTATCTAAGAGGTCATTTATGTACAGGGTGTTTCTAAACGATACCGACAAACTTCTTGGGGTGGTAGAGGATGACTTGAGGAACAAAATGAGGTAGAGAACCCATGTGTGGAAACGTCTTCCAACGGCGCTATCGAGCGTGAAAATTTAGTTGCTGGCGCTTGCCGCTAGTCCACCCCTCCGACAGCTTGGGTGGTGTTCTAACGCAAGCAGGCCACTGTCAGAACGTCTCGCTACCTTCGTAGCAGCAATCGAGATATTAGAAGTTAGTTAAGAAGTCTAATATAAAATTTGCAACGCTACGTGCTATTCGATGGCACAGAGTGGAAACATTGATATCGTGCAGGCTGCAGCACAAACGAAAGTTGGTTTCTTTGTTTTTTTCGCCAAATGTAGTGAAAAACGTTTATTTCTTTCTCTGTTGCGACAAACGTCTGTCTTTCATGAAACCAGGAAGCAAAATCTTAAAACATTTTACCAAAAGACGTTCAGCAAGAGAGGAAGCTTGTGAAAGTCTATATGAAAATTGGGAGAGCGTTATCAAAGCCCTGACACACATTGCCAATAATAAGTTTGAAAAACGAGTTATTCAAAATGAGGCTTCAGCTCTCATGACTCAACTCAGCAGACTAGAAACAGTATTCATGATGACAGTTTAGAAGGGCATAATCCAGGGATTTAATAGTATAAATCTGAAATTGCAAAGTGTAAATATTGACACTAAAATAGTGCATGAATTATATGAATCACTTGTAGGATTTATTGTATCTGTTCGTGGCAGGTTCGACATTATGAAAATAAATCCATGGCGATTGTAACTGATATGACTATGAATGCACCTATAAAAGATCACAAAAACGCAAACTTCGTGATGACGAAGAAGCAGACTCTGAAGAGGTTTTCTTGACTAGAAGGGGAAAAATTTATTAGACTCGACACATATCTCCCAGTACTCGACATATTGTACGCCGATTTAGTGAGGAGGAAGGAAAACTATGCAACACTGTAGCACTCCTTCACCAAAAGAGAAACTAAGTAAATAAATAAATAAAATGTTAAACTGTTGTGAAGTGTATTTCACACATTACTAGATATTCTGCGTATGTTGTTTCGTATGAACATGTGCTTAAAAATTATAACATTCCCAGTATCAACATGTTTTGTTAAACGGGTGTCATTAAATCAAAGCTCAGATACTGAAGATTACACAGCTTTCACTTTAATTACAGTAATGGAGAATCAACTTGATACTGTCCCGTAATTTATACAAGAAATTTTAGTAGAGTCGAATTTTACATACTGAGGACCACACATGTTGTGGTTTTTAAGAAACTAGAGATTAGTTTATCACAGGTTTTCAGGGTCCCGGTATTTTTACGGAAAAAATATGATAGGGTTCAGTGGAGGAGACAGGATTTGATTTTTTTTTTGGGGGGGGGGGGTAATTTTTTTAAAAATAAAATCTATTGAATTTATTAATCTATGATTTATTTTTACGCTTTTTATAATTTAACCAATTGTACTACGAAAACAATTGCACAAGAAATAAAATGAGTAGTCTCGCATTAATTTGAAAGTGGGAGAGGAGCAGCGTGGTGGAAATGGAGTTTATACAATCAGCTCGTAAAATAATTAAGCAGCTTCTATGTTACTAGCCAAAGAGAAAGATCTTTACAGTTTAATTAACATGAGACTGTATGTGTAAAAATTGAACTAAAACAACAATATTGTTTCTCATAAGATTCCACTCGCTGGCGCCGCTGGACCCGCTAAGCAACGGGTCGCCGCATATGAGAAATCGGCTCGTAACTTCAGCGTAGCAGTAACAATTGCGGAAGCATCAAAGTTGGTTGGTCGCGGCGACATTAAAACTGCTCACAGTAGGAGCAGCACACGCTGTGGCGGCAGGACCTTGGTTAACCATTGTGACCTTTACTTGAACATGGGAAATTATAGTTACGTTGTGATGCTGTGATTTATAACATGTGTACTATTTCCAATTTCCGGTGCAGACGTGACCAATGGAAGGTTAAGTAGTTTGTAAGCCTAAGGACTGACAAGCTCAGTAACTGAGTAGTCCCATAGATTTAAAAAAAAAAAAAAAAAAAAAAAAAAAAAAAAAAAAAAAAAAAAAAAAAAAAAAGAGAGAGAGAGAGAGAGAGAAAGATCTTTGTGAGTTGACGGGGTGGGGGGCGGCCTTCAGCCCCATTAGGACTCCCCTCCCCCCTTTCCCCGTGGCCTCGTGGCTGCGCCACTGGTAGGGTTGAGTAGACTGAAACCCGATGATAAATTTCCATTCTGTCACCAAGTATACTATGTATATCTCCAAGCTTGTATTAACGAATTGTGTGTTGTCCTTAGTGTAAGTTACTCATATTTTTTATTCAATAACGAGTTCTTTGAACAAACAGACAGTGTCGCCATGGGTAGTCCCTTGTCCCCTTTGGTGGCCAATATGTTTATGGAGGACTTCGAGGAAAAGGTGCTTTAATCTGCCAGATTGAAGCCAACAGTGTTCTGGAGGTATGTTGATGACACATTTGTTGTATGGCCTCACGGTGAAGACAAGTTACAAGAATTTTTAAACCACCTGAATTCCATCCATAACCAAATCCATTTTACAATGGAAGTCGAAAAAGAGGGATGCCTTCCATTTCTGGATGTAATGGTACGACGTAAAGACGATGGCACCTTAGGACATTCAGTATATAGGAAACCGACGCATACTGATTTATACTTACATGCAAATAGCTGCCATCATCCATCCCAGACGATGAGTGTTCTTAGAACACTGGTCCATAGAGCACACGTTATTGCTGATGAGAGCAGTCTGCAGGACGAGCTTCTATACCTGAAGAGAGTCTTTGAAGCAAACGGGTACTCTCCACAACAGATACATAAGGCACTACGTACGAAGCCAACGGTACGTGCAAAGAATACGGAAGATGATGCAAAAAGTTTTAAATTTGTGGCTTTTCTGCCATATGTTGGGAGCCTGTCGTCGAAAATCGGACGGATTATGAACAAACACGATGTTAAAGTAATTTTTCGATCCCCACCAAAGACAGCAGCACTTTTGGGTTCTATCAAGGATGATTTGGAGCTCCGGAAGGCCGGGGTTTACAAGATCCCATGTGAATGTGGCCTTTCGTACATAGGACAGACGACACGTACAGTCCAGGAAAGATGCACGGAACACCAGAGGTATACCCGTCTTTTACAACCAAATAAATCGGCAGTGGCAGAGCACTGTATTGATACTGGACACTCCATGACGTACGAAAACGTCAAAATTTTAGCTTCCACTTCATCTTTCTGGGACTCAGTAGTGAAAGAAGCAATAGAAATTCGCTTGGGGACGAATTTAATTAACAGAGACAGTGGCTTCAGTTTAGATAAATCATGGAATCCGGCACTTTCTTTAATAAATTTACAAAGACGCCGCCACAGCACAGATCACAATACATCGATGTCTCGGCAGTAATCGACCGTGCAGTCACAGAAATAATTTACACATACGTGTACTTCCTTGCCGCCGAGTAACGTCTTTCGCGCCTTGTTGTATCTGTGGCCACATGCGCAGTAGCGCGGCCCGCGCGTTTATAAGCACGAAGCGCGTGCTGGAGCGTCAGTCTTCGACTCTCTCTGAAGATGGCTGAACGTTTCTCAGCCGAAATATTAGAAGAAGTAAACTTTATGCGCCCGAAACTTCTTTGAATACTCTAAGTAGTTTGTAAGTCTAGGCACTGATGACCATAGCAGTTTTGTCCAATACGCTTACAAACATTTCAACATTTTTCTCAAAATATACAGAGTGTGACTAAATGATACCGACTAACTTCGTGGGGTATTAGAGGATGGCTTGAGGAATCAAATGAGGTAAGGAACCCGTGTCTGGAAAGTCCCTCAACGGTGCTACCGGACGTCAAAATTACAGGTGCGGCGCCTGCCGCTAGCCCACCCCTCGGGCGGCGAACGCGTCTTTATACGCACACGCAGACCGCGGGCACGTCTGTAATATGTGGTTTTTGATATTCGGGGTTTGTGAGTGATTGCAGTGATTGCCGGTGGAGAAAAGGGAGCTAGCAGCTTTATGGACAGGCCCTGTTTCCTATGAATGCAATGCTCTCTTGTCGTTTTGGCTGATGGTGACGTACTTGGGCTTCTCGCCATGGTTTATTACCTCTCAAAACCTCCAACACAATCTCCGTTGTTTTACGCTGTAGCACAGTACAATGAATGTAACTGACAGAGAATGACAGCGATACTATGCTGTGTTTTGTAGACTAACGTCGTCTTCTGCAGCAGCCATCACCATCTACGCTGCTGGAGTGTATAACGATGGGCGATATGATATGAATAACGGAAGATATTTCGTGATGTCGACGCCTATATTGTATTTAACTATTGTATTTAACGGATGGATACCATAAATGCAAGGAAATGAAGAGGAGCAATACTTGTAGACACCGATAGACATCAGTCGACAGGGGTCAAGGTGTGTACATTTCTATTCATTCCGCTGGTACAGGATACCTAAGACATTGTACAACATAAACAACATGGGATCAAACGTCAAAAATTAAATATACTCGTGCAGTAGAGACTGTTTTCCTCATTTGTTTAACGCAGTTAATCAAATCGATTGTGGTTCTTCAAAGAACGTTTGCACGACCTGTGAATTACACTGTACAGTTAAAGTAGGTGTTAGAAATGCCTGTCCGCAGCGTCACAGCATGCCTGACATCTGCGTATCATTGACTTCCGCACTCGCGGGCGTGGTGCGAAAAGCCTCACACGCTGCATGTAGCCTCGCCACTAGGTCTTCCACTGATTCCACCGGGGTGTCGTACATAACAGTCTTCAGATGGCCCCACAAGAAGACGTCCAGCGGGTTGAGGTCAGGCGAACTGGGTGTCCACGTGGCAGGACTACCTCGACCAATCCAGTAACCCAAAATATCCGTTAATGTGAGTTCAGGCAGCTCCACTAAAGTGTGTGTGTGCTCCATCGTAATGGAACCACATACGTTGTCGGACTGCAAGTGGAACTTCTTTCAGTAATTCTGGCAGCACTTCCCGAAGAAATACTGTGTAGCTTTCACCTTTGAGACGAGGGGGAAGCATGTACGGGCCAATCAGGTAATCGTGGACGTTGCCAGAGCGTTCATTGATGGTGAACGTTGTCTGATTACCTCTTATGTGCATGTCGTGGGGGTTCACCGCCCACACATGGCTGTTGTGGTCATTGAACAAACCCTCACGGATGAAGGACGCCTCGTCTGCGAACAACACATCCGCAGCATGATACGGATTCCTGGTGCACTGCTGCAGGAACCACTGGCAGAATTCCATTCGCGGAGCTAAATCGTGGACCAGCAGCGCCTGTGTTTTTGAGGATGGTATGGATGCCCTCCTTCCTTACTTAGCACCATCTACACCATTGAATGGGGACTCTGTAGTGGGTACGCTACGACGCGGGTGCTTTTGGATGGGTCAGCACCTAACCTCTGAAGTATGTCCTCTGCAAAGTGTGGCATGCGTATGGTTCACTTGCGACCATTATCGCGGTGACCCCCTGCGAAACGATTAGTTTCACCCAGACGCTGATGGATGGCCGCAATAGTTCGGTGAATAGTCCTGTAACATTAACGTAGATGGCCTATGAACTACTGTTACGTTACTGCCTTTCGGATTAGTGACCTGCCATAACTATGCACCGCTGATCTCTGCGATACATGTTCTGGAAACTTCGTACGAAGTCTTCCTTTGGGATGGTGTTCAAAAGCCTCGTCACGTTTCGTTGGATGTTAGGAATATCGTCAGATCTCTTTCCTGTCAAAGAGAGTACGAGTCGAGGGAACAGGAATAACTGTGGAGGAATGCGATCTGACGAGTATGGTGGATGTTCAAGTTGCACCATCACCCTTTTAGACAGGTTTTGTGTGGGCGAGCGTTGTCGTTCAACTCGCTCACCAACCATACTTGCAAGACATCAGTCCTCCAGACTTCTTCATATTCCCTCGTCTCAAATTCGGTTTGATAGGAAAGGGATTTGACGACATTTCTGACATCCAACGAAACGTGACGATGCTCTCGAGCACCACCCCTAAGGAAGACGTTGGGCAGAGTTTATAGGACATGTATCGCAGATCTCAGCGGAGAATAGTTATGGGGGGTGACTATTTCGGACAGTAACGTAACTGTAGTTCATAGTTCATCTATATTAATGTTACAGAACTATTCACCGAACTTTATTGTCAGAGACAGTATGTCAAGTTTCGTGGTAATCAGTGAAACAGAAGTTAATTGCAAGGTACCTTTGCCAGGCCCATATGGTGTCTTGGGTATGATAAAAACCGTATACAAGAAAATATACGATCCTGGGTTAACTTTCACGATAACTAGTTAAACGCAGTCAAAGTCTGTTGTATGTTGTAAGGTACCCTCTGCCAGGCACCACACGAAATTTTATATCAGTGGGTTTCCCTTGTTTTTAATGTCAAGTGTGCAAAATTTTATAATGATCTGAACAAAACTATTAATTTATAAGTAATAGAACCACACTGACATATTGAAAAACTCACAAATAACAATGAAAAAACATCAAAATCAAATCAGCTGAATAGGTAGAGGCGTTCTGAAGTTACGGCGTGACCCATGAATATAGGGAGTCATTTTTAGATATATAGAGTGTCAGTCAACAGTTGCCAGTGTTGTTTTTTTTTTTTTTTCACTGACGTTATTTAGTCCTCTTGGATCATCTTTAGAATCATGTAGTTGCTTCAGCAACGAGTCTCGAATCGGTTGTGACAAGATTCTTAAGATGATCCAGAAAGATTAAAACATATTGCTGGGTCCGAGCGCTATGTTCCCAGTTTTATGTCAGGATGAGGTGTGAAACCTGGTGGAGCGCCAGAGAACGCTAGCAAAATAGTATTAGAGATTACAAGTTTATTCAACTGAATACAATGCTCCGTAGGGTCCGCACTAACTCGGCAGGAGCCAGATCAGCAGGTGACGTCGCCTTTGGGTGCGTTAGCCCGCCGTCTAGCAGTGTCTTCCGTGGACCGGCGTCTAGACTGTTAGGACGGAGGCGCCCGCGCCACGACGTCTGTGCTTTGAAGAAAAAACTGTCAGGTGGAGTACTCTGTCCCTCCTCCTGCCTAGGCAGCTGCTTGTGGGTCCAGGCTTGGAACCACTGGAGTCGGATGCCGTGGTGACTTGAACTCTGAAACACGTCCACATAATGACGTGAACCTGTTCCATATTATTTAATGAAGCAATTATATTTGTTGTGTTGCTAGGCGACTCTGTAAATTCGCTTATGCAACTATTTTATGACGCCCCAACATTGCGTCTTATTCTTTTAATTATCTCGTAATATTTTATGTGTTGTGTTGCATATTGCCC
Organism: Locusta migratoria; assembly: GCA_026315105.1. NCBI lineage: Eukaryota > Metazoa > Arthropoda > Insecta > Orthoptera > Acrididae > Locusta > Locusta migratoria. Next base: position 665,064,805 of record CM048755.1, on the reverse strand, counting down.
TGACTAACATCGCCACTGAATGATTGTGTGTGTGTGTGTGTGTGTATGTGTGGAATGTGTCGCTATATTGCGTGTTGCAATATCAATGTGGAGTGCTGCCTCCGTGCTCTGCAGACGAGCTGGTTACATCTCTGTAATCATGTAATCGTCTACTACAGTCCCCTGTCTGAAGCAATGCTTTCTTTGACACCAAAGTATATCCTGTCCGGTGAGCTGCAGAGATGCTATGATGCCGAGACTAATCCTCTGGTTCCGGCCGTTGCTGAAGGGCTCGCTAGCTGGTTACAACCCCCACCCCTCCCGCTGAAGACTCCCAAACGGTGAATCGCTCAGGACACGCGGCGGCCGAGGCACTCTTCCGTCGGACGCGCTCGAGGTAAGCGGCTTTAACTGGACTGGTGCTCTGAGGAGCATTGCTGAATAATTTCATGGTGTTAGGTTCTTAGTCTTAAAATGTTTCAAGATTTCGTTCGTAACACGCGGTGGATATTTCGATTAGATCTAACGAGTTTAGTGTTAAAACTTTTGTTATCTAACGTGTGGCTATGATAACCGTACCGCGTGTGCCTTTGTTCCTTTTAGGATTTCAGCGCTTGAAAATGTTCACTTTGGTTCGCTATTATAATTAAACAGTGCTATTCTATTATATTGTTTCCGCGGTAATTTTCCTGTGATTTATTCAAATTTTAACGGAGTTGCTTTGCCACGTGTGTTAGCTATTGTGAATCCGATACCGATCATCAAATTGCTTTAAGGCCCCTCAGGCGATACAGGTTAATAATTTGCTTCTATTTATTCAATTCTTCCGCGTGTGGTGTTTTAGTTCCATGTATTTCAAGTTTGCGAATTGAGTTGTGAACCAGTCCACTAGCTTGTGAACAACCACGTGTCCCGATTACGGAATAACAGTGGAGTTTTACATTAATATGTGCGCGTGCTTCAAGCTTGCTCTTCCCCTCATTTTCTGCTGCAGACGCTGGTCGCTGTTGAATAAGTGTCGCGAGAGCTTTTTTTTTTTTTTTTTTTTTTTTTTTTTTTTTTTTTTTTTTTTTTTTTTTTTTTTTTGAGTGTGTGTGAATGAATGTATGTCTACTCTCCCACAATTGAACCCCATTTTCTGAATTATTAGCTTTATTGATAGGTGGGCAATCAAATGGGCCGTTTATCAAGTTCAATGTTGAATTTTATGTGAGGTGTGTGCTTTTAATGTTTTAAATTGGTCTCCCCATTTCATAAACGTTTTCAGAATACGTACTTGTTAAACGTATTTTCTGTTCCTTAACACCCCTCTCAAATTTAATTTAAATATTAGTCAGATTTGGCTCTTCCCGTCTGGGAGTGGCGGAGTTTTCCGTTGCGCTTTAACCTTTAAGTCTCTGCAGATAGGCTGTTCCTAAACTGTGTTGCGAGAAGGGTTAATTGGTTTCCTTGTTCCACTTCGGAACCTGCAGAGCAAGTCATTTCATCCACTAACTAGTAATACAAGCATAGGGCAGTAAAGTTTCAACTCTTGATACCGCTGGTAGGGTTAGTACCTGAGTGTTAGCTCGTCGGAATGACCTTTGGCCTTTAGGAAACCAACCAATGAAGACTGAGCTGGCCTCAGGTGGCAACCATATTCAGCGTTGTGAAGACGGTAGACAGCAGCTGATGGCAAGTTCGAAGCATAGTAGTTGTTCCGGACTCCATCTCCTAGTTGCGACTAGTGGTTACTGGTCTGTACTGCTTTAGCTGAGACATTAGCTGAAAAGACAGATTAGATCATTGGATTGACGACTACTCTCCTAAGTACCTTCGATTCCAAAGACCAAATGGCTACACTTCTAAAACCGGGAGTTTATATACAGAATCAGCTGAAGCTATGACGTGTGGGACGGTTTGTAATGATCGAATGTGTCGTACTTGTGAGTGCAGCGTTCACTCAACGAGCCCTTTAACCGCTGACGTATCCACGGTCTTATTCACTCTTGCGACAGAGTTACGTGTAGTTACGAAATGTTTACAAGCTGACGAGTATACCTTCTCTCGCTGCTGGTCGTCTGTCGCAGTAAAGACTGCGGATTGTAGGCTCTCAACTCGCCGACGCAGCGTCTGCTGTCGTCACGAACGACTGGCGTCGCTTTTACGACAATGGCGATGACCTGCTTCCGTCTAGCTTAGCTGGCGATCGCTTGAGCAATCAAACATTTTAACAAATTTCTGTATCACAATTTTACGCTGTAACACATCTCTCCCCTTCAAAAAAATTCGACCCGAATTTTACTAATATACTCATCTTGTACCATATTGTACCCTACCTTTCTGGTTACAAGGTTACATCTATATTCTATCCTATAATTTATTTTCGGGTGCTGACCAAGCTATAGGTACTTGATGGATAATTACTTCCTTCGGATGAGCTATTTCGCGTTTTGCGCATAAATAAATTGCACAAATCGATACTAGAGTCAAGATTATGCTTGTTGTTGATATACTGATAACAATCATGCGGTGCTTCCGTTTTTCGTGATACTGCTTCACGTATTCCAAAATTTGATTCATCGAAATTTGTTCGTTTTCTGACACTATCATTGACTCCATAAACGTGGAATTTAGGGTATTGTAGATAAAGGTAAGGGTTTGTTCAGGACGTATGTGTGGTAGTGTGTCCGGTTAATACAACAATGGTTGCGAAACGTTAATCATTGTTTTTCCCGTGACAATAGCTGGTAGATGAAATTGCGTCCCTTGCTATTTGACATTTAGTTCAATTCAAATGTTTGTTAATCTATCAGATTCAACTGCTGGGTTATCAGTCCGTAGCTACTTAAACTAAGGTAAACGAACCTAAGGACAACACAAGCACACATGCCCGAGAGGAGACTCGATCTCCCGACGGCGAACGGCCGCGCGAACCTCAGCACGGCACCCCAATGCGCACGGATAATCCGTCGCGACCCGCATTTAGTTCCCTGATTAAAAATCAATTACCTTGTAATTCTAATTTCATCATTCCAGTTGGCTTACCATTTACAAAGCAAGAGATAATTACTACGTCGGAATTATTTATTGAATACTAGCTGTAAATCAGGCATTGCCCGGGTGTTTATTTATCCTACACTCTCGTGGTCCGCCTCCCCTTCCCTCCTCTCTCTGCATCCTTCTCTTTCTCTCCCATCTCTCTGTTCGTTTTCATCTTTCCCTCCCTACGCAAAGTTTTCTGCAAGGCATCATCTGTCATGTACCATACAAACATTTGTGTACCCAGTAATCTTCCTCTTGATTTAAACGTCATGTGTACAAAAATTCATAAATATTGGAGCAAAACTATGCATTTTTGTAAAATTCCATAAGTTCAGTACCGTCCACCATACAAGGAACGAAATTTTATACAGACAGTGACATTCCTCTTGTTTTTAAGATAGTGTGCAAACTTTCATCGATATCGGAACAAAACTTTTGATGTCTATGCAACAGAAACGGAGGGTCACATTAAAAAAGGCACTTTGTTATTTTCAGGTATTCATGTTTTATTTCATCAACACTTGTTCTGAGAATAACGAAAACAACAAAAAAGGATTTGTGAAATCGGTCGAGTCGTTCTCTAGTTATGACGCGACCCAAGGTATTTAGGGATTCATTTTTATGTTGCAAAGTACCCTCCCCATGCACCGTATGAAAATTAAGGTAGACGGTGACCTTCCTCTTGTTTTGTAGGTCAATCGGCGAAATTCCGTGAAGAACGGAATGAAACTGTAGATTTCCTGAGTCTGAAGGAGAAGTATACTCCGCCATGCATCTATCACAGAATACTTTCTTAGATGACGTTTTCTACCTATAAACTAAATTCCTGCCAAATTTCAGCTTCATGGGTGAAGTAGTTTCCGAGATTTCGTGTTTAGTCAGTGAGTGAGTGAGTGTCCTTTCGCTTTTATATAGATAAAGATTAAGGAAAACAGAGTGCTTAATTTTGGATGCAAGAGGATTAAGGGAGACTTGCAGACAAAAATCAATATTAATATGCAAATCTGTAATGCTAACTTTATTTGATACAAGGTCATTCCTGATGCGGCAGTTTTACGGAATCTGCAGCAAAATTGTTGTGAGCGGTAGAGTTCTATTCGTTTCATCATTTTTTTTTTGGGGGGGGGGGGGGAGAGGGTGTCAGTTACAAAACGCCTCATAAACGTTCGAAATTGCATGCTAACTTTGTTGCAGGTCCCTAACTACACCCATTTTCCAATAATTGACGCATAAATCTGGGTATTGTCACGCGGTGGCCTCTCATTATTTATCTCGTCACAACTCCTGAGTTATGTGTCGTGCTCTTTTGTTTTTTGGGTCAGGAACCCTCGTTGGCGTACGGAGAACAGTTCACCCAAGTTTCACTGCAATCGACCGAATGGTTTATGAACACAAAGAGGACATACAGAAAACATTCATTTTTTATATATATATATATATATATATATATATATATATATATATATATATATATATATATATATATATATATACTAGCTCAGCCGGCCGCGGTGGCCGAGGGGACTAAGGCGCTCCAGTCACGGTCTGCACGGCCACTACGGTCGGGGGTACGAATCCCCCCTCGGGCATGGATATTTGTGCCGTCCTAGTTCGTAAGTAGTTCATAAGTAGTTTGTAAGTTTAGGGACTGCTGACCCCGTAGTTACGTCGCATAGACTATACAAACATTTGAAACAAACTAGCTGAAAACCCGGCGTTTCCCGGGTATTTATCTCTTTATTTCTGACATTTTTCACGTATATATTCATTTGTATAAGGTCTGTATGTCTGTAAAATCTCTTGGATATAAAATTAGTAGTAAAGAAGAAATAGATTAAGACTTGGTGCGTGATGCGTGATGGGGCGGTTTTCCATGAACGCTATTGTTTATGTGCTCATATAGAGTGGACTACGTGTCGTACTGTGATACAATTTAGAAGGTACGCTCAACTATATGTGTGTATACTGTCTGAAAAATTTCCTGAGGCTACAATTTGTAGTGTAGAAATTATAAATTGCAACGTCATACCGAATTCGGAGTTTTAGTCCATGAACAGCGGAAAGTTAATGTTTATTTGCTCATATCTCATGAACTACATGTCGGAATGTGATACAATTTAGAAGCTACAGTCATATATATGTGTATACTGTCTGTAAAATTTCTTGTCGCTGCAGTTTGTAGTGTTCAAATTATAAATTGTAACGTCATACCGAGAGCCGTAGTTTTACTCCACAAACAGTGGAAAAGTAGTAAGCGAGAACCTTTTTACCTTTCATCATTTTACTATGGTTGCCAGCGAGAAAAAATTTAATAAAGGTTTGAAATTATGTTTAAAGTTTGTTGCAAGTCGCTAAGTACTGTCATTCTCATACAGTGTATTTCGAAAGTCTCGCCGCATTGTATGGCATTTTTTGCGATTTCTATTGGTTATGACGTAATATCTTTTGAACGATGTTCCGTATGTGATTCTTAACCATGGAGCAATTGTTACCTCACGGTAAGGAATGTGTGTACCAAATTTGGTTGAAATCGGTCCAATTGTTTAGGAGAAAATGAGCAACATTTTCGCAAAATGCAGCAGTTTTTCGCGCATCTCATTGTTTATGACGTCATATCTCGTGAACTATATATCGTACGTGATTCTTACAATTACGGCGACCGTCCTCATGGATTGAAGCTTACGTATATAAAATTTCATAAAGATTGGAACAAAACTGTAGATTTGTATGCAACACGTACATACATACGGACACTCTGCTTTATATAAGAGATTGAATTGAATATATCCAGTGATCAGCAATTCTCTGGAATTTCGGCTGTGGAATCATGATATTTCTCTTGCACTCAGCTGAGCTCATCCTACCCAGGAATAACTGCATTTCGCAAGACCGATTCTTAGTCTGTATTACCCTTGCGTCAAAAATAACTACTTTTCCACTAATACAATGTTTTGATTCTGTGTATCATCTTGGTACCACAGCTGAAAGAAAAGAAATTTCCTCAAACTCTTCCCTTTCAACAAGAAAATACGTACAGACTATGTAACAGAATACTAAAACTATTCCAAATAACTAATAATTGAAACATGCGCATACTATTTACGCTTCTTATTCCTCGACCTAAGCGCATAGGGTACATTAATGGAATGTTCCTCCTCTTCAGCTGTTGAAGGAATTTCTGGTAATGCATCGATTTCACCTTTAAATGGTTTCACTGTGCTAGTATGGACTATGGAAGGTTTAGTCGGTAATTGCAGTTTAACATTGAGTGGCAAAATCACTTCAATAACTTGATATGGACGATTGTATTTTGTTAAAGACTTTTTTTGTTTTTCCCTTAGGAGTATACGGCTTAGCTAGTAATACCCACTACCCTACCCTTTACTGTGGCAGTTTTCTCACTTATTGCCCAATACGTTCTTGCTTTTCCAGTGCCTTAGTATTCGCACGTCTAACTTCCTGCCATATTTCTTTTGATATTTTCGCAAAATTCTACACTGGTTCACCCTGTGACCTCAATTTAGTTTGAAGTAAATCAAAAGGTGGTGGCATTTCACGCCCATAAACTGTCTCATATGATGAGAGTCCAGGTGAAATGTGAACTTTTGAATTGTAAGGTGATACCAAGAAGCCTAAATAAACATCCCAATCAGGGTGTTGTGAATTTATGTAGTGGCTTAACATTTTGGCCATAGTACAATGAACTCTTTCTGTTCGCCCATTCCCTTGTGGGTGAAAAGGACTTATATGTACCTTCTTAATTTTCGATAAGCGATATAACTGCTTCGGACGTCCGCTAAAATGCTCGTACCTTGATCTGATAAAATGGTTTCTCGTGTGCCAGACTTTAAAATCCAATTGTTGACTAATGCTTGTGCTATTTTGCTAGCTTTTTGATCTGGATGAGCAACCATTACTAACTATCGCGAAAAAGATCTAGGGTGTTAAGTACATATTTATTACCTGCCTGTGTCCTATTAATTACAAGAAAAGACATAGGCTTAACCACTTCAGATAATCGGAGTAGAGCAATTTTCTTATGACTCCACTTTATTTACCCTAAAACCGGAATAGAGCTCGATCTGATGCATTTGAAGTTATTCGTGCCTCTGCACAATTTATCAATGTTTTTGGTTGCAAATAGCAGAAATCTAGGAATATTCTTCCGTTGACAGACACTTCACCCTTCGGTGTTGTGTGTAGTTGATTCTTGTGAGTTGTCTGTTAGTGTCGTGAGATACCTTATACTGCTTCTGCAGTGTTATCTATGTGCGCGGATGCTTCTGTAGTCGAAGATATGATTATCTAAAATACGATGTTGACTGTGTGTTCTACAAGGTTAAACTACATTGGTCTGGATGGTTAATACTGTAGACTGTTGTTACTATGGATATATTCTGTAATGTGGGTTGGTGTATACGATATATGTAATAAGAGTTGAGTAACGAAGCGAGTGTTCTGTCTCTCAATTGTGTGTTTTTATCGAGTTCTCAGAGGTACGTTGTGTAGTCGTTAACGTCTGCATCATATTCTATCTGGGAAACACGGTCGATGGTTGTTCCATTCTGCGGTTAGTATAGTCCTGACCCTAGCTAGAGGTGTTTATATTCTACTTTATCAGCTCTGTTTCAATCTCTATACCCTGATCTAACATTCGAAGGATCGAGTGGTAAGATACATAAAATCTCTTGATTGTTGTACTTTTCTGCGTGGTGTCTAAATGTCTGATCTATCGACGCGATTTCCTCTTAAACACAAAGACGTGGTTAGTTGTAGGAGACGTACAACTTCGTGATGAATTTGGATTTAAATAGTTCTACAGCTACGATATTATGGGGCTATTTACCTTTAAAAGGAATAGACGTGGGTCTGTTGTGTTTTTTTTCGTAGCTCTGTGCAATTTTCACGATGTAGGATGTGACAAATAAATATCCTAGATGGAGCGTTGATCTAAACTTTACCTTCCGTGCGTGTAAATTATACATATTACTTGTTGTTTGGAGGAGGACAGAATATGAATGGTCCTGGTTCTGTTGTGTAAGAAGGCCGGTCGGTGTAACACGTGGTTCTTCGTATAGAATGATCGTGGAAAAAGTACATTTTGAGTAACATTTGTGGGTCTTACTAGGTGTGCCTCGTTTGTCCTAAAAGGGTTATATGTGGGTGTGCTGTGTTGTAAGCCTATGGTTTTGATGTTAAAATCATCGATCTGTGGGTCGCTTTGCCCTATAAATGCTTAGAGTTGGATCTAAAGTGTTGTAAGCTGGTGTAGCACAGTGGGGATCGCATTCTAGGTTTCTTCCCTCTGTGGAAAGAGCCTTTTACTCTTCTGCGGGGAATGTGGGAATGACCAAGCCTTTTCAACTTCTTATGCAACCAGACTGTTTTAACAAGAAAAAAGACACACTGTTTGGTTGAATAGCAACTAAAAGTGTTTGAGATGAAAGGTCTATACAGCCATTGTACGAACATATTTTTTTAGCTTGTTTCTACGGTTCGAAGCGAACTCACCCTGTTGTACAGCACACTGGCTCTCATGACCATCGCCGCCCGGCCCAATACGGTAACGGTGCTTCTTGCAGCACACAGGAAGTGCATTATTCGCTAGCTGACATTACATAACTCATACGCGAAACACAGAACTCTGTTTTTGGACTTTCGCGTACATGCTTACGATCCATCACGAGGAGAGTCTATCTATACAAGCTTCCAGTCGATATAGCAAAGAAGAGAGCATGTATTAATGTTCATTAATGTTCAAAATAATGATAAATACTGTTTTCTAGACATGAAAAACATGATAATGTGTATAACAGCATAGCACACATCTATGCAAGTCATTGTCACACTGATGGATTAGATAACATTTAAAGTTGTATATATATATTTTATAATGCTTTTTTTTTTATTTCTGCTTATATATTTTATTGTTTTCTTTACAAAGTTGTAAAGAGTCAAAGTTTTCTGACTTCCTTCCATGAAATTTTTGTGTAGAGAATCATATTCTACTCGTCATTCCGATTCGTTTGATACCTCACACGTCATATGTATATTCATATTGGTCATGAGTGTAATGAGCAATTACACATGAAATTGTCAATTGCGTTTAACATTTAACGAGAGGATCCCGTACGCGGACAAGCAACATTTTACGACGTAGCCGGAACGAGGAAGCGACAGTGAGTCAGGCAGGTGGAACACAAAGGCATACAAAAGATGACGGCTTTTAAACAGCAGGGGGGTCGCGTCTGAAGACCTTTAGACAGACAATGGGAGGCGAGCTTGGCGCCACATTATTTTCCCGGAATTGGCATCAGAAAAATTTCAAAACGAATGGTAATAACAATCAAAATATTTTTTTCCGGGAATAATAATAATTTTGTCCCACGAAACATGAATTACGGTTCACGTAACAACGACGGTAATTTTCAGAGAGGAGGTTATAGGTTTAATCAGTCACAAAGACGATTTGATAACAGAAACGCAGGCAATTCGTACAGGGGAGGTTACGGATTACAAAACAGAGGGAATGGTCAACAGCAAAGTTATTTTCAACATGGAAGAGACGTAAGACAAAATTGGCGTGCTCGAGAATTTGGAAATGTCCAGCAAGTAGATAATCAGAACATCAATCAAGGCGTACAAATCACGGAGATTCGGTCACCTAGCCCAGAAAAACGTAAGGATTGACCATGGATAAAACTGCAACAAGCAGACATTTTACCATAGGGCAAGAGGTATTTGTTAAAACACACCATCTTTCGCAAAAGAATAAACAGAGATTTCGCAAATTTTTGCAGTGTATAAAGGTCCGGTAATTATTAGTAGAATAGCACAACAAAATGCAGTGGAATTAGTAAATCCGAAGAATGGTAAGTCATTGGGACTTCACCATGTGAGCCACTTAAAAAGCAAGTGATTTGTAAATAATAAATGTAATATATTTACTTTTTGCTGTTAGGGATAGACGTCGGAAGCAACAATTAAATAAGATGTGAATAATCAACAATGATGACACAAGCTAAATAATTTACTGAAAAAAAAACACAAACAATAATTGACAAACTAACTTTGTAAATGAAATAGACACGAATACATTCACTTCCGTAAGAACACTCTGAAGAAGCTTACGTAGGATAAGCTTAAGAATTAAAGTAAAGATTGGAGTTTTGGAGAAATTTCAATATTTAAACATATCATTATTGTAAAGTTAACTCTCACCTTTTATGTTTACTTTTTCTGAAGACTTTTGATTTATTTAATTTATTGTAACGTTCATACTAGTTCATAGGCCTAAAATAAAACCTTTGTAAAACTCAAGATTCAACAACTTGGAGAACCCATCCAAGACATCGAGATAGATAGGTCGGCGCAGAGGGTATGGAGGTGTGTTGAGTCGATTTTTGGTTGATAAACGACGAGAATGGTTAACAGATAGATCATGTTTGGTGTCCAGACATGGTGCTATAAATGACAAGTGTATGGGGCAGACACGTTAAATATGATGCCACTATACAGTAGTAAAGAACAACGACGCTGTTGGAAAAGGTTTGTTGCCCAATGTAAATAAAGAGACAGAGAGCTCAAAATGTAGCCTTAAAGAAAAAGGCATATTGGACAGACAGATCTATATTCATATTCTTTAATTATTCCACTTTTTCCTTCCCAGAGAAGCAAGAAGATCAAGAAAAAAGAGAAAACCCAAGAAGAGCACAAGAGATGTCTGAAGTAAGAAGATGGGCAAAGAAACGCAAGAATACCTTTCTTTTCCTTTCCCAAATAATCAACATCTTTCCGGAAAAATTATCTTCATCACGTAAATTTTGATGAAATAAAAATAGCCATGGTGGAGTAGCCGAGTGGTCTAAAGCACCTCGTTGCGGAGCGCGCGGTTGCTCACCGTGGAGGTTCGAGTCCTCCCTGGCGCATGGGTGGGTGTGTTTGTCCGTAGGCCTAGGTTTAAGTAGTTTGTAAGCAACGGACTGATGACCACGCAGTTTGGTCCGATAGATTTACAGACATCTGAAATAAAAATAAATAAATTCGACAACCAAATAAATTTACAAGAGAAGTCCATTACATACAAGACCTCACCAATAATTGTGCGTAAACTGACGGCAACAAATTCTGATAGTACAATGTCTACCAAACTACAAAATTTCATATTCTGTCAGGTCAACAATGACGACAGAAGAGAATTGCCATCCGGCATTCTTATGAACTTCAATGATAGCAACGTCTATCAAACTTTGAGATGAGTCTCAAATAATCCACGAGAACTGACCATTACCGATCTCACATAGCCGCCGGAACACCCAATTTATTAGACCAGAGCCTACAGACACATAGTGCGTGCTATCAACTATACTGCGAGAACTGGTAACAAACATAAAGAAAGAAGGAAAAAAAAGGGGGGACACTATGAATATAAAAAATCTTGAGTTGATATGTGTTGATTTTATTATTTTTCTGAAAGAAGATAAATTGGACTTTGTATATTTATTGTATGTGAGTAATTACTAAGTTTTCTATATGTTCATTAAGGTAAATTGAGATACTTAAGGTTGTTCAATAGAATTTAAAAAATGAAATTGTAAAAGAAATTTTTGCTAATATATAAACAGCACAATTTTTTTGTAAGGAAAAAAAAAGAACCTTACTATACGAGTCATAGAATAAAAATTGTTATTGTGAAAGGGTGCCTGAGAGGAAAATCAGTATATTAGAAAAAAATTTTGGCTGAATTTGCTAATGGTACTTCGCCATTCACAAACTCCAGCAAAAATTTATGCGGAAGGAGAGGAATATGTAAGTAGTCAAGGTTTCTGACTTCCTTCCATGACATTCTTGTGTAGAGAATCATATTCTACTCGTCATTGCGATTCGTTTGATACCTCACACGTCATATGTATATTCATATTGGTCATGAGTGTAACGAGCAATTAAACATGAAATTGTCAATTGCGTTTAACATTTAACGAGAGGATCCCGTACGCAGACAAGCAACATTTCACGGCGTAGCCGGAACGAGGAAGCGACAGTGAGTCAGGCAGGTGGAACATAAAGGCAATGGCATACAAAAGACGACGGCTTTTAAACAGCAGGGGGGTCGCGTCTGAAGACCTTTAGACAGACAATGGGAGGCGAGCTTGGCGCCGTATAATTTTACCGGAATTGCCCAGACTGTATGTGATGCGCGCTTTTATTGGCAAAGGCTGATTTGATTTGATTTGATTTTCTCAGGGAAGCCAAAACAGTCTTTGTCCAACCCGCCACTGCCCGCACCGAAATTAATTTTATTGTGCGGTATCGCTCCCTGTATATCTAGTAAAGCAAACCAATGCCCTTGAACAGTGCAAGGAGTCCCTTTACCAGTTCTTTATTAGACACAATTTCTTCAGGTCTGGTTGTCCCAAATGTTCTGTGCCTTTTACTCCCCAATGCAATGCATTCGAAGATTAGATGTGATGCAGTTTCATCACCGTCATCACAGATCCTACATTTAGGGTCTTCTTCTGTTATTCCCATTGTGTGTAGGTGTTTTTTTTTAATTCACATGGCCTGTCAGCAATCCAACAATGAGTCTAATCTCTCTCCTGTTCAGGCCCAGGATTGCAGAGCTTCTTTTAAAACATGACTTTGGCTTCATTACCTTGCCATGTTTTTGTTGATAGACTTTGGTCCAATATTCTACGTGCTGATTTCTGAGCCAGTTACGTAGCTCCAATTTGATCATTGCCTTGGTGATTGTTAGGACAGGTTCCGGTGCAATAAATGGAGTCTCTGCCCCCATCCTGGCTAATCTATCGGCATGTTCGTTGCCACTGATCCCGAGTGGCCAGGGACACAATAGATTTACTCTATTGCTTTCCCCTAGCTCCACCAGGACCCTGTGACATTCTGCAACAATTTCAGTCCTTGTTGCAGGAGCTGCCAGTGATCTCAGGGCTGCCTGGCTGTCTGAATAGATATAGATGCTACGGTGTTTGTAACACAAACGCAAATTCTCCTCCACACATGCCCTGATGGCAGTGATTTCGGCCTGGAATACTGAGGCCAGTTTCCCTAGAGAGATAACGCCCTCCAGTCTTCGCTGCACCACGTATACCCCAGCCCCAACGCCTTGGTCTGATTTTGACCCGTCAGTGAACCAGACAATATCCCCCGTACGGTGTCGAACTATTTTCTCCCACTGCTCCCTACTTCCAATTGTTATATTGATGCAGTATGTGGTTATAATATAATCGGCTGACATTTCCAAAACCTTTCCTATATTTACCTCACTCACTATTTTAGTGTTTGATTATGGACATCCCAAAGAGTTCCAGTTTTTGCCAGTTTTGAGTCTGTAAGCACCAGTTGCTGTCTCCATCTTGACCCAAAGGTGTAATTCGGGCATATCCAACATGGTTTCCATCCCAGCAGTTGGTGTGCTGCTAATTCCGCCTGTTATGGCTAAGCAGGCTAATCTCTGCACCTTACCAACCACCTTAGCAGCAACCTGCTGTTCTACCTTCTTCCACCACACGACCGCCCCATATGTGATCCTGGGTCTAATCACCAAGGTGTATACCCAGTGCATACCCTTGGGGCTCAGGCCCCAATTTTTGCCACAAGCTCTCCTGGTACTTACCAGAGTACCTTTAGCCTTGGAGCAAATATTCCTAATGTGAGGGGTCCATGTCAGTTTCTCATCTAAGGTAACCCCTAGATATTTCACTGTCCACTTCACAGGTAGCGCTACATTGAAAAGCTTTAGATTCCAACTTGAATGTTGGATATACTTCTTTGTGAATGGTACTACAAAAGTCTTCTTAGGACTTACCCTCAGATCCCGTTTTCTGCACCAGTCTTGCACAATGTCCAACGCACCTTGTGCCATATTCTTGACTGTGTCAGCAAATTTGCCAAGTATTACTATGACAACGTCATCTGCGTATCCTTGGCAAAAGTACTGCCAAGAGTTTAATTCCCCAATGAGATCACTCACTACTAGATTCCACAATAAAGGGGAAAGAACTCCTCCTTGCAGGCAACCACTAGTGGTGTTGATTACCATTTTTTCATTCATCATGGTAGTCTCTACCTTTCTTCCACTGAGCATGGCCCTAGTCCACTTACATATAGTGGTCCCTAGGTCATGCACCTCTGCTGCCCTAACCATGGAATCGAAGGTCATGTTGCTAAAAGCCCCCTCGATGTCCAGGAAGATACAGAGAGCTATTTCCTGAAAGTGTAGAGCTTTCGCCACCTTCCCAACGAGTTGGTGGAGAGCTGTCTCTCATGATTTACCTGGCTGATATGCATGTTGGTTTGAATGTAGAGGAACCCTACTTAACCTCCTTTCTCCAACAAGCACATTAACCAGCTTTTCCAATGTCTTAAGAATGAAGGAGGACAGGCTGATTGGTCTCATATCCTCATAATGAAGACAACCTTCACTGCCCTCCAGGCATTGGGAATGATTCCTGCTGCTAGGCTAACCCTGAATAACCTGCATAGGAATCTAATAAGATTTTCTCCCGCTTGTTGCAGGAGAGCTGGAAAGATTCCATCGGTGCCAGGTGACTTGAACGGTTGAAATGTTCCCACCGCCCATCGAGGGAGTATTAGATTCCTCCCTAACCCTCTTGCCACCTGTCTTTGACGTCGAGGGGTCTGTGTATCCCCTTAGACTTAAGGCAGTTTCTTTTTGGGGGTCTTGGGCTCAAGCCCTTTTGATTCCCTCCACTTATGCTTAGGAAGCCATTCTTTTCCTTCCTTTTGCTTTTGTTCCTTGAGAAGCTTCCTTCTCTGAGCCCCAGACAAGGCCTTAATCCTAATCTGGTCCAACTTCTCTGTTACAGTTCCCACTTCTTGCTAAGTTCTCGACCCTGATTCAGAAGTAGGAGTGCACTCTATCGGTAATAGAATAGAATAGAATGTTTGTTAAGCTTATGGGACTTAATTAGGTGGTCATCAGTCCCTAAACTTACAAACTACTTATTTACTACCTTATACTAAGGACGGCACAAATATCCATGCCCGAGGGGGGATTCGAACACCCGACCGTAATGGCCGTGCAGACCGTGACTGGAGCGCCTCAGTCCCCTCGGCCACCGCGGCCGGCACACTCTATCGGTCCTGATCCCGATGTCAGAGTATCTGAGGTCTCAGATTGCCCCTCAGATTCTTTTAAAATACTTTCTTTCTCTGTGTTCATCTTAGTACCACGAGATTTGGGGATTTATATGGTCCACACCAACATAACCTTGCGAGGTGCAAGGCTACTTACTCAGGGAGGTCGCCCGGTATTCCTGAAGCTCCGTTCGAGACACATCCACTCATGTGCCACGCACCCCTCGGCATGGATCGCATCACACCTTGGGTTGGGAAAGGAATTGGGAAAGGACTGGGAGAGGATAAGGAAGACGGGACGTTGTGGGACACTCTTAGTCTGATCCATCAGCTGAGGCCTTTCCGGCAGTAGGTTCTCTACCTTCGGTATAGCCCTCAGCTTCCCACGGATGCGCAAACCTCTCCACCCATACGGACATTGCTTCGTCAAGATGGTGTTTCTCGGAGAGGTTGGCAAAGTCTAGCAGAAGGCGTGTTGCTACGATAACGCTGATTGGCTGCTGAGGAAAGATACGTGGTAGGAGAAATTGAGAGCTGCTGGAGGAAACTGTTGGCAGACTCACTTATGCGTCTTCTCTCGCCTTACGCAGGCGACAGAATAGCGCGCTCTGTGAATTTGAAAGCGACTTGCTGTGGTTACGCCTGATTGCATGTACAGCGAAGTTTGCGGTACCAAGTGTTGCGTTACATGCATAACGGGTAACTACGGTACGATTCCAGAGCGGTGGACATTTTGCCAGTCCATAATTTTGATAGTTAACGTCTGCGGACGATTTTGAGCGGTATCTTTCGGTGGGCTAATTTGCTGAATTAGCGTACCCAGCCAATATTAGTTTGACTAGAGAGAATAGCGAGCCTTGGCGTCACCAAGCTCAATAGGAAGTTTTTGGCTGAATAATCCCAGCCATTGATTTAATCAGCTAACTTTTTACAGGTTTCAGAGAAGCAGCCACTGTCAGCACCGACGCAACACACGGTATTTGTGCGCATATGCAACGCGAGCGAACGACGGTATTTGAGTAGTGTAGGGTCCGTGCAAACGCCACACCACTACAACATTGTTCTATATATTACGGTGACAGTCTCTCGTCCGGTATTTCAGTTTATTAAAGAACGAGTTACGCGTAATTGCAATACCTCAGGCATTCTTAAAAATTATATTTCAGTAATATTGTACGGCAGTATCGTATCTTATCTAATCTTGACGTAAGAACCTATTAAATTTCTTTGACTATTTTTTGATTAATAATAAATTACGTTTTTACCTCTCAGTAATTAGTTCACTTTTATTTACTGAGAAACTGCCAATACCTCATTCTCGTACCCGGTGAGGTCACTTAGCAGTAATTATTTAATTTTTCATAATTTTTAACGTACAGGAGTGGTAGTTCAGATCTTTTTGAGTATAGTGAAGGACCACTTATCTGTCTTGAATTGCGATGGGCACTACTTTCTGATTTCTAAGCCTAGGAGTCACGGCAGATTTGTTCAACCTGCAGAGCCAACTGTTTAAGGGTACAAAAAACATTACAGATCAGTCCTTGCGCGAATTACAAGGTAGAATAAGTCGTCTGTCCAAGTGAAGAGACGGAACGGGATGACCAGAGCTTTGGAAAGTTCACAGTTGAGTCTTATAGGTGGAGGCCAATCAAAGTGACATCTAGTATTCGCATTATAGTTATGTAGATAACAATATTGATATGTTGAAATAACCTTATCGTTTTGAAACACATGTGGCAGGCTATAGAACATATAACTGAGATCACACAGTTTTGGCATAAGTACCTTAGCGAATAAATAATAGTCTATAGCATTCAGTTCATCACGGTTTTCAGAAAGTTTGTGATAAATGTTGAGAAGCACTTTAGACATTTTCATAGACTTAAGCCATTCAAATAGCTCGTAAGCACTAGCACACTGCTTCTTCTTTTCCCTATCGAATGCATAGGTTTTAAGATCAAGTCTTGTAATACGGTAAGGAACCATTGACTAAAAGCTTACAGCTCACATATATATCCTGCAGTTGCACGCGCGCGCACTCTCTCTCTCTCTCTCTCTCTCTCTCTCTCTCTCTCTCTCTCTCTCTGTCTCCCCTCTCCCACCGAACGACCACCCACCCACTCACCCCTTTAAATCGATACAATCCCCCGTTTCGATATAACGCATTTACATCCGCTGTTGTTCTAAGCTGTAGGTGTGCCTTTGTACAACATGATAACAAATAACAGAGCCTTGCTCAGTGCGTCTGTAAACTCTTAGTTAGCTGTGGGACACTTTGTTAGCGTTTAAAAACAACCTTTCACAGAGTCAAACACACTGAATATTCCGTAATGCTCAAGACGGATATAAAAAAGACTTTCTGCGTGCTATTTCCAAGTATGAAACAGTCCTTGTACATGATACCCGGATGTGTTATGTCGGCAGGACATGTAATGTGTGTGTTTACGATTTCCGTGAAGCCTCCCGCGTGGAAAGCGATTGCCGCTGACGCTTATACTCCCACTTTACAATCGAAAGTTCTATTCTATTTTATGAGCTCTGTTTCAACCTCTATACCCTGTTCTAACATTCGAAGGATCGAGTGGTGAGATACATAAAAGCTCTTGCTTGTTGTTCTTATTTGCATGGTGTCTAAATGTCTGATCTATCGACGCGATTTCCTCTTAAACACAAAGATGTGGTTAGTTGTAGGAGACGTACAACCTCGTGATGTATTTGTATTTAAATAGTTCTCCAGCTACGATATTAAGGGTCTGTTTACCTTAAAAATGGATAGAAGTGGAACTGTTGTGTGTTTTTCGTAGCTCTGTGCAATTTTCGCGATGTAGGATGTGACAAATAAATATCCTAGATGGAGCGCTGATCTAAACTTTACCTTTCGTGCGTATAAATTACATATTCAAACGTCACTTGTTGTTTGGAGGAGAACATAAGGCATATGGTACTGGGTCTGTTGTGTACGAGGATTGGTGGAACAACTTGTTCTTCGTATAGAATGATCATTCAAAAAGCAAGTTTCGAGTAATATTTGTGTATCTTACTATGTGTGTATCGTTTTGTCCTAAAAAAATGGTTGTATGTGTTATAATCCTATGGTTTTGATGTTAAAATCGGCGATCTGTGGCTTGCTTTGCTCTAAAAAGGGGTATAGTTGGATCTAATGTGTTGTAAGCTGGTGTAGCACACTGGGGATCGCATTCTAGGTTTCTTCCCTCTGTGGAAAGAGCCTTTTACTCTTCTGCTGTGTATATAGAGCACCCTTACGTGATGTTTGTTGTAGGTCCTAAGATCTGTAGAGGGATCAAGGATCGCTCCAACGTCGATGTGATTACCTAAAATATGTAGTAGTTAGCAACTGTAACAGCTATTTGTTGTTAAGGCGCATTCTAGGTTTCGTTTAGAACGTTTCGATTTTACACGTCTATGGATCTATGATAAAATACCAGAAGATAGTTTACGTGTCAGCAGATCAGTGCTTCGATTGATCGAGTATATGTTAGTAGGTCAGTTATCGGTGACGTGCTTCTGTGCTGTTCTAGTCTACAGATAGGCAAGCGTTCGTTTAAATTGATGGTGTGTTGGTGTATGGACTGGTGTTTGACTTTACACCGCCAATTAGCGCCGACGAAACATTAGTCAAAAAAATGTTCAAATGTTTGTAGAACTTATGGGACTTAACTACGGGGTCATCAGTCCCTAAGCTTACAAACTACTTATGAACTAGCTAAGACTAAGGACGGCACAAATATCCATGCCCAAGGGGGATTCGAACCCCCGACCGTAGTGGCCGTGCAGACCGTGACTGGAGCGCCTCAGTCCCCTCGGCCACCGCGGCCGGCGAACATTAGTCCTAAAATGCACGAATTCGGGTGGAGATCATCACAAGAAGGGTCTCTTGAGACACAGAACCTATAAGTACGCGGTTCTTATTGGGGGATTGTGTGTTCGAGGTTTGTAACTATATTTCTTTACATTTGGTGCTCTATCGAAGTGCTGGATCATTTTACGACGTAATTGGTTGGGATTACGTTTGTTTATCGGTTGTAACGAATGGCATTAGCAGAAGACGTGGTGTTAGCCAGATACTATGCTATTTCGAATCACTTCTCCATTAACATCTAAGCAGAACAGCAAGTCCATCCAAGGCATACAACGCAACTAAACTTGCTTAAAGCCTGATTCGATGTATTAAACGGTATGTAGCGACGTAATGTCCTAATTAAAACACTGGGTGTCGCAATTAATAATTGGGATCGGTGGTGGATTGCCTGGCGGCTGGCGAGGTCAATTTGTTTACGAAACTCTCGTGTTATTCCCGGTACTTGTACTGTCCGAAGTACGCAATAATAATTGACTCCTTTTTTCCCAATGTTGCTGTAGGTCGAAAGTAATAACTCTTGGAATATTTACTTTAGGGGCGCGGGTTCGAGTCCCGGGCCGGGTCTCGCGGGGGCGACAATCTTTAGGACTGTCAGTGGGATGGAGGTGGGGGCGGTAGCGGGGGCGGTGGCGGACAGTGGTGGTTAAGTTGCTCAAAATTAATTTCATGTACAAATTTAATAAAATTAATCGGGGGCTGTTGGCGGTGGTCAGCGACACAGTCGAAAGTTCCCGCCTTAATGTCTCTGCGTGCAACGATATCCGGACCTGCAGGAGGCGGAGGTATTGTTTCCTCGCGTAATGTGTTTACGACGTCTGTGATGACTCAAAAAGCAAAAAAAAAAAAAAAGGTTCAAATGATTGTTAAGCTTATGGGACTTAACTACGGGGTCATCAGTCCCTAAACTTACAAACTACTTATGAACTACTCACTAACTAGGACGGCACAAATATCCATGCCCGAGGGGGGATTCGAACCCCCGACCGTAGTGGCCGTGCTGACCGTGACTGGAGCGCCTCAGTCACCTCGGCCACCGCGGCCGGCACTCAAAAAGCCCCCCGGCTACGCGTACTTAGCATTTGACCTTAATACTCTCACTTTCCCTCCTAATGTCCGAGCCTGACATACAGGGGTGGGGGAGGGTTTTACCGGCCGCCATCTAGAATTTTGAATCACGCCTCTCCTTTCATAACTACTGATATTACTATATTAGTTTATCTGAACCACTTATTTAAACGTTTTGCACTATTCCAATCAGGTATTAATTAAACCATTTTGCTCTGCCCCACTAATACCACAGTGTTTCAGCTTATCTACACTCCTGGCCATTAAAATTGGACGCCACGAAGATGACGTGCTACAGAAGCGAAATTTAACTGACTTGAATAAGATGTTGTATTATGCAAATGATTAGCTTTTCAGAGCATTCACTCAAGATTGGCGCCGGTGGCGACACTTACAAAGTGCTGACATGAGGAAAGTTTCCAACCGATTTCTCATACACAAACAGCAGTTGAGCGGCGTTGCCTGGTGAAACGTTGCTGTGATGCCTTGTGTAAGGAGGAGAAATGCGTTCCATCACGTTTCCGACTTTGATAAAGGTCGGATTGTAGCCTATCGCGATTGCGGTTTATAGTATCCCTGACATTGCTGCTCGCGTTGGTCGCGATCCAATGACTGTTAGCAGTATATGGAATCGGTGGGTTCATGAGGGCAATACGGAACGCCGTACTGGATCCCAACGGCCTCGTATCACTAGCAGTCGAGATAGGCATCTTATCCGCATGGCTGTAACGGATCGTGCAACCACGTCTCGATCCCTGAGTCAACAGATGGGAACGTTTGCAAGACAACAACCATCTGCACGAACAGTGCGACGACGTCTGCAGCAGCTTGGACTATCAGCTCGGAGACCATGGCTGCGGTTACCCTTGACGCTGCATTGCCGACAGGAGCGTCTGCGATAGTGTACCGCAACGACGAACCTGGGTGCACGAATGGCAAAACGTCATCTTCATTCGATCCCTGCGAAACCCTACATTTCAGCAGGATAATGCACGACCGCATGTTGCAGGTCCTGTACGGGCCTTTCTGGATACGGAAAATGTTCGACTGCTGCCCTGGCCAGCACATTATCCAGATCTCTACCAATTGAAAACGCCTGGTCAATGGCGGCCGAGCAACTGGCTCGTCACAATACGCCAGTCACTAATCTTGATGAACTGTGGTATCGTGTTGAAGCTGCATGGGCATCTGTACCTGTACACGCCTTCCAAGCTCTGTTTGACTCAATGCCCAGGCGTATCAAATCCGTTATTACAGCCAGAGGTGGTTGTTTTGGGTACTGATTTCTCAGGATCTATGCACCCAAATTGCGTGAAAATGTAATCACATGTCAGTTCCTGTATAATATATTTGTCCAATGAATACCCGTTTATCATCTGCATTTTTTCTTGGTGTATCAATTTTAATGCCCAGTAGTGCTGAAGTTTTTCATGATTTACACAATGAAAAGCCAGTGAGAGGTCACAAAAATTCCCAACAGGTGATGTCCAGTTATTCGGAGTATTTAATATTTGATCAGTGAAAGGATAAATAACATTTCCTGCTGAAAAGACACGCTGAAAACCAAACTGACATTTTGTTAGTACATTATTTTTACAAATATAGAAAGTTATTCTTGAACACATTACTTTCTTCAGAACTTTGGATAAAGCTGTCAGAAGTGAGATGGGGCACTAGCCTCTGACAGGCGTATCTCCTGGGAATTACCCTGCTTCAGAGAACTGTTTAACTTTGATTCCGTCAATCAGGTGTGGCAAATGTTTTAGTGTTTGAAATGCGCGGCCTCTGGTTTCACTCCAAGTACTGTCATTGTCAACTGTCAGTGAACCAGTTGCTATGGCTGTCAGTATCGATAGTAGTGCAGTTGTCTTCTGTAGCATCGTTATCTTTAATACTACACCTATCTAAATACATGTATGTTACAGAGGAAAATACATAGTCAAAATGGAGTGGGCGAGTGGTATAAGGCGCCTTGCCGCAGAGCGCGCGGTTGCTCGCCGCCGAAGGCTCGAAACCTCACTTAGGCATGGGTGTGTATGTTGTCCTTAGGTTAGGTTAAGTTAATTAAGACACATACATTTTCAAACATTTGAACATAGTCAAAATCAAATCAAATATTCGTAAACCAATGGGACCAGGCCACACCTCATTAGTCCCTAGGCTTACAAACTACGACGCGTATCTGGAAAGTAAGAACCGTGTCTCATTCCAGACTCTGCTGCGCTGCAATCGGCGTTACGCACATGCGCTTTACGCTCTCAAGTGACGCCATTTTGGTGGTTGCTCTGCGCTGTATTTTCTCTTTACAGCGCAAGTTTAAAATGTCTATACGACAATTAACGTTCCTGCCGAATGTGAGATTCGTTTGGTAAATCGGTTTGTAAATTCTTAGAACGTGAAACCAGCAGACATTCATCGTCAGCGATGTTGATGATGAAAACGTAATGACTGATGGAATGGTGAGAAAGTGGATGTTTAACGAGGGTCCAAAGAATGTTCACGATGAGCCCTGCAGTGTTCGGTCTTCTGTTGTGAACGATGACCTAGTGAGAAAAATCGTTGAATAAGTCCGTGAGAACACACGTTTCACTATGACAACGCTTTCAGGCGGATTCCCGCGAATTTTGAGAACAGTCTTGCACGAATTCCTCTAAAATCGATATCAAATTTCTACACGTAACTAGCGCGGGAGGGAAGGGCAATATGGAAGAGGTAATTTAACTCCGTAATGACACTAAAATGTTCAAATATATATTTTTTATTTGAATCTGTCATGATAGGTTTCCTATTAAGCTACAAAAAATTTTAACTGACAATATTAATATCTGGTAAATCAGCTGATATGAGTCACAAAGCAACACTATGGAAAATTCCATCCTGCCCTTACCCTGAAGGCAAAATGGAAAGCCTGATCAGGCAAGATGGTATGTATGGGACAGTCGTACATTTCACCGTTGACACACAGGAAACAACCATTTTCAGTATCAGTACACAACTCAAGTTCCCAGACACGACAAGATGAACATTCTAAGCAGTCTTCCGTCGATGGATCGATGTTTTGTTGCCGCGGTGGTGTGGGCGAGTGTTCTAAGGCGCCTTGCTGTGGAGCGCGCGGTTGCTTGCCGTCGGAGGTTGGATTCTTCCCTGGACCATGTGTGTGTGTGTTGTTCGTAGGTTAGTTTAAATTAGTTTAAGTAATTTGTAAGCCTAAGGTCTCATCACCGCAGATTTACAAACATTTGAACATTTGGTGTTTTGTTCATTGCACAATAAGTAAAACACATCTTGATTTAATTCCTCTTGATTTTGTGATATCTTCTTGTCTTCCACAGCTTTATGCTGAATATCCTACTGTTCTTCTAAAACGACGTTCTTGTCATTAACAGACAAAGCGCATTTTCATCAGTAGTGATATCGTTAGGATTCTCGCTTTTGTCAGTAACAATATCTTTGGAGGCGTTATCATAGCGTTGAAAAATTGTCGTTAATAGTAGCTGCATTTCCTGCGCAGTCTTTTCTTAGGATGTTATATCATCTACAAAAGATTGTATGACAGCCTTCATTGACTTAGCCAATGCACTAGCATCCACCAAATCGTCCGCTATGTCAATGTCTGCATTGTAGCGACATTATGATCATCTACCATCACTGGAACATTTTCATAAGCGGAAGCTGGTGGAAAGTCTATATTCTTGAGAAATTTCTGTTGTATGGATTCGGTTGGAAAGTGTCTATGGGTCGTTAAAAGACTATTTTAAACGAGCAATAAGCTGCACTTATTGTTGTGATTTTAGCTCCATCCATCACCTTCTGAATTGTTTGCTCACTCCAGTACACTGTAGTCGTCTTCTGCTTGTATTTAAATACCATATAGAAACAAAAACAATATCACTATTGTTGTGACCTCGTCGCCTTTTGTTGTTTCCTCGTCCCGGTCTAGTCGTCAGTAAAGGTACTGGTGCAGGAATTCAAGTCAACTGTAACAACTGTTCATATTAGTAATACAAGTTTTATTGACTGAAAATTATAATACTCAACTTTAGAACATGTGTCTGTTACTTCTCTCGTCTGGCTTCTCGTGGCGTCGTCCGTATGATGTTAGCTGCGCTGAGACATAGTTACTGCAAAGTTCGTAGCCGCGTTCCGACTTTGTACTCTCCTATTTCTGACTTCGTAGCTCACTAGTAACTGCTTGAGTTCTAACTAGTAACTGACGGGCTGTCCAGACATATGTCGGCCTAGATATAGCCGCTTGTAGAGGGCGCGCATCTTCGGTTACTCCCTCCATAATGCGCGGGGCCTGCTTGCCATTGGCTTTCGGACGATCGTTGCCTTCTCCACGACCGTTCTCTTACGTCTGACGTGTGGCGCTGACTTTACGCCACAACAACTATTAATCGAAAAAGTCCCAGAGGTGGCCGAGGAGACTGAGGCGCTCCAGTCACGGTCCGCACGGCCACTACGGTCGGGGTTCGAATCCCCCCTCGGGCATGGATATTTGTGCCGTCCTTAGTATTAGTTAGTTCATAAGTAGTTTGTAAGTTTAGGGACTGATGACCCCGTAGTTCAGCCCCATAAGCTATACAAATATTTGAAATCATCAAAAGAGTACCAAGCAGGCAAAATAGAAACTTTTACATCTTGCCATTTAATACAAATTTCCAACTTGCCCATGAGCATGTTCCCAATCTTAAACTTGTTGTGTCTCCCTGATTGCTGTAGTAGAAGGAGGTGCACCATGGCTAGCAAGGATGTGGACAAGGTCTGCAACTCAAAGAGGGTATTAGTCCTCAAAGGATTTGTTGACAGAAGAAATCAATACTTAACTATGATGTGCTTGTGTTAGTACAGAGCCGCAACGGAATAGCTGTGCGCACTAAGGCACCTTGCTACGGTGCATGCGGCTGTTCCAAATGTTCAAATGTTAGTAAAGCTTATGGGACTTAACTGCAGGGTATTGAGTCCCTAAACTTACGAACTACTTATAAACTACTTTATACTAAAATGAGCACAAACATCCAAGTGCGAGGGAGGATTCGAACACCCGATGGGAAACTGCCTCGCGCATCGGAGCATAGCGCCTCAATGCTCTCGGCCACTCCGCCGCGATGGGGCGGCA
Organism: Locusta migratoria; assembly: GCA_026315105.1. NCBI lineage: Eukaryota > Metazoa > Arthropoda > Insecta > Orthoptera > Acrididae > Locusta > Locusta migratoria. The sequence goes on along the minus strand of CM048755.1, from coordinate 665,039,621 downwards.
GTTACACGTCGGAGGTTCGAGTCCTCCCTCGGGCATGGGTGTGCGTGAGTTGTTCTTAGGATAAGTTAGTTTAAGTAGTTTGTAGGTTTAGGGACCGATTACCACTGCAGTGAGGTCCCATAACTTTACAAACATTTGAATTTCTTTATTTGGTACAAACTAATACTATTACATGGTTTTGCTACGCAATAGAAAACTGTTCTGGCTTGTGCATAGACAGACGGCTGGCTCGTCCACGATGAACTTCTGGAACTGTAGTATTCCTGTGCCTGCCTCGTTCTGACTGGAACTTCCGTAATCTCCCGAACTGACTGTCGTGGCGTTGGTTCGCCGGCATTTCTAGCCGAGCTTCCTTCTTCCTATTAGCCGGCGCGTGAAGCAGGCAAAGAGGTACCGAGAGTGCGGGCGTCTGGTGGTCGAAGTACTGTGGAGCGACTAATCGCCTCTTCTTGCAGTTGCGCGACGACTTGTGTAGCCCTCCGGCCGCAGTGGCCGAGCGGTCTGCGGCGTGCCAGTCACAGTCTGCACGGCCGCTGCGGCCGGGGTTCCAATCCCCCCTCGCGCATAGATGTTTGTGCCGTCTTTAGTATAAGCTAGTTCATAAGTAGTTTGTAAGTTTAGGGACTGATGACCCCCGAAGTTAAGTCCCTTAAGCTCTACAAACATTTGAACATTTTTGTATAAACCGCCAGCGTTGTGGCGAATAGCGACGCCACAACAAAAATGAACAATTTGAAAATCGCTAACCATTTTACAAGTTAAAATATCAACTAATACAACGTATACGTGATAAATATCTATAATACAAAGAAAATAATAACAAAACATAGCTTTTACAAACAGTAACGCCGCGAAACACCACAATTTTCGTAAGAATGCGTCGAACAACAAACACATATCACGTACACTTCACTTGTTGGTTCGACCACGACCTGTGTGCCGTATTACATAGTTCGGGATTTGCGATTTGTCAGATACTCAGATATAGAACTAATTCTTTAAAGTAACGGTCCACATAGACAAAAACGAACGTTCGTCCGCAAAGGTCGGATCTACCCGAATGAGAAGATAATGAATTAAAAATAAAAAGGTGATGGCACGCAGACGACATGATTATTGTCCGATGATTGTGCATCGTCACACACTTTCATTCTTATGTAAGCGCTGGAGGAAATGGTCAGCGCCGCGGTGGAGTAGCCGAGCGGCGCAGTCTGCTTTAGGCAGCGGTGCGGTGCGGTGGACGTGTTTACGTCCCTCCGCGGAGTCTCGGGCGTGCGGGCGGCTGTTTACCGTTTGTGTTTCTCGCGACTGACTACTTATTGACATGCAATGGAACACTCATATAGGAAGGCAACTATCAAGATCATTTGCCTGGATATGCACGACCTAAAGCATATGAAATCGAACGTTTCATAGAAGAAGAGCTAAATATCGATCCCGAGTATGTGATTGGCATTCATTTCTCTATCACGAGCAGTGTGGTATATCTGAAATTGAGCAACGATACAGTATGTGACAAACTTGTGCGTGACCATGCGGATGGACTAAAATTTAAACATGCCAATGGCAATGTTGGAGCAGTTTCAATCGACCACGCAGGAATCCACACTATAAGAGTCTTTGAACTGCCCTTCGAGGTTCCGGAACATGTAGTGGTCAATGCTTTACAACCATATGGACGTGTTCTCAGCCATGTTCCCGAAAAATGAACCACATTTACGAAATACCCGTTATGAATGGGGTGCGGCAAGTATGGATTGACCTTACAAAGCACGTTCCGTCTTACCTCACTATCGGAGGTTGCAGAGCCATAATTATATATGACGGTCAGCCTAAGACCTGTTCTGGCTGCAGCAAGGAGGGCCATCTACGTTCGCAATGCATCCAAAGGAGGATCACACAAGTTCCGGCGGGCGAAACTGCACCACCACCCACGACCGTTTCTATACCTCTTACTTACTCTGCCGCTACTCGACAAGTTCTTCCGTCGCATGATACTGAGTATCAAGTGGTGGATGAATCCACAGTAGAGGTGACACAAGTTGATGACAACGCTACCAAGATGACAGTCGAGGAAACCGCTACGGACCAACCACAACAGACTAAAGTGGCTACAACAGAGACGTCTGTGGACGTTGATCGGCTGGTGCCACCCATGGCCGCTTTTGTGCCCAACGCACAAGACGACCAAGCCTCCACACAGGATGCGGACACGGATGTACGATAACGCAAGGAGAGATCCCCAAAACGACGGAGGAAACTGCGTCGTTCACCATCGGATGACAGTTTTCTACGTAAAGACCGGGCAGATGACGAGGACGCCACGATGGAGAGTACTGGGGCCTCTGACGACGAACAACATCACAACGCTGAACGTGAGGACCCAGGATACACCAGCGAGACCATCTCTGACGTCCCGCAAGAAGTCCCACAACTTCGCACGATAAAAGAAAATACGGTGCCAGCGGCTGTGGGTGCAAAGTTGCGGACACAGGGCCCCTCTTGGACAAGTGAACCCGACGACGTCGATCCAGGCTCCGCTAACCGCGAACACCGCGGCTGAGATGACATCGCCCACGGAGTCCCGTCATAACTAAAGTTTGCCGCTTCACTGGCACCACCGAAAGAGATCCCGCCAGCAATAACAATGCAAGCTTACTATACACGCCCAACAACGGGTAGGACAGCAACAAGCCTACCGCATAGCATCCATCAACACCAATAATATAAGGTCGCAAATCAAGACTACCCTCCTAAAGGATACGATGCGCGCAGCAGAAGTATATGTCGACGACTTCCCGTCTTTCTATGGCTACAACATCTTCATGTCACTAGCTTCAGACACTGGTAGCGGTGCAGCGATGCTCCTAAAGGAAGGTCTTGTAGCGGAGGATGTTATATACTTACCATCGGCACGAGTAATGGCTATAACAGTACTTGGAGTGCGCTTTATCAACATCTACGCACCGTCCGACGCGGACAAACGAAGAGAACGATCCCACTTCTTTGCCGAAGAAATAGCTCCGCTCTTTCTAGGGCGACACGCTGAATGCATCCTTGGCGGCGATTTCAACTGTGCGCTGTCGCCGAAGGACCAGTTCCCACACTATAATCCATGTCCAGAATTGAGACCTTTGACACAGGAACTTCGGATGGTAGATACGTCGGAATACGTACATGGAGATCGAACCGGGTACACTTACGTAACCAGCCATTCCGGCAGCCGCTTAGATTGGGTCTACGTTAAGCGCTGCCTCCAACCTGACATTCATGGCGCAGAACTATGGCCAGCGGCCTTCACTGACCACTCGGTTTATATCTGCACGATCGGCCTCCAAAGGCAACAAGTGTGGCGAGGACATGGTGTATGGAAGATGAACGTGGCCCATCTTCAAGTTCCGGAGTGTAATTGAAGAAGTTTGGAATAATTGCGTAAGACGACGACGGACTTACCCTACGACATTAAGATGGTGGTTAGAATGCACAAACCCGGCGATACGGCGTGCATTCATTGCGTTGGGGCGCAAACAATCACAGTGGAAATGGCAAACTGTAAACTTTTATTTCACGATACTAAGAGAATGCACATATCAGGCCCCTTCACCAGAACCACAAATGATGGTTTAACGAGCTAAGGCTAAAATCGCTCTTATGCCCTCTCATCTGGAAGGTGCAGCGGTCTGTGCGAGGACAATGGACCGTGTTTCGTGTGAACATCCATCGATGCACCATATTATTCAGGAACATAAGCGACGTCGCAGGGGCCTAAAACATACCGTTGACATAGCACGTGCCTTCGTTGATTATTATACCCGGTTATACCTCCATGAAGTCACTAAAACGCTATTCGGGACGCTAGATCAAGAGGCGGAAGCGATACTGCTGGAGGACATTACTGAGGACGAAGTGGTCGATGCCATAGGCAAGGGCGCACTCAATAAGTCGCCAGGGCCTGATGGAATACCTTTGCAATTTTATCGGGCTTTCCAACACTTGATTGCTCCGTATTGGACGGAAGTTTGTCGCGAACTCATGTCTCCTGAAGAGCCACTCCGCCAGCATTTGTAGAGGGCATCATCATCCCAATACCTAAAACATCACGCAGCACAAGAATCAGAGAATATCGCCCCCTAACACTACTTAACTGTGATTTTAAGATTTTCACTCGACTGATGGCGACACGAATTAAAAACGTTCTGCATCGCGTGGTGTCATCAGACCAGACATCACTCGTCAGTGACAGCAACATTCAGACGTCGCTCAGTGAATACCGCGATTCGATCTGACTGGCGAAAGCATGTCGTCTACGTGGAGCTCTGATTTCTATAGACTTCGATCGTGCCTTCGACAGTCATCCGCACCTACATTATGGAACTGATGACGCAAACGAATTTTCCGCCGCCCTTCATAACCATAGTCATGCGACTACTACATGGGGCCACTTCTAAAGTGCTTGTCAACGGCCGATTGGTTGGACCCCTAACTATCCAGAGATCGATTCGATAAGGATGTCCTTTGTCCACGATCATATATGTCATGGCTCTTGAACCACTTCTCAGCGGCCTCCGCCAACGCCTGACAGGAATTATGATGCGTGGTTACACATTTTGTTGCAAAGCATATGCCGAAGACCTTATATTGGTGGTGAGAAACGGCAACGACGTTAACGCGGCTTTGGACTGGATCAATCGATACGGTGCCGCTACGAGTAGCCGTATGAATGTGGCCAAATCCGTTGCCTTGAATATAGGTACAGGACTACCTGCCGACTGCGTTGCCCCTTCCCGTTACGGGATAGGATCAAGTATCTGGGAATCGTCTTCACGAATGATGCACGACGCTCGGCTGCGCTCAACTTCAAGAGGTTGCTCATAGCCATACGAAATGGTGTCAAAGCGAACGCACTGCGGACATTAAATATGATTCAACGTGTCACTTATATAAATACATACTTGGCGTCGAGCATTCCACATTATGCACAGATTCTACCGATGCCAAAGATGATCGCCCGAAGCATACTGGCAGCATTTGGATACTTTGTCAGCACGGGAGCCCTATTCAAGATCCGGTATGAGGCTCTGACACTACCAACTCGTAGAGGTGGCCTCGGGCTTGTTCACGTTTACGATCGATCGGTGGCGCTATATGTTAGCGCGACATTGAAAACATGGAGAAGACAGCACAAGAGTCTGTCTGGTATATATATATATATATATATATATATATATATATATATATATATATATATAATTTTTTTTCCTTTTGCCTACGGGACTTAACTACGGGGTCATCGGTCCCTAAACTTACAAACTACTTATGAACTAGCTAACACTAAGGACGGCACAAATATCCATGCCCGAGGGGGGATTCGAACCCCCGACCGTAGTGGCCGTGTAGACCGTGACTGATGCGCCGCAGTCCCCTCGGCCACCGCGGCTGGCGTCAGGAATCTTGATAGACGAACTGGCGCCAGCTTCTCGGCAAGCGCCGGTGATGGTGCAGAACATTTCTTCACCATTTCAACATATCAGAGAATATTTTGTTGAATATAGCTATATTATGACAGAACACTCAATAAATAGATCTCCAACAGCGCGCGACATCTACCAGATACTAACGAGCAGGCGCCCGCCAACCCTGTGGAAGCACGGCACCCCACGATTCACTGACCGGTGGTATGGCGGACAGTTCATCATGCCACACTAGACACGGAAACAAGGATAACATGGTACATGTTGGTTAACGGTAAACAAGTTACTGGATCCCGCCTGCACGCCATCAATATGGTGAACACTCCGTTATGCCAAGTATGCTAGGTTCTAGACGACGATGCTCACCATCTCATGTGCGGGCCCTCTGCGGAAGTATGGCGGCTGGTGGCACAGATGATTGGCTTTCTACTGCGCGTCGGACAGCAAAATATCGACCCCAAGATTGTCCTTTTTCCAGACAGAACGTATTACCCAAGAGCCAAAACGAACGTGGTGACATGTTCAAAATGTTCAAATGTTTGTACAACTTATAGGACTTAACTACGGGGTTATCAGTCCCTAAGCTTACAAACTACTTATGAACTAGCTAAGACTAAGGACGGCACAAATATCCATGCCCGAGGGGGGATTCGAACCCCCGACCGTAGTGGCCGTGCTGACAGTGACTGGAGCGCCTCAGTCACCTCGGCCACCGCGGCCGGCGTGGTGACATGGATTCTAGCCCAGGCGGTGTATTATTTGCATCGCGACGGCACGAAGCATGTGCCGGACTTCTGGAACCATTTACAAGAACAACATATGGCGCTGATACGGAACCCGAAGTATCAACAATATTTTTCTAATTTTCTGGGGAGTGCGTTACGAGATCCTCCACAGAGCTGGAATGTCCCGGGTATGAGAAGCTAATTTGATAACGACGAAGAGGCATATGATGAACATGATGAAACGGTTACCTCTTACGATAAAACTAGAAGACGTGCCTGGCGGCAGAAGCACTGGAGTCGACCGCCCGGAAACTCACTCCCCACAGAGAGTTTTCTTTACTTTAATGTTTTTAGTTATGCATGGACACGCTACATCCGTTAGTATAGAGCGCATGGAAGTTACTTGCGTGAGTCAAAGTGAACCACAATCATTAGCATTTCAATGACAAAAAAATAAAAAAAACGAGAGAGAGAATACCCTAAATGGACGACAGGCGAGTGGAAAATAATACAGAAGCTTGAGAGGAATCTAGCGGCGTAGTTTTATTTTCTTTTTCAATATTTTTTGTCTGCCAGGAAAAGGTTGTTTTATTTTGATGAAGTTGATATAATAAAATAAAGAATGCATAAATCCCAAAAACCACTCCCTCCTAAAAATTAGAAAAGGGAGAAAAACAAAGAAAAAAATAAAAGAATAAAAGAAAGTGGTAGAGCGCTTGCCCGCAAAAGGCATAGGTCCCAGGTTAAAGCCCCTTCCGGCAAGGGAAAAAAAAAAAAAAAAAAAAAAAAAAAAAAAAAAAAAAAAAAAAAAAAAGAAACACGATCTAAGGCGCCTCGCTGCGGAGCGCGTGGTTGCTCGCCGTCGGAGGTTCGAGTCCTCCCTAGGGCATGTGTGTGTGTGTGTGTGTGTGTGTGTGTGTGTGTGTGTGTGTGCGTTTGTTCTTAGGTTAGTTTACCTTAGTTTAAGTAGTTTGTAAGCGACGGACTGATGACCACGCAAACATTTAAAAAAAATGGTCAGTACAATATCATATAACGTATTATTCGCTTAATACACTATGTATTGTGCAACGATTATTTTATTTGATGTTAGATGTTCTATGCTTTCGGTGTTATTATGATACGCAGAATTCAGAATTTTGTACACCTGTTAAAGCTAGTGACATTTCAGACAGTGGATGAATATCATTGCGCAATAAGCAAAATAACGAGTGACTACTGTGTTATACGTTATTATCGTGACGATTTTTTCCAGCGTTAGCATGAGAGTGGCTATGGAAGTATTTAATTATGCATTACAATCAGTTTGGCGTTCCCCTTGTTAATATTATCCGAGTGAAGCAGCTTTTGTACCGAAGCACTTATGTAACTATGCAACGCAATAAAACACGCGATTGTGAGGCACAAACACTCATCGCAGAAATCTACACTACTCGACACACGCTAAAAATACAAGGACACTACTTCAGGGGTTCAATACAAATGAAGCCTGTCAAAATGGGTCTCATATTAATGAATGAGGATAGCAATTTTACCACATACCAGACTGCTTTTGTATGTCAATGGAGTGACCTCTTCGCAGTAATGAAAGACCGTGTATTTTGGATAAATCATGCGCTTATGTTTCGGCTCTGTACTCTTTTAAATCAAAACTTTTTTTTTTCACGTTGGAGATTCCATTCCTGAAGCGTGATCCTGTAAGCGCTGTCAAAACCTTTTCACAGAACTGAAACCCTTTTCAGTCACAAATTCCTTTAAATGTGGACATATTATATTTGTAGAGTGCCATATTATGAACCACCAATTCGTATCAGTGATCACAAGCTTCTTAACGGTGAAAGATTTCTTTCTCTCATTGTAGACTTCTTAAATGTATTCTTTTATTCATATCGTGTACAAAGTTTCACAGTTTCTACAGTTTTTAATCATTTTCAAGGTAACTTCAGCGTTTTACGAAAAATAAAAACAACCATTTAATCGAGGTGTAAAATATGTTACAATTTCTTTTCTAACCGTCCGAACATTGCTGAGAAATTAATTTATGTTTTTGTCGTCTATGAACATATTTTACACACTAGCTGAAGCTTTCTCCCAATATATATATATATATATATATATATATATATATATATATATATATATATATATATATAAAAGGAAAAGGTAACCCACATAAAATGCCTCGCTTTTGCAGACGACATTGCCATACTCTCGAATACCAGAACGGAAGCACAACATGCACTAGAAAAACTCCACGAGATAGCCATGAAAACCGGTCTACAAATTTCTTATGAAAAAACACACACACAAAATTTTGATACAAAATCAACAGATAAACTCCCACCAAAAACAAAGTACGGAAAAATTCTACAAGTCAGTGAGTTTAAATATTTAGGCGAAATCATGCAAAAATCTGGGCTTAACACAAAAGCAAATGAAGAAAGTCTCAAAATTACAGAGAGCCTATAAACTCACCTGGTCCCACTAAAATAAAAAATGTATTTCCACGGCTGCAAAACTACGACACTACAACACAGTAGTCTTACCAGAAGCTCTCTACGCATCTGAAACTACGAGCACCAAAGGAATGGCAAAAATCAAGGAGATTGAAAAACAAGAAAGGAAAATTGTGAGAAAAATCCACGGTGCAGTTTTTAGAGAAAATATCTGGCAAAAAAGATCCACGGAAGAACTATACAGACACTCTGAAACAACCACGACACATATCAGAAAACGCAGAGCAAAATTTTTCATGCATATCGCTAGAATGAAGACACCAGACTAACTAAAAGAATATTCAACATAATTTCTACATCGAAACTGGGCACATCTTGGTACAAAGAAACCATAGAAGACCTGAAAACATTAAACATCTCTATAGAAGACATACAAGACCGCAAGACCTGTAGGGAAAAAATCAGAAACACAAAAACAACAGACGAAAATGGACAGATGAACAAAACAAGGCACAAAGTGAAAGAATGACAGGTTTTTGGGAAGAAAAAAAAAGAAGAAAGACGGGAATAAAAGCTAGATTTTTGTGTTTTTTTAGCGCTCTCCTTAACGGGAACGTACGCATATATATCAGCGTGCTGCTCTACTGTTTCACTGTTCGTTCGCGATCGCTAAAATTATCTTGCGTATTCTTTGAGTAATTTTATGTAACGCTGCAGTGTTGTGGAAATACTTCATAGCGACCATCAGAAGAGAAGAAAGATCAAGTTTGCTTTCCAGAACCTGTACCATAATTGCTGAAAATGATGAAGCAAATTCCTTCTAAACTTTGACCGACCGTGACTGAACCATACAAACCAAAGGATTTTATGAAATTACACTGTCAGTGAACACATGTGAAGAAATCCTTTAACTTTTTCAACTGAAAAATCTGATTATTCAAAATTTTTCCGCAAGTTAAATTGTCACTTTACCTACGGAAATGAGAAACTTTCACCGACATTAGAAAAATATACTTTTACTTTAGTGACACAGACTCCAGCTTTATGGCAGATCGATATTTTTAACCTGGCCGTTTCACGTGCCGTAAATTGGCTTCATGTCTGACATTTTTAAGGTTATTTTTATAATGTTTAACGTGAAGACGAAAACTATACATTTTGATTAAATTAGGGATCACTCATGCTGTAAGTTGTGCACAAAGAAAGGAGAGAGATAACTTTCACGTCAAATTTCCTTCTCTTTATAAAATTTTTAATAATGGCCGAAGTTTCCCTGGAATAGGGTAACATTGGCCACGAACGAAATGTTATGAAAATACGAAGATATTCACTCTTGCATTATCTTCGGCCACCTGAAGTTACCGCTACAATATCGGAGAACCTTCCTCTAAATTATGTTGGACTCATCCTCTGACCCACTCTTCTCCAGGCAAATTTTCTTTGAAAATGGGCACAGTAGTACCCTCCTAATCCAAGAAGTACTTTACTAAGTTCCTCGAGTGCTTTTGGTGTTCAAGGAAAACCCGTAATGTATATTTGGTAAGATCATCTTTTTTGAAGTAAAATAAATTAATAATTAGATACTATTTTAGTCATACCCGACATAGGTGTGTATATTACCATATTCAAACATTTCAAAAGTTCTTTTTCGAATTAAAAATAATAAAGAGAAAATTAACCGGCGAGATCTCGCAGAATTAATTTAAAGAGCGTGAGTGTTAATTTTCAGGGTAACTTCGGCCAAGACAAAAATACATAGGAGAATATTAGGAGGGCGCGCAAATTGTAATTACAACCAGGTTTATTTACAAAATACTCTAATGGAGATTCAAAAAGGAATATTATCGATACGACAAGCCTCTGAAATGTTTGGAGCGCCAGGGACTACTCTCCAAGAAAAATTTTTAAATATATGAAAAGGACAGTGTAAATATCTCAAAACAGAGTGCTTTATTATGTGAGGAAATGAGAACAAGTCAGTTTATTAGGTAGTGAAGAGTTTCTTGGTATCTGTCATTTTACAGAATTCTCGCATAAAATCCACATTAGATTTAGTAACTTTCGTTCTATTACTGCTAGGATATGAACTCCTATTAGTTTTTGCAAACTGAGTAGAAGGTCTGAAATACGTTGGACAACAAGCAAAGAAACATACATTTGTGACTGATGAAGAAATACCTGTACACTGATTAATAAATCCCTAACTTTACTCTTTCTCGTTAAAAAAATGATAACATAAAATCTACAATTACTTCAATAACGCGACAGGTAATGAAGTTTCGCGTAGTAACCATATGGCAAAATACGCCCCTCTTTGCATGTTATCATTTGCCAAAATATCATTTTGATACCTCAAACGGTGTATGAGACGCACTATATTTCATGCTGACCTTATCAACATCTAATGAGTTCGCTACATAAAATTTTTTAGCAATTTGAGTGAAAGGTAAAGATACCCTGCTAAGTTTAACATAAATTTCAATACGTCAGGAAAATTTTATCCGCAGAAACATATGGTGTAACATGCACGAAACGGAATATCATAGCAGCCCTTATTTTTTACTGCGAACTTTTCCTAACCTAGCGCTGTCTCTTATTTCAAAGCCAATATCTTACTAACTATGGCCATTCACGAAATTATGCCGATTTCGTCGCAATGCTGATATATAAAGATTTAAGTAGCGAAAAAGTTAAATTTATCTACCAATCGTTCGTGAAAGATGGCAGGACGTGCGCTTCTATGGTGTTGGTGCAGAGCAATTCCAACCATGTTGGGGAAAACATGGCGGACGGTTGAACCTGGGTATTTAGAAGCTCTAGTTCTGAGAGCCCATCGGCCGAATTTATCCCCGGTGGCCGAAGTTAGGCCAGTTTACGGTACTCAGCCCTGACGAGGGGGGAGGGGGATTCTCGGGGCACAAGACTAATGGGACCCCTCGTCAGTCATGGGTTCGGACCTTCCGGGGTGCTCATATGAAAAATATTAGAATGTACGAGGGTAGGTTGATAAGTCTGGTAAAAATAGAATAAAAACGGTTTTGAAGGCGAAAACTCAGCCGGCCACGGTGGCCGAGGAGACTGAGGCGCTCCAGTCACGGTCTGCACGGCCACTGCGGTCGGGGGTTCGAATCCCCCCTCGGGCATGGATATTTGTGCCGTCCTTAGTTGTAACTAGTTCATAAGTAGTTTGTAAGTTTAGGGACTGATGACCCCGTAGTTAAGTCCCATAGACTCTACAAACATTTGAACATTTTTAGCGAAAACTCACTACATTTTTCGACATAGTCTCCTTGCAAGCCTATACTCTTGTTCCGTGCGAGTTTCCAATTTTTTCAACCCATCGGTAAAGTAGGCTTTGTCAAACTCTGCAAAATAAGACTGTCACGGTGGCGTACACTTCCTCATTCGATGAAAATTTCTTCCCACCAAGCCAAATTTTCAAGTTTGGGAATAAGAAGAAGTCATTCGAAGCCAATTATGGGGAATAGGGTGTGTGAGGAACCAATTCGAATCCCAACTGACAAAAACACTCTTTGCCTTCTTTGAGCCACTCTCCCCACTCTTAGTCCATTGTCTGAGCTGTTGTTTGATCTCTGGAGTGTAATAGTGGACCCAAGTTTCATCCACAGTTATGAATCTGCACAAAAAGTCCTGTGGATTGCGCCCGAACAGTGTGAGATTCTGAGCAGAAATGTTCTTTCGTTTCCGTTTTCGGTACAAAGTGAGCACGCGCGGCACAGAGCTTCTTCGTGGCCAGTTTTTCATTGAGGATGTAATGCACCCGTTCAGTAGAGATCCGACATCGTTAGCTATCTCGCGAACTTTTAATCTTCGATATTCCATTAACATATCTTACACCTTATGGATGGTTTCCTGTGTAGTGACTTCAACGGGCCGACCTTCCGTGCTTCTCCGATCACGTTTAAACTCATTGATCCAAAAGTAAATGGTTAGTACAGAACCGACGTGGACCTCATCCAACTGGGATTTAATCTGTGCAGCTGTCCAACCCTTCAAATGAAAATGTTTAATGACCGCACGAAATTCGTTTTTCTCCATCTTAAGGAACTAACTACGCAGTTACCACTTCAGCTGACAGCCAAGAATCAACTAATAACAGCTGCCGTTCGAAACTTGCTGTAATATCCGTGGAAATATCGGGATTACCAACAACAGTGCAGGTTCCGAAAATTTCCCGCTCTTTAATACAAATTTACCAGATTTTTCAAACCACCCTCGTAAAATATCAGACTGCTATTGAAGATAATTTTTGTATCATTCTGCGCGCAGCAGATGGAGGAGTGTTTAGGCGCTGTCTGCAGCCCAGCGAGGCACCGCACAGCACACGGAGCTACTGTGAGGCGATCAGTGTCAGCGCCCTAATGTTTCCCAATGTCTGCCGCACCTGTCCGCAGGCCGCAGTTCGGCGGCCCCCTTTAAAAGCATACATAGAGCAACTTTAAAGATATTCCTCATTTTTCTTTGGTAGTAATAGCCTCCCACGTGTTAAGTGGTATCCATTATGCTTCGCAAGTGCGTGAATCTCTCACAAGGGGAACACCAAGTATGGTACCAACGGATTTTGATGGATCGCAGGTATGTTGTGAGGGAATTCCTCCCGACCATCAACCTAAAAGTATTTATTCCAATGGGCCTTGATTCGCAGCAAATTACCACGCGTTACGTGTCTACTTATACATGGTTTTACTGCTCAGCGAGACAGCGTGGTGTACTCGGCAAGGTGCTACGCTCTCATCCAGAAGACGCGGGTTCGATGCCTACCGGCAGAACAATTTTCAAAAAATTTAATTGCTACTTTTTATATTTAAAAAAAATTAAAAATAATGAAGCAAAGAAAAAATATAAAGAAAAAACAAATGAAAAGTCAAACGATTAAAAAAGTCACCAAGAAAATAAAAAAAAAAAATAAAACATCATCCCGTTAGGGTCATTTATTTTTCACTTTTCTTCATTTCTCTTCTTTTATTAAGCACTAGGTTAAACCCGCGGCTCCGCTCGCGTGTTGGTTGATTATGATAGATAAGCTGTCTTTCAAGTAGAGTGCTATGAGACTGGTTTTGAAGGAACTGAAAAATATTCCTATCAGATTGCAAAAGTCAATGCACTTACCGTTTATCAGGAAAGTAAGTAGTGTAGATCAAAAAACACGTAAAAATGCACTCGTTTCGAAGAATTCAATTACGAAATTCAACAATAATGATTGTAATGATATCACCAGTAATTTTTATATAACCTGGATGTGAAAGGTCAAATCGATTTTTTTAAGGAGATGTTTTAAAGGAAATTTCTCTTTTACTGCTTTATTTATGTATTCTTATATTTCTTTATTCGTATGCTTATCCTTACAGAGAAAGAGCTGAAGATATTGTAGCATGCATAGACCAAAGATACGGTCTGTGGCATCACGTTTCGCTGCATATATATATATATATAGCTATCCGATCGCCATAAAACCGTGCCTAAAGCCTTTCCCGGGTATACATTGGTAACTGTACAAATTTTTAGCTATTTGCGTCTTGTGGCTCAGACGTGATAAATGTACACCGAACAGACATTCACATTTATAGATATAGACTAGCTGAAAACCCGGTGATGGCCGGGTATTTATTTATTTATTCGAACCTTGAGTTAGTACTTTTCCTATCCACTCTCTCTCTGTCCATCACCTTTTCTCTATAGACGTGTTACATTTATCAGAGAATATATAAGAAATCATAGGTAAAAATGCACTCGTTTCGAAGAATACAATCACGAAATTCAACAATACTGATTGTAATAATATCACAGATGGATCACTTGATGTAATGCGCGAAACGTCAAATCGATTTTTTGAAAGAGATGTATTTAAAAAATTTCTTTTACCGCATTATTTATTCATTTTTATATTTTCTTATTCGTATGCTTATCCTAACAGAGAAAGAGCTGAAGACATTGTAGCACGCACAGACCAAAGATATGGTCTGTGGCATCACGTTTCGCTGTACGTAACCTACTTGCTACAGAGTCGCAAACGTCATCGCTGGCCTTCAGTCCGAATTTTTTTATAATTTGACGACTTTCAACCACCATATCTTTTACCCCCTTATAGCTGTGGGCATGGAACTGCTACGGTGTACAACGGGAGACTTCGGACAACAATTACACACACACACCTTTCGTTTGCGTTATGTAGTTTTCGCTGCAGAGCGAAATATTAACACACACGTAGAATTTTATATACACCGATAACTTTCCATCCCAATATACTCCACCTTTTTATCATTATCAACCCTCAAGCAACAATGCAATAAATAAATCAATTTTCAAAGAGTAAATATAATTTTCAAAGAATCATTATTGTTTCGCATGTCGCGTTATATTCTTCAAATTACTAAACATCTATCAGATCGCTATAAAACCGTGCCTAAAACCTTCCTCAGGAATAAATTAGTAACTGTACAAATATTAAAGTATCTGCGTCTTGTCGTTTGGACGTGATAAGCGTATACCGAACAGACATTCACATTAATATATATAGATAAATAGGTATCTGATCGCCATAAAACCGCGCCTAAAGCCTTCCCTGGGTAGACATTAGTAACTGTACAAATTTTTAGCTCTTTATGTTATGTGGTTCAGACGTGATAAACGTACACCGAACAGACATTCACATTTATAGATATAGATAATAAATAATTATATGCCTTTATACCCACTACTATGTTACAGCTTGAGTAAACAGTCAGGATAATAGTAAATACCACAGTAGCAACTGATTATTTTACTTATTGCGCAGTGTTATTTACTCACTGTCGCCACCGTCACTATATTTAACACCTGGGTGATAATTGTCATAGAAGCACCGAAAACACAGAACATTGTAGCACCACGCACATCTAATAAATGCTACCGCTTTACAGGCGAAAGGTGTTTTCATCAGCGATACGGGAAAACACTGATCGTTCACATTCAAAAACAATGTTATTGCGACGCAAACCAGGCATATTTAATCACAAGAACGAAGACTGGTGCGCTGAACTGATGCAACAGTAATGAATGTATTCGAATGGAGTCTTCTCGTGAAGCGATTTCGCGATTAACTGTTAATAATTCATTATTTTTCTTTTTCTTTCTTTATATATTTTTCTTTGTTTAATTATTTTTTAATTTTTTTTGAAATATAAAAAGTAGCAATTACAATTTTAAAAAAATTTTCTGCCGCTAGGTATCGAACCTAGGTCTCCTGCATTGTAGACTAGCACCTCGACTATTACACCAAGCTGACTCACTAGGCAGTAACCCCCATGTACAAGTAGACACGTTACGCGTTGTAATTTGCTGCATATTTGATTCCGATTTTCTTAGAAATCAAGGCCCATTGGAACAAATCCTTTTATCTTGATGGTGTGGAGAAATTCCCTCACAACATACCTACGACCCATCAAATTCCATTGGTACCAAACTCGGTGTTCCCCTTTTCAGACCCAGCGTCGGTAAAATTGGAAGCTTTTCCTCAATATTTCATCAGAAAATTCCATGAACTAAATCCAGTCGCCGTGTGCTGTTTACTTTTCATGTACTGTACTTATTACTTCACAAAAACTTTGCACTGCTCCTATATGCTCTGTACAACAAGTACAGACACAGAATCTAAATACGACGGCGAGAAGAGGTTTGTCCGGTGAACATCCAGTAGTAGGGCGCGCTGTGCTGCGTCGACTGACTTTTAAATCAATATATACTGCAGTGTGTCCCGTCTTCTAATTCACGAAAAAGTTGTAGTTGTGGTATTCTTTCTTGAATTTTTTTTCCACAGTCATTCATCCAAACCCACAGTGGGCAATTTAAGAGATGGTTTTACGACTATTTTCTTGTTTCACTAAATTCTCGATTATAACAGATTATAGAAGGTATGTAACTAAAGATATTCATAGTTTTCTGATGTAATAGGGATCATGAAAGTACACATGATTCTTAATATAACAACGTCCATGAATACATAATTTTCAAATTACAATTATATGAAGGAATCTCTATAGTGTAAAATAAAGAGTGATCAAAGGATTTCGTTGTAAAACAAGTATGAAATTTAGAGCATGATCGTAGCATGGTACATCACGCAAGAGTGCTACAAAACGATTTCTTTCCACGGCATAATTATAGTTGAATACGTTCAAAATTGAAAACACGCCTACACATTTTATTTCAATTTGCAGTTAACGCTATAAATTGTATTCTAAGTGCAAATGTGTGTGAAAGCCAAATGAGTAAATGCTGACAATATGCACGTAAAATAATTATATAGCTTTCCTGCTGCCGGCCGCGGTGGCCTAGCCGTCTGCGGCGCGCCAGTCACAGTCTGCACGGCCACTACGGTCGGGGATTCGAATCCCCCTGGGCCATGGATATTTGTGCCGTCCTTCGTATTAGCTAGTTCATAAGTAGTTTGTAAGTTTAGGAACTGATGACCCAGCAGTTAAGTCCCATAAGCTCTACAAACATTTGAACATTTGAGTTCCCCTGCTGAAAACAGGAAATTTAACTTGCCGTGTGATTTCTGTAACGAGTAAGTCTATCTTTACGTACTGTTGTATTTTAACACCTGAAACAAATTTTAAAGAAGTTATTCCGAGAGTCATAGTAACAAACTACTTTCGGTAGTTCATTGTTAGTATGATAAGAGGAACAGTTGAGACAAGCCTTAATGATTGAAACTGCCTTTGTGTAGAAACATCACAATCTGCATAATTACCCTCGAATGTTTACATGCTCTGTAGTATGGAATGTTCAAATGTTTGTAAAGCTTATGGGACTTAACTGCGGGGTCAGCAGTCCCTACTTATGAACTAACTTATACTAAAGACAGCACAAACATCAATGCCCGATGGGGCATTCCAACCCACGGCGGGGAACGGCCTTACGCATCGGAGCGTAGCGCCTCAATGCACTAAGTTAGTGCTATTAACACTTTGCGGTCTGGCTGCAAGCTATACTCGCAGTTTGTTGCCGACGAGCGTTACTTCACTTTAAAGTTTAAATTACAGTGGCAAAAAAAAAAAAAAAAAAAAAAAAAAAAAAAAAAAAAAAAAAAAAAAAAAAAAAAACTGCAACGATTTACCTGTAATCGTTCATAAATTATGATACTTTAAAAAACGATAAAAAAGAGGACAAAGAAAAAAGAAAAAGAAACAAAGAAGGTGGTTTGCTATAATGTCATACTAAGTCCCAGACCATAATGTGTTAATAGTGTCTCGACAATACACGTGTGCTAACTACCAGACCGAGGATTTGATCAGCTGCGCCGTGAACAACGTTAGTTTGCTCGCTTTCTGCCGGCAATGTCTCGGTGAAAGTACCGGGTGATTAGAAAGTCACTATAAATTTGAAAACTTAGTAAATCACGGAATAATGTAGATAGAGAGGTAAAAATTGACACACATGCTTGGAATGACATGGGGTTTTATTAGAACAAAAAATAAAATACAATAAAAGTTCAAAAAATGTCCGACAGATAGTGCATGATTCTGGTTTTGTAAGTGCTACCGTGACGGGTGAGAGGTACGCCGATATGTTACAGAATCTCATCATCCCCAGCCTGTCTGCTAAGCACCTGCTGGAACGTACGATTTTTATGCAGGATGGCGCTCACACTCCATATTGCAAGATGCGTGAAAGATCTCTTGCGCGCGTCGTTTGGTGATGATCGTGTGCTCAGCCGGCACTTTCGTCATGCTTGGCCTCCCAGGTCCCCAGACCTCAGTCCGCGCGATTATTGGCTTTGGGGTTACCTGATCTCTAGGGATGCTGAAAGACAACATCCGACGCCAATACCTCACCGGAACTCCGGACATGCTTTACAGTGCTGTTCACAACATTATTCCTCGACTACAGCTACTGTTGAGGAATGATGGTGGACATATTGAGCATTTCCTGTAAAGAACAACAGCTTTGCTTTGTCTTAATTTGTTATGCTAATTATTGCTTTTCTGATTTAGATGAAGCGTCATCTGTCGGACAATTTTGAACCTTTTTTTCTAATAAAACCCCATATCATTCCAAGCATGTGTGTAAATTTTTACCTCTCTATCTATATTATTCCGTGATTTATTAAGTTTTCAAATTTATACTGACTTTTTGATCACTCGGTATATTACCGCACTATGAATTGCGTTTGTGAACGTATATTTCCCATTTAATAAGAAATTGTATTTTATTCTGTATCTGAAACCAGTGAGTATTTGTCATTAATTCCGATATTACGTGACGTTTAAACATGTCAGAGCGTCTTCAAAACAACAATAAAACTGGCTTTTTTATGTTTGGAGAGGCCGCATAATCGCACATCCAGCCCAGGGTCCAGTGCCGGGTCTCAGCTGACCTTACAGTACTAACCAACTGTCAAGATACTGTAGCGGCCTTAAATACACGTCTAAGAATCAAACACGTAATGAACGCGACACTATTACCTAAAAGTAGTATTTTTTTATTATTTTAGACCCACTTTAGATTACGGTAGTAACATTAAAAGTGGGCCATTGCGATCGTCTTTTGACAGCTCGAAATTTAAATGAAAATAACGGCTTAACTATTCATCTGACACGAAAATTGAATAACCGTATTTGTAGAGGAGAAAATTCTCGACAACTTTGCTCTCTTATGTTTTTTTTTTTTTTCATATCTCGTAGCGTTTCAAAGATATTTGCAAAAATAACGGCGATATTGGGATGTATGTATGTCTGTCTGTCTGTCCGTAGCGTGTTCCCTGTTTTTAAGACGAACCGTTCAACCGATCAGCACCAAATTTTACAGACATGATTGTAGGCCGCCAGAGACCAGAACCTCCCTTTTTCAAATTTTTCGGACAAACAATACGGTAGTAATACCAAAAAAAGCCTTTTTTAATATAATTGAAATTGCAAACGAACGGTTCATCTGATACGAAAATTGAATAACCTAAATTGTAGAGGAGAAAATTCTCTACAACTTTGCTCCATTATGTTTTTTTTTTTTTTCATATCTCGTATCGTTTGAGAGATATTGGCAAAAATAACGGAGTTTTGACACCCTCCATTGAATTAACGAAAACCAGCCGTTCGCAGATGTCACGTGACATTCCTCGCCCAGAACTCTCTCTCTGGCATACGCCATCTTGCGTTCCGTATTTGATTATTTCCTTATTGTAACTTACACGTTGTCATTTCAAAGCAATGGCGCACTGAAGAATTAACAAAAACACATCGTTCTTCGTACGATGAATGATAATCTAGTGTCTACATATGCCATATTAGCATCAGTTAACAACGACCACCAATAGCATGAGATTAAAGAACTCATCTTTGGACTGATAGCCGTAGCGTAGTGGGCAAGGCGTTGGTCTCTGATGATTAAGGTAGATGGTGCGGAACCCGCCACTATCTAATGTTTTTTTTTTTCCTAAAAGGGTTTCAGACACCCTTCTTAATTAATTTTTTATTATTTAGATTACTATTTTGGTCTAAAATGTTTGCAAAAACTTATAAAACTACAAATCTAAAGTGGACCGTAAAACACGTCAGTGCGATTTTTTAAATTATTTTTTTTCATTTGTGGCCACTGTCGTCGCAGCGAAAATTCCAAGCTCGCCCATCATGGAGCTGTGCTCCGCATGAAATATTTGAAACGCGTGTAACCCTGCAAATATCGATTGTCGTATGCTGCACACATCAGCGGTGAAATGTTAGACGCAGTAGTCGCGATGTGCTCGTAAAATCCATCATTTCAGTGCCTCGTAAAACCGGGTACTGCGGCATTAACCTGGCTCGTGGAGTACCAGTGTAAACGGAACATCGTAAAGGAAGGGGGACGGACGGTTCTGTTTTCTGTGATTGCAGTAGTCCATCTTCTGTTCCGTTCATCAGATGGACGACGGAGCGCACAGTAGTAATGCTGACAATCCGCATTCGCTAAGTATCTGACCGATGCTGAAATGACATTAATTACAGTGGAAATTTGAAGTGTAATCAATAATTACTATACTGCCGTAGCGGCAGTTACACATGTTGGTCAGCCTTATAGATAGTGGTGTAATAATGAACAGAACAGGAAACTCATTTTTCTTATTTATTTACTTACTCCATTTAGCCGTATGTACCTATTATAAAGCATGTTTGTGGGTCTTGGCCAGAGTTGCCAGTTTGGGGATAAGTCGCTAAATCTGGGGGACTGAAAGATCCTCTTAGCAAAAAAAAAAAAAAAAAAAAAAAAATTATTTTCGGATTTAGCAGCTTTTTTAGTGTCATTTCAAGGTTTTGGGGGGAAATGTAGGGGATTTGTACCGAATTAATTAAGTAATAACTTTTAGTCGTTGTCAGTTAATAGAAACTTTTCAGATAAAACTATCTAAGCCTAATTACAATAAACTGTTACAATCATTTCGTGGCTGGTTATCGATCTACCTTTTTTAAACATCTTCTCAAGCGATTTTTCTGCGGCGGAAGTGCAACGCATAATTTTTCGTTGATTATGTCACCAATTTGCAATATGTAACTCGTAAACAACTGTAATTCGCATTGCAGATTTGTTTATGAAGCGTAAAATGAAAAGCCATTTCAAACTGGTTGCCTGAACGCCACTGATGATCGGCTACATCTACATCCATACTCCGCAAGTCACCTGCCGGTGTGTGGTAGAGGGTACCTTGAGTACCACTGCGACCTTCCTATCGGTACTCTCCAATAAGAATTGAACAATACATAACTCAGGGTAGTGTAAAATTTATGGTTCGTTGTCTCTGTTCGTATGGGTGAGTTATGTATGTCAGCTTCTATGCCGTAAACAGCTACCAAATCTTTTTAAACAAGATCAATAATTCATCTGTAGTTTAGCCAGTCTATCAATCTGCATATGATGAAGTGAAAATATATCTAAACAAACATAAATTAAACCTCTGAATAACCAACAAAACGGATTCTAACGTAACGTTCAGAAGATAACTCTTCTTGGACATGAAAATGCGGAGGTGGTCCAACTTTATACATTGGCAAATAACTGAATATTTCCTCAACTATTGTTCATGGGAGGCACAATAAGTATCACACGCACTCGAGAGTAAAAGTTCCAAATTATCGCAAGTAAATCATAAATAAGTCAATCGAACACTGTAGTTCCAAATTAATCCGCTATTCATTACAGTATTTGATATAAAACACAGTTTGTCATCACACGAGTACACGATTGCTGAAATATCACAGTTCCATAGCCCTACTACCGTCCATAGTTTACCACTTTTCAACCAGAGACTAAGTTCTGCAGTCACAGTCCCTTAAATTTTATAAGTCCACACGTGCCTATCTCTTCAAATAACAAGTTCGTAACGTGGCTTCAGACCGCCCAGCTTCAAAATCTTTCACCGCCGAGTCCAAGTTACGAGTCCCCTCCCAAGCGTTCGAAAGCGTGCTCTACCTGCTCCAAAATTTGTATCCTTCCGCTCATCCTAACGCCTCATCTTTAAAATACAATTTCCCTTCCAAACAATTATACATTTGAATATCACTGAATTAAATGCTTTGACCACCCCCCTGCAAATGTTTGCACTTAACAAAAAATATATATTTACCAATACTAAAACCGGTTGGGACTGAAGCTTTTTGGTCAGGTAGATATTAAGCGTGGCGTCTCACTGTTCAAATATACTGCCGCCGTCGAAATAAAGTTACACAATTAATATTTAATTTATCATCCCTTTTAATGCAAATATATTCAGCTCTTGTCCACAAATACATTTAATTGTTTATGTATAAATTATTTGCTGCATATCTACTATTTTTAGTCTGCCATGAGATATTTAAGAGGTACTCTATAACATAAAACGAACTAACTAAGAATAATATTAAATATAATAAAAACATATATAAATGTAATGCGCTTTACTGGATTCAGGTTATGTGTTTCTTTGGTGGAATCTATGTTCCGACCAAGAACATTACTACCTCAACGAAAAGCAGAATAAGAGTGTAAAACAAATTTTATTGAAAGAATGCGGAAATAACGTGGTGCGTCTTTTAAGATAGTGCAATGCTGCCCATTTTCTTCTTAAACTGTTACTGATAAACACTACGTATCAATAATTGTAAATATAAGTCTTATAATACTATTATTAAAGTACTGAAATTTATCGGCTTTTTATCTGTAAGGGATATTGAAACTGTAATTACGGTGTTTGATTCTCCCAAGTCTCCTGAATCCATTCATATAATTATATTTTCCGTATGATCATTCCCTGATTTTATATGGATTTTTAGAGTACTGTGAGTGGCTATATTGTGTTTCAATTGCAATCTGGGATAGTTGCCCTCGCTCATCCAAGACCGCCGTTTGCTGTTTCCGAGCAGATTAGGGTTTTCCTAACGACCTGTATTCCATTCACTAGGTCCAAACTGTTATCCCCCTTTATCTGTAATGTCACACCACTATCGGTTCTCCCTCTTATTCCAATCTCGTAATGTTCGCGAATTGAAAGATTGTCAGTATGCCTCTGTATGGGCTCTAATCTCTCTGATTTTATCTTCATGATCTCTTCGCGAGATATACGTAGGAGGGAGCAATATACTGCTTGACTCCTCGGTAAAGGTAAGTTCTCGAAACTTCGACAAAAGCCCGTACCGAGCAACAGCACGTCTCTCTTGCAGAGTCTTCCACTGGCGTTTATTGATTATCTCCGTAACGCTTTCACGATTACCAAATTATCCCATAGCTAAGCGCGCTGCTCTCCACTGGATCTTCTCTACCTCCTCTATCAACCCCACGTGGTATGGCTCCCACACTGTGAGCAGTATTCAAGCAGTGGGCGAACAAGTGTACTGTAACCTACTTCCTTTGTTTTCGGACTGCATTTCCTTAGGATTCTTCCAATGAATCTCAGTCTGGGATCTGCTTTACCGACGATTAATTTTCTATGGTCGTTCAATTTTAAATCACTCCCAAATAATTTATGGAATTAACTGCTTCCAGTTGCTGACCTGCTACAGTGTAGCTAAATGATAAAGAATCTTCCTTTCTATGTATTCGTAGCACTTTACACTTGTATACATTGAGATTCAATTGCCATTTCCTGCACCATGTGTCAATTCGTTGCAGATACTCCTGCATTTCAATACTATTTTCCATTGATACAACCTCTCCATATACTACAGCATCATCCGCAAAAAGCCTCAGTGAACTTTCGATGTTGTCTACACGCTCATTTATATATATTGCGAACAGCATCAGACCCACGACACTCCCCTGTGGCACACCTGACATCACTCTTACTTCGTAAGACATCTCTCCATTGAGAATGACAGACTGCGTCCTGTTATCTAGGAACTTCTCAATCCAATCACACAGTTGGTCTGATAGTCCATATGCTCTTACTTTGTTCATTAGACGACTTTTGGGAACTGTATCGAACGCCTTGCGGCATTGCGGAAGTCAAGAAACACGGTATCTACCTGGGAACCCGTGTATATTGGCCCTCTGAGTCTCGTGGACGAATAGCGCGAGCCGGCCGCGGTGGCCGAGGAGACTGAGGCGCTCCAGTCACGGTCCGCACGGACACTACGGTCGGGGGTTCGAATCCCCCCTCGGGCATGGATATTTGTGCCGTCTTTAGTATAAGGTAGTTGATAAGTAGTTTGTAAGTTTAGGGACTGATGACCCCGTAGTTAAGTCCCATAAGCTTAACAAACATTTGAATTTTTGAATAGCGCGAGCTGGGTTTCACACGATCGCCTTTTTCGAAACTCAAGTTGATTCTTACAGAGTAGATTTCTAATCCCCAGAGAAGTCATTATACTCGAATATAATGTGTTTTCCAAAATTCTACAACTGACCGACGTTAGAGATATAGGCCTATAGTTCTGCACATCTGTACATGTTCTTAATTTTGTTGCCAACTTATGATCCGTTTTTAGAGAATATCGTCAATAACTGGTTAATCATGGTATATAAGTAAATAAAAATCATACGTGTCACTCGTGGAAACGTCAAACAACAGATTTCTTAACGTAATATTATATTCGGAACTGGTCTAATATGTAACTTTTATCCAATTACACTAGTTTAATAATTTCATGCAAAGAACAGGGTTCTAAAAATGTTATTAAATTTCGAAAAATATTATATATTTTTGAAAAATCTAGGGTATTTTTACTACAAAATGGAGTCTTTTTAAATATCATTTAGCGACTTTTGGCAGGAACGAATTTGCCACCCTGGTCTTCGTATAGAAATCTGTTAAACACAAACACAAACGTAAATATGTGCAATGGATAAATAATGTAGTTCTGCAGTTGTGCCGGCCGCGGTGGCCGAGGGGACTAAGGCGGTCCAGTCACGGTCTGCACGGCCACTACGGTCGGGGGTTCGAATCCCCCCTCGGGCATGGATATTTGTGCCGTCCTAGTTCGTAAGTAGTTGATAAGTATCAATTAATATGAATAAATGATCCTTGAGACGGATTTTCGTCTCAAATATGTCAAAGACACTATTGATAGATGTGAAGCATTGAATTAAAATTTGTGGTGCGGCCGGGAATCGAACCCGGACCTCCATGCTTACTAGGCAGACGTCTTAACCGTTAGACTACCACACCACTAACGATTAAGGCGCCTCGGAATAGTCTATGTACGATTTCCCTCCACAACGCAAACTTTAATTCAGCTTCTTTTGTTCCAAAGATAATTGCCACTACTGCCAAGGCTCTCCATGTAGCGGAATAGCACCTCAGCAATGGACATGGTGGAACAAACCCGTTATGGTGAAATATAAATATCAATTAATATGAATAAATGATCCCTGAGACGGATTTTCGTCTCAAATATGTCAAAGACACTATTGATAGATGTGAAGCATTGAATTAAAATTTGTGGTGCGGCCGGGAATCGAACCCGGACCTCCATGCTTACTAGGCAGACGTCTTAACCGTTAGACTACCACACCACTAACGATTAAGGCGCCTCGGAATAGTCTATGTACGATTTCCCTCCACAACGCAAACTTTAATTCAGCTTCTTTTGTTCCAAAGATAATTGCCACTACTGCCAAGGCTCTCCATGTAGCGGAATAGCACCTCAGCAATGGACATGGTGGAACAAACCCGTTATGGTGAAATATAAATATCAATTAATATGAATAAATTATTCATCAGTGTTCGCCGGGCAGCCGTGCCGTGCGGACGTCTTGTTTACGTCCTCGCTATTTGGCAGCCGAGCGGAGTTACACGGTGAGTGCGCACTTTTAGCGTTCATATTTACCTCCTAGAATGTCTTGCACACGAGCATAATGGATCGACCACAACGAAAAGACACGCTAAGACTGAGTTTCGACCCGAAATTTAGTAGACCAAAATCATTTGAAGTGGAATTGTTTGTTAGAGATGTTATGAAGATTACTATCGACGAACTGATAGGAATACACTTATCGATTGTCAGCAGTACAGTGTATTTAAAATTGATAAGCCCAGAAAAATGCAAGAAAATATTTGAATCCTGTGGAGGACGTTTACAATTTAAACATTCAGACGGCAATATTGGAGACGTTACGGTATCACGAGCTGGCATGGGTATTAAAACTGTACGTATCTTCGAACTGCCTTTCGAAATTTCTTCTGAAGCAATTAACGAACAACTCAGGGAATACGGCACAGTCATAAGTAACGTCGCGGAACGATGGTCAGACTCTCACATCTTCCCGGTTTTAAATGGTGTCAGGCAAGTAAAAATAGATATGATGAAGCACATACCGTCTTACATTACAGTTTGTGGCTATAGAGCGATCGTAATTTACGACGGGCAACCACGCACTTGCTCTGGATGTGGTTCGACAGAACACGTTCGCGCGCAGTGTTTACAACGGCGCGTGACGCAGATACCGACCGGCGAGCAAGACAGACCTGGCGTCATGTCTGCGTTGCCTATTAGCTACGTAGCCGCCGCGCGAGGAAACATTGCCCCACAACAAAACCTAGACGCAGCTCTGGAGGCCTACAACGATCTGAACGAACAGGAAACAGCAATGGACACGAGCACACAAGATTCCCTTCCTTCTACTGCCCAGGCTGCGGAAGAAGGTAAACAGACAGCCGTATGTGAAAACAGCAATAACGAGCCAAGTATGGAACAAATAGTAAAAGCAGACCTGACATCACCGTCATTACCAACTGAAACAAACGAATTAACTGATCATGAGTCTACGAAATCTCCAAAGAAACATAAAAAACGCCGTATTGCACGCGAAGGTGCCGAAGAAAATGCACGAATAATGCGCGAGAAAGCCGTGCAGATTCGCAAAACACTAACGGAAGGGACACCACAAATCCCTCCGGGAAACCTTCCAGCGCAAAAGAAAACCCGAGCACAGGAATCCGATTCTGACCAAATGCAAATAACGTCGAAAGAACATACAACAACCTATCAGGAAGGAAATCTTGAACATGGAAAAGACAGGGGCAATACGAACCCAAAAGCATGGTCAGATGACACAGTTGAGGACACTCGAGAGGAAGAGATGCCAGAGTCTCAGGAAAACACAGCAGCGGCGTCGTCTGATGTTTGTAGAGGCAAACCTGAACATCAGCAAAACACTGCTGCTACATCGGGTGGAATAGACGATGATCCAGAATACTTTTAAGTCATGTGTCTTTAACAACAGTTAAGAGGAAGCATGACATCAAGTATGCCTGCACATGTGACATCGTTGCAAGCGTATCGGATTGCTACCGTTAATATTAATAAAATAAGCTGCACATTTAAATTAAAAAACCTTCAAGACTTCTTGTACGCCGCAGATATAGACATTGCGCTATTACAGGAAGTAACAGACATTAACCTGGAACGTATAACAGGATACAACACCTTAATTAATCCTGGTTACGGCAGTGAACTCGGGACAGCGATCATGACAAAAGAAGGTATCCTGACAACAAACGTCGAGAGGCTCACGAACAGCAGGGGCATAGCTTGCACAGTAAATAATACCAGGATCATTAATATTTACGCTCCTTCCGGAACGGGGAAAAAACACCAGAGAGCGGAATTTTTTAAAGAAGAAATAGTGCCACTCTTCATGCGCCGTCCCGAACAAATCATATTTGCAGGCGACTTTAACTGTGTCATAAACTCTAAAGATCAGATACCAAATTTCAATAACTGTATCGAACTTGCGAATATCATCAGAGAGGTCAACTTAATAGACACATGGGAACTCAAACATGGTGATAAGGCCGGTTTTACCTACATCACCAACCATTCCGCTAGCCGTATTGATAGAATTTACGTCACGCCGAATTTACAGCATCACGTTCTGCAAGCAGAACTATGGCCGAATATATTTTCCGATCATGTGGCCTACATATGCACCGTTAATCTACAAAAACAAGGAACGTACAGAGCAAAAGGACAATGGAAACTGAACGTCACACATCTGACAGATCCAGGATGCCAAGATACCTTCCAGAATACGTGGAGAGAATGCGAGAGAAAGTTTCCAAAGTACGACTCAGCCCTTAAGTGGTGGGTGAAATGCGCAAAACCCGCGTTAGTAAAGGCCATGAAACATTACTCTTGGGAGAAAGGTGTTTGGACAAAGAATACAATAGAATTTTATTATCAGTGCCTCAGAGATCTATACAAACAAGATGCTACCATCATAGAAAATTATACACAGATCAAAAGAATAAAGGCCACAATTTTAAGCCTCAAGCGAAAGCAGTTAGAAGGCTGCATAGTAAGAACACGACTACAAAATACAGTTCAACGAGAAACAACATCCATGTATCATATAATACAAGAACGGACAAGAACAAACCGGAAAATTTTAACAGAATTGAAATCAGTAGACGGGAACATTTTGACAACACAACATGACATACGAGAAGAAATCTATAAATATTTTACGACACTTTTAACTGACAAACCAGTGAATGAAGTGGCGCAACAAGCCGTCATCGCAAGGCTAACCGCGAAGTTAAATCCGGAAGAAGCGGCAAACCTGTCAGTAGATGTAACAGAAGAGGAAGTGGCAGACGCCATTCGAAGAAGCGCGAAGAATAAGTCCCCTGGTCCTGACGGATTACCAGCAGAATTTTATCATACGTTTGAACAACAGCTAATCAGCAAGCTGACGCTTATATGTAATGAAATTCTGAACGTCGGTAGTGACATGTTACTAGAATTTTGTGAAGGTATAGTGGTGTTAGTCCCTAAAACGCCAGGAGGGAAGACCGTCAACAACCTGCGTCCAATAACACTACTCAATACCGACTACAAAATCTTCACGCGCATCTTGACGCAACGATTAACTTCGGTTATAACAACCATTACCGGGAAATATCAAACGAGTGTTGGGAAAAATAGAACCATTTACCAGTCATTGTGTGAATACAGAGATATTATTGCAACAGCAGAAGCTCTGGACATTCCAGGTGCGATAGTATCTCTTGATTTTGAAAAAGCCTTTGATAGAGTTAACCATTCATATCTTTTTCGGACCATGGAAGCAATGAACATTCCACAAAAAATTATCACTACAGCCAAAAACCTACTAAAGAGTTCCACCTCTCGAATATGTGTCAACGGCCAATTAAGCAGACCGGTCAGAATTATGAGCTCAGTACGCCAGGGATGCCCAATGTCCCTGATTTTGTTTGCGATAGCAATTGAACCTCTGCTATGCTCCCTGACGCAGGACCTCGCAGGGCTACATATACACGGCCGCAAAATAACATGTCAAGCGTATGCAGACGACGTCAGTTTCGTTATCACGGAAAGTGACGAACTACGGAAAGCGCTCCAAAATATAAAGACCTATGAAGAGGCGTCAGGAGCAAGATTAAACCGTAATAAATCGGGAATAATGAACATCGGCCGGGGATTAGAACATAGAGCCGACGAACAAATAAATTACGTAGGTACTATCAAGACGCTTGGCATCGAATACACGCCAAATATCCGCCGCACGGCTGCCCTTAACTTCAAAAAATTGTTGGCAAAACTACGAGCTGCCATACAGCAACACAGTTTACGTAATCTAAATGCCATCCAAAAAGTGCAATTAGCAAACAGTTACATAACTTCTAAAGTTAATTATGTCGCCCAAGTACTACCAATACCAAAGATAATAGCTCAACAAATGCTAGCAGCACTCGGCCACTTTGTCACCAGAGGACAAATTTTTAAGGTCCAGTATGAGACCTTAACGCTACCTTTCAGGAACGGAGGCTTACAGTTGACACATATTTACAGTAAATCACAGGCGCTGTTCGTCAGCAAGTTCTACAAACAGTGGAAACAATCGCCCGATTCTCTTACAGCTCATCTTTTAAATGAAATGACACCGATTAGTATGGACGCACCCGTAGACGTGCATCACATCCCCAACTCGTTCCATCATATCAGACATTTTCTTATAGAACTGAGCTATATTCGACGAAATACTCCCGAGAAAGATCTATACAAAGTCAAAGAAGTCTATCACAACATGACGAAAAACAAAACGAGAAACAGAATAGAAGAGAAGTACAAAGAATACAACTGGGAAAAGATCTGGGAAAACGTTCAAGACCCTTACTTACCGACTAACGTGCGATCGACATGGTACACGGCAGTTAACAGAAAAATTCCCACAAATTCAAAGTTGCATGCAATTCATCTCGCAGAAACGCCTAATTGCATCACCTGTAATTTAGTTGACTCAGAGGAACACCGTTTCACATGCGACGCTGTGAAAGACATCTGGACACTCTGTACAACGAAACTCGCAAGTGTACTGCGAACATCTCCCAGAACAATCACACCAGCTAGAATACTCCACCCAGACGAAGTCCCCTACCCAAACACAAAACGAAGAGCAATAAACTGGATTAAAGGTCATACTGTGTACTACATTTTTTCAGAAAAGAACAAGACTAAAGAAGACTATTGGATTTATCTCACGACAGAACACGAAAAACTTACGAGAACTAAGAAATATAAAGACAAGTATGCGAATTTTCTACTTAGAACCATAACATAAGAAAAGATGGGTAGCACCCATAGAAGTATTTTTAATTTTCTATATTTAAGTTTTAACTCTTTTTTTTTTTTTTTTTTTTTTTTTTTTTTTTTTTTTTTTTTTTTTAATGTCCTTAAAACTTCTGGGATTTCGTAAGGTAGTCCTGAGCTGTTGCTGGCCGATACTTCAAGGTATACTGAGAAGACAAACAAATAGAAAACGATAATTAGGAAACAAAGAAAACGAGTGAAACGGCATAAACTGCAGTAGCAGCCTTTACGTGAAGACAACTTTGAAGTACTCGGTAAGCCGAAACAGCGCATGTGCAACCATGAAAGTACAGAAGAAGAAAAGGAACAATAATTATAATTTACCTGGAGACACATTTCATTCCTTTATGGAAGGAATGGGTTTTATAAACCCTACAAAGCAGGTCCTTAATTTGGTTTCAAAGGAATTAAGTTTTTCACGTCTGTTGATGAAGAAGCCAACAAGACAATTTGATTATTTTCTAAGCGTCAGTTTCATTTCGTAATCAATAAGAAGTTTCCCTTCATTTGCCAATGAATACACAAAAAAAAAAAAAAAAAAAAAAAAAAAAAAAAAAAAAAAAAAAAAAAAAAAACGGTTAAGACGTCTGCCCAGTAAGCATGGAGGTCCGGGTTCGATTCCCGGCCGCACCACAAATTTTAAAATAAAAAAAAAAAAAATAAAATAAAAAAAATAAAAAAAAAACGGTTAAGACGTCTGCCTAGTAAGCATGGAGGTCCGGGTTCGATTCCCGGCCGCACCACAAATTTTAATTCAATGCTTCACATCTATCAATAGTGTCTTTGACATATTTGAGACGAAAATCCGTCTCAGGGATCATTTATTCATATTAATTGATATTTATATTTCACCATAACGGGTTTGTTCCACCATGTCCATTGCTGAGGTGCTATTCCGCTACATGGAGAGCCTTGGCAGTAGTGGCAATTATCTTTGGAACAAAAGAAGCTGAATTAAAGTTTGCGTTGTGGAGGGAAATCGTACATAGACTATTCCGAGGCGCCTTAATCGTTAGTGGTGTGGTAGTCTAACGGTTAAGACGTCTGCCTAGTAAGCATGGAGGTCCGGGTTCGATTCCCGGCCGCACCACAAATTTTAATTCAATGCTTCACATCTATCAATAGTGTCTTTGACATATTTGAGACGAAAATCCGTCTCAGGGATCATTTATTCATATTAATTGATATTTATATTTCACCATAACGGGTTTGTTCCACCATGTCCATTGCTGAGGTGCTATTCCGCTACATGGAGAGCCTTGGCAGTAGTGGCAATTATCTTTGGAACAAAAGAAGCTGAATTAAAGTTTGCGTTGTGGAGGGAAATCGTACATAGACTATTCCGAGGCGCCTTAATCGTTAGTGGTGTGGTAGTCTAACGGTTAAGACGTCTGCCTAGTAAGCATGGAGGTCCGGGTTCGATTCCCGGCCGCACCACAAATTTTAATTCAATGCTTCACATCTATCAATAGTTGATAAGTAGTTTGTAAGTTTAGGGACTGATGACCCCGTAGTTAAGTCCCATAGACTATACAAGCATTTGAACATTTTTGATCTGCAGTTGTGTGGTGAGCAACATGAACCTTCCATATTCCAAATAACACTGTCAGGAGTATCAAAAGATCACATGCAGCTGGAAATGTAACTTTCTTCCAGGCACATTTGATCATGTTGTTGAATATGGATGCACCGAACTATTTATGGATGAGTGCCTGAAGGTTGATGATTGTGGAGTTTAATATGTACACAAATACAATATGTCCACTTACAGTTCAGTGTATCACCCTGTAGAGTTGAGGCTTTTCCCATCCGAATACAAAGATGCCAGTGTGCCACCCTGTCCAGTCTATATGACAAACAGAGTGTGCTCCGTGAACGAAGTAGTTCAATTGAACTACATAGTGAAATGAACTATAGTTCAATTTAGTTCACATTGGTAAACTACAGTTCTTTTTCTCCTTGCTTTGCCGATATACCGGAAATTAGAAACTCAGGATCAAATATCCCCTCCCTTGTACTGATTACACCCCACCTCTGGGACCTAAAAGTATGTATTTCAGAAGTCCTAACTTACAACTGCGTAAACAGCATTGGATTGGAAGACCGAAATAGTTCCGTAAGTTCACTTAGTTCAGTTGATGAACTAGCCAGACTGCGGGAACTACGTCAGATCGTGAGGCCGAAACTGTTCAAATAGTTCACTTACAAGAAGAGTGTACGTCAGTCGGATATTTTTGTTAATTTTCATATATAAATGGGGTGAAAAGTATGTCTATTAATGCAATTTTGCATTTAGAACTACGAAAATTCGTGTTGGTGTTTTAATCAGATATTAAAAAATACGTATTTCAAAGATTCTGGAAATTCATCGTGTAAGGGGGTGAAATAATGGGTGAAAGTTTTTTACTGAAAATAAAGTGAACTATGTAGTTCATTTGAACTAGTTTACTGAAGTAGTTCAGTATGAAGACCTTTTGCCGAAATAAACAATTCCATGAAATGAACTAGTTTTCGCACCTCCAGTGTGGATTAATTAAATAGTTATTAACTTTCTGATTGTGGATTGCAACAGTACGCAAAATTACGTCTCGACTGATATGTCACAATATCAGGTTAGTTAAAATTGTGAAAGTTGATGAAGTTAATCGGCAATTAAATCACATGAAAGTAGTTTCCCCCCACAATCTAATGTCACAGGATGATTCCCTAACCGGAAGACCGACGTTTCGTGAAGTAGACTATAATTCCGGGTCCCAAATTGATGATAATTATAAATTCGCAATTTGGGGTAAAGGCACAAGGACCCTTCCAACTGTTACGTTCAACGATTGGACACGTTGTCTTTCCGGCAGCGAGACACATCTTGACCGCGTTTACTTCTTTCCCACCTGTACTGGACAGCCATCTAAGAAGCGTAAAACAGACCGCACAGGCCGCCCTTCGGCTGGAGTCGTTTCCTACAAGTTTCTTTTCTTCTCGGCGGACGTATACTTGGTTTGACGAGCGACGTAACAAAACTAACGAGAGAAGCCTTCTCGCCCTCAGTTGCTTGCTAGTCTTGAAAGGTTTTGATTGATGAACGACTCTTATGCGGAAGTTGCCGCCATTGTGGTAGATGTTGGTGCTGACTTACTGCAACAGTCATGAATTTCGCCATTCCAACGAGTACGTGTTTGGCATCGCTCGCGAGTTTATAGAGATGCAGTGGTTTGAATATAGAACGGTAGGCGCGATCAGTTAAAACATATTCTCGGTCTAGCAGTAATGGTGATCCTGCCGGTGCTCAATTGTAGATTATCTTGGCTAAAAGCAAACACCAGTATTCTCTACGTACATCCTCTCTCATTTAGGGCTGACAAGTTAACAGAATCATCACTTATTTACATCTACATCTACATACATACTCCGCAATTCATCGTAAGGTGCGTGGCGGAGGGTACACTGTACCACTACTAGGCATTTCCTTTCCTATGCCACTCCCAAATTGAACGAGGAAAAAAAGAATGCCTATATGACTCCGTACGAGCCCTAATTTCTCTTATCTTGTCTTTGTGATCTTTACGCGAAATGTAAGTAGGCGGCAGCAAGATCGTACTACACTCAGATTCAAATTCCGGCCCTCTAAATTTACTTAACAGAAATTCACGAAAAGAACGTCGTCTTTCTTCCAGCGATCCCCAATTGAGTTTCCGGAGCATTTCCGTGACACTCGCGCATTGGTCGAACCTACCGGTAACAAATCTAGCTGCTCGCTGAACCGCCTCTATGTCTTCCTTTAAACTGATCTGCTGCGGGTCCCAAACACTTGAGCAATACTCAAGACGTGGTCGTACAAGCGTTTTATACGCGGTCTCCTTTACAGGTGAAGTACATCTTCCCAAAATTCTCCCAATAAACCGAAGTCGGCTGTCCGCCTTACTCACAACTGTCCTTACATGCTCGTTCCATTTCATATCGCTCTGCAATGTTACGCCTAGATATTTGAACGACGCGACAGCATCAAGAAGCTCACTACTAATGCTGTATTCGAACATTATGGGATTGTTTCTTCTACTCATGCGCATCACCTTAAATTTTTCTACATTGAGAGCTAGCTGCCATTCTTCGTACCAACTAGAAATTTTGTCTAAGTCATCCTGTATGCTATTACAGTTACAGACGACACCCTCCCATACACCACAGCATCATCAGCAAACAGCCGCAAATTACAACTTACTCTGTCCATCAGATCATTTATATAGATAGAAAATAATAGCGGTCCTATCACACTCCCCTGGGGCACGCCTGACGCCATACTTAAATATGTGTTTCCATTTTTATGTTGTCCTGAAGAAGTTCTTAACAAGGGAAGGGCCTCAGATTCGGCTCAAATTTGGCAGGCCGCTTCTGTACAACCTAAAACGAAGGAATCTAAGATATTTTGGGTCAACACCCCCGCCTTTATGAGAAAATCACCCCTAAAGGTTATGACGAGCAATCAACTCAAAATTGGAGGGATCGATAGATAATTGTAAATAGAACATTTTTTATCATCAGGTATGGGGCCGCAAACGCATATTTTTCCAGAAATCGAGGAAAGAAACTTTTAGAACTGCTGCTTTTTTTACCCACATGGTAAACATTTTCCGCCGACAGCGCCGGTAGCTCAACGGCCAAGGTAACTGGCTGGGAATCGGAGAACCCAGGTTAGAATCTCGAAGATACCTAGCCGATGTTATTCTTCTCTCATCTGTTTTGACGCCATCACACAACTGTTTCACAATTATTACTGTACTTCACGCACCAGTTGTCAATAATAAAATATATATGTCAACACGACATGTTTCGGGACGACATTATCCCATTATCACGTTCATAAAACGTATCTGCTGCCAGGAAGCATCGTTAAACACAATAGCTATGTATGTACATTTTCAAAAAGTTTTGACAATTTACATACACATTGTGTTTAACGATGCTTCCTAGCAGCAGATAAGTTCATAAAACAAAAAGTTTTGACAATGTACATACACAGCTATTGTGTTTAACGATGCTTCCTAGCAGATAAGTTTTATGAACTTGATAATGAGATAATACCGTCCCGAAACATGTCATGTTGACGTATATATTTTATTATTGACAACTGGTGCGTGAAGTACAGTAATAATACTTATTCTTCTCGTTTTTATTTTTCCATATCTCACTTGATAGGTGTGGGAGGGTTAGTAAGGCAAGTAAATCAATAACGAATAATAATAAGTTAGGCAAACTAATTTCCCAAACGCCGTGAGTTAGTGAAGTATTAAACTTTTAAGCCTTGTCACATGAAAAAAACTCCGAGTAAGAGTGCTGCGAATTCCTCACGAGGCATCACATATGGCCAACCGCGCAACGCTTGTTTACAGCGAGGCACGGGACAGAATGCACGCGCGGCTGCCTCTTCGGTTTATCATAGTTGTGAACCTGGAAGAGCCAGAAGTCAATCGGAAAGAGTTGTTCAAATGTTTGTAGAGCTTATGGGACTTAACTACGGGGTCATCAGTCCCTAAACTTATAAACTGCCGGCCGTGGTGGCCGAGGGGACTGAGGCGCTCCAGTCACGGTCTGCACGGTCACTACGGTCGGGGGTTCGAATCCCCCCTCGGGCATGGATATTTGTGCCGTCCTTAGTATTAGTTAGTTCATAAGTAGTTTGTAAGTTTAGGGACTGATAACCCCGTAGTTAAGTCTCATAACCAAATAAATAAAAAAAAAAAAAAAAACTTATAAACTACTTATCAACTACCTTATACTAAAGACGGCACAAACATCCATGCCCGAGAGAGGATTCGAACCCGACGGAGAACGGCCTTGCGCATCGTAGCATAGCGCCTCAAGGCGCTCGGCCGCTCCGCCGCGGCGGAAAGTTGTTTTCCATCATTAGGCTGCCGCGCACCTCGCAGATACATGTAGTGATTTTTGCATCGTTAATGCACCGAATGAAACACGTTTTGTGAACGAATACCGTTCTTCCGTAAGTAACATATGACGTGCACTGTATGTAGTTTGTAGTAATTAGCTCTTTTGTTTAAGTCGTAGTAACTAGTTATCGTTTGTTGTGTTGTATCTTTCAGGTGCATAATCTGAATAATGGCGGGTGTACACCCTTCGACTTGCGCTGTAATATATAGTTGGGAGCCTGTCACAGACGACGGCAAGCGGGGTGTTACCGTCGCTGTGTTTTGGTTCGTAAAAGTGTTGCAAGACAGATGCATTATCAGTGAACTGCTGGAAGGAGGCAGTTCCGTTTCTCGGCGTTCCAGATTGATAGGAGCGGCTAACGTCGAGCGATTTTTGGAGCTGACGAACGAAATGACTTTTGTTGATACTGAAGTACAGGGTGTCTCACGAATGACGCCTGCCAGGCGTCCGCGGATAGCGTGGTATGGCTCCCGGCCGCCGCCACTGCATCCGACGGCCACGGCAGCGCCCGATTTTCGGACTCCATTGTGTCGCGGGCGCATACACTGAGTTAAAGTAAAAAAAAAAAGCCATCTGAGTAACCTATGCTTACCTTAGTTTACAGTAGACGTTCAAAATGATGTCCCTCTATGGAAAGAGCGGCCTGACATCTCTTGAACACATTTGCGAACACTCGACGAATTTCGGCTGCCGAAATCTGGGAAATGACTAGTCGAATCTTTTTTCATTAAACAATAAATTCTGACAGGCATGTGAACAATATCCTGCATCCACTTTTTCAATAACTTTCACCCAACGAAAAGCTGTACGGTTATTTCATGCAGGACAATGCAAGATGTGTTCAAGAGACGTCAAACCGATGTTTCCATAGAGGGACACCATTTTGAACATCTACTGTAAATAAAGGTAAGCTTAGGTTACTCAGACTTTAACTCAGTAAATGCGCCCACGGCACAATAGAGTCCAAGAATCGGGCGCTGCCGTGGCCGGCGGATGCAGTGGCTGAGACCGGGAGCCGTACCGCGCGATCCGGGGCCCCTGGCAGACGTCTTTCGTGAGACACCCTGTGAGAAGGTAATTCAGTGGAAGACATCACGACTAGTAAATCGAATAATGGTCATAACACATGTGCTTCATCTGTTCCCGATGAGTATTACGATCATGTTATTAAACGATTGAACTATGGCGCTATACCCCTTCAGGTAAAAGTAAAGGCGGTAGCGTTAGCCAGGAATAATCCAAACTGGAACTTACTACAAACACTGCAAAATAATTGAGTAACAACAGCCCTGAAAAGAAAGAAGGACTTGAAATGTGGGAAAGTGAGATCGTTAAAGGAGGGACAAGATACGACAAATACCAGGCGATAAATAAGTGGACATACGACCGATTTGTCGATACGACGAGAATGTCACAACGAGGATACTTCAGGAGTGGGCTGCTGGGTCAGCGCTTCAGTATACGGCCAACAAGGATTTTACGTTTGCAGCATCATTATTTTGGGCACGGAATTTCAAATCGGAATATAAAATTCGTCAACGGCACGTCACTAAATACGTCTCTCATTAAGAGGTACAAAATATAGAGGATTTACGGAAAGTGGCGGTTCTTTTCAGCACGCAAACGGCGTCACTTATGACCGGTTTTAAATGAGATTACGTGATCAACACCGATCAAACAGGATGCGAGAGTCGGGTGAACATTCGACGCAAATTATCGAATAAGGGAAGAAAAACGAACCCTTGTCATAATTGGTAGTAAAAACAAACTAACACGTTAGTACACGGAGCAATATGCCAACCCAGCCTCTGGAAAAGTGTTGTCTAAGGTTTTCCTGTGTTTACGAGAAACGAATGCTACATTTGGTCCTCGGGTTATAGAACAGGT
Organism: Locusta migratoria; assembly: GCA_026315105.1. Taxonomy (NCBI): domain Eukaryota; kingdom Metazoa; phylum Arthropoda; class Insecta; order Orthoptera; family Acrididae; genus Locusta; species Locusta migratoria. The sequence goes on along the minus strand of CM048755.1, from coordinate 665,001,087 downwards.
CAATCGCTTTACCGAACCGTTGAAAAATGTTTACATTACCTGCTAAAAATCCAGGACATTGACAAATGTGATATAGAGAACATTTATTGGGAATTTTTTAAACCATACGTTTCTGACAATAAGTTTTGTCAAATATTGGGTTCCTGGGTGGGCAAATTAATACTCCAATATATGACACAATGTTTATAGATGGCGAGGGTCACCTGACGTGCACAATAAAAGTAATACCGCCAAACTACACACCTGCGTGCCAGCCGTGTCATGTTTATTTCTATCGTCAGGTTAAAAACTTTATTTCCAGGTTTCAGAATTGCAGTGTGCTTATGTAAACCCAGCGGGAATTGCACAACTGCACGGATGCAGTAACTATGTACAGAATAATTCATAACCAACTTTAAGCACCGATTTTTCAGGCAATGATATTGTATGCATGGTACGCATCAAAATTAATTCCCGTAAAATACATATTTTTAAATGTAAACCAAATTTTTTCCCGCCTACTCTTCAGAAGGAACAGATTGCATTCATTAGATGTACTTGTTTCGAATGTTTACACGACCAGTACCATCCATCTAGTTGTTCGAAGAAAAGTGAGGACACCTAACAGTGACTGGAAGACCCACTGTAAAGTGACCTGGAGTAACATTTTAGTTGTTTACTATCCCAAGAGGTTTGGAAATTTATTTGCCTACCTTATTATTATGATTTCTTATTGATTTACTTACCTTATTAACCCTTCCATCCCTATCAGATGAGATATAGAAAAAAACAAACGACAAAATAACATCCGCTAGGTTTCCTCGGGTTCTCCATTTCCCAGCCAGTCACCTTGGCCGTTGCTCTCTCGGCGCTATCGACGAAAAGCGCATACCACGTTGGTACAGAAGCGGCAATTGTAAAAGTTTGCCGGCCGCGGTGGCCGAGGTGACTGAAGCGCTCCAGTCACGGTCAGCACGGCCACTACGGTCGGGGGTTCGAATCCCCCCTCGGGCATGGATATTTGTGCCGTCCTAGTTCGTAAGTAGTTCATAAGTAGTTTGTAAGTTTAGGGACTGATGACCCCGTAGTTAAGTCCCATAAGCTTAACAAACATTTGAACATTTGTAAAAGTTTCTTTCCTCGATTTCTGGAAAAATATGCGTTTGTGGACCCCATACCTGATAATTAAAAATTCTCTCTTTACAATTATCTATCGATCCCTCCAATTTTGAGTCGATTTGCTTGTCATAACCCTTAGGGGTGATTTTCTCAAAAACGCGGAGGTGTTAATCCAAAATATCTTAGATTGCTTCGTTTTAGGTTGTACAGAAGCGACCTGCCAAATTTGAGCCGAATCAATTGGCAGTGTCTGAGGCCTTTCCCTTGTCAGTGTCAGCTTGTGTTTATTATCAAATCTTAACAAGCTACCTCATCTTTGAATGGTCCAGTTTAAGAATATAATAAATAAACATTTACTTTAAATGAACTATCCAAATTCTGGTCTGTCGTCTTCCCTTATTGTTATCATTTTTATCCATTAAATAACCCCTGCTAGAAGAGAGGACGTCTGATGTAGGCAATGCTCATAGCAGCAAAAGATTCTCAAATGAGCCTACCTGTTAACTGGGGAGTAGAAGTTAGGCATGATTATTAGTTCTAACAAATTTGTTCTTTGATAAGAAATGAAAGTCGCAACTGCTACAACCCGAACACAAATTCAATAGAGTCAGAATATACTTCTCTATCTCCGTCAAAGCACTATGCTCCACAGATGTGGATTCCCTGAAACTGACGTTCTGTTACCCACCAGTCAGCGTGGGCAGCTAAACTGTAAGTCAGTACTATCTACCACATCGGTTATGCTTACGTACCAAACATGGTGTCAATGGCCGCGAGACATCCATAATTGTGAAGAGTATTGTGAGACGTATGTCTTCTTTTCTGCCTATATCTTATTTTTGTCATCATCATCAACATAAGTACAACACATATTAGGCTAAATTAATTTATTACACTTAACCAGCCATTGCTGTGTCCTGGAATTCTTGTGCTAGATGTGTGATGTAATATACCACACATTTTAATATTTTGAACAATTAAGATTAAAATTAGTAGTCTAATCACTGTTAATTTGTTATTGTGGTTTAATATCATCGGATGGTATTAACACGTAGTGACGATAATAAAATGCAATTTTATTTCTTAATTATTAGCCACATACGACTTAGAAGTAGTCAATCGTACAATACTGGAATTAATATTTTGTGTATCTTTTTGAAATCATGGAAGCCAGGGAGCGACGTAATCCTTCATAATGAAATTACTCCTGACCATATGAGCCGATATTGTTTTCAAGAAAGCATGCGTGAAACTTTTTGCCGAATTTTATTCATTGCCAGTTTCGGCTAGTCTGTTGGTATCTTTGAGTCCTTGAACAGCTTCGATGTTACATAGTAATATTGCATCATTTCACAATGACAATTTGAACTTGTACATAAGTGTGTGAAACGTAAAATACTCTATATATCTAGAATAAAACATAATGCATTCATGTTGCAATTCCAGCACTGTGGCTATCGTTTACAGACCAGTTCATAGTGACGGGCTTCCAACTTGTATGCAGCATGTTTTATTCTAGACATAAAACTTGTTTGATATTTGACATGAAATCTCGGCTTTTTCACGCATAATTTCACTAATATGTTGTCCTTTTTTCATTAGGGGAGGGTGTGGTATGTGATGGTATGATATAAAATATCGCGTATCGATTTCATTCATTGAGTTAACATCTTCAGTGCAGTTATTAGTCCAGAGGACTCATGTAAACCGCATAAAATCTGTTTACAGTTAAATTACATAAAAAGGCCTATCAGGTGTGTTAAATGTTTCTTGTTGTGACCTCGTCGCCTTTTGTTTAGTACTCGTCCCGGTCTAGTTGTCAATAAAGGTACTGGTGCAGGATCCTTTGACATCTAAAACATCGATATAGTTAGTATTACAAGATATTTATTGACTGAAATTTACAATACTCATCTTTAGTACATATGTCTGTTTCTCCTCTCTTATTGCTTCTCGCGGCGGCGTGCGTATCGATGCTAGCTGTGCTGTGTCCTAGTTACTGCTAAGTTTGTAGCCGCGTTCTGACTTTGTAGCTGCCTAGTAACTGCTTGCGATCTGAATAGTAACTGACGATTGCTCACTAGTACCTGCCGTGGTTCTAATAAATGTTTAGACGTATGTCGGCCTAGATACAGCCGCTTGTAGAGGGCGCGCCTGCTTGTGATTGGCTTTTGGTCGATCGCCACCTTCTCCATGATCGTTCTCTTACGTCTGGTGTGTGGTGCTGACTTTACACCACAACATTTCTGATGTACTATGGAAGCAATTTCCAGTGAAGAAGTCTTGAACACTCTGTGGCACGTTAGTTGGTGCATTATGCTCTTGCAATGTTACAGTCAGCAAATTCCGAAGGTATGGGACGACAGCAGGGGGGGAGGACGCGGATGCAGGGGTGGACTCCAATATCAACCCAAACCATAATACTGAGTACAGCACAAGAAAGTATTGCATGAGGCAACAGTTCAATTTCAATACTCTCTGACCGCGTTGTCTCCAGACCGTAATCCGACCATCATGGTTTTACAGGCGGTATTATCAGTCACATGAACTTTGTACCCCGTGTTATCTCTCAAATTTTGGCTTATACACTATGTGATCAAAAGTATCTAGACACCCCAAAAAGCATACGTGTTTCATATTAGGTGTATTGTGCTGCCACCTACTGCCAGGTACTCCATATCAGCGACCTCAGTAATCGTTAGACATCCTGAGAAAGTGGAATGGGGCGCTTCACTGAACTCACGGACTTAAAAAAAAAAAAAATCATATGTTTGTAAATCTATCGGACCAAACTGCGTGGTCATCAGTCCGTAGCTTACAAACTACTTAAACCTAGGTAAACTAACCTAAGGACAAACACACAACCATGCCCCAGGGAGGTCTCGAAACCTCTATGGCGAGCAACCGCGCGCTCCGCAGCAAGACGCTTTAGACCGCTCGGCTACTCCACCGCGGCCACGACTTCAAACGTGGTCAGGTGATAAGGTGTCGCTTGTTACAGAAATCTGTATGCGAGATTTCCACTGTCCTAAACATCCCTAGGTCGAATGTTTCTGATGTGATAGTGAAGTGGAAACGCCTAGCATAGCGTAAGTAACGTAAACATTGGACGACTGAACAGTGGAAGTGGAGTGGCGAATCATGGTACACAATGTGGCGATCCGATGGCAGGGTATGGGTATGGAGAAAGCCCTGCGAACGTCATCTGCCAGCGTGTGCAGTGTCTGTTGTGGCGTAAAGTCAGCGCCACACGCCAGACGTAAGAGAACGATCGTGGAGAAGGCAGCGATCGACCGAAAGCCAATCGCAAGCAGGCGCCGCGCGTCCTGGAGGGAGTAACCGAAGATGCGCGCCCTCTACAAGCGGCTATATCTAGGCCAATATAGGTCTGGACAGCCAGTCAGTTACTCTTCAGAACTCAGGCTGTTACTAGTGCGAAATAGGACAGTACTAAGTCAGAACGCGGCTACGAACTTAGCAGTCACTAGGTCTCAGTGCAGCTAGTATCATACGGGCGATGCCACGAGAAGCAAGAGAGAGAAGAAACAGACTTATGTTCTAAAGTTGAGTATTGTAAATTTCAGTCAATAAAGATCTTGTAATACTAACTATATCAATGTTTTAGATGTCAAAGGGTCCTGCACCAGTACCTTTATTGACAACTAGACCGGGATGCGTACTAAACAAAAGGCGACAATGTTAAAACAGTGCCAACAGCAAAATTCGGAAGTGGCGGTGTTATGGTGTAGTCGTGTTTTAAGCACCTTCTTGCTTCCCACTATTGAAGAGCAATTCGGGGATGGCGATTGCATTCTTTCTACACGATCGAGCACCTGTTCATAATGCACGGCCTGTGGCGGAGTGTTTACACAAAAACCACATTCATGTAATGGACAGGCCTGCATAGAGTCATGACTTGAATCCTATAGAACCCTTTGGGATGTTTTGGAAAGCCGAATTCATGCCATCCCTCACCAACCTACATCGATACCTCTCCTCAGTGCAGCATTCCGTGAATAATGGGCTGCCATTTCCCAAGAAACCTTCCAGCACGTGATTGAACGTATGCCTGCGAGAGTGGAATCTGTTATCACGTCTAAGGGTAGGCCAACACCATATTGAATTCCATCATTACCGGTGGAAGGCGCCACGAACTTGTAAGTCATTTTCAGCCTGATGTCCGGATACTTTTGATAACATAGTGTAACTCCGGTCATTTTTGGTTTTACATTTTCGAAGGCCAGCAACGTAGGTTACATCAACACTGCCTCAAGAGACGGCTTGAGCGCTATCGTTTCACGTCATGTGGAACAGGCTGCATTCGCCTACATCACTAGTTGGCCACTATGTGACAGTGGACTGTGCCCAAGAAGGTTAGAATAAAGGGAGTCGCCCTTACGCTGAATATTTGAAGCCTGCCTCCGCCATATTGCTAAGTCTTGGAGAAGTGTTCGTATTATAGAACTGATGTTTCATGAAACTTAAAACAGGTATAAAACATCCGGCGGTTTTGCCGTGAGGTACAGCGTGTTAAAAGTGTGAAAATTAGCGTTTAATACGAGGCGCGTCCAGAAAGTAAGTTCCGTTTGGTAATAAAATGAAATTGTACACAGATACAGAAGAAATTTTTATTGCAAAAAATTCTACAACTCTTAAACTACTTTTCCACATAACTGCCGAAATTTTGTAGGCACTTGTCATAGCGTGCCACAAGTTTTTGCATGCATTCTTCACAGAAAGTTGCCGCCCGTGTATTCAACCATGTGGTAACAGCTCTTTATCAACGTTGAAGTGTTGACCACCAAGGACAGATTTTAGGTGTAAGAAGAGATGAAAGTCGCTAGGAGAGAGGTCCGAGCTGTATGGAGGATGATCAAACAGGTCCCATTGAAATTTCCGTAAGAATTGTTTGGTCACATTCGGTGTGTGAGGTCAGGCATTATCGTGAAAAAAAAAGGAATCTTTTGACAGTAATCCTCTTCTTACGCCTAAAATCTGTCATTGGTGGACAACACTTCAACGATGATGACGATCTGAAAGAACATGTTACCACATGGTTGAATACACAGGCGGCAACATTCTATGAAAAAGGCACAAAAAACCTTGTGCCATGCTATGACAATTGCCTACAAAATTTCAGAAGCTATGTAGAAAAGTAGTTTAACAGTTGTAGATTTTTGTACAATGAATATTTTTTCTGTATCTGTACCCGTTCGTTTTATATAACCAAACGGAACTTACTTTCTGGACGCGCCTCATATTAAGTTTTCAATTATATTAAGGTGAATATTTATTACTATTTATTTAAGAAAGTATATTGTTTGAAAGTACATAGTTTGCACTGCCTGTCAGGTCAATGCGTTAACAGTAAGGTCGACTTAAAGCAAACTTTAATAAATAAATAGCAATCCACAACTCACCAAAGTGGCGGACAGGCTTCAAATGACGTAAGTGCTCGGCATAGATAATGCCATCTTCCTTTATTTTAACCTCCTTGGCTGTGCCCCTGCGGACAGCCAGCCAGCTAGCGGTCGCGGGATACTCCATGTGACGTGAAACGACAGCGCTCAGGCCTACTCTTTCGGCGGTGTTGGTTAGATACGCATGGGTGGGCCAAATCGAATTTCTCTCGAGGCGTGATGTTCATGCGGGCGTTATTAACCAGGTTAGCACCACATGGGGATGCCGAACATGCGGGTCAGTACCAAGTCCTCTTCGTGAGGGGACACCTTTACCTATTCTTTCTTGTCGTCTTTATACATCCTTCTTAAATTACATCATCAGATTATTATTTCAGACTTCCTATTCCTTATTTTGAAACAAGAAGTTAAATTGCTGCAGGTAATAAAAACGAAAACAAAAGAACTTGACGTAGCGCTACCCCCACGTAGTGCAGTACAGGTAACAGTGCCCGCCGCCTCAGCTGCGTAGCAACAATTTGCTTTTTATTTTTATTTATCATGTTCCGCAGGAGCAAATTGAGGAGCAAGTCTCCATGGTCATCAAAGAAGACAGTATATCAAAGTGTAACAAAAGAGTAAGGTAAAGCAATCAACAATCCGAAAATTGGTTTGGACACATACAGTGCTTTACTAGTCATGGTCCTGTTTGGAGGTGGTATGCCGTTGCCTTCCTCCGACCTTCGAACTGACTTACCCAGCCAGTTATAGGGGGACCTACGGTTTTACGTGGGTTCCTAACCAAGGTGCTACTCGGTATTTTTCACATGAGCAGTACTGCCAGAGGTGAAAGAAGTGGAAAGTGACAGATAAAAATCCTATAACCCGGCAGGGATCGAACTTCCGACCTTGGGATTTGTAATCTGGCACTCTACCACTGTGCTACGGATGCGCACACAAAAGAATAGCAACACACGACAGGCCTTAGTTAAAAGGACCTATAACGTAACATAGAAATTATCTTATTTCTTAAATTTTTCCAGGTATTATTCGTCAGAATAGAAAGAGTGCGCCATGCAGAACCTTTTCAGTTTAGCGTGGAAAGTCCGAGGTTTTGTATCCCATCCTCATCGCCACTTTTGTGTCTCGTTTCCGCCGGTTGTCCTGGGTGTCGGTGGCCGACACAGGGAAATAGGATGCACGCGTGTGCGGGTGCAGAGTCTGAGATGACCAGTCAGTGGGACAGCAGAAACTATAAACACTAAGCTAGATTAGAACAAGTTGTATATTTCGTAGAAATAATTTAATACTTAACTTTTACAAAGTACATGACTGCAGAATGCTGATACATAGTTGATGGCCTGCCTACTGATGAGAGACTTTCCTAGGGCCTGTCCGAATCTCAAGTGACCGATGCAGTTCAGTGGTGGCCACGAGCGGAGTTACACTAGAGGGCGCTCGTGGCTGACGTAAGAACGCCGCGCCGTGCGTGCATGGCGGCGCGCGGCGAAAGTACATGGCACGCACTTCAGACACGAGGTCCGAGGATTACTACACAGCATTTTGAATTCTTGTGGCAACTTACTGAAAATGGATGCGTCAAACTACTGCACACCATCTTTGCACAATGGTCAAGAAGGTGACATCGTAATGCAGATTTTATTTCTGTGTGGTATTAACTGAGTTAAAGCTTCTGTCTCTTGAGAAGAAACGACAATCAAGATAATATGTATTGAAAAGCCAACGTCAAAATTCCCAGTCAACTAAACAGCTTTCCACGACTACTAAATATCTGAATGCGTAGATGTTTGCAGTGTTTTGTCTCACTTACCATGTGCCCATTTTCTATAATTTAAATAGCAGTTTCTGCTCAATTGTGTTTTAGAAACTGTAAAAACTGAGTCTTTCTGTGATTTAGCATTAATTTATTTTCTACAAGCCATGAACTTATTTCTTTAACTGTATTATTTGATACTGCATCAATATTGCTAACAACATCCTTCACTACTAAGCAAACAGAATATCTTAGAATTTACTGCTATGATAGAAGGCAAATCATTTATATAAATGAGAAAAAAGAGCTCCAGAAAAGAACCCCGTGAAATTGGCCGTGAGTACTGTCTAATAAGACTGCTAGAAACGCTATGGCCTGCATAAAGTTATAAGGTGACTAAAATGCATCTGCAATCAAAAAATCCTGAGTAAATGTAAAGGTTTGTGAGCTCTCCGTCAGTAAAGAATGTGTTCAGTTTTGCAACAGTTTTATAAGATGGTTTCTCTACTGACTAGCCATGTCGTTTCCGTCTTATTACACGTTTATGGACATATAAATTTCTGTTTGTTTATACCAGAGACAACAACAAGAACACATGAACAAGGAGGAAATGTGCGATTTGACAGATCTTACACGAATTTTACATGTATTATTTCATAAGCGTACTGTGTGCTTTGCAAGCTAAATAATACCGACAACTGCCAATGGAGAGCGTTGACAGTGGAAATTACGTTAACCAGGCTCCTCCCGTGCATCTGCGATGCTTTATCTCGCGGTGATGAATTTCCCGCCTGCAGTCCACAACAATGGTGGCTGCATCGTTCCGTGTGTTGAATGCTTAATCATTGGCTGCACAGGGTTACATGACCTCCTGATGCAAGTCCAAACTCATTTGTAGCGCTCCATAACAGTATCATCAACCTAGGGGGTGGCTAACATCCTACCCGGTGAGCTGAAAACTGTAACTACACTGATACTAAAAAATTTGCCCAGTGCAATTCTCAACATTTATACCATTATCTTGCACCATTTAGGGCATCCAGATCCTGTACTCTTGAATTTATGGCAGAAACTGGCAGTTTTATTTCTCATAGGCCTAACAGCTAAGTGAGTGTGCTTCACAGCTGATCGAGACATTTCTCTGAATAATTATTACTAAATAAGCTGTTTGACAATATTTTCACTCATAACTAAGCTAACAGGAACGTAAGCTGAGGAATCAAGTCCCTGGACACTCATAGAAACTCGATGCGAAGATGCTAATCATGCTACTCAACAGTTTTAGCATTTTGTTTTGTCATTATCACAACGTTTAAACTTTGAGCAACGATTCCAAGAAGTTCAGTCACATGAAAATAAGAACTGATGTTCAAAGTTTTGGACAAATACCTCTGGCACTTAGCCTGAGACACTCGTCTTCCTAACGATGTTTTTCAGTTTTCATCTCGCGACTTTTAGCAGGTCAGCTCATTAAATTAACTCTGTTACTGTGAACGATTATACAAACTTCATTCCTTCCTAGACAAACATGTTACAGGATTTACGCGGAATAAATGAGATCTAAACAGTTTCCAACATATTCAAAACATTTTATTGCACAAAATATTTTCATATAAAATTAAATAATTGAGTACTGATTCGCAATTTTCGGATTCTGTCGAAGTAAGCTGCATTTCTGAAGTTGGTCTGCTGTTTTGCAACAAATGAAAATTTCTACCGTACCGGGGCTCGAACCCTAGTCTCCCACTTTTCGCAATTAATTTTCGTGTAAACCTGCGTACACTTCAGCATCGACTAAATCTATCGGTCAGTGTTAACACAGTGGAATTAATTTACTATGCTGACCAGAATTTCTCGAAATGAGCTCCGTGGGTCGTCATTGGGAAAAGCCAGGCTACCAGGCTATTTGCGTGGCAGGTTCGTCTCAAAATTTGGCAACACTATTGCTTTATTTCGTGTATAAAAACTTACTGAAATTCTCTCTCGGTGATTAAACGTTGTGACAGAAATAAAAGAAGATTTTTTTAGTGTTTAGTTGCACACTGGAATGACAATCGCGAAATCGGGAGCACACGCGTCCAACAGGCACTGTCTATTTCTATACAATGTTTACATTTTGCTTTAAGTGCTTCTGAGAAATAAATAATAGCATCTGTGTATTTAACCATGGTGTCTAACGTCGATTAACTTATTCCGAGTATTTGGCTTTTTTCTAAACGTAGTGTTGCACGAGCTGAACTAAACTGTAGTGGTGATGAAAAGCAAAGTAGCAACACTAAGTAGGTAGCACTTAGTAGCTGCTTGGATTAGTGTTACATTCCTTGATATATTGACGAAAATAGATTATACAGGGTGATGCACTTAAAACTGTTTTAGGAATATTTCGGAAAGTAAAAATAGGATTACAAAAAAACTTCAATAAAAGTTGTTCACCTCGAAGAGTGACAATTAAGTTCAACTAGACGTTTTCTCCTATTACAACAATACCATAACGAAGGTCGTGGTACTAATGAAAAGCTAACATGAAAGAATATGCGTTTCCCTTAGTACAAAATCAACCAAATAGCGAATAATACGCTGTGCATTAGGGCAGAGCGGGGCATTGGTGTTTCTAGTGTCCTAGAGGGGGTTTTAGTGCTGCCGCATAGCGGAACGACATGCAGTAACGTACAGAGAGGTTGTAAGCTTTCAACGGCACAGTCGTTTTCGGCAATTTGTTTCTTTTGCTTTCGACCGTTTTCCTATAAAATGAGTAGATCACGTATGTAGAGGTAAGCGAAGTATAGTAACAATATTGAAAGCAGCTTGACTAAATAGCGCATTTCTTGACCGTATTTTAAACATCACGTACTAGTAATTGAACATCTTGATCGTTGGGTTTGAAGTAAAACTGCTGGGTCATGTCGTCACGGGGCAATAGCGCGCAAGATGTAAGATTTGCAGTGGATGGGTTCATTCAGAATGTAGTGGATGTGACACTGTCGGTGAAACTAGCGCTAAATGTGAACAGAGACAGATTGAGTACGTTATGTTACAATGTTTTATACCAGTAAGAGGATGTTTCATTTTTTCCCTCTGTCATACCGTTAGTAAGTTATGAAATTTACATTTTTCAAATGCGCCGCGGTGGAATGGCCGACCGTTACAAGCGCACCGCTGCTCTCCGTCGGAGGTTAGAGTCCTCCCTCAGGCATGGGTATATTTGTTGTCGCCGTGGTGGAGTAGCCGAGCGGTCTAAAGCGTCTCGCTGCGGAGCGTGCGGTTGCTCGTCGTGGAGGTTCCAGTCCTCCCTGGGGCATGGGTGTGTGTGTTGTCCTTAGGTTAGTTTACCTAGGTTTCAGTAGTTTGTAAGCTACGGACTGATGACCACGAAGTTTGATCCGATAGATTTACAGACATTTGAACATTTTTATATTTGTTGTTCTTAGCATAAATTAGTTTAAGTAGTTTGTAAGCCTACGGGCTGATAAACAGAGTAGTTAAGTCCCATAGATTTACAAATATTTCAATATTTCTTGAAATGTAAATAAATTCAAAATTTCGAATTATTTCTTTTTTTAACAGGGTTGTTGCCGTATCATGTGCTATATTGTATGATGCCTTACACTGCACGGTATTACCACATCCCTTGAGATAATAACTTGCAACGTAATATATTTTTCCGAATCACCTGTAGACGTCCTCAATAGATTTAATATACGAAATATGTAGCCATAAACGTGTAGGGAATTGATTGCTTGACAAAATAAGATGTTCATCTCTTCAGTTGATTTCGAAAAATAACAAATATTTCAAAAATGGCTTAAGTGCACGGTATTACTCAGCTCTCTATTTCCTGTTTTCACAACACAGCCATAACGAAAGTTAAATTCAGATTTTTTTTCACTTTATACAACAGGACCTTAACGAAAATCAAAGCCAAATTATTTTGTTTCCTCTAACACCAATACTACAATAAGTGTTCAAAACTTCGATTCTACATATGCTTCATGATGTCAAACACATTTTCGTCGCACTCACATCACATTTACTATTGTGACCTCGTCGCCTTTTGTTGAATACTCGTCCCGGTCTAGGCGTCAGTAAAGGTACGGGTGCAGGTATCGAAGTAAAGTGTAACATCTATTCAGATTAATAATACCAGTTTTATCGACTGAAACTGATAATACTCAACTTAAGAATATAAGTCTGTTTCTTCTCTCTTCTTGCTTCCTTCGGCTTCGTCCGTATGATGCCAGCTGTGCTGTGACCTAGTTACTGCTAAGTTCGTAGCCACGTTCTTACTTATTACTGTCCTAGTTCTGTCTTCGTAGCTGCCTAGTAACTGTCCGAGTTCTGAATAGTAACTGACGAGTTCTCACTAGTAACTGATGTATCCCTGAATAGTAACTGACGGGCGTCCAGACGTATGTCTGCTTAGATATTGTCGCTTGTTATCGGGCGCGCATCTTCGGTTACTCCCTCCAGGATGCGCGGCGCCTGCTTGCTATTGGCTTTCGGTCGATCGCTGCCTTCCCCACGATCGTTCTCTCACGTCTGGCGTGTGGCGCTGACTTTACGCCACAACATTGTATTGGCAGCATCAAAACTCTGCTTGAGTTCGTTCATGTTATTTACTTGCTGACCATAAACAAGTGCCTTCTTATGACCCCAAAAGTAAAAATCCAGTGTATTTAAATCAGGACTGTGTGCTGGCCATCGACGTGTACCAAAATGTCCTATCCATCATTCGGGAAATCGTCGTTCAGAAATCTTCGTAATCTGTTACCAATGTGGGTGGAGCACCATCGTGGAGAGACCACATGTCATGACGTATACCTAATAACGTTGATAGCAATGTGTCCTCTACAAATATCATGTAATTGCTACCGGTGAATAGAGGTGGTAAAACGTGAGGCCCAATAATGCCATCATCGTTTATTCCAATCCACACATTTACGGAAAAGCGTTGCTGAAAGTGTGATCTACAACTTGATGAGGATTGCGTACACTCCACATATTCGTTTTATGGAAATTAGTTATTTCGTCGTAAGAGAAATACGCTTCATCTGTGAGAAGTATTTTGTTTACAAAATCATGGTGCACAATTTGTAGCAAAAGCCACTCAAATTCTCGTCAAGGTGGAAAATCTTGCTATTCCAACGCTTGCACGCGTTGAATGTGGTAAGGTCTTATACGCTCCTTTTTCAAAGTGCCTTGAACGAGAGTGTGTAATATAGTGGCGGACTATGGTTTGGGAGGGGGGGGGGGCACCCCGGGCCTCTCGTCTTGGGGAGCCTCGAAATATCTCAAACAATTATCATTATTATTTTACCGTTGCGTGCCTCTTTTCCTGGGAGCCTCCAAATGTCGAAAACTAGTACTCTCAGTAGAATCTACCTTCGGAATTTGTTCGTCAGCTTCTAGTGCACGGTCTTCGCCTACTGCCTTCTGCGCAGGGCAATAAAAAGCCAGTATCTCTCAATCCAAGCAATTTAAATAAGTACTCGTAAGTCTTATCCTGCCATGATTTATTTCACAGAAATGGAAAGCATATCAGAACATGAAGTACATGTCACATACAGCAGCAAATTTAAAAAGGTAGAGATAACTACTGTATTTTATTAAGAATGAATTTCAAACTAACCGCGTAAAAGTAGAGAATTATGATGACGCAGACCTTGTCGCTCGCGCAGTAAGTCTTTGTGGTGGGAAACATTCGCGATAAATTCGTACAGCTGCCCTAGCAACGCCTTTTGCCTCGCCATGAATAAAATAATTATTGCATTGTTCAGCGAAAGTATATCTCCCTTCCATCCTAATATGTAACAGAGTCGCAGTGACGTCTGTACAGATTACTCGACGACCGTCTTCAGTGGACGTATGACTATGATACAACCACGTAGGCCGTATTTGTTTACAAATCACGCTCACGATGTCAATACGTGCAGCGGTATGTAACAGGAACAGACTCATGATGTACGTGCAATGCCAAATGTCTACTTTCCAAAAATATTATCCTGAGATAAACAGTTTGTACACGACTTTTTCTGTCAAGCACACCGAGATGCACCATCTGTATAATTTTAGCAGCTGATACTGCTTACGCCTTCATAGAGAGCGAGATGGTATTGCAGTATGTTCAAATCCCTGTCCGACAATCAAACTGCCGGCCGCGGTGGCCGAGGGGACTGAGGCGCTTCAGTCACGGTCTACACGGCCACTACGGTGGGGGTTCGAATCCCCCCTCGGGCATGGATATTTGTGCCGTCCTAGTTCGTAAGTAGTTCATAAGTAGTTTGTAAGTTTAGGGACTGATAACCCCGTAGTTAAGTCCCATAGACTTTACAAACATTTGAACAATCAAACTTTTTTTTCCTTAATTTTTATAAATCATTTAATGCTAATGCTGGGATGCTTCCTTCGAGTTCTGCCGACGTATAGTCTAAATATGCCTAGAATCAGCTTGACAGCCAGACTGATTACAAAAATTAGCTGTCTGAATGGGCGTGTTACCCAAATCTAATTATAAATAAAGGAATATAAACAAATAAAACAAGCAATATAAAGTGTAGCTGTGAGACTGCTATATCCAAGGATAGCATAAGTTAAATTCATTCGATTATATGTTTCACTGTACGAAATTAAACTTCTTATTCGAGGCAAATAATGAAATATTAGTTATTTACATTTATGACTGTTTTCCATTTCCGAGAGGCATACTTCGCAAATTTGGAGGTTGCAGTCATTTATGGCATTGCCCCTAAAATTTATTAATAAAGTCAAATACCTCGGAAAGTGTTTCATCGAATCGAACTTGCTGTTGTTTACTGTTCCACAGAGTGGCACAAAATTTTATTGGGGGCATGCGTTGGCTATTATGCCGATATGATATTGCGCGGCCAGCGCGGCACCGCGTCTAGCGCGGGTATTGCCTGCTGCAGGAGGAAGTCCGGCGCACAACGCATTCGGGTTAATTAATATCCCCGTCGAGCATAGGAAGCCGTAGCGGCTTCCCCTTGGGTTCTCTGCTCTATTACACAACTGCTGGACCAGGTGATACGCAGCCGAATGAGACTGTACATACTCGACGAGGCTTCCGCACAAAGCTGCACCAGATAATCCACAAATCGCAGAACGCCTATTCTCGAAGTTGGGCCACAATGCTCGCCAAATTCTATAGAGATAAAAGTTTTTCCTAATGAAGAGTCCCCGGAATTACCCTCAGTTAATTAATTAAAAACTAATACAGTAACATTTTATTAGTGGTTAAAGGATTTGTACGTCGGTAGTGAACGATCGAAAATTTATTCCTGGTAACCGGAGACCCATAGTTTAAGGCCCTCGAACAAGCGTGAAAATTATACGAATGAACCAGTCCGTATTGCGTTCCGCTTTGCCTACCTATAATTGAAGTCTCTATTTTGTTTTCAACTACTAAAAATCTTATGACAATTGATAGAGTATTCTCTAACAGAAGCAGGCGAACAAAATGCCTCTCTTGTCTATCTATATCTGCACCTTCCTCTACATCCTCTTTCTCTTAATCTTCTCGATGAGTCTCCCTGATGCACATAACATACATGTAGACGACTCCATCTGGAGTCTGGTGCAGAGCGACGCCATTAAAACTGAAAAAACCAGCTTTGGCCGCATTGGAACCTTAATTTTTTATATTACAGATCGATTTCAGTCAGTGTCTGACCATCTTCAGTGCTAGATAAGAAGTACATATGGAGGATGTCAATCATTCATGATTTGGTTCTGGGGGAGCTAATTTTCCAACACCAAAGCCTGTTGTATTTATTAATCTATGACTTATTTTTACACTTTTTTATAATTTAACCAATTATACTACGAAAACAATTGCACAAGGAATAAAATGAGTAGGCTCGCATTTATTTGAAAGTGGAAGAGGAGGAACGTCGTGGAAATGGAGTGTATATAATCAGCTCGTAAAATAATAAAATTTATGATTGACATCCTCCATATGTACTTCCTATCTTATATTAACATGCAAAGTGCAAGTTTTTGTGGGCCCATGGGGCTTCGACTCTAGCACTGAAGATGGTCAGACACTGACTGAAATCGATCTGTAATATAAAAAATAAAGGTTTCAATGCGGCCAAAGCTGGTTTTTCTAATTTTAATACTTGGTATTGTTTCTAACTACGTAAGCTGAGAGCAAATTAAACATAACAAGTGGTTATTATACGCATCGTGCATCACAAAACCTGAAATCCACCCTTCGCTGACATTATTATGACTATCCAGTTCCCCCAAAGAATAGTGCGAAAGAGTTTCTAATTCATTTTCTTGATAAATTAAGAAACTTATTTATATTTAAAAAACTCATGTAAAGGTCATAAAAGACCACTCGCTGCTCAGAAAGTGAGAACGGGTAATATGTAGTCCTGTCCAACTGAATGTAGCTGATCCACAAATGATAGCAATTAATTTGTAATTTCCTGACATAAAACAATGTATCTCTGCGGGAGGTAACCTACTTTATTGTTTGTACCAAACAGTAGTACTTTCTTTTAATATATATGCCAATCAATCGTTTTAAAAAGACATGTAAAACTGCGTATACAGCAAAGAGTCGCTATACTTTTTTCTGTATAGTTGTTGCATTCTAGAGTTTAGTTATAAATAATTGTCGTTGGTGTATTTGTGAGAGTTACATGAACCCAATAAGCTCACGTTAGTTCATGTCATTATGTAATGTTAGCCGCGGTGGAGTAGCCGAGCGGTCTAAAGCACCTCGCTGCGGAGCGCGCCGTTGCTCGCCGTGGAGATTCGAGTCCTCCCTGGGGCATTGGTGTGTGTGTTTGTCCGTAGGTTAGTTTACTTAGGTTTAAGTAGTTTCTAAGCTACGGACTGATAACCACGCAGTTTGATCCGATAGATTTACAGGCATTTGAACATTTATGTAATGTTACTGATGTATGACGACGTGGGCTACAGTGAACGTATTAGACTCACGTGACAATGCACTGAGTTTCCGTCTAGACAAACACCAGTAATATCATTTGATGGCATGAACTACTCTGAGATTATTGGATTCATGTATCTTTTACCAATGCAGCAAAGATAGCTATTTAAAGTTTTATTTATAAAAAAACACCAAAGGAATTGCTAATGATTCCTATCGTTCGTTGTCATACAGTACATGTGCATAACGTTCTCTTACGGAACCAAGTTAATTTTACAAATTCAAATATTGAGTCTTTTCAATTCTTTAACTATGTGGGATATTACAGCTTTTTGACTTTATTATCAAGTGCATATGATACATTTATAAACACTAATATCTTCGAAAATACGTATTTGGTTGATCGGAAATTAAAACTAATACTTTAAAACAATTTGTGACATTTTTCTCTTCTAAATCATCTGTTCAAGGATCTTACGTACCGGTACTACTTGGTGAATCCGAACCAACAGTCATTTTTCTATAGCGTCAGGTCTTAGAATGTGTCCATTGCGCTACAATGCTGTTCCACGTGCCAGAATTAGTTTCCAAACGTGCAACTAGATGCACGTTTTCAGTTTGTTTACTTCATGCAGGTATCTCTAGTTGACTACTTATAATTAGATAAATATTTGTTGAACGGTGTAAAATAAAGTGTTTCTCTTTCTTCCGTAGAAGCCGTTCTCACAGATTGTCCTGAAGTCGTAAAAACCCACACATGTCATCAGTGGCGCAGCCAGGATTTGATTCGGGGGGGGGGGGCTAATTTTCCAACACCAAAGCCTGTTGTATTTATTAATCTATGACTCATTTTTACACTTTTTATAATTTAACCAATTATACTACGAAAACAGTTGCACAAGGAATAAAATGAGTAGGCTCGCATTTATATGAAAGTGGAAGAGGAGGAACGTGGTGGAAATTGAGTGTATATAATCAGCTCGTAAAATAATTAAAGAGCCAAAGAGAAAGATCTTTACAGTTTAATTAACATGAGACTCTATGTTCAAAAATTCAACTAAAATAACATAATTATTTCCAGAATCAAACTTTCACTCTGCAGCGGAGTGTGCGCTGATGTGAAACTTCCTGGCAGATTAAAATTGTGTGCCGGAACCGGGAGTCGAACCTGGGACCTTTGCCTTTCGCGGGCAAGCGCTTTACCGACTGAGCTATCCCGACACGACTCACGATGCCGCCTCACAACTTTACTTCCGCCAGTACCTCGCCTCGTACTTTCTAAACTTCACAGAAGCTCTCCTGCGAAACATGCTAGACTAGCACTCCTGGAAGAAAGTATATGGTGGAGACATGGCTTAGCCACAGCCTAAGGGATGTTTCCAGAATGAAACTTTCACTCTGCAGCGGAGTGTGAGCTAATGTGAAACTTCCTGGCAGATTACAATTGTGTGCCGGAACCGGGAATCGAACCTGGGACATTTGCCTTTCGCGGGCAAGCGCTCTACGAAAGGCAAAGGTCCCAGGTTCGAGTCCCGGTTCCGGTACACAATTTTAATCTGCTAGGAAGTTTCAACGCAATTGTTGTTCATAAGATTCCACTCGGTGGCGAAGCTGACCTGCTAAAGCAGCGGGTCGCCGCATGTGAACAATCGGCTAATAACTTCAGCATAGCAGTAACAATAGCTGCAGCATCAAAGCTGGTCTAGGCGGCATTAAAACCGCTCACTGTAACAGCGGCACACGTTCTCAGTGGCGGCATCACGTTGGCGACCCATTGTCACGTTCACTTGTACTTGGAAAATTATAGTTACGTTGTGATTTATTACGTGTGAACTATTACAAATTTCCGGTGCCGACCTGTTAAAAAAATGAAAACAATAAAATAATAAAATTTAAAAATCTTTGGGTGGTGCTGTGGGGGGGGGGAAATTCAGCCCTATTAGCGCCCACCCCTCCTCCCTCGTGGCTGCACCACTGCATGCCATATTTGCTCACAAAAATAAAAAAAAATCCGCCCTAAAATGGATTTTTAAAACTCCGACACGCACTATAGAAGATAATGTCTTGTGGAGTGTTATAGAGTTAAGTGGTACAAGATTGTGCACTTCGGGTTTAACTAGCTATATACTGAAGGAAACCTATGACAGTTATATTTTAATTGGTATATCATGTGAATTTCGCTTATTATATAACAGAGTCCGTAACTCATATGTACAGTTTGAACAATAATTCGTATTTACTAAAGAGAAGTAATGCAAATGCGCAGTCTTACCCGACAGTAGGATAATATGCCTTGTTTCCGTGGTGGAGTACCCGAGCGGTCTAAGGCGCCTCGCTGCGGAGGGCGCGGTTGCTCGCCGTCGGAGGTTCGAGTCCTCCCTGGGGCATGGGGGTGTGTGTGTTGTCCTTAGGTTAGTTTACGTTACTTTAAGTAGTTTGTAAGCTACGGACTGACGACCACTCAGTTTGGTCCGATAGATTTACAAACATTTGAACATTTTTGAATATTTCTCGTTTCTTAGAATACAACAGTTCAACAGTTATGTGATGAACAAGTCTATGATTTGTGAAAAAAACTGCAAAAATATTCCAATCAGGGAAGAGTTGTTTAACAGAGATCAGAAATGAAGTGTTCAGAACCTTTGTAACAAGAGCAGGTTTCATTTCGCCACTCCTTGCACTTTAGATATTGAATCCAGTCTTCTGTTGGTGGATTGTCGTACTTTTCAGTACAGCTGGGACACTGAAAAGTTTGTGGATTTTACGTCGACGTATTTAAGTTTTGCTATGCTTTCTTTTTGTTTGCATCATGTGAATGTAACAGGCGATTTACGACGGCAGCTTTACTTCTTACACGGTCCCTCGCTTCTTATCGTTTAGCCTTTGCATTTTCAAACCCTCTTTTGGAGGTTCCGTTATATCTGAAGAGCATGAGTTCCCTTCGGTTTTCCTTTTGTAGACACCAAAATAGAAAAAAAATGACTCTTTGAAGACTACTATCGGTGTATAATACCTACTTGTAACGTTCATAACCATTTCTAGCACCATATCAACGAAAAAGCTAATAAACATAACGGGTGGGGCAAGGTTGCGCACTGAGCAGTTTTACGCCACCTGTGAGGTGTAAACTTGCCCCGTAATTTGGGACTGTGCCTTTCGTATGCACATGGAAACACTTTGTCGATGTGTTAATATAGCCAAGACTGACAATACATCGTAATGCACAACGTAATAAAGTTAGAAAACGTGAGCCTATTATTAGCTGAGTCATAGCTTATTTCCGCAACATAAAATCTTATATGAAAGTAACGTAAAACAGTTGTTAACGCACTGCGCAGCCGTTAACGCCAGGACAACTACCAAACTACGGCAACTAAGGGCCAGTCACAGACGCTGACTCGTGCCCCAGAGTACAGTTGTGGCGATTCGTGGATGAATCGTTCATTTGAACTAATAAAAAGAAGAATCGTAAGAATAGAATTGTGGCGCGGACGAATCGTCGTTCAAAAGAATCGTCTGGCTTGTGACGATTCCAAATTCCAACGATTAATGGTTCGAAGGCAACTGCCGATTCATGCCGGATCTTGTCGAATAATTATGAACGGCAGAGAGGGGAATAGGTGTGAATGAAGGACGCGCGGAAGGACGATCTAGGACCATTGACTATTATACACGATCTACTGATGAGAGAAAGGAAACAAATCGAATACACAGCTGCCAATACAGACGATTAAATTTAAAAAGAAATCACAGTACGGTGAATAAATACGTACTCCTTATTTCTTCCAGATGCAGTATATATATATATATATATATATATATATATATATATATATATAAGGGCGAATCACCTAAGACTTGCACCGCAAGAATACAACAGTATTGCAGAAACGGAAAGTGCGATTGATGTGCGGTTTTCACAGAATGATTAGTAGTCAAGGGCTCCTATTGTTTCCCGATAAACAGGTTGTAAAAATACCTAGAAAGTGTGTTTTTATTCAAACATACAATTTTTCAAATAGAAGAGTGGTTGCTTCTATCATGCAGTGGAATTTTTGACACCAGATGGGGACAAAGAATTTTATCACGTTTAGTTTGGCAGCTACAACAAATCAAAGTTTTGGGGGTGGAGGCTACGACAGCGCAGCTGACTGGCTGGTGGTCATGTGACAGTGGCCATGCCCCAGGGGCTAGCCACTCGGCCAGTGAGCTACGCTATCGCAGCCTCCGCCCCCGAAACATCGAACGGTTGCAGCTGCCAAACTAAACGCGATAAAAAGGTCATTCAAAATTCTTTGTACACAGCTGGTATCATAAATTCCAGTGCATGACGGAAACAACCATTGTTCCATTTAAAAAAACCGTATGTTTGCATAAAAGATACACTTTCCGAGGAATATTACAATCTGTTTGTGGCTAAAAATACGAGCCCCTGACTACCAATCCGTTCTGTGAAACCGCACATCAATCGTACTTTCCGCTTCCGCAGTATTTGCGGTGCAAGTGTTCGCTTATTTCGGAAACAGTGCTAACGATTTGGATTGAATTTTGTATTTAGACAGAGATTTCCATTTGGAGTTCACCTACATTTTTGTACTTTTCGTAAAAACGTAAATTTACATAAATATATAAAAAACGTGATTTTACATGTTTTTGTAACGCCATCTCGTAAATATTTGTTTCTATTGTGGTTTTTATGCTTATCTGTACATAGGTGTCTTTCCTCAAAGAAGGCAATTTTACACAAGACAGCATTTTTATATAAAAACGCGAATGTTGTATATCTCAGAAATGGCAATAACGATTTGGATAAAATTTAGTATTTAGAGACGGATTTTGTTTTTTAAAGTTTATCTATATAGACGTGATTCCCGAAATTACGCGATTTTACATAATAATTATTTTTATAACTATGAGATTTGTTAATTACCATACATTCAATGAAATTTATATTTAAATGGTTTAAGTATTCGAACAGAACGAAAAATAAAATATTAAAAACACATAAAGTTAGAAGAATAGGCGGTATACGAACTGCTAGACCTATGTTCACTAACTCGATAATCTGAAACGCTACCAAATCAGCTACATCGACAATATAAGTACCGCGCACCATGTACATGCTCTTGCAAAACTTCAAAATCTATTTTCTCAAGAATTTTAGAGAGTTGCATCGAATGGCTTTGGCTGATTGCTATTTGAGGTCTGAACGTCACGTATCATAAATGTAAGAAATTACAAATATCCACTGCCCTTTTTCGTATTCTGGAAAAACTGTGTTATCGCAGACCAGAAAGAATCTTGAACGAATCCTAGAAATCGATTCACAATGTGCGATTGAATCGCGGGTATCGATTCCCGAAAAAGAATCGTGTCGCGCAATTCTATCAAAGAGTAACCAACTTTGGGTTACTAGAAATGAAGCTAGCCGATAACCAGGAGACTGGCAGACTGTAGGACTCAAGTAGCCGATCACAAGCACATAGGCACGATTCGAGTCTCCTGTACTCTATAGTCGTTTTCGACGTGAAATAAAATTAAATCAACTTCATTGGCTGAAGGTGAGGTAACAGCGCGTTTCTGTGGACTTGGCTGTCTGAAGTACAATATCTAGTGACTGCAGCAGTGACGATGACACTAAAATAGCCAGTGCAATAATTGTGATATTTAAAACGAATAACTTGGGGCTCATGCATTAAATAACTGAGATACGATTACTTGAACAAAGTCACTTAATAGTTTGTTACGTTACGACTGATATGAACTGTTGTGTAAATTTTCTAAGCAACATCTACTTCTTACTATTATTTGTTCCATGCGCTCCACGTGTTTCGTTATCAGTTGTAGAAGTATTATCGATATCGAAAGCTATTTAAATTTCACAAGCCCAATTTAAGTCAGTCTCTATGGGCTCGAAATTTGTATGGAATTAGGGGAAATTAAATTACGCTTTTTAGTCGATTTTAAAAAATGTTGTATTTTTAAAATATTTTTTCTGGTTTTCGATATAGTGCATGTGACATTTTTAAATCAGTTAAAAACATGATGATAAGATGACAGTAGACATGTAACAATTTTGAGTTTTCTTCTGTGAGTCAATCAATATATAGCCTCCTGTCACGTACATCTCGTGAAGAGACAGTGAAGGTGAAACTTGAGAGGTTCTAACTCACATGTAGCTTACTATCAACTATTCTTACCCGAAACATTCGTGACAGGAACAGGAAAGACAGAAATAGCGGTGGTACAGAAAGTGCCCTCCGCCACATATCAGACAGAAACAGATTAAACATTTTTGTTTCAAGTCTATAACTCATCGAGAATCAAGCAAATGCCATTTTCTGTCACAAATTTCAAATTAAACTTTTTTTTCGCACATTGCTCAACCAAATGGTACGAATGCAACCAAAAGGGTGAGAGACTCAGCGAGCCGCGGTGCAGTAGCCGAGCGGTCTAAGGCGCCTCGCTGCGGAGCGCGCGGTTGCTCGCCGTCGGAGGTTTCTAGTCCTCCCTAGGGAATGGCTGATGTTAGTTTACGTTAGCTTAAGTACTTTGTAAGTTACGGACTGATGACCACGCAGTTTGGTCCGATAGATTTACAAACATTTGATTTTTAGACGCAGCGATCAGCACGTAGGGTCGCGTAGCATCCACAGACATACATTAACTAGACTGGAAATGCCCTATGGCAGCGGTCCCCAAACTGTGGGTTATGGGGTCATTTCAGGTAGGTCGCGGGATGTCTTCAAAATATCTAACTAAAATATCTTACGGACTGAAAAAAAAATGAAAATTTATCTTAAGAAGAAAATTTTATAATCTGAAAAGTTATGTACAATACCGCTTCTAAATAAGAAAAAAAAGTGGGTAATGACGTACTCAAGGCGCTACGAGATCAATGCATTGCCGCGCTGGAGTGGCCGAGCGTTCTAAGGCGCCTTCCTGCGGAGCGCGCGGTTGCTCGCCGTCGGAGGTTTGAGACCTCTCTCGGGCATGGCTGTGTGTGTCTGTCCTTAGATTAGTTTAACTTAGTTTACGTAGTTTGTAATCCTATGGACTGATAACCAGAGTAATTAAGTCCATAGATTTACAAACATTTAACATTAAGAAGATTGCTTCACAACAAATCAAATGTTCAAATGTTTGTATAGTCTATGGGACTTAACTACGGGGTCATCAGTCCCTAAACTTACAAACTACTTATGAACTAACTAAGACTAAAGACGGCACAAATATCCATGCCCGAGGGGGGATTCGAACCCCCGACCGTAATGGCCGTGCAGACCGTGACTGAAGCGCCTCAGTCCCCTCGGGCACCGCGGGCGGCTTGCTTCACAACACTCGTTCGCAGTTGCGATAAAGCAACGCCGCTTTCTCTTCCACTTGCGATAAGTGTCACATGAGTGACGCTGCAATGATTTAATCTTCCTCTGACGGCAATATCGTATCTTACGTGCTTGTTGCTTAGTGTGTGTACCCGTGAATATAGTACAAGTATGTCTTATTTTATACCATGGAATCGATCCTTCCAAATAATGAATAATTTTCTGATACTGTTCTTGTGATAAAAATTTAACTGTGGGGTGAATCACTTCACAAAATAGAGACACTTTTGCACTTGGGTAAAGGAAAACACACGTTATTATTATCATTACAGATACAGCATTACATGCATCGTAAATTAACCGGAGCTCAACAACAACTAACTCATTATTATTTAGCAATCTCAGATGTTTCAACTTTCCGTCAAAGAGCATCTATGTGATGATACTTATCCTAAAGTTGATTTTACATCTTTTTTCCTCGAAAGTATAAATTAATGAAAAATTTTAAAAAGAGATTCAGTAAGTCATACAAAATTTACTCTTTCCTCAACAATTTTGTAAATATCAGTATAACCATGTTTCTTTTTTGTATACATTTCGCTATGGGCATGTTTATTGAGACTGCATCGTCGTATATAGAGTGTGGAGGGAGAGTTAGGGTGTTTACAACTATAGCTTTGAAGAAGTTCACAATTATTTAGATATTCGAGCATTCATTTTGCGGCGGGGGTGGAGATAGAAAAATTAAATCTACAAACCAATTCAATGTTATGATTAAAGTTTATGTTATCAAGTCCACTTGTGACAGTTTTCTTGACACTTTCCTATCTTCCCTTCACCTCACTCACGTTACCGCGAGCAGCATGCTAACTCGTCTAATTGTAATAGACCGAAGGTTGCACGCGAGGCCCGTAGGCGGTTGTCTCATAATATTCGACTAACCTGGTGTCTTTTCTCTCGTAGATGTCCCCAGCTCAGAAGCAGCACACAGGTCGTAGACTCGACGTTTTCTGAGGTGAGGCTGAAATTGAAAGTGGTGGATACTGTGGCTTTCTAACTACCATTGCCGGCCGCGGTGGCCGAGAGAACTGAGGCGTTCCAGTCACGGTCTGCACGGCCACTACGATCGGGGGTTCGAATCCCCCCTCGGGCATGGATATTTGTGCCGTCCTTAGAATTAGCTAGTTCATAAGTAGAATGAAACTTCACTCTGCAGCGGAGTGTGCGCTGATATGAAACTTCCTGGCAGATTAAAATTGTGTGCCGGAACCGGGACTCGAACCTGGGACCTTTGCCTTTCGCGGGCAAGCGCACTAGTGCACTAGTGCGCTTGCCCGCGAAAGGCAAAGGTCCCAGGTTCGAGTCCCGGTTCCGGCACACAATTTTAATCTGCCAGGAAGTTTCATATCAGCGCACACTCCGCTGCAGAGTGAAGTTTCATTCTGGAAACATCCCTTAGGCTGTGGCGAAGCCATGTCTCCATCATATCCTTTCTTCCGGGAGTGCTAGTCTTGCGTGTTTGCAGGAGAGCTTCTGTGAAGTTTGGAAAGTAGGAGGCGAGGTACTGGCAGAAGTAAAGTTGTGAGGCGGCATCGTGAGTCGTGTCGGGAGAGCACAGCCGGTAGTGCGCTTGCCCGCGAAAGGCAAAGGTCCTAGGTTCGAGTCCCGGTTCCGGCACACAATTTTAATCTGTCAGGAAGTTTCAGTTCATAAGTAGTTTGTAAGTTTAGGGACTGATGACCCCGTAGTTAAGTCCCATAAGCTGTAAAAACATTTGAACATTTAACTACCATTAACGAAGTCGATGAATTACTTCAGAGATGCCAGTGGCTCTTTTATTTTGCCATTCACATGATTACAGAAGCCACAAACTGCATTTTGACGTCAATATTAATTTCCTTTGAAAAATACACAAAACTAACGTTGTTACAGTCATAACACACTTTGACATACATTCCACGCACTTTACAAATATTTTATCCCCATAATCGACCGATTAATACAAGGCTGGTTATCTCAAGTGCCGCTAGATGTTTATCATGTCGGGGCTCGCAGTGAACTAACTAGCAGTGGAGCCGAACTCCGGCGCCAACCGACACTTCTAGAACACCACACTCACTCTTTACCTAAAATACTTAATCTGATAAATTTACAATCACAAACAATTAATTAACACACATTATAGCAATAAAATTAATGATTGAATTTTTATTTATTAAATAATTAATAAAATGGCTGGGAGGTTGTGGCGCGTTAAGATATAGCAACAGTCAATCATATCGCTCTTAGAGAAAGACCAATACTAAATACTACCAAAAATCTCAATGACTTTATAAAATATTTTATTTGAGAAAATATAGTTTCTTTTTCTTATATAGGGTGTGACGTGGCACGGCCTGTAGTGAGGCCTTGTCTTCTAGGTGGTGTTGGCTAAGACAACTGCATCCTGGGGCGTCCAAGCGCAGGTGGAAGAGGCAGAGGGCAGCCCGTAGGCTGACTGACCCTATGCCACATCTGGAAGCAGAGACCGCTCCGAATCTGTGAAAGGAGAACTCGCGACAGAATCGCCATGTTCACAAGTGCTACGTCCAGTCTGACTATGTCGGCGGCGTGCGGCACTACCACAAGAAATTTGGACGTCGTAAATGTGGTGTCGCACAAGTCCAAAGTGTGCGCCACCTACTTTCGCCGCGGGCCGCCATGCACGCACGGCGCGGCGTTCTTACGACGTCAGCCACGAGCGCCCTCTGCTACAACTCCGCTCGTGGCCACCACTGAACGACATCGTTCACTTGGGACTGAGATAGGAACCAGTTAGCACTTCGGTATCAGATAGGCACCAGTGAAGACTTGGCTATCGGATAGGCACTAGGCAGGCCTCTAGCTCAACTATGTATTAGCATTCTGCAGTACAGAACTATGTAAAAGTTAAGTATTGTATAAATTCTGTGCAATATATATCTCGTTCTAATTTACTCTAGTGTTTCTAGTTTCTGCTGTCCCACTGGCTGCTCACCTTCGTACCTGCACAAGTGTGCTTCCTTTATTCCTGTGTCGGTCCTTCTACTCGGCCACCGACACCTACAACGGAAACGAGACACAAAAGCGGCGACGAGGCCGAGACACAAAAGTAAAAGCCTCTCCCATGCTTTGCGACAATAGTATCCGGTACCCAGGTGTGACCTTTATGGGATGTATGCAGAAGAGAAGCTCCACCATGCCTTACAAATGTTAAGTGGATACAAGAGAACCAACTGAAACTAATCCATCAAAAACACGAGTCCGTGTCTTCTACCTCAAAAACCTACAGGCACCAAGAAAGCTGCAAGTGATTTGGGAAGGTAAACAATTAGAGCAATGTCTCACCCGAAAATACTTAGGAGTAACTCTTGACTGAACACACACTGCTTGAGCACAAAGAGGAAGGTATCTGCAAGAAACAAGATTCTCCGGAAATTATCAGGTACAACCTGGAAAACACATTCCCATACCTTAAGAACATCAGCTATAACCGTTTGCTATACAGCCGCAGAATATGCTTGCCCTATCTGGTGCAGATCTAGTCACGCCAAAGAAGTGGATGTCTACTTGAATGAGACCTGCAGGCTCATACCAGGATGTCTAAGATCCATACCACTTGATAAAGTTTACTGTTTAGCAGGTATCCCACCTCCAGATACCCGTCGTGAGTGCGCATCCAGAGTGGAGAAAACGAAAACACTAAACATTGCGACCCTTACTTTATATAGATACCAACCAGCACACCAGAAGCTCAGGTCAAGGAAAGCTTTCTTCATTCAACAGAAAACCTCAATGAACCACCATCAAACTTCAGAGTGAACTCATGGCGCTCTAGATGTGGCCACCTCGCAGGATTGACGGTGCCCTCAGAAAGCCTCCGCCTAGGTCACGCGGAAAGCTGCTCAACCTGGAAGACGCTGAACAAACTACGCTCAGGAGTTGGAAGAACGAAGATCAACATGACAAGATTGGGATTTCCCTACGACTCGACCGTATGTGAATGTGGCGAAGAACAGACAATGAGCAATCTTCTCGAATGCAAACGTTGTACAACTAGATGTTCTTCCCAAAATGTGGTTGACGCTACCAGAAAGGGCATGTGAAGCAGCCGCATACTGGTCGCGGCACATTTAGTTACATTTGTGTTAGCTATAATTATGCCCAGAAATGATAATGCTTACAGTACCAAAGTTTGGATTTTTACTTTATTTTGTAGATTTACTGCCTTGTTTTCTTGTTGTATATAACTCCGAAAGTATGTATGTTTTTGACACGATTAAATTAAATTAAAAAAGGTGTGACCTTGGTTGTATACTCTAAAGTATACGAGGTCTGTTCAAAAGGTAAGGCAACTTTTTATATTTTTATGAAAAAATATTTGTTTATTCAAAATGTTCAAATTTTTGTTAAGCTTATGGGACTTAACTACGGGGTCATCAGTCCCTAAACTTACAAACTACTTATGAACTACTTACGAACTAGGACGGCACAAATATCCATGCCCGAGGGGGGATTCGAACCCCCGACCGCAGTTGCCGTGCTGACCGTGACTGGAGCGCCTCAGTCACCTCGGCCACCGCGGCCGGCATTTACTTATTCATCAATATTCATGATGCCCCATATTCAAAGTACTCCCACTCAGGTACAATACACGTGTGCCAACTCTTCTTCCAATATTCGAAACGCTTTTTATAAGCACTTTTTGGTACAGCCTTGAGTACTTCCAGCGTTGCAGTTTTTATGTTTCCTCAATCGTTGCTAATCTTCGTCATTTTTATTGATCTCTTCAGTTTTGGGAAGAGGAAAAAAGTTGCAGAGACAAATTCCGGTGAATATAGTTTCTGAGGCGTGACTGTCGTGTTGTTTTTGACCAAGAATATCTCTCACGAGCAACGATGAATGAACAGGTGCATCGTCGTAATGCAAACGCCTTGAAATGTTTTTTCACAATTCCGGACGTTTATTGTGTATTGCTCCTCGAAAACGGCGCATAACGTCAAAGTAATATTCCTTATTGACCTAACGCCCTTGAGGTAAAAAATCATGACGCATTACGCCATGGTAATTGAAAAAAAAAAAAAAAAAAAAAAAAAAAAAAAAAAAAAAAAAAAAAAAAAGTAAACTTCGACATTCGATCTAGTTTGGCGTGCGTTTACGGTCTTGGTTCTTCGGGTGCTTCCACTGGGTCGAATGGGCTTTGGTTTCGACGTCATAACCGTAAAACAATGCTTCCTCACCAGTTATGAACCTATTTAGCACATTAGGATCATCATTGACGTCATTAAAGAGCTCCTGCGCGATACTCGTGCAACGGTTCTTCTGATCGAAATTGAGAAGATTTGGAACAAACTTCGCTGACACGGGTCTCATGCCCAAAACATCCGAAAAAATTGCATGATACGAGCCGACCGATATCCCACCATCGTCACAAACTTCTCGTATGGTACTTCCACAATTTTCTTCCCAGCTTCGAATCCATCGTCTGTTGCTTATGTGCTGAGGCGTCCAGAGCGAGGCTATCTTGAAAGAGCTTGTACCACTTGTAAAAACATTTTTTTACTTAGAGCAGACTCACCGTAAGCTACTGTCACAATTCCAAGTTTTTTTAGAGCACTTAATTCCATTTTCTACACGAAGTTTGATGCAAAATCATTGCTCCATTTTTATAACAACAGAAAATCGCCGAGCACACTAAAACACGTCTAACCTTTCTATCTGGCTAATAAGAAAAAAAAAGGTTTGTATAGCTTATGGGACTTAACTACGGGGTCATCAGTCCCTAAACGTAGAAACTACTTACGAACTAGCTAACACTAAGGACTGCACAAATATCCATGCCCGAGGGGGGATTCGCACCCCCGACCGTAGTGGCCCTACAGACCGTGACTGACGCGTCTCTATAAAAAAAAAGATCGATAATCGAATTTACCTTGATCGCGCAGTTTTAAAAGTCACCTTAATTTTTGAACAGCCCTTGTAAACGGTCTAAGACGGAAAACGTGGAGCAAAACAGCTGTGAAAATGGCACTGTTCAAAGATGCAACAGGGATAAATTGTGCCACGAGGACGTCCATATAAAAGTTCTGATGGAGAACTGCCGTTAAAAGGCATTGACCGAAAATAGCTGAGAAATAAGAGAACATTTTCTCTGGAATTTTCTTGACGTAGCTTCGACATGTATTGTTTGATCGTGCGAAAGAAACATTCAGCTTCTCTATTGCTCTGAGGTGCAAAAGATGCCGAAGTCAAATGTCGTATTCCATTGAGAGAATAAAACTCGTGAAATTCAGAAGAAACAAATTTAGGTCCATTGTCTGAAATACTAATTTTTGTCAATCCCTGTAAGCAGTAAATGGTCTCCAGAGCTCTGATAGTATTTGCGTACTTAATAGAATTCATATGGACCCAGAATGAGTGTCTCCTTTAGCCGTCCACCGCATTCAACTATTTAGTATTCCAAATAGGTCTGGAAAAGTCAATATGAATGCGTTCCCACGAAATGGAAGGACACAGCCAACTGAAATTCTATGGTGGCAGTGATGCACGATTTTCAGAACAGTGCGACAGTGTTCTCTGATGCGTTGAATCTGCTTGTGAAACGCGGACAATGGCGACGAGTGAGCTGTTCTGTCTTGACCAGATCCAAGTGAACTGGCGATAAACAGGAGCTTGGCAGTCGCGATGAACTAGGAGTCCAGAACGTCTATTTGACGAATGTACTGAAATATTTCGACCAGGGATGCATTTCTTCAGTGATTTTGCCGATGGAAGCATCCGCGCACGCCACTACAGCGTCCTGCTGGCCCGGAAGACGGGGGGGGGGGGGGGGGGGAGAGGGAGCCAGCAAGCCAGCAGGATACACTCCAAATTTCACCTTCGCCAGCGGCTGCCTGGCGAATTGCCGTGTATTTCTCGAAAGGATGTACACGGCGAAACCAGCCTCACTTTAGGAGCGTGCAGATAAGTGGCGGCAGCGGACGAAGGGAAGAGAGACCCTTACAACCAGATGGACACAATAGATTGTGTGCAGAGAAAGCCATTGTATGCAAATACTAGATGAGCCGTTTCTTACAAAAAAAAAAAAAAAAAAAAAAAAAAAAAAAAAAAAAAAAAACGGAATCGCAGGTAACACGTGGATCCCTGCAGATGAAGTGCATACCTGCATGAGTGGGAGAGAGCCAGGCTTGCAGTATAGATAAAGTGGTCCCACTAAAACAATGTTTCTGGCCACGGAGAAAGACCCCGATAAACGGCATACCAGAGAGGCACAGACAGCTGCCACAAAGAACAGTTTTTTCGAGCCAAGAAGGTATGCAGAAGATAAAGACAAAACGCTTGAAACGTGGGAAAGATGCCAGTTCTCACGTTTCATCTCAGCCCACAGAAAATTTCCACCAGGGACTGAGAGGCGTGGTCGTGACAGCGATCAGCTATTGTACGACATTGCAAAACCAACCCACCAAGCAGAGAGCAAAAGAGACGCAAAATTCGAAGAGAAGCTGTAGCTGGAGAGGTGAAGAATTGGGTGAGAAACCACCGAAGAGGACACTTGGTTCGTCGCCACACATCTGGAGAGCCGTGAAGCGCAGAGCAGGGCAGGGCAGGCGCGTACTATGCTGCTGCGACCCCCGCAGACACACCGCACCGCGCAGAGCCAACGCCTGACGCCCACATCAAGTTAATGTTGCTGAGGCAGGAAATTACTTCCCCCTTCCCTGTTCATATCTGAGTCGTGTCCATGCCGAGTCAAATCGGCCTTAAGAACTTATTGATTTGCAAGTCTTGTTATAAATAAAACTAAATTTCTTATGGTAGTCCTCTGTGCAACTGTTTAGTTCTGAATCCCTTGAATCCAACGTTCCTGCCAGCCTGTTTCCATAGTTTCACATTATATTGGCCCACTTTAGGTTACGGTAGTAACACTAAAAGTGGGCCTTTGCGATCGTCTTTTGACAGCTCGAAATTTAAATTCAAATGTTCAAATGTTTGTACAACTTATGGGACTTAACTACGGGGTCATCAGTCCCTAAGCTTACAAACTACTTATGAACTAGCTAAGACTAAAGACGGCACAAATATCCATGCCCGAGGGGGGATTCGAACCCCCGACCTTAGTGGCCGTGCAGATCGTGACTGCAGCGCCTCAGTCACCTCGGCCACCGCGGCCGGCGAAATTTAAATGAAAATAACGACTTAACCATTCATCTGACACGAAAACTGAATAACCGCATTTGTAGAGGAGAAAATTCTCTACAACTTTGCTCTCTTACGTTTTTTTCCATATCTTGCATCGTTGCAGAGATATCTGCAAAAAATAACGGCGATTTGACGATGTCTGTCTGTCTGTAAGGTGTTCCCACTATTTAGGTCGAACCGTTCAACCGATCAGCACCAAATCTTACAGACATAATTGTTGGCCACCAGAGACCAGAACCTTGCTTTTTCAAATATTTCGGACAAGAAATACGTTAGAAATGCCAAAAAAGCCGTTTGTAATGTAATTTTAATTGCAAATAAACCGTCCATCTGACGCGAAAATTGAATAACCGAATTTGTAGAGAAGAAAATTCTCTACAACTTTGTTCCCTTATGTTTCTTCATATCTCGTATCGTTTGATAGATATTTGCAAAAATAACAGACACCCTCCATTGAGTTAACGAAAACCACGTGACATTCCCTGCCCAGAACTCTCTCTGGCATACGCCATCTTGCGTTGCGTATTTGATTATTTTCTTATTGTAACTTACATGTTGTCATTCCAAAGCAATGGCGCACTAAAGAATTAACAAAAACACGTCGCTTTTCGTACGATAAATAATAATATAGTGTCCAAAAAATGCCAGTTTAGCATAAGTTAACAACTGCCATCAATAGTAAGAGATTAAAGTACACTACTTTCGATTGACAGCTGTAGCGTAGTCGGCAAGGCGTTGGACTGTGATGCTGAATGTCAGTGGTTCGGAACTCGCAACTACCCAATTTTTTCCCTAGAAGGGTTTCAGACACTCTTATTAATTAAATAGAGCTATGTTTTTCAATGTTTAGAATGGTGCGTATGTAAGAATGCTCCCTCTAAAATGCGTGTTTGTTCTATTTCGTGAACATACCGTGAAATACTTAACAACGAATTGAACAATGGTCTTCTGAAGCATATGCACGTAAACTGGGAGGATACTGTAATAGTGAACATTCTGCACAAAGTGCTGATATAGGTAGTTTCGTATATAAAGGAAGTGGAAAGTGTAGTTCCTTAAACAAACAGAAGGGAAGTGTATACATTGCAACAAATTACCTTGTTTATTTTCAAAGAGGTAAAAGTTCAAAAAAAACGAATATGTTTGTCAACGCTAAACTCAAACGTCATATAATTTTGGCTGTTTGTTAAAATACGGTCAGAAAGGATATTACGTGTTGGGTGCATAGATATTACCAAAATAGTAGAGTCGCAATCTTATCACCATAATTTTTTATAATTCAGATTATTATTTTGGTCCAAAATGTTTGCTAAAACTTATAAAACTACAAATCTAAAAGGGCCGTAAAAGACGTCAGTGCGATTTTTTTAGTTTATTTTACTGCAGAGTGGGGGTTATTCAGGGAGAGGTTTGATTTACCACAGTACCAAAATAACTCCTTTCTGAGCAGACGAAGAGTGACGATGTCGGAAGTACGTCGAACTTCAGGGTCTGTAATCCGTCAGTATGAATGAAATTCAAAAGCTTTTTCAATTGCGGATCGCGTGCACTACCAGAAGTAATGATTCGTGCATTGATCGGAAAGAAACACAATGTTGCCAAGTATGACTGATCCAGTTGACAAGAAGACGCGTTTGATGACTCAAAAGCTGCATCTTCGCTGAACGGTGGGCGTGAATGATTATCTGCATTTTCACGATTAGTAGTGGACCGATAAACAATGTCGTAATTGTAATTGGAAAGTATCAGTGCCCACAGCTGAACCTTCAGAGCCGGCCAATCGGGAAAATCTTTTTTTTTTTTTTTTTTTTTTTTTTTTTTCAATTTGACTGCAATTAGGCTGCGTTGCTTTAAGAAACTTGGATGCAAGATCAATGCAAGGTTCCTACTTTGTGCGATAAAACAGCGCCGATACCAACAGAAGCGTCTGTGGCGAATATCAGTTTACCTATGGTCTTTATTCTGACTCCCCCACCACAATGGTCGGAATAGAATTTGGAGATACACTAGTGAGTTCAAATGTTTGTTAATCTGTGGGACTTAACTACTCTGGTTGTCAGTTCCTAGGATCACAAACTACTTTAACTAGCCTATGCTGAGGACAACAAATACACCCATGCTTGAGGGAAGACTCAAACCGCCGACGGCGATCAGCGGCGCACTCCGCAGCGAGGCGCCTTGGAACGCTCGGCCACTCCACCGCGGCTACGGTGGTGAGTATCTGTTGACTTCAGTCATATTGAATAAATGCCCCTTCAGCTGTATGGTACTCTTTTATTTTCAACCAACTAGTTTAGTGGCATTAGAGACACATCATCAGGGTTACCTGTATACAAAGAAGAGGAAATGCCATTAACAATTACGTTATGGTATTTTACATTTGGCTATAGAGAAGAAAACTTTAAGTGAAAAGTACTCATAAATTATTTTTTTGTGTCCCAGCCTCGTCGCCGCTTTTGTGTCTCGTTTCCGTCGTAGGTGTCGAAGGCCGAGTAGGAAGACCGACACAGGAATAAGGAAGCACGCTTGTGCAGGTACGAAGGCTAGCAGCCAGTGGTACAGCAGAAACTAGAAACACTAGAGTAAATTAGAACGAGATATATATTGCACAGAATGTAACAATACTTAACTTTTACATAGTACTGCAGAATGTTGATACATAGTTGTTAGAGGCCTCCCTAGTGCCTATCCGATAGCCAAGTCTTCACTGGTGCCTATCTGATTCCGAAGGTCCTAACTGGTTCCTATCTCAGTCCCAAGTGAACGATGTCGTTCAGTGGTGGCCACGAGCGGAGTTGCAGCAGAGGGCGCTCGTGGCTGTCGTCGTAAGAACGCCGCGCCGTGCGTGCATGGCGGCGCGCGGCACAAGTAGGTGGCGCGCACTTTGGACTTGTGCGACACCACACCCCTCCCCCCCTCCCAAACCGCCGCGCCGTCGTGGCGTAGGGATGAGGGCCACGGCGACGGCACTGGGAGGAGGGCCTGGGCGGGGGCGTTACTGGTGGGACGGGCGTCGTAGCTGAGGATGGGATCGAGACGCCGTCCGCGCCCCGGTATACACCTTGCGATCCGCCGGGAAACCCGCCAAAACCAGCGAAAGGGCGCACGCTTCCGCCCAGATTGAGCAGGTCATCTTCTTCTGAGGCGCGTAGCCCAAGCTGGGGGGGGGGGGGGGGGGCGCACGGTCCCGGAGTCCCTCTCGGTGACGCTGTCAGCTGAGGCGTCGACGGAGGCGGAGGGGCCGACTGCGTAGGAGGCGCGTCGACATCCATCGGGATCTCGTAGCCCGGGGAAGCTGGGCCCGGCGGCGAGCGATGTGGCTGTGCTCCCTGGCGGTGAACTGGGTCTGGAATCAAGAAACCGGAGACAGGATCGCGCGGCCTGTGCAGGCGCAATTGGTTTGCGTGGCGCCGTAGCTCCGACCCTGTGGAAGAACGTACAACATACATATTGCGACCGAGCACGCGTTGAATGGTGCCCGGTGTCCATCTTGTCTTGTTGCCAGCAAACACCCTGTACAGCACCGGCGTCGAAACCTGAAAACGCATAGCCCCATACGAACCGACTCGGTGCGTGGGAGGCTGCAGCAGGTGAAGGAGAGTGCGGTGACGGCGGCCGTGTAGCAGCTCGGCAGGAGATGGGCCGTCACGTGGCATGCACCGATACGTAGACAGGAAAATTTGAAGAGCTTGCTGCCTGGAGTGCTGACCTTTCATCTTTTCCATGTGAGACTTGAATGTTCGAACGAAACGTTCTGCTTCCCCATTGGACTGAGGGTGAAAAGGTGCGGTGGTGATATGCTGAATGCCATTCACACGACAAAACTGTTGAAATTCCGCACTAACAAACTGAGGTCCATTGTCACTAACGATAGTTTCAGGCAAACCTTCGATGCAAAACACTGATGTTAAGGCACTGATTGTACTAGACGCCGTCGTTGAGTTCATGGCAATCACAAAAGGAAACTTGCTGAAAGCGTCTACAACGATTAACCAGCGCGTATTCCAGAAAGGTCCTGCAAAGTCAATGTGTAAACGTTGCCATGGTCCCTTGGGGCGTGGCCAGAACGAGAACCTTTGTGGAGGAGCCGCCTGACGCTCCGCACAAACTGTTCACTGTGACGTCATGCTCTCTACCTGAGCGTCCATACCAACCCAGGTACAATGACGTCTGGCCAATTGCTTTGTCCTAACAATACCACAATGTCCTTGATGCAGGAGGCGTAACACTTCACGTTGCAGGGAACGAGGAACAATCACTCTTGTTTGGTCGTTGTCCGTATGTAACAACAGAAAGCCCTGACTTAAAGATAATGCATGACGTTGTGCAAAATAACGTCGAACCAGAGGCCGATCAATGTCTTTGGCTCTGGCAGGCCACCCTGAGCGAACAAAACGTGCTACAACACTTAAGTCTGCATCCGCAGCTGTTTCCTGCGCAACCCGACGAGAGTTCAAAGGGAAATCTCCGACAGCGGTAGCATCTCTGGAGTCTATCTGACAACATGCCATTTCCGAAGAATCAAACGAATCATCCTGGCCAACCGGAAGTCGAGAAAGTGTGTTCGTGTTGGCGTGTTTAGTGGTAGGTCGGTACAAATCTCATACTGATAATTAGACAATATCAAGGACCATCTCTGAAGCTTTTGTGCCGTTCGTTGCGGAATTGGCTTTGTGGGTGAGAACAACGACGTGAGAGGCTTGTGGTCTGTCAACAAATAGAATTTTCTGCCATAGAGATAATGATGAAACTTTGTGACGCCGTAAATGATTGCTAAGGCCTCCTTTTCTATCTGACTGTAATTCTGTTGCGTTGGCGTCAGTAGCTTGGATGCAAAGGCAATAGGACAATCGTGACATCCAATACGATGCGACAAAACTGCACCCAGACCGTACGACGAGGCATCGACTGCTAGCACTACATGCTTCTGTGGGTCAAAGGGAATCAAACATGCAACACTGAATAGTGCAGACTTTAATTTTTCAAAGGCAGCTTGGCAATCCACAGACCATACAAAAGGAACATTCTTCCTACGTAAGTGATGCAGTGGAGCTGCAATCTGAGAGGCATTGGGAATAAATCTGAAATAATAGTTAAGCTTTCCCATTACTGCTTGTAATTCGTGCACATTCTTAGGAGAAGGCAAGTCTTTGATCGCTCGAAGATGTGACTGTAAGGGATGGATTCCTTGGGCATTAATCACATGGCCTAGGTATTCTATTTCAGTCTCAAAAAACACTTTGCTTTATTACAACGTAGACCTGCTGCAGTCAACACTTTGAAAAGGCACTCCAGGTTTGCTAAATGTTCTTCAACTCTACGTCCGGATACCACAATATCATCTAAATAGTTCGAGCAACACGGTACAGAAACTGTCAGCTGTTCCAAAAAGCGCTGAAAAATAGCGGGGGCGGAAGAACTGCCAAAGGGTAGGCGTTGAAACTGAAAAAGGCCCATGTGAGTATTAATGACGAAAAACTTTTTTGATTCGTCATCAAGTGGAATCTGTAAGTATGCCTCTGCTAAATCAATCTTAGAAAAGAAACGAGACTGTCCTAATTTGTCCATTAGTTCGTCAGGTCTGGGCAGGGGATAAGTGTCTACAATTGTTTGACTGTTCACTGTTGATTTGAAGTCCGCACAGAGACGAAGTTTTCCTGACGGCTTGGGTATAATTACTATTGGCGAGGCCCACTGACTCGCAGAGACAGGAGAAATCACCCCACTATCTTGCCAACGTTTAAGTTCTTCGGCAACTGTATCACGCATTGCGATAGGCACTGGTCTAGCTTTACGAAATTTTGGAACTGCAGATTCTTTTAAAGTTACATGTGCCACGAAGTCTTTTGCACAACCTAGTTCCGGCGAAAACAAGTCACTATATTTCTCACACAATGCATTGATTTTGTCCTGAGGCACTACTGACGAAATTTGAAGCACATTGAAATGATAAACCAAACAAGTCAAAAGCATCTAGTCCAACAATGTTCTGTGTAGATTTGGCCTGAAGAACTACAAAAGCAACTGTTTTTGTTACACCTTGAAAAGAGGCAGGCAGGCTACACGTTCCTAGCACGGGAATATTTTGACCTGTATATGCCGTTAACACTTGCTGTCATAGCGACAGTTTTGGCGAACCCAGAAGTTCATAAGTGTCTTTATTAATTAATGTAACAGCGGAACCAGTATCAAGCTGAAATTGCATAGTCATATTTTCTATGCAAAGATTCACAAAAAGCTTTTGCTTGTGGCGCTCGACAGGTGCGCGAATGTGGGCAACGTCTGATTGAACTTGTTTACTACGCTTGCGCATGCGCGGGCTGCGTAGTGAAGTAAGCGGCGCAGACTCGGCACACAGATTAATATCACTGTCACTAGATGGCACTACCGCCGGATCGGCGTCCGCGCAATGCGAGGCTACTGCACTAAAATTACTTTGAGTAGCTACATCAATTCTACTGCCACTATCTACACAGTACTGGGCACTATTACAAGGAGAAGTTGCAAAAGGCACTAGGTTCACTACAGGATTGCACTGTACATAGTCATTTTGCTTGTCCCGAACCCTTTTCCGTTGCACTGTTTTACGCGCTCGTCGGCGCTTGCGACGTGGCTCACTACATAGTTTTGCAGTAGGGGCAGAATAACTTTCTTGCAATTGAGAACCAAGTAAAACACTGTTCAAATCCACATCGTGTATAACAATTACAGCATGAACTGTTCTTGCACTGTGCGAAGTACGGTACCGTTCTTTAAATTTACATTCTGCATACACACTGTCTGTACATGTCCTGTTGTGCCACATTGATAACAGGTTGCGTTGCGACTAGGGCATTGCGCACGTTTGTGGCGAGATACACACTGGGGGCAAAACTTACGAACATTTTTCTGAAATGAGCGTTGGCACCCGTTATTCAAATTACTGTTTCTAACACGACGGGGCCTCCTTTGTGTCGCACTTTTACACTGGCTACTGTTCACTGTCTGTTCAGCATGGCCGGTAGAATTTAAAGAATCACTAGGGCTAAAATGAGAACTATGGCTAGGAAAGCGTCCGTTGCGGTGCAATGAATTTACACTGTGGCTTTGCATTTCTACATCTGCTAAGAAATTGGAGTGCAAGTAAATTTACATTTGCGGGTTAAGCCCTTCAACTCCATGATCCATTCCTGGTGTGACTGCTCCGGTAATTTTTTAAGTCTGAAAAATCGGTACCGCGCCGCAGCTACGAGAACTTTTCTCTCATAATGAGCATTCAGTGCATCTACAATTTGTTCAAAGTCTACATCACGAGGAGATGCGTTAGGGAAAAGTTTCTGCAGTAACACGAAAGTCTGGGGGCCCACAATCGATAAGATAAGGTTCTTCACTCTCTGACCTATAATTTGATGAGGACTTTGGACTTGTGCGACACCACATATTTCATATTTTTCTCTCGGTGACTCTATACGATCCAACTTTCTCCGGCCTGATTCCATAAATGATGAATAAATAGGATTGCCCGAATTGAAACAATGTGTAAATGGTAAATATGATAAAATTAAGCACACATACCGGTGGCACTGCGCTGGGGCCGCCCGTCGTAAACTATGTGGTCTTCGTGACATAGCTGGTACGTCAGAAGAGCGCATGCGCGAAAATCAAATTGAGCATGAGGCGGTTAGCGCTTTGATACAAGTATTGTAGCAGAGAAGGTTGCGCTACGTCTTTACATATCACAAAAAATGTACTTGAGGATAGAAAGGACTTACAGGAAAGATAGAAAGAAACAACATGTTGCTGCAATGTTTCGCTATAGTGGATCTACATCTACATACATACTCCGCAATCCACGCAAAAGTGCATTGCGGAGGGTACTCAGTGCTACTACTAGATGTTTTCTTTCCTGGTCCACTCCAAAATACAACGAGGGAAAAACGAATACTTTTTTTCATCTGTACGAGCCCTAATCTCTCTGATCTTATCTTTGTGGTCTTTACGTAGGTTGGTGGCAGTAGCATCTTTCTGCAGTCCGCTTCAAATTTCGGCCCTCTAAATTCATGCATCGGTGTTTCTCGGAAAGAATGTCGCCTTCCCTCTAGTGACTCCCATTTTATTTCCCGAAGCATCTCACTAACATTCGTGCATTGATCGAACCTACCAGTAACAAACCTAGCGGCCAGCCTCTGAATTGCTTCTATGTTGTTGTTCTGCTCCTCAGTCCGGAGACTGGTTTGATGCAGCTCTCCATCCTACTCTATCCTGAGCAAGCCTCTTCATCCCCTCATGAGAACGGCAACCTACATATATTTGAATCTGCTTACTGTATTCATCTCTTGGTCTCCCTCTGCGATTTTTACCCCACACACTTCCCTCCAACGCTAAATTCAGGATTCATTGATGTCTAAGAATGTGTCCTACCAATCGATCTCTTCTTTTAGTCAAGGTAGGCCAGAAATTCATTTTCTCCCAAATTCTGTTCAGTACCTCCTCATTAGTTACGCGAGCACCTACCTAATCTTCAGCATTCTTCTGTAGCACCACATTTTAAAAGCCTCTATCCTCTTCCTGTACGCAATGTTTATCGTCCAAGTTTCACTCCCGTACAAGGAAACACTCCACACAAATGCCTTCAGAAAGGAATTCATTACAATTAAATTAATATTCGATGTCAAAAAATTTCTCTTTTTCAAAAACGCTTTTCTACCCATTGCCATTCCGCATTTTATATCCTCTGTAGTGCTACCATCATAAGTTATTTTACTGTCCAAATAACGAAACTCATTTACCACCTTTATTGTTTCGTTACCCAATTTAATGCCATAAGCATCGCCTCATTTTCTAAGACTGCCTTCCATTACCGTTGTTTTACTCTTGTAATGTTCATCTTATACGCACCTTTCAACACACTCTCCATTCCATTCAACTGCTCCTCCAGGTCCTTTGCTGTCTCTGACAGAATTACAATGTCATTGGCTAATCGCAGCCGCACGGGATTAGCCGAGCGGTCTGGAGTGCCACGTTACGGATCGTGCGGCCTCCCGCATCGGGGGTTCGAATCCTCCCTCGGGCATGCATGTGTGTGCTGTCCTTAAGTTAGTTTAACTTAGTTTAAGTAGTTTGTAAGTCTAGGGACTAATGATCAACGTACTTTGGTCCCATCCCATAGAATTACAAACATTTTAACGTTTTGGCTAACCGCATTTCTTTTTTTATGGGACTTAACTACGGGGTCATCAGTCCCTAAACTTACAAACTACTTACGAACTAGCTAAACAAGGACGGCACAAATATCCATGCCCGAGGGGGAATTCGAACCCCCGACCGTAGTGGCCGTGCAGACCGTGACTGGAGCGCCTCAGTCCCCTCGGCCACCGCGGCCGGCCGCCATTTTTTTTTCTTCATTCTGAACTTTAATTCTGTCTCCAAAATTCTTGCTTTCCTTTATAGCTTGCTCAATGTACAAATTGAATAACATTGTAGAAAGGCTACAACCCTGTCTTACTCCCTACCCAACCTCTGCATTCCTTTCATTTCCTTCAACTCTGATAACCACTGTCTGGTTTTTGTACAAGTTGTAAATAACCTTCCGTTCCTTATATTTTACTCCTGCTGATTTCAAGATCCGAAAGAGTGTATTTGAATCAACACTGTCAAAATCTTACTCCAAATCTACAAAAGGTAGAAAAGTAGGTTTGCCTCTCCTTAATCTATCTTCTAAAATAAGCCGTAAAGTGAGTATTGCCTCAAGTGTTCCTACATTTCTCCTGAATACAAAATGATCTTCCCCGAGGTCGGCTTCTACCAGTTTTTCCATCCTTCTGTAAATAATTAGTGTTAAAATTTTACAACCACGACTTATTAAACTAAGGATTCTGTAATTTTCACACCTGTCTGCTTCTATATCTTCCTTTAAACCTATCTCTTAGGAATCCCAAACACTTAAGCAATACTCTTGATGGGGTCACACAAGCGTTTTAATGCGCTCTACTTTGTAGACGAATGACATCTTCCCAAAAATCTGCCATTAAACCGAAGTCGTCCATAGGTCTATATATGCTCATTCCATTTCATATCGCTGTGCAGCGATACGCGTAGATATTTAATGTCAGACAGCTCACTACTAATGCTGTATTCGAACATTACGTGATTGTTTGTCCAACTCATCTGCATTGTTTTACATTTTTCTGCATTTAGAGCTATCTGTCATTCCTAGCACTACCTAGAAATTGGGCACTGCGCATTCCTGTACATCAATAGAAAATGCGTGACTTAGTGATTGGTGCACTCAGGGCAAATTGAGAGAACACAGGGAAAAAATTGGAAAGCAGGAAAACGAGACCAGACGTACTGCTTGGGGATATAATACTGAAGCAAATATCGATAAGACGAGATATGAATAATGTCGGCATGCTGAGATTCTCGTATAGTGGAAGATAAATTAAAAAATTAGGCGGTACCGTTACCAACCTGCCTTCCCGAAGAAATTTTAAGTTTCTTTCTGTTAATATCATTTTCGAATCAGTGGCTACACTGGCGAAAATAAACTCTGTAGGTTCTTATGTAGAGAAAAAAAAATCTTCTTTTAACTCGAGGAAATAAATTATTGTAAAGGCAAAGAATCCAGGACGAAAAGGCAAAAGTTGTCAAAAAATTAAGAAAAGCAGACAGGAGACCCGGGTTCGATTTCCGGCTGGGTACACATTACGAACTTTATCCATTCGCAGTTAATGTCATACTTACCAAGAATGTGAATAAATCTGTTAGGAAGTCTTTTCTGAAGATATTTGTCAAGAGTGTAGTCTTGTATAGAAGTAAAACATGCGCGATATACAGTCCAAACAAGAAGAGAATAAGATGTTTTGAAATATGGTGTCACAGGAGAATTTTTAAATTAGGTGCGTTGATCGCGTAACCACTGTGGAGATATTGGAGACACGAAACAGAATTAGGAGATAAGAAATGTGCAGGATAATTTTATTGTAAGAAGGGATAGGTTGTCTGGACGCCGGCCGCGGTGGCCGAGCTGTCTGCGGCGTGCCAGTCGCGGCCTGCACGGCCACTACGGTCGGGGGTTCGAATCCCCCCTCGAGCGTGGATATTTTTGCCGCCCTTAGTATTAGCTAGTTCATAAGTAGTTTGTAAGTTTAGGGACTGATGACCCCGTAGTTAAGTCCCATAAGCTCTACAAACATTTGAACATTTTTTGTTGTTGTCTGGACGCTGATACACGAAGGAATCGTTAGGGTGCTACATAAGTGAAGCGTGTGTGTGTGTCTGTGTGTGTGTGTTTGATATATTGGGGCGGGAGTGTTTATTAAAGTATGAAGAGGCTCGCAAAGGAGTAGTGTGTAGAGCTGAATCACTAGCCTACGAACTGAAGACTAGCTAGAAATCATGTAGTACCAGTCTCCGGACTTAAGACCACAAAACCAACAACACATATTGTGTTTTTTTTTATTATCTGCTCAATATTTACAGTAAGAAATCATGCAGTATCACAGCATTTTAAATTTTAAATTGATCCCTTGACTTAATAGATTTTATGTCCTCCGTCTCTCTACTTAAATCACAGTTTTGAAGATCATTAATGAGGCTCTCTCCAGTACTTAAAATAAGTTTAAAATGTGGTAGTAAGTCTCCCTCTACATCGAGTGGGTTAACCTTGATGTTGGTTTCTGGAAACAGCGTTCCTC
The DNA here is from genome assembly GCA_026315105.1 of Locusta migratoria. NCBI lineage: Eukaryota > Metazoa > Arthropoda > Insecta > Orthoptera > Acrididae > Locusta > Locusta migratoria. Next base: position 664,956,685 of record CM048755.1, on the reverse strand, counting down.
GCATACACGCATACAAAGAAAATCAAGAAACCTGGACATATCTGACACAGAGAAAATTCATCAGAGAGCAGTAGTATTTTTATCCAGTTATTCATCGTTCTCTTCTTCCGTACTGAATTATCTCTTTCTCCGATAAATCTTTCCATTTGGCTGTAGTGCAGGTTCGTTTTTGCTCGATTGAAACTGTAGGATGTTATATACTGATTCGTTATATGTCACAATAATTACTTATTAAATACTGGAAATTTTCGGTATTATGAAAGATAAAGTGTTCTGTTCTAGAAATTAGGTATAAACTTGCAACGGTTTGTCATTAATTAAAGTTGCAAATCACAGACATTAGGCTCAGATTCTCCAGTTTATTCAGGCAAATTCTGTATCAGGATGTACAGTACATAGTGTTAACAAAATTCTAAGGTTATCAGGCGGGTACTTCTATTTGAAAATGCAGAAAAATCTGATCATAAATAGCGCAAGTCATTTGACGCTGTTGAGAAATAATGTTTCTTTCTCAAGTGTTGTTTGTCGCTTCTTGTAGTTACCTTGCCGTCTACAGACTCTCCAATCACACGCCACTCGGCTACTGCGCGACCTTCTTTCGCTTTTCTTTTTTTTTTTATCTGGAAAAATATTTTACTGGAATTACCGGAATATTGATTAGGGCCGGGCGGAAGCCTTTGATGTTGGAAAACCTCATAAATCTCTTAATACCGCTCTAAAGAAGAAGGTAATAACGTTGAATACACACTGTCCTTTCAGTTTGCGTCTAACTGTAGGCTATTTAACCTTTCTATTTCCTTTGACGATGATATGAATGGGTTACAACGATGTATTCAGAATTGGGATTCAATCTCTCTTAATATTGAGTATACACAAGGCATGCGACAGCGCTTTAATTACTGCAGTTCTGGTTGCCGTATCATGCTCTTCCTTTTGAGTGCATTCTTACGCTGGAACAATTTTAATCATAGTCAGTAGCAACGGACGAACATATTAAACGGATGTGTTTTTCGCTACGCTGGGCAATGTCGCGAGCGATGTGCGATTCAAAAGAAATGACGCTACTGCTTCTCACTATTTCAGTCCACGTGCGTTCTATTAGTTCCTGTCGCTAACTAAAACCTTTCCACTACTGAAAGAAAATATATGTAGCGAGTCTCAGGACACTATTCAGGAGCTCCATCCAATTATCCATTGACGAAGAGCAAGAAATGGTCGTTATTAAAATGCTCGTCAATAACCACAGATTTTCTGATTAAATTTTCTTTCGCATAAGGATACCAGTGAAATTCGAATAACAGCAGCATATTATCAGATCGCGGCAAATTCGCGGAACAAATTATGAATTTTAACGTCATACCGAATGCCGCAATTGGATGTTTTTGATCTTCTGGCTCTCATAGACGTAAAATAATTTCATTGATGTGCACACTCGGGAAAAATTTCTATACCTGGAATGACAAAGTCAATTTTATCCGATGAAGGCGGGTGCCACGTGGGGTATAGTAGCTGTACTGATAATGGTTTCAAAGTCGACCGCCAGCAGAGATTATTTATCACAGCGCAATTTGTGTGTACGCTTTAGCAGGGGGTGTTCTCAGTCATAAGGCTCATTCTGATATCAACGTCAGAATTAAACATACGCCATAAGACGGAGACGCACTCGTGGTTCCTAAAGCCAAATTAGGGACTTTCAAAGGGCTCAAATTGTGGCTTTCAGAGTGGCGCGGCGGGGCGGTCCCTTATGAGAATTGTTACTGGACCGTGGATTTTTAGGTCTTAAAAAGGGAATTTTAGGCGCCTAAAATAGGCTCTTTAGTTGCCTGATATAGGCCAAATAAAATCTGAAATAGGTCCCAACACGTATTCGAAAATGTTTGTTTGTTAAGCTTAAGGGACTTAACTACGGGGTCATCAGTCCCTAAACTTACAAACTACTTACGAACTACCTACAACTAAGGACGGCACAAATATCCATGCCCGAGGGTGGATTCGAACCCCCGACCGTAGTGACCGTGCAGACCGTGACTGGCGCGCCTCAGTCTTCTCGGCCACCGCGGCCGGCATAATGTATATATGTTAGACTTTTAGGTTTTTGGAGGATAATTTTACATGAGTCCATATGGCTTCATTGAGCAAGGTATTGTTTACTTTATACTAACCAACATCCGCGGTGGAGTAGCCGAGCGGTCTAAAGCACCTCGCTGCGGAGCGCGCGGTTGCTCGACGTGGAGGTTCGAGTCCTCCCTGGGGCATGGGTGTGTGTGTTTGACCATAGGTTAGTTTACCTAGGTTTAAGTAGTTTGTAAGCTAAGGACTGATGACCAAGCAGTTTGGTCCGATAGATTTACAGACATTTGAACATTTGAACTATCCAACATGATCCTCAATCTGTTTACTAGCAATTTAGAAATCTGACAACACGTATTCGACAAAGGAAAAAAAAACAATGTTAAATACTAGTGTTGACTTACAAGCAAATTTTTATTCGTTTGCAGTAAGGAAAATGAAAACCTGTACAGTTCCTCAACACAGAAATCATCACACAACATTAGTGATCAAATTAATACCAACTTGTATAGTTTTTCGAAAATAAAAATACAATGAAATCAAGTCGTACTGTGATGCAATTTAGAATGTACACTCAACTGTATGTGTGTATGCTGTCTGTAAAATTTCCCGCGGCTACAATTTGCAGTGTACAAATTATGAATTTTAACGTCATACCGAATGCCGCAATTTTACTCCATAAACAGCGGAAAAGTAGTAAGCGAGAAACTTTTTACCTTTCATCATTTTACTATGGTTGCCAGCGAGAAAAAGTGTAATTAAGCTTTGAAATTATGTTTAAAGTTTGTTGCAAGTCGCTAAGTACTATCATTCTCATACAGTTTATTTCGAAAGTCTCGCCGCATTATATGGCATTTTTTTGCGATTTCTATTGGTTATGACGTAATATCTTTTGAACCATATGCCGTATGTGATTCTTAATCATGCAGCAATTGTTACCTCACGGTAAGGAATGTGTGTACCAAATTTAGTTGAAATCGGTCCAATGGTTTATGAGAAAATGAGCAGCATTGTCGCAAAAGGCAGCAGTTTTTGGCGCATCTCATTGTTTATGACGTCATATCTTGTGAACTATATATCGTATGTGATTCTTACAATTACGGCGACCGTCCTCATGGATTGTAGCTAACGGGTACAAAATTTCATAAAGATTGGAACAAAACTGTAGATTTCTATGCAACACGTACAAATATACGGGCACACTGCTTTATATATTAGACTAGCTGAATACCCGGCGTTGCCCGGGTATTTATTCATTTATTCCTGCTATTTTTCAGCTATATATTCATTTGTATAATTTTGATAGTTTCTAATTGAAAGTCGCCAATTTAAATCAAGCAAGTGAGACTGAATCTAAAACTGATGACAGTTTCTCGTTTAAAGTTGCTATTTAAAATTTCTAATTAAATCTGCCTGAATGAATCTGGTGAGAGACTGTCATAACCTAAACTTATAAAAAAGTAGCACAGAGGGGGAACACCATTATTTCTTTGCTTCCCGTTTACCAACAAATATTAAACATATATAACCCTGTAAACTCTCTATAAAATCGCCTTTCTTTTTAAACATATATGCGCAACGTACTAAGTTAATTAATTTCTTGAAAATACAATTAGTAGTAAAGAAGTAATAGACTAAAACTTGGTGCGTGATGGGGCGGTGTCCATGAACGTTACTGTTTACGTGCTCATATCTCATGACCTACGTGTCGTACTTTGATGCAATTTAGAAGGTACACTAAACTATATGAGTGTATACTGTCTGTAAAATTTCATGCAGCTACACTGTGTGCTGTAGACATTAAAAATTGTAACGTCATACCGAATGCCGTAGTTTTACTCCATAAACAGCGGAAAAGTAGTAAGCGAGAAACTTTTTCCTTTCTTCATTTTGCTATGGTTGTTAGCGAGAAAAAGTTTAATAAAGGTTTTAAATTATGTTTAAAGTTTGTTGCAAGTCGCTAAGTACTGTCATTCTCATACAGTGTATTTCGAAAGTCTCGCCGCATTATATGGCATTTTTTGCGATTTCTATTGGTTATGATGTAATATCTTTTGAACCATGTGCCGTATGTGATTCTTAACCATGCAGCAAATTTGGTTGAAATCGGTCCTATGGTTTAGGAGAAAATGTGCAGCATTGTCTGCAAAATGCAGCAGTTTTTCGCGCATCTCATTGTTTATGACGTCATATCTCGTGAACTATGTATCGTATGTGATTCTTACACTTACGGCGACCGTCCTCATGGGTTGAAGCTTACGTGTACAAAATTTCAAAAAGATTGGAAGATTTGTATGCAATACGTACAAATATGCGGACTCTCTGCTTTATATATTAGATTTAAAAAAAAAAAAAAAAAAAAAAAAAACGCAGAATAAACCAGTGATCTGAAACATTCAGCCCATAGTAAGTGACAGAAATAGTTTGTAAGTTTTCCAGATAAACTCATGGCAATCGACAATTAGTATTAATTTCAGTGCCAAGAATGAAAGTTCTTACATAACCAGATTTGACAGACGAGTACTTCGCTTTTGGCACATATCGGATAAGAAAGCTGAAACATAATTTTCCGCTGAATATGCCATCACCCAAAGTTCCTTCAGGCCGGTGTTCTGGGAAACCTGTTGCATTTTCCTCGTACATTTTCTCCATGGTTCATGCTGCGTCAAACCGTAGAAGAGTTGGAGCAATGAAACTATGGGAGCATATGTGCAGAGACATCTGTCAAAGCAAAACCAGCTCTTTCTTTCCATTTACGCCATCTGAATATAGCACATTCAACCCGGCGTTGAGAAAATATGCTATTATTTGTTGTTTAGTTCTTGGAAGTTGTTTTTAACATATAAAATAAGCTTTGAATTGCCAACAATCAGTTTTGCAATGTGCCGGGAAACACTGTCAGTTTCATCTTCAGAAATTGATACGCAATACAATCCCCGAGTCCTTACCTTGCGTCGATATCAGTTGAGTCCACGTAATTTTTTAACGCAGCGTTCTTCTGTTGGAACAGACCGATGGAGATACTCTCTTCTTTGATTCATTCAAGAAAGTCTTTTCGAAATCTCTATACTTATAAGACGCATTTGTTGTCTGTCTGTCTGTTCTCTTATAACTCAACAAAATGCTCAAATGTTTGTTAAGCTTAAGGGACTTCGGGGTCTTCAGTCCCTAAACTTACAAACTACTTATGAACTACCTTATACTAAAGACGACACAAACATCCATGCCCGAGGGGGGATTCGAGCTTCCGACCGTAGCGGCCGTGCAGATTGTGACTGGCGCGCCGCAGACCGCTCGGCCACTGCGACCGGCTATAACTCAAGATCCAGACAACCAAATAACGTGACATCTGGAACACGTACACAAAATTACATGGGGAAAGTTTTTAAACAGGTTTCGTTACATATATATATATATATATATATTTTTTTTTTTTTTTTTTTTTTTTTTTTTTTTTTTTTTGGAAAACCAACCGGAAAATTTGAGAAAAAGTGAAAGTACGTTTTTAATGTGTCCGTGTAAATTTATATCTTCGCACTGATCATGATGAAATTTTGCAGAATGGACCTTCAAAACAATAGGAAGGGCACTGTCTACATAAAATTTCGTTCGGTGTATGGTGGAGGGTACTTATGGATTTCACCAAAATCCACAGTTTTGCTCCGATTTTGACGATATTTTGGGATTGCTGGTATAGACTTGCAGACAACATGCTTCTTTCATGGACAGTTGTATGTGGCCTGCTCCAGAGTGGGCAAAGACGAAAATCTTTTTATACATACTCCAAATGGAACTGCCACAAATGTTGTTTATCACATTGCTTTAACATAAATCTACCCACTTATTACATGCAAATAAACGGTTTAGTACGCTTCTACAGAAAACCTTATTTTAAACCCGGGCAAAGCCGGGTACTTGCAGCTAGTAGAATACAAGCGTCTGTTTAGGATTTTAAAGCTGAATTATGCAAAAACAGGTTTTAACGCCGAAATAGGTATTTTAGGTGCTATTAAGTAGCTGTTTCTGTTTTAGTTAGTCATAAAACGCATAAGTACAAGTTTATTTCCAACTAGGTACTCAGGAAAAGAATAGGTTCCAACCTAAGGATCCGCGGGCTAATTGTTACACAAGTTGGGCGTGCTGCGTCGGTGCTGGTGGCAATATTCGCAGCGTGTGAGTAGCCGAGCGGTCTGGAGAGCCACGTTGCGTATTGGACGGCCTCCCGCGTCAGAGGTTCAAATCCTCCCTCGACCACGGATGTTTGTTTTGTCTTCAGTATAAGGTAGTTCATAAGTAGTTTGTAAGTATAGGGTTTGATGACCCCGCAGTTAAGCCCCATAAGCTTTACAAAAATTTGAACATTTCTTGGTAATGGTGACGTGATCTTCCTCGCGCCCTTCTGTGAGGTTCTGGACAGCACGTAGCACAAACGTCCAGCAAGATGGTCGTATTGGAAGGGCAGCAGTGGCAGATTGTAGAGCTACCACAGCACAGATAAGAGCGCTTGTGAGCCCAGAAACGTCAACACGAACTGCTGCCAACCGGTTACAGCAGGAAGACTATGGGCACACGCGCCTCGATACTCCGTTCACCGAAACGAGGGACGGACTGTAAACATAGCGAGGTGCGTCGCCAGTGGTGGACAAACATGGGCGCTCGCTCAATTTCGCCGCATCCGTTTCAGGTGTAAAGCGTTTGTGTGTGTGTCATGAGAGGTGACAGTAGAGGCTAGCTAGATATTTCATTTTAAAGGACCAGTTGCTGAACAGCAGCATATGTATTAAGCTTTCATATTCTCTCTGTTTTTCTCTTTCTCGTCTGTATCGTGCCTGTTTAAAGTCATTATGTCATCCTACATTTTAAATCCACGCAAGAAGCGATCAAAGAAGAAATCATTAAGCTCTTAATGTGTATAAAACGGAGTTGTGTCCAGAACAATAAATGACAGATATTTTTATAAAAAAAGCTGCATGTATGGGTGTTGGTCGTTCCTCAGTTTATCATATGGTAACTGATTACAAGGACACACACTTTTTGAAGTCCCCAAAAAACATCACGACAGAAGCTTACAGAAAGTGTAGATACTCACAGAAATGTGATACGAACAAAAGTGCATCATTTGTTGTTTTTCTTCACTTAAATCTTATTGTCGTACACGAAAATGCAGATTTGGGCAATTTTCAGACATTCTATGAATTATTAAAAGAAATGAATTTTGAATATATTTAGCGTCTAATATCACTGCTATATATCAAAACACACAACCGCTTTACACATGATACAGAGATTTTAATTCCAAATTATTAACTTATCCACAAACAGCCATAAATTTTATGTTCCTTTATTTAACGTTCGGTTTTGGTATTGCATTAATACCATCTTCAGGCCCTATACAAATTAAGTCGGAAATCAGTGTTGTATCCATAACATCATGCTGTACGTATAAAATATAAAATATAAAGAAAAATTAATGTAATGCCGAAACCAGTCATTAAATAAAATAACGTAAGCTTTACGGCTGTTGGTGGATTATTAAATAATTTGGAATTACAATTCGACCAACCTCCGCAGTCCCAATTCCATACAACATGGAACCACATCGATTGATACATAGGTAGTGACATTGAGCGACTGCCCCGTTTTTGTCCACCCCTGGTCACGCTCCCCGGTCTGTTTACAGTCTGTCTCTCGTTTCGGTGAACGGAGTCACAGAGTAACATATACAGAGAAGAAGCCCCTCCTAAACCACTGTCCTACGCTCCCCTCGTAGTTCCGTAAGATGCCACCAGATGTCAGGCAGTTCCCTGGCTTAGTACCAGTAGATCACACTAGAGGCGCTTCTGAGGGTGCCTCTTGCACATCAGAGGGTAGCGGGAAGGGGAGGCTGAGGGGAGAGCTTGTGCCGCCTACGACGAGCCCAGGATGTGTCCGGTATGCCGGCGTTTGAGGGGAAGTGGTGGTGGGGACAGCCGCTACCTTCCACCTGCTCTGGTTAGTTTTAAAGGGCTCTTTCTGACCGCAGCGCCATCATGGGACATCTTACGGAACTACTCTGACCTTCCCTCCCCACACCCCTGAGTGTGTGACCGGGCTCTTACGGAGGTTTCCCGTCTGTATATTTTTTCTGTGACGGAGTATAGACCGTCTCCCACTCACGCCATAGCGCGGTTCGCCTCGTGCCGTCAGAGGACCACTTTGAATAAGGCCGTAGTCTTTAGTGATGAAAGCAGACTCTACACCTACGAAGTAGACATGATGAGCGCTTCCTCGTAGACGGAATTGATCCAAGACAGACTGGCCCTAACCATGCCCAGTGGTCTAGCATGCGGCAAGCTACTACTCTTATTAAACTTTGCAGTTTGTGGAGGGAACGCCGATCAGCGTTCGGTACGTGCAGAATGTTTTTAGAGCCGTTCTTTTGTCATTCTCGCAGCAGTAAAGCGATGTGTTGTTCCAACAGGATAATCCTCGCCCATTCACTATGTGTCTAACTAGACGTGCTCTGCAAGAAGTGCATCAACTTCCCCGGTCATTATGTTCTCACATTGAGACCACATGGGTATCGGATTTTAGAATTTCTTTATATTTATGCTACATGAAGTTCAGAACTCAAATACACTACTGGCCATTAAAATTGCTACACCAGGAAAAAATGCAGATGATAAACCGCTATTCATTGAACCAATACGTTATAATAAAACTGACATGTGATAACATTTTCACGCAATTTGGGTGCATAGATCCTGAGAAATCAGTACCCAGAACAACCATCTCTGGCCGTAATAACGGCCTTGACACGCCTGGGCATTGAGTCAAACAGAGCTCGGATGGTGTGTACAGGTACAGATGCCCATGCAGCTTCAATACGATAGCACAGTTCAACAAGAGTAGTGACTGGCGTATTGTGACGAGTCAGTTGCTCGGCCACCATTGACCAGACGTTTACAGTTGGTTAGAGATCTGGAGAATGTGCTGGCCAGGGCAGCAGTCGAACATTTTCCATATCCAGAAGACCCGTACAGGGCCTGCAACATGCGGTCGTGCATTATCCTGCTGTAATGTAGGGTTTCACAGGGATCGAATGAAGGGTAGGGCCACAGGTCGCAATACATCTGAAATGTAACGACCACTGTTCAAAGTGCCGTCGATGCTAACAAGAGGTGACCGAGACGTGGCACCCCATACCATCACGCTGGGTCATCCGCCAGTATATATACGCTTCCAATGTGCGTTCACCGCGATGTCGCCAAACACGGATGCGACCATCAATATGCTATAAACAGAATCTGGATTCGTCCGAAAAGAAATGACGTTTTGCCATTCATGCACCCAGGTTCGTCGTTGCGTACACCATCGCAGATGCTCCTGTCTGTGATGCAGCGTCAAGAGCAACCGCAGCTATGGTCTCCGAGCTGATAGTCCATGCTGCTGCAAACGTCGTCGAACTGTTCGTGCAGATGGTTGTTGTCTTGCAAACGTCCCCATCTGTTGACTCAGGGATCGAGAGATGGCCGCACGATCCGTTACAGCCATGCGGATAAGATGCCTGTCATCTCGACTGCTAGGGTTCCAGCACGGCGTTCCGTATTGTCCTCCTGAGCCCACCGATTCCATATTCTGCTAACAGCTAACCAACCCGAGCAGCAATGTCGCGATACGACAAACCGCAATCGCGATAGTCTACAATCCGACCTTTATCAAAGGCGGAAACGTGATGGTACGCATTTCTCCTCCTTAAACGAGGCATCACAACGACGTTTCCCCAGGCAACGCCGGTCAACTGCTGTTTGTGTATGAGAAATCGGTTAGAAACATTCCTCATGTCATCACGTTTAGGTGTCGCCACCGGCGCCAACTTTGTGTGAATGCTGTGAAAAGCTAATCCTTTGCATATCACAGCATCTTCTCCCTGTCGGTTAAATTTCGCGTATGTAGCACGTCATCCCACTCCCATGAACCACAGACATTGCCGAGGTGGGGTGGCTTGCGTGCCTCAACGATACAGATAGCCGTACCGTAGGTGCAATCACATCGGAGGGGTATCTGTGGAGAGGCCAGACAAACGTGTGGTTCCTGAAGAGGGGCAGCAGCCTTTTCAGTAGTTACAGGGGCAACAGTCTGGATGATTGACTGAGCTGGCCTTGTAACATCAGCTAATGTGGCTTTGCCACACAGTTACTGCGAACGGCTGAAAGCAAGGGGAAACTACAGCCGTTATTTTTCCCGAGGACATGCAGCTCTACTGTATGAACATATGATGATGGCATCCTCTTGGGTAAAATATTCCGGAGGTAAAATAGTCCCCCATTCGGATCTCCGGGCGGGGACTACTCAGGAGGATGTGATCATCAGGAGAGACAGTACTGGCATTCTACGGGTCGGAGCGTGGAATGTTAGATCCCTTAATCGAGTAGGAAAATTAGAAAATTTAAAAAGGGAAATAGATAGGTTGAAGTTAGATATAGTGGGGATTAGTGAAGTTCGGTGGCAGGATGAACAGGATTTCTGGTCAGGTGAGTATAGGATTATAAATACAAAATCAATTGGAGGTATCACAGGAGTAGGATTGATAATGAATAAGAAAACAGGAATGCGGGTAAACTACTATGACCAGCACAGTGATCGCATTATCATTGTCAAGATAGATACGAAGCCAACACCGACAACAGTAGTACAGGTTTATATGCCAACTAGCTCTGCCGATGATGAGGAAATCGAAGAAATATATGAGGAGCTAAAGGGAATTATTCAGACAATTAAGGGAGAGGGAAACTTAATTGTTATGGGCGACTGGAATTCGGTAGTAGGACAAGGAAGGGAAGGTAAGATAGTAGGTGAATATGGTCTGGGCAAAAGGAATGAAAGAGGAAGCCGCCTGGTAGAATTTTGCACATAACATAATTTAGTTATTACAAACACCTGGTTTAAGAATCACAAAAGAAGGTTGTACACGTGGAAGAGACCAGGAGACACCGGGAGATACCAGATAGATTTTATAATAGTAAGACATAGATTTCGGAACCAGGTTTTAAATTGTACGACATACCCAGGGGCAGATATAGACTCTGACCATAACTTGTTGGTTATGAACTGTAGGCTGAAACTGAAGAAACTACAAAAAGGTAGGAAAATAAGGAGATGGGACTTGGATAAATTGAAGGAACCTGAAGTTCTTAAAAATTTCAGAGGGAGCTTTAGGCAACAATTGACAGAAACAGGGGAAAATAAAACAGTAGAGGAGGAATGGGTAAAATTGAGAGATGAAATAGTGAAGGCAGCAGAGGACAAAATAGGTAGGAGGGCAAGACCTGCAAAAAAATCTTGGATATCACAGGAGATATTAAATTTAATCGATGAAAGGAGAAAATATAAAAATGCAGTAAATGAAACAGGCAAAATGGAGTACAGACGACTAAGAAATGAAATTGGCAGGAAGTGCAAAATTGCTAAGCAGGAGTGGTTAGAAGGCAAATGCAAGGATATAGAAGAATGTATAAATAGGGGAAAAATAGATACAGCCTACAGGAAAATAAAAGAAACATTTGGAGATAAGAAAAACAGCTCTATGAATATCAAGGACACTGATGGAAAACCAGTTCTCAGCAAAGAAGGGAAAGCTGAAAGGTGGAAAGAGTATATAGAGGGACTCTATGAAGGAAATGAACTTCGAGACAATATTGTAGGAAGGGAAGAGGATGTAGATGAAGATGAAATAGGAGACACTGTACTGAGAGAAGAATTTGACAGAGCCCTGAAAGACCTAAGTCGAAACAAGGCCCCTGGAGTAGATGATATTGCCTCAGAGCTACTGAAGTCTCTGGGAGAACCAGCCATGTCAAAATTGTTTCACCTGGTGTGTAAGATGTATGAGACAGGTGAAGTACCCTCAGACTTTAAGAAAAATGTTATAATCCCCATTCCAAAGAAAGCAGGTGCAAACAGGTGTGAAAACTACAGAACCATCAGTTTAATAAGTCATGGTTGCAAAATATTAACACGAATTATATACAGAAGGATGGAAAAGCTGGTAGAAGCCGACCTCGGGGAAGATCAGTTTGAGTTCAGGAGAAATGTAGGAACACGGGAGGCAATACTCACTTTACGGCTTATCCTAGAAGATAGATTAAGAAAAGGCAAACCTACATTTCTAGCTTTTGTAGATTTGGAGAAGGCTTTTGACAATGTTGATTGGAATAAACTCTTTCAAGTTCTGAAGCAAGCAGGAGTAAAATATAGGGAGCGTAAGGTTATTTACAACTTGTACAAAAACCAGACAGCGGTTGTCAGAGTTGAAGGGCATGAAAGGGATGCAGTGGTTGGGAAGGGAGTAAGACAGGGTTGTAGCCTTTCTCCAATGTTATTCAATTTGTACATTGAGCAAGCTACAAAGGAAAGCAAGGAGAAATTTGGAGAAGGAATTAAAGTTCAGGGTGAAAAATTAAAAACTTTGCGTTTTGCCGACGACATAGTAATTCTGTCAGAGACAGCAAAGGACCTGGAAGTGCAGTTAAACGGAATGGACAGTGTGTTGAAAGGTGCATATAAGATGAAGATTAACAAGAGTAAAACTAGGGTAATGGAGTGCAGTGTAAGAAAATCAGGTGATGCTGAAGGAATTAGATTGGATAACGAAGCAATAAAGGATGTAGATGAATTTTGTTACATGGGCAGTAAAATAACATGCGATGGTCGCAGTACAGAGGATGTAAAATGCAGAATGGCAATGGGTAGAAAAGCGTTCTTGAAAAAGAGAAATTTGTTAACATCGAATATTGATTTAAGCCTAAGGAAGTCCTTCCTGAAGGCATTTGTATGGAGTGTGGCCTTGTATGGGAGTGAGACATGGACGATAAACAGTGCGGACAGGAAGAGGATTGAGGCTTTTGAAATATGGTGCTACAGAAGAATGCTGAAGATTAGGTGGGTGGATCGCGTAACTAATGAGGAGGTAATGAACAGAATTGGGGAGAAAAGTAATTTCTGGCATACCTTGATTAAAAGAAGGGATCGGTTGGTAGGACACATTCTTAGACATCAAGGAATTGTGAATTTAGCGTTGGAGGGAAGTGTGTGGGGTAAAAACCGCAGAGGAAGACCAAGAGATGGATACATTAAGCAGATTCAGACAGATGTAGGTTGCCGTTCTTATGTGGAGATGAAGAGGCTTGCTCAGGATAGGTTATCGTGGAGAGCTGCATCAAACCAGTCTCCGGACTGAAGACTACAACAACAACAGCACGTCATCTTCGTGGTCTAGCAATTTTAATGGCCAGGAGTGTAAGAATCAGCTATTCGACGCAACCCTCAAAAATTCTCGAGAAAATGGACTTTGAAGTTTTCCAAAGACACGTAAGTACGAATAATTAAAACAGTTGCAGCATTTGCCGGTGTAGCTCAGGTGCCGGGCGCCATGGCTCAGCGCGCTCAGACACAGGGCAGGTGGCGGTGTTCTGGCCTCACAACCGTAGAGCCGCTGATTAGAATCCCGATGTGACAGATTTTTTTTCATTCTTTCTGAACTCAGTTATATGGAGTTATATGGATCTCTAAATCCACGTGTTTTTTTTTTTTTTTTTTTTTTTTTTTTTTTTTTTTTTTTTTTTTTTATGGGACTTCACTACGGGGTCATCAGTCCCTAAACTTACAAACTACTTATGAACTAGCTAATACTAAGGACAGCACAAATATCCATGCCCGAGGGGGGATTCAAACCCCCGACCGAAGTGGCCGTGCAAACCGCGACTAGCGCGCCGCAGACCGCTTGGCCAACGCGGCCGGCAAATCTATGGAAAGCCATTAGTGACTATGGAAATGACTTCCCAAAAACAGTTCTTCACAAACTGAACAAATACCGCCGTGAAGCCAATACTGTAAAAAGTGTAACTCATGTTTTTTTATTGAAACCATAATTATCAACAACATTTATAAAATATAGAAAATTACGAATAAACAAAAACATGTGCATTTTTCGTGTAAAAGTACCATTAGATATTAAAATTCTGTAAGTACTCGAACACAACGAAAAAAAACTTTCACGGCAGGATTTATTATTATTATTATTATTTTGTGCACTGTGGGTAGTTCTGTTCGATGCGGACGGAACGCTTGGTTGACCTATTGATTTGACTCCGTCGATGACAAAATGTCTTGCATCCCTGTGTGACATCAGTCCTTAACCATTTTGTTCCCAGTGTTGTTACTCGACAACAACGTTTTAAAAGCTGATTTGTACCGTATTTTGTGTGTCAGTCCTTAAATCGCATTGTTATTGACTAACAACATGCTTCTAGTACGACATTTTTCCGCTTGGTACGGCGTGTAGCCACTTCTGAGGCATTAATCTGTCCATCTTGGGGGTTGTGTTGCGTTGCTGTGTGTACGTGGCTGAGAGTGTGATCGTGAGTATAGCTCCTTTCATTTTATTCCAGCAGTGAATTGTCTTGTCTTTGGGGCTGTGGCTATGTTAGCATTATTGGTCTGGCAGTGTTAACTATAAACAAAATAACGTCCAAGTAACAATACCTCGATACAAACGTCTGTGTTGTGCATGAAATACATGACCAATAGTTCGACCAAAAAAATTAATACGCATATTTTTTGCTTACTGCACTGTATCAATACAGAAAACACTGAATTTTAATTTTTTCCAAAGCTGATTTCATAATGTGGGACTGAGAGAGTTAAGCCCTCTGACCGCGCGCTGAGCCACGACGCTCGGCTCTCCACCGGAGCTACACTAACAGATGCTGCAATTGATTTAATTATTGGTAGCCGCGGTGGATTAGCCGTGCGTACGGGGATCCCGTGCTGCGGTGCGCACGGCCGTTCGCCGTCGGGGGTTCGAGTGTCCCCTCGGGCTTGGGTATTCGTGTTGTCCTTAGGTTAGTTTACCTTAGTTTAAGTAGTTTGTAAGCTACAGACTAATAACTTATCAGTTGAGGCCGATAGATTTACGAACATTTGAATTATGTACCTGCAAAACTTCAAAGTCGATTTTCTCGATAATTGCGTCGAATGGTTTGTATTATTTGAGTTCTGAACGTCACGTACCACAAGTAGCAAAAATCTCTAAAATCCGATACCCTTGGCAGTGTGCAGGATAGCTAGGAGAGGTACCAGTTGTGGGCGTCCAGAATACTTTAAATAAGTACAAAGGGTAGTTGTTGGGCATATGTGGCAGTCATGCCACATTTAATTGCAAAAAACAGCTCAAAGAAGTGCAAGGGATTGCACTGAAAGGGCCCTTAGCGCCTGGGAGAAAGCCAACAGGTTGCGGACATGGCAACTGTCCGAGGAGGAGGGCACGTCTGTTCAGAACGAAGGCTGACCAGGAAGAGGGCGATCGGTTCTGCCGAGCAGCAGTGGAATGGCCGTGCGCACTGAGGCGCACGACGCTCGGCTATCCACCGGAGCTACACTTACAGATCCTGCAATTGATTTAATTATTAGTAGCCGCGGTGGATTAGGCATGCGTACTGGGGAGCCGTGCTGCGGTGCGCGCGCCCGATCGCCGTCGGGGGTTCGAAGCCTCCCTCAGGCATGGGTGTATGTATTGTCCTTAGATTTGTTTAACTTAAAAAAATGTTCAAATGTTTGTTAATCTTAATGGACTTAACTGCGGGGTCATCAGTCCCTAAACTTACAAACTACTTATGAACTACGTTATACTTAAGACGACACAAACATCTATGCCCGAGGGAGGACTCGAAGCGCCGACCGTAGCGGCCGTGCAGACAGTAAGTGACACGCCGTAGACTGCTCGGCAACTGCGGCCGGCCCAGTTAAACTTACTTCAAGTTGGTTGTAAGCTAGGGGCTCATAACCAAGCAGTTGAGTCCCATAGGTTTACAAACTTGTGAACTTTTTATCTTTTAATTTTTTTTTTCTTTTGTCGAGTGCCTTCTCTGGGCTGCACTACAGCCATCACGTGTCTTCTCCTCACTCACGGATTGGTCGGTCGGAAAACGTACAAGCAAGGGGAGCTAGAGCGTACCGCTGTCAGCTGAATTTACTGTGTGTAGGTGCGCACGTGATCACGGCAAGGTCGGGTGGGGCTGACCGGTGGATTCCCGTTGCAATACGACAGAGTGAAAACTTAAAAATTTACTTTCGAAAAATTAAGTCCATTGCAACCTGTCGGCCTACAAGGCACATCAGCATTTGTCTCCAATCGAGCTCTTTTGTGATGCGATGGGAGAAGCCGGCCGTGGTGGCCGAGGGGACTGAGGCGCTCCAGTCACGGTCTGCACGGCCACTACGGTCGGGAGTTCGAATCCCCCCTCGGGCATGGATATTTGTGCCGTCCTAGTTCGTAAGTAGTTCATAAGTAGTTTGTAAGTTTAGGGACTGATGACCCCGTAGTTAAGTCCCATAAGCTTAACAAACATTTGAACATTTTCGATCGGAGAACAACTGATACTTGCGACACTCCAACCCACAACTTTCGCAGAATAATCATAGATAAGATTGTCATTATTTTCCGCCTGTGACGTTTCGTTGTTGGGGGCGGTAACGTTGCCGATACAGTTGAATTTTCTGGTATACACACACGAGTCCGCAGAAATTTCTTTGCATACCTCATACTCGCCTTGCTAAACTGCGATTTTGACTTCTGATAGCTTTTCACAATCCATTTATATATCCATTGTTATCTTTATTATTCCTTAATTATTTTCCCTACTTTTTTACAGGGCCGACACGTTCTTTGTCATATGGTTGGAAAGTGTTAGTAAAGTTCTTTGTCAGTTGCCTCTCTTGTCGTTACTGCACTCCCCTCTTCTTTTCAGTGACTACAGTGTACTCCATAAATCTGTGATTATTGCAATATCTTTCAAACAACTTACGGGAGTGCTGGCGGGTGACGTAGTCGACCACCGTCGATATTTCCTGACATTCTCAAGGCACAACCGCACATCGGTTGCAAAGGGCAAAGAAAGAAGATAACACACACACTACATGTTACAGCAGAGTCAAAACAATGAAAGATGACCAACGTCAGAAATATCGATAGTCACTATTAATCAACAGGTGAGACAGCATTAATTCTATCCCTTTGTTTTTTGACGAGAAACAGGGCTGGATTCTGAGCAAAGTTTAAACAAAAACCACCCTCTCTATTTCTAAGGTCGCTCGCTAGTTTAATTTCAGCAACTTCCTTAATAACACTATCCCAATAGTTGGAAGTCCATGCTAGACTCTCTGTGTTCTTGTAATCCATAGGATGACCGGTGCCAAGACGATGTTCTGCAACATCGGATTTGCTTGGCTGTTGTAAGCGTGTGTGAGGCTTGTGTTCAATACACCGGTCTTCCACAGTAATGACTGACCAATATATGACATGCCACAACTGCAAGGAATACGATAGACATCAGCCTTACACAACCTAGATCATCCTTTTCTGACTCCAACAGAGCCTTTATCTTAGAAGGTGGTCGAAAAACACATTTCACATCATTTTTTCACAAAATACGACCAGTCCCGTTGGAAACGCTTCCTGCGTAAGGCAAAAAGGCCTTAGATTTAGGTGCTACTTCGTTACTATCGTCACTCACCCCCTTGCACAGTAGGCTGATAGCGCAACGCACTTTTTATCTACCTCTCACTATAACCATTCTGACGAAAGTTGACCTCGGGATGGGACAACTCAGCTGTGTTGTGTGTGTCATTTTCCTCGTTTATCCTTTGCAAGAAGGGTATTAAATTCGCTTGCACATTGCTTCCTTTTGTGCAGTTGGGTGAGCCGATGGGAGATGGGAGAGCCGTTTCCTCAAGCGGACGTTGCATATGGCAGCTGTCTTTCCACCGCCTCTGCATCCTAGGCAGAAGATACAGAGATAGAGACGATGGGAGTGGATGGCGCTGCTGATGGGGTACCACGGCGGAGCGGCCGAGCGCATTGAGGCGCTATGCTGCGATGCGCGAGATCGTTCCCTGTCGGGGGTTCGGATCCCCCCTCGGGCATGGATGTTTGTGGTGTCTTTAGAATAAGTTTGTTTAGGGACTGATGACCCCGCAGTTAAGTCCCATAAGCTTTACAAACATTTGAACATCTGCTGATGGGGCGTCCCCGTCGGTGGCGCCTGCCACTTAACACTCTCTTTAATGGCCACTGTTTCAGCAACCCCACACGTTCAGCGACGTGTGTATATAGAAGGCGAACCCCGTCCTGTGTCAGCCAGAACACATTATCAGTATTATCGTATTCCCACGATTAACGTTGCCACCATACGTGCCCAACACAAACTGGAGCTACTCCACGATATGATTGGTGGTGCAGATATTGATATCAGAAAGTGTACGTCGCCGATTTCTCCGCACCATATGGGGTCACGACTTACATCTCGCATGTCTCGGACACTGGTAGTGGTGTGGCTATTATACTTCGAGACGGTCTCCCAGCTGAAGATGTTATTTACCTCCCCAACGCTGACAGTTTGCCTCACGAACACCCATCGATGTGCCATATACTCAAGGACCGACTACATCGACGTCGGAAGTTGATTTATGCTCTAACCGATGAGCGAGGGAGACGATACGATACACAGTATACCGTCAGACATGCACTTTATACTCATTATCAACAGTTCTATGAAGAAGTTCCATATTCGCCCGAGATGAATGAGGAAATATCACATCTCACTTTCAGTGCTGTCGCAGGGGATGAGGTAATGGAACTGATTTGGGGCGTAACTACTGATGAAGTCCTCGATTCGATACGGACAGGATCCAATGATCGCTCCCCAGGACCTGACCGTCTCCCCCTTGATTTTATCATACGTTCCGTAATCTTCTAATACCCACATCCACTTCCACCTGTCAGGAGCTGATGTCTCCGGAGGTGCGCATTCCTGATGCCTTTATGTAAGTCCACAAGCCCCATTGTGGCATCTGTATAAGTGATTATCGCCCCATTTCACGCCTTAACAGTGAGGTGAAGATCTTCACTCGCCTTTTGGTCGCACGCCTCAAACACGCTGCTCGACATGTCATGTTGTCAGACCAAGCATCCTTGGGAGGAGATCATAATATCCGTTCGGCCTTATGTCGCTACAGGGATATGACAGCCGTGGTAAGGGCACAACGCCTCTGTGATACATTCGCGTCGCTTGATTTCAGCCAGGTTTTTGACAGAGTAGATCATTCTTTTCTTAGGACTGTCCTACGTCATATGGGTTTCCCAGACGTGATCGTTAAGGTGGTGATGCGCTTGCTGAGCGGTACTTCATCTAGAGTTCTTTACTACGGAAGACTAAATCCACTGATCGTAATTGGTCGCTCTGTACGAGAGGGTTGCCTCATTTCGGCGATCGTGTACGCCTTCGCCTTGGAACATTTGCTTTGCGGTCTTCGGTAACGTTTGAAGGAGTTGCCTGTTGATGGCTACCGATTCCCTTGTACAGCCTATGCTGACGATTTACTCATCTACACATGTAATGTTGATGACGTACGGACAGCCTTGACGTGGGTCGCGATGTACGATGAGGCCTTGGGTAGTTGGGTATATTTATCGGCGTGGATTTCGCTGCTGGGTGCGTTGCGCCGCTCACCATCCAAGATACCAGCCACTGTTTAAAAATTGAATTTTCGGCTGATCTCTGGCGTTCGGCCGCTTCCAACTGCCGACGCCTATTTCAGCAGCTTAGGGCCGGTATTACTGATAATCGTCAAAAATTTCTGGATATTCTTCAGCGAGTTCGATATGTCAATGTTTATATCGCATCTCGCGTTCCCCATGACGCACAGGTCTTCCTCTTCCCACTTACCATGGCTCGCCGAATGTTGGCAGCGATGGTCTCATTCGTCAGCAATGGCTTGTTGTTCAAAGTTAATTATGAATCGCTCACCCTTTCCTGTCACCGTGGTGGGAAGGTCAGTATAACGTACCGCATAGAGCTCGTGCCCTCAGATGACGATATGGGCACGTTGCCCGACGAGCCTTACTGGTATTCTGCTGTCGACTTATACGCCGGCCTTGCTGGCAGCTCCGGTCATACTGTCGGTTATTCCAGATCCTTTCCATTACATCAGATATTTTATCATCGAGCTTAGTTATCTCCACTGCAACTTGTCCGTCCCGTAGTTACGGAAAACTAAAGCTGCCTATGATGTTCTACAAAGACGCCTACCATCAAACCCAATTAAACAAAACTTTCCCCATTTTGACTGTCGTTCCGTCTGGCGCACTGTGTCTGCTTCTTTTCTTGATTCTGAGGTACAATCGGTCTGGTACCTTACTGTCAATCGTAAGCATGTTTGCCGATTTCGCCTTCATCGCATCCACCTCGCCGAATCACCTCTATGTCCCAGGTGTTGGGTGGCTGACACTGACGAACATTGTTTTGTTTGCGGTACTGCTGCTGACGGTTGGCAACTGATGCGTCATATCTTAACTTTCCTCACGAGGAATATTCCAGAGAGTATTACTCCTCACTGTTATTATTTCCACCTAGTGTATTTTCCAAAGGCTAAGACCAATGTTGTGAATTGGATGCGCGGACATGTCATACACTATCTTTTTCGACATACTGCAAAATACAAACTTGATTTTTGGACCTATCTCACGGATCGCCATTATAGACTTGTACGTCATACCAAATACAGACAATAATTCTCAAACTTCCTTGGGAGCAACAATGCACATCAGGATCTATTTACAAAACGAAAAGAAATAATTATAATAATAAGAATAACGAGATTTTCTTTTATTTGTTCTTATCTACCACTCATTCTCCTTACTTTCCCCTGTTTCTTTTCCCTTATATAGGTAGTTTCTAGGGATAGTTTTAGTTAGGCGCCAACGCCTGAAGATGTTGAAGTTCTTTTTTTATTAGGGTGTAAGTGGCGGTGGCACTTTAGTTTCCTTTTTTTCTCGTAATTTTAAAAAAATAACGAAAAAACTGCAAATAAAAAACTGGTTAAGGAGACCGCTGGCCCGAAGTGGGAAATCCGGGTTCGAATCACGGTCCAGCACATATTTTTAACTTCGTCGTTGAATTTATTTAAACCCCCGAAACGGTAGAAATGTTTCAATATTTCGTTTTCGTAAATTTACGGTCGTTACTGTCAATTAATGGTGTCTGTTCTTTCGAACATCTCCGTGGACAAATTAATTATCCTCTTATTAATATGGTGTCTGTTCTCTCGGAGATGTTCGAAAGAACAGACACCATATTAATAAGAGGATAATTAATTTTGTCCACGGATATAACCCCGTATTTTCTTAACCGTTGGATACTCTCTGGTGTCATAATATCAAAGAACATTTCTAGATATAAGCTCTTTGGTGAAATCATTAAATTCTGAAGATTAGGTTCTCGTTTTTAACCCTTTCTTGGATATTTGAAATACGTGTTCCCATCTAGAGATTCCACTCATTTTACTCATTTACTAATACTGCCTATAACAGTGGCGTTTCGCATAAAGATAAACAACAAAGTTCCGAACAACATTAAAAGCAAAAAATGATAAGAAAATATTTGCAATACGGAAATATGCTTACATTACGATGAATGTTTGCAACAAAAATCCACAGCAGATAATCAGTCAATAGCGCATTCAATTCAGTGTACGATGCTGTGTATGAAGTCCTTCTCCATGGAAACCACTGCTAGTACTATTTGTCAAGAAAATCAAATGTTCAAAATGTTTGTAAATCTATGGGACTTAACTACTCTGATCATCAGTCCCTAGGCTTACAAACTACTTTAACTAATTCTAAGGACAACAGATATACCAATGCCTGAGGGAGGACTCGAACCTCCGACGGCGAGCAGCCGCGCGTTCCGCAGCTAGGCGTCTTAGAACGCTCAGCCACTCCATCACGGCTACTATTTATCGCTTTTGACCTATAGTACTTCGCAGAAGAGTTTTCATTCTCTTCAGAGTAGAGAAATAACGCTCTATCGTTCACGTGGCTGTCGGTATACAGTAGTAACAACCACTTTGAAGAAATTGATTGTTTCATTAAAAGGCTCCACCAAATTATTTTCGAACAGAAATTGCAGAAGTGGAACAGCACCCGTAAGAGTTCTAAGCTCCGTTCTCAGTTTATTGCATCAAAGGAAGTGATATATTTCACAAGACCTCTGCACAAATGTTAGCGGAAATTGACTTGCGTACGAAACAAACTTTCCAGATTTAAATAATGTTGCAGCGGCTAGATTCCCTGCGAAGTCAAAGCTTTCATTAACTTCAGCAAAGATTGAATCACACGCATCGTTTGCAGCAACAGTTATTGGAATTTCGTTTCCCCGCCTCTGTCTCTTTGAAGGAGACACCAGTTCTCTAAGCGTAAAAATCCTGACTACGACGTTACCTCGGATATCATCTACGGTTCTTTTAAAATGCTATACCCCATGCTGTACAGTCAGCAGGTCAACGTCTCTCTCTTTTCTTTTCTTTTTTTAATTGACTGTACAATATGTCAACGTGTGGCATAATGTGACTGAATAAACACAACCACAACTGAAATGCTGGGTCTCTTAATTTACGCAAAGCCCTCTAGCTTGAGTTATAGTAGTAGTTTGCCATATGCTGTATGCTTTCTACAAGTGACTCTCTATTTTCGTGCTGAAAACACGATGGACTCTCCTGGTCATTGTCAGCTAACATCGCAGATGACAGTGAAGGATTATGAAACAACTGGGAATCTCACGAAGTTCAAAACAAATCTTAACTCCGTATTGTGACTCGTCACTTGAGCTAAAATCAGATTAATATTATGGGCGTAATAACGAAAAAATGCTCTTTCACAAGAGTCTATACACCTGAGCGACAAAAACTCCTAACAGCTGCACCATCATATTGCAAAGAAATAATGTTATCTGCATTGTTCACAAAGTCCGTTAAAGATTCCTTTATCTATTCTGCTAACGTTTTTGCATCACGTTAACGAGGAGTGAATAAAGTCCAGAACGTTTCCATAGGTTTACAATCAGACAAAACCCCTCTAATAACGGCGAAAAACTTTACTGGTTCAAAATCTGTCGTCTCATCTGCAAGAACTGACAAAAAATCAGCAGCAGCAATTTGTTTTCACACTCAGTGATGATAAATCGCCAGCATACAAGAAAGCAAGTCATATTGAATATGTTTCGAAGTACTTTTGAAACCAGTAAGGTAGTCTCGAAGTGCAATATCGAGTTCAGCAGTGGAATTTATAAGACTGCAGAAAATTCCTGGATTTGATGAATCATAAAATTTAATACAATCTGCAATTTTAGGAGGTTCGTAATGATTTTTGCGAATCTGATCATTGTGCCTTTCTACTGACTGCTTATAAACACTGTCCAGTTTTGTCTAATACCATGTTTCCCTAAAAGATTGTGCTCTAGCTATTGATCTATATGTTATTTAGACTGCTCATATGTCTTTATCTTCTGTAATATATGTCCGAGCCAAGTCGTTTCACATCCAACATTCTCCTTTGCAAACAACAAACAGGGAAAAAGTTCACTTTTTTGTAACATCACAGCGTCATATACATCCCACTTTACCGTAAATGCATCATCTGAAAATAGTTCTTACAATTTATTTACATTTATTATTAGTCTTCTTAACTAGTTTGATATTTGGGGTTGGTGTACCTAGATCCTTATCTTCAAGCGACAGGGAAGAGAAGTTAGTTTCCCTAAGCCTCTACACTGTTTATCACACATAACTTTGCAATGTAAACACTGCAGACCCAAGATATTACGTCTCCAAAATTAAAACTGGATATCAATCCTCCAGTGTGGCAAACAGAAGAAAGGTTGCCACAGAATTGTTAAATTAAAGTAGTATGTGTATCAATGTTCTGGCTCACTTCAAGGTCACCGGCGTCACACTACAGCTGACGTAATTCCCAGGTCATTGAGCTCACGAGGCCACATAAGGGGCAAGGGGGGAGTGGCCCCCAAGCACCCTGTGCAAATTTTCTAAGAGATGAGTCAGTTATATGACATATTAATGTGCATATATTGCACCTCTAAATTCACAGCAGAACTCGTAACTAAGAAATTTACTCTCCACCCCCAGCTTTAGGTATTATACTTACGCAAAGACCCCTCCACTTCTAAATTCCAGGAATAACCTATATCTAAAGAAAACATAACACATTCCATCATGCCCATTCTGAAAATCTCTCCACCCCCATGTGACAAGTGTTTCTTTAAATAGCCACCATCAGCACCAACTGAGTCATCTGCAGAGCGAGGGAGTATTCCATCCCTCGTGTCCCCATCGCCTGGCCCACTGCTTTGAGGACTTCCCCTGAGGGGTCTAGAGGCCAATAGTATCTATGTTTGCATTAATGACAACCAAAAATTCCTTTATGGCTGGGTACGAGTGCAGTAAAACCCCCAAGCCCAATACTTTGATGCTGGGCAAGTGACTAAATTCCTAAATAATTAAATAGTAATATACAGCTGCTGGCAAGGATTTGCCTTAAATTATATAGCACTAATCGTGGAACATGTTAAATAACATTCTTTCTAGCCTTACCTCCCAACTGCTCACCTCTAACATCAGGTGGTAGCGCAGAGGTCCTAGCTTGCCAACCCTGTCAAGATGGCAGCTGTGGCTATTAAAACTATAAAATGAAAAACCTAATTTTCACTTCAAAGGAGGGTAGCACTTGTCTGGTATGAAATTCATGCCACAGACTATTAAAAAAATCGTAATGCCTATAAAGTCTGTAAAGGAAGTTCTCTGATTCCACTTCCTTGCTGAAAAACAACTGAAGTGCAGCACATTAGGCTGAAAATACATAATTTTCATGAGTATTGCGTGCTGTACCAGCTTAATCATGCCTTTGATAGATGTAAGCACTAGCTTAGTACGAAGAATGTGTCCTGTCTAATTTAACCGCATCTTAAACAGATGGCAACACCAGCATAATATGTAAAAAGTAAATTGTTTTTCATTCCCTATGTACACTGCATGGTGTACTCAATTATTTTCGCGCTTAGTACTATCCTTGAAGCACACTATTACATTTACATATTTCTTTTCCTGTATGGTTTAAGACCCAGAAAAACACTAAATTAACAAGTTCCCCAAATTCCAAAGAAGTAGAATGTGTGCATAAAAGGCGATATTTATGTCAAATAATATGTTTTTTATGTTAAGTAATGGGAAATATACATTATGATACTACATCAAACAGCAGCAAGTAAATGTAAAATAAATGCAAAACATCCCTAAAGCAAGCAACCCCCAGCTATGTCAAGCCGTAGCAGACGTAATAACACTTGCAAGTTTTCAGAGAAGAGCTGAAATCTATTGCTTTCATAGTGGCATGGCCTAGTCTTTTTACAGGCTGAAATACGCACTTATAATCATGATATTTACACTAAATATCATAATATAATGCTTTAAGTAAGCGTCCCTATCTGTATCCAGACCTAACAGAGCTAATAATATTTCAAGTCATGTAACTATTTGTACAAATATTGTCATTGCGACTAGGTTGTCTACCATACCTTCGATGAAACAGAGAGCATTAGGCTACAATGAACTGAAAAGTATATATTATCAATAAATGTGTAAGTTGGAGTACATGCAGCAAGACTTTCAAATTGTTATATCAAGGTAAAAGAAAGGAAGTAATTTTAAAATTTTATTAATAAATTGTTGTAAAATGTCTAAATTAATAATAAACGGTTTTAATATGATGGTAGTTACGATAAAGAAAATATGTCCTGTCCAATGATGCCATATGGAGTCAGACAAAATTTCCTACAAAAACT
This sequence comes from Locusta migratoria, assembly GCA_026315105.1. Classification (NCBI taxonomy): domain Eukaryota; kingdom Metazoa; phylum Arthropoda; class Insecta; order Orthoptera; family Acrididae; genus Locusta; species Locusta migratoria. The sequence goes on along the minus strand of CM048755.1, from coordinate 664,930,889 downwards.
AATAAAAGATCGGAAAATCTAACAAATATACATTATTCCAATATGCAAAGAAATATTTTAGTTCAATAATTAATAAAATTTGGACTTGAAAGTTCAATCAGTCGTGATAACCTAACCTTCACATCAGGAGAATACACGCTTTCCAGAGGTAAATAAAGCAGTATACCACAAATAACTGATGCCTACTGAAACTTATTTTACTACGCTTAATGACAGATTCTTATATTAAAAAATGTAATGCTGCTCATCAAACCTGCAATTCCTCGTTTGAGAAACTATCATTTTTGTGTCCTGTATAACGACAGGAATGCCACGTTACCTAAAACATAAAAATAATGATACACCTCAATTTATAGGAAGGATAGAGGTGATTCTTACTAGAATTCAACATTTGTTGTACAGATGTAACAGGCAAACAGGTGATAGTACAGACAGACATTAATAGAGATGGCGGGGGAGGGGGGGGGGGTACTGAAATCCCGAAGACATTGCTATGTTCGATATACCGAAATTTTTGCCAGGAACTGTTGACGATATTGGTTGTGTGTGGGTGAGCGCTATCGTGGAACTTGAGCATTCTTCATACTCGGCAGATCTCAATCCTCCAGACATCTTCCTACTCCCTCGACTCAAACTAGATTTGAAAGGAAAGAGACCTGGCTATATTCCTGACATCCATTGAATTGCAAGACTTTTGAACACTATCCCAAAGGAAGACTTCGTGCAACGTTTCCAGAACATGAATTGCAAGTCCAGTGGTGCATAGTTAGGGGTGATTATTTCTAGGTGATTATTTAGAAGGACAGTAATGTAACTGTAGTTCATAGTTCAATAGTTCATCTACGTTAATATCACAGGACTGTTCACCCAAACATTGTTGTCAGAGGTTATATATGGCATTACATACTGTATTAACTATCACATAGTTCCCAATCTCAATTTTTATGTACCTCAAGGACTTCTGCTGTGACTAACTAGTGTGTGTTTCATGTAGCTGCAAGCCAGAATGTGCTATGTTTGTTATGTTTTAAAGAAGAAACTATTTTAGTACAAATTTTTACTGTAATTGTGCTATTGGGCATGGAACTAGCATTGGGATACTTACTTTAAGGATATTAGCTCTTACTTTACGATAATATTTCGTTTAGCATAGTTTTAAATGGAAGATAATGTTTCCTTAAGCCCACTTCCAGCATTTTTGCTATAAAAGATAGTTAAGTAAGGTTCCTGTTGGGTTTTAAACCGTGCATTGTACACAAAAAACACAAATAATCGATTTGCTTTACTTGTGACACTAGTATTAGGCAATAGTCGCCTTTACATTACTAGGCCTAACTCAGTCAGCGTTTCCATCTCATGGTGTTATACATTACAAGTGGGGATATTTATTTCATAATTTGAGTTTCACTTTGATATATGGAACATAGCAATTTCTTTGCGATTGCAGTAATCCTCTCTCTCTCTCTCTCTCTCTCTCTCTCTCTCTCTCTCTCTCTCTCTCTCTCTCTCTGTTAATGTCTTTACTGTTACCTGTTTGTTACATCTGTACAACAAGTGTTGGATTCTAATAGAAAAATCATCTCCTTCTTTCCAATAAATTGAGGTGAATCATTATTATTGTACTGTTTTAGTAACTTGGATTTCCTGCGGTTATATAGGACACAACGAAAGGTTAGTTTCTCACATTGGGGATCTGTAGTTTTCACGAGGACATTACGTGTTTGATTAAAAAAAATCTGTCATTAAGCATAATAAAATAAGCTTTAGTGGGCGTCAGGTAGGTGTAATATGCTAAATGCCTTATTCATGTCTGGATAGCATGTATTTCTCTGATGTGAAGGTTACGCTATCATGACTGTTTACCATAATTTCAAATGTTATTAGCTCTGTTAGGCCTGGGCGTAGTTAGTGCCTACTTACTTTACGATTATTTTATATTTGATGCAAATACCATGATAATTATCGTGTATTTCATCTTAGAGAAAGAATAGGCACTATCGCTATAAAAACGATAGATTTCGCATCTTTTTGCAAAACTTTAATTTTGTCGCTGTAGTGACAATCGACCATTTTCAATCGAGAAGGTTGGCAATCTCAGAGACGATAGCGCGGGTGAATCACGTGACTGAGAGTTGCGCACTCTGGATGGCCTATACAGGGTGAGGCAGCTAAGTCGTAACACCCCTTTTATCTCCCCAACCGTAATATATAAAAAGATACCGTTTGGGCAGTGAATTTCAGGGACAGGGGTTACTTGAATACATCACATTTCATCTTCACGCCATTTTTATTACAGAGATATAACCGGAACCCTATGTTAAATTTAAGCGTAACATGATGGGCTTAAAAAGACGGTTTCAAATATGTATATGTCATAATATTTAGGCGAATAGATTTTGAGCTACAGATATGTTCTCGTATCGCATTCGTTCTTCGAAGCGGCGTTGACCAAAGCGACCTTTCCTGTTTTGGAGACTATACGGTAAACGTCGCGAGTCCGTCCTACACTTACAATGCCGCTTCGTAGGACGAATACGATACGGAAACATATCTGTGTCTCAAAAACTATTCGCCTGAATATTATGTTATATACATATTTGAAACCCTCTTTTTAAGCCCATCATGGTACGCTAGAATTTAACTTGGGGTTCCATTTAAAAACTCAAAGATGCCCTCATATCTCTGTAATAAAAAAATCACAAACATGAAATGTGATGTATTCAAGTAGCCTCTGTCCCTACAATTCACTGTCCAAACGACATCTTTGTATCTACTACGGTTGGGAGATACTAGGGGTGTTATGACTTAGCTGCCTAGGGGAACGTTTTATGCATTGACCACGGCATCGTAGCCCGGAAGTTTCAACTAATGACAATTCCTGGCGTGAAAGCCTTGATTGTATGGTAAGTTAAAGTACACTCCTGGCCATTAAAATTGCCACACCACGAAAATGACGTGCTACAGACGCGAAATTTAACCAACAGGAAGAAAATGCTGTGATATGCAAATGATTAGCTTTTCAGAGCATTCACACAAGGTTGGCGCTGGTGGTGACACCTACAACGTGCTGACATGAGGAAAGTTTCCAACCGATTTCTCATACACAAACGGCAGTTGACCGCCGGTGCCTAGTGAAACTTTGTTGTGATGCCTCGTCTAAGGTGGAGAAATGTGTACCATCACGTTTCCGACTTTGATAAAGGTCGGATTGTAGCCTATCGCGATTGCGGTTTATCGTATCACGACACTGCTGCTCGCGTTCGTCGCGATCCAATGGCTGTTAATGGCTGTTAGCAGAATATGGAATCGGTGGGTTCAGGAGGGCAATAAGAAACGCCGTGCTGGATCCCAACGGCCTCGTATCACTAGCAGTCTAGATGACAGGAATCTTATCCGCATGGCTGTAACGAATCGTACAGTCACGTCTCGATCCCTGAGTCAACAGATGGGGACGTTTGCAAGACAACAACCATCTGCACGAACAGTTCGACGACGTTTGCAGCAGCATGAACTATCAGCTGGGAGACCAAGGCTGCGGTTATCCTTGACGCTGCATCACAGACAGGAGCGCCTGCGATAGTGTACGCAACGACGAACCTGGGTGCACGAATGCCAAAACGTTATCTTCATTCGATCCCTGCGAAACCCTACATTTCAGCAGTATAATGCACGACCGCATGTTGCAGGCCCTGTCGGGCCTTTCTGGATAAGGAAAATGTTCGACTGCTGCCCTGGCCAGTACATTCTCCAGATCTCTCACCAATTGAAAATGTCTGGTCAATGGTGGGCGAGCAACTGGCTCATCACAATACGCCCGTCACTGCTCATGATGAACTGTGGTATCGCGTTGAAGCTCACAGTTGGCTTTTGTCCGTAGGCGCGTGCGGACCTGCTCCGCGCGCAGGGTACTGCCCCGCCGCCGGTGTTGTTTACTTCCGCGTCGCGGTATTTGTATTTGTCTCGAGTCCAGTAACTGTGTACGTTATGGCGCACTCTTACCGCCGAGCGACCCTGAAAGTTACATTCCAAGCAGAACATCCACGACCACGCGCTTACGAAATTGAACAATTTATTCGTGATGAGCTACGATTGAACCCACACGAAGTGATAGGTATCCACTTCTCGATCACCGGCAGTGTCGTTTACATCAAAATGACATCTGAGACCGCATGTGCTGAAGTCGTACAACAACACGCACAAGGACTGAAATTCAAACACTCGGACGGACATATCGGGGAGGTGACGGTGGACCATGCAGGATTCGGACTGCGAACACTTCGTGTGTTTGAGCTTCCATTCGAGGTACCGCAAGACGCCGTCATTGAAGCCTTTCGCCCCTACGGCAAGGTTGTGGGACACATGGCTGAAAAATGGCAGACGTTCACGACGTACCAAGTATTAAACGGCGTACGACAGATCAAGATCGAACTGTCAAAACACGTACCATCCTACCTAATGATTGGTGGTGTGCGAGCCATCGTCATGTATGATGGACAGCCGCGGACTTGTGCAGGCTGTGGACAAGAGGGCCACGTTCGTTCCGAATGTCTCCATCGCCGTTTACTCCGGATTCCGACAGATGAGGCAGTTCCAGCTGCAACAGCACCACCTGTATCAGACTCCTACGCCTCAGCCGTGCGAAAACCTGAAGCAACACTTCAGGATGCGTCCTTTCTCCCGCCAACGCTTCCCGCCGAGGACTGCAGCGTGGAAGAGACTTCCGCATCCTCTTCTACCATGCCTGAGACGAGACCGACAAACTTTCAGTACATGAAAGACGGCGCGGCCGAAGCGATGGACCTCGACCCAAGAGTGGTGCCCACCGCAGCTTTCATACAGACGGGCACTACATCTGACGACGGACACCCGCACTCCGGCACGGAGCAGCACGTTCGGAAACAGCGGTCGCCCAGGAGACGGAAGAAGAGAAGTCGAACGTCCTCCGATGACATCCCCCCACAGGAAGACGACAGGATGTCTAACAGTGTTCTCTCTTCGAGCGTCACAACCACGGAAAACGCCGTAACCGATGTCCCAATCGAAGAACGTCCTATTCACTGCCTTCTATCTCCACCGACAACAGTGGACCCTGTAGAGGCACCCCCACAGGATAACACTGTGGCAGCATCACCACCCCTACCACTCGAAGGGAGTGAGAATCACTCGAATTTCGTGTCGGCCCCCTGGAGCGCCGATGTCGAAGATGAGGCAGATCAGAACTCTGGCCCGCCGGATGGGGCGAATCCCTCGGTGGCGCCCGACAAAACTTGCGCCTAGTGATTGCAGACACAGTGGCGGCTTCTGACGCCCCACACCCACCGGACATCTTAACAGAAACCCTATCGACATCAGCAGGAGCACGTCCGCAACACTACCGCATTGCAACGATGAATCTTGCTACCATCAGAGCTCCTCACAAATTGGCGATGTTCCGTGACACCATATACGCTGCCGATGTCGACATTGCCCTTCTTCAAGAAGTGTTCGTCTCTGCCTTCTACGCTCCTACCGGCTACGAAGCGCACATCTCTCACGCCTCCGACAATGGTAGCGGAGTTGCCATCCTCCTCCGCGAAGGGCTCCCTGCTGAAGATGTTGTGTACCTTCCTAATGCGAGGGGAATGGCCCTCACTCTGTTCGGTGTGCGTGTTATCAACGTATACGCACCGTCAGGCTCCAACAGACGTAGAGAACGACATGTCTTCTTTGCTGACTAGGTAATGCCGCTTTTTGTGGGTCCACTGGATGATCTTGTGCTTGGCGGGGATTTCAACTGCACACAAGGACCCACTGATCAACTCCCCACACATTCTCCGTGCGCAGCCCTGTCTTCCATTATCGATCGACTACAACTAATCGATTCATGGACGAAACTCTATGGAACACGCGCGGGGTTCACATACTACACAGCACACTCGTCCAGTCGACTCGACCGCGTTTACCTTACACGCACCCTCGCTGATGCCACACGACATGCTGAAGTATGGCCTATGGCCTTCTCCAATCATGAAGCCTACATCTGCGACGTCGTCCTCGCCCGACAACGAGTGTGGCACAGTCGCGGTCCATGGAAACTGAACGTTGCCCACCTGACTGCTCCTGACTGTCGAAGCGTAGTAGAGGACGCATGGGCCCTCTGCCGCCGCCGTCGCCCCGCCTACACGTCGACTTTATCATGGTGGTTATCCTGCGCGAAACCGGCACTACAAAAAGCATTGATGGGATACGGTAAAGATGTCAAGGCCTGGCAAGCAAGCACCTTAGACTTTCACTACGCGATCCTACGAGAGTGCACTTCGATGCCATTCTCTCCATCTCGACAGACGATCGTGCATCGTGCTAAAGCACATATCACCCTTCTCACGCGTCGACGATTAGAAGGCGTCATTGTGAGGTCCCGTATTAATGATCGTATACCTCAGGAACCACCGTCTATGTACCATGTACTTGCAGAACGCAGTCATCGACGTCGAGCTCTTATACAAGATCTTGTCGATGTGGAAGGCCGACGACATACATCTCAAAAAGATATTGGTCATGCTTTTCATTCTCACTTCACCCGGTTGTACATGGCCGCTCCACAAAACCCAACTTTAATCGAGGAGGTTGCGGCACTCATCACTAACACTGTTCCGGAAGACGTGGCGACTGAACTCGAAGAAGACGTGACCACTGACGAAGTCCTGGACGCTATCAGGGCGGGAGCCGCCAATAAATCCCCAGAACCTGACGGCCTCCCCCTAGAATTTTACAAGAGTTTTAGCTACCTGTTGGTACCCACTTGGACAGCTATCTGCCGTGAACTGATGTCCCCAGCAACGACGATCCCTCCCGCCTTCCTCGACGGTGTTATTGTTCCCGTCCCTAAACCTCACGGGCGATCACGGATCAGCGACTACCGGCCCATCACTCTTCTCAATAGTGACTTAAAGATATTCACCCGCTTGTTAGCAACTCGACTCAAGAAGGCAGCACCGTACGTAACATCCCACGACCAGACTTCCCTGGGAGGAGCCAACAATGTTCGAACGGCCCTTTGCCGTTACAGGGACATGATTGCGCTCGCCAAGTTCCGACAACTGCCTGGTGCACTGGCTACGCTTGACTTCAGTCAGGCATTCGATCGGGTAGATCACACTTTTCTGGTAACGGTCCTACAACACATGGGCTTTCCGGCACAAATAGTGAGTGTAGTAAAGCGCCTTTTGAGTGGCGCAACTTCCAGAGTACTCTATAATCGACGCCTCACTGCGCCTCTTAGGATTGCACGGTCTGTTAGACAAGGTTGCCCACTTTCTACAATTATGTATGCATTTGTCTTAGAACCCCTGCTCCAAGGACTTCGCCAACGTCTGACGGGCATATCTTTGCACGGACACCGTTTCTGCTGTGTGGCATACGCTGATGATCTCATGCTCTTCCTACGCAGTGAAGACGACGTTCGCGCAGCTCTGACATGGATAACAACATATGGCGAAGCATCGGGCAGTTCTCTCAACGTTGCTAAATCGAAAGTTCTGCTTATTGGAGAGGGTCTATCTGCTAGATGCGTTGCCCCCCTAAGTGTGGCCACCACCGTCCGCTACTTAGGCATTGACTTTACAAAAGATCTTCGTCGTTCGGCGACCTTAAATGCCAGGCGTCTGCTCCAAACGATCCGGGGAAGCCTCTTTCAACACCGATTTAGATCCCTGGATGTGATTCAACGTGCGCGTTACGTGAACGTTTATCACGCCTCTCGCATTCCCCATGTGGCACAAGTGTTCCCGATCCCGATATCCATTGCCCGTCGCATGATGATGGCGATGGGATCCTTTGTCTGTACTGGACTATTATTCAAGGTCCAATATGCCTCACTTTCCCTCCCACGGGATCGTGGTGGGGTCGGTCTCTTCCACGTCCCACAAAAAGTCACGGCACTGTTTGTTAGTTCCCAACTGAAAATATGGCGACACTGCCCGACGAGCATGACCGGACTGCTTTTACGAGAATATGCACCCGTCTCTAAAACATCCCCAGTCAATTTATCTGACATTCCAGGCCCTTTTTACTACATCCGACACTTCTTTTTGGAATTAAGCTACATTTACCAATCCTTACCTCTTTCACGAATATTACGGGCAAAGACTGTCTATGAGACCCTCCAACTACATCAGCCCCCAAATCCTATTGAACAAAAGTTTCCGCAAATCATATGGCGTCGTGCATGGAAAGCAGTACATGCAGTTTTTCTTGATTCCAGCGTCCAGTCCGCCTGGTATATCACCGTCAACGGTAAACAAGTCAACCGTTTTCGCCTGCACCGTATCCGACTCGCTGACACACCCCTATGTCTTCACTGTGGGGTGGATGACACCGACAACCACCGGTCCGAATGTGGTCCTTCCTCCGACGTCTGGAGACTCGCACAACGCATTCTCGCTTTCGTCACCCGACGTACACCTGCGCAGCTCTCATTCCAGACGCTGCTATTCCCGGACACGATTTATTACCCGGCCACGAAAACTAACGCTGTGAACTGGATACGCGGACACACCGTCCGCTACCTTTTCGACCGAGACGAGAAATCAGAACTGGATTACTGGACGTACCTCAATGATCGCCATTGCGCTATCGTTCGTAACCCCAAATACCAACAGTACTTTTCCAATTTTTTATGGAGCGTCTTTCACGATCCGCCTCCCAGCTGGAACGTTCAAACTATGAGAAGCTAATGTGATGTTCTTGTTGATATGAGTCCTGAAAGAACTGAAAACGGAACCTCTACAAAAATTATCGAGAAGACGAGTTTGGATGTTCCCCACTGAAGACGTGTGAAGAACTGCACAAAGAGAACAAGACATAGAACACTTCAATAAAGCAATAAAAATAAATAAATAAATGATTGCAAATGACTCCTTCCCATTCCTATGTTTTCCTCCTATCACTTAGTGTATCTAGGTTAGTTTGATTTGGGATAGGTATAGACAGGAGCCAACGCCTGAAGAGGTACAGTTAATTTTTTTTTTTTGTTATTTTTTTGTTTATTCTTAGGGCAAAAGTGGCGGTGGCACATAGGCCCCTTTATTTATTTTTCCTTTTTTTTGTAGTAATTTTTTTCCTGACCTTGGGGAGAAAAGAAAACAAAAAGAAAATAAAAAAACGGCAAAAAAAAAGTGAAACGTGTTCTTAAAAAAAAAAAAAAATAAAAATAAAATAAAATAAAAAATAAAAAAAAAAGCTGCATGGGCATCTGTTACCTATACACGCCATCCAAGCTCTATTTGACTCAATGCCCAGGCGTATCTTCTTTATTATTATTTTATAAATAGCTTAGGGTCATCAGTCCCTAAACTTACAAATTACTTATGAACTAGCTAACACTAATGACGGCACAAATATCCATGCCCGAGGGGGAATCCGAACCCCCGACCGTAGTGACCGTGCAGACTGTGACTGGCGCGCCTCAGTCCTCTCGGCCACCGCGGCCGGCCCAGGCGTATCAAGGCCGTTATTACTGCCAGAGGTGGTTGTTCTGGGTACTGATTTCTCAGGATCTATGCCCCCAAATTGCGTGAAAATGTAATTACATGTCAGTTCTAGTATAATATATTTGTCCAATGATTACCCATTTATCATCTGTATTTCTTCTTGGTGTAGCAATTTTAATGGCCAATAGTGTAGTTTGCAAGCCAAGGGACCGAGGACTTCAGCAGTTTGGTCCCTTAGGTTTGCAGCCCTTCGGCATCCAAGGAAAGAATAACTGCTCGTTCACCCTATTTGGATGCATTTCATATACCATCGCCGTAGTTGACGTTGCCGCCCTCACTACGCGTGTATCGAAAGAACATGCTAGCCCTTGCTACATGTCAGTGCTGCAAAAATCGCATTAGAGTTGCAGTACGTTGCATATACGTTGCAGCAATGCCCTCAAACAGAACTCGCTCTGTTAGCCCTGTGGTCTAACGCACCGCATTCCGAGACGGTCAGGCGTACCGCTCCCGGTTCAAATCCGCCCTGCGGATTAACGAAGGGGATCGGAGTGTCGGGCAACGTGGATATGGTTTTAGGCGGTTTTCCGCATCCCACAAGATGAATACTAGGCTGGTATCAAAGTTCCTCCTCAGTTACACGATTCGCAAACATTTTGTAACGCTTTTCATTTTCACAAGTATAACACTATACGCAGACATTTGGGGTACATGTATCCTCCCAGGGGGCATGGAGTGGCGACAGGAAGGGCATTAACACACGCCAAATCCGAAGTTAAGAAGCCGCCTCTGCATGTGCGGGATCATGGCGAAGAGAAAGAAAGAAGAAGAAAGCCCTCAAACGAAAATGTTTTTGACAGCCCCTTACAATTACCGCATTCTACAATACACTGAACGAGTGTTGGTACAAAATATTCAAAACCTCTCATTCCAATGAAGAGACGTTCTATAAACGAAATACGACTGACCACATGTCAAGCCCCAGGACGAGGCTATCTACCGTCTGCCTGCAGCACATTTCCCCTGCGAAATACACGTTCCAGAAACAAAAACAATTGAACAAAAAAACACCAGAGAAAAACTTGTCAGCTCAATCGCCTAATGGCCTCATTTCGCTTCTCAGTATCACTATTTTTAACATATTAAATTATTTTTTCCGCCAGGAAGAGCTCGAACTTCATCAAAATAATTGATTTGAATGCTTAAAGAAATAACAAAAACACAAAACGTTCAATTTCTATCAACAAATGTATACCAACATCCCCACCGTTCTGTGAAATACCCATTAATAGCATTATAATGTACACTGAAGAGCGGAAGAAAGTGGTGAAGGTATGCGCATACAAACACAAAGATATGCAAGCAATCAGAGAACACCACTACTTTCGGCAGTGCCTATTTAAGACAAGTTCAAGCGTTAGATCGGTTGCTGCTTTTCTAATGGTACGTTATTACGACTTAAGTGAGTTTGGACGTGGTGTTATAGTTAGGACGGATGTGCCGTGCTCGTCTGCTGTAAATGTGGTAAGCAAGTATGGAAAATGTGTCTTATTATACTGAATCTGATTCGCAACCCAATAGTTGAAGCAGACTTGGCAGAAAGTTTAGCGATTTTGATTATTTTTGGATCAATTTGAGTAGCTAAAATAGTTTGATGCCGACGGTAACGGTTGGGACTTAGCATCTGCTTGCTATCTCACGCTTTGAGATTTCGCTACGTTTGCTTGTTTTATTTAGTAAAGCTTTTGAAAACCCTCATTTTAAAGTTTGTGCGGAGAAAATCGTATGAGAATTTACGGAGTTTTCTTTGTGTAATTGGACTTAGACAAATTTTCGCTCCATTACACAATAGGCCCATAGTCTGGCAATTTCAAAGTTAGAATGCACCTTCAGTGGTCGATAGCAGCCACGGGAACAAACAACACTTCATTTCCTACCACGGGTTGTCCGGTATTTCATTGATTTTGTAATTTTTTGTAATCAGACCAAAGGCAGAATGAGCCGCGGAGGCCACGTGGCGAAGTTTGGTGGTATTGAGCAGAGTGGGGTAGAGTGGCGTCTTATCGTACAGTGTAATTCTAAGAACAGATGAAATTTCTAATAATATTTGTTTTTCTTTTTTGGAGGGCAATTAATTTTGTGGAAATCGCGGAGCCATGTGCTTCCAGCCGTAAATCTTGTTGCGTGGTTCAGTACAAAGGAAGGAGCGTCAGTTTTGCTTGTTGTCTGACTAAGCGCCATGTGTAGAATTCCTTTATAATATTTTTTATATGGTGTGTGTGTGTGTGTGTTTGAGTTTTGGGGGATTCCGTAAGATTTGAGCGGTTTATACCGTTGCGTGTCTCATGTCTTGCATTAAAACCAGCAATTTAATAACGGCCACCCTCTTTGCTGAACCTTTTTTTAAAAACAATTCTTTGCTAATTAAAAATGGAGTGGTTACTGCATGCAGTGTAAAAGTGGTTGATGAGCGAGTGCGCTGTGAAGAGGGATATCCTTACTAGTCCAATAAATCCTTTTTATCTCTCGTTTTCCATGCAGTGTGGCGTGAAACATGTTGAAAATTTATATGTTTAGGAGACCAGCAAGTCTATTAGTTAATTAATTTTAGAGCCTGTGGCTCAAAATGTTTGTCTGCTCTGCAAAGAGTGTTCACAACCCATCTTTTGTTTGTTTGTAAATTTAATTTGTCTAAGAGTATGGTTTTATTTGCGTACTACCGAAAAATAAAAGGATTCTTGTCCTGAATTAGTCGGACTTTATTATGAACAACGTATAAATTTAAAACAGAAAGCTGGAATCCTAATAACAGAAATTAAATAAAGTAATTAATATCAGATGAGTGATTAGGATGCAGGTAAAAGCTAAAATTCTGGGCAGTTGTCATAGTTTACCCCAACTCTGTATCGAAAGTTGTCACAATTGATTAAATACCAGGGGTCGTGTTCGCCGTTGCGCAATTTAGTTTATAATACTTTTTTTGGTTTGAAGCCTTTGATTAATTTATATATAAATAAAGAAACCCGGCAGTCAGCTGTCACAGCATTCGGTCAGAGCATGAACCATTTACTTTTATTAGCAATGTCAGCGTTATAAGCCGGCAAATTATATAAATAAAAATACCAAATTAAAATCATTGTAAAACAGGGGTAATTATGCAGCCTCTACATGTAAACTTCAGCGTTTGATATTTTAGTAAATACAATTCATTAGGTCCTAGGATTTTATCTGTCACTTTCCACTTCTTTCACCTCTGGCAGTACTGCTCATTTGAAAAATACCGAGTAACACCGTGGTTCGGAACCCACATTAAACTGTAGGTCCCACTATAACTGGCTGAGTAAGTCAGTTCGAAGGTCGGAAGAAGGCAACGGCATACCACCTCCCAACAGGGCCATGCCTAGTAAAGCACTTTAGTGTTCAATCTAATTTCCGGATACAATCATATATTTTGACGACATTACAGTGTTCAATGAATGAAATAAATCGCAATTTGCCATCAGTTGTGGCTTCACTGTACTAGGTTTAGATGGAATACCAAACTGCGGAGAATGAAAATTTTTGCCCGGCCGGGATTCGAACCCGGGATATCCTGCTTACTAGGCAAACGCGTTGACCACTCCGCCACCGAGGACACTTATATATATATATATATATATATATATATATATATATATATATATATATATATATATATATATATGGGCGTCCTTTCCACCCCTTCAGCCCGGCCTTACGCTCACCATAAGTCGCCTTCTTTGGCGCAGGCTTCATTGCCTTTATGTAAATCAAAGTTTTCTTCTATAGTACGTTTGATTTGCCTTCTTCTTCTGTGAGGCTTTCATTGAATAATATTTCTCCTTTGATTGTTTTCGAAAAACGCTCTCATGGGCGTTATGATATGAAATTAAGGTAAACGGAAAGCAATTATTTTTATCTTCCTTCTTGTTTTTGTAAACCTTGTGACACTTTCCTTATCGACACTGCTTTATTTGATACCAGTTATAAGTTCCAGACTGAAGAAGAACAGAAACATAATAAATAAGTATGAAAATAATGAGGTTAAAAAAATCGCATTTCGTCGCATGTCGTAGTTTAACGTATTGTCACTTCAAACCGATAACAGTACTATGAGGAATCTTTGAAACAAATCTTTGTATCTAGGTCGACTTAGTAACTTGTGATGTTCCGTTGATAACAACTGTAAAAAGTAAGGTAAGGGTTTCTTCTTATAGTTGATGCTGTAGTACACACAATATACAATGAGCCAGACGTAACTGTTATTTTTGGCGTTAGGAAAGAATTTCCAGTCTGGGTGCAAAATGTGCGTAGTCGTGATATTCATTGTACTAGTTCGTGTTATGAGAGACAACTTTTTCCTTGTCCAGGTCCATATCTCCGTTTGATCCCTGCAAGTGAACTTATGCGCGAGGGAGTCAACGAGAAGACATGCATTGCAATATGGAGTCGGGCGGAGTTTGATGTTATATAGTTTTTCACCTGTAGCGATGGCGTTGTTCACAACCTCGTACCAGACAGCTCGTACGTGAGACGGAAGCACGGGATTCTGAACATTTTTCCATATGTTCTTCCACTGAAGCCCCTGGTGTTTCGACTGGATTGGATGCGGTGGCTGCATTTTTGTAATTTCAGTATACAGGTTTTTTGTTGTTATTCCATTACAGTCTGCGTCGATGTGACTTAATTCTAAATAATATTTGCGAACATAGGCCAGACTGCTATTTATTCCACCTACATTCACCGGAGGCCTTTTGTCGCCAGGATCTAGACATGCGAAAAGTCGGTTCGTGATCGTGTTCAGGTTGCTCTGCAACATCTTCATTGTTGCATGTATGAAGATGGCCGTGCACTGGGCGTGAATGTTTTTCACACCGAGCCCTCCTTGCAGGCGTGATAACGTTGCGGTCGCAAAGGGAGGTTTAAAAATGTTTCCCCTCCAAATCAACCAACAAGCAATCGCTAAAATTCGGTCCGCTATCTTAGGGGGTAGTGGTAACACTGCAGCTGTATGGTATACTTTACTAAATACGTAGGTGTTGACAAAATCCGCTCTGTGGAAACGATCTAACGATCGGACATTGTGTTCCTTAATCGTGAATCGCAAACTATTCAACTTCTGCGTCCAATTTTGGTTGCTCATATGCAGTGGATTGGCTGTGATTTTCAGCCCGAGTTGTGTCCTCTCCTTGGTTTCCTGCAGCCACCTTGGTTGTTCCGTGTTTGTCGGAGGGCCTAACATCAATATTCTAGACTTTTCCATGTTGAGTTTTGCACCACTAGCACTAGTATATTTTTCTACAACCTGCCGTGCTATATCGAGTTCTTCTTGGTTGTTGACGACCACGCTCACGTCATCCGCGTACGCATGACATACTGTTCTGCTATTTAAAGTCCGGAGACCTTGTAGTTTGGCGTGGAACCCCTTGAGGAGCGGTTCGATGCCGAGTGCGTACAGTGTTGAGGAGAGAGGGCATCCTTGCCGCACCCCTCACTTAATCTTCACAGCTTCTGTTAACTGACCGTTTATTTTGAATTTGGACTGTGTGTGTCCAATGGACTTCCGTATAAGACTAACGATCTGTTCGTTGTACCCCATGTTGCGAATCGTATGTAGTAAGTACGTGTGGCTGATTCTGTCGTAAGCTTTCTCAAAATCCAAAAATACGACTGCGAGCTTACTTTTAGTAATCCATGTTAAGTGGGAGAGGTCCTTGTATTCCGCCAAAACGTGTGCCATTGTTCTTCCGGTCGCCGGGTGTGCATGATATGATCCTAAAACTTTTTTTAAAAGTGGGCTTCATTCTGTCGTTGATCAAGCGTGTAAATATTTTAAAATCCGAATTCAACAGAGTTATAGGACGGTACTGTGTTATCATCGTCGGATTTCGAGTTTTTGGCACAAGAACCACCATGCCTTCCGTGAAGGTTGGTGGTAATTCGCTAATAGACAGGAGTTCGTTGTACATTTTAGTAAGCTCAGTACCGATGACGTCCCAGAAGCTCACGTAGAATTCGATAGGCAAGCCATCTGTTCCAGCGGCGTTGTTACGTGGCGTGTGCTTTAAAAGTGCTTTCACCTCTTTGTCCGTGAATTCTTCTAAAATAGATACGTTATCTTCTTGGGTTACTTGAGTTGTAACCTCGGATAATAGATCCTCTTCTTCGGTGTCTTGGTACAGTGATTCGGAGTAGAGTTGTTGATAGTAATTCAGAATGCACAGCCGGCCGCGGTGGCCGAGGGGACTGAGGCGCTCCAGTCAGGGTCTGCACGGCCACTACGGTCGGGGGTTCGAATCCCCCCTCGGGCATGGATATTTGTGCCGTCCTTAGGATAAGCTAGTTCATAAGTAGTTGGTAAGCTTAGGGACTGATGACCCCGTAGTTAAGTCCCGTAAGTTCTACAAACATTTTGAACAGAATGCACAATTTTATCGCCCGTTGGTCACAGTAGACATTGCCATGCTCGTCTTTTATGTGGGTTATTATTTTCTGTTTCGCCCTCTTGGATTCACGAATGATGTGGTAAATTGACGCTTCTTCATTGCAGAGGTCATTTATGTTGCGTGCGCGTACTATCTTGCCCTGCCCAGATGGGCTAGTCAAGGATGTAACTTTGGCCTTGGTACGTTTAATTCGAGCAAAATTGTCTGCTGGATTAACCGAATCGGCGTAGAGCTCCCTTAGACAGGTGAAAAATACTTACATTGTTCTCTTCCTCCAATAGTTTTTTTTTTGTCTGGCGTACTGTATGATGGTTTTCCGGATATGTGGTTTGGCACAGTTTATCCACCAAGCCAAGCGTTCTCGGTATCGGGCTTGAAGTCGAACGCATCTGTTCCATGTTTCAATTACATCCTGTCTTAAACAGTTGTCTTGGAGAAGTGAAAGATTTAACTGCCAGTCTCCACGTCCAAGAAAGGTTTTTTGCTGCGTGAGTCTCACCTATACGTGATACGCACAGTGGTCTGAAAAACTAACCGGCCATATTTCGCAGTTTCTCACGGATCTGGAAAGGTCTGTTGTGCAGTAGATACGATCTAATCTGCTAGCGGACGTGTTTGTGACAAAGGTGAATCCTTGGGAGTTCGGTCTCAGGTTTATCCAGCTATCTACCATATGGAGGCTCTCCGTTAAAACATGAAGCTCGTCACAATAGTTAAAATTAGGAATTTGGTCCTCTCTGCGGAGGACGCAGTTAAAGTCTCCCCCTAAAATTATCTTCGAATTCGCTCTCGGAATGAGACGGGCCAAGTCGTCCCGGTAAAACTGGCTTCGACTACGTCTATTTCCAGTGCCTGACGGTGCGTAGATGTTAATTAGAAGGATATCTTGTATTTGAAACGAGATGCCCCGGCCGTTTTCAAGCAGTGCTGTCATTTCGTAATGTATGCCATGTCGTACCAATATAGCAGTTCCACTTTCTTGTCCAATATTAAAATTCACGTCGTAGCCATATATATTGTCTAATTCTGTAGTTCAAACTTCCTGGAGCATGAGTATGTCGATATCCGCAGCATAAATGTAATCTTTTAAAGCTTGTACTTTTCGTGCGGATTCTAACCTATTGATGTTTAAGGTTGTGACTTTATAATCTTGCATGGGTCTGTGTGGATTTAATCCTCCATTTCTTCAGCCCATGCAGTTGGTTTATCCGGTGGGTGGTGTCGTGTATCATCCGTCGGTTCTTCCTGTGTTGTTTCACGTCGGGAGGGCGCGGGAGTCTGCGCTCGTTGCTTTCCCTTTTCTTCTTCCGTGGTGTTCGTGGGATCGGCGTGTCCATTTTTAAGGATCTTCTTGGTTCTTTGCCGTTTTCGATCTAAGTCTTGAATTTCTTCTTCCGTTTGCGTTCGCAACTTCTTAGCTTTAGTATTCCTCTGTTGTGAAGAGTTGATCTCCATTCGTTGCGTATCTGCCGTTTCCTTGCCAGTTTGGCAATGGTTGGCAGACTGTGAGGATTTTTCAACAGTGGACTTTGGTTCTGAAGTATCCATTTCGTTTTCTGGTTCCCGTACTTCGGCGGAGGTCTGTGCCGCTACAGACGGCGCCACCTGTTGGCGGTGCTGCGTACCACCAGGTTCCGCGCTGGCCGCTGTCTGCTGTTGTTGACAGGGCCGCGTCTCCTCGGCCGCCGTTACGGACATAGCCGTCACGGCGTCCGTTTCCTCTTGTCTACCCGCATCAGTAATGCTGCTGACTGGTGGCTCTGCGTTCTCAATCATATTTCTAACGGGAACAGGCACAGCAGGTTGTACTCCAGGAAGAGGCTGTAACTGCTCGTTTCGACGTGGCGACGTATTGGAGAGCACGGTTGCGTACGTTTCACCACCCGATTCTGCAGGGGTAGTTGTACAGGATGGGTGGTTCTACGCACGTTCCGTACGTTGGGACATTCTGCACGTAGGTGTTCCGGTGAGTTACACTTATCGCAAGTCGGGGTTGGCCTTCGTATATTACGAGAGCACGGAAACCTTGAATCATGATTTGCGACGGTATGTGCTTCCGCAAGTCGATGGTAACACTTTTTACGCCATTATCGACGTTAAAGTGTTTTAGTCCAGACGATTTCTCACGTTGAATGTCGAGTACGTTCCCATAAGGCGTAAGTGCCTGTTCGAATTTCTCGAGTGGCATTTCAAAGGGAACATTGAAAATCCGCACAGTACGGAGACCTAAACCAGCAAAACTAACAGACACCTTACTAATTTCTCCATTATCGTGAACGAAGTTGATAGAACCTTTCGTTTTAGCCATAATCCGTAGACAAATGTCTTAGTCAACTACTTTCACGTACAATATGTTTTCTAAGAAATCATACTGCATTCCTATTACATCTTCGTCTTTTAAACCTATGTCGTCATACAACCATTCGACAACGCTGGAAACTTTGGGACGTCCATAGCCAAACGAAAATCCAAATTTCAGGTTACAATGTCTCATCGAGGAATCCATGATGTTTTCGTATCCGTACTTACAGGATTTAAATATCTCCGTCAACAGCACGCGCTGTAGGCCGCTTCCCAGCGAGGTAGGCCGCACTTCCTCACTCGGCCGCTGTCGCGACGGAACTGTTGGACACAGTAACCAGCCCCGCTGCAGAGGACTCTTCCCTGCACGTCTCCCGCCACACCCAAATCTCCACTCACCACGCTGTCTCTTTCCTGTTGCCACAGCTTATTTGTTCTGTAATGCTCGCAGCCACAATACTGTATTCCCGCATTCCTCTGCAGTCGGGCTGGTCAGCGTGTCCTCGGTGGCAGTCTGCCGGCGGACGGCGAGGAGGAAGGTTGTGCCGTGCTGTACGCTGCACCGACGCTGTTTACGAGTGGTGAGTCGCTGCGCTTGCTGTAGCGGTATTCGTTGTGCTGTACAGAAAATGAGAACGATTTCGTGATGACGCAACCGGTTGTAAAGGATAGGAAAGATACCCTGAGGTTCACGTTTGATAAGAACTTGACTCGACCAAAATCGTTCGAAGTTGGGGAATGGTTAGAGACTGAATTTAAACTGGGACTAGATGACATAATTGGGATCCATCTGTCGACTGTAAGCAGCATGGTTTTCGTGAAATTAGCTCGATAATTGTCGAATCTTGTGGAGGCGAGGCAAAATTTAAATACAGTGACGGAAAAGTTGGCACTGTTTACGTCTCTCATGCTGGCTTTGGAATACGGACAGTTCGCATATTTGAACTTCCATTTGAAATAACCAGTGAAGAGATCGATGACGTAATTTCGAAGTATGGCAGGGTTATCAGTAACATTGGCGAGAGATGGTCCAACTCCCATAAATTTCCGGTTTTAAACGGAGTGCGCCAATTGAAAGTCGAGCTACGGAGACACATTCCATCGTACATTGAGGTTTGTGGTTACCGTGCGATAGTTATGTACGATGACCAGCGTAAGACGTGTGCAGCTTGTGGCAAAACAGGCCACGTGCGAGCCGAGTGCCTGCAGCGGCGCGTGGCGCAGCTGCCCGCCGGCGAGGCAGACAGGCCCCCCGTGTTGACAGCCATGCCCGTGACGGCAGAGCAGCTGCTACAACTGCGGCCCCCGAATTGAGTACGTTTTCTGAAGTACCTGAGGCAGATAACGTTATGGAGACTGTAGAAATTTCACAACAGAACCCCTCTACGCATATTGAAACTCCAACATCTGTTGTAGTCGTGGAGGAACAGGCTTCAGGTTTAATAATGGACACTAGTCCAGCGAAAGTAGCAAACCGTCAAGAAGAAGAGGCTACTGCTGGTACGCAGACGGCACCGAGCGCAGAGCCTAATATTAATCTGAAGGACTTGACCGGAGAAAAAGACAAAAAGCTAGAGGTTTCAACCACAAAAGCCAAAGACCATGTTCGAGAAACAACTGTCGCTACAGAAGACAGTGGAGCTTCTCCACAACGAAGTCCTACAAGAAGAAATAAGAAGAGGAGACTTGCTGCTAAGAATGCTGAAGAACTAGCACGTCCCTTGAGAGAAAAAGCTAAGGAGATCAGCAAGAAGCAACGTGAGGAATCACTAAAGACCTCGGTTGCGAGCACGCAGCACAGTTCATTGTGTCATATCCCACCGGAACAGCTGCCACAAGGAAAAATGCAGCAGAAACCCCCTTGCGATGTAAAGGTTTCTTTCGCAATACGAGATTCGAACTCGGACACCCTGAAGAGCAACCAGCACAAAAGCTGGGCAGAGGAGTTGAATGAAAGAAGTGCAGATGAAGAAATGGCGGATATTGTTACAACCGCGAAGCCCATTGATCAGCAAGAAGATGAACTGAGCGTGATGGATACAACTTCCTTGGAACAGATGAGTGGAACAGGGGATGTTTCCGACAGTACCTCATATGACGAATTTTAACATAAATTAGTAACAATATGAACGCAACACAAGCTTTCAAAGTCGCCACGCTAAATATTAATAAAATACGCTCTTCCATCCGTCTCCAACACGTGAAAGATTTTGCGCACGCAGCCGATATTGACATACTACTTTTGCAGGAAGTATCAGATATCAATCTCGATGCGATACAGGGCTATAACGCAATCATCAACCCTGGCAACGGTGCAGAATTAGGAACCGCAATTCTAACGAAAGAAGGCATTCGAGTCAAAGAAATAGAAAAACTTGTAAGCAGCAGAGGACTTGCGGCAACTATCAACACCACGCGCATTATCAATGTGTACGCACCATCCGGAAATAATAACAGGCGTGCGAGAGCGGAATTTTATAGAAGTGACATCGTTCCTCTCTTCCGTAACCATAAAGATCATATTATCCTAGCCGGTGACTTCAATTGTGTTCTTAACCCCAAAGATCAGATGCCGAACTGTAATAAATCCATCGAACTTGAGCGTATAGTACAACAACTGAAATTAACCGACACCTGGGAGCATACCCACGGTGCGGCACCTGGGTTTACTTACTTTACTAGTCATTCAGCCAGCAGGCTGGATAGAATTTATGTATCAGCTGATATGAAGGACCACATTCTCCAGTCTGAAGTGTGGCCCACCTGCTTCTCTGATCATGCGGCTTACATCACTACAATTAATTTGCAGAAACAAGAGACTTACCGAGCTAGAGGCTTATGGAAACTCTACATCTCACATCTGCAAGATGAGGAATGTCGTGTGGTGATCACCAATGTCTAGCAACAATGTGAGAACAGAATACCGTCATACAGCTCGATCACAGCTTGGTGGCTGCAGTGTGCGAAGCCAAAGATACGTAAAACGCTGATTGAATACTCACGACAGAGGAACTTTTGGTATAAAAAAACCACTGAATTTTATTTTCAATGTCTTAGGGATTTGTACACTATGGATGAACAAATGATAGACAATTACACAAGGATTCAGAAAATCAAAGCAAAAATTTTAGCTCTAAAACGGAAGCAAGCGGATGGTTTTAAAATACGGTCTAGAGTGCAGAATAATATAGACGGGGAAGAACCGTCAATATTCCACGTTATGCGTGAAAACAAGAGAGGGAGTAGAAAAATCCTGACAGAACTTAAGTTACCTAATGGACAAACTCTTACGAAACAAAATGAAATTAAAGACGCAATTCATAACTATATATCGGAACTAATGTCACAGAAAACCACTGATGAAAATATGCAGGATGAGCTGACAAGGAACATAACACGAAGATTCACTGTGGAGGAACGAAGACATCTCACAACGGATATAGAAGAGGAAGAGCTGAAAGATGCAATAGCACGGAGTCCTAAAAATAAATCCCCAGGACCTGATGGGATCCCCATAGAATTTTACCAAGTGTTCTGGCCTATACTGAAGAGCAAATTACTAAGTATGTGTAACGATTTTCTGACCGGCAATGTCGACATCCCAAAAGAATTCCCGGAGGGCGTTATAGTCGTAATTCCAAAGAACTCAGCAAGCAAAGGAATTGAAAATTTACGTCCGATCACACTACTGAATAGTGACTATAAGATTTTTGCACGCATACTGGCAAGAAGAATGAAACTGATCATGAATTCAATAACTGGCCAGTACCAAAAATGTGTCGGTAAAGACAGAAGTATCTCACAAAATATATGCGAATACCGGGATATCATATCAACTGAGGAAGTCTGTCGAATAAAGTGTGCAATAGTGTCGTTAGACTTTGAGAAGGCATTTGACAGAGTCAATCATCAATACCTTCTTAATACCATGAAAGTAATGGGGTTCTCTCCGGGTTTCCTGCGGATAATTGAACAAATATTACGTAATAGCGTAGCACGTATAATGATAAATGGACAATTAAGCCAACCGACTATGATGGATTCCTCTGTAAGACAAGGATGTCCCATGTCAATGGCGTTATTTGCCATTGCGATCGAACCTCTGCTTTCCACGCTTACACAACAACTACAAGGATTGCAGATAAATAGCCAGAAAATAGTATGTAACGCATATGCAGACGATGTTGGTTTTTTGGTTAGGAACGAGCAAGAACTGGCGCAAGCTCTGCAGGTGGTGCACAAATATGAACTGGCATCCGGAGCGAAGCTAAACAAAAGAAAGTCAGGCATTATGAATATAGGTAAAGGGAAATGTACGCCAAGCCTAGAACAGTTACCAGAAGTTGACCAACTCAAGTGCTTAGGGATTGAATTCAGGAATAATATCCAGCATACCATCGCTATAAACAACAGACAACTACTTGCTAAAATACGTGCAGTCATTCAAGAATACAGACTGAGGCACCTTGACGAACTTCAAAAAACCACGCTTGTTAATGTACACATGACATCGAAACTTCATTATGTTGTACAAGCCTTTCCCGTACCGCACGGCATCGCCAACAGAATCATGTCGGCATTGGGGAACTTTGTCAGCCAAGGCAATATTTTTAAAGTGAAGTTCAGCACACTCACACTTCCTACACAGAAAGGTGGACTGAACCTCACAGATGTCACCTATAAGTTAAGATCTTTGTATGTGTGCAAGACGTACGAGCTATGGAAAACGTCGCCCAGCAGCCTCACAGCCCATCTGCTAAATGAAATAGCTCCTGTCAGCATACAACCTCCAATTGATGTACATCACATTCCTATTGGCTTTTATCATTTTAGACACGTTTTAGTCGAATATAGCTATCTATCTTCGACAATAACAGGACAGAAGATGATGATCGTGACGGAAGTTTACAGGGAACTCATGAAAAACAAGGGAAATAATGCCATCGAACAAAAATATCCTGTTTACGACTGGCCAATAATTTGGAAAAATATTCACGACCCCAACCTTCCTTCTAAAGTAAAAGCCACATGGTACAAAGCTGTAAACCGGAAAATAACAACTAACGACAAACTTCATGCCATACATCTCGTCAACTCTCCCTTGTGTATATCATGCCATCTTACGGATACAGAAGAACACAGGCTGGTATGTGACAGCGTCAAGGACATTTGGCAGTTGGTCACACAGAAATTAGCAATTATCAATAGGACGACGCCTAATGTCTACAAACCATCAGATTTTTTTAATCCACAGGCAAATCCTTACCCCATGACCAAACGAAATGCCGTCAATTGGATAATAGGACACACAGTGCACTACATCATGACGCACGATAAAAAGAGCAAGGAAGATTACTGGCTCTACATCACGACCCAGCACCATACACTAACTCGAAGAAAAAATTACAAAAAGCATTATGCATGTTTTCTGAGAAGAACAATCATCTGAAACGGTGATTGTAACAATACACTCTTAATGAAACATTAAGCGCTGAAATTTTCGGCCGGTTGCGTAATCGGAGTTAAGAGAAGCCCCAGTTTTGCAATAAATATTGATTAGATGAGAGGACGAACATTTCGAATTCGATTATCAACGGTAAACTACAAAATAAATTTCGAGAAGACGAACTCCGAGGGCATACACCGTGCTGGAAAAGGAACGCCTGTATAAAACGATGTGATTGATATATCACCCTTCTTCAAGACCCCTTTATTTCCAGCTCATGTGCATCCATAGAAGTTCAGGAGGAAGGAGAAGGATCAATTTTATTTATTTATTTTAGGTCCTGTTTATATTTAATTTGGCTTTCGCAGAAGAACGTTAAAAACAAAACTTCGACGAAGAGGTTTCAATTTAGTTTCAGAAAAAAATTTTCTTTCACAGACTTTAGAAGAAGGAGTCCTCACGACAATTTAAATCTTTTACAAGGAGAAATTTTATTTGTCTCTAAAGAAGAAATTACTATATCATAGCTACTGAAGCTAGCCGATGAAGGCTATTTTGGCGAGCGGAAGGACGGGTTGTAGGGGAGGATAGAGACCCGAAAAAAAAAAAAAAAAAAAAAAAAAAAAAAAAAAAAAAAAAAAAAAAAAAAAGGTGGCAGAGTGGTCAACGCGTCTGCCTCGTAAGCAGGAGACCCCGGTTTCAAATCCCGGCCGGGCAAAAATTTTCATTCGCCGCAGTTTGGTATTCCATCTAAACCTAGTACAGTGAAGCCATAACTGATCGCAAATTGCGATTTATTTCATAATATCTGGATTGTTTACTGCTTTACCTTACCTTACCTTACCTTACCCTAAAAAGGTAATACTTTTCATTAAAATGTAATACCTTTCTGTGAACATGTCAATCTGTATCTTCTGTGATCATATCATCTTTGTAAGTCGCACATATTGAAATTATATTAGCAACATTCAGTTCTTAGTTGATGGGCCGGCCGCGGTGGCCGAGCGGTCTGCGGCGTGCCAGTCACGGTCTGCACGGCCGCTGCGGTCGGGGGTTCGAATCCCCCTTCGGGCATGGATGTTTGTGCCGTCTGTAGTATAAGCTAGTTCATAAGTGGTTTGTAGGTTTAGAGACTGATGACCACGTAGTTAAGTTCCATAAGCTCTACAAACATTTGAACATTTTGATTTTTTGTTAGTTGATGAAGGGATAAAAAAGCCACAAGCTATTCAGTGATTCAATAAATAATTTTTCTGAACATCATCAAACATAAACATTGTTATATCTCGGGCCCACAGTGTTAGAAATGTCGTATATTGACATAATGTGAAAGGATAGTCCAAACACTGTAATTAATTATTTATTTATTTATAACAAAAGATATCTTTCGGCATTTAATGCATCATCAGGTGTTTCTGCAAAAACATTTTCTTATTTGAGTATGAATCCAAATGCAACATCAATAAATTTTTGTAAATAACATTTTACAAATTTCACTTAGAAAGTGTGCAGTACGTTCCGTATTTAGAAGTTGTACTGCACACTTTCTAAGTGAAATTTGTAAAATGTTATTTAGGAAAATTTATTGATGTTGCATTTGGATTCATACTCAAATAAGAAAATGTTTTTGCAGAAACACCTGACTATGACATTAAATGCCGAAAGATATCTTGTGTTATAAATAAATAAATAATTTTAATCTGCCAGGAAGTTTCATATCAGCGCACACTTCGCTGCAGAGTGAAAGTTTCATTCTGGAAACATCCCTTAGGCTGTGGCTAAGCCATGTTTCCACCATATCCTTTCTTCCAGGAGTGCTAGTCTTGCATGGTTCGCAGGAGAGCTTCTTTGATGTTTGGAAAGTAGGAGGCGAGGTACTGGCGGAAGTAAAGCTCAGAGGCGGCATCGTGAGTCCTGTCGGGATAGCACAGTCGGTAGTGTGCTTGCCCGCGAAAGGCAAAGGTCCCAGGTTCGAGTCCCAGTTCCGGTACACAGTTTTAATCTGCCAGGAAGTTTCATATCAGCGCACACTCCGGTGCAGAGTGAAAGTTCCATTATGGAAACATCCCTTAGGCTGTGGCTAAGCCATGTCTCCACCATATCCTTTCTTCCAGAAGTGCTAGTCTTACATGGTTCACAGGAGAGCTTCCGTGAAGTTTGGAAAGTAGGAGGCGAGGTATTGGCGGAAGTAAAGTTGTGAGGCGGCATCGTGAGTCGTGTCGGGATAGCACAGTCGGTAGTGCGCTTGCCCGCGAAAGTCAAAGGTCCCAGGTTCGAGTCCCGGTTCCGGCACACAATTTTAATCAGCCACGAAGTTTCAAATAAATAATTAATTACAGTGTTTGGACTATCCTTTCACATCAGGTTTTCTTTTTCTTTTTGATAATATTATCAAGTTCTGTCCAGTGACGGAAAATTCAGTTAATTGTAAATTACTTTAGCATGTACCTTTACTGTATGCGACGCTTGCAATAAGAGTCTTAAGTTTCCCTTACGGTCGGGGACAAAATATTCCTCGTAACGAAACGTGCCTGTGTATGAGCCGAGAGTGACGTATCAGGTATAGTCAGAAGTGGAGGCGCGCCGTATTGTGGCGTCGGGTGAATGCAGCTTCCGCCGAGGTGAGGAGCAGCGCGCGGGCCAACTTGTGCCAGCCGACAGCCGCCGTTCCATCAACAAAACGCCCGCTCACGCATCTGTGGGCTCCATCTGGCCTCCTTCACCGACGTTCCTCACCGTTCGGCAACATTCGGTGGCGGCTGGGTAGTCGCTGCTTTTACTGTATTACGCAATAACTCAATCAGTGTGCTAAACACTTGTAATATTTATGGCTTAAAGCCATCATAGTAAGATCGAAGTACTACTTCAGTGCAGCAGGTTAGGACCAGTAGGCGACAGATGGTAAAAGCTGATGAGAACCACGAGATGTGGTACAATACGTCTGGTTCTCATGGAAAAGAGCACTGGCAAATTTCCCCGAATTGTAGGGAAGTCCGCGAGCGGCAGTCACTGGACGCCGATTGGCTGTAGCACTGGCGGTCACGCGCCGAAACGCATTCATACTTTTGTTTATATTTATTAAACTAATTATTTAGTCAATGTCAAACTCAATTTAGAAATACCCCTCAAAGTCAAGCTCTGCTCTGAGTAGGTGAAGCATATTAACAATTGCTAATTCAATAAATTTGTAATTTTTAAAAAATGGTCTTGCCCTCCTTGTTGTGCTTGTTTGGAACAATAAATTAATTTGTTAAACTATAATCCTTTTGTGCTAATTTAAATTCTCCCCCCATCACTTATTTTGGATTAATGTGGGGAATTTGTTCATGTATCTTGTGTCTCTGCTCCCTTATGGAGGAGAGAATAGTTGCGTTTCCGATGCCAACATTTATGATTTTAGATTTAGATCCATGACTGCGGATCATTATTTAATTGTGTGCGGTTTCCTGTAAAGATTACAGTAAAGGTAGAACTGTTTGCTTAACTAATAGAATCAGAGTTTTGCTTAAGGAAACTGTATACTTCCGCCGCTGTGTGAATATGGCCGTAATTAGATTTTGTTAGCAGGCAGTCAATTATTAATTTCACAAACACGGCTAGTTAACAGACAAAAGAACAGCGTACGAGTTTCAAGCTGTGCGCTCGATTAAGATTTAACAAGAAAGTCTACAGCAGTTAGACTGGGATGAGGTTTATAAGGAACATGATGTTTATCTAAAATATTACTTATTTCATGATACATTTGTAACGGTATTTGGAAACTGTTTGCCCAAGAAATTAGTTAAATATAATTGTAAGAAAACCATGCAAAAAACCATGGCTTACTAAAGGAATAAAAATATCTTGTAACCGAAAAAGGGATCTATATCTATCTGCAAGAAAGAGTAATAACCGAGAAGCAATGAAATATTATAATAACTACTGTGCTACATTAAGAAAAGTTATTAAAAAATTACGAAGCATGTGCATCTTGTCTGAGTTCCTCTGAAAATAAAATTAAAACAATTTGGAATATTATTAAAAGGGAGACAGGGCAACCAAGAGCAGAGGAAGAGGGAATTACCATCAAAACAAATGAAAACTTAAGTAACAAAAAGTCAGAAGTTGAAAAAAAATTTTAATGATTACTTTTTAAATGTTGTTGATAAAACAGGATCTACATGATCATTAGAAGGAGCAAGGCAGTTAATGGAAGAGGCCATACCTACACAATTTGATACAATTGAAATTCCACCCACCTCTCCTTCAGAAATAAGGAAAATAATAAAATCTCTCAAGAGTAAAAGGTCATATGGAATTGACGGCATTACCAGCAGGGTATTAAAAGCTTGTTCCCAAGAGATAAGTAGGATTCTCAGCCATATATGTAATAGCTCTTTAAAGCAAGGTATTTTCCCGGATAGAAAAGGAGATACGTCTGATGTCAAAGACTACAGCCCAATCTCACTTCTGACAGCATTATCCTAAATTTTTGAAAAAGTTATCTATTCTCGAGCTGCTTCACATATTAGTAAAAATAAAGTTCAAACAAAATGTCAGTTTGGTTTTCATAAAAGCTTTTCAACAGAAAATGCTATTTTTACCTTCACTGATGAAATATTAAATGCTTTTAATAACCGGACATCACCAGTTGGTACTTTTTGTGATCTTTCAAAGGCTTTTCATTGTGTAAATCATGGGATCCTTCTAGATAAGCTTAAGTATTGTGGTATGAGTGGGACAGTGCACAAATGGTTTAAATCATACTTAACTGGAAGAGTGCAGAAAGTTGAAATAAGCAGTTCACTTCATATAGAAGAAACAATTAATTCCTCTAACTGGGGAGTTAATCAAAACGTGGTCCCACAAGGTTCGGTCTTTGGTCCCTTGCTTTTCTTAATATATATTAATGACTTGCCATTCTATATTCACAAAGATGTTAAGCTAGTTCTTTTTGCTGATGCTACAAGTATAGATATCACGCCTGACAAACAGGAATTAACTGATGAAATTGTAAATGATATCTTTCAGAAAATTATTAAGTGGTTCTCTACAAATGGACTCTCATTAAACTTTGATAAAGCCCAGTATATACAGTTTCATGCAGTAAATGGCATGACACCATTAATAAATTTAGACTTTGAACAGAAATCTTTAGCTAAGGTAGAATATTCAAATTTTAGGTGTTTGCATTGATGAGTGATTGATTTGGAAGAAACGTTTGAGTTCAGCTAATTATGCTATCAGGGTCATCGCAAATTTTGGTGATATACATCTCAGTAAATTAGCTTACTATGCCTATTTTCATTCACTACTTTCATATGGGATCACATGCTGGGGCAATTCAACATTGAGTAAAAAAGTATTCATTGTACAAAAGCGTGTAATCAGAATAATTCCTGGAGCCCACCCGAGATCATCATGCAGACATTCGTTTAGGGATCTAGGAATCTTTACTGTATCTTCACAATATATATATATATATATATATATATATATATATATATATATATATATATATATATATATATATATATATTCACTCATGTAATTTGTTATTAACAATCCGACCCAATTTAGAAGTAATAGCAGTGTGCATAGCTACAACACTAGGAGAAATGGTGATATACATGATATTCACTATTCAAGGTTAAATCTAACTTTGTCACAGAAAGGGGTGAATTATGCTGTCACAAAAGTCCAAATACGATCAAAAGTCTGACAGATGGCCAATTAGTATTTAAAAAGAAATTATAGGAAGTTCTGAATGGCAACTCCTTCTACTCTGTAGATGAATTTTTAGATAAAACTTTTAAAAAAAAATTAAAAAAATAAAAAGTAAAATGTAATTAAAAATCCTTAATATATTGATTGTCATGTATAGATAACATGTACTAAACTGACACGTTCCACATCATTACGAAATGTCGTATATATGATCTATGGAACAAGTATTAATCTAATCTAATCTACTTGCGTGAGCGTTGTACGCTTCACAGCGTAAATGTTGTCTCTGAACGTCCGTACAACAAACTCCTAATGAAGTTGATGGCATTCTTCAAGTAGAGGAACGCAGCCTAACTACTAGCTCTAAAAGAATTCCTGCCCAACTTGTTACTCCACAAACACGAGTAATACGCACAATACACGAGCAAGGTCTGTTCAAAATGTTCAAATGTTTGTAAGGCTTAAGGGACTTAACTGCGGGGTCATCAGTCCCTAAACTTTCAAACTACTTATGAGTACCTTATACTAAAGACGACACAAACATTCATGCCCGAGAGGGGTTTCGAACCCCCGACGGCGGACGGCCTCGCGCACCGAAACACAGCGCTCCAGCACGCGCAGCTAGTTCGCCGCGGTGCAAGGTCTGTATCCATTTCATTGAAAAAGTGTTCATCATCTGCATGGAGGAGGTGTTGCCGCCCAGAAAGAATTCTCTCAATGGATCATTGTCACTGATCGATGAATTTCATGTATTCTATTCACTGATCAATCAACATTTACGCGAAACGGAATCAATAACACACGCAGCTCTCACGTATGTACAGATAAAAATTTGCACGCTACTGTGGAAATGAATTTTCAACGATGCTTCTCATTCAACGCATGGTTCGTTATTATTGATGGCGCCGGCCGCAGTGGTCGAGCGGTCTGCGGCGCGCCAGTCACAGGCTGCACAGCCGGTACGGTTGGGGGTTCGAATCCCCCTCGGGCATGGATGTTTGTGTCGTCTTTAGTATAAGGTATTTTACAAGTAGTTTGTAAGTTAAGGGGCTAATGACCCCGCAGTTAAGTCCCTTATGCTTAACAAACATTTTTTTATTATTGATGACCAGCTCATCACTCCAGTTGTTTTAGACAACCGTCCTAATGGGATGCGGTATCTTCATGTTCTTGGAAACGTGTTAATTGAATACGTGGAGTTTATCCCTTTGGCAACTCGAGTTCGTATGTACTTTCAGCTTGGTGGAGCTCCTATACATTCCGTACGACCAGTGACACAGTATCTTAACACAACGCATTCCTGGTCGTTGAATCGTTCAGCACCGAGGTCACCCGATATTACCCTATTCGATTTCTGTTTCTGGTAGTGGCTGAAGAGCGAAGTGTACAAGATCAGAGTGTACAGAAGAGGAACTTGTCGCTTGCATTTTACATGCTTGTGCTCAAGTAAAGAAATGCACAAATGAGCTCGATCAGCAACTTGAGCAACAAAAAGCAAAGAAGTAGACGGTCGACTGTTTGAACATCTCCTGTGAGGAAAGTTACACAATTACACAAACCGTAATTATGTTAGTTTAGTGTCACTTGCATTGGCGGCGCGTTCTGTCTTCACTGGTTCAGTGCACCCCCAGAAAAATGCTCGTCGTGAAGAAAAATAAATAGATAATTTTTTTTAAAAAAGTGTTTTTAAACTGCCATTCTTCGTTTCATTCTTCTATAAGGTCATTTTATATGCACATTTAAAGTATGTTTATCGGATGAGAAACGTTTTACGTCGCGGAGATGGCACGTATACGAGCCGCAGCGTTGTAATGCGCATGCTCGGCTGAGGTTCACATTCTGTTCTGAAGCCGCTGGAAGCAGTATATGGGCGCTCCCGCGACAAGGAGGGGCGAGGGGAAACGCCGCTCTAACATTGGCGTTGGAGCTGGTGGAGATGCCAGCTCCTGGCTACTCGAGCTCTAGCGGTTACGCACGAATGGTCCCGAAGCAAAAAAAAAAAAAATGATCAAATGTTTGTAAATCTATCGGACCAAACTGCTTGGTCATTAGTCCGTAGCTTACAAACTACTTAAACCAAGGTAAACTAACCTAAGGACAACACACACACCCATGCCCCACGGAGGACTCGAACCTCCACGGCGAGCAACCGCGCGCTCCGCAGCGAGACGCTTTAGACCTCTCGGCTACTCCACCGCGGCGTTGCTTAGTGTCACGTCTCTCCATTGTAATAAATTCATTTCGTTACAGTCACTTAACAGTGCAATCAGTTACTTACTGTTCATGTACATATTCATAATGTTCTTGCTGTTTATTATCAAAGAAAAATGAACACAGTTCAGTATCTTTTAGAAACAAATTTCTCAGTTTTATGCTTGGAAGAAAAGTGTGAAACAAGCCAGTTTGCGACATTCTTCAGATCTCTTTAACAAAAATATAGCTAATGGGAGGGGGGAGAGCTCTTTCCCGCAGTGCCACTTGCAGAGGTGCGCCAAAATTTCTCTTTGGGCGCGACGGAAGGGGGGGGGGCACTATCGACATCCGGAAATCAAAGAAGTGAACGCCCAGTCATCTGAAGCACCAGCTGCCACTGGTCACTTGCGGATGTTTATTACAATTTTTTTTGTTCAGAATCACCAGTACTATCACCGCTGAAAATATGTACCTTTCTTCCCGCCCCATACTATATTTCGCAGTACTCCAATTTGTGTTAGTTTTATTATGCGCCTGAGCGCGATCACTTAATTAAAAGATATTTACTGTTTACTTCAACGTTTCATTTTGCACAGGTCAATTAAAATGGTTTCTGTCTTTGTTACGTGGCCAACGAGTAAGAGCCGGCAAGACGCGACCGTGGGCTTCTACCGACGCGGTTCCGGCGGCAGTTGCCCCCAGTTCGGCAACTTTTAATGAGCACAAGAACGGCATTGGAAAAAGCCCAGTTAATCGCTCACTCGAATTCCGCAACTCTGCACACAGGTAGCGGAAGGAACGATCCCTCTAAATGAGCAACCAGGCTGAAAATTCGGGCTATAAATAGGCAACGTCAGTTCCATGATTGTCTCAAGCGGGTAACTTCTCTGCAGGCTTATACAATGTTCTGTTGTGTTCTTCACGTGGCGGTTATCGAAGAGAAAAATAGGGCAAATAGACGTACCCATGGTAATATACATTAGTTTAAGAAGTTGAAAGTAGCCTTTTATTAAAATAAGCAACTTCTCGGGCAGTTGAGATCCGTATATGTAAGTTAAAACGCTCACTGCTGCTCTAAATTACTTTATGAGTGGCCACAGTACAAACGCAACGGAAATTTATTTAACTGCTCACTGCTTGAGGGAGCAGCCTACGTTTTAACAAATACAAAATCAACGTTAAAAAATAAATGAATAGATAAACATGGGACGGGGAGCATGAAATCATAAAGCAGGGGTTTGATACTTTAAAATCTTAATCTATTCAATAAAATAACAAGCAAATAAATGTGGTGAGACCAAATCAAGCACACACCTTGTACAAAAGTGAATTAAATCATATAATTACTGCCCATATTAAAATTGTTTCTGCCCTTTATGAATATGGAGGTAATGTGGGAGGAAATTTGCCAACACAAAATGGGTAACTGAAAGCACATTCATTCATCACAGACAAGCGCATAAAGCTAGGCGGTACAGCCGGCCGCAGTGGCCGAGCGGTCTGCGGTGTGCCAGTCACGGTCTGTGCGGCCGCTGCGGTCGGGGCTTCGAATCCCCCCTTGGGCGTGGATGTTTGTGCCGTCTTTACTATACACTAGTTCATAAGTAGTTTGTAAGTTTAGGGACTGATGACCCTGTAGTTAAGTCCCATAAGCTATACAAACATTTGAACATGTTTAGGCAGTACATTTCAAAACTGTAACACTTAAAAGTAGCGGCGAAACGAAGCGTCAGCGGCGTCTTGACGAGATGGCGGGTGTCTTGATCACAAATTTTAATTATACTGTGTACTAATGAACTCATGTTCGGGGAGGCAGCGGCTCACTATTCTTAAGTACCACATGGTGTGCGACCATGCCGAATTTCATAGCATTTAAAAATTAATTTAGAATAAGCGAATAAAGCACACGCGAGAATTCGTACAGAAGAAAGCTAGTATTAATAAAAGAATGGCTGAAGGCCGATGTAACGATCGTTACGGAAGCACATGGTGCAATCGGTCATACAAGACAGGAAAGACGGAATCGAACTAGAGAAAAGTAAGAAATATTTAGCATACTTGCAGGTACGTAACGACACGAATAGTCAGTTAAAAACAGCAAGGAGTTTTAAACACACTAAGTTTACACAAAGGCTGAAGGCCACACACGTGTATTCTAACTTGAGCAATACTGGACACACAATCATCACTGGAATGAAAATGCAAATAATAAATTTACACTGAATTTACTCGAGTTCTGTAAATTAAGAAATGCTTCGGCTCTCATAGCGAAAGAATTACTCAAGAGAACTATCACTGAAGAACCAAGTCTGCCTGTTCACAAATAAATCAAAGTCCTAACAGCATGCCTATCCCTCAGCATGATTCGGCGGAGTACTTACTTCCTCAGTCGTTGGAACCAGAATGAAGAGTGAAGACTGAAGCTCTAAGGCCTCGGGAAAACCTCTCCCCTGCCATACACCGGATATAGACCGCGCTAAAAGCGACGCAGAGTGCGTTCAGAGACTAATGTCTACCAACCCTTGCTACCTGACCAAGACAATTCTCTCTTCACCCACTCCCAGAGAGGACTCATGTCACCTGTTTCGTCCAAGATTAGGTTGGTACGGCAATAATAACACGGCCACCTCGCCATCTTGCCTAGTAAGCTTGTTTCTGGCCACCCAGCACACGCTAGCGCAGACGACTAACGAAGTCATGCGTCCTTAACTACAGGAAAACGAGGCCTAAAGCGGGAGGCGGCGACTGTAAGCCATTTTGCGGCAGTCAGTCAATATTAAGAGCACACATTCACATTCACATGAACGCACAAGATAATCACACGGGTGGAAACATTTATAAATGGGGGGCAAACATATATAAACATGGGGCATTGATCATTAATAAAAAGAATAAAATAATTTACACGCAACTAGACAACATTAATGTTACAGAAACACTTTAGGTTAATGAATCAATCAAAATGGAACACGACCACACAATCAATGGACGTGTTTCAATGACTATAAATAAAAAACGTTATAGTAGCGTTTCAAGATCTTACCAACGTGAATAATTTACGGCGTTTGGTGAAATTGTTCGCAATGGGCAGCAAAAACTTATTTTCGCGTTTGGAAAGCCAACTTGACCATGCATTAGTTGCAGGACACTTAACAGAAGAATGCTTTCGAATTCTATATAAAAATTAAAAAAAAAAAAGGTGAAAATTTGGATGAAAGTCCATCAAAGCTTATTAGTGAAGAAGTACGATACAATTTACCAACAGTACACACTTCAACTAGAAAGAATGTAGAGTATTCAGAATGGAAAAAAGTATCACGAAATTTTAATCCTGGATAGCCGATTCCAATAGAAACCAAAATTACTTATGTTGTGTAGGGCCAAGATGAACTACGGAAAGTTGGCGTGACGCGCTGTAATTGGCCACCGTCATGCGTTGTCCAGAGCATCCGGCAGCAGGGTGTTGTGGCGTAAAGTCATCGCCACACGCCAGTCGCACGAAAACGATCGTGAAGAAGGCAGCGGATGACCGGCAGCCAATCACACGCCGGCACCGCGCCTCCTCGAGGGAGCAACCGAGAAGCGCGCCCTCTACAAGCAGCTTTATCTAGGCCGACATACGTCTGGAATTGCACTCCGAACTCGACTCCGAACTAGGCAGTTACTATGATTCAGCGCAGCTAGCGTCGTGCAAGAAGACGCCGCCACGAGAACAGACGTACTCTCCTAAAGTTGAGTATTTTATATACCTTAGTAAATAAAACTTGTATTACTAATCTGTGTAGGTGTTTTAGCTATCCACGCATCCCACGCGTCCTGAGTAGATCCTTTCCAGAAAGATAGGCCGACGAGGACAAAACAGATGGGGACGAGTATGTGATCGAGGTGAGATCGTCAAATATTTCGGTGCTTCCATCTTAGAAATTTCAAGACCTGACAGTGTTGTACGCAGGCACTACAATCAAAATTCGCCCTTGTTGTGTACCCCGCGATCCTTCTGCGTTTCTCTCGGCAAATTCGCGCAATACCCATACCGCGCAGCCTCCGCCGCCCGCGCGACCTCGGCAGCCGCCCCCACAGGAGATCTCAACGGCACCATCTACATCTACATCTACATAGATACTCTGAAAATCTCATTTAAGTGCCTGGCAGAGGGATCATTAACCACTTTCATAACTTTTCTCTACCGTTCCATTCTCTAATAGAGCGCGGGAAGAAAGAACACCTAAATCGTTCCGTTTTCGATCTGATTTCTCTTATTTTATTGGGATGGTCATGTCTCCCTAAGTAGTTGGGTGCTAGCAAAATATTTTCACATTCATAAGTAAAAGTCGGTGATTGAAACTTCGCAAACAGATCACGCCGCAATGAATAACGTCTTTCTTTTAATGATTTGCACCCCAATTCGTGCAACATTTCCGTGACGCTTTCCCCCCGTAACGTGATAAAACAAAACGAGCTGCCCTTCTCTGAACCTTCTCAATGTCTTCCGTCAGTCCCACCTGGTGAGGGTCCCACAAGGGGCAACAGTACTCCAGGAGAGGACGCACAAGTGTGATGTAGGCAGTCTCTTTGGTGGAGCTGGTGCATCTTCGAAGCGTTCTGCCAATGAAACGTAACCTTTGATTCGCCTTCCCCACAATATTTTCTATGTGTTCTCTCCAGTCAAAGTTGTTCGTAATTGTAACTCCTAGGTATTTGGCAGAATTTACGACCTTAAGGTTTGACTGATTTATCGCGTAATTGAAGTACAGTGGGTTTCTTTTAGTGGTCATGTGTATTGCTTCACACTTTTCTTTATTTAGTGTCAATTGCCAATTTTCGCACCAAGTAGAAATTTTGTCTAAATCGCTCTGCAGTTGCTTTTGATCCTCTGTTTTCACTAACCGATAAACGACAGCATCATCCGCGAACAGTCTAAGGGAGCTATTCAGATTGTCTCCTAAATCGTTTATAAACACGAGGAAGAGTAGGGGACCTATAACGCTTCCCTGCGGAACGCCAGATATCACTTCTGTTCTACACGACTTCATGGAGGCGGAGCCCTCGCCTCCTCCGCCTTCCCCATGGACCTGGATCAGCCCGCCACGCAGCAACCGACGCCGACACCGTCACCGTCTACGTCATCATCTGGGCCCAGGTTGTGAACGTGGGCCCTTCGGAGGTTTTCTCGAAGGACGTTCCCTTGCGAGCTCAGGCCGCATGGCGGGGCCCGTCCGGTAGTCTGGCGTCCTCCGCAGCTACAGACTCCGGCCCATCACTACGTCCACGAGCCTGCCTCCTCCCCTGTTGTCGATCTCCTTACGTCAAAACGTAGTTACTATGATTCAGCACAGCTAGCATCGTGCAAGAAGACGCCGCCGGGAGAACAGATATACTCTCCTAAGTTGAGAATTTTGTATACCTTAGTAAATAAAACTTGTATTACTAATATGTGTAGCTGTTTTAGCTGTCCACGCATCCCACGCGTCCTGAGCAGATTCTTTCCCACGAGGACAAAATACAGGGCAATTTTAGCGACTAATCGTAGCGCGTGGCGATAAGTTTCCGTAGTTTACAAATTGTTCGTTTTCGTTTTGTGTCCCAGCCTCGTCGCCGCTTTTGTGTCTCGTCCGCCGGTTGTCGTAGGTGTCGGTGGCCGAGTAGAAAGCGACCGACACAGGAATAAAGGATGCACGCGTGTGCAGGTAGGAGGTGACCAGCCAGTGGGACAGCAGAAACTAGAAACACTAGAGTAAATTAGAACGAGATATATATTGCACAGAATTTATACAATACTTAACTTTTACATAGTTCTTGACTGCAGAATGCTGATACATAGATTAGATAGAGAGAGGCCTGCCTACTGATGAGTCCTAGTGCCTATCCGATAGCCAAGTCTTAACTGGTGCCTATCTGATTCCCAAGTGTTAACTGGTTCCTATCTCAGTCCCAAGTGAACTATGCAGTCCAGTGGTGGCCACGAGCGGAGTTGCAGCAGAGGGCGCTCGTGGCTGACGTCGTAAGAACGCCGCGCCGTGCGTGCATGGCGGCGCACGGCCTAAGTACGTGGCGCGCACTTCGTTCTTGTGCGACACCACATTTCGAGCAACACAACATCAGTAATTTTGCTTCCTACTGGCATCAGTTATCCAGGGTTAAAATTTCGTGACACAGTTTTTCCCATCCCTGTGTACGAGACAACATTTCTCACGCTCGTCTGAAGAGTATGACGAAACTGACAACATCTGCGCGGGAAGTTCAGAGTGCCTTATCTCAGATAGCGGTAAGAACCAAAAACGAGCGTAACGTTTATCCTCAATAAGACATAACAATTATTGATTTTTTTTCTACCGACCAATCTATGTCAGCTGGAAATTATATTAATGATGGTACTTTTCAATATGGAGCAAAACATGTTTTTCGGCTGTTTACTTCGAACAACGCACACGTGACACCGTCATTACTGCTTTCCCATTAATTAAAGACTGTGTAGTCACTTTCATCCTTCTCATTTTTAGTCAGTAGAATTGAAAGTGTTGTTCATGAAAGATATATTTTTGTTGAACATTAAACGTCCATGAATTATACAAAATGTTTGTAGAATCTTACATCCGTATTAGGAAGAATATAGACAGGGCCGGCCGCGGTGGCCGAGGGGACTGAGGCGCTCCAGTCACGGTCTGCACGGCCACTACGGTCGTGGGTTCGAATCCCCCCTCGGGCATGGATATTTGTGCCGTCCTTAGTCTTAGTTAGTTCATAAGTAGTTTGTAAGTTTAGGGACTGATGACCCCATAGTTAAGTCCCATAAGCTATACAAACAAATGGACAATGAACAATGAATATAGACAGGTTATGAATTGAAATACACTTTATTGATATTATTGACACATTAATGCCTTGTATTTAAAATCAGTATATAGAACAAGGGGTGTTGCATGTTTGACATTTCAGTTTGTGTGTGTGTGTGTGTGTGTGTGTGTGTGTGTGTGTGTGTGTGTGTGCGTGCGTGTGTGTGTATCTGGTATCGGAGCTCGAAAGCCAATGGAGCGATTATAATGCAGTTTGACGACTTGTTTAATTAGGATTGCTCTCCAGCTATGTTTTATGAGAATATTTCAAGCGTTTTGTGATCATCAGTTTTATGAAGTAAAAAAGTGCGCTGAGGAAAAATCTCTTGCAATACCCTGCTTGGACAATGAGAGACTCATAAAACTGTGTAGCGTCGAATTGTAAATGTAAAAACTATCTAAGTTAAAGTAAGATAATGACTATTTGTACAGCTGATGTTTGAGACACAATCATCATTTTTCTGCCTTTCAGCTGCGCACCAGGACACTGGAAAACACGTAAATCCAAATGAATCTCTTAAACTTTTGTGTAGATCTTTTCGAGCTCTACACTCTCAGTATATAATTTGATGTTACTGTTAACTTATAGGAAGCAATTTCAAAAGAGAGCGCTGGCCATAGAATTCACATATCTTTCGCTGATATCGTCTCGCATATTCCTAATATTGTGATACTGAGAAAAAACATATAGGAGCTCATAGCAATGGACACATTTATGAAGTAAACAAAAACGAAATATATGAAACGGACAATCTGGAAATTAGTCCACGAAAACATTACACCCAAAATTCACAGAATCATAGAAAGCATCTGGAAAACAGTAAACGTACCAGAAAAGTGGAAGTTAGCTACAATACACTCCCCCCCCCCTCCCCAGAAGAAAGGAGACAAAACAAGCCCTAATAACTACAGAGCAACTTCATTATTGCCTGTGACGTACAAAATTCTATTTCATGAAGACAATGTTAACAACGAGAAATATCAGGAACACCACTGTAACATTTGTTCAAGGAGGCCTACTACTCCGTAGTAACATTATTCAATACACTGGAAGAAGTGAAGAAGGACAAGAAGCCTAGGAAGCTAATACAAGGAACATTATTAACAAATACAACATCCGGGAGAAGACCTGTCACCAATTCTGTTTAACACAGGTTTGAAGAAAATAATCAGGACATGGAAAAAGGAGGTAAAGATGGGGAGACAGAAGGATATAAACGTCAACATAATATTTCTGGCTTCTGCTAATGACATAACCATCAAATCATATAAAATAAAAGAAGCTCTAGAAACACTACATGAAGTCTCGCCCAAAACAGGACTACAAATCTCATACGAAAAAACGCAATACATGGACACAAAATCCACAGCCTGGCACCCACTGGTAACAAAATTCGGAAATATGGCACAAGTACAAAGTTTCAAATAGCTCGGAGAGTTTATACAGAAAACAGGACTGAATGAAGAAAGGATTAAAAAAATCGAAGCTTCAAAACATGTTAAAATGTTTGTAAATCTATCGGTCCAAACTGCGTGGTCATCAGTCCGTAGCTTACAAACTACTTAAACTAAGGTAAACTAACCTAAGGACAACACACACAGCCATGACCCAGGGAGGACTCGAAGCTCCGACTGCGAGCAACCGCGCGCTCCGCAGCGAGGCGCCTTAGACCGCTCGGCTACTCCACCGCGGCGAAGAAAGGATCACAAAACCACAAAAAGCCTACGTCTCACATGGAACCACTATAACAAAAGAAGTATTTCTACCAATGCCAAATTAAGACATAACACAGTAGTCTTACCACAGGCCTTGTATGTTTCAGAAACAACAGTAATCAGGACAAGGACGAAAATCAAGGAGATGGAAAAGCAAGAGAGGAGAATACTGAGAAAGATCTATGGGCCAGTTCAAAGAGAGCCACAAAAGAATTTTATAAGCAGACAAAAACAATGACAAACAACATCAGGAAAAGAAGGGTGAAGTTCCACGGTCACATACACAGGACGAACGATAACAAGCTGACGAAGAAGATTTTTAACATAATGACAAGTAGTACAGTGGAAACCAACTGGGTAAAGGAAACTATAGGAGACCTACAGAAACTAAACATCTCTACAGAAGACGTGACAGACAGGAAAAAATACAGAGAAAAAGTCATAAACCAGATATATGACCAAAGCCCAAGGAGAAGCAAACAGTAAAGAAGTGGACAGAAGAGAGAAAGAAGAAACACAATGAAAATATAACAGGTCTTTGCGATGAGAAAAGAAAAACACAGAAAAAGCCATGAAAAATGGTTTGTATTTTAACACGCTTCTTAAAGAGTAATTAACAATCATCATCATCAGTGTTCTCCGTAAGGTAGGTCTTCACATGCAGCTCTCCATGTAGTCCAGTCGTTTGCTACCCTCTTTGTTTTCTCATAACTGTTTTCTATCCTTATACAGTCAACCATGTTGCATCTTCTGAGTCCTCTTCTTCTTCTTCCACTCACTGTTCACTCCATAGTATCCATCACCATCAGCAGACGATCTCTTCTCATCAAATGCCCTCTTTCTGCTTACCTTTAAAATTTCTCTCTCTTCACCCACTCTTTTCCACACCTCAGTTCTCACTTTGTCTACCCACTTTATCCCTTCCATTCCCCTCCAAATTCACATCTCAAATGCTTCTAATCTTCTTTCTTCCGCTTTTCTCAATGTCCACGTCTCAGAGCCATATGGTGCCACGCTCCAAGACATATTTTCCGTCTCTTCCTCGGATTCCCGTCCATACATCCGCATAGAAGCCTCCTCCTCTTGTTAAAGGCCCCCTTGGCAATTGCTATGCGAGTTTTAACTTCCTTGTGGCATCTCATATCTTCTATAATTATGCTTACCAGGTATTTGGAAGCATTAACTTGCTGTTTTACTTATTGAACTAGCCTTACAGTTGTTCCCACTTTTCTTGCGATTATAACCATACATTTTGTCTTTTTCTTATCAATTCTCATTCCAAATTCCTCAAAAGTCTTACGGAAATCCTTCAACATTGCAATCATAGTTCTTTCGTTCTGTACCACTAACGATAATAGTAATAAACGGACAAATGATTATTGAATACAACGACTGTTTGTATACTCGGTTCTGAATTCTCTCATCGAAAATGTTTTTCCGCCACATGGAATAGCACTTCCAGCTGCTTTCTCCATCATACGTTTCAGGTAACGAAACATACAAAAACTTGGTTGCTCTGTGTTGTGGGCGTGTTACTTGGTAGGCGTGTGTAAGTACATTTTTAACAGAACCCCCCCCCCCCCCAACTTTAATAACACGTGACATATATCTTGTATGACAAATAATAAAAATTTTCCGCTTTGAGGTATGATATAAAGTATTTATTTAAAAATCTCGCATATCGATTTTATTCATTGAATAAACATTTTCAGTGCAGTTTCGAGTTCTGAGGAGTCATGTACACCGCATAAAAATGTTAGCGTTAAAATAAACGAAAGGCCTGTCAGGTGTGCGTTAGATGTTTAACTGGCCCAGTTCAATATGTAACACACATCTGACACGCCTTTCATGTATTTTGGCGGTAAAATTTAAAATTTCCTCGTAAAATATGGAAAGCATTGAGTTTGTAAGAGAAGAGGTTTGTATTATAGTAACGAAGGTGAAGAGGTGCTTATAGCGACGTTCGATGACATTTCTGGCCATGGATTCTTATGTAAAACTTGGGTTATTAACTTATTTCTGCATTAATTGTGAAACACCATGAGAACCTAAAGCCATTAGCATAACTTGAATACCAGATATAATGTTGAAGTATCAGTACGAAGTGGAAATAAGTGGATTTCGTTACATAAATTCATTTTACACTGCTCAAAGCAACTAGGAGATCAGTTCAGATATCTAGGTTCTGAAGTATTATCATCGGCGGATGAACGAAACTGGTTCGACGTCTGTCTGTCGGTTCTACGGAGTGAAGACAACATTATGTCAATCGAGACAGTGGTAATAACAGAAATTTGTGTTTACCCTACACGAGCAGTTAAGTTCAGACACTGTAGTGAGCAGGTAGTGCAATGCAACAACAACGTGACTTAGCCGAAGCTATGGTATAGAGACCTACAGCAAGGATGGAAGCGGGACAGTCACAGAGGGAGATGGATGCAGCTATTTGAGTGTCCCAAAGAGTAATTTCAGGACCTAGACGCGATTTCAGAGAACAAGAACCGTTAAACAAGGCAAGGGCAAGGTCGTCCACGGATAACATCAGCAAGAGATGACCGGTATTTCCGGTTAACGATATGTCGAGACAGGAGGCTAAATGGAACCCAGCTGAAACTCGCCCTCCAGGCAGCAACAGGACGCGCAATATCACCACAAACAGTCCGAAATCGCTTTCGGGAATGTGGCCTCTACGCACGGAGGCATATGATGTGCGTCCCATTAAAACCACGACACCATCTAGCCAGTAGAAACTGGGCGGAGGAACAATAGGATTGGAGTCCTGACGAATGGCGCCGGTTTCTGTTCACAGTTAAGTCAGGATTTTGTGTTCAGCCGGACATTCGTCGTTACCTCATCTGGAGCGAACGTGGAACTCGAACAGTCCTGCTTATGTGCAGGAAACATCACCGTGTCATAGTGGTGGACGAATGGGCGGGAGTCAGTATTGACATACGTACGGGCGACGGACCTGTATATCTTTCAGAATGACGCTTTGACTGTTCAGAGGTATGAGAACGAGATCCTTCGAGCTTTTGTTGTCATACGCTGGTGTCATATGAGATGGGTTCGTTCTGGTGAACAATAACGCTCTTCCCCCCAGAGCTACATTGGTGGACATGTGGTGTCGCACAAGTCCAAAGTGCGCGCCACCTACTTTCGCCACGCGCCACCATGCACGCACGGCGCGGCGTTCTTACGACGTCAGCCACGAGCGCCCTCTGTTACAACTCCGCTCGTGGCCACCACTGAACGACATCGTTCACTTGGGACTGAGATAGCAACCAGTTAACACTTCGGAATCAGATAGGCACCAGTGAAGACTTGGCTATCGTACAGGCACTAGGCAGACCTCTAGCTCAACTATGTATCAGCATTCTGCAGTACTGAGCTATGTAAAAGTTAAGTATTGTATAATTTCTGTGCAATATATATCTCGTTCTAATTTACTCTAGTGTTTCTAGTTTCTGGCTGCTCCCCTCCGTACCTGCGCCAGCGTGCTACCTTTATTCCTGTGTCGGACTTCCTACTCAGCCACCGACACCTACGGCGGAAACGAGACAAAAGCGGCGACGAGGCTGGGACACAAAAGGACAACATACTTTTTGAAGCTGAGGTAATTGAATGAATGGAGTGGCGAGCTTTTCCACCTGACTTAAACCCGACTGAGCATGAATGGGTTGCAGTGCTGGATATTACACTCATGGCCAATATCCCTCAAGAACTGATTGATAACTTCAAACTGTCCATGCCACGCAGGTTTGCAACTGTACTGGCTGTCCGAAGTGATAACACACCATATTAGAGGGCAATGAGAATGACTTTTTCACTATGATAGTAGCTCCATGGTGCTTCGATCTAAATAAACGCCATATAAACTTCA
The DNA here is from genome assembly GCA_026315105.1 of Locusta migratoria. Lineage (NCBI taxonomy): Eukaryota > Metazoa > Arthropoda > Insecta > Orthoptera > Acrididae > Locusta > Locusta migratoria. Next base: position 664,886,880 of record CM048755.1, on the reverse strand, counting down.
ATTCAAGAGTTGAGATAGCAAAATATCGTTCTGCAGTATCACAAACAAATAAGAAACGTAACCAATACCTGAATAAAATACGTTACCATATGTATATTGTGTATTATAACTCATCTGATCGTTTTTTTAGCAGTGTATAAGATATGTTGCTAGTGCCTAAAGAGAGAATATGATTATGTACCTTGTTAATAAAACACAATTCTCGATTTTAATGAAGAAACGACTTACAAAAGTAATCACAAGTATCGTGCCGTGTGGCGTGGAGCGCCACGTTACGGATCACGCGTTGGCTCGCGTCAGAGGTTCGAGTCCTGTCTCGGGCATGGGTGTATGTGTTGTCCTTGGTATAAGTTAATTTGAATAGGTTGTAAGTCTAGAAACTGATGACCACAGACGTTTGGTCCCTTAAGATTACAAACATTTGAACAAGTAGTTTCGAGATAAGATACGAATCACAAGAATGAACAGTTACCTCTGCATGCAGGACATATGGTTGAATGAAATTAAAAGGATAGAATTGAATAGAAATGCAATAATCCCTGTGTCTTGACTTAGGTAATTTTAAGTGTAAGGTTCAGAGTGACAAGATAAAACAACAATGCAGCTAAAACAGCAAATATTTCTAACAATATAAGTAGAAATAATATCTTCGCCACAAAGTATACGTGTTATCGTTATCCTATCAAAATACTGTATTGATCAACCTCAACCAAGGCAAAGGTATACAGACGATTACTAAGTATCTAATTATATTGATGTGACGAGCTATACAAAATAAAATTTAAAAAATAAGAAAATTGTTTGCGTTGATGTTAACGCTAATGTTATGCACGTGAAACTCCGTATGCGTGATGTTAAGTAACAAGCAGGACAAAGACAAAGGGAGAACTTTTCTCCTAGAATTCCAAATAACCGCCCAACTATTCGTAAAGCTAAAGACAATTGTGGGTACTAAAACAATTACCAATAATTTGGTTAAGTAAATGCAATAAACTAATGTTATGTGTTGTGGCGTAAAGTCAGCGCCACGCGCCAGACGTAAGAGAACGATCGTAGAGAAGGCAGCGATCGACTGAAAGCCAATTGCAAGCAGGCGCCGCGCATCCTGGAGGGAGTAACCGAAGATGCGCACCCTCTACAAGCGGCTATATCTAGGCCGACTTACGTCTGGACGCCGTCAGGTACTAGTGAGAACCCAAACAGTTACTAGGCAGCTACGACGACAGAATTAGGACAGTACTAAGTCAGAACGCGGCTACGAACTTAGCAGTAATTAGGTGACAGCGCAGATAATATCATACGGACAACGCCACGAGAAGCAGGAAGAGACAAGAAACAGACTTATGTTCAAAAGTTGAGTATAATAACTTTCAGTCAGTAAAACTTGTATTATTAATCTGAATAGTTGTTACAGTTTACATCGATACCTGCACCAGTACCTTTATTGACAACTAGAGCGAGACGAGTCACAACACTATGAACGACAATGAAGTATTGAGTGTTTAGTACAAATCTGACTAGTGATTTAACACACAAAGAAACTTACGAAAGGATTAAAAATAATACTGTCTAGATTCAGTGAAAGCAACTTAAGTTTTCTTTTTCGCTTTTCAAGAAAAAAATAGTCGAAGGGGGTGGTCATATGAAGGTTTGGATCGCACGGGCAATGTGCTTGGTGTTCTTTACAGGAGTGTTAAACCCACGTGCTGCAATGACACGGGGGCTTGGCATGAACACCTAGTAAGCAGGATGCCACTGGTTCGAATCATAGCCCCGCCACAAAATAATTCACATGACCATGTTGCAATACTACAACATCTTCCAGCAGATGAGACTGAAGCATTCCAGTTAATAAGAGATCAGTGTTTCTTGATAAAAGTAGGTTAACTGTAAAATTATAAGTTTGTCATAGATGCAATTTCAATGTTCGTATATCTGTCCGACTCAACTGCTGGGTTATTGGTTCGTAGCTTACAAACTACTTAAAATAAGTTAAACTAATCTAAGAACAACACAAACACCCATGCCCGAGGGTGGACTCGAACCCCCGACGGCGAACGGCCGCGCGCATCGCAGGACGGCGCCCCAGTGCGCACTGCTAATCCGCCGCGGCGATTCAGTTTTACAAGTAGCATGAAAATAAACTTGAAGGCAATCAGAAAGGGATGAGGAGACATAGTACTGCAAGTTGTTTGACCGCCTATTCCTTATTATATGCGTGAGAGTGACAACAGGTAGGCAAAAGATACCTATTATTTTACTAAACATTATATTTCTGTGTCTTTGTTTAAAAATAATTCTTAACTTTGTTAGATATCACACGAGGAGGAGCAGGCTGATAAGACACTCTAGTGGTGCTCCAACTTCTTTTTGTAATATTTTAAAAAGTTCTGAATTACGTTTGATTTCTGATAAATCAGTAGCTCGTGAATTCCTGTACCAACAGAAGCTTGTAAACAACTGAACTGATAAGTGTCAAAATAAAAAAGTTTGCATTTTAAATTGTGTTGCGGTTACATGTTTTAGTAACGCACTCATCTCAAGATACAATTAAATTACTTTAGATGGCAGTTTGTATTGAATTAAATCAATGGAGAAAGTTTAAAACGTATCGCTAAGCTGGGCTTGTACCAAGTAATTTCTGCGTAATATAGTCTACTGCCGTGGTGATGTCTTCTGTGTTCCGAAGTTGTAACGTGGAGTCGACTGTGTTGTTGGGTTTCCTTCGAAATGACTGTCAGTCCACTTCTCGAACTTGTTTCAGAGTCGTGGAGATGGCCACTCGTGTAGAATGGATTAACACCGGTTGGTGATCCGAGCGTAAATCGTTGATGACCGTTAGGTCAAACGTTACTGTCAGTTTGCGCGTTAGCACAATGTCCAGTACATCTGGTTAATGGTTTCTGTTAAATGGGATGTATGTTGATTCTGTGGGCGCTTGAACCTCGAAGTGTAAGTCGATGGCCAGGTCGTGAAGAGCTATTCCACGGGGGTTTATTTTTCATGAATGCCACAAAGGGTGCTTGGCGTTGAGACCTCAGGCTACCAGCATGGTGTTGGAGAGATTAATTATTGTTTCAATGTCCATTCTGTTCAGGTGTCTTCCCAGTTTAAGATAAGTTGCAGCAAAGGTGATTTGTCCTATAGATGTCACTGCTGTGGCTTCTAGGTCCGTGAGTGGCGGGATATCCTCCTGGTGGTGTCGAAAAGATCGGCGAAGAAAAATGGCTGTGCCACCGCCCAGTTGAAGCTGTCTGTCTGTGCGATAAGACAACATGTTTCTTCGTTTAAAAGTCTCCCCTCCTCTGAAGTGCGTCTCGTTTGCTAGGAGTATATCGACGTCATATCTAGTCAGGAAGTTTTGGAGTTCTGCTTTTGGTTTTTAATTCCCCTGCCGTTCCAGATTGCGACTGACACTTCTCTGGTTGGGTGCTTCTTTTGAGCCATCTTACATGAAAATTGCTATAACTCCTTGCATGAGCGCCATTACTTTGCTCATGGTGTCAGGTGCTTGTTTGATTTTTGTCGCTGTCTGCTGGTCTGCGAGTACTGATGGTGTTCTGGCCGAAGAAAGTTATAAATATTGCTGCAGTTTCCCTTGGTGCGTCGCCGAAAGAGCTGGATTTGTTTTCTTCTGAGTCCTTTGTCCTGTTGGGTGATGCCGCGTTCGCGTACGTTCTGCCTTCGGATTGGTTGTTGTTGCTGTTGGGGGAGCTGGTGGGGGCCGTTCTCTTGATGTTTGAGAATGAGATGTTGTAACGTTGAGTGGTTTTAGTGCCTTTTGGTATTCAGGGCACCCTCTCCAGCTTTCTGGGTGGCCTCCTACGACACATAAGGTGAATTTTGGTTTGTCAGTTGTGTGTTGTTGGCACTGACTGGTCAAATGCGGGCCCTCGCATTTGACGCACCTGGGCGGGAGGAGAAAGTACTTGACAGGATGTCGAAGTCTTTGACAATTCCTACATTGTGGTGGTCCATCTTTTGTTTTATAATTTTGTATTCGAATCCTGGTGTGTAAGATATATCTTTCATTGTATATTTTTTCGGACTGCCTATCCTTGGCAGTGAAATTGTCAGGGTCGGTTGAGGTATTAGACGCCTTGTTTCCATGTCTCGCTTGTTGTAGCGGTGGATAATTAATATTCTGTATCCTCTATCCGTTAAGTTAGTCTTCGACGTCTTTGAGTGGTACTTCTTCTGGCTTTCCATGTATGACAGTCTTCAGCAGTCTTTCTTCAGGCGTCTGATGCGTGAAGTAGTTAAGACAATTCGCTTCCAAGTGTGCCGTGGCTTTTCTGTAGTCTTCCATCGTATCAAAATGGAATTTGATGTGGTCTCCCTTATAAATAGCTCTGAAGGAGCCGTCGACAGAACTCTTCAGCGCTCTGTTCAATTCGGTATAATTTTTGGTATGGTACACCACTAATGGTGGCGGTTTGTGTACCGTGATACGAGCTGGAGTCGTTGTTGTCGGTAGTGGTTGAGTTTCCATGTTGTCATCGTCGGGAAGAGTCGCAAATTGATTCGATGTCTCGATCGGTTGTCCTTATTCATTAGCCTTCGCCTTCTTCTAGTCCCTTTTTGGTGAGGGAGGCGGTGTGTTCGGTTTCGCTCGTCTTCGTTACTTCGTTACTGTCTTGAATCCATCTTCGTCTTCTACGTTTTGTGCCTTGTTGTCCTCGTCCGATGGTGGAATGCCAGTTACACCTCCCATCTCATTTTTTGAGATTTCCGGTGAGGATTCTACCGTATTTGAGCTTGATGAGTCATCTTTTTTTATGTTGGTCGTCGTCTTCTTCCGAGTGGCTGCGCCTGTGTTTATGCCTTGTTTCTTTTGTGGTCGCTTTCCTCAAAGCGGCTGACATTATGATGCCTCGTACCTGTTGTTCTTCATCTGGTGTCAGGTCACTGGCGTCGAGGTATCTGTGTTGCGTCGTCATCGGTGTTTCTTGACTTGGTCCTGGTTGGGGGTGTGCCTGATCGCGTAAGATTTGCCTTGTTCTGCCGTGTCCTTAGCCTACAAGACGTGGGCTGACCTCGCCGCAGCATCTACATCTACATCTACATCTACATGGGATAATCTGCAAATCACATTTAAGTGCCTGGCAGAGGGTTCATCGAACCACCGTTATACTATTTATCTCCAATTCCATTCTCGAATAGCGCGCGGAATGAAAGAACACCTGAATCTCTCCGTTCGAGCTCTGATTTTATTCTGATGATCTTTTCTACCTCTTTAAGTGGCAGTCTACAATATATTTTCACATTCGGAGAAGAATGTTGGCGATTGTAGTTTCGTAAGTAGCCCACGCCGCAGCGATAAGCGTCGTTGCTGTAATCATTCCCATCCCAGATGCTGTATCATTTCCGTAACGCTGTCTTTCCTGTATCGTGACAATACGAAACGAGCTGCTCTTCTGTGGATTGTTTCGATGTCCTCCGTCAAAGCCACCTGATAAGGATCCCACACTGGGCAGCAATACGCCAAAAAACGACGGGCAAGCATTGTGTATGCAGCCTCTTTAGTAGTTCTGTTGCATCTTTTGAGGGTTTTGCCAATAAAACGCAGTCTCTGGTTCGCCTTTCCCACGATATTTTCTACGTGTTCTTTCCAGTTTAAGTCTGAAGTAATAGTAATTCCTAGGTATTTTGTGGAGTTTACGGCCTTCACTTTTGATTGATTTATCTTGTAAATAAATTTTAACGGATTTCTTTTCGTACTCATGTGGACGACTTCACACTTCTCATTATTTAGAGTCAATTGCCACTTTTTGCAATAAACTGATATCTTATTTAGATCGTTCTGCAGTTGGTTTAATCTTCAGATGATTTTACTAGACGGTAAATGACGGCATGATCTGCAAACAACCTAAAAGAGCTACTTAGATTTCCCCCTAAATCGTTTATGTAAATAAGGAACAGCAGAGGACCAATGACACTACCCTGTGGAACGCCCGATATCACCTCTGTTTTCAGTCGATGCCTTACGCTCGATTACTACGACCTGTGTCCTCTCCGACAGGAAATCCCCTATCCTGTCGCACATTTTGGGCGATATACCGTAACCAAGCAATTTGATTAAAAGCCGTTTGTGAGGTACGGTGTCAAAAGCCTTCTGGAAATCAAGAAATACGGAATAGATTTGCGAGTCCTTGTTAATAGCACCCATCAGCAAGGGGCCCTGGCCTTTAAATGCCCTAGCTAACATCTAAATCATCCCTGTATATTGTCGGCCTGTCCCTAGACAAACACGACAATTTTCTTCCTCTACGGCTCAGCCGCGAGGTGTATGCACGACAACGGTTTGCTCTTCCCTCCCCGGCGCCGCCGATGGAGGTAAACACGACAAATTTGCTTAGGCACAGACAGCGCACGTGGCTTCCGTTGCGCTACCGGAGCGCTACTGGAGGCAAGACAGAAATAGCGGCCCCTTTATACACCGCTGACGACCCACCGCGCGTGCGCGAAACCGAAGTAGAGGCCCTCTAGGCGTAGTAGCGCGCCGGTGGAGCAAATCGGCAAAACGATGGGTCGAAACAAAACTAGTTAAAAGAAATTGCAGGTCGAAGTGAAGACCGTTGTTGCTTAATATCAGATAAGATTAGGTTCCAAGTTTTACTTAGAGGGAAGCCATTGTCCCTATTAATAATATTATCGGCTATACGAATTCCCATTGATTCTTTAAGAACACATTCCCAGTAGCGGAAAGCAGAAGCAAACATTTTGTTTCATTATATAATATCTTGTGTCCCTCATTCAGACAATGTTAAGCAACAGCTGACTTTCCAGGTTGAAGTAAACGACTATGACTGTGATGTTCCACAAACCGATCCTGAACTGTGCGGATCGTTTGGCCGATTTCAGTCTTACCACGATCAAATGGAATTTTATAAACAACGGGTTTCCTCAGTCCTAAAACATCTTTGACTGAACCAAAGGGGGCCGTAGTCTTTGGTGGTGGCATAAAAACACTTTTAATGTCAAATCTTCTGAAAATTCAGAGGATGTTGTTAAGAAACTTCATCCTGGAGCTGCTGTCCCTCCGAGACTGTATGAACTACCTTCGGTTCACAAGCATGGAATTCCTCTTCGGCCTACTGTGTGCAATTTGGGTGCCTCCACATATAATTTGGCCAAATATTTAGCTTCTGTTCTCGCTCCTCATGTTGTAAAGTGTGAACATCACACATTGAACTCGTCACATTTTATTCGGCGGCTGTAGTCAATTTGTCTTGATCCATCAGACTTAATTGTGAGTTTTGATGTTGTTTCCCTTTTTACCCGGGTTCCTCTTGAAGAGTACTTGTTATTAATTAGTGAAAAATTAGATGATGAAACAGTCAAGTTATGTCGTCATCTGCTGACTTCGACGTATTTCCTTTTTAATCATGTATTTTTTTAACACACTGACGGAGTGGCTTTCCCCCATAGTCGCCAACCTTTTTATGAAAGAGTTTGAAGACATGGCTCTAAGGACGTCGTTTCTTAAGCGTAGCTGTTTTTGGTGATACGTCGATGACATTTTTATGGTGTGGCCTCATGGAATGGAAGCTTTAAATTATTTTTTAGATCATTTTAATGCCTCCATCCCATTATTAAATTTACGATGGAGTTTGAGAAAGATGGGAAACTTCCTTTTCTGGACGTTTTGATTCAGAAGAAGAGTGATAACACAGCGTATATCGCAAATCCACACATATTGATCTTTATCTTGACGCGACGAGCTTTCATCCGCCACACAAACGCATGGGGGTCTTGCGTACTCTAGTGAAAAGAGCGTACGCCATCTCTGATGCCGAACATCTGGGGAAGAACTTCAGCATTTCAAGGTTGTCTTTAAATAGAATGGGTACACTGCTCAACAATTTGTCATGCGTTTCAATTTGGTCCAAAAGGTAAACCATTAGAGGACAACTACAAATCTATTGCCTTTTTGCTTTTCGTCGGGAATATATCCTCGAAAATATCAAGAATTTTAAGAAGATTTGACATTAAAAGTGTTTTACGCCACTAGGGCCGTCCTTGGGTCAGTCAAAGATATTTTAGGACTGAGGAAAGTAGGAAACCCGGTGTTTATAAAATTCCAAGTCGGCACCGACAGCGCGCGTGGCTTCCGTTGCGCTGCCAGAGCGCTACTGGAGGCAAGACTTTTTTTTTTCCTGTATTGTGTTTCACACCAGAGTGACACTGGTAGGCTGGCAGCAGCACCATAGGCTGCTCTTCAGCCGAGACAAATTAAAATACATACATGAGGTGAGAATTAAAATACATAACAGGAGATAAAACAACGGAGATACAATAACATAGACAAGGCGACAGTTTGAAGTACATTACAATAGACAGATGATTAAAACCACATTAGTCAGTTAAAAATGAGGAGTCACAGTGACCGAAAAAAAAAATAATAATAATAATAAAAAAAAGAAAAGAAAAGAAAAAAAAATGTAGGACGACAATAACACAGGACGGCGAGTACACGGAGACACTAATTAAAACACACTGGGCGACGCTTGTCTGTTTGCAATGGAGGCAGTTAATAAACATACACTTCACTGGAGTACTGCACACAACACTGAACGTAGCACTGATAAAACTGTTGGTCCAGGCCCCGGAGGAAGGGGGAGGGGGGAGGGGAAGGGAAGCGCGGGAGAGAGGAAAAACGGCGGGGAAGGAGGCGGTAGGGAGGAGCGGTAGGGACTCCAGGGCGGGGAGGGGGTAGCCAAGCAGGGAAGGGGAAGGGGGGTGGAGGCAAGACAGAAACAGTGGCCCCTTTATACACCGCTGACGACCCACCGCGCGTGCGCGAAACCGAAGTAGAGGCCCTCTAGGAGCAGTAGCGCGCCGGTGGAGAAAACCGACAAAACTAGTTAAAAGAATTTGCAGGTCGAAGTGAAGACCGTTGTTGCTTAATATCAGATAAGATTGGGTTACAAGTTTTACTTAGAGGGGAGCCCTTGTCCCTATTAATGATATTATCGGCCATACGAATTTCCATCTTTAAGAACACATTCCCAGTAGCGGGAAGCAGGAGTAATCATTTTGTTTCATTATATAACATTTTGTGTCCCTCATTCAGACAATGTTCAGCAACAGCTGACTTTCCAGGTTGAAGTAAACGAGTATGACTGTGATGTTCCACACACCGATCCTGAACTGTGCGGATCGTTAGTCTTTTCTGGTGGCATAAAAACACTTTTAATGTCAAATCTTCTGAAAATTCAGAGTATGTTGTTAAGATCTGTAGCTCACACATTAGAACAGGTATCACCAGTTTCACCAATCATGCGGTCAAGTAAACCAAGATTCTTTTTATTTTTATTTTTTTTTTATTTTTTTATGGGACTTAACTGCGGGGTCTTCAGTCCCTAAACTTACAAACTACTTATGAACTAACTTATACTAAGGACAACACTAACATCCATACCCGAGGGAGGATTCGAACCTCCGACGCGGCAGGCCGCGCGATCCGCAACGTGGCGTTCCAGACCGCTCGGCTACACCCGCGCGGCTAAACCAAGATTCCCATACCGAGTACCAGTGGATAAAATGCCACGGGCTCATTACGACTGGAGACACGTTTCACGACTTCATAGTCCAAGTTGACATTCATCAAACATCACATTCGTTGTGTACGTGCAACACTCAGTCTGAGAACTCATCGTAAAGACATAACGACCAATTTTGTGGTACCTAACGTTATCACGTGGATTGCACTACTTTTTATTTTTTATCATTTTCTGATTATTTAATTTTTAATACATCCATCTGTTGTTTCTTAAGCAGTAACAATTTTCCTTTACCTACCTGACTTCAGCGATCTTCAAAGGGGCATCACTAGCTCGTGCATATAAATCCATAAGAAGTGAATAGTAAAATTATGTGTGTTACTAAAGTCTCTTGCTCTTGCAGCACACTAACATATCACCGCATTACGGATCCGCGATTTGCGTATTCAGACCACAATCCCAATAAGCAGGGGTAACGCGCTACTGAACGGGGTTAGTACTCCCATTCAGCAACAATCACTGCATCAGTGGTGTCATCAGCAAAGTTTAGCGTTTATAGGTTGTCGGGAGAGGTTACTATTTGCAGTAACAGCACAGTGATTACTGAAAGGTGCAAGAATTATAACGGCTAGAATACGATCGCATAAACTAATGAAAGAGAATGTTCCTAGGATTATTCCGCAAAATATAATACAGTTCCTCTTTGAAAAATTTCGAGTGCGTCAACGATTGCCAGTGCCAGTGGATGAGTAAATAACAGTGGTGGTAAGAAGAAAAAAAGATGACAACCAGCCCCACGAACAGACTCAAGAATTTCAAACTCAGTAGTAGCGATTATTTCACGGAAAAACACTGCAGTACCTGTGGAATCCTAAAGGATACATCAAAATTCCAGGTACAGCTTGGCACTGTCCAAAAGCAGTATCGGGTGGAACAAGATCTGCTATCGTCTATTAATGTCGTTGTTGAAGACAGCGTTTAAAGACAATAACCTACTTCGAACACCTTAAACATTGGTAACCACTTTGATTACACAGAAAGCATGTTCCTTACTAACCACGGTGACTTGAAGAGGAAAACATGAAACATGAAGATGTGATGGAATGTTGCGCTTAACGTGCATTTTAATTGAACGGATACTGAATTAAAACTCAGGATTTTGTTTATGTTACACAAGTTTATTTTTATTCGTTAACTGGTATTTGGCTTACAAGGCCATCTTCAGACTTAACTGTTTCATCAAAGAAGTTACAATGTTTCGATACATACTTGAAGGATATGTTATACGTTATAGGTTATTTTACACTTAGATTCAAGCACATAGGAAATGTGATCTTTGACTCTACTGAGGTAAAACAATTTAAATGTTCAAAATTAAACAATTATTAATAAATAAACAGTAGGGGGAAATCAGGAATAAACTTAAGCTGAAATACCTATTTGTATAACATTTTAAACAAATCCAATGAATAAATCACTTGACAGACTGCTGATGAATATTCTAAATAACTTTTACTTAGGATCTTACATTGTGAGACGTAATGGAAAACAAGGAATAAACTTTACATACACAACATTTTAAATACATTAATAATTTCAAATTTGGGGAACGAACCAGGAATAAACTTAAACTTTAAACTGGAAAACGTACCCATATAACACTTTCTTTAGTTAAACATTCCAATGAAATAAATTATCAACCAGACTGCTGAAGAGATTGTACTGTTTTCCATACAGTCATCTATAACTATGAACTAAATAACTTTATCTAGACAAGCTTTTGAATACATTAACAAATCCAATATATAAAACTACTTAATCAAACTGCTGAGGAATATTTACGATATTTCAAGAGATTACCAGGACTTGACTTAAATTTAAACTGGAATGTACCTGTGTAACATTTTAAATGGTAATTAACTTAGGCAAATAATTTAATTTGGAAAATGATTGCAGAGATACGACGAGACTGTGTGGGTGGCGATGGCAAAACATGAACGATTAAATCATTTAATATTAATTCAGGGCTGTGGGCTAGACGCTTACTGATTTCTATTGCTTCTAACAGGTTCAGTATTTACCCTTTGTTTGCTGTGTGAAATACATGGAACTGTGGCAGGTAGCTATGTCCATTCACTCAGTATGTGCTCAGCAAATGTCAAGACTTGGTTCTGCACCCTCCAGCTGCATTCATGTTTAGCCAACTTAGTTGTAAAGTTTCTGCCTGACTGTCAAATATAAAACACATCAAATTCTGGACAAGTGATTTTGTATACCCTACTATTGGTTAATAGCTGGATCTTGTCTTTGCTATTGAAGATACACTGTGCTGTTGTGTTGTTTACATAGTAGGAAACACTGTAATTTCAGGATTTTAGTGCTTTTGATATACTTTTTGATAGATGTCCAAGGTATTCCTGTATACAGTGGAAGGAATATCAGATTGAGCATAGAGGAGGGGTATAATTTTCTTTTTCTGTTTTCTTTGCAAGATGTTGTCAATTACTGCAGGATTGTAGTCATTGGTTGAAGCAAGAAATTTGCTTGTCTCTAACGCAGCTTTGAAACCCTCTTTTGACAGATATGAGACTGTGTACTATGGAGTGAAATTCCACTAAAGCACTGAAGCCGGTGTTGACTCGACCTGCTTTCCCAGCGAATGCCTTTAAAGCAATGCCAAATTAAAGCAAAGCATTCTTAAGACAGTGGTCAGCTACCTCCGACGACAAGTTGTAAACGAATATTCAATATCAGTATTAGCATGAAGACCACCACTATTTGATCCATCACTATAACGGAAGAAAACATGGGGGCCATTTTTATGTAACGGCTTGTCTACTTGAAGATGGTTCATGAATTTTTCAAAAAATATATAAAGTTCGGTGTCAAAATATGCCGTGTGGATCGGATCTGAAGTACTGCCAAACACTTCTATGAGCCACTCTTGAATTTCAAGGGAGCTACGCTGCACATGCCGGGTGGAAGTATCAAATGCACAACTGTCTGCACCTTTAAGTGGAAACATCCTGGATGACATAAACACGAACGAAAACAAGAGAAGAAAAGGCGGCTGCCTAGTCACCACCAAACAAACGCCACAAAAAAGAAATGCGACGTAGACAAGAACGACGTTGTAACTCAGGAGCACTCGTAAGTAAACACACTCCACAAAAAGTCTATCTGCTCACACTCAATGCGCTGCGGCAGTGTTAGCAGGTAAATAGGGACTGTCTCCGGCGGAAGTCTGACTTGTACACAACCATCATCTCGACTGCGCGAGCTACCCGAGCACGCATTCCACCAGCAGTAGCAACGGTGATGTTATAGATGACAACTATTCTAAAGCAGAATTACTTTCCGAAATTCCTTCACCATTAATATTATATATTGAATTATGTTAATATTATATTAATAATATTAATATTAATATTATTAATGCAAAATCATGCCACCCAAAAGCACACAAATATGCCTACTTCAATACCATGATAAACAGACTGATAAACTTCCCGTTAGAACATGACTCAATACAAAAAGAAATCAAAATCCTAGAATTTATAGCTCAGAAAAACGACTATGATCCAAAAATTGCCACTCAAATATATAATAATCGTACCACACCAACAAAAACTCATACGAAAAGAAATAACACTAATAAGGGAAACACCAACAAAACAAAAATTTAAGTACGTAAAAACCACATTTTTAGGCAATATTTCTAACAAAATTGACGCATTACTAAAAGACACAAACATAAGATTTGCTTATCAGACACGACATAACCTTTCGTCACAATTAAAATCTAGTAAAACTTATTTCCCACTTTTCTCGAACCCAGGAATATACAAAATTACACGTAGCAACTGCAGTAATGTTTATATAGGCCAAACAGGTAGAAATTTCAATATCAGGTACAGGGAGCACATCAGACAAAGCACAAATAAGCCATCTACTTTTTACCAACATTTAAAAACAGAAAAACACACAGCGGATAATATAGAACAGGCAGTCGACATTTTACATGTAACACCTAAAGGACAAGTTCTGGACATTCTAGAAGAAATCGAAATATATTTACACTCACTACACCACCACTCTGAAATACTAAAGGAACAAATCGACTTAAAACACAAAAACTACATAGAAAATTTTATTGATATCGTACACCAAGAAAATGGTTAAAAATTTAGACCCTCATAGATTACACACGAACGAAATTTCAGTAGCAAAGATTAATAAATTTATGATACAAAGATCACATATGTCAATGACTATTCGGCTAAGATAACAAAATTTCTCGACATATGCAGCGACATTCATTAACCAACCTCTCAAATACCGGTAGCAAAGATTATCGTAATAATAAACAAACAGTATGTAACCATATTACATCTCTGGTTATCAAAAAGCTGTCACATCACAACGTAAATAAGTCATCAGAAATATTGCAATAATTAAAATTAAAACAACATAAGTCATCAGAAATATTGCAATAATTAAAATTCAGAGCAAATAATAAATGACTCACAACAATAAAACCATTACAATTACGATAATCATAAAATTTGATGTATTTATAATGTAACATTTTTCGCAGATCACCTAACGATGGCGCTAAAAGCCGAAATAGGCCTATAGTGTAATAAAATAATTATATGTAAAGCAGCATTTAGGATTTATTGCATAAATACTCTAGAATTCGAATCAAGGAAAACCGGCAACATGCGTAATTTAGAAGTGGATGTCCCTGGCGTATTAAAGCAACTTCACTCACTTAACAAATACAAGAAGTCTTCCGGTCAAGATTTATACGAATTAGGTTCCTTTCAGAGTATGCTGATGCAATAACTCCATACATAGCCATCATAAACAACCGCTCACTCAGTGATAGCTCCGTACCCGAACACTGGAAAGTTGCACAGGTCACCAATATTCAAGAAAGGCTATACGAGTGATCCGCGAAACTACAAGCCTATATCATTGACGTCGATTTGCAGTAGGAATTTAGCGCGTAAACTTTCGTCAGATATTATGAACTACGTGGAAGAGAACGACCTATTGACCCATAGTCAACGCGGATTCAGAAAGTATCGTTCTTGTGCAACGCAGCTAGCTCTTTACACACATCAAGTGATAACTGCTATCGACAAGGGATCTCACCAGGAGACCATATGGGTATCGGATTTTAGAATTTTTTTATATTTATGGTAAGTGCAGTTCAGAACCTACATAATTATCAGCCAACACTCAAAAATTCTCGAGAAAATTGACTTTGAAGTTTTGCAAGTACAATTAAGTGTCAATAACACGCGCACCGTCTGTCTGAGTAGCGTTATACTATTTCAACTCTAGAGTCGATGGTTCGAATCATGTTGTGACAGTTCTTTTTTTTTTAATCTTTTTTCTTGGTGTTCGAATTCTTACACACTTTTGATATCTAATGGTAATTATTACAAAATATGCATTCTTTTATTCCTAATTTTCTATAAATTAAAAAAGGTCGTTAATCATGATTTTTTTCAATCAGAAGACATGTTTCATTGTTTACAGTATTAGCTCCACTATTAGTTGACGACGGTAGTCTGATTGTTCAGTTTGTGAAGAGCTACGACGCTGGTTTTTGGAAAGTCATCTCCATAGCTGGTAATGGCTTTTCAAGCAGCCAACCATCGCTTTAGGTGACGACAACGTGTTCAGCTCGTCTACATACACATAACGAAAAACTGACACAACACATGGAATTAGAGATCCCAAAATGTTTTATATAAATGAATTTGAAAATGAAAAAACTATGTGTTACAGCGAGAATCGAACCATCAACTCTATGTTTGTGAGACCAGAACGTTACCACCCGAGCTACACCGACAGATAACGCAAGTGAGTTAGTTATTGCTACTTACGTGTACTTGCAAAACTTCAAAGTCGATTTTCTCGAGATTTTTTGAGTTGCGTCGAATAGCTTTGGTTGATTGTTATTTAGGTTTTGAACTTCACGTACCATAAATATCAAAAAATTCTAAAATCCGATACCCATGTGGTCGCCTTGTCAAATCTATTTCGTATTTCTCGATTTTCGGAAGGCTTTTGACACTGTACCTCACAAGCGTCTTCTAATTAAATAACGTGCATATGGAATATCGTCACAGTTGTACGGCTGGATTTGAGATTTCTTGTCAGTAAGGACACAGTACATAGTAAATAACGGAAAGTCACCGAGTATAACAGAAGTGATATCTGGCGTTCGGCGGCTCGGTAGCACAGTGGTAGATATCTGGCGTTCCATAGGGAAGTGGTATAGGGCCTCTATTGTTCCTTATCTTTGTAAACAATTTAGGAGACAATGTGAGCAGCTATCTTAGACTGCTCAGGAATGATGCTGTCGTTTATTAGTTAGTAAAGTCACCAGAAGATCAAAAGTAGATGCAAAATGATTTAGAGAATATATCTGCATGGTGCAAAAACTGGCAGTTGATCCTAAACAATGAAAAATGTGAAGTTATTCATATGAGCACTAAAAGAAATCCGTTAAACTTCATTTACACGATAAATCAGTCAAATCGAAAGGCCGGCCGCGTTGGCTGAGAGGGCTGAGGCGCTCCAGTCACGGTCTGCACGGCCACTATGGTCGGGGGTTCGAATCCCTCCTCGGGCATGGGTATTTGAGCCGTCCTTAGTATTAGCTAGTTCGTAAGTAGTTTGTAAGTTTAGGGACTGATGACCCCGAAGTTAAGTCCCTTAGCCGGCCGCGGTGGCCGAGGAGACTGAGGCGCTACAGTCACGGTTTGCACGGCCACTACGGTCGGGGGTCCGAATCCCCCCTCGGGCATGGATATTTGTCCCGTCCTAGTTCGTAAGTAGTTCATAAGTAGTTTGTAAGTTTAGGGACTGATGACCCCGTAGTTAAGTCCCATAACCTTTACAAACATTAACAAACATAAGTCCCATAAGCTATACAAACATTTGAACTCTTTTTTTTTTCAGATCGAAAGGCCGTAAATTCAAGTAAATACCTCGGAATTACAATTACGAATAACTTAAATGAGAAAGAACACATAGAAAATATTGTAGGGAAGGCGAACCAAAGGCTACGTTTTATTGGCAGAACACTTAGAAGATGCAACAGTTTTAGTAAAGAAACTGCCTACACTATACTTGTGCTTCCTATTTTGGAGTATTGCTGCCCATTGCGGAATACCCACCAAGTGGGACTAACTGAGGATACAGAGAAAGTTCGGAGAAGGGCAGCTTTTTCTGTATTATCGCGGTATAGGGGAGAGAGTATGACAGAAATGACGCACGAGTTGGGGTGGAAATCATTAAAAGAAAGTCGTTATTCGTTGCGGTGTGATTTATTTGCGAAATGTATTATACAAACTTTGTCTTCCGAATGCGAACATATTTAGTTAGCACCCACCTATATAGAGGGACATGATAAAGTTAATGAAATAAGAGAAATCAGATCGAAAACTGAAAGATTCAGGTGTCCCTTTTTCCCGCGCATTATTAGAGAATGGAACGGTAGGAAAATATTAGAAAAGTAGTTCGATGAACCCTCCGTCATGCACCTAAATACGATTAGCGGAGTATTTATTTAGAAATTTCCAACTTATCCGCACACTGTTTTATCTTGTAAACTCATGGCCAAGCAGCGCTCTTGGTGGGGGAAGTGCCCTTTGCCGTAAATGCGGTATTACACGATGATCCGCCGCGAAAGGTATAGGTCTAGCGCGACAACCATCTAGCGGCGAAACACGTGGAACTACCGCGGAACCATGATTATTAGCAGACACTTCATTCGCGCGCGGAATAGAGACCAGTTCTACACTCCCGTGAATCCGCGCATGCGCACTAAGCAGCGCTAACGCGCGCATGCGCAGAAATGGGTGTTGCAGGGGGCTTTCTGCTTGTGATTTGTCTATTACATTCGTGATTAGAATTGATTTGTGATTTCAGACTTCCGTGTTGCATATTTTGCCCGTTTTTTTTCAGTTAGTAGATTTTCATAAATGCAGTAATTAAACAAAACACACTTATTTTCCAGCAGACCTTTATACTAGGTCATATTCTCAGAATATATGACATCAACTGCGAATATGAGAGAGCCGCTGAGTCATTATTCAGGCGTACAGGGTGGAAAGTTGTTTGTATAACCCACACGATCCCTTTATCATAATCAGCAATCGTTTATTCCTGAATGATATGCGTAAAATTTTACACACAGCAGCTCTTCAAAAGAGGTCACGTCCTTCCTCACGAAGTTCCAAATTTGTTGCGGTTTCCCGGTACTCAGCTCTTTTATTAGCTGTAAGTATATTCCCCTGCCTTCCTTCTTTCCAGCCACAGTCGAACCCAACATCTAGTTTTCGTCGTTGTTGAGCCGTAATCTGAAGATTTACTGTCACAGCTCCAAAAAAGTGTGTCCTATGTGCGAAATGCTGTATAAATGTAAATTTAGACAGACATACATTTTCAACCTAGTGTCGTAATATAAAACTGCCACGTGGTCTGAGGCTTCATGTCACGAATTGCGCAGCCGCTCCTGCCGAAGTTAAGAGTTTTCCCTCAGCCATTTGTGTGCATGTTGTCATTGGCATGAGTTAATTTAAGTAGTGAGAAGTCTAGGAACCAATGACCTAAATAATTTGGCCCTTAGATACACAAACTTTCAACTTTTATATAAATTGAAAGTGTTGAGTCTGTAATTCAAAGCAATAGTGTAGTGACTCAGTTCTGTGCAAACTACATAAGAGAAAAAAAAACTTAATAAAAATGATAACTTCACATTAAGTAGGAAGCGCGAGCTCACAGAAATAATTTAAACGTATGACGTCCCAGGAAAACATAGTTTCCCTCGGGTTCTTGTGTGGTATGAATGAACGATTTGATGAGCTCTGTTTTCTTCTCGTTTCTTGTGCGTTACTGGCGTCTACTGCGCATGCGCGGATTCACGTGAAGGAATATCCGCCGTGCATCGTGTAATAGGTTTACATGAAGCAGTACGTAGTTCCAGATAATCACACTTGTGGCGCTGCTGCATAGGCGTACGCCTCACGTGTATCGTGTAATAGGGCCTTAACACTGCGAAAGCCACGCAGGGGCATCAAAGGTCATTTGTCCGTTACCTGTCTAGCTAAGTAGCGAAGCGTCCGCTGCTTACACCGATTTTGTGTGGCACTAACAAATCAGCGGCAGTCACATCAGTGTGATTACTGAGGTTGTCCGCTGTTTCGGACAAACGTACTAATTAGCAAGAAAACGCAAGTAAAAGGAAGAAGAGTTATTTGTCGGAGTACCGAGCATTCGACCGTCTCTAATATGATCGTAGTTTACGTTACAGAGGTGGCACAAGAAGAACTTTTGGCTAATATTACCATTGCCAATCAGAGGGCTGCAATTAATAGAAACGTCAGCCACTACATATACATCCACATCTACATACATACTCCGCAATCCACCTAAAGATGCGTGGAGGAGGGTACTCAGTACCAATACTAGTTACTTGCTTTTCTGTTCCACTCCCATAAAGAACGAGCGAAAACAAAAAAATAACAAACGTTTGTTAAGCCTATAGGACTTAACTGCGGGATGATCAGTCCCTAAACTTACAAACTACTTATAAACTAGCGTATACTAAAGACAACACAAACAACTAGGCACGATGGAGGATTCGAATCTCCGACGGGGGACGGCCCCGTGCATCTAGCATAGCGCCTCAATGTGCTCGGCCGTTCCGCCGCGGCTCGATCGAAAAACGAATGTTTGTAACCATCTGTACGAGCCCTAATATCTCTGATTTTATCTTTGTGGTCTTTACACGAAATGTAGGTTGGCGGCAGTATAACCGTTCTGCAGTCCGCTTCAAATGCCGGCACTCTAAATTTTTTCAACAGTGTTTCTGCATCACCTTACTTTTTTTCTACATTTAGAGATAGCTACCATTCCTCACACCACATAGAAATTTCGTCCAAAATGTTTGTATAGCTTATGGGACTTAACTAAGGGGTCATGAGTCCCTATATTTCGTCCAAGTTATCCTACATCCTACTGCAGTCACTCAATGAAGACATTTTCCTGTACACAACAGCATCATCAGCAAAAATCCGCAGATTGCAATTCACTCTGTCAGATCATTTATATAGATAGAAAATAAGAGCGGTCCTACACACTTTCCTAGGGCCTCCCTGAACATGCCCTAGTCTCTGATGGACACTCGCCATCGAGGAAAACGTACTGGGTTCTATTACTTAAGTAGTCTTCGGGCCACTCAAATATTTGAGTACCTATTTCATATGCTCATATGCACAACACATCGTTATAGTTTCACAAAATCGGTGATTTAAAAAAAACCGATGGAGAACTTTTACAAAAATTAAAAAGTATCCCTTACTCATTGCTCCAAAATATCTATTTTTCTTGGCAGAAAGATATTTTATACAAGACAGTGCCTGAAGTGGGAGTTACTTGGATGAGATCTGTTAGTAAAAGAAAGATTTTGCTAGAAAAAAAGGCGCATTCGACTGGCGGTGCAAATATTAGAGTTATTTATTTTATATAGATGAACCTTAGCTCGACAACAACATTACTTATAAAAAATGTTAGCAAGGTCCTGCTGTTAATGATATCATGGACAATGGTAGTAAAGTAACAGGTTTATCGTGGTGAATACAGATCCAAATAAGGGTTTTTATCCAACAGGATGCGCAATAGTGGGTTATCAATCCCATGTAAATTACAAAAAAATGTTTCGAATTGGATTTAACGAAAGTATTTACGAAGTAATTCAATCGCATGAGCCAATTTACATTGAAGAACATCAGTTTGTTCAATGATAGTGATTCGGTGATTGTTCGTTGTCACTTCTTTCATAGGGTGTAGAATAAGACCTGCTACCAGTCACAACTAAATGTGATTTATTTAAAGCACACATGGTTTCGGACTTGTGCAAACCTTCAGATAGTTCCTATATTCATTTACATGTTTCAGCATTCGATGGTGGAGTTCACTGTTTAAATACGAAGAAAATACTGTGACGGTGACTAAACGAGTCAAACAATTAAATGTGTAAAAGCCGACATAAAAACTGGTAGCGGATATTATTCTACACGTTATAAACGAACAGTAACAGAGTTATGGATACAATTCCAGTGGCGGCTGGTGTATAAGAGCTCAAGAGCACGTGAACTACTGTAATTTCTGACTTTATTTATTATTTTTGTTTAAATATTGTTAAATGTAATATAGATATGCGGTAATTGTAAATAAACTGCACTTAAATCTACCGCGCTATGCTGCATCGCGGCTCGCCCAGTTCTGTGAAACTTGGCATCAGCGTCATCCTTGGTGTATTGTTTTTAAGCCGGTTCTGCGAATGCATGGTTGGCGTGACGTCATTGCCTTATGGGCCCAATACACACGAGTCTGGTAGACAATGTGGACTCTTCATTTCGTGTTCAGCCGACATGCAGCAGCTCCGCTTCAAGCGCAGGAGGTGTTGTAGCCTGCTTTCCTTCTCAAATAGCTGCAACTAACCGCTTTTAATGACAGAGGATTTATCAGAACCGTGTCACACTTGGCAGGATTTCTTACAACTAAATGTCGATCAATGACACATTGACTGTAAAAGTTGTCACATGCCTTAAACTAATGAAAACAGTCGGGCAGCGATGTTCAGTATGGCCCGATGGTTAAGCGCGCTTGGTATTTCAAACGTAATGATCGCTGGTTAGAGTCGTGATATACATTAACATCTTTTTTATTCCTGTTTGAAACATATTGTGAGACCACCAGAGACATTGTCACAAATATTTGCCCCAATTTTTCAGAATATGTCGGTATTTCAGAAGGTGTGGTGAGGCAAGAACCTAAGACTACAGCTTAAACAAAATTTATAATTTACCACTTTTCAAAAACGTTTACTCTGTATTTTCGAACATATGGCGATTACCTAAGGTGTGGGAAGACGGCGAGCTAAACGTGTAACTTATAAATGAGCAGCGAATTCATTTTTTATTGTTCTTCGTTATCAGAAATTGTTAACTGTTTCATATGAGGAATGGAGGGAAATTTTGCACATGCGCAAAATGAGGTGCTGGTACTATGTATCAGAGTCTCGTATTCACCACTGCCTCTTTTTTGTGACTGTTCTCTACAGGCAGGATCTTCTTAAATAAGAAGACATAAATATTAAAAAACCTCTGATAGACATACTAATATCTTCTTATGTCATACATGTGGACAGAAACTTCATAGGAAGAAATTATGTGGTTTCTTACTTCAGGTTAGAAGAACTTAGGAGCGATAACAATTCGGTAATATTAATTACAAATCTTTCCTTCGTCAGAAATATTAAGCTTATTATTATTATTGGTAGTGGTTAATTTGTATAGATTTGTTGATAATCCTAACTTTTATAAAACAATTGCTATTTGAGAAGTTTATGTTTATCTGAATCTAAAAATTTGTGAACACCAGAAATGTATTCTCACGAGCCGCCACTGATGTGTCAGATTTCAAAACTCGAGGTTTGCACCGCATTCACTGTCTTCTTTGGAACTTAATCCAGTCCTAAACCCTTGTTTCCGTCACAGGGTCGTGCGGAAGGGCCGGCAGAGCTTTGTTTGACACTCTGTAGAAGCATGTCGTGACGTAGCTGGGTAGGCAGATTAGGATCGCTTCTGCTCCGTCATGAGTTTACAGGCAGACTACAACGTAGTGCCTTTCGCTCATTAATTTCGGAACTTCGCCGAGCCCGTAAGGCTGTCCGCACACGGGTCGTTTCTCACTCATCAGCCGGCCGCGGTGGCCGAGGGGACTGAGGCGCTCCAGTCACGGTCTGCACGGCCACTACGGTCGGGGGTTCGAATCCCCCCTCGGGCATGGATATTTGTGCCGTCCTTAGGATTAGCTAGTTCATAAGTAGTTTGTAAGTTTAGGGACTGATGACCCCGTAGTTAAGTCCCATAAGTTCTACAAACATTTGAACATTTCTCACTCATCATGGGCGCGACTCGCGTCTCATTCGTGACGCGCGTCTGGTGCGAACCTCGCGATCCCAGCGACGGCCGTCCGCACAAGGGGCGATTGGCACTCGTCGCGGGCGCGATTTTTCTTCACTTAGCTTGCGACTCCCAACAGGGAGCTACAAAACGGCGTTGGTTATTTCCTCCAATAATTACCCTGTAATGGAAAGTTATAGTGATGAGGGGAACGCTGTGATGTTGTACTGGTACCGGCGCAAGAAAAGGAAGACACAAAGATTATTGTGGGTGCATCCGTACATAGAGCGGAATGTTCATCATCGGTTCTTCGTTGGTGCTGGAGAACTGCAAGAGACTGATAAAATTTGTTTAGCATTCTACAAAATATAATTTAAGTGTTTTGTGTCTCGCTTCCGCCGATTGTCTTAGGTGTCAGTAGCCGAGTGGAGAGAGACGGACACAGGAATAAAGGATGCACGCTTGTGCAGGTACGGAGGTGACCAGCCAGTGGGACAGCAGAAACTAGAACACTAGGCTAAATTAGAATAAGATATATATTTCGTGGAGTCTTGGTAATACTTAACTTTTACATAGTTCTTGACTGCAGAATGCTGATACATAGTTTAGATAGAGGCCTGCCTGCTGATGATTCCTAGTGCCTATCCGATAGCCAAGTCTTAACTGGTGCCTATCTGATTCCCAAGTGGCCGAAGCAGCAGTCGTGGCCACGAGCGGAGTTGCAGCAGAGGGCGCTCGTGGCTGACGTCGTAAAAACGCCGCGCCGTGCGTGCATGGCGGCGAGCGGCGAAAGTACGTGGCGCGCACTTTAGACTTGTGCGACACCACTAAGTGGCTTGAGAAAATGAGATATGCCCGAAACTAATCGCCAATAAAATAAGAAAATAAACATCAGTAGCTCTGGTGGACATTGACATAAAAACAGGTCCTTTCTTGAATATTTGGGAGCTGCAAGACACGACGTACTGAAATTATTTATATATTATGTTCTTATTTATTTATTAAAAGTTCATTACAGTTATTGCATTTAGTCTCATGGGCTCTAAAGTGTTTTATGCCGAGGAACCGCAGGAAACATACATGGTAAATTGCCTCCATGTCGTACAATCCACTGGTCACGATCGAACTTTCCCGTGCACTGCAGGTCGCAAGGGACGAGCATCGCTCGCAACGACTTCCAGACGATTGCGAGACACCTGCATATCGTTCCGTTGGCGGTCACCTATTTACTTACTTGGACAGTTGCATGGGGACGGACCGAGCGAGGTGGGGCAGTGGTAACACACTGGACTCGTATTCTGGAGGATGGTAGTTCAAATCCACCTCTGGCCACGCAGATTTAGGTTTTCCGTGATTTCCCTAAATCACTTCAGGCAAATACCTGGTTCCGTTCAAAGGGAACTGCCGATTTCCTTCCATATACTTACCCAAAACTCCGAGCGTTAGCCCTGTCTCTAATGATCAAGCTGTCGACGGGACGTTAAACCCTAAGCTTCCTTCCTTCCTGCATTGGGACGGAATCACGTCGAGGACGAGTCGCAGCCGCGACGAGTACGCATCGACCCGTGTGCGGACAGCGTAACAGTTCTCTCTCTCTCTCTCTCTCTCTCTCTCTCTCTCTCTCTCTCTCTCTCTCTCTCTGTGTGTGTGTGTGTGTGTGTGTGTGAGGTATCTGATCTTCAAGAAATGTCCGAAACAACAGACAGCAAATATACTGGGCTATTTTCCTATAGTGTACAAACTCAAGCGGTTGATCTAGGAGAGGATACGGGACAAGAAAAGTCTAATGAACTTACGTCCAGAAACGCATGGTTTCCATGATAAAAAGGAAAATCGGTCAACAATCCGAAGATTAATTAAAAACTTAAATACGTAGTATTTTTGTTCCACAATATTATTTATTTGCTTGTTATTAGCAGCTTTCGGCTTCTTAGGCCATCGTCAGATAACTTCATACTAAACGTATAGTCCACATGTAACATTGAGGTTACATATACAAAGATGGTTTTGTCAAAGATATGTGAACTGCAAATTAATTATGTCTATGAATCGATACTACATAACAAACGTACTCCTGCAAAACAAATGTATTTTAAATGAACATATCTTGGGCTACAATCGTATTAAAATGCACCCATTCGGACCCCATTTGTGGTTTTTCCTTTTAGTATTATTATTATTATTATGCACGTTCTGTGATATTGATACTTATTCATAACAAACCCACACTTTGTTTCTACCATCACCTGTTGACAATACTTTCTTACACAGTTACACAGTTTTAATATTTTAATACGATTGTAGCCCAAGATATGTTCTACATCTACATCTACATCTACATCGATACTCTGCAAATCACATTTAAGTGCCTGGCAGAGGGTTCATTAACCACCTTCATAACTTTTCTCTACCGTTCCATTCTCTAATAGCGCGCGGGAAGAAAGAACACCTAAATCGTTCCGTTTTCGATCTGATTTCTCTTATTTTATTGGGATGGTCATGTCTCCCTAAGTAGGTGGGTGCTAGCAAAATATTTTCACATTCAGAACTAAAAGTCGGTGATTGAAACTTCGTAAACAGATCACGCCGCAATGAATAACGTCTTTCTTTTAATGATTTCCACCCCAATTCGTGCAACATTTCCGTGACGCTTTCCCCCCCGTAACGTGATAAAACAAAACGAGCTGCCCTTCTCTGAACCTTCTCAATATCTTCCGTCAGTCCCACCTGGTGAGGGTCCCACAAGGGGCAACAGTACTCCAAGAGAGGACGCACAAGTGTGATGTAGGCAGTCTCTTTGGTGGAGCTGGTGCATCGTCTAAGCGTTCTGCCAATGAAACGTAACCTTTGGTTCGCCTTCCCCACAATATTTTCTATGTGTTCTCTCCAGTCAAAGTTGTTCGTAATTGTAACTCCTAGGTATTTGGTAGAATTTACGACCTTAAGGTTTGACCGATTTATCGCGTAATTGAAGTTCAGCGGATTTCTTTTAGTGGTCATGTGTATTACTTCACACTTTTCTTTATTTAGTGTCAATTGCCAATTTTCGCACCAAGTAGAAATTTTGTCTAAATCGCTTTGCAGTTGCTTTTGATCCTCTGTTGACTTCACTAACCGATAAACGACAGCATCATCCGCGAACAGTCTAAGGGAGCTATTCAGATTATCTCCTAAATCGTTTATAAACACGAGGAAGAGTAGGGGACCAATAACGCTTCCCTGTGGAACGCCAGATATCACTTCTGTTTTACTCGATGACTTACCGTCAATTACAACGAACTGTGTCCTTTCTGATAGGAAATCGTGAATCCAATCGCACAATTGGGGAGATATTCCATAAGCACGCAATTTCATTAGAAGCCGCTTGTGGGGTACAGTATCAAAAGCCTTCCGGAAATCCAGAAATATGGAATCGATTTGAGATCCCTTGTCGATGGCACTTAACACTTCATGTGAATAAAGGGCAAGCTGTGTTTCGCAAGAGCGATACTTTCTGAATCCGTGCTGACTATTGGTTAATAGGTCGTTATCTTCGAGGTAGTACATAATATTCGAACAAAGTATATGTTCCAAAATCCTACTGCAAATCGACGTCAATGAGATAGGCCTGTAATTTTGGGGATCACTCCTATTGCCTTTCTTGAATATTGGAGTAATTTGGGCAACTTTCCAGTCTTTGGGTACGGATCTTTCGCTGAGTGATCAGTTGTAAATTATAGCTAAGTACGGAGCTATTTCATCAGCATACTCTGAGAGGAATCTAGTTGGTATACAATCTGGCCCGGAAGATTTATTTTTGTTTAGTGACTTAAGTTGTTTTACTACTCCAGGAACATCTACTTCTAAGTTTCGCATGCTGGCATTCATTACAATCAATTTGTTTTGTAGGAGTACATTTGTTATGTAGTATCGATTCATAGACATAATTAATTTGCAGTTCACATATCTTTGAAAAACCATCTTTGAATATGTAACCTCAATGTTACGTGTGGACTATATGTTTAGTATGAAGTTATCTGACGATGGCCTAAGAAGCCGAAAGCTGCTAATAACAAGCAAATAAATAATATTGTGGAACAAAAATACTACGTATTTAAGTTTTTAATATGTCTTTGTTCCTCCAAGCACCGACGGAATATTCCATAAACATAATCCGAAGATTGGTTTGAACACCACAGTGCTTTACTAGGCATGGTCCTGTTAGAAGGTGGTATGCCGTTGCCTTCCTCCGACCTTCAAATTGACTTACCCAGCCAGTTATAAGGGGACCTACAGTTTAACGTGGGTTCCGAACCACGGTGCTACTCGGTATTTTTCACTCCGAACCACGGTGCTACTCGGTATTTTTCACATCAGCAACACTGCCAGAGGTGAAAGAAGTGGAAAGTGACAGATAAAAGTCGTAGGACCTGGTACCCATGCTACAGACCATTTATTCAATCATATTTTGTATTGTGGTGTCGCTATTCGCCACAACGCCGGCGGCCCACGCAAGTCGCCACGCCAGTATACGAAGGAGCGATAAGTCGCTGTGTAGTACTTCGGCCGCCCAGGGCGCCCGCAGTCTCGGTACCTCTCCGCCTGCTTCGCGCGCCGGCCATATGCCGGCGCACCACATAGGTACGGACAGTACGAGGCAGTTCTACAGTTCGACAGTTACGATCCAGAGTTCCATGTATGAGAGTGAGCAGCTTTATACTATTGCATTGCAAAACTGTAGCTAGGAAGTTTTGGATCCCAACTTCGTCGCCGCTTTTGTGTCCCAGCCTCGTCGTAGGTGTCGGTGGCCGAGTGGAACGAGACCGACACAGTAACAAAGATAGCACGCCGGTGCAGGTACGGAGGGGAGCAGCCAGAAACTACAAACACTAGAGTAAATTAGAAAGAGATATATATTGCACAGAATGTAACAATACTTAACTTTTACATAGTACTGCAGAATGTTGATACATAGTTGTTAGAGGCCTGCCTAGTGCCTGTACAATAGCAAAGTCTTCACTGGTGCCTATCTGATTACGAAGGTCCTAACTCGTTGCTAACTCAGTCCCAAGTGACCGATGTCTTTCCGTGGTGGCCACGAGCGGGGTTGCAGCAGAGGGCGCTCGTGGCTGTCCTGAGAACGCCGCGCCGTGTGTGCATGGCGGCGCGCGGCGAAAGTAGGTGGCGCGCACTTTGTACTTGTACGACACCACAGGAAGAACTTTGTACCACAAAAGCACATCAAAGTATTCAATTCATTGTGTTAATAAATACTATGTGGACTAATCAATACTTTCAAAAATGTTCAAATGTTTGTTAAGCTTAAGGGACATACCTGCGGGGTCATCAGTCCCTAAACTTACAAACTACTTATGAACTACCTGTGGTGTCGCACAAGTCTAAAGTGCGCGCCACCTACTTTCGCCGCACGCCGCCATGCACGCACGGCGCGGCGTTCTTACGGCGTCAGCCACGAGCTCCCTCTGCTGCTATCCCGCTCGTGGCCACCACTGAACGACATCGTTCACTTGGGACTGAGATAGGAACCAGTTAACACTTCGGAATCAGATAGGCACCAGTGAAGACTTGGCTATCGGACAGGCACTAGGCAGGCCTCTAGCTCAACTATGTATCAGCATTCTGCAGTACTGAGCTATGTAAAAGTTAAGTATTGCTAAGTCTCTAAGAAATATATATCTCGTTCTAATTTACTCTAGTGTTTCTAGTTTCTGCTGGTCACCTCCTATCTGCACAAGCGTGCATCCTTTATTCCTGAGTCGGTCTCTTTCTACTCGGCCACCGACACCTACGACGGAAACGAGACACAAAAGCGGCGACGAGGCTGGGACACAAAACTACCTTATACTAAAGACGACACAAACATCCATGCCCGAGGGGGGATTCGAACCCCCGACCGTAGTGGCCGTGCACACTGTGACTGGCGCGTCGCAGACCGCTCGGCCACTGCGGCCACATCCTCGTTAGTCACTGTCCACCACCTCCCGAACATATAGCGTTCTACAGACTCAAAACTTTGTTGCAGAGACTGCAGTCTGATACACGCTGTATCGTGCAGCCACGGTTACAGTATGTATGGTTTCCTTGTAGAGAGTTCTACTGTTCCTCCTACTGTGCCACTGATGGTTCGAAGGGTTATCTTAGTGTTACAGGATTCAGCTATTCTATTTGAAATCGGACGAAAAATGAGAATTGGCGTCATATTTTTTTAAAAATAATTAATAATTTCCGTATGTGCCAATTAATGTAAAAGAAATCGACTATCATACAGTTATCCCTTAAATGATTACTATTTTTCGAGTTAAAATTCAACTAAGTTAGCGTTATTTTCGGAATGAGACACTTTGTGTGCTTGGTAACTCAAGAACTTCGTACGGGATATCGGTGAAAAAGATTCATTTTGAAACTGAATATCTAAAGATGATGTAGGTACACTTCTGGCCATTCAAATTGCTACACCACGAAGATGACGTGCTACAAACGCGAAATTTAATCGACAGGAAGAAAATGCTGTGATATGCAAATGGTCAGCTTTTCAGAGCATTCACACAAGGTTGACGCCGGTGGTGACACCTACAACGTGCTGACATGAGGAAAGTTTCCAACCGATTTCTCATACGCAAACAGCAGTTGACCGGCGTTGCCTGGTGAAAGTTGTTGTGACGCCTCGTGTAAGGAGGAGAAATGCGTACCATCACGTTTCCGACTATAATAAAGGTCGGATTGTAGCCTATCGCGATTGCGGTTTATCGTATCGCGACATTGCTTGCGTTGGTAGCGATCCAATGAGTGTTAGCAGAATATGGAATCGGTGGGTTCAGGAGGGCAATATGGAACGCCGTGCTGAATCCCAAAGGCCTCGTATCACTAGCAGTCGAGATGACAGGCCTCTTATCCGCATGGCTGTAACGGATCGTGCAGCCACGTCTCGGCCCTGAGTCAACAGATGGTCACGTCTGCAAGACAACAACCATCTGTACGAACAGTTCGACGACGTTTGCAGCAGCATGAACCATCAGCTCGGATACCATGGCTGCGGTTACCCTTGACGCTGCATCACAGACAAGTGCGCCTGCGATGGTGTACGCAATGACGAACATGGGTGTACGAATGGCAAAACGTCATGTTTTCGGATGAATCCAGGTTCTGTTTACAGCATCATGATGGTCGCATCCGTGTTTGGCGACATCGGGGTGAACGCACATTGGAAGCGTGTATTCGTCATCGCCATACTGGCGTATCACTCGGCGTGATGGAGTGGGGTGCCATCGGTTACACGTCTCGGGCCGGCCGCGGTGGCCGAGGGGACTGAGGCGCTTCAGTCACGGTCTGCGCGGCCACTACGGTCGGGGGTTCGAGTCCCCCCTCGGGCATGGATATTTGTGCCGTCCTAGTTCGTAAGTAGTTCATAAGTAGTTTGTAAGTTTAGGGACTGATGACCCCGTAGTTAAGTCCCATAAGCTTTACAAACATTTGAACATTTGAACACGTCTCGGTCACCTCTTGTTCGCATCGACGGCACTTTGAACAGTGGACGTTACTTTTCAGATGTGTTAAGACCGTGGCTCTGCCCTTCATTCGATCCCTGCGAATCCCTACATTTCAGCAGGATAATGCACGACCGCTTGTTGCAGGTCCTGTACGGGCCTTTCTGGATACGGAAAATGTTCTACTGATGCTCTGGCCAGCACATTCTCCAGATCTCTCACCAACTGAATAGGGCTGGTCAGTGGTGACCGAGCAACTGGCTCATCACACTACGCTTGTCACTACTCTTGATGAACTGTGGTATCGTGTTGAAGCTGCATGGGCATCTGTACCTGTACACGCCATCCAAGCTCTGTTTGACTCAATGCCCAGGCGTATCAAGCCGTTATTACGGCCAGAGGTGGTTGTTCTGGGTAACGATTTCTGAGGATCTGTGCACCCAAATTGCGTGAAAATGTAATCACATGTCAGTTCTAGTATAAAATATTAGTCCAATTAATACCCATTTATCATCTGCGTTTCTTCTTGGTGTAGCAATTTTAATGACCAGTAGTGTATATAACAATAATTTTACATCGATTTATTCATTGTTGTAAAACCTTTTGTTTCATTTATTAAAATAAATGCTGTTTTCATAAGAATTAAACTTACATAGGCTTGAACTTATTTTTATTGTACGTTGATTTCCGTTTTAAGTATTTTTAAGTCCCTTATATTCAACACGAAAAAAAATCATTAAGTAAAAAATACCTAAGCTAGCACTGCACTTACGAGTTAGACCGCGGCGGGCTGCCGTCCGCCACTCAACAAGGGGAGATGCCTGACAGCTGGACACTACTGGTCAACAGGACTGACCTAGGCCAACGAGAAAGACAGGTCACGGCGCGCACGTCATGCCACGTAAGCAAGGTAGTCCTTAGCTGGCGCGATCGCTAGCTGGGTGGCTGGCCGCTATGATGCAGTGGGGTGTGCCCCAGCGGCTGGCCCATCAGCTAGCGATCGCGCCAGCTCAGGACTATCTTGCTTACATGACGTGATGTGCGCGCTATGGCCTGTCTTTCTCGTTGGCCTCGGGACTGACACAAAGCATCACAGCCTGCAATTTTGGTGCGCTTTCTAGATACATTTTATTTTTTTCTACACCTCTCGATTCAAGATGCCATGCAACTGTTTACTGATACTGTTTTTAAATCAAATGCTGAACAATATGACTCAAGAACCTTATCGAAAATGAAACTAAATTGAGACGCGGAACGGAGCCTGTACATTACAAATTACAGACGCACGCACATTCTTAATTCTTCCTAAAATAGCCGGGTAGAACCAAGTGAGTCGATCCGACCGCGAAGTACGGCGCCGCAACGAGTTTATTTATGTATTACTTCCTAGTCACGTTGCGGCACTGTACTTTGCTATCGGATCGGTTCTACTCGGCTGTTTTGTCTGTACGGCGTACTTTACAATGATATCGGACATATCCATGTTTACAGTTCTACATGTGGCAAACCGATTTTTACAAGTTTATCATTTATAAATAATTACAAAATTTTTTAATAATAATCTTTACAAAATGTCAATAAAACGAAATTCATATCTCACACACACTTTGTTGCCGTATTCCTCCTTTTGGGAAATGTAAAGTGTTTTGCTTTATTCCTTGCTTTGAATTTAACTTTCCTATAAGTAGGCTACTCATTTACGTGATACTACCATACAGTATGTTCCTTCTATTTTATTTGTAAGGTACTTGGTTCCTATATGCTAAGAAGCAGTCTAGATGTTCAGAGTCACTACGCGCCTATTTCAGTCTTTTGCTAAGTATATAATAATTTTCCCTATTTCTAGTATTGTTATCATGAATGCCTGTGTTTCGTGGCAATTTACAATTTCTCATTTGAAAAAGTAGTCCTATTTTTTCATATTTACAACCCTGATACAATTAATATTTTTAAATCTTTGGTTTTGGATCAGTCACGTGGTGTTAATTTCGCTATCCATTTAATAACTTTATTTTGTAGTTAATCTTAAGACTTCATTTTGAATTCTTCTACAGTATAAAATGCCTTTTTTAAGCCATTTCTATACGGAGGTTTTAAATATCACATACGTCAAATCGAGTGGCAATGCTGTACATTTCGTATTCGTTCGATTCGTATCACATTCGCCGTTGCTGCACTCCAGTATACGCATTGTCCGTATTGATCTGCGTGTTGGTTTTCGTTACGAAGTTCGTATTGATATGGTAGACGTGATTAATTTCATATAAATACGGAAGATGCGAGTAATTTCGTATCGATACGGTAGATGCGAGTAACAAAATGTATTTATGAGCGACGATTCAGTACTTCGAGTCAGAGAAATTATTTGTTACTCAGTACCGAATACATACGGTTTGCCATAGCTTTACTCGATATCAGTGAGCTCAGTAGTTCACCCGCTCGGTCAGCCATGCTGTCTAACACACCGCTTTCCAAGACGGAGAGGCGTACCGGCCCCGGTTCGAATCCGCCCGTCGGATTAAAGAAGGGGGTCGGAGTGCCGGCCAGCCTGGAGGTGGGTTTTAGGCGGTTTTCCACATACCCCCAGGTGAATACCGGGCTGGTACCAAAGTCCCACCTATGTTACACGATTCGCGAACATTTCGTAACACTGATCATACAATATAAGCTTTCACGGCCGGCGTCAACTTCATTTAAAACTTTCGGGCTCATAAGCCGTGGTCGATTTTTAAAACTTTCCCCCAACGTTTCATCTTCGGCTGCGGAAGACATCTTCAGAGGTAGAGTGGCGAACTGCGATGAGAACTTGAGGGAGCGCCATATATATAGGCAATGCAGAGGGCACCACAAGACATCACGTGACGTCGACTACGACACTATCTCTGGTATTGCCAACATTCTTACCAGAGAAGAATCGATTGTCATTCCGCTGGTGTAAAGCAGAAGTCCAAATTCAGTCTAATTTAACAGCTTCCTCTTTCCTGTTAAAATTATTGCGATGTTTATAGATCTCGATTGCTTCTCTATATGTGCGCAACCTTATGTTGGAAAAACTGACAGCCATATAAAAAAAATCGGCTCATTTCATTGAAAAACTAAAAGAGATGAATGTTGCCCATAGTGATATTCTTGTTAGCTTTGACGTGGTGTCTCTGTTTACGATGATTCCAGTGAACGAAGCCATCTCATGCTTAGCGGATATTTCATTGTTTAGACACTGCCTCACCACTACTTATTTTCAGTACAATAACTAGTTCTTTGACCAGATTGACGGAGTGGCTATGGGCAGTCCACTGAGTCCAGCGGTGGCCAATCTATTTATGGAGTCTTCGAACAACAGGCGTTGCAGACTGCTAATAAAAAGCCAGCTAGGTGGTACGGATATGTCGATGACACTTTTGTGCTATGGACACACGGTGCAGAGGAATTAGATGCCTTCTTAACGAATCTCAATGGTATCAACTCCAGAATACAATTTACGATGGAAACAGAGAGCAACGGGCAGCTGTATTTTCTCGATGTGTCTGTAATCAAGCACGTGGACGGGACGTTGGGCCACAAGGTCTACAGGAAGACTACTCATACTGATCGTTACCTGCATAAAGACTCTAACCACCATCTCAGATAAAAAGAGGTGTGGTTAAAACATTAATTGACACGGCGCATAAAATTTGTGAGCCTACTTATTTAAAAGATGAGATGGAGCATTTACGATCTACCTTCCAGAAGAACGGCTATTCTAGCAAAGAAATAGACAGAGCCCTTCGTCCCAGGGAGAAAGTAAATGTCAACAAGAAACAACAAGTGCCCAAGGGGAAAGTTTTTCTTCTGTTCATAAATAAGGTTACAGACCGTATTGGAAAAGTGCTGGACAAGTTTGGGGTAGAAACCATTTTCAGACCCACGAGTAAGATAAAAGTATATTTAAGATCTGCTAAAGATGTACGACATCCGTTGAATACACCAGGTGTATATAAAATTCTCTGCAGCTGTGGTTCAGTCTACATTGGAACTACAAAAAGAAGCGTCAATACTCGTCTGGTCGAACATAAAAGGAATTGCCGCTTGGGCACACGGAGAAATCAGCCGTAGAAGGCAACCACGAAATTAAATTTAATGAGACTAGTGTCATCTCAAAAACTTCGCACTATCACGCGCGCACATACAGAGAAGCAATCGAGATCTATAAACATCGCAATAATTTTAACAGGAAAGAGTAAGCTGTTAAATTAG
The DNA here is from genome assembly GCA_026315105.1 of Locusta migratoria. NCBI lineage: Eukaryota > Metazoa > Arthropoda > Insecta > Orthoptera > Acrididae > Locusta > Locusta migratoria. The sequence continues at coordinate 664,852,662 of CM048755.1, read as the reverse complement.
ACAGAATTTGGACTTCTGCTTTACACCAGCGGAACGACAATCGATTCTTCTCTGCTAAGAATGTCGGCAATACCAGAGATAGTGTCGTAGCCGACGTCACGTGATGTCTTGTGGTGCCCTCTGCATTGCCTATATATATATGGCGCTCCCTCAAGTTCTCATCGCAGTTCGCCAGTCTACCTCTGAAGTTGTCTTCCACATGTCTTCCACAGCCGAAGATGAAACGTTGGGGGAAAGTTTTAAAAATCGACCACGGCTAATGAGCCCGGACATTTTAAATGAAATTTCGTAACACTTTACACTTTCACACATACAACACTGTACGCAGACGTTTGGAGTGCACTTTTTCTCCCAGGGGGCATGGGGTGGCGACAGCAAGGGCATCCGGCCACCCCATAACTATTACTACGCCAAAGCCGATTATCAAAGCCGACCCTGCATGTGCGGGAACATGGCTCAAGAGAAAGAAAGTGACCTCAGTAGTCATTAGATATCGTAAGAGAACAGAGTGGGGCGCTCCGTTGAACTCTCGATAATCCTCCAACAAGCTTCTTGTCCAGCTCACCTGTAATGCAGTGTTCTTTGCTTCAGTCACTCTCTTACACTCTTCATCAACTTGTGGGCCTTCTAAAAAAAATGTTCAAATGTTTGTAAATCTATCAGACCAAACTGCGTGGTCATCAGTCCGTAGCTTACAAACTACTTAAACCTAGGTAAACTAACCTATGCCCCAGGGAGGACTCGAACCTCCACGGCGAGCAACCGCGCGCTCCGCAGCGAGACGCTTTAGACCGCTCGGCTACTCCACCGCGGCTGGGCCTTCTAATGTTCTAATGTTTGTATACATTATGGGACTTAACTACGGGTTCATCAGTCCCTAAACTTACAAACTACTTATGAACTAAGGACGGCACAAATATCCATGCCCGAGGGGGGATTCGAACCCCCGACCGTAGTGGCCGTGCAGACCGTGACTGAAGCGCCTCAGTCCCCTCGGCCACTGCGGCCGGCATTTATTAGTAAGGGCAAAATTTAACATCACGCTTAACATCAGATAACAGCTGGCATGAATAGGTAAACATACAGATGCTCAGCACAATACAATGAGATGCGCTAAATTTAAAGAAAGAAGGGAGCAATCATTTGCCTTTACAAAATAACAGGTGAGATAAAAAAAAATATTACAACAAGGATACCATCTTTAAAGGGAAGATTGAGCAAGGAATAGCAAAGGCAGTAACGCTAGATACAATTAACAGTGGGCGCTACAGGCTTTTCTTAGGCAAGTATACAAACACCAGCAGTGTAACTGAACCGTGCTTCTAAACATTGGCCGGAGCACATTGTGCAATTTAGAATGAAACCTTAAAAGCTGTACGTGTGTTGTGTGGATGTTGAACCTATCGTTAGATCAGACAACAAATTGTTCCTTGACACAGCAATTTGGTTTAATTATGGCCCTGATACTGATGTATATGCTATTAAGTGAGAAACAGTGCATGAAACTGATTATGTGCGCAACGGATATTTTTAACAAAACAACTGTGACATGTAGCCTTTTGAAACAGACACTGACTATACTCAAAATTTTGACTGCGAGAAAGATATTAAAAAAAAAAACACAAATCACTTTCTTAATGCTTGACTGTGAGAACTTTATGCAGATCAGTTTCTAATTATTGAAATTTGGTATCAATTTAGTATCATAGTCAGTTAACTATCATTTACTATGGCACCAATAATGAAATCCGTTCAACAATATTATTCACATCAATACTGCACTTTAAATCCACTAATAATTAATTATCAAATGAAGGAAGTAGGTTAATTTTCTAACTACGTAAATGAAACATGAAAGACAGTTTAAGTTACTTATTATTAATAATCAGCATTACATTACCTACATAATACAACTTCTGACTTGCTGGCAAAGCAGCCTCTGCTCTACATCGGAGCCATACACACAACCCAACCGCTCTCTAAGCGAGCTGAACCACTAGTGCTACTCTCTCTCAGTGCGAGCTACAATGCTATGCAATACATGATCTTTGCCAAAGATGAAACTTCATAAAGGACACATATCGATACATACAGTAGAAGCGATATTATACATTTTCTTGCAAGCAAGTTACTCGATACAAAACAGGAGGCACAATATTGGACATTTTCTTACAAAATAATTTTTTTATGGACACGTTTCATCACCCCCCCTCCTACCTATTAAAATTTTGTAGGGTGGGTGATGCCAATGGCATTGCCTAGCCAGCAAAATTACTGAATTTCAAGTCCAAAAATCCATTAATGACATCCAAAATATAACATGAAAAATATGAAAACCTGATAAACATTTTTATACAAGATATTCAAGATCAAAACAACAGATAAAGTTCATAGAAAATTTAAAAAAAATGTGACAGTCATAAATACATGCAATTTTACAGACGAGTACCAACAAGAGTAATGCTTGGAGTGGTACAGGATGTGACAGGCATAAGCAAATGTCAAAATGTACAGAACATCAGCAATAAATGGAATACATGACAAATGTACATAATGATAAACATAAGTATATATAGAATTTTACAGAGAACATAGTTTGACAAATGATATAGTGGAGAAAATGAGATAGCTAGAAGTAATAGACAAGTGAAAAAAAATATATAATAATAAACATGAACATATACAAAGTTTTACAAAAGGTAGTTTAACTAATGTCATCATTCTTTAAAGAAAATGAGGTAATTACAAGTAATACACACAGTAGTGTAAGTTCCATGCGTTTAAATTTTGTACAAGAGATCAGTATTTTTGGGAACATAAAATGAACATTTGTATCTTGTGCACAATGTAGTCTATGTAAATTTTTAGTGCACTTAGTATAAGATAAAGTGTCAATTTTGTATTCTGTGATGCATTTAAGATGCCATACTTTCATGGATGCTAGAACATACATGTAAAATTTTTGACTACATAGGTTTCTGATCATGTACAAAATAATGTCACTGCTTCGGCACAATAGGATTTCAATATTACGTTTGTCAATCGAATAGTTACAATGACAGTTCAGACTAAAGTGTATTGGCTCATTATAGTTCTGAAAGCATATTTATCTATCAAGAGCACAATTTTATTTTGGTCACTCAATGTAAAAGAACCATGAAATATACCTAAACACTTGTAATGAACCTGTGGACAACGTTTGCAATGGGAGGCACTGAATAGTATAAGCACACGAATAGCACATTAGCTCCTAACATTCATTTTAGGTCTTCACACGAATAGCCAATTATTCCCTAACATTCATTTTAGGTCTGCACACGATTAGCCAATTATCCCCTAACATTCATCTTAGGTCTGCACACGAACACAAAACACTGTAAGATTACACCACACTGTAGGCGAGCTGGCTGGTTGCATTGAAGTTGAAGTCATGGGGAAAAGGTTCTGATGTATTCCTCCATGCAATTCGACAACCAAGTGTGCTCCAACCAACGGGGCTACTAGCAGACTGCATCAGCATAGCCAAAATTAGAGCAAAATTATGGTGGTTGGCCAAGGCTGCAATGGACAGTACTATGTGGCCAAACATCATCCAAAAAACATCTTCATTAAAAGGCCCAAAATCAGTGGTGTATAATAACACGTCCATTGTTCTGTGTGCATTATGGAATCTCGTGTGCGAAATCGCCAGTTCCCATGCGTGTCCAAAGTACATGAAATAAAACATTTTACACACAAATTAGTAACATATTCATGATATTTCAGTTTACACTGAAAGAAAAGTCGTTGATTATTAAACCATATTTTTACATTACAAGTAGTGTCTTGAAGACGGATACATTTGAATAGTAATGAGTAATTTAATTCTTATACTAGAGTATCTACAAAATTAGTGTCATTTCATATAGGCATAAGGCTTTACATACTATGTACATATTACTTTACAAACACATAATCGTATGAAATATATGCTTGTCATCAATTTGGCATTAGGTCATGTAAAGTAAATTTGTTGTCATAATTAGAGCAATTAACGTGAAGCCACTTCAAATAACTTGACATTCCAATTACCACTAGTCAATTAAATTGACATACATCACTATGGTGGGGATTGCATTACCACCAAATTATAACAATTAAATTACATATGTTGCCATGGCCAGGCTTTTGTCTGAACTGAGTTACATATTTCATTGCCTTGAGGTATAACACATCAGGGTAGTTTCGTGAGAATATCAAAAGAGGTTCAAGTCATCAGGTCATGTCTGTGTCTGTCTGAGTCAGCAGTAGGGTCAGACAAAACAATTAAGGCAAATTTTGGCACAGTAATAGATGTACATCACAGTAAATCATCCGATAACATAAACACAGACGTAACTATTTGTTAGGCATAGCTGCAGATTTTCGTCAACAAGATTATCAATAAAATTTTGAAGATAGCAATAAGCAAAAGCAAAGAATCTCTGTGCATTAACTATACTTAACTAGGTGTAATTTATGGCAAAACTGCAAGTTTGCAAGAGAGATGGCTGTGTGCAACGTATAAGCATAACCATACATTTTCATGAGCTTCATTATAAAATTAATTAGCATAGTGGTAGGGCTTAGATATATAATTAGTGAGCATAGCGGTAAGCTTTGATTACAAGAGCAATAAGCATAGCTGCAAGCATAATTAGAGATATGCAATTAGTAATACAGAAGAGAAATCTGATATTTTCTGAAACATAATAACTTAATTAGATTACTCAATCAAAAATTTTCATTAATTTTATTTGTCTTGCACAGCCACAGAGTTCGTTATATGCAAATTGCAAGATAACCATAGTTTCATATGATAATATCCCAGCGCAGCACAGAGCATAAGTATTCATAGTTAGAGAAAAGTAACAGTGAGAAAAATATGTAGATAGAGCGCACTAAGGAAAAGCGGAAGAATAGTGACACTCAGCTCGAGAACGGGGCACCAATCGCCACTTGGTGTGTCCAAAACAGATTAATGGACTCTCTACCCCAATTTTTATGCCTTGAAAATTTTAATATTGGAAATGTGGTGTATGCCTTTCGACTTGTGCATCTTTAAAGTTTCTACCTCAACGACGTTGTCGTGGATGATACGTTTGATTCGATACGGACCATTGTACAGTAAGAAGAATTTGTGAATCATAGATCTTCCCTTGTGGGATAAGTGGTGGGATCTAATTAATACCCTTTGTCCTACATAGAGTTGTTTGGCGTAACAATTACGTTGAGAGCGTTTCCTTTTTTCAGCTGCTTTCTTAATGTTTTTAAGCGCCAATTCAATGATCTCATGATGACGTAGTCTTCTGTGTTTAGGAAAAGGTATCAATTCCTTGATACGGTCGGGAGGTTGCTTGTTTTTCAGAACCAGAATTGGTGAAAGACCTGTAGAATCATTAGGAAGTTCATTGATAATATTTTGAAATGACAGAAGATATCTATCCCATGTGTTATGTCGTCGGTAGCAATACAGCCTACAAAGTTTTCCAAGCTCTTTCATCACTCGTTCACAAGGGTTAGAGGCAGCATGATAAAGTGATATGAACACAGGTTTGATGTTTCTGCGCCGCAACATCCTTGCCCAATCATGAGAACGGAATTGAGGTCCGTTATCGGAGATGACTTTATCTATATGGTCAACATCTTTTAGGAAGTTTTTGACAAAGTCGTTAGTTACTGTCTTCGCCGTGGCACGGCGGAGCGGAGTAAAAGATACAAATTTTGATGTGAGCTCAATAGCAACGAAAACAAAAGAGAAACCATTGTTAGTTCTCGGAAGAGGTCCAAACAGATCAACGGCTGCTAACTGCTTTAATTTTGAAGGTATAATCGGAAAAAGTGGAGCAGAATGCGATATGGTCGGCGGCTTTGCTTTCTGACACAATTTGCATCGAGATAACACATTGTGTATACGTTTCTCCATGTTGATGAAGTAACAAGAGTCGCGTAATTTCGCGAAGCACTTCTTGGCACCATAGTGTCCGTAACTGAGATGAATATACCAAATCAATTTGTTCAAACAAATTCTAATTAATTCGGCAGGGCAGTAAGGTGCCGATAAAAATTGATTTTTGTATACCAAATGTTGGAAATATTCCACCGGGCTCGAGAAATTTGATCGCTCAAAAGTTTTGAACGTCGCAATACTGTTTTTAACGCGGTCTTGTGCCGCTTCCGACCAGTATGCGGATAGAAATGAGCGTCGGAACTGATTCTCGCTATAGCACTCTTGTGCAATAGCTCTCATTCTGGTGGCTGGCTCGCCTTCCAGATAACCACATATAAATTCTAATCTGTGCTCAAGTGGCCAATTCGGGGGAAGACAATAATCGAATTGCTGCAACCACCCTTTAGGGTGCAAGTCATTCGGAGAGTTTTTGAATGTCTTGAATTTACGTACAGTCAGGAAATGCTTGTAGTCAAACGCTTCCCTTCGCCTGTGCGGTGTAAGTGAGCGTAAACTACGCACCGCGTCTTCATTGTTGTTGCTATGAGGTACACTTCGTTCACGTACCAAGCGACCTACTTGAGTCGAATCATCATTGTCATTTTCGTTCAAATTTTCTTCTACGTCTTCGTATGCATTTCCATAAGTATGGTCAAATTTCCTCTCTATTCGCGCCACGCGATCATCTAATTTCCTGACCTCAGCCTTGTATTGCTGATTAATGGTCATTTGACCTTGTTTGAAACGGTCAAGGGCGAGATATTCATTAGTTTCATTAAACGGGGTAGGATACGTTACATCAGAACTTTTGTCACTGTTATCACTGATTTGGGTAATTTTAACAGTAATATCCTCAAACTGTTTATTAATTTTATTGATCTGTTCCGTCGTGACTGACTGGAAGTTCTGCAACTTTTCATCAAATAGATTACTCTGTTGCTTCAATTGAGCGAGTTCAGTAGTTTCCATATTTTCGACTCGTGACGCAAAGCTTTCCATATTTTCCACTCGTGACGCAAGGCTTTCCACTACCGGGTTAATCTCGTCGCGAATATCTTGTCTTATTTGCTGAGATTCACGTTTGAAAGTATTGAGCAGTTGTTCCCTGAACCGATTGTTGTCCTCATTTATTTTATTAAAACTACTTTGAATACTCACAAACCTCGAATCGCACGTCTGTTCTATTTTCTCAAGTTTTTTACCTTGTTTCTCAAGTTTTTCATTTAATTTCTGAGATTGTTCCTCCAGTTTTTCACCTAATTTCTGAGATTCCTGAGATTGTAATTGACTATTCTCATTTAATTTAGAGAGCTGTGACAATAAAATTTGCATGAAATCATTTGGTAATACGTTTTCCATAGCCGTCGCACAAGTATTTTTTGTAGCAGAGCTAGGCGGAACCGATGCATTATTTTCCGCAACCACGTTACAAGAATTGGAATTCTGTATTGTCGAATCCTGTACTGTATCATTATCCATATTGTCTATTCCTGAACTAATCTGTTCCGCATTTTCGGACACGGTATTTACTGTCGTATTTGTATCAGTGCAGTGAGAAGACTCTTGTAAAAATTCAGCTTCTCTCCTTGCATCATTCGAGGTCTCATTTTCGGAAGCAGATTTAGCATCAGCGCGGACTCTCCTATTCTTCGACATTGTTAACAGAATTTTGCAGTAAAGTGACTAATAATATTTATTTTCACCTACTGCATATTTTTTGAAAATCACACACAGTAATTATGAGAGAACAATAGGCTGAATCGGGCTAGTGCAACATACAATCACAATCGAGATTACGCGAACCGTTAATTATCACACGAGTTCCGCGATACTAGAACTTTCATCACGACAAACATCAGACAATATAAAAGAGAGACTTGTTCAGTAGTAATGCAATTATTTGTATATTCAATTAATTTACTATAAACAATGCTACACACTATCAAGAATGGTAAGTAACAAACTACAGAAACAATTACTATGCTACTGTTGCTATAACAAAGGATGGTGCTGCAAAAATTAAATTAAGAACCAAAAGATAAGTTGGTTAGTGGAAAAGACAAACTAACTTAAATAAGGCTACGTATCTAACTACGTCACGATCCTGTTTGTGAACTATCCTGGCAGAAAGGGCGCCAGATAAAAGCTGTACGTGTGTTGTGTGGATGTTGAACCTATCGTTAGATCAGACAACAAATTGTTCCTTGACACAGCAATTTGGTTTAATTATGGCCCTGATACTGATGTATATGCTATTAAGTGAGAAACAGTGCATGAAACTGATTATGTGCGCAACGGATATTTTTAACAAAACAACTGTGACATGTAGCCTTTTGAAACAGACACTGACTATACTCAAAATTTTGACTGCGAGAAAGATATTAAAAAAAAAAACACAAATCACTTTCTTAATGCTTGACTGTGAGAACTTTATGCAGATCAGTTTCTAATTATTGAAATTTGGTATCAATTTAGTATCATAGTCAGTTAACTATCATTTACTATGGCACCAATAATGAAATCCGTTCAACAATATTATTCACATCAATACTGCACTTTAAATCCACTAATAATTAATTATCAAATGAAGGAAGTAGGTTAATTTTCTAACTACGTAAATGAAACATGAAAGACAGTTTAAGTTACTTATTATTAATAATCAGCATTACATTACCTACATAATACAACTTCTGACTTGCTGGCAAAGCAGCCTCTGCTCTACATCGGAGCCATACACACAACCCAACCGCTCTCTAAGCGAGCTGAACCACTAGTGCTACTCTCTCTCAGTGCGAGCTACAATGCTATGCAATACATGATCTTTGCCAAAGATGAAACTTCATAAAGGACACATATCGATACATACAGTAGAAGCGATATTATACATTTTCTTGCAAGCAAGTTACTCGATACAAAACAGGAGGCACAATATTGGACATTTTCTTACAAAATAATTTTTTATGGACACGTTTCAACCTCATCACGTAACATAAATGACTATTTGCAATAATTAAGACTACAGTTACAATTTGGCCAAAGTACAACGTGCAATTTAGAATGAAACCTCACTACATAATATAAATGACCATTTGAAATAAATGAGACTACAGTTACATTCTACTAGCACGAAAGATGCAAACAGTAACTCTGAACACATTAAAATAGTGGGCCTGTTATGATTCTGTTTAGACAATTTAAAATTTTTCCTTTAAAATATATATTGACACAAGTCAGTTCTGGAAGTTTGACCATGAACAGCGTAATTAAGTAGCGCCTTTTAAAATGCTTGGCAGAGCACGTTACGCAAAGAGAGAAAGTTTAGAGGCTATTAACAGCGGCGCCAACAAGTTTAGCTTAGGTAATTATGCAAGCAAACGCCAACAGCGTAATTGAACCGTGCCTCTTAAACACTGGCCGGAGCACCCTGTGCAATTTAGAATGAAACCTCACCTCCCCCCCCCCTCCTTTTAGACACATATGGCGCAGCTTAAATTTGAATTTTCACATTAAAAATAACACCATATATATTAAGATACCCCTTTGGGTTAATATACAATTATACCAAAGCAGTCAACAGAGGAATTGAACAACTCCCTTTAAATACTGGCCAGAACACGTTGCGCAACTGAGAGAAGACTTAGACCTTTACCTAAATGACCGTTTCAACTGAACATCAGCTGGCGCTCAAAAGAAGGATAGGCAATAAGTCTAGATATATTATTAGCAATGCCCTCTTTAGATGCTATTTAGGCAATTTCCTTTCGTAGACATATGGCTCAAATCAAGTTTGAAACTTCACAATAAATATACCATTTTACACAATACATTGGCCAAACGAGATGATAAAAACAATAGACAATACACAAGCACCAACGTCAACAGTGTAATTGAACAGTGCCCTATAAATACTGGCCAGAGTACATTGCGCACATCAGGTAAAGCTTCTGCTACGAGTTCGCTAACCAGTGATACAACAACATTCTCCAAATCAATAATTATAACACATGAGCACCTTTATAGGGAGAGGACCGCCACGGCTGACATAGGGTAGGAGGCGAAAAACAGTTAAAACTAAACTTCCTAATAGTCGCGGGCTAGCGTCACTGCCACATGTATGAATAGTCACTAGACCACTCAGAAAAGACACGAACAGAAGGCTGCAAACTACAATTCGCCGAAGTCAGCAATGACGACGAGCGGGAAATGGGGCAAACCCTAAGTTCCGACTACGCCTGGGGATGGCAACCAAGCCGCAGAAGGGCAAAACGCCAAATAAATTTCGCTCGTTACCTCAATATACCAATTCAAGATCGTCCTCGCATGGGAGGCGAGACATTTCAAAATCGTAACTAACGCAACAGCGAAGTCAAACTTAACTCCTAAGCAGAAATGAGCCGGCGACGCCAGACACACAAATCAGCTCGGCGTCCACGCTGTCATCAAGACTAAGGGTGGGTCGACCCAATATTGACTTCCATCATTACCGATGGAGGGCGCCACGAACTTGTAAGTCATTTTCATCCAGGTGTCCGGATCACGTAGTGTACACGCGTGACGCGAACACAGGAAACATGACAGACTTTTTTAGAACATGCTCTGTGCATAGTACAGACTACTTCCAATAACGGTAGCACGTGAGCAGCCAGTCAGCTTCGTCGTTCTAAGAAGCTCGTTTCCTGCACCGAGAAGTAGCAATCTGCCTTTGGGAAAATTGCCCTGGTCAAATATTCGTTTCTTCTCCGCTTATATGCTCCCATAGTGTGTCGCGTGTCCGCAGCACCATCAGACGGCATTCATTCTCGATATACAGGGCGATCCCATGACGGCGTTACAAACTATCAGGGATGATGGAGAACGGTAGTTGTCAATTTGAGGTAAGGGACTCCGATCGGGTAACGACCGATTCGAAAGTTATACTGTCTCTAACGACCACGCTGTCAACGAGACATAAAACCATAATCTTCTTTCCTTTCTTCGAAAATTATAAATGGAAATCTACTCAGGTTATGACCTAGCCCTGCACAGCGATCAAACTAATGCCCAACTTCCGAACCGTGATCGTGATGTATAGAATTCTAACTAAATACTCGGCAACACCCTGAAATACTTTCCTCTATTGTTAGACTAGTAACAGCGCACTAACTGGATGTTAGATACACCGAAAAAACTTATGTCTGCAGTACAGTAATAATGAAATTCCATCTACCTACATAGGTTCCACAAGCTACTATATTTACAACAATTATTCAAAACAGCACCCACCACAAAAGTAAGCCATCGTCGCACTAATTTCTGTCGTAGGAGTTCGAATATTCCCTCTGTCGTTTGAATAGTGTCGCTGGCAGCGAGAATTCTTGTCAAGAGATCCTCTTCAGTCTCGACTGCCATCTCGTAGGTAAGACTTTTTACGTGATCCCATAAGAAAAAAATCATGTAGGGTGAGATCAGGTGAACATGCTAGTCACGAAACAAGAACTATTCTTACTATATACTTTTCGAGGAATGACTATTGCAGGTGTTTACGAACCCTCAGCCAAAAGTGATTTGGGGTTCCATATAGTTAGCCTTCGTTCGTTGGAGAATAACAACCAGGGTATGATTGCCTACCCTAACAGCAATAATACCGGTGCTTGTACTCATTGTGAGGCGATATTCGCTTATAAATTTCAATTCCATCGTTTGCTGCCCAGACCCTTACTCCAAATCGATACATCTATCCCCTTGCATCTGCTCTGAAAGTTTTTAACATTATCAAATTATCACCCTGTATTACAGCAATGCAGCTCCAATAATATGGGCAATGGCCGCTCGGTTATAGGCGCCATGTCAGGGACTGCGCGACCGTTACCGCCAGAGGTTCGAGTCCTCCTTCGGGCATGGGTGTGCGTGAGTTGTCCTTATGTTACTTTAAGTAGTTTGTAAGTCTAGGGACTGATGACCACAGTAGTTTGGCCGCAGAGAATTACATACATTTATATGTATCCAAAATGCTAAAATTTTTACTTTTTAGTTGCAGTCTTCTGTGGAATGGCAGTTACTGTCGGCAATGTAAAATTTTACGCAAATGAAAATAGAATCGACCGAGAAAATACAGACGTCAGGGAATAGAGCGTTTTCCAGGAATAAGCCATGCGCGTTTATCATATCATTCATCAGAATCTCATTTTCAATTACCAATCACACTTTTTCAACACAGTGTAATAGAAGTCGCGTTAATTAAACACTGGATTGTAATTCAGTATCTTTAGTTTACTTCCAACTGCCCACTGCAGACAGGAATTTTCATTATTGTATTTTATCACTCAATATCTACAGTACACTGCTCGCTTCCGAAGCTCAGACGATAGCGGCGCTGAGCACCGCGCAGGCGGCCCGGGTTCGATTCAGGCCAGGAGACCTGGTGGTGTGTGGTTTCATCATCATCGACATGCAAGTCGCCCACGAGGCCTCAAGTAGAAAGATTTGTACTAGGTGGCCGAACAATTGTATACCTGACCGAAAATGCCATACGATAATTTCCATTGTGTATAGCACGTAGCAGGAATCTACTGCACAGTGAGGCTGGCAGCACTCTGTGCGTTCTTTCTCCGAATTAGGAATCACAGCGCTGCACCAACAATACTTTTCCCTCAGGTTTGTTTTCGAAGAAAATGGAACACAGCGATTATCTTGCGCAGAGTCACAAGTAAATACTTTTCTAGCATCAGTACATTAGAACTCTTTCTCTATTTGTCTTAGAAGTTTGTGCGTCGTTCGGCTCGTGATACAGTCTGTTTCTTGTTCCCATGTATCTTACCTTACGGTTTGTGAATTCGTTGAATGTTAATTTACTTCTCTGTTTCATGAAGCGTTATTTGTGCTGAATTCTCTATCTGTAAAATTGTTGCAGTGATACCGAAAGATACACAAACCATAGCAATGAGTTGTAGATAAACACAGAGTTATAGTTGAATACCTCTTGTTAGTTCATTACAATGTTTGAGATCCATCATTTTTTCTGGAAATTTAATTAGATACACTTTGATGGGTAGATCGCGTAAGTAATGAAAAGGTACTGAACAGAATTGGTGAGAAAAGGAATTTTTGGCATACCTTGACTAAAAGAAGGGATCGCTTGATAGGACACATTCTTAGACATCGAGGAATCGTAAATTTACCATTGGAGGGAAGTGTGTGGGGTAAAAATCACGGAGGGAGACCAAGAGACGCATATAGTAAGCAGATTGAAATGGATGTGGGTTGCCGTTTTTATGAGGAGATGAAAAGGCTTGCTCAGGATAGAGTAAGGTGGAGAGCTGCATCAAACCAGTCTCCGGACTGAAGACCATAACAACAACAACACTTTGTTGTTAGTTTCAGAGAATTCTGTGGCTATCCACTTAACTGAATTTGCGTAACAATATTGCATTGAAAAAACATTATTAACTACAAATTCAAACAATGAATACATTTTTTCACAGTCAATGTAATCCAGAGCAGGTTCAATCAGTTACAAGAATAAGACATAAAAGTATTATAACTACGAGTGGAAACTGGTTGAAGGACGATTGCACCACGAGTAAGTGACTAGGTGTTGAGAGATCAAGCTTCATCACACTATAGGAAGGTATCGGGTTTGCCTAATCTGGAATCCAGCGTAGATGGAAATCTGACGACCGATTACAATGCTGGTACCGGCAACATGTGCGTTAGAATCCACTATTTAACGTACGTTGTTGAACGTGGGACTCCATGCTGACCGAACTACAGCGCCAATTACGATTGTAGTGAGCATCGAGATTGGACTGTGGATCAGTGTAAATATGTCTCCTGGTCGGATGACTAAAGTTTTTAGCAGATCGACGGTCATGTTCAGTTATGCCGCCATCCATTCGGACAGCTACCAGAAACATGCACCACGCTTCAAATACCTGCCACATCTAAACCTGATGAATCACAGCTGTCACTATCAGACACCAGCTCCACTCCAAGATGCAATCTGCCCCTGATTTTCGTGAATTGTCTGACATGTATGTAGACATATGCTCTCACATATTGCCGGAAACAACCAAGAACTTCACGAATCCATGTCACATATAAGCGCTGCTGTTTTGCGTTTCAAAGGTGGGCCAACACAATACGATACTGATTGTCATAATTTTTTTGGCTTATCAGTGTACTTTAATTGAAGTCTCTTTTCAAGTGCATCTATCTACAGGTCTTAACAGAAGATGTGGGCATGGTTCTTAGAAGTCGTCAATTTTTCTGGAAGAACGACATACAAATTGACTTCCCAGCTCAATATTGTACATTAGTGAAACATAAAATAATTTGATATCTTCATTATTTATTTATGTATATTTCCTTTTTCTGTTCAGTTGTTCTTCCATTGTCTTTAAAGGAGGATATAAAATGAACATTAACAAGAGCAAAAGAAGTATAATGGAACGTATGCGAGAAAATCAGGCGATGCTGAAAGAATGCGATTAGGTAGCGAGACAATTTAAGTAGTAGATGAGTTTTGTTATTTGGTAGGAAAATAACTTCTGATGTCTGAAGTAAAGGAGATATAAAAAACAGAATTGCTAAGGGAAGTAAAGCTTTTCTGAAGAAGAGAAATTTGTTGACATCCAATATTAATGTTACGAAGCATATGTTTGGAGTGTGGCAGTGTGCAGGAGTGAAACGTGAACGATAAGGAGTTCAGACAAGAAGAGTATTTAAGGTTTTGAAATGTGGCGCTACAGACGAATGATGAAGATTAGATGGGTACATCACGTAACTATTGAGGAAGTAATTTTATTGTGAACTAACAGTTGCGAATATCTTTTTTTCATTGCATGTTTCATTCTTTCTAGATCATCTACAGAATCTAAAACAAGATAAAAAAAATCTGACATTTTTACAACAATTTGATTGTAAATTGAATAAAATTTACGTTTAACAGAGTTTTACAAAACTGAAGAGATTTACCTTGTAGTTGCGTCCGCAACCCGTCTCGTCTGTCGTGAAAATTACCGTGTTTTATTAGTGCATTCAAAATTTTATGTTCGTTTCAGGTAGAGTTAGGGGGATGTGGGTGAAGCTGACAGGTAATAGAAGGAAGAAAAGGGAGGTGAAGGTAGCGGATGAAGGAGAACTGCTGCGAGAGTGATTGGAAGAGAGAAAAGAAGCAGGTTGTCAGAGATGGGGTGAGATTTAAGAAAACATTATCTTATCAACTTGCAAAAATGAGTTACATAAACATATTTTCAATTTTGTTAGAATATTAAAAGTGCGAACCAATTAATGTGTCGCACTATAGAAACCATTAAAAATGAGATAAAAATAGACTGAGATAGATAATTAAAAATTGAGTTATGTTTTAAAACACTTAAGGTGTAATACAATGAGGTATAAAATTATATAATTAATATTATAAAAGTCTAAACGTAAAAGTTGTATACAAAATCTAGTTTTTCTTGAAAAATTAATTAGTAACTACAATTTTATAAAAGGCTAAACGTAAAAATTGTATGAAATTCTATTTACTAATTGTTGGGACATTAATTAGAATTTTATACAATTTTCCCTTTATACAATTGTCCCTTCGGACGTGAAGAATTCCACTTACTCAAGCAAGCCACGTTTTAAATATGAATGTGAAATGCAGTTTCAACTACTGAACATGAATTTTCTCCCTTAGTCAATAACATGAAGATCATTACTATAAGAAACACAAGAAAGTTGCAACTTCCAAGGCTAATAAATTGTTCAAATTTTTAAAAGTTTGTAAAGTTATGGGACCTAACTGCAGTAGCCATCGGTCCCTAAACTTACAAACTACTTAAACTAACCTATCCTAAGGACAATACATACACACACCCATGCCCGAGGGAGGACTCGAACCTCCGACGGCGAACGGCCACACCCACCGCAGCAAGGCGCCTTAGTGTGCACGACTATTCCACCGCGTCTGATAAATGGTACCACAGAAAATTAGAATTACGACTTAAAAATATAGGATACGGACTAATTAATCATGCATAAATAATGACGGATGCACACTCAAGAATTGACGTAAAATATTTTGACTGAATAACAATATGAAAGCGTCACGTAACAGAGTGACATCTTTCACTGTTTGTTATGGTTCAGATAACATCTCCATCCGAAACGCGTTTCGACTCGTAAACGTGGGTCTTCTATGTCGATAGCACCTGCTAAACAGAAATACTCGTTCAACTCAAACACGGCGGACTCTCTCACACTGTATGTGTAGTCCTAATGGAAGAGGTAACCTACGTTCCTCACAAACGCGTTCAAGTTCGCAGACGCCAATTTCTTTTATCGTTAGGAACTTGCTCTGGTCTTCGGTCTGGAGACTAGTTTGATACAGCTCTCCACCTTACTCTAACCCCAGCAAGCCTCTTCATCTCCTCATAAGAACGGCAATTTAAATCCTTCTGAACCCGCTTACTGTATTCGTCTCTTGCTCTCCCTCTGAGATTTTAACCCCACAAACTCCTCTCAAATGTTAAATTCACCTTTACTTGATGTCTAAAAATGTGTCCTACCGATCGATCCCTTCTTTTAATCAAGGAATACCAGAAATTCCTCTTCTCCCCAATTCTGCTCAGTACCTCCTCATTATTTACACGAATTAATAACCTAATTTTCAGCATCCAACTGTAGCACCACATTTCAAAGGCTTCTATCCCTTTCCTGTCTGAACTGTTTATCGTTCATGTTTCACTCCCGTGCAAGGTAACACTCCACACAAATGCCTTCAGAGAATACTTCCTAACACTTAAAGTAATATTGTGTTAACAAATTTCTCTTTATCAAAAACTCTTTTCTTCCCACTGCCATTCGACACTTTATATTATCTGTTATGAGACCATCCATCGTATGTTATTTTATTGCCGAAGTAACATAACTCATATACCGCCTTTATTGTTTCGTTATCGAATCTAATTCCGTCAGCAACGACTGTTTTCCTTAGACTGCATTCCATTGGCGTTGTTTTTCTCTTTTTAATGTTCGTCTCATACGCTTCTTTCAAGACACTGCCCATTCCGTTCAATTGCTCTTCCAGGTCCTTTGCTGTCTGACAGAATCACGATATCGTCGACAAACTGCTAAGTTTTTATTTCTTCGCCCTGAACTTTAGTCTCTTCTGCAAATTTCTTCTTGCTTTCCTTCACAGCATGCTCGATGTACAGATTGGGTAGCACAGGGGAAAGTCTACAACCATGTCTTACTCATTTTCTCAACCAATGCCTCCCTTTCATTTTCTTTGACTCGTGTAACTAACATCTGGTTACTGTAAAAGTTGTAAATAATCTTCCGTTCCCTATATTTCACCCCTGCTCACTTAAAATTTTGAAACAGTGAATTCCAATCAACATTTTCAAAAGCTTTCTCCAAATCTACAAAAGCTAGAAATGTAGGTTTGCCTTACCTTAACTTATATTCTAAGATAAGTCGTAAAGTATTGGCTCGCGTGTTCCTACATTTCCAAATCAAATGTTTGTAGAGTCTATGGGACTTAACTACGGGGTCATCAGTCCCTAAACTTACAAACTACTTACGAACTAGCTACAACTAAGGACGGCACAAATATCCATGCCCGAGGGGGGATTCGAACCCCCGATCGTAGTGGCCGTGCAGACCGTGACTGAAGCGCCTCAGTCCCCTCGGCCACCGCGGCCGGCCCTACATTTCCCCTAAATCCAAACTGATCTTCCCTGAGGTCGGCTTCTACCACCTTTTTACAATCTTCTGTAAATAATCTGTGCTAGAATTTTGCAACCGTCTCTTTTTAAATTGGTGGTTCTGTAATTTTCATACCTACACAACATAAACTCGAACTAACCCTGCAAATTAAATGTACAGGCTTTTTATTCTCGACTCCACTATTTATCCCATCGCAAACACCTGTGGTATACTACCGACATATCCCAGATAGCGCGGAATTATTTTTGGTTTAATTTTTTTCTCAGAGGCTACTAATTACCTTCATATGACTACACAAGATCGTTAAAGGTGATTTTTTTCACAATCATGCCGTTAGTTTTGCAATACTGTCCTTCTTTCTGAAATGGCGTCAAAATGAATGTTTTATAATTTTAATTTGATGAATCATTAGTATTAAAACAACATTTAAGATGAAATATATAGATATAAATGTTTCAAAAATTGAAGAAAGTTGAAGAATATAAACCCAACTACGAGGAAGTCATCAATATCTACTGTATGAACCTCAACTTTGCAGCTGTATCCAACCACTATGAAATTGACGACTATTTAAAGAAATAAAATATGACATTGAGCAGGAATTGTTACAGAAAAGAATAAAAAGTTAAGCTGCCATTCTCGTCCTTCTGGAAGGACATCAGCGCTATCTGGGATATTTACGCTTTCCCTGTCATGACTCCGGAATTGTAGCTAAACGTTCGGTTTCC
This sequence comes from Locusta migratoria, assembly GCA_026315105.1. Taxonomy (NCBI): domain Eukaryota; kingdom Metazoa; phylum Arthropoda; class Insecta; order Orthoptera; family Acrididae; genus Locusta; species Locusta migratoria. The sequence continues at coordinate 664,834,269 of CM048755.1, read as the reverse complement.
ATTAACGCTATTTTGCTGTATCTCGTATTTTTAACCGTTATCGTTTCTTACACCTTCTTGTAGGATTTTGTAGACACGTCCTAGTCCCGGGGTTAACTTTAGAATCTCTGTTCCCCCTCTTCATAAATCCCTCGAGACAATGAACATTTTACTTTATAAAATATTCACAACTTTATTATTTTTCAATACCACAATAATTACAAATTATTTTAACACTGCTTTAAACTTTATTAACTCACTATAAGCTTATTTCGGCCTTAGGCCATCATCAGGTGTTCTGTAATACAAGTAATATAGAAGAGTTGTTACATATATTCTTATAATATAATTACATAAATTTTTACAAAGGTTTACTTACATTTCTTATAATATTGCTGTTGTTATTTGCTGCCCAACTGATTATAGAAGCTGATGTAATGCTTATCTGTATATGTGCAGCAGCACTGGTTATATGATTAGATTTTTATCAGTTTTTACGCATTATACAAAAAAGGGCCAAAAATGAATATTCTCGAGGAAATCGAACTATATTCCCATATACACAACAACCAGAACGATGTGCTAAATGAACAAACCGAACTGAAACATAAAAAATACATCGAAAATTTTATTCACATTATAAACAAACAAGAGAATGGATCAACACCAAAGATTCCAAATCCATAGTAAAACTCCAATACAAAAACCAATAAACCAAAGATATTCATGTAAAAACTACTGGTAACCATGTAAACTTATAATATCGTTGGATGCTGCCACAACAGACTGCCACTATGAAAAACTGATAAAATATCTAATCATATAACCAGTGCTGCTGCACATATACAGATAAGCATTACATCAGCTTCTATAATCAATCGGGCAGCAAATAAACAACAACATTATTATAAATAATGTAAGTAAACCTTTGTAAAAATTTATGTAATTATGTTATAAGAACACATGTAACAATTCTTCTATATTACTTGTATTACAGAACACCTGATGATGGCCTAGGGCCGAAATAAGCTTATAGTGAGTTAATAAAGTTTAAATCAGTGTTAAAATAATTTGTAATTATTGTGGTATTGAACATGTCAATCAAAGACATATTCCACACTGCGGGCCCCAGAGAACGAAAATTTATTATTTTTGTTGGAAAACTTCTAAAACTTGTGATTTGTAGAAACTTCTGCTCCACTGCGAACAAACATCGACACGCTTCACCGATCCAATCACGTTTCCGCGCCAATAGCGCCGTATACTTTCGGTTCTCAGCGCCATTATTCCCTGTACCTCCTGTATTTTAACCTCCAGTTTATGTTCTCTCGCTGAGACTGCATTTTTACTACCCCCTCCTAGTCAGGATATTCGAAAGGTTATTTATAGATTCCGTCAGTTGGATCTCCTAAATGTGACATGCAGATGCTCATTTCTCCTCTTCACAAAAAATATATAAAATAAATTAAACACATGGGATATTTCCAATATCAATTTCTTATATTTCACCATAGTTTTGGGTGTTTTTTGCTATTGCTGGCGCCGAGCGGTGGGTTCCCAGCTTTATGTCAGGATGAGACGTGAAACCTGGTGGAGCGCCAGACGACGCTAGTAAAATGTGAAAGGTGGTGGAAATTAGTGATGTTTTGTTTCCCTCTTTTTTATTAATTTATTTTGTTATAAGGCGGGGGCATTTTGTGAGCCGTTAATTCTCCTATTTTACTTATTTATTGGTTCATTTAGCGCATGTGTGATAGCTGGCCTGGGCAGTAGAAGTTAGTTTTAGCCAAGAGAGCGTTGGGCTGGAGCAAAAGGCTTCTCAAGCGAGGGAGTGTGGAATGCTGGCCGTTTTCGGGGAAAATCGTTGATGGTGAAGGATGTTGTTGGTAATATTGACTCAATATCAAATAATGCAGTTCAAGAGATAAGTTCATGGCTTGTAGAAAACAAACTGATGTTAAATCACAGTAAAACTCAGTTTCTAGAATTTCTAACGCATTATTTAACGAAAGCTGACATTTTGATTACACATGGTGGGCATACGATAAGTGAGACTGTCGTGGAAAGCCCATGTTCAGGATCTTGTTCCAAAACAAAATTTTGCTTTATTTACCATTAGAACAATACCTTAAATAAGTGGTTTTTCAACACGAAAAGTAATCTACTACGGTAACTTTTATTCACGTATGACGTACGGCGTTATTTTTTGGGGTAACTCGACTGATACAAAAATAATACTTTTGGCTCAGAAACGGGCGCTGCGAGTAATATGTGGTGGAAGTTCACGAAAGTCATGTCGACCCCTTTTCAGTAGTCTGAGAATTCTAACACTGGCGTCACACACCGTATTTTCTTTAATGTCGTTTGTTGTTAATAATATCAACTTATTCCCACGAGTTAGCAGCTTTCATTCGGTGGATACTAGACAGAAGTCTAATCTATATTTGCATCACACCACCTTCACACTTACGCAGAAAGGTGTGCAGTATTCTGCAGCATCCATTTTCAATAAGCTACCACAAGAATTCAAGAATATTAGTACTAACCCACGTGCTTTCAAATCTAAACTGAAGAGTTACCTCATGGCTCACTACTTTTATTCTGTCGAGGAACTCATAGAAAAGTTCAACAATTAAGCTAATTTCTTGTATTTCGTCGCGTGCCGTCATGCAAGCACGACGCTGCGTTCTTAAGACGCCAGCCACGAGCGCCCTCTGCTGCAACTCCGCTCGTGGCCACCACTGAACTGTATCGGCCACTTGTCAATAGGACAGGGACTAGAACAGACTCTCATCAGTAGGTAGGCCCTTACCTAGTTAAACTAAGTATCAGCATTACATTAGTCTGCAGTCATGAAACTTGTAAAAGTTAAGTATTGCAATGTTTCTACGAAATATATATATCTTTTTCTAATCTAGCTTAGTGTTTCTAGTTTCTGCTGTCCCACTGGCTGGTCACCTCAGACTTCGTACCCGCACACGCGTGCATCCTATTTCCCTGTGTCGGTCTTTTTCTACTCGGCCACCGGCATCTAGGACAACCGGCGGCAACGAGACACAAAAGATAGGACTACTTAAAGTTTGTCTATTACCATTCTTGTGTTAAATTTCATGTATTGACTTGTTCCATGACCATGGAATCTTACTCGTCAATAAGGTCCTGCAGAAAACCGTATTATTATTATTATTATTATAAGTGTCGGCTAGGACGACAACGTTTTACTGCGGGATTAATGGCAGGGCTATTTTCAAGAGTTCGTTTTAGAGAGGGTTGGGCGTCTAGAACTACGGGGCTTCGTCGCCAAGGCTAGTAAAATTCAAACGTTTTAGTGTCTTGGACCCAGCACAGGGCGGTGGTTCGCAAATTCAGTGGGGTACATTCATCCTAGCGACAGTAAGGCCGTGGGAAATCTTCTCGCGGGGGCGGAGCATAAGGTGGCGTCTGTTGAACGCTCTGCGATTGGCCAGTGAATATTAGAACGACAGCTATGTCGATTAATCTTGGGTGCTCGTCCGCTCATTGGGCAGCCCAATATGGGCACGAATATATTGGTGATTCGATGTCGAGGGAGCGTGGCCGTGAGGAGCGGCCTGGAGCAGATGGGCTTGTATGGAGAAGTCGGTGGCCACTTGCTGACGGGAAGTCGCACGGGCGGCCGACAGTGGGAGTTCGCTCGCGAGAGGCGACCGACAGCAACACCGCCTGTAGAGAAGGCCTCCGCGCTGGCGTGCTACGTCACGCAGAGTAGGCCGCGGTCGCGTACCTCACTGGCTGGCCGGTGTGAGGCGGTGGGCCGTGCCCCATCGGCCAGCCAGTGAGCTACGCGACCACGGTCTGCTCAAATGTTCAAATGTTTGTAAATCTATCGGACCAAACTGCGTGGTCATCAGTCCGTAGCTTACAAACTACTTAAACCTAGGTAAACTAACCTAAGGACAAACACACACACCCATGCCCCAGGGAGGACTCGAACCTCCACGGCGAGCAACGGCGCGCTCCGCAGCTAGACCGCGGCCTACTCTGCGTCGTGGCACGCCAGCGCGGAGGCCTTCTCTACAGAGGGTGTTGCCGACAGTCGGGACTCGCTTGCGAGACTCCGCGAGTAACGGACGACAGCGGAACGTCGTGCTTTAATTTGCGCTGTCGTACCGCAGTTTGCGGCCACAGTGAACTTAGACTCTCTGAGGAGAAACTGCCGATAGGTCAGCCGTTGTCAGTCTAGACGTACCGACGTACTAGTGGCCAATTTTCTTCCTGCCTGGGGACACGTGAGCATTCTACTCGTGTATTATTTACAGCCGGCCGCGGTGGCCGAGGAGACTGAGGCGTTTCAGTCACGGTCTGCACGGCCACTACGGTCGGGGGTTCGAATCCCCCCTCGGGCATGGATATTTGTGCCGTCTTTAGTATAAGGTAGTTCATAAGTAGTTTGTAAGTTTAGGGACTGATGACCCCGTAGTTAAGTCCCATAAGCTTAACAAACATTTGAACATTTTATTATTTACAGTCCAGTAACTTTCTTGTAGAGTCCTAGCCGACCTGGTGAAATTGTCTGGCACTGTTTTTATACCGAGATAACAGAGGCTGATGTATAGATAAATGTCGTTGTTGCCTAACAGAACGAAGTGACTTATTTTCGTGGTCGCGTCTTTTCAGCTTCTGTCTATAGACCGTCGTCGGCCTTCGATTGTTCCTCGAGATTCATCAGCTGCAGCAGTGTGGGTAAAGTGATGCCAGAATATCGCTATGACTACTTAGGACTAGTTATTGCAGAATTTGTAGGAATCTTGTGGATCGTGTTCACGAATAGATGTCATAGATTACCCCAGGAGACACTGATTTAGTGTGGACACTGTTTTTGGGTCGATTTCATTATCGATTTGCATCCCGTTTAGGGATAGTCAGTCATTGTATACTCATACTAGCTGTAAACCCGGCGTCGCCCGGTAATTTATTTATTCTACACTCTCCTAGTCCACCTCCCCTTCCCTCCTCTCTCTACATCTAACTCTTTCTCTCCCATCTCTCTGTTCGTTTCCACTTTCCCTCTCTTGACAAAGTGTTTTGCAAGGTGCCTTCTGTCATGTACCATACAAACATTTATGTAACCAGTGACATTCCTCTTGATTTAAAGGTCATGTGTGCGAAAATTCATCAAGATCGGAGCATTTTGTCAAAGTCCGTAAGTTAAGTACCCTCCGCCATGCACCGAACGAAATTTTATGCAGACAGTGACATTCCTATTGTTTTAAGAGAGTGTGCAAAATTTAATCAATATCGGAAAAAACTGTAGATGTGTATGCAATAGAAAAACAGGGTCACACTAAAAAACGCACTTCGTTGTTCTGAAATATTCCAGTTTCATTTCATACAACCCTTCTTCGGAGAATAACAAAAACAACAAAAAAGGATATGTGAAATCGGTCGAGCCGTTCTTAAGTTATGGTGCGACCAAGAAATTAAGGGATCCATTTTTATGTTGCAAGATACTCCTCCTATGCATCGTATGAAACTTTAGGTAGACGGTGACCTTACTCTTGTTTTGAAAGCCAAGCGCGCGAAATTTCATGAAGATCGGAATGAAACTGTAGATTTCGTTAGTCTGTAGGAGAAGTATCATCCGACATGTACCTTAATTCGACCCTATCGCAAAATACTTTCTTAGCTGACGTCTGCTACCTATAAACAACATACCGGCAAAATTTTAGCTTCACAGTTGCAGTAGTTTTAGAAATTTCGTGTTTAGTCAATGAGTGAGTCAGTGCGTGAGTGACCATTCTTTTTTATATTTAGAGAGATATCTCCTGAATTATGTGTCCTACAAAAACATTACTTATTAGATTCGTTGCGTGAAATATTTTGAAACTGCCTGCGAAATGTGTTGTAAATGCAGTTGGTAGTAAAGACGTAGTAAATTATAAGCTTATGCTTATTAAGGCGAATTTTCATGCATTTCATTGTTTTTGACGTCATAGCACCTTAACTATATTTCTTAATACGATATTTTTTCGAATGTACATCAAGTGGTGTATATGTAAAATATGTGCAAAACACTTTGCGAATATAGTTGGGAAGACGTAATAAATCAAAACGTCATGCGTGATGAGGCAGTTTTTCATTGACCTAATTGTTTATAACACCATATCTCATGAACAGAGCGTCATACTATGATAAAATTTCGAACGTACGTTCAATGGTATGTGTGATTACTGTCTGTAACATTTCTCGCGAGTACAATTAGTAATAAATTGGAACGTCATGCCAAATGCCTTAATTGTACGCCGAAAAAGTAGTAAGCGACAAACTTTTTTGCTTTGATCGTTTTGCTGGGGTTGTCAGCGAGAAAACGATTCCTAAAAGTTTGAAATTATGTTTAAAGTTTGTTGCAAGTCGCTAAGTGCTCTCCTTCTCAAATAGTGGTCTGATAAAGTCAGACTATCACGGGCCGCAAGCCGGCCGCGGTGGCCGAGGGGACTAAGGCGCTTCAGTCACGGTCTGAACGGCCACTACGGTCGGGGGTTCGAATCCCCCCTCGGGCATGGATATTTGTGCCGTCCTAGTTCGTAAGTAGTTCATAAGTAGTTTGTAAGTTTAGGGACTGATGACCCCATAGTTAAGTCCCATAGACTATACAAACATTTGAACGGGCCGCAAGACAGGGAAGTTTTCATTGTTTATGATCTCATATCTCCTTAACTATGGGTCCTATCGCAAAATCAGTTCTTAGCTAACGTCTTCTACCTATAAACTACATTCCTGCCAAATTTCAGCTTCAGAGGTGAAGTAGTTTTCGAGATTTCGTGTTTAATCCGTGAGTGAGTGAGTGAGTGCCCTTTCGCTTTTATATTAAGTATATTATTATATCAAGTATAGTCTTTGGTTAGAGTGTATATTTGTGCTACCTCTGAATAAAATTGTTTATACCTGAGTTTCATCTCGACTACGTTTATTAGCAATTCCCACCACTGTATTTTGGAGGTTATTTAAATTCTATATATCTAAGCAATAAGGTACCAGGAACAGATGAATAGTAGAAGGAGTTCAGTTAGATTGATGGTGCACCGATGAGCCACATACAGCTCACAAAGTAGAAAATAAATTATTTTCCGATTATTGAAAAACACAATATTATGAACCTTGAGAGTTTATTCATCATCACTACACTCAATTGTCTCATTCTTGTCTTTTTCACTTTTGACCCAACTATATTTGGAGTTCAACGAAATCTCTCTCAAGAGATTTTTGTTTTACAAGTACTGATAAAAGCTCATGTATTTCAAATGTTTAAAATTATAATGTACACATACTTTTATATTTTCTGTTGTAACATAATGTAATTTACAACTTTATTAATGAACAATGTAAAACTACTACAGACTAAAACAGTAACCTTGTGTGGTTATTGTAAAACAAAATATTATGAACCTTGACAGTTTATTCATCATCACTACTCTCAATTGTGTCATTCTTGTCTTTTTCACTTTTTAACCAACTATATTTGTAGGACAACGAAATCTCTCACAAGAGCTTTTTGTTTTTCAACAAGTACTGATAGAAGCTCAGGTATTTCAAATGTTTGAAATTATACTGTAACATACAATAGCTTTTATATTTTCTATTTTAAACCTATCCCTGTATTTTGTCCACTGTGTGTTCACAAGAGAAAACACTCGTTCTGTGTTGGCATTATGACTAGGAATAGGAAAAAAGAAGTCTACCATTTTCAGTAGCTCAGAATAACTAACAATACTAGATGACTGAAATATGCACAACTCACTTCAGCTGTTGTATGCTCTGCTTCCTTTGATGATCTTTCAAAAAAAATTTAAAGTTACAAAATGTATCAAATCATAATGTATCATTAATGCTTACATTTGTTTGAGCATATATGATACAGTTTACAACATCTCCCCAGATAGGAATTCCTGAGAGCTGCATCCACATGAATGGTCTGAATTGTTGATACTGAGCCATCCACTTCTGTAGATAATCAACAGCAGAACAATACACATCTGACATCTCTTTGGCAAAGCTGTCACATTCATGTGAGTACCTTCTTCCCTTTTATGTGTCAGCATTGCCTTAATTTTTAAGAGTGTATGTTTATGTATCCTTCTTTCCTCAAGAGATTCTAAGGTAGATTCTAAAATAGAAATTGATTCAGTTACAGAATTTGATTCCTTCTCCAACTTCAGTATATTTTTGTTGAAAATTGACATCAAATAGTGAACAAACAAAAATCTAACTTCACTTAGTTCATCCTCAAAAAATGTTTTAAGTGCCACAGGAATATAACATGGAGAAAAAAGTAAGATTTCAATGCTGGAAACATATGAATCAACCTCTCAATACAAGGAAATAGAGATAACAATAAAATGTTTGTATGATATAACAACTGCTGGTAGTTGACCACAAAATCACAGAATTCTTTTAACTCCTCTGTACATACAGTATCAATGGAAAAGTAATTGAATACTTTGAACACAAGTGAATCAATATCAGTCATCAGCCTGGAATCAAAACCATGTTGTACACATTTGTGTAGCAATTTTGAGTTTAATAACTTTTTTAAATGGCTAAACACATTGTTCCCTGCAGCTCTTCCAATTCCACTGAAATTGGTGTTAGCATTATCACCAGTAAAAGCTACAACTTTCTTTTCAATACCAAGTGCTTGCAATGTGTCCTTTTCCAGTCACGGTCTGCACGGCCACTACGGTTGGGGGTTCGAATCCCCCCTAGGGCATGGATATTTGTGTCGTCCTTAGTATTAGCTAGTTCATAAGTAGTTTGTAAGTTTAGGGACTGATGACCCTGTAGTTAAGTCCCATAAGCTATACAAACATTTGAATGTGTCCTTTATGAATGTAGCTATTGTGTCTGATTTTTCATTAGGAGCGCATTTCATTTCAATCACTTTCGTCTGCTTCTGTATCAAAGTATTGTATCAAAATAGGGGACACTTTCATAGGGCTATAGTTGCTTCCATTGGTTGCAACACTAAAGTAAGAAATCCCACTCAGCACATCTACAGTAATGTCTATTGAATGTGGTGCTAAAACAGATGTAACAATAGCTTGGGCCTTAGTGTGAGCACAAGGAACTTACTTAGCAGTTGTAGAGTCTTTGTACAGGAATGTGTGTAATTTACTTTTTCAGTCCATTGACTTGAAGCTATGTTTGTGAACAACTGCATGAAAAGCCAGAGTACCATCAGCTGTGCAAATAAAATCATTATCTTTGCTTTTGCTTGTATCAAAAAAGTTCGTAAGTTTGGTAGATGAGCTTACACACTGCAGATGTGTCTTCTGTTTGCAACTGCTCTCATGTGGTTCTAGATCCAATGCACCTATAAATAAGGTGAATGTATTAAACTCGATTATTACATGTATCTGTTTCATATAGTGAACATTTCATAACAAAGGGTTGGCGTTAATATGAAGAGACAGACTGGCTTGATGTTTGTCACAGAAACGTGCTACTGTATTCTTAATAATATGGAAAATATGGTTTGGAACAACCCTGATGAGAACTTTAGTCAGTGTAACATAATTCCTTGCATTCAACTGTCATTTACATTAATACGATCCAGTATTAAACGTCACAGTTGCTATACAACTTACCTTTCTTAGCAACGGACATTACATTCCAGCAGGGCAAATCAAACATTGTGCTTCATGTTCATTTCTTCCTCTCTTGAATGATTTATATTTCTCCAGGATCACATCATTTAACACTGACTTTATTTTCGGAATTTTTTATTTGTATTTAAGTTCTTAATTTATTTTGAAACAAAAGGCTACCTACAATCTCGAACACATAATACTGCTTTAACCTAAGCCACAAAGCATATCAAAAGCAATACCAAACAACATAATGTAGAAGACAGAATACATTGGTTAAATACAGAATAGACAACTTGGTTCCTTCACAGAGAAGTTCCAACTCGTTTGCAACTGTCAACCCATGCAGAGAGTGAAATTGTGAACAGCAATTTTGCTCTGTGTATATGTGTGATAGTTGCGATTAGTTTGGACTGCAGTGCGAACGTCGGTGACACAAAAATAAATTATATTTCTTGGAACTCAAAGAAGAGGACATTTTGTAGAATTTTATCAATTCCATCCGGACATATTTTCTTACCTCAAAAAGAACATGTGTCCGGGAAAAAGAGGATGTATGGTAACCCTATCTTCTCGCCCAGACAGCTTTTCATCTCTCCCTCGCAGACAAGATTTCTTGTATTGTGAGCACTGTTCTGGTGTTTTTCCTATTACCTCTCGTCTCTCAGTGCGTCAGCAATTGTATATTCCACCATTTGCAGAGGGGTTAACGGACATTGCACGGTGGTTACCTTTCTACTATCAGCGGTCCTGAGAGTTCTCTCTACACACTACCGATTTCTGTAAGAAGATGTACGTATAATTCCCATACTAGTGTTGTCATCAACACCAGCAATATATAACTCTATTACCGATGCATTCAGCGTCTTTTGCGAGAAATTAAATGTTACTATCATCGCGTTTTTATTTCCAGAATGTGTACTAACAAGAGTACAAAATACCCTATTTAAATGACGCCCCTACACCTACATCGATTAAATACTACCGCTGAACTTGTAGAATGCAATTTTCAACTGTCATTATATGAGGAGCGTTTGAAACGTTCGTGCAAAAATTACAACTACTAATGTGTTTGTGGAAAACCATTTTTATTTTTCGACATAGTCTCCTTTTAGACTTATACAATTCGTCCAATGCTGTTCTTATTTGTTGAGCCCTTCAGCAATCGCCTCCTTGTTTGAATGAAATCTTCGTCCCGCCAGCCATTTCTTCAAAGTGGGGAACAAATAGTAATCCGAGGGAGCCAAGTCTGTAGAATAGTGGAGATGTGAAAGGAGTTGGAATCCTATTTCCAATAATTTTGCGACTGCAACTGCTAACGTGTGTGCTGGTACATTTTCGTGATGGAAAAGGATTTTCTCGTGAGCCACTCGCCCTGTTTTTCTTGCAGCTCGGTTTTCAAACGATTCAATGAATAATATGCACCTGTAATAGTTTACCCTGTTCCAGATAGTCAATGAGGATTATCTCTTGTGTATCCCAAAAGACCATCGCCATAACCTTTCCAGCCGAAGGACTGGTCTTTGCCTTTTTGGTGCAGATTCTCCATAAGTAACCCATTGTTTAGATCGTTCTTTGGTCTTAGGAATATAATAATGTGTCCATGTTTTATCCACAGGGACGAAATGACGCTTAAAGTCCTGCAGATTTTTCCTGAACAGCTGCAAACCTTCCTTACAACATGTCACATGATTCCATTTTAGGTCAAGCGTGAGTATTCGCAGCATACATGTTGAGAATAGCTTTCTCATGTCCAAATGTTTATGTAAAATGTTATGTACCCATTCATTTGAGATGCCCACAGCACTAGAAATCTCACGCACCTTAACTCTTCCATCATCCATCACCATATCACGGATTTTATCAATGATTTCTGGAGTCATAACCTCCACAGGGCGTTCAGAACATACATCACTTGTGTACATATGGCCACTGTGAAAATTTTGTAGGGACTGATGAGCCCGTACATAAGTCCCGTAAGTTCTACAAACATTTGAACATTTTGAACATTTGAAGATTTTGAAACAACTTAATAACTGTTCTAATTGAAGGTGCAGTCACCATAATGTTTATCAAGCTTCTCTTTAGTCTCCTGAGGCGTTTTGCCTTTCATAAAGTAATGTTTAATCCCCACACTAAATTCTTTTTCGTCCTTTCTTTGACAATCACTTGACTTCCTTTTGATTCACACGAATGCCAAACACAAAGAAATAGACCAATATGGCTGAAGCTTGGTGTGCGTTCGTTCCAAAGATGGTAATAACTAATTATGACCTTGAGTAAGCGTTAGGGGCTGATGCATTCCTCCTGGAAAGAGGTATATATTTCCGCCAAAGCACTTTGGTGCAGCACTTCTTTCCGCTGTAATTGGCACTACCTTGTTCACAACATATTCCTAAACAAACAGACGACGATTTGTGATGTTTCACTCGCAGTTATTCTATTAGTTACTTCTTTAACAACTAACTCGGAAATCGCTACATATTTTAAAATAAACAACCAACAATATTTGTGAAGTGAATGTTAGACATTTGACTGTGAACAGTTATATTTTAATTCACGGATTTTTGGTATTGTTACTGTAAATGGTAATGCTACTTGGTGTGAATAAAATCAAAACATGGTCATGCCAGTGTGTTCAGCATCAAATAAATTGTACTTTTCCATTATGTCTGGTTATTGTACACAGCCAGAATATATTTTCGATTTTTGCTCTGTTATGGAACTTGACAACCGATTTCATGAAACTAATGTAATGTTGATTTGATGTCACACAATTTTAAATTATTTTGGTGACATATGGAATTACTTATACGATCCACATCATAATTGTGAATTAAGAAATAACTGATGACAGTCTAAAGGTCTTGAAAAAAATTATGTGTGATTGTGGTGCCCCACAATTTACCAATTCATTAATACACTCATGACTGGACAGACTGTGACAGTTTTACTGTGTTACATATTTAATTATTACTTACAAGAACATAAATGTCGATTGGTCTCATTTCAACCATATTAGAGTAGTTTGCTTAGGTTCCTGGCTAATTACACACTTGCAAATCGGAACATGGATAAGAAGCCAAATATTTGTAGAATCGCCACATATTCGAAATAGGCAGCCAACTACATCTATGTGAGAAGGAAAATTGTAAATATTATTCATACTCGCTTCAGTCACAGCAATTTAAACTCTCCAGTTAGGTTCCTGGAAATGTTCACTCTCATATATCATAACAAATATGGAAAACATATTGTGTACTGTAAAACAGACTTGCAATAAATTAATGTCCTCGTTCTTTATTCTATTACATAGGGCCTATATAAAAAACTAAAAATAATTAGCTTTAACATGATTCGAATCCAAAAAGTTTCTTTTCTCTATCATCACAAACTAACACCCCAACCACAAGACCAAAGTGGTTGACCTGTTAGTACAACTACTTTTTTATTCATATACGTCCTGCTTAGACGTTTTATGGTCCTTTCATAATTTATTGATATTCGCTTATAATTGACATTTAATTTACCAAAGGGAAGAGTTTCTGTCTAATCTGTAATGCACCAATTCCGTTAAAGCAGCATATTGTCATGATTTGTACTTCAACATGTCGTCTGAAAAGTTATCGAAGAGCAAAGGCCAACAGCTAAAATAAATTCCTCTTTCTCAGAGGAATGCGTCAGCCCCTAAAGTCTACTGATACGCGCCATACTGCCATCTCTCGGACTTTTCAAACGCCCATCATACAACTTAAAAATTATTTCTCTTTCTCACGCACGCTCGCGCGTATCATAGTCTGTGTTCTGGTGTATTTCGACTTCTGCACTCCAACAGACATTGGGACCATCCACTGACTGATCCACCTGAGTTTCAGTTTGAATGCTGTATTCTGACAGGTCTAGAGGTGAATGCATGACTACCCACCAACATATCGTACTCCCTATCAAATATTGTGAGTCAAAAACATCCCCTTGTCCTGCTGATATCTACATATATCATTCAACTTAATGCAACACAATCGATACTGGAAACAACTTGAAATGCGTATACTCTTGTATTTCTCTGTCATACAGTTAACTTAGCACATGTTTGATAAAGCGGTATGTTGTAGGATATGACCACAGAGTTCGTTGTAACACTTATGTGTTGAAACTATTGCTAAAAATAATATCAATAAATTAGATACACAGTCTAGATTAGAATGAAAGAATTACAGAAACTACACACAAGTTTAGAAAATTTAGATGAAGATTGGAGTTGAGGTTATACATTCTCAATATTGATTTAGAAAATGTAGACACAGTAATCCACTATCAGCATCCATTTGCAAACGCCAGTCAACTGTGAGCAGGTACTCTGCAGGTAGATCGTATGGGATTTCCCCACTGAACAACAGCCAAAAAGCTCCAGATCAGTACTTGAAGAAGAGGATGGAACTGACAAGCTTTGCGAATATGTCTTAAACATCCTACAGTGCTCTAAATGCATTTTTGCTTTTGTATAGACTGCACAATGCATACTCACCATGTGTCTGTAGGTGACTACAACCTCAACAGCAGAAATTATCCATTTTATAAGTGAAAAATATATTCTCAACACCACCTCCACTAGCGTATAATAAAACGTCCTTACAGGATATACCTCACTTGTAGCAAATAATTCTAGAACCCAATCCAGTCTATGTATCCAGTCTATTGATAGTTTTGGCCAGCTTGTAGGGAACCTAGCTTTACATCCTCTCTCATATGTCAGTTGAATATCACGGAATGTGCATCAGCTGTATTGTCTCACTTACAAGCGAATGCACAACTGGACATGTCATCCATGTCAGCACACTTTCAGACCTTTGGAATAGCTGCATTTACGAAGAATTGCACAACAGTGCATGATATACTACAAAAATATAATTTTTATATTTAAGTATGAATTAATGTAAAATGACTGTAAAAGAGTTTTTATAATTCCATTTTAATGAATTTACAATTTATCAACACAAAACAAAATTTGGTCTGAGAAAGTATAAAACGTTTTTTATTAAGTTGTTGTTGGTGGTTGTTTTAAGGCAACTAAACAGCTAGGTTATCAGTCCCCTGTTTATTAAGTGCCTCTTAGAATTAAGGTACAGGTATAATACTACAGCATAAGCGCCAGATCGAAATGGAACGCCAATCACGTTTTACAAAGAGTACTCAACAGTTTTGACGCTTTATTTAGCTTGCATTTATCATGAATATCTTATCTAGTGTAAAGTTCCATGTGGCTGGAGAAAACTTTGGTTACACATGCAGCTGATTCCTTTTATAGGAGAGTGAAATAGCGGATCCACAAAATTACAATCTAATATCCTCAACACTAGTTTTCTGCGGAATTCTTGAATGAAAAAACGACGAAAAAATTTTAGTTTTCAGTTATGTGTCTTTATCAGTTCATTTCGGTTATTTTATTCTTCCACGGGCACATTGAGCTTTTTTTCCTCTTTGATTTAGTAGCACATGCTTCACTGTCAGCTTGGGATGTTCCTGTTGTCTTGGAGTTAGTCATGCCTAGAACATCGCAAATGGAATTTCTGATGTATTTTCTAGAAAATGGTGAATTCAATAATTTTTTTCATACAATCACTTACGAGTCGTGTGTCTAGTTCAGTGAGGAATTCTCTTCAAGTCACACTATCAGTGTCTCCCTTCCCGTGGTATAAAACAAAAGCATTTACACTTGCCGTATCTAGCCTAGTCTAGAGAACTACCATGTGGCTTTTTTTAAGTATTTATTTACGTCCTTAAATCTTTGATATACAAATATTGTAGCCTAGATGTTGGAAATGCTTTCACAAACTTGATCTTTGTTTCATGCTTAACAAGCGATACCATACATTACAGTACTATAAACTTGATATAGTTTGGTACTTTAACACTATAACTTTTACACCCTTAACATATAATACAATACGTACACAATACAACAAACTTGAAAACATTTTACATGCTTAACATACGATTGAGCACTTTTAGACACATTGTTACATGCTTCATTCTTACACTCTTATTTTCACAGTTCATGGTATCATTATATCTACCTCGATCACGTTTCTGAAGCATTGTACCAAAAATCGAAGCTATAGGAAACGACACCACGAAAAAAAAAAAAAAAAAAAAAAATTCAGTAACGGTCCTCGGGACCCAATCACCTTTATAGAAGCAAAACTAATAAAGACACGCCTGCAACCATGTTGTCGGCAAGTAGTCAACTGTATGCTAGTAGAGTACAGGGAGAGGCGAGTCGGTACTACGACACACATTACAGCACTGGAAAAAAAAAAAGAAAAAAGAAATTTCGTTCGAGTCTTGGAAACCCAGTTGTACCAATTACGGGTTAGATCTGTACACAAAAATAAACCAAGGACATTATTCTAACATCCTTTAAGACCAAAAATAAACCACTTATCAAAGATCTTATAACCATTTATAGTCATTGGAGTCAAGAAGTGACTGCTACATCTTTTTGAAGTTATTTGGTGATCTACGTATGACGTCACTGGATATCACTAACCTGGTTGGTCAGTTTAGATTGATGCATTGAGGCGCCATATTGGACATTGCGTTTTCGGTGCTGTTGTAATGTTTTGTTTGTTTGTTTACTTTCGTCGTAGCGGTAGTCATGCAAAGAAATGGAGGTATTTGTTTTGAAAGTGGTGCTGTAAATCGGATTTGGACTGTCCTTTGAAAATAAACATTTCAAAATCTATGTGCAACATGAATGTTGAAAGCAGGTGTTGATTTCCATCAGAACAGAAATGCCACCAATTACCGAAGCAGAAAAAATTCAGCAGCGGAAGGAGTAAGTGATCAGAATTTATAGATTCGTTTCGTTGTTTGTTCCCACGTATTGCGAGAAGAGATAGATATACATACGTACGTTCTTACATTAATTTGGTCGTACGTGAAACAGCAAAGTTACTTCTTAAAAATAGTAATGCGTACATTTATGGCTATCCGCATAGTAAGACACTTGTGGCGGGAATGATTGTTTTGGAGGTGGCTTGTTTGTACTCATTTGGCGTGTTGTAAGTAGCATGTGTGACGTTGAAAAAGACTTGCATTTTAAGAAAGATTTCATGTAAGTTGATTCTCCATTTTAGAAAAATACTCCACAGTTCTTGCGACAGTGTGTGTGTCTTGGTACATGATAATTCATTGATAAAAGCAAAGTTTGGAGTAGCCTAAGGTTCAATCAGCATACAGCAACCATCGCTCAGACATATCGTTTCTCTCTCTGCTACAGTTCGTTTTTTTTGTTAATTAATGTTAAAACATCTACCGTACGTGATGTTTGCAAGGATAGGCATAGTACATTAATGCAATTCTGTTTTTAGTTGCCTTGTATTTACAGCTTCTCCAACTTTGTTCATATTATAGGCCTATCAAGATCATTACATTTTTATACACTACAAAGCCTTTTCATGATTTCTGCCACAGAGGTGAATACGTCTGTGATGTATGCTGAACACTGAGGAGTTGTATTCAAATAATGATCCAGTCGTCTTGATTTTTTAAAAACTTTATTATGGGCCACTTGTTGGACATATATTGCAATTGTTGACAAATGGATTGAATTAATAGAAATACAGTTGAACTTGCATCCACCCATCCTACCAAACCCCTATGATTTAATTGACAAATACCAATAATTTGAAATGTTGATGATTTGTGCTGTCTTTGCATTTCATGGTAATAGTGGAGACAACCTTTTGTAGAATTTTGCCCATGTTTTTATTTTATTTAAAGAGCCCAATATATTTTTTCCTGTTAACGAACTCTGTCTTTGTTGGATGTGAAGTCTGAGGAGACAAGAGAGACTCCTGTTCTGTTACAGTACCTAATATAGTGGAATCTAGGTAAGTCTATGTGTGGCTTTTCTCTGTGTGCCCCATCTCTCGAAATGTAGCTACACTAAGGCCATTTTGAGCTATGGTGAATGTTGACTTGTGTGAAGCACCATTGATACTAAATGTTGTTGGATATCTGAAATTTTTGACTGGAATACCTGAAAGTAAACGCACCAAATTCTGCTACCTGAATGTAGGCCCTAATTGTTGTCTATTGTAGGTTACAGAAAACAGTGATAATGCGAATAGTTCATGTTTACAACTGAAACTGCCACACTTAACATTCAAATCTAGTATGTTCTCTGGGGAGGGGTGGGCAAGTTTGGCGCCCTTACTCTTATGGAAATTAGTTTCATATCTACGAGTTTGAGTACTGTAAGTAGGGTAAAGCTGGGAATTTGTGTCTGATGGGAGGCGAGCATGAGTAGGCCTTGCAGGTTCGGTGATCACTGTGTCCACAGTGGTGAAGCGGTCAGAGCATCTGCCTAGAAAAGCAGGAGACCCGGGTTCGAATCGCAGCTGGGCACACATTTTCAGCTTTGCCAAATCGCAGTTGATGTCATATATTCTGTGAATATAATACATTCTAACCCACAGTACATTTGTGCTTTTACTCTGAGGTAGCCTGTATTGTGGAGGGATTTGCACTGTTACACAGAAGTTGGGTGTTAAAGTTGGTAGAAATTAACATTTTAGCCTACCATCACTTAAACATACCACACACATTTTCGTTTATTTGATACTATTTATTGGAATGTTACATGTCTGAAGCATAATAATGAGAAATGTAATCAGAATATATATATTAAATGTGCATGTCCATAGCCCTTTAGTGCAACAGTATTGGGCATGTCAGATACATTATAGAAATAGTCTAAACAAAAATAAAGGAGTAGGTTAGCATTAGGTGGTGATAGGGCGAGAAGTCAACAAGGGCTTAATCAAGAGTAGGCTACCATTTTAACAGTCAGATCATATGAAAGCCAAGTCAGGATGATTGTAGGAGGAATAAGCTCTGATCATCCTGAATACAGGACCAATGCATTAAGGCCAGTTCTGCATCCTCATTTGGCGTATGATGGGAAGGGAATCAGAAATGTATATAGTATGCATTGAGACTGTAACATCCACAAGAAGTAGGATCTAAATAAATACTAATCCAGTAACGGGTCAGGCCGTGGTATTTATTTTGTTACGGATGGACAATTTTCCAGGATATCAGGGCAAAAATATTTATTTAAAAATGGAAAAGTTGAGCTTAACATATATGTCTCAAACCTTCTAAGCAACAGCAATTTTTTCATGCATTTAAATATCTGTATCCTCTTTCTACATTTTAAATATGATTTATTTTACCATGAGTTACGGAAGGACAAGAAAAAGCAGTGTTTTTCATCCTTGAATATAAAGGTTATTTCCTGCTCTTGCTTTTATGCTTCATTTACCAAACTTTTTAATTGTTTAACTGTGTATATTTGGTATATAAGTAAGGGCATAATTTTTTGAGCTCTTGTATTAAGTGCTGCATCCAAGAAAGTGAGCTGATGCAGTGTTTCGGAAGGACCTTTTTTCCCTGTGATATAAATATTACTTTTAACACAAAAATATAGCTTTTTGTTGCTTTTTGTAATAATAAATGCTATCAAAATGTTACATTTTAGTCTTTTGTAAACTAAAATTGCACACAAACTTCTTGATCTCTTAGTGTTATAGGTTCAACTTGCTTTGGGCATAATATTTTAAATTTTGAAAGTCTGATGGTTAAGTTTCAATACTCTTTGCAGAAAAGCTCATGCATTTCTTTAATAACAGTGCCAGTTGCCACCAGTGCTACACCGTAAGCAGCGCTAAGTATCGTAATTTAATTTGCCAGTCTAGTTCATATTCATTAGTACTTCTGTTTTAAGAGGTTTATTCCCGCGTACTTAGAAGATTTCGTTTGTACTACTGTTTTAATAGTTTATTCTATCGTATTTGATAAATACCATTGTGTTTAGTCTTCGTCTTTGACTGGTGTATTTCAAAACAAGTCAGAGACCGTTACTAAAGCTCGTTATCAGTCAGTCCAGTGCCACATAGTAAACAGCGCTAATCTTATTTTCTCGCACGTTTGATAACAGTGTATTCCACTGATATTCTTGTTTATTTTGAAAACTGCCGTCTCAGTTTCATTGATTGACAGTGTAGTTACCACTGACCACATTTCGGTCAGCAGCCAGCCGCCTTTATTAGAGTACTAGGCTACTTAAAAGTTGATTATTTAGTTTTCTACTTTCTGCAGTTAATTGTATGGATAGGATGTGTGCCTGCTGTGTGCGGACGCAAGAGGAGTTGGCCACGGTTAGCGAACAGCTGACCGTGCTATTGGCTACGGTCAGCCGTCTTCAGGCTGCTGTCTCGGGGTGCAAAGATGGTGGGGAGTCAGGTGTGTCAAGTGGGACACCTCAGGTGTCTCATGCTTCGCTCTTGTCCCTGTTACCGAGGCACCTTCAGGTGTACCGGACGTCGTCGAACCGCCTTCTCCACAAAGGGAGTGGCGGGTTGTATGGCGTTCGCATCGCTCGAGGCAGGCGGCTAATGTGGAGGCTGGACGTCCATCCGCGCCTGTTCGTCCTGTGAGTGAGCATGTGGCCACTCCTTCAGCAGGGTCCGAGCAGGTACGCGGGGGGAGGGGATTATTAGTTATTGGGAGCTCCAATGTTAGGCGCGTGATGGAGCCCCTTAGGCAGATAGCGTCGAGATCCAGAAGGAATTCCAACGTGCACTTGGTGTGTCTGTCGGGGGGGGGGGGCTCATCCGAGATGTGGAGGCGGCCTTGCCAGCGGCTATCGATGTGCGGGGTGCAGTCGACTGCAAGTCGTGGCTCACGTCGGCACCGATGACACTTGTCGCTTGGGTTCTGAGGACATCCTCAGGTCCTACGAGCGGCTGGCGGGATTGGTGAAGGCTGCTGCCTTCGCACGCAGGGTGCAAGCAGAGCTGTCGATTTGCAGCATTGTTCCCAGGGTTGATCGGGGTCCTTTGGTTTGGACCCGAGTGGAGGGTCTGAACCAGAGGCTTCGCCGACTCTTGTGACAGTCATGGCTGCAGATTTCTGGATCTGCGTTATCGGGTGGGGAATTGTAGGGTGCCCCTAGATAGATCAGGGGTGCACTACACTAAGGAAGCAGCTACTTGGGTAGTAGAGCACTTGTGGAGTGCACATGGAGGTTTTTTTAGGCTATGCGCTAACTCTGATGAGCACTTGCCTATCAGCATTCAAACATCGAATTCAGCCACTTTCGGAACAGTAATTTGAACATCAAAATATTAGCCGCGAGCTTACAGAGTATTAGAAACAAAGTTCCCGAATTTGCTGCACTGCATGGAAGTTATTGCGCTCAGGCACCGAAAGCTGGCTAAATCATGATGTGGCAAGTTCAGAAATATTTTGCGAAGCGTGGAATGTATATCGGAAAGATAGATCGGATACAACTGGAGGAGGAGTGTTCATCGCTGTGGACAAAGATATTGTTTCTACTGAGATCGAAGTTGAAAGTAACTGTGAAGTTATCTGGGCATGTATAACAGGTCTAAAAGAAGTAAAGTTAATAGTTGGGTGTTTTTACCGGCTCCCCAGTGCTGCTTTAGCAATTTTAGAATCATTCAAAGTAAGTCTACAGCAGGTAGTGCATAGGTATCCGGGCCATGTAGTATTAATCGGAGGAGACTTCAACCTTGAGAGTATAGATTGGGACCTTGCTAGTTACATTTCAGGCGGTACAGACAAGCAGTCTTGCGAGCTACTTTTGGACACATTCTCCGAAAACTGTCTTGAGCAGTTAAACCGGCAACCCACGCGCAATGGAAATATTCTAGACCTTATAGCCACAAACAGGCCTGACCTTATTAACGATGTCTTTGTAGAGGCAGGAATTATTGATCATGATATTGTCATAGCGTCGATGGTGACCAAAGTTCATAAACCAATCAAGAAGCCTAGGAGCGTGTTTTTGTTGGGAAGAGCCAATAAGCAAATGGTACGATCACACTTAGAAAATGAATGGGCATCGTTTAATTCCGGGACTATGGATGTAGAGGAATTGTGGACTAAGTTTAAGTGCATTGTTAATAAAGGGTTAGAGAAGCATGTGCCAGTAAAGACGATTAAGGATGGAAAAGATCAACCGTGGTCTAATAATAATGTTAGAAAGCTGCTGAGAAAGCAAAGGCTGTTGCACTCTCGATTCAAAAAAGAACACTCAAATGATGGCAGGCAAAAGTTTGTAGAGATTCATGCGTCTGTAAAAAGATCGATGCGTGAAGCATACAATAATTATCACAGCCATATCTTAGCAAAATATCTTTCCGAGAACCCGAAAAAATTCTGGTCCTATGTAAAATCGATAAGCGGGTCAAAGCCCACTGTCCAGTCACTTGTTGATCATTCCGAGGCAGTAATAGAAGAAAGCAAATGGAAAGCTGAAGTTATAAATTTAACCTTTAAGAAATCTTTCACGCAGGAGGACCGCCCAAATGTACCATCATTTGATCAACATACTAATTCCGAAATGGGGGACATAGCAATAGCTATTTCCGGTGTTGAGAAGCAGCTGAGAGAGCTAAATACGAAAAAGTCTGCTGGTCCGGATGGAATACCAGTTCGGTTTTACAAAGACTATTCAGCGGCATTGGCCCCCTACTTAGCTTGCATTTATCGCGAATCTTTAATTCAGCGCAAAGTTCCTAGTGATTGGAAAAAAGCACAGGTGACTTCCGTTTATAAGAAAGGAAAGAGAACTGACCCACACAATTACAGGTCAATAGCGTTGACATCAGTTTCATGTAGAATTTTGGAGCATATTCTCAGTTCGAATATAGTAACTTTCCTTGAAACAAAAGCTTCTTTCTGTGAATCAGCACAGGTTTAGGAAACCTCGTTCATGTGAAACTCAGCTTGCCCTTTTCTCACACGACATCTTGCGAGCCATGGATGAAGGGCAACAGGCGGATTGTTTTTTTCTCGACTTCAAAAAGGCGTTCGACGCGGTGCCACACTGCAGACTGCTAACGAAGGTACGAGCTTATGGAATAGGTTCACAGATTTGTGACTGGCTGGATGCCTTCCTAAGTAATAGAACACAGTATGTTGTTCTCGACGGCGAGTGTTCATCGGAGACGAGTGTATCGTCAGGCGTGCCCCAGGGGAGTGTGATAGGACCGCTATTATTTTCTATGTACATAAATGATCTGATGGACAGAGTAAGTTGTAATTTGCGGCTGTTTGCTGATGATGCTGTGGTGTATGGGAGGGTGTCGTCTGTAACTGCCTGTAATAGCATACAGGATGACTTAGACAAAATTTCTAGTTGGTGCGAAGAAAATGGCAGCTAGCTATCAATGTAGAAAAATGTAAGGTGATGCGCATGAGTAGAAAAAGCAATCCCATAATGTTCGAATACAGCATTAGTAGTGAGCTTCTTGATGCTGTCGCGTCGTTCAAATATCTAGGCGTAACATTGCAGAGCGATATGAAATGGAACGAGCATGTAAGGACAGTTGTGAATAAGGTGGACAGCCGACTTCGGTTTGTTGGGAGAATTTTGGGAAAATGTACTTCACCTGTAAAGGAGACCGCGTATAAAACG
This sequence comes from Locusta migratoria, assembly GCA_026315105.1. Lineage (NCBI taxonomy): Eukaryota > Metazoa > Arthropoda > Insecta > Orthoptera > Acrididae > Locusta > Locusta migratoria. The sequence continues at coordinate 664,811,157 of CM048755.1, read as the reverse complement.
TTGTACGACCACGTCTTCAGTATTGCTCAAGTGTTTGGGACCCGCAGCAGATCAGTTTAAAGGAAGACATAGAGTCGGTTCAGAGGTGAGCAGCTAGATTTGTTACCGGTAGATTCGACCAATGCGGGAGTGTCACGGAAATGCTCCGGCAACTCAATTGGGGATCGCTGGAAGAAAGACGACGTTCTTTTCGTGAATTTCTGTTAAGTAAATTTAGAGGGCCGGAATTTGAATCTGAGTGTAGTACGATCTTGCTGCCGCCTACTTACATTTCGCGTATTGATCACAAAGACAAGATAAGAGAAATTAGGGCTCGTACGGAGGCATATAGGAATTCTTTTTTTCCTTATTCAATTTGGGAGTGGAATAGGAAAGAAAATACCTAGTAGTGGCACCCTGGGTCATAGTGTATATCGGAAGACAACGCACACTGATCTGCATTTACATGCAGACAGCTGTCGCCACCCTTCACAGAGGAATGGGGTACTTAAAACTCTAGTACATAGGGCGCGCACTATCTCCGTCGCAGAGAGTCAACCCCAGGAATTGGAACACCTGAAAACTGTATTTCGAAAAAATGGGTACTCAGAGTGGCAGATTCAGCGAGCTCTCCGCCCAACCACTACATCACAACCTGTGGAAACGGATGAAAAACACAAGGGAGGATGTAGGCACTGAGTTCATTCCATATACCGGCGCACTCTCGGGGAAGGTCACCTGCATTTTGAAAAAACACCAGGTTGGAACTGTTTTTTGTCCGCCGAATAAAATTCGTGCACTGGTGGGGAGCGCTAAAGATGATCTCGGTTTGAGGAAGGCCGGCGTGTACCAGATTCCGTGTCAGTGTGGAAAGTCATATATTGGACAGACGATGCGTACCGTCGAAGATCGATGCGTTGAACACCAGAGGCACACACGATTGATGTATCCGAGCAAGTTGGCGGTCGCTGTACATTGTTTGTCGGAAAATCATGCAATGGAGTATGAACGCACTAGGATTCTGGTACAGCCGTCAAGATACTGGGACTGCGTCATTAGAAAGGCCATTGAAATTCGCACACGTGACGACTTCATAAACCGTGACTGTGGTTATAATCTTAGAAAAAAGCTTGGGAACCAGCGATTGGGTTAATTAAGAGTAAATGTAACAAAGTGACGACCACGGCGGACAGAGCCCTCACATCGACGTCATCTCAGACGCTGGCACAATCGGTTCCACTGCGCGTCGCGGGCCGCGGAGGGGTCGCTTCGCGGGCTGAGGATATTTAAATCGCCCGCTGCCGGGCTAGAACCCAGTTACCTTCGAGCAGCCGTAGCGTGCGGATCTCTGTGCTGGCGTGTTTCCAGGAGCTCAGTCCGTCAGTTCACCTGATGATGGCCGAAATATTGTGCCCGTTGGACACTATAGACTGGCAGTACACCCATGGATATTTTGATTATTAAATACGCCGGGAGAAACTGAAGAATCACAAGTACAGTATTAATTTTGCTGCTCGTTTCACTCGCAGCAATAACATTTACTCTGTAGCTCATGGAAAAATATTAACACAATTCTACACTTCATTGTTCATCTGTTGCCAACATAAGCACTGGAGCCCGGCGAGAAGCGTCGTAAAACTTTACCTTTGAATATCATGTATGCTATGTATAATCAATTTTATATGTGGAATTTCTGTGAACGGAAAGTAGGGTAGAAATCGCCTCCAACGGATTCCTTGCCAGAATGCAACAATAATTCCCTCTGCCAGTAAGGTTGTATATAGCAAATGTTTGGTGTGGTTCATCAGCTTTGACCCATGACATATGGGAGGCATCATGATAAAAGAGTGTTTTATAATGAAATGTTCATTTTATAAAGTTAATTAGATAATTAACTTACTTAATAGAGTAGGATACAAACAAATAGTCTGTCAACCAGTAGAGCAGAACAGTATTAATATTTTCTTCTTGGTCAACACAAAAGACCGAGTTGTGAATGGCAGTCAGATTTCAAAGCAACAGTGCATATTGAACATTCCTCTATACACAGTTGTTGACATAAAGTAGCTCTTCTTCGTGTAAGTTCTGAGTATGTTATTTATGAAGATTCAATACTTGCTCAACAAGGAAATCACATTCATTTGGTGATGTATTTTAGACTACACACGTTGCGAGATTCGTATTGGAGCAATTGCAGCATTTCGGGTGGGCCATTTGTACTGCTTTGGACTACTATTGTTTTGATCAAATTCTTCACGGGTTTCCAGCCGGATCATTCTGTCATCTGAACACAATATTTCTGCGGTCCAACTGGTCGCCATCATCAGGTGTGGAAGCTAAGCCGCTTGTATTGTGAAGTGCTGTGTTGTTAGGATGTTATTAAGACATAATAAAAAATACATCCTCCATATAATACACCTTTTGGTAATTTGGTTGAACACTTGCAAACCATATATAAGATGCGACTGTCGATACAATAGGCATCCAACAAGCAATTCAAGATTTTTGGAGGAGGTAATATATGTTACAATACAGAGACACTATTACAACATTCCAGCACTATACTGTGGCTCAGCTTCTTCCTCTTTATCTACTTTTCTTCTTTTCTTTGATATTTTGTATATCCTGGCCTGCTTGGTAGCATTTCTTGCAAAGATTTCACCATAATGGATATTATACGTGTCATTGCTTTACAGTCCCTTTACGGTATTGATGCCATCCCGTTTTCCCAAGAGTCTTAGCATATCAGTTTTCGGTAATTTCCAAGAATGCTTGCAGTCGAAGTAGCTCAGCCTGAAGCAATATATATCATATGTGCAACTCTGAATCGATTACGCGGCTATTCACGCACAACTTATGAAGTACGTGTGTTGGTTGTCACAGGGACGTATTTTATTGGTTTCTATGGTTTTGAGTGACTATGGAAGTTTTTTCTTATTTATTATGATTTAAAAGGAAACGTAAATCTGTCACACCTATTTGGTGGCTCGTTCTCGTAGTACTTTTCTGAAGATATTCTGCAGTGATCTATTATGTGATGAAAATCGTATCTATAATTGTGATTCATTTATACAAATAAAATTTTTGTCTTTCGACCTTGCTCATCTCTGAAATATATACCATTTTGATACCTTACGCGTATGCCACATTACATTAAAATGTATATCGTCACAAACATTCAACAAATTTTTATGATAATTCCTATGAATGTGTCACGATTCTGCTGTAAAATAATTCATGTCAACACAGCTTTACATTACCACTCATTAAAATAATTTGTATGAAAACATTCATATTTCATCATCTCTTGCGTCATTGCCCACGTAATCAATTTAGAGTTGCACATTCGATATATATCGTTTCAGGCCGAGTTACTTTGATTGCAAGCATTCTAGGAAATTACAGTTTTCTTTGACACACCAGCATTGAAGCACATAACTGCATCAACACCAAACTCTGATGTTTCCTAGTATTGTAGGTGTGAATTGAGCTGTTTGTTGGGAAAAGGGATATATTATTTATGACAAATTTCATTAAGGAATAAATATACTGAGAGGCAGTAGTTAATATACCCAGTTCTTTGAAGAGGCTTCTGCAGGATGTCCATGAATTTACACCACAAATAATACGTATTACATGCTTTTGGACTCTGAAAAGTTTGCTTGACTTGAAGAGCTACTCCAAAATATTATAGCATATGACATTATGGAATGAAAGTATGCAAGCTTTTTCTATTTTTGTCTCCAGTGTCTGATACCACTCGTATTGCAAATACAGATTTGTTAAGTCGTTTCTGCAGTTCTGAGGTGTGCTCCTCCCAACTGGCTCTAGTGCTTATGTTGGCAACAGATGAACAATGAAGTGTAGAATTGTGTTAATATTTTATACGAGCTACAGGGTAAATGTTAAATCAATTATCTGTTTTATTCAATGCTCCAATTATTTAGCTACAAATTGCTGTTTATATCATGCAAATTTGACGATTAGATTTGGAGTTATTAAATTTTTTGCAATTCGTGATGATTTGGCATAATTGAAGATAGGGATACAAACCATTGGCTTTAACCCATGATGAGATATGAGTCTCAGAAGATTCGCTAAGTAGATATACCAACTAGCAAAACAAACAATATCTACAAATATAAACATACGGGATAATATTGTAATACTTAGGTATTATAGATAATAAATAATCTGTGATTATTCTTGTAAATTACACACAACCAGTAACGAAGGAAAAAGAAAACACCCTCGCCAACCAATACCTCACTGTCAGAGTGAAGCTACAGATCACTTTTTAAACACACAATCTTAATCTGTAATCTATGTTCTGCTTGAGTCATCTTTCTAGCACATAGGCCTAGTCTTCAAACTATGAAATTGAAATGTCCACCATTATTGATGTGTCAACGCACAATTGCTTGATATATCGATCCGTCACAGTCGCACCTTCGATATATATCATTTGCAAGCGTTCTACCAAATTATCCTACTTTTGTGAGAAGCTAATGTGTGGGTAAACATAGGCCAGCCTACATGCAAATTACTCATGTTTGTATAGATTAATTTGAGAAACTGGAACATTTAGGTAGAAAAATTTTTAAGCACACTGAAGTAAATTGTATGCATCTTTATATTTGCAGTTCTGCAGCTTATCCTCAGGGTGTGAGGTGTCAAAAATGTCTCGAGTATGGCCATTGGACGTATGAGTGTACAGGCAAGCGGAAGTACCTCCACAGATCGTCAAGAACAGCAGTGTTGAGGAAAAGACTTAAAGAAAAGACTGAAAATGTAGAAACAAATTCGGAGTGAGTACTCCCAAACACTATTTTTGTATTAAGTAGATTAGTAATAATGTGGTATAAAATGTTTAAGCTGTATTGGTACTGTTATTATTAAGGCCGTTTCACACCGCGGTCACACTATGTCACATTACGTAATGTGACAGATTTTGCAAGAGATCTGTTTCCATAGTTTTAAATGGTGCATTTCACACCAACCTCGCAGGCGTCGACAGACGAATCTGCGGGATCGCTCTGAGACCGATCTTTTCAAAACGTCTGTTGACATCTGTGGCCTCGCGGATGCGCATTAGCCTGCTAGCCACACCTGCTGCGCAGTTTCGTGCTGTAACGCGTTACAAGAAACTGTATTGTTATTTCTTGAGGAGCAGCTAATTATAAAGGCGTCAGAACGCGTCCACTGCTGTGGAATACAGATTTGGAGGAGTTTATATGTTTCAATTAAGTTTTACCAAAATTATAAACCACCTACATAGTGCGAATATTTCTCTTCTAGAACTAGATTTCTTGTAGTTGCTGTCTTTAACTACTTCATACTCAGGTTTAGATAGCCGAAAGTATGTTGTGAATCTGTCATCATCTAGCTGCAAGTTCTCCATCAGATGATGGTACTCGCCGCACTATTCCCGTCTTTGGTTGATAGGGTGCACCCAGTGCATTCGATTTGTAACTGAGAAAGGCAGCATGATTTCCTCTTCACTTCTGGCACTACTATTGCCGTCATCCAACCGAGGCACATTTTTTGTAAACATGCTATCGCACCACGAACCACTTGTCATGTTACCTGCTTCAACTGAACCGACTGACAGAGCAGAAACGATGCCCCAGTATCTGACAGACGTCGGCACATCTATCACGCAGCAACTGTCACGTTACGTAACGTGACAGTGTGTGAAACGGCCTTTATTCTCAGTTGTCTGGTCTTTTTCCTACTGAAGATTCTTATTGGACCTTACATGTTCTACTTTTACACAGACTTTTCATCTGGAATATTATGAGAGCTTATTCTTTTTTCTGTCAGTATCTAGGTTCAATAATGGAAAGTCTGCATTGGAATTCAACAATATAATAAGGATAGCTTACAACTCACTGCAAAAACATACAACAAGCCATGACAGGTACATAAAAAGACACACATTACAACACTTTTAAGCTATCGGCCATTAGCCTTCTTCAGAATAGAGAGCATTCACGCAGGCACACTTCACAGTCACACAATTGCCATCTCTCCACTGCAAGACCTGTTCAATCCACCCACCCAGCCCTTCCTATTCCAGTCTCATCACAGGCAACCAGGGACTGGGTCATGTGTGAAGTGGCCATGAAATTTAACAACTGTTCTGCAATCACTGCACAGCTTTTTATATTGCCATGACCACTAATCAACTGTCCATTAGGATGAATGACCACTGCCAAACTGTGGTCAAAATCCTATGGCACCACCTGCAGTGGACCATATGCTTGTTTTCAATGGCTGATTCACAACCCTGGGTCATCTGGATCCTCCCAACCGCCACTCGCTTGTCTGAACTACACAGATGGGAGTTATCCTTGCAATACATTCTCCAATCCCAAAATTATCCAGGCCCCAACCTATGATAACCCCACTTCCCTTTTTCCCCACACCCAACAGTGTCTATCCCCCTTTATCCTATACCTTTCCCATTCCATGTGCTACATGTATGATCGGCATATATGTGTTTCGCTCTACTCCCCTTCGTTCCTAAGGTGCATCTTGTTCCACCCATCTAGTACGTACATGCTCTGTAAGGCCGCCACTTTGACGCAACCTTCCTTCCCCTTCCCTCTCCTCCTAACCATTCACTGCAGAGCATGATTGAGTGCAGCAGCCGGAGGTGATGGTTGTGTAACAGTGAAGTCTGATTGTGTCAATGCTATGGCCAATAGCGTGTGTGTGTGTGTGTGTGTGTGTGTGTGTCACAGCTCATCATATGTGTCTGCAGTGATTTGTAAACTATCCATATTGTAGAGTATTTAGGTTCCATATTCAGGTATTATGCACTGTATAAGTGACTAAAGGTACAGTCTCAGTCATCAATCCAAAGATTGTTTTGAATGCCACGGTGCTTTACTAGGTATAGCTCTGTTGGAGGCGGTGTCCTTTTACCTTCCTCAGAACTAACTTATTCAGCAAGTTAAAGGAGGGTTAAACGGTGCTGATCAATGTCAGATGTAGAATAAGTGGTAAGAGGCAAATGAGACATTGTAGTATTGGTCTGGTATCAAACCTAAGACCTTAGTATTTACCACTTGGCACATTTTAAAAATGAGTATTATGTAAAATAAAGGCAAGCCAGCAAACATTCTTCATTTCACGTATGAACTTCGCAGCCGTGGCATTGTGCCTGTTTTATTTATCTGCTTCACATTCCATGGATCCTTGAATTAACTTTATTGCTAGGACATAGAATATGTCAGATTCTTATAATAATAACCATATGTGAATTATTGTTGGAATTACAATAGAAATTGTATATAATCAAAAGGCATTACAAGTTGGGTCAAATAGCAGCAGCAGATGTGGTTATAGTAATGGTCACAAAACAATAACATGATTTACATTCTAATAGATGTTGTTGTTGTTGTTGTTGTGGTCTTCAGTCCGGAGACTGGTTTGATGCTGCTCTCCACAATACCCTATCCTGAGCTAGCCTCTTCATCTCCACATAAGAACGGCAACCTACATCTGTCTGAATCTGCTTACTGTATCCATCTCTTGGTCTTCCTCGGCGATTTTTACCCCCATACACTTCCCTCCAACGCTAAATTCACAAGTCCTTGATGTCTAAGAATGTGTCCCACCAATCTATCCCTTCTTTTAGTCAAGGTATACCAGAAATTTCTTTTCTCCCCAATTCTGTTCAGTACCTCCTCATTATAGATAAAAATAAAATAATATTCTGTGTACAAGTTATATGCCAGCACTACATGGTTCTTACATTAATGCTTAAAATTAAAGAAATGAGTAAGTATCAGGATCCCAGAGAATTGCTGTCAGTACAGTTCGATTAATAATCTTAAACACTAACCCAGCTTTTTTTTATTTAACATTAACGTAATGCAGTCCTTTATCCTGAAAAGGTTCATTAACTGATGAAGTGTCCAATTCTTTTAACTTCTATTTTCTTTATTTTTTTCTGGTTTCTGGTTTGTTCACCAACATATTTGTCTGCAAATTCAGGTAGAGTTACATTATATTTTCCAGTGCAGAGAATAGTATTGAAGAATGTACTTCACTGCATTGAAAGCTATTGAAAGATTGATAAAGGAGAGCAGATTTTGTAAGAAATGTCTTTGGTATAATAGAACACTTGTAAGGAACAGGAAGTAGGAATTTAATGCTTGGGGCCACAAGGGGCTCACGGTTCTTTCATGAATACATGTGTAGCAAGCATGGGGTCCCGAGCTAATGCAGTCGTCCTTCCATCTTTCCTCCTTGCACTGCATTTCCTTTCCCTTCCCCTCCTTTTCTATCCTCACTGGGGGACCGATCACCTTAACAGTTTGGTCCCCCTGTCCCAAACCAACCAACCAACCAACCTTACTGTTTGGGAAATTCAGTGGCTCTAAATTTCTCTTCTCTCCATAATTTATATTTACCACCTCTAATGGCAGAGTGCACCCACCTCAGTCAAATATCGAGATAACCAAGATCCTGTGAGCGCGATCAAAAGTAAACCTTGTTTAAAATCTCTCTATCGTGCACCTCGTGCACCAATGTTAATCATGGATCACAAAACCATTGGCAGTCAATAGTGCATCTGACTGTGATTACCTCCATGTATTACAATGGAAAACATCCTGCAATGTTAACAGAAATGTGATATTTGCTGGATTTCCATTTTCCAACAAGATAGTAGGTTTTTATGGCAAACCATTGCAGATACATGGTGAGAAACTGTTACAAAATATCAATAACTAGTATAATAGCGGATTTTAAACAGCTGCCAGAGTTATATGCTCTGGTCATATAAAAGACAATAACAGGATTGAAGGGGTTATGACAACAGAACATGGATATTATAGGCAGTAGAGTTGCAACTATGCAAATTTGTCATTTAAAAATTATATAATTAACAAATGAACATGCCTAGAACAAAATAATAATAATAAGTGATTGGGAATTGAATCCAGAATCGTTATTTTGGGGATTCACAACTATGATCATTACACCAAACCACCAACATTTCTGTTTGTTTCTTAGTTAAATAAGATTATTCTATATCACTAACCAATTTCAACCCCTCATCAATGTGGTATGACAACATGTTTCTCCGTTCCAGAATTGTACCAATAAGCTTCAAGCCATGAATTAAATTGTCAAAGTATATGAATTCTGTATCAGTGGCACCTATAGTATTGAAAACTGGCACCATTTTTGTACAAACCCCTTGTTAACTTTAGAAAACCAGTCTTGAGCAATGGTCAAATGTAACCACAATCAACTCCCTCATTTAACTTTGATCTAGGTCAGTGCACCAGGATTTTGCATTGAACACAGTTGAATATTGACTTAACTGCGGTTAACTTTTCATCAAGGTTGTTGTGCTTGACAATAAGACATACGAAGACAAATGCTCTGCAGGTACATCAGAGTTCACAAACTCCAACATCCTCACTATGATGCCTTTATCCACTAAAGCAGAGGTGGTCATCTGGGCACCCATTTTCCCCTGCCCCGTCGCAGGTACCTTACCAGCAAGCACATCACAGTGCAGTGAATGGCCAGTGTAACTGGGGATGCATTGGCTAGTAGTGGATGTGATAGGTAATCAGTGGAATGTTTTTACACTATATTTACATTAACTGCAAAAATGTGAATTTTACATGTTTTGCTTAAACAAGGTTATGTCTGTACAAAAAATGTTTTTGTAGTCCAGTTATTTGGTGTCCAAAAATAGGGTTACCTATAAAGTTATGCTGGAGTTTTGAAAATTGGTATACTTACAGACTTTGATGTGCTCTTTCCCAGTTTTCACTTTGCCGCGCGCACCGCCATGTTGGGAAAAATGGTGCCCAAAAACAGTTTTTTGATGATATCTCCTTTCCGACGCATTTTTCGATGTAGATAGTTATGAGATAAATTAAAGTAGAGAAAATTTTCTACAATATATGTCCTAAACATTTTTCCCCCCATATGAGAGCAGCAAAGGCTACTAAATGAATAATATTTTACTGCGCGGTGAAAACCCAGCCTCCTGCGACCTACTTGAGGTTACACGGTCTGTCACAGGTAAAGCGGGATTTCCTTCCAACCTGGGGACTTTTTGGATCCTTGCCATGAAATGTCTGCCAACCGAGCTCAAATTAGTATGAGTGCATCATTCTACATACATTTCATGCCATGGGCAGTATCCAGTGTGTAATGCCTATAAATGCCATTGCTTCCGATCAAAATAGTAAACTATTACAGCAAATGCCATTTGCCCAAATTGTAACGGAATTTGGTACCATTGCACTGAAACCATTCAAGAAGAGTTACGTAACAGGTGTGAAAACAATAAAAATTTGAAACCTCGATAGCATTCATTCGTTTCCAGAAGAGATTATGCTGTCTGCTTCAGGCTTATTGTAACTACATGGAAAATGGGCTAACTTACCTAACATATCTGGATGGGGTGGATTTATGGAACAAGTGACAGTGTAGTGTAACTTCACTTCCAGAAAACATTTGTAAGATGCTTGCCCTTCATTAACTCACCTCCAAGTAATCATGACAAAATTTTAACTGCCCTGTTATCTGCATCTGAAAAATGTGAGACAGTACATCAGCACACTTGTTTTGTCACATTTAACCAGACTCTTTATTTCAAAGCTCAGGACTCCAAATTGAGTAATTTTGTAGCAAGATTCGGTGGATTCTGTTTATTAATGTCATTCATGGGCTCCATCAGATATATAATGACTGGAAGCGGATTGGGAGAGCTTCTCAATATCATTTATGCATCAAATTCAATTGAGAAAATTATGGCAGGACATGCATATACGCGGTAAGAGCGCATATATTGGCTCACCTTTCAATTACTAAAATTGTCATGCAGCCAATGGATTTTTCACCTGATCTTCGTACAGAATTAGAAGGAATTCTATGCAATATCGACAGGTCAGTGGTACTCGTGGCAGACCAGGAAGAATGATACAAAGTATTTGCCAAGAAATTTGAGGACAGTTGATCAAATATGAGGAGCGTGGTTCTACAGCGAAATTGTGGGTCAAGTATTTACGGATGGTCACACTTGTAAAAAATTCATCGAAGGAGAAAGAATGGGCAATTGAAACTTACATCTTGACACTATCTAGAAAATGCTGCCATTCTTTCATGCCAATGGGCACTTCTTATATACAAAGTCTCGCCACTTATATTAGCAAGATATGTTTGATTTGAAGGAAAGAATGACAGCTGAAGAATACAAATTTTTCACAAGTAAAGAATACTTTACAATTGAGACGTTCTGACAAATTTCGGTGTGGTACTTGGTCAGATATAACGATTGTGCGATTGTGCAATCATTGATGAAGACAATGACAGCCCTAGGCGGTCTGACTCATGGGCAAGGAGTCAAGAATAGCGTACTTTCCAAGTGGAGTTTAGGAATGGTTTCCTGAACAATGTTTGTGACGAAGTTGAACAGTTTTGCAACACAGCTTGCTGCACTCTGAGCAGCATGTTGAAATGATAAACACATGGCTTAATCGTGACAATGGCGACGTACAAAAGCTAACGGATTGGTTGTGCCAGCATTTTCCTTTCCCAGAAATAAAGGATATCATGTCAGTAAATACTGGCATTATTGGAGATCAGAAAATAAACAGTCACATGGCTGAAGAAATTGGTAGCACTGCGATTTCAAGCATCATTGGTGGAAATTTCTATAACGTAAAATTGTCAGGGACCTTGTGGATGCAGAAAGTCTGGATTAAAATGCTCTGTTATTTGCGTGAATTACAGTGGTACCTGTCATAATTCCGAAGTTCCACAACAAGATAGTGATGAAGAGGAAGAAACAGAGACTGTCCTTCAGCAAACCTACGACCAAATCGAGGAAAAAGATTATAACATCGAAGAAGAGAACCCTATTGCAGGTAGTGCGAAAGAATTATATATCTGCCTTATGGTGGTTTGGCAATGAGTTTTTTCGTCAATTCGCATATTGTGGTAGAGTTGCCGGCGCTTTTAATCTGATACTATTCATTTCACAAAAAAAAAAAAAAAAAAAAATTAGGACATAAATTGTAGGAAATTTTCTTTTGTGTAATTTATCTCATAACTATTTTCATCATAAAATGCGTCGGAAAGGTGATATTGTCAAGAAATTGTTTTTGGGCGCCATTTTTCCAATATGGCGGCGCAAGCGGCACAGATACAAGGTGGCAAAGAGAAAATTCAAAAAGAGCACTTCAAAATCTATAAATGCTGTAGCGTAGTGCGCACCGACTATGTAATTGCAGTGCCCGCCACCAGAGGCGTGCGAGACTAGAGACAAGCAGCACACCCTCTATGAACGAAGGTGGATATAGTGCAGAGTAGAGCTGGCAGTTGTATAGTGAATGCTAAACTGTTATGTTGTTGTGTTAAGTTTTATACTTAATGGCCGACAGAGGCCATTTATGTTAAACTTCATAGGATAAAGTTCGAAGTTACAACACTTATTGGCGACGATTGCATTCAATTCCACGCATTCTGTTTTCACCTCGGTTCAAGAGCGGCCATTTGACATGACGGAAGCTACACTTGACGAGGTCCTATGCCGCCTCATTGATCAACAGACAGGCCTTGGCACAGAGTTGCAAAACCAGGTCTCCATAACAGCTTTGGAGAATCTTACCCAGGTATTTCAGTCTTTGGCTCCGGTGTTGTCTGCGCACTTGTGTCCCGCAGTGCTGGCCGCATCTACCCCTGTCTCATACCCATTGTCTCTTCCCGCATTTGACGAGGCTGCGGAAGATTGGGAGTCGTATGAAAAGCATCTGCGGCAACATTTCAGGTGTTTGACATCCGTGATACCCGACTGTGCCGTGCCCTTTTTATTTCATGGCTTTCTCCTAAGATTTATCATTTGTTGTGTCAACTGGCCCCCTGCAGGACCCCACATCTCTTACTTTCGATCAGTGTGTCAATTACTGTCTTCCTACTACTGCAAGCGAACTCATGTTGTAGCTGCTCGATTGGAGTTTTATCGATGCTGTAAACAACTGCACCAGTCTTATCAGGCGTGGGCGGCCGAAATACATGTTCCTAGTCGCCGTTGCAATTTTGTTTCGGAGGTGCACAAGGAGTCTTACGCAGATCAGATGTCAGGGATGTGATTATACACCTGGCACCTGACAGGGAAGTGAGGGAGTGCACGTTACAACACGAAAACCCTTCATTGTCAGAGGTCTTAAAAATTCCTAAAGCTTTCGAAGTGTCAAGGACGGCGGGAAATCAAATCGAGGCTTGGTGTGACGTATCGGCTGTTCAGCCTTCCCCCTCTCGCCACATGCAGGAAGACGAGCTCCCTGAGGAGGAAATCGCTGCGGTTACCCAACACACTATAAAGTCGAGGGCTAGGCCTCCTATGCAACAGCAGAAGCCACTGGTGCATGGCCAGCAACAACAGACGATACAGGGCCACTCTAGTGCCCCCTAGCCCTCCTACCCTTCTTGCTTTGTCGATCACGATCAGTCCGCTTGCCCTAAGCGCTGGGCCACGTGCCATCGGTGCGGCAAAAAAGGTCATATTTCGTGCATGTGCAAGTCAAATCCATCCGCGCGGGTTCAGGATATGGATGTAGATACTTAGGTCAATTGTGTGGCGGCACTACCCGCAGGTCCTTCTAAGCTTTTCCAAGACCTAAAAGTTTGCTACAAGGTCGTCCGTATGCAGGTTGATAAAGGCGCAGCCGTTACTCTGTTAAACTCACAAACATATGTAGAGTTGGGCTCCCCTCCCCTGCAGCCAGTCACTCGCAAGTTGCTTAGTTATAACAAACAATGGATTCTAGTGCTTGGCCAATTTACCGCTCAGGCGGCATACCGCACTGTCATTCAGCCCTTAACCTTTCTTGTAGCGGTCGATGCAACCACAAAGAATCTTTTTGGTATGGTCGCATTTCAGTTGTTCAGGTTTTCTGTTTCGGACGATGTCAACCTAGTCTCAAACAAGGTACCCTATCCACAACTGTTTACACCAGGTTTGGGTTGTGCCACATCTTTTCAGGCACACACCTTCCACACGCCCACGTTTTTTTCGGGTGCTCCATATACCTGTGGCCCTCCGCGATTCTGTCAGAGCGGAATTAGATCGCCTCACATCCCTGGGGGGTCCTATTTCCTGAGTGAGTGGTCTTCTCCTTTGGTCATTGTAATAAAGCCAACATGCAAAATTGCAGCTCTGTGGCGATTTTAGACCACAATCAACCCACAGTCAGTCATTGACACTTATCCCTTGCCTTGTCAGGAGGAATTGCTTACCAAGTTGTCAGGAGGACATTTCTTTTCGAAGGTGGATTTGGCAGAGGCCTATCTTCAGCTTCCCTTGGACGAGGAGTCACAGCGTTTGTTGGTGGTTAATACACTATTTGGCCTATACCAGTATTTACTCCTACCGTTTGGGGTTGCCAGCGCCCCAGGCATATTCCAACGGTTCCTGGAACAGCTCACAGCACCGATTCCGGGCTGTTTAAATTATCTGGACGACCTTGTGTTGTCAGGCACGTCTACCGAAGACCACTTGCGGAACCTGTGGTAACTATTGTCAGCGCTCCAGGCCGCTGAACTCAAATGTAATCCAGACAAGTGCAGCTTCTTCCAACCTGCTATTGTCTCTCTAGGTTTTGAAGTTTGACACCAGCATGTCATGGCCATTTCGGCCTTACCTCAACCTACATCAGTGCAGCAGTTACAGGTTGTCCTAGGCAAGGTTACATATTACCACAAATTTCTTCCCGAAGCGGCATCCATAGCACAACCATTGCATGTCCTCTTGCACAAAGGCGTGCGTTTCCAGTGGTCGCAGGCATGTGAAAATGCATTTTCTCTTTTGAAACAAAAGTTACAGTCTGCCCCCTGTTTGGTCCCCTTCCAGCCCGGGCACCAATAGATTTGGCCACAGATGCGTCCCAACATGGGGTGGGAGCAGTCTTGGCCCATAGGTACGAAGACGGTACTGAGAGGCCCATAGCTTACGCGTCGAAGACATTGAACTCAGCACAACTCAAATATTCACAGATAGAAAAAGAGGCCCTTGCCGTCATCTATGCATTGCACAAATCCTATGTTTTTCTGTATGGCACAAAATTCCATTTGATCACAGACCATAAACCCTTGACTTCCCTGTTCAACCCTTCTGCATCCCTGCCGGATAAAGCAGCACACAGCTTTCAGCAATGGGGCCTGTTTTTGTTGAAGTTCAACTATGAAATCCATTTTCGCCCCCACAGCCCAACATGCTAATGCTGTCACAAGGTCTCATCTTCCAGTGGGTCCCGGCCCTGTTTTTGACAGTGACGAATTGCTGTTTTTTCATCTGGACGCGGTAGAACAACAGGTAGTGGATGGTTTTTCCCTTACCGCATTACGTATTGCAGCTGCGGTCACAGCCGGTCCCGTGTTAAGACTGGTGGTCTCTTTTGTGCAACACAGTTGGCCTCTAGGTCGTGTTTCAGACCAGCTTCGCTATTACTTCTCCTTCCAGTATTATTTTCAGTCAGGAATGGAGTCTTCTTACTGTCCACAGCAGGCGCTCCACCTCTGTGGTCATTCTCTCGTCTCTCTGTCGCGAGGTCCTCCGTCTTGTGCATGCGGACGACTGGGGTATGTCCCATACAAAAGCATTAGCCCACCGCCACGTGTTCTGGCCAGGCCTGGGTGGGGATATTGTCAGACTTGTTTCTGTCTGCTCGAAATGTGCGACTCACCAGGCTGCTCCGCACGTGTCCCTTTCACTGTGGCCAGACCCTTGAACAGGCTTGGGGACGAGTTCATGTAGACTTTGCGGGTCCCCTCTTGAATTCCTTCTGGCTCTTGGTGGTAGAGGCATTTTCCAAGTTTCCTTACGTGGTACGCTGCACTTCCATGTCAAGAGCAGTAACGGTTTCAGCATTATCTAAGATCTTTGCTCTCGAAGGCCTGCCTATCACTTTAGTTACTGATAACAGCCCACAGTTTTCCTCTCAAGAATTTGCTGACTTCTGTGCCTGGCAAGGTACCCGTCACGTGTTGGTGCTCCCTTTTCACCCCCAATCTAACAGGGAGGTCAAACATCTTGTCAGAACATTTAAGACCCAAATGAAGAAGTACATAGTTCAATCTTCACCCGACATGGCATTGAAGAGATTCCTGGCTTCCTATCATTTTACGCCGATCGGTGATAAGAGCCCAGTAGAACTCTTACACAGCCGACAGCCTCGGACACTGCTTCACCTGCCGCGGCCTCTGCCCAGTCACCTCCACGCGGCGGCCCATTTCCATCCGGGCACTGCGGTGTGGGCCCGCGGGTTCAGCCCCCGCCCCAAATGGATCCCAGTAGTTTTCACCCACTGTTCCGGCAGCCATTTCTGTGAGGTCCGCAGGGAGGATGGCCTCACATTTCGACATGTGTGTCAACTGCATCCTAGGGGTGGCAGGTCGGGAGCGGGAGGATGACCCAACACACCCAAGGGTTTGCTTGTCACCTGATGAGGCCGAGCACCGAACCCAGCCTCCTCCCAGCCACCACTTCACAGCATCCGGTGAGCAGGATCCAGCAACATCTACGATTTGGCCTACGTCGGCCCCTCCCGTGATGCCGGCTATGCATCTGGTGTCACTGTCAACACCTCTGCCGCCATCGCTGCTCGCAGTTACGCCGCCTACAGCACCGGGCGAGAGTGACAACAGCATCATGGACTACGACCCACCTTCTCCGGTCATCTCTCACTGGCCACCAACAGGCAGGGCTCACTGTGTTGCACGGCGCTCTGTCTGGACACCCGTACTCCGTGGTGCTGGCCATGAGGATGAAATGGATGTATCATGAGTAAGAGTTTAGTTTTTCTCCGCAGAAGGGGGAGATATACAGTAGCGTAGTGCGTGCGTAAATCTAATCGTGCGTGCTGACTATGTAATTGCAGTGCCCGTCACCAGAGGCGCGCGAGACTTGAGACAAGCGGCGCACCCTCTGTGAACAAAGGCGGATACAGCGTGGAGTATCACTAGCAGTTGTATAGTGAATGCTGAACTGTTATATTGTCGTGTTCAGTTTTATACTTAACGGCCGACATGGGCCATTTATGTTAAACTTCATAGGATAAACTTCAAAGGTTACAACAATAAGTATACCAATTTTCAAAACTCTGCCAAAACTTTCCAAGTAAAACTACCAAATGAGTGGACTATTGGAGTGTGTACCCCTCAGACTTCTGTTTGTCATTTTTGTGATCAGTGTTTTGCTTTGCAAATCTGAAAAAGTTATGTTAAATATGCAGAGGTTAGTAAGAAGAAGAAGAAAAAGAGAAGCAGGAACATTATAGCTACCACTAAAAGCATATAGTCAAGGAAATATATCCCCATGAGATAAGTAGAAATATTGATCTCTTTTGCCATTCTGAACTTCTCATTAATATGACTGTTGCATTCAGAATAGTTACAACTACACACCTACATACATAGTTATTATGTCAGCCGAGCATTGGAACGTAAAGATATAAAAATTTGGTTCTACTGATGTCAAAACCAAGCATCTTTTCGCGTAAGATTGAATAGGTGAGTCATGGAGGTCATTTTATTGTTAGCTGCAAATTTTGTCACATTTGTAATATGTCTTAAATCATGGTCCTGGAATGCTTTATTCACATCTATTAATTTCACTTGCAATAGTTGAATGATAGAAAACTGAAATACAATTAAATGACCTCTTCCATGAACAAGCTGTGACAGCAGTGAGGCAATAGGTTTGTTTATCCAGCCCAGACTGATAACACATGCCTAATCTGTATTCTCGCTTCCTGTGTACCAAACAGGAACTTACTAATTGAAATGTCCAGTGTGAGTGAGCCTGCATTAAATGAACCATCTTGAAGTCTATGTGACTGGAAAAATCCATCATCGTTTATATAAACTCTGTTTATTTCAGTTCCTTCACTATTTATTTCCATAGCAGACTGCAGTCACATTCCTGATGGCTGTGAGCTTGAGAGCTTCTTTTCAAACAATTCTTTAATTATATCGGTCATGCAATCTATGGACTTAACTCTGGTGCTGCAGCAAAATGTGGAATGCATATGCAGCTTCTTGCACTGACAGTTGCTTGTCCATCTCTGAAATTACCTTCACTGATAAGTAGTTACAAATTTTTGAATTTCTAGAGTTATGTACTGGAAAAGTCAGTTCGAATAGTAACTCTACTTTTGGTACACAAAGTAGGTTATAGCATTGTTGCAGAAGTAGCCCAACAAGAATGTGTAAAAAGAGAAAAAGGTCACAGATACATAAATCCCATTCTGTACCAAATGTAGTATAGAAAACCTTTTTACCGTTCAAACGAGATAGAATAGCTGGCCAGTACTTACCTTTGTGCTGTACCACCGATAGTAACACAAATGAAGAAACAGGAAAAAAAAGGGAACAAAAAGGACAAGCTTTTGGAACACAGTTACTTCATCAGGTGGGAGAGAAGGGAAGAAGAAAGGATGGGAACGGAAGGGAAAGGTAATTCATGACCTAGGTCATGAAGGTGGTGTTTCAAGAGTGTGGATGTCAGAGAACCTTTCCCTTCCCTTCCCATCCTTTCTTCTTCCTTTCTCTCCCACCTGATGTAGGAACTGTGTTCCGAAAGCTTGTCCTTTTTGTCCCCTTTTTTCTGTTTCTTCATTTGTGTTACTATCGGCGGTACAGCACAAAGGTAAGTACTGGCCAGCCATTCTATCTCGTTTGAACAATATTTATCATCTCTGAGGAGAATTTTCATAATTAATCGAATAAAACCTTTTTACCATCTGATGATGGTATTATAGGCGTATTGAATCCGGTAATGTGAAAAGAATAATAAAAACATTCTACATAAAAAGCAACTGGTTGCAGTTTTTTCAAGAGAGAATGTGTAATCTTTAACATTGACAGAAGTTTATGGTATTTCAATGTGGACAGTAAATTTTAGTTCAAGAGTGTTGTAACATTTATCACAACGAATCCATATCTTGAACCCTTGCCGAAAATTGAAAGAAGTACTAGTTATACGTAAAATGGAATAGTAGTTAGGTAGGACCATTGGCTTCATTGTGTGACAGTAGTCATAGTGTCACAGAAAACACCATTTTAGTGATTTATCAAGTGCAGAATTATTGTACATAGGGTTTTCAAATAATATCATGAAAGTTGGTACAGTAAAAATTTCAGAGAGTGGTTAAGGACAATTGCAAAATAAGTAATTTAATAGTAGATCCCACTGTACCATTTTTACAGCCAAGCTACTTAATTCGCTTAATGTTGGAGTCTTCTGGTCCAGATTGATTACCAAAATATGCTGATGAGAAAGCTTCAGTTTCAACAAACACGTAATACCCTCTGGATAGGAAGCCTTTCGCAGTGGAGTATTTTGATAGTTCTTGGTTAAAATTCTTCTTCTTCTTTAGTGTTCAACCCTAAGGTTGGTGCCCAGCAGAGTGCTAGTCCTCTCTTCTGTTTTCATTCATCTTCATTTCCATGTATTTATTGGAGCCAACATCCTTCACGAGCTGTTGCATGTATTACATCCTGGGTCATCCCCGATGATTCAATCACTGACTAGCTCCTTCTGCTATTGTTCCATTGATGTTGTGCCTTAGAATGTGGCCCAATAGTTTGTCTCTTCTTGTCTGGATGTGCATCCACAAAGAACTGATTTCCTGTGCTCTGCTAGACACCTCTTTGTTTGTTACTCTGTCTCTACAGCTGATCATCCTCCTTCTGTAGCACCACATCTCTAGGGCTTCTGGTTTCTATCCACCTTTTCAGGTTTCACACCCATATAGGGCCGCACCAAAGTTTTCATGGTGTGTTTCCTTATTTTCAGACTGATATTATTGTTGATGAGTAAGTTCTTTCTCAAATTAAATGCAATTTTGGCTTGCTATATGGTGCTCGCTATTTCTTTCCAGTTTCTACCATCCCTTATAATTTTGCTTCCTAAATAGATAAATTCCACTATCCCCTCCCCCCTCCAGGAGACCCATAGCTCTTTTCTGGGTACATGTGAGGCATGCATGGGGCCCCGAGCCAAAGCAGTCTTCCTTCCTACCCCAGATTGCTTAACCATCCTCCCCCCCCCCCCCCCCCGCACGATTTATGCCTTAGCCTGGAGATGGGCATCCAGTGTGAATATAGGTGGTCTCCTATACCAGCCTTTCTCTTTCCTCGGTTCTTTCTTTTCCTAAACTTTGCTTCCGTATTACCCTCCTTGCTGTACTCTTCTAGGCTTCCTCTCCTCCTATTTTAATCTCTGCCTCAGCATTTGAGATTTTACCTCTTCCACTTCGGTCCTCTTTTCTTCTTTCCTCCCTCCCTCCCCCCTCCCTCCCCTCCCTCCCCCCTCCCCCCTCCCTCCCTGTGCGTTCCTGAAGGCACTTCATTCATAAAAGGGTGACTGGTGTAATGCGTAAGTCCCAGCCCCGGGTTGGTATGTAGGGCCCGCACATACCCCCTGGTAAAGGTCAGGCCCAGGGAGGGGTGATTATCCGAGCTGATACCTTCCGACCATGCCGATCGGTCCCTCTGTCAGTTTCTCAGGAGGTGTGACCTGAGATGTGGACAATCACCTAAGGGGGGTGAGCCCTCAGTGACGGTTCCCCATTAGGAAACATGCCAAAGTTCCTTATCATTTCACAAGCTGATGGCCGTGACTTCACAACAGTCAATCCTTTCATTATGCAAAGGAGTGTTGATGAAATTGCAGGCCCTGTAAAAACTTGTTTCCAGCAACGTAATAGGACACTGTTGCTGGAAACCGAAAGTGCCTTCCAAGCACAGAAGTAGCTTCATACCATGCTGTTGCACACTTTTCCTGTTAAGGTAGAACCTTATCGTACCTTAAACACGCCGTGGGGCGTAGTGTTCTCACGATCCCTCAATGGTCTTCAGATAAGGAAATTCAGGACTACCTTTCCGACCAAGGTGTAACAGCTGTACATCGTGTGATGAAAAGGGTTAACAATAACCTCACACCAACCCGAACTGTGTTCCTGACCTTTGACAAAGTTGACCTTCCTACTACGGTCAAAGTGGGCTGCGAAATCATGTCCGTATATTCCTAACCCTACCCAATGTTACCAGTGTCAGAAATTCGACCATACCCGTCAGTCCTGCCCCAATGCAGCCTATTGTGTCACCTGTGGTAGGGACGCCCATGAGGGTGACTGCCCCTTCGTTCCCTCGCTGCATCAACTGCATGGGTGACCATGCTGCTAATTCAAGAGAATATTCAGTGTAAGAAGATGAGTGGGTCATCCAGGAAATCAGAGTTAAGGAAAATGTTTTCACCTCTGCTGCCCAGAAATTATTAGCAAGTAGAAAGCCTCCTGTGCTCCCAATGGGTACCTACAGCAATGTCGTCTCATCTCCTCGACCAACTAAGGAGATGGGTACGCAGACCTGTGATTTTATTTTCAGTGACACAGTTGTCAGATCAGCCAGCTCAAAGATTGCTCATTCAACATCCCTAATGCCTTCTGCTCACTCCAAACCCCAGTTCACATTAGTGTCGCAGAAATCTCGGACCACGAAGTCGGAAGCCTGGACGTCAGAAAAAGAACCAGTTTGCAAAGATTTCCTTCGAACTCAGTCTTCCCATCCATCAGCCGCTCAATCTTTGCACTGAACTGTCTCCATCGGTCATGCCATCCGGCAGTAGCTGGCTGGCTCCAGCCATCCTCTGTCTCGTCAGGACGCGCTACTGCTTGCTGATCTGCCGGCTTTCTCTGGCAGAGGAAGCTGTCCCTTCCATTCAATCCAAGAAGGGGGCAGATATGATGTCTGAACCTATGGAACACGACTGTCCGTCTGTCGATTGCAGCAGCAGTATATATTTTTTCTACAAAATTTGAAGTTTTTTTTAGATAGTCAAGGTCAATGACGTTAAAAAAATAGGAAACCTGCCATGTGGCATATCGGTGTAAAGGTCTATTCATTAGCTTTCCAATGATACCATTTTCATTGCTGTAACTTAATTAGAACCAGAATTACAGTCTTTTGTGTTGAGACTGACACTTGAAAATTACGCACAAATTTCAAATTTTCCACACCTGTAACTTTCTTTGTAGTTGATACAGCCCTGAAAATTGGTATTTTTCCATATCTTATCTGGGTTATTGAATGCACCAAATTTGAAAGAAATCTGAGTGGTGCGTTGAATTGACATGGAATGACCCTAAGATGAAAACATTAAATAGAAACACTATTCTCTCTACCATTACACATCTCTTGAAAATTTAAAGGAAACAGTATAGTTCAGTTTACAGTTATGTAGTAATTTTATTTTGTTAAGAGGGAAAAAATTAAATTGAAAATTATTCTTAGTAACTACTTCTTCATATTAGTGTGAGTACTGTGCCTCAGCATCTTCTGCCAGGTTAGCAAAGTCAGGTTTCCAGTTGGAAATTGCCAACTATAAAGAATCCAATGTGTGAGTGTCTGTAAAACGACAACGGTGTATTTTTAGTTGTTTCAAGTAGGGAAATGCTGATTCACACAAATATGTTGAACCAAAACACGAATGCAGCTGTTCAACACATTTCTTCAAACAAGGATATTTCCGTTGGAAATCAATGACCAGAGAACCAGACCAAAGGATAACCTTGATTTTAGAAATTATCACAGTGCAGACTAATAATTTCATTTCGCAGTATCATAGGGTCCATTTGAAATTTATTAGCAATTTCATAGATGTCACTATGATCAATGGAGTTGTTAAATGTAACTGATGAGTTCCGCCAAATTCTCAATTCTTTTTTTTCAAATCCCTGAAATTAATTTCAAAGTCAGATACCACTGCCTTAATTTCTGCTGTGTACTTGTTAGGAATGAAATCGTAGGTAGGATGCTTTTCCATGTGATCATTGATGTTTACAAATTGTTTAAATTTTTCCTTCTTAATGCCAATTAACATTGACACTATTTGACTTTGAAATGCTGTAATAGAACTCATAATTTCTGCTACTATTTTATTCTTGCCTTGTTGTTCCAGATTTAATGTGCTCAGTTTTCTGGTAAAATCTGCTATAAATGCTAAATCACATTGCCAGTGTGAATCGTGAATCGCAGTTGCTGATGATCTTCACCTCTCTCTTCAAGTTATTTTAGTATTTCGTCCAAGAGATCTCAAAACCTTTTCAAAACTTGCTTTGACTCGGCCACCTCAGATCAGTGTGCAATGCCAAATCCAGCTCCTTCTCATCTTATTGCTGCCACCTTTGGAGGGATTTTCCTTTGATGGAATTTACAATCTTGAAGCAAATACATGTTTTGTGTTTAATGTCTTACTAGGCAGTACTTGATTATGAATTATGCAATGGTAGATAATGAAATCTGGAAAGTCTTTGTATTTGTGTCAAAGAGCAATGAAACCATTATGAATACCTGTCATTGCAGGACCTCCATCATATGTCACTGATACGCGTTTGTACAAAGGTAGCTCAAACTTGTCAATATATGCTTTTGAGTTCTGTGAAGATCTCAAGACCCCGAGTTGTTCCTTTCAAGGAAATCATAGTTAGCAGTTATTCTTTTTTCTAGAATATTCCAAATAAAAATGAGTAATTGTGTGGTATCAGTGATATCTGTTGATTCGTCAAGTTGTAGCGAAAAAGCAAGCTGTTGGCTTATGTTTTCACTTATTGTTTCAATACTGTGCATCACTGTATTTCGAGACAGCTGTAAACTTTGAATAGCTTTTCTAATTTCATTTTAATTTTTGAAATTCATGACTATTTCCTTAATCTATTCGCCATCAGAAAAAGGTTTATACTTTTGCGCAATTCTATAATCACTTGGAAAGAAGCTTCAGTTGCAGCCTTACTTTGTTCAATAGGCCTAGAAAACAAGTTTTCTTGGATTGCTAATTGCGATTTCAATGCTTGCAATTTACTCTTTCTTATTTAACTGTTAGGTGGAAAGTCTGTCTGATATTTGCTGTGAACTGTGTTAAAATGTTGCTCTAAATTTCCTTTCTTCGGTATTGCCACAGATGTATTGCATATTAAGCATCAACACTTTTCTTTCCCCATAGTAAAGTAGTAGTCCAATTCTCATTCATGGGAAATCACCCCATAACAAAATAATAATTTGAAGATATTGTCTTACTTTATTTGACGAACCTACCAAAGAATTTCTTTCTTCATTTGAAGATCTTTCAGCACTTCTCTTCAGCCACTTATCCATAGTATACGACATGCGATGCAAATGATGATACTGATTTACATCAGTAGTTGATGCCGTAGCTCTAACAGGCCCAGTCATCAACTTACATCTGCCCCTCTCCTCCGTCCCACACACTCCCCATCTATTTCCATTGTGAGCGGAAAACAAAAGAGAGCTACTTTGTGGAAGAGAGGATAAATATAATGATTTAATGGCAAATGTAAAACTGTATAAGATGATGCTCGCAGCTGTTGGTAATTATGTTGAGCAGAGTTTTCTACATGCAACTATTATTATGAGGCATAATAAACTTACACGATTTTTTACTTGCCAAAACCGACTAGACTAATATCTGCGATCGACCAGTTGGCCACCCCTGTTATAGAGACTGTATATGACAGGATATCTTTGTACTGAATACCATATTTCTTCAGCATTGTGAAGCTCGCATACCAGATGACATTATCAAATGCCTTTTCCAGCTTTAAAAATCTTGACTTTATTTGCATCTTTCACAGTCCCCACCCAGAGATCCAGTTTAAAATTACCATATCAAATTGAGACAAAATTCCAAGCTTCTGATAGATTATGTTTGCACTCAGTTGCCAGTATTACTTGTAGCACCACAATTTTTATCAGCAGGTCTTCTTTTGTGCTCTTTTTCTATCAAGAATATGCTATCATGCATTTCTAAATGTGTAGCCATTGTGTCTGTTTTAGTTGACATATATGAGGGTCACTCCAAAAGAAATGCACACTATTAAAAAAAAAATACACTTTTCACTCTGCATGTTTAAAAGTTATACAGTCTGTAGATACATCCTTCCTGCTTGTTTTCAAAGTAAGTTCAACTTGATCCCCTGAGTGGCGCTGTCACAGCATGTGTTCAAGATGGCTGCTACACTTGACGTTCATCAGAAGCAATGTGCTGTCATTGAATTCCTGTGATGTGAAAACAAGACAGTGTGAAACATCCACAATAGGTTGAAAAACGTGTGTGGAGATGCTACTGTTGATCGCAGTACAGTTAGTCAGTGGGCAAGCAGGTTATGTGATGAAAGCAGGCACGGCAGTATTGAGGACTGTCCTTGCAGTGGCAGGCCTTGTTCTGCAAACACTCCAGACAATATGCATAAGGCAGTTGAGAGATATGGGGATTATGTGGAGAAATGAAAATATTGTTCCTAAAGGATGTATCTATACACAGTAAAACTTTCAAACATGTAGAATAAAAACTATATTTAAAAAAAGTGTGCATTTCTTTTGGAGTGACCCTCAAAGTATAATTCAAACTGCTTCACAAATCAAAATTTCCAATGGTTTGATGAGTGAGACAGAACACTTGTATTTTCCAACACTTGTATCTTGTTATATAGTAAACTGTGCTTGACTGCCATACACTTTTCTAAATTCATGTGTAAGTAAAATGGTGATTTTCAAAAAGAACATTTGACAATAGTCTGAATAGAATATGTAACTCCTGCCACATTCACAAGGTAGTTTATAAATATCTCGTTCTATCTGGCTGAGATTACCTTTTAACAAGCTGCAATGTTATATTAATTTTCATCTGTGACCAGAAGACTGGCCTGATCCTTTGGCTGTTTGTGGCTTTACAGAACTTACTAGCTGTAGTAAATAGAAAACTGCATAGTGTGTTTGTTTCCTGTTGCGGTAAAATAGCATCACATCTTGGATTCCTCACCTTCAGAATTCCTGTTTCTTGTATTTCCAATTGTCAGGTGATTAGAGGCTTTGATCCTTGTCCGAAATAGTCCTGGCTCTGTGTATTAAGGCATTAAACATAACTCTTTTCTGAGTTGAATGAGGGAAGCTACTCCTGTTGAAGTGAACTGTGCCAGTTTATAAAACACAGAATAGCTGAGTCACTTATCCACATTCTGTTCAACAAACACATCTAAGAAATGCATTTCTCACACTTTTCCATCTCCACTGTCTCTCTTAGTTTTGGATGTGTACAGCTGTTATAGATGACGAGCTGCTGCAGCACCTGTGTGGCAATATTGGAGATAGATCCTCAATATACCTGAAGGGTTATGATGGGGGGAGGACATAGTTCAGTGCTTTTTCTTCAAAATGCCTAGTTTCAGTGGCAAGTTTTTCTCTTGTACAAAATATTATGGCTGTCAAAGTGCAAAGTGTCACATAACTTCAGCGGAGAATCTGACAAATTTTGACATACCGCGGCTTTGTGAAAACAATATTTCTTGTCTAAAAAATACAATAATTCAAGCTTCAAACAGGGTACTTCAGTGAAATCTCATCTACTTACTTTTTCTCAATTGTTACGTTCATCTAGAAACATTGATCTGTGATGTAAGTAGATATGATTTCACTGAAATATCCTGTTTGAAGCATGAATTATTGTATTTTGTAGCCAAGAGGTATTATTTTCGCAAAGCTGGGTTATGTTGAAATGCTTCAGAATTTTTGTCACCCATGATGTTTTTCTGATAGCCTTTTTCAAAAGTTAGCATGTATGTATTTATAGTCCACAAGTAAAGCCTTTCCTTTGAACCATAAAAATTCATTGGATGATAGTTGTTTTCACTTTCACAGCTGTTTCCTAGGACGCCACGGCCCATATTTCATTTCCCAGTTTACAGTGGCAAGAATTATCTGGATTACTTGGAGGATACCTGACTTTTTGAATAATTCTTTGAAACTTGAACTCCATGCCGCTATGTTGCTCTGTGTACCCTCCTCATTATTGGACAATTTTCATAACGTGATTTGGATCAATTGTAAAGAACAAATATCAGTAGATCATGTTATCCACTCGCATTCCTATTAAACAGGTTTCCCTGCGGGTCACCTTGCTACATGTTCCACAAATATTCAGAAATGGACACCATTTCAATAACATCAGATTATACACTTGGACATGCCCATTACTGTTTTCACAGTGGTTAGACTTTAGCCAGCTTTAACTTGTCCAACTATTTATCCACAGTCTTTACATTTCCATTTACTATTTTTTCTCATGAATCATCAGGTGTGTTCTGTAGCAATTGGCAATTGTTTCATAGGAGTTGTCATGCAGTGTACATTACTTATCAGAGTATAATTCTTTAGAGTATGACATGTGTACCATGTGTATTTGTAAATTTCAAGTCTTCAAAAGAATAGCTATCAAAGCATAGTAGAGAAGTGCTGACTTTATGAATCCCCACCCTACCTCATTGTAGCCTTAGAAAGAAAGAAAGAAAGTAATCAATTGGATATTGCTATTCACAGAAATTTATATAGAAAGGGGAAATGATACATCATACTATAAGAATTAAATTTTATTGGTGACACAAAAAGTATTATATCCCAGAGAATTGATGACTGTCCACTAAATAGTTGTTACAGGTTGTTTAATTTGATACTTAAAACCAAAAAAGTTATAAAGCAGTTACTAAAGTTGCCTCACTATAAATAACCATGGATGCTGTATTTCGCTATATGAGAGTTTTGTGTCCCAGCCTCATCGCTGCTTTTGTGTCTCGTTTCCATCGTAGGTGTCGGTGGCCGAGTAGAAAGAGACCGACACAGGAATAAAGGATGCACACTTGTGCGGTATGAAGGTGACCAGCCAGTGGGACAGCAGAACTAGAAACACTAGAGTAAATTCGGGCAGTCGGGCCACAAGCCTTTCAAACAGGTTGTAACCCCCATACAAACAGCTGAAAAGTATCCCATGGTGAGCACAGCTGGTAGTTATTAAAATTTATTGCATTTTGTAGACAGTTACTGTGATGTTTATTGTCTGAAAGCTAGCAAAGAAATTTGGAGAGAGATACAAATTATAAATGATAGTTAAATATTTAAGGGGGGGGGGGGTCACATTGCATCCTTTTATTTGGAAATTCAAGGCTTTCAGTGGCTTCTGTCGGACACATTCAATATTGTTGTCGGGATTTGAATTAGTCCGTGTCACGGATGATAGTGCTTTGTAGCAGTGATAATACACAGACTGTCATGATTATAAATGTTATCAGACTGTTTTTATGAGCATGAATGTGAAGGCAAGGAAAGGTATGATCTGAATTGAAGAAAAAAATCTGCATGTAGGAAGGAAAAGGAACAGTTTATATTTTGAAAAGAATTTAAAATACCAAGTATGCAGATCACTGTAATGATTCGGGCTGTTTGGAAAGGACATTCATACAGTTGCAATTTCTGTATTTTATAAGTAGGAGTCATTCTTCTATGTATCTGGAATACATTTTTTTGTAATATATTCTTTCATAGATTGAACCTCATGCCAGAAAAGATGTTTACATTCTCTCTTTCACTGTCTCAGTTTTGTTGAATTTTATTTTAACATTGCTATTTTCTTGTGGTTACAGAGCAAATACTCAAAAGAAAGAAGGAAAAGTTCAGAAAGGAAAGAAGAAGGACAAATCTGCTAAACCAGATACTGAAAAATCGCCAGAAAGTTCGGCAGAGGAAAAGGATTCCAGTAGTAGCAGCAGCAGTGGCAGTAGCAGCGACAGCAGCAGCAGTAGTGATGGTGGTAGTAGTAGTAGTAGCAGTAGCTCAAGTAGTGACAGTGGGGGCAGCAGCAGCGACAGTGACAGTAGTGACTCGGAGGAGAGCGACAGCAGCAGCAGTAGCAGCAGCAGCTCCAGCAGCAGCAGTGACTCCGACACTGAGGCTGCTAAGCCAGCAAATGGCACAGATAATGAGTTTCAAAAGTCTAAGAAACGCCATTCCAAATCGAACACGTCTGCAGCTAATTCCAAGAATGATTCGCCAGAATCAAAATCTAATGACCTTTATCCAGCAAATAGATAGAGGAGTGGTTCGTGAATGTTGCCAGAACTGATATGAATGCCACCCGTATTCTATTTTTAAGATAAAATATATATATATATATATATATATATATATATATATATATATATATATATAACATTTCTAAATGATGAAGAAAAACCATTAGAGTTAATTACTTTTACTCACTGTCGAAATTTCGTGGTTTTTACCAAGTTTCACATAGACTTTAGTATCCTGATACTAAGCAAATATTTTAACTTTGTGAGGAATTACTTTCTAGTGTGTGATCTCAGAGTCTAAATTGAGGTTTTCTACAGCCGAAAAATATTCCTATTTTACCAGTGCAAATGCTAGCTTACGGCTTTAGTTTCTGTGTTTGTGTACCACATTGGGCTTGAATCAACTTTGAACAGTCAATCCAGTACATGGAATCAATTTGTGTATGTAAGCTATTAGAAGCTAATATCTGTTAAGATAGTCATTTGAAGTATTGTTTAGAAACTACTGTAACTTGCTCATAGCTTATATTATATCCATGTGTGTTAATGAAACCTAAATATTTTGGTCAGTAATGGCTAAGTTAATTGTCTGTATTTTGAGAGCCAGTCTCCTCACATTTGGTGGCCTATAACAACTTGTAAATTTTTATACTGTATTATTCATAATTCAGATAGTCTGTCAGAGCAGTAATTAAGAATTTTTCAGTTTGGACAGAATTTGGTGTTGTGAAAAAACTGATTCTGTAAATTTCATTCAAATAACTACGTGTTTGACGATTGTGCATGTCATCCCCCGCAAATGGCTGAGAGTGTTACAGCAGCTGTATCGGGGATGTGGGGAGGTGTGTTCTGTCCCTTGATTGAATCTGCCTCGTAGATTATTGATATGGCCCAGTGTGCCAGCCAGCCTGGATGGTTATTTTTAAAGGAGTTACACAAGTTTTAAAATGCCTTTGGAATTGGCAGCCCCATCACAATAATAGCCTATCTAATAGTATGATACCTTTGGGCTTTGGAGAAATAGCCGTGAGCACTAAGGCACCTTGCTACTGTACGCATGGTCGTTCCATGTCGGAGGTTCAAGTCCTTGCTCGTGTGTGTGTGTGTGTGTGTGTGTGTCCAGAAAGGAAGTAAGTTTCCAATGAATCAAGTGATAGAGCCAACCATCAGCCAATTACCATTATTTGCCAAGTGCCACAGGCTTGATGCATAGTCTTATCAAGCATGACTGGTTTCATGCAGACAATACTTCACCCTCCTACTGCAATCTGTCAATCACAGAGTTATTTTATTTGAGCTATAGCTGTGTAATTTGGTTCGTCAGTACATACACCCTAGGCCAAAACTGGATGAAACAAAAATGAATCTTTGTACCAGTGCATTTGACTTGTTAGTATAAGAAATAGAGCTGCACCATTACATATTTTGTCACAAGCATTCAGTCTTTGTGCTATTCAATCATAGCTTTGAAATAAAGGGTGGCACAGGAAAATGACAAATTTTGAAATAACACTATATGCACAAATAAATACATGAAACATGTTTATGTTTACTTATTTAAGATGATTTGGAAATATGTGCTCCTATTTGGCATTTACACTGTTAATTGCCTGTTATGAAAACTGTGGATAATTCAGTGTTGCAAATCTTGGGGAATGGCAGTACAGTGAAATCCGTATTTTACATTGTGCTGTTGCCCAAACTTAAAAATGTAATATTGAGGAAAACACAGTATGTATGAAAATGTCAAAATTCTAAAAATGCAAGAAAAAATTTGTAAGTGGCATACCGTATATGCATAAAAATCATATTCCGCTCCAATAGGACTACATTGTTTAAAATCTGTGTAAGTCAAGGTAATTAATTGTAGAATACTTAATTCAATGGACCTACCACAATATAAAGAAAAGTGTGATGAAATCTGAGATTTTGATGAATACCCAGATTTCTTCTGGCTAGATGAAGATACTCAACTTAAAGATGTCGCTGGAATTCCAAAAGATCCAGCTAACTGTATTTATACAAGTCTCTGTATTAGAGTCTAGGGAAAACACTCAGTGTTTTTTGTTCAAATTATTGTACATCCTTGATATGTTGGTTTTCACTTGCACTTCTCACAAACACATGTAACAACTGTATCGACAACAATTAACTTTGAATAATCCGTATTCCACTCTTCATTATCTGTAAATTGTTGGGAGAGTAGTTGCTTTTATAATGAATACAAGTACGGAACCACACATTGTAGTTTTTTGTTGCAAATACACAAGACACAAACAGAAGAGCATTGTACTAGTGTATCAGAGGTTCATTAATGTCTTGCAATGCTCTCGTTAATAGATACCACATCATAATTGGAAAAAAATAAAATAGATATGAGGTTACTTTCCGTGGTTTGCGCTCCACGACTGTGATATGTTTCCAATACTCTGAGAATTTTCAGCTATCAGTCGTCTGGTCATTTTTTCCATTTGATATGTAGCAAACGACTTTGTACAATCATTAATTGACAAATAAGCCAGAAATGCTTTTACTTTTCATAAACGGCTTATCACGGCTTTGAAACTATTTTCTAAAAACAAGTGACAATGTATAGAACTATTACTTTTAACTGTTTTATTTTATGACAGCCTTTCATTTTAATTTTATTATGATGTTTCTTGTAAACTTGTCATAAATGAAAGCCATGTTCTGAAAAACTGTTCTATTCGTTATACTGTAGAGGGCAGCAGATGCCCAAATGATGTTCTATGACGTCACCCACTTTTGTTTTTAAAATAGTGTGTATGTAGATTTGAAACGGCAAAAATGTTTCAGTTCTCATTCTTGGCGCGGTGAGAGTTTTTCTACATTAATAACATCTACAGTTAAACACATGGTATGTATAATTAATTAGAACATTGTTATGTCTGTTATAATGTCACAAGTGGTAGTTATGTAACATTCTCATGTAGTATCAATGTGTTTCACTTGTACTTTTTAGCGCTGATAATGGCCAGTTTCTGGCCAAAATAATGATTTGCCAATAAAGAATTTTAAAATGATCGACTGATAGCTGGAAATTCTCGGAGTATTGCTAAAATAGATATGTCAAAAACCCAATGCTTTATTGTGACCATTTCTGTCTATAGCATTAGAAAGTGTACGGTGCAAAACAGTCTAATTTAAAGCAAGTGGTGTCTTTAAGTTTCTGCATGTTTTATTGAGATTTATTATTCAGCCAATATTCGAATCAAATGTGATGTTAGAAATCTCATAACAGTAATCCTTTGTGTGCATGCGCAAGTTTTTCCTGTCTAATGCACATGTGCTTATACACCGAGGTTTGAAATTGCATCTGCTAATTTCCCATTCTGCCGCTAGATGACTGTAATGCTAGTCTTCAGTTGCACTAGACCAGGGTTGGGAAAGTTAATTCAAAAAAGTACCATCAAATGAGGTCATTTTGGACAGTTTTGAGATTATTTTCACCATAACTTTTCTAGGTTTTGCCAAATTTCATTGTTTTTTTTAGGGAAGTGGTGGGGTATATGTATAAACAATAAAATATCCTAGAAATAGAATGTCCATATGCATCGATTTTTGTCTGAAACAGACAAAGTGTCCGAAATCACCCCATGGACTGGGGTGAAATTTGCCACACTGAATATCTCGAACTGCTTTCTTTAAAAATTCTGGCTCATAATTTCACTGTTCTTGAACACCATTCTTACTTTTATACATTCTAGGCACTGTCCAAAATCATCCCACAAAGTACACAATTTTGCAAAAATTTCTGTTTCTTTGAAACTTTATACAAAACTTGTAACAAACTCGTACAAACCTTCTCATAGTGCCGCAACCTCTTTGGCAACTGACACTATAATATTTTTCCGCCAGTCGCAACAACAGAAAATACCCGCTCCATAACACAGAGAGAACTTTCGACAATGAGGCTATCAGACTGATTATTGCGTCAGTAAACAATCGATACAAATTCGGCAGTGTGGGACGCGGGAATTAGTCTCGTGCATAAAATAAGTAGCGTGCAGAGGTGAAAATTAGCAATAATTCGTTGCTATGCAGTGGAAAAGAGAAGGTAAACCAAATTGTCCGAAATCACCTCGTTTGATTGTAACTAAGTTACAGTTAAAGTTACTACTCTGAAAGGTAACTTAGTTCCAGTTATAGTTACTATACATCCAAAGTAACCGCATAAGTTACAAGTAACTTTACAGTTACTTTTAAAAATTGTCATTCTAACTTATTTGTAAATCCATAATAAACCTTACTCATGTAGAAAGGAAACAAGCTTGAATGTCTATCAATAATTAAATACATTAGTAGATACACAATTAATAACAATAATAATAAATAATTAATGCCTTATTAAATAAATTTTCCACAGCCACTTCTTTCTCATTGCATTTCAATTTCAATGTTTGTTCATTGTCACTAAATGTAGTTTTCAAAACTTTCCATCTCATGAAAGTTACGTTTCATCTACTTCGTTGTTCACGTGTCAGTGAAAACTGCCAAATTTGTTGTCTACTATATATTTGCAGCGTCTGTTACACTGAAATGGCAGCAAAGTGCAAACATTTCAGACTGTGTATTCGCATTGAGAGCTACGCTATGACAGGTGAAGAAGAGGAATTAGTGATATGGGGTGCTGCATTAATAGTAGGCTACTTGACGAATTAAGCAGAAGAAGAAGATGCGCTTGTCCGAGGAGGGCAAAATACATACTATAGAAGATGTGACAGGAATGACAAACTGCTGCGCGGGAGTGGCAGGAGGCATCATGTTATGGACTGGGCGGTTGCTCCCGCCAGTGCAGAGTCCTCTCTCGGAAGTACGTGTGTGTGTGTGTGTGTGTGTTTGTGTTTTGTCCTAAGTGTAAGTTATTTAACTAGTTTGTAAGCCTAGGGACTATTAACCAAAGAAGTTTGGTCCCACATGTTTACAAACATTTGAATTTGACTGACAGGCTGTGCGAACTGAATTTGCAAGACATTTCTCTTTTTTGTAACTTCACCAAGATGTCACCATCAAAATTTTGAAATTATAATGAGTATTACAGGGCCAGTTGTTTCAAAGGAAGATACACAGTTCAGAAAAACAGCTCATTTGAAGAGAAGACTAGCTGTTGCTTTTTGTTTCTTGGCAACAGGAAGTGCCTAGGAAACCCATGCATATTTATTTCTTATTTCAAAGCCAACCATGTCATTAGTGTCTCCACAGTTTGTAGAGCTTTGGATGTAGGCTTATGTAAAAGTCATTCAGTTATATTAATAGCATTGAAACATAGTTGATAGTATATTTATTTAATTAATGATCAAAATTCTCCTCGGAGATGATAAATATTGTTCAAACGAGATAGAATGGCTGGCCAGTACTTACCTTTGTGCTGTACCGCCGATAGTAACACAAATGAAGAAACAGAAAAAAAGGGGACAAAAAGGACAAGCTTTTGGAACACAGTTCCTTCATCAGGTGGGAGAGAAGGGAAGAAGAAAGGATGGGAATGGAAGGGAAGGGAAAGATAATTCACGACCTAGGTCATGAAGGTGGTGTTTCGGGAGTGTAGACGTCAGAGATACTGCATGTTCGTACTGAGCCAAGCCAGAGAAGATATATATAACCGAGGAGGAAAGATCAAGTAGTAAAGAGAAGAGAAGATGAGTGAACTGAATGATGCTGAGGGGTGTAGGAGGGGCGGGGGGTTGTCTAAAACATTTTTCATTAACAGGGAAAGATGGATGGACACACACACACACACACACACACACACACACATACACATGGAGAGAGAGAGAGAGAGAGGAGGTAAGGAAGGAATAGTGAATAGGTGTGCTGAGGATGGATGAAGGGGAGGTGTTAGCATAGATTTAGGTCAAAGGGATGGCGGGTGGCCCCAATATCCTGGTGTACTGAGCGGATGAATGGGCACAGACGGACTGTTCGCCTGGGGGACACCCAATATCCTGTGGCAGAACATGCCCTCCAGCATAACTCCAGGGACCTGGGCACGTGTTACACCACACGTGCCATTTGGATTCTACCAACAAACACCAGTCCCTCAGACCTATGGAGGTGGGAACTAGCCCTCCAACATATCCTCTCCTCCCACCATCCCCCTGGCCTAAATCTACGCTAACCCCTCGCCTTCCTCCATCCTCAGGTCACCTATTCATTATCCCTTCCTTACCTCTCTCTCTCTCTCTCTCTCTCCCTGTGTGTGTGTGTGTGTGTGTGTCCCCATCCATCTTTCCCTGTTAATGAAAAACGTTTTAGACAACCCCCTGCCCCTCTTACACCCCTCAGCATCATTCAGTTCACTCATCTTCTCTTCTCTTTACTACTTGATCTTTCCTCTTTGGTTATATATATCCTCTCTGGCTTGGCTCAGTACGAACATGCAGTATCTCTGACGTCCACACTCCCGAAACACCACCTTCATGACCTAGGTCGTGAATTACCTTTCCCTTCCGTTCCCATCCTTTCTTCTTCCCTTCTCTCCTCCTGATGAAGGAACTGTGTTCCGAAAGCTTGTCCTTTTTGTCCCCTTTTTTTTCTGTTTCTTCATTTGTGTTACTATCGGTGGTACAGCACAAAGGTAAGTACTGGCCAGCCATTCTATCTCATTTGAAGTATATTTATTTATGTTTTTACATTATGACACATCATCATTTTGAATGAAGGAAGCCTCTTTAGCCTTAAAGTCACTCACACTACAAATGAATGTTGCAAGGAATTTGCTGCTGATGATCCACTTTTCACGTCCACTTTTAGTACACATTGCTGCCTCCTACATACTCATACATTCATTCCTGCTTCATAAAAAGCGCTGTAAAAACAAAATGTTGTCATCGCTCTTTAATTGGCCGGATAGTAACATACATAACTCGATAACGACTCATTTTCCAAAATGAGATAACAAATCCTGTTGTTATTACTGCAGTGTTGAGAAATGAGAGACTTGATTGTTGGATGGTGCCAAACAATGTAGTAATTTTCTGTAGGAATTCATGCTTCCTTTTAATTATTTTTATGATTCTGTACATTTCACAGGCCTCCTCTGCCTCTTATGTGATGCATTAGTAAATGTTACTTCTTGTCTGCTTAATTTCGTGAATGAACACACGGAGAGACAACATGTAACTCTATAGATACACAGAAAAAAATGCTGTTAAGGAGCATTTAATGCTAGCAAGCCATGGACATTGTTTCTCTACTGACACTGCCACAGAACGCAGGTTTTGTGTTGCCAGCATGTTGTGAAAATTGCTACCGTAGTCCAGAAGTAGCAGTGAGCACCATTGCAGAAGGTGTTTCAAACTCATTGTAAACACGCCTTAACACCAACGAGTAAGCAAAAAACGAATTGTACATGAATTGTTAAGTTCCTTTTGGAGTTTCAACTGTTTTGAATTGTTTACCCCCCCGCAACACAATTTGCAGCAAAAGGAATCATTTTTCTTCCATCCATCGTCAAAAATTCGAACACTTCTTCATAAGCTGGCTAAGGCATGCGTGTATCTTCTTCCCTCTCCATGTCGAAAGGTGTGGAAAGTAACCGGAGTTTGTTTACGTGTGACACATCAGATGATTGTTATACGTATTCTCATTTCTGTGTACATAATTATAAAATAAAAGTGTTAGGAATTAATGGGTCTATTAAATTTCATGACAGTACTTAAATATATATTTCATCAATTTCCAACATGCGTTGTTGAAAATACATAATTTAGAAATAAATATTGTTTCTTTTATCTCTTTACTAAAATCAAAGCCTGATATTCTGTAGTCTTGAGATTCTTACAAAAAATATGTTACGCTACTAGCGACAAAAAAGGAACTATACTTCCATTAAATCATTAACTGATAAAAGTAACTTAGTTACAGTAAAATTACTTTAGGGAAATAATAACGCTGTTACCTTTGAAAAGTAATTGTTACTAGTAATGGTGTTACAAGCAATTGGTTACTCCTCAACCCTGCACTAGACGAATACCGGAGAACCTACCAATATCATTCACAGTGGTCTTTTGCATACCCATAAACTCCGTCAACAGAGGCAGTGTGAAGTCTGTCTTTTGCGTCACTTACAACTCGTTCAGTCACATCTAATGTCAGTATCCAAAGCAAAGTCAAGTGAGATGTTGAATAGAAACATAGTACCATTGACTGGGGATACTTTGGTCCTTGAGGGGTTACTTTGGCCCAACACAAAAAAAAAAGTTTTCAGTATTTGTATGGTACAAATAAAACAAGACATATATGTATTTTTGTATTTAAAAATATTTTATACCCTACTTGAGGGTATTTTAATAGTTTTGTGCAATTTAAAATTTTTACCATTGGCAACACTGGAGTTTTTGTAAACCTTTGTTTTGATGCTTCAATTGATCACCTCCAACTTTTCATCAAGGACGAATTCAGTAACAAGATAAAAATAAGGTAAGTGTCAAAATATCATCTTTAGCAATCTGTTACCAATGTGTGGCAATTGTTTTTTTACAGTACACTTTTAACTTTTTGTAAATTTAACCTAAAGGTAAAGCAGTCAACAATCCGAAGGTTTGAACACCACAGTGCTTTACTAGGCATGGTCCTGTTTGGAGGTAGTATGCCGTTTGCCTTCCTCCGACCTGACTTACCTGGCCTGTTATAGGGGGACCTACAGTTTAACGAGGATTCCGAACCACAGTGCTACTCGGTATTTTTCACATCAGTGACACTGCCAGAGGTGAAAGAAGTGGAAAGTGACAGATGAAAATACTAGGACCTGGTGGGAATTGAATCCATGACCTTTAGATTTGTAGTCTGGCACTCTTTGTACCAGGCCTAGTTTGGACTAAAGTAGCCTCATCAATCTAAAAATACCTTTTCTAATGCCAAATTAAAAAGAAAATATTTTTATATGTTACTGTTGTGTAATATTATTTTAGTTGTTTTTCTTCCAGTTACTGATCACACAATGATGAGGACCTACAAGAGAAAACCAGGTTCAAGAAAATACGCTGATTATAATGCTGAGACTTCGGAAACTTGTTTGAAGGACATACAAAGTGGAGTAAGAATACAATGAAGTGCAAGTCAGTGTTTAAGTGTGCCTAGAAGAACAATAATAAATAAGTTGTAAACCTATGGGTTACCAGTATCCGCAAAAAAAAAAAAAAAAAAAAAAAATCATGGCCATCTTAGTGTTCAATGAAAAAGAAGAACAAGCCTTTGAGGCTCATATTGACGAGTTAGCTACATTTGGATTTCCCATCAGTGATCTCAATTTAAGATACTCTGTAAAAAGCTATCGTGACATACAGTAAAGACCTTTAAGAACAATTTTCCGAATCCGGATTGGGCAGCATCATTTAGAGAATGTCAAGCTAAGTTAACAGTGTGTACAGTAAGCAACATTAAACAAAGGAGGGCTGCTATTAATGAAAAAGTAGTCAATGACTATTTTGACAACTTACAGACTGTCCTCAATAAAATTCCAGATGCGAACATTTGGGATTTTGACGAAACGAACCTGCGGGCTGACCCTGGAGCAAGCAAGATCATTTGTAAAAGGGGGCAGAAATATGTTGGACGCATTGTGGAGTCAACAGAGTCTTGTATTTCCTTAATGTTTTGCGGAAGTGGTTCTGGAAAGATGTTACCACCTTATGTTGTGTACAAGTCTTAGCATTTGTGGTCTACATGGACCAAAGGTGGTCCTGCGGGATGCAGGTACAATAGGACAAAAAGTGGGTGGTTTTATGCAGGGACATTCGAAGATTGTTTTATGACCACCTTACTTCCTCAGTTGAAAACGCTGCCTTGTGTCAAGGTTGTGATTGGGGATAACTTAAGTTCCCATATCAACTTAGAAATTTTTAAAGGTTGTGAGAATAACAATATAAAGTTTGTCTGTGTGCCACCAAACTTTACACACATCACCCAACCATTGGACGTCACCTACTGTGGACCTATGAAAAGAGAGTGGCGTAAGATATTGACTTCATGAAAGGAAAAAAACAAGTCAACGACAAGCTTGCCCAAGGATGAATTTCCTGAACTGTTGAAACAGCCTTTAAAATCCCCAGGGGAAGAAATCACACACACTAAGATCAGGGGATCTCTCAGCCTGTGGAACATCACCATTATATGAAATTGCCTGTTTTCCAAAATGTTTTTGATGTTAACATTAAGACTTGTGCAGTCTCGGTGTAAAGAATGTTTCAAGCATATCAACATTTTGAACAGATAATACTACTGTTGTGTACTGCCATCCTCATGTTCAAGAAAATAAGGACCAATAACCATTATGTGATTTAAAACCGTATTGTAACTATGGCTCTGTGTAATGGATGCTGGCGAATCTCACAAGGATTTTGGAAACACTTTGTTCACAAATCTGTTGGGGAAAAAGTGGGCATCATCTGTCATCCATATGTTAAGAAAATTTGTGTCCTCATTGATTTTAGTAAACACCCAATCAGTAAACTCTTTACTCAACATGCTGCTCGTTCATCTAATTTTTACTCAAACAGCAACATACAGAGTTGGAAGTCTGATTTGTGTAGTGTTGTTTGTAAGTTTCATTGATTAATCCCTACTGAAGATGCTTGCTTTCGAATGGAGTGTCAAGGGTTCCTCTCTATGGCAATTCAAACATCCACAACATTCCCTGGTGTGTGTGCCTTTATGAAGGTATAATCTGTTTCTTCACAATTACACAACCAAGTTATAACAACATGCACAGATGGGACATGTCCATGATGTCCAAGCTAGTAATGCTAGCAGAATATCATTTGTGCAGCAGTTGTACTGTCCCTTTTTCTGTAAAACACTCTTGCAGCATCAACACATTCTGTACCATAGCACTGATCCACGTTTACTAAATGGCAGTGCATTCACAACAGTTGCACTGAGTTTTTATTTATTGCTGGTCCTTCAGTGCTGCCAAATGTAATGTTCAAAATTTCCTGTTTCCTTTCACTACTCCGTAAAAAAATTTACCCTCTTACACCAGTGTCTATTTATTGTATCAAGAAGACATTACACAGCCTTAATTCACTTAATGACATGAACAATAATAATCTCAAAGAATTGGGACACTTGACCAGGATTGGTAAAGGTGGGTGATTTAGGAATATTACAAGAAAACTCAATCAAGATTGCTGTACTGAAATTTCAATGTGCTCCTTATTCTGTCTCTGGCACTATATCACCAGAGCATGCTAGCCTCAAAGATAGAAGAGTAATGTGTTGTGGAAGGTTATGAATTCATATTCCACTTCTTTGTAACTGACAGTAGGTGTGAGAATTATTATTCTGTCGGTGAAGCAAACCATGTCATTGTGAAAACAAGTCTGAAATAATATCATTGCTCTGGACTCAAGTGATTGCCTTCAATTCAGCTCCAGCTACTATAAATGTAAATTGAATTGGTGTACTTCTTCATGTAATTGTGAAGGTGCGCGGGTGACTTTTTACTGTATTGAGACCTAATAGAAGATAACAGCAGTCCTGAAGCAACTGAAAAGTAGGTTAAATTTTTTGATGGATATGATGTATTTTATTCTTGTTGATTCACAGAATGGAAGGAATGTTACATGTTGGATCAGTCTGTATTAGGTACATAGAGCTATGTCTTCACTTTTGGGGATAACTGATTTATATTACATACTAGAATGCAATCATCAGCAGCTGTTTCCTTTCCATTATGAAAACTGGATTTCACTGAAACATTGTAAAAGTTTTTAGTATATCATGTCTTTACATTCTCAAATAGTCAATAAAAGACATATTTGATTAATTCCACTAAAGCTCCTTATTTTATTAGGTTCACCAGTTTCAAGCTTTGAAAATAGACAAAAGCCTCATACAACTCATTCACATTTGGTCACAGTGTATGTCACACTGGCTTTTCTCCCCTTGAACATTGTAAAAGCTGCATCTTCCCTGTGAAGTTGGTGTTGGAATAGATCTATGCATGGACCCGTGAGCACTGTGTGCCTCTATGCAGTGAAGCCATATTAAAAATATGCCATCTAAATTGGGTCTCGGCAACACATAGATCATGATCTACCGGTAGGCCGTCACTGCTTATTTGGTAGATAGCATGAGTAATGAGACTGCAGAAGAAAAACTGTTGAATAAAATAAAATAAAATTTTTTTTCATAGCAGTGAAAATGTGTGCTCATTTGACACAAGTTTGTTTCATTTATTAAGAACCGCATAGAACTGGTAGCAACATTTACCTTGAACCTCTAAAACTGTTCCTCGCAAAAGTAAATCAGCCGCCACTCATTGCTACATTACTTCATTCATCTTTGTACAGTTTGTAGTACTGGTTCAGTACGTGTCTTGAGAAAGTGATGAGATTTGTGCTCACAATGTTCAAGGAGGTTTGAATATTAACTTCTTGGGTCCCATTATGGTGAACTACAAACTTCTGCACATTTATAGTGCATGGATGGGATATTTTGCAACTAAGATCGCCACTTAGAGGGATGATTTTAGTGAATGGTTCTCAGATTTTCAAAAGAATTCTATGATATAATCTTGAGCTATTCAATAGAACTTCTTGCACAGATTTTTTTTTTTTTGTTTTTTTGACAGAAATAGGTAGTTTTAAAAGGTTAATATCATTAAAATGATTTTTACAAGGTGCGACTGAAAAATTCGGTGAATGGTCTCAGGAAATATAGGAAACAAGAGTTACAAACAAAATACCTTTACTGTCTTTCAAAGTAATTGCCATTGGTTACACTAAACTTCAGACATCGGTTGCACAGTTGTTAGAAACTGTCATCAACTGCTTCTTATTGAATAGCTTGAAGCACTCAGGTCATACATTGTTAGTTCTCAGCAACCGTTGTGAATCGTAAGCCTTTCAGGGCTATCACTCTCAAAGACAGTTGCCGTCATCTGCAAGTGTCCGTTGCACTCGTTTGATGTTGTCTGGGACTGTCATTGTGGACGGTCGAATCGAACGTTGCTCATCCTTGACACCTTCCTTTCCGTCTACAAAGTGTTTAAACCACTCAAACACACACTATTTACTCACTGCTTTAACACTAACATCTCATATGTTTCCACTGCCATTTTACCTAATTTGAAATATAAGTTGATGATAACATGTTGCTGCATTTTGTGTTCCATGTTGCAATGGCACGAATTCTCACACTGACTCAGTTAACTGGACCTCGGCGTATACCTCCGCTTTGCACGATAGGGAGTGCTTGTTGACATATCCCTCAGTGTGTATTCGTGGGCATCTCGTCCTCACCAATGCAGTTTGTAAAATATGGGACCATTCACCAAACTTTTCTGACACACCTTGTATCTTGAAAGTTTTACAGAACCCAGAAACTATTGGTACCTAATACGTCAAGAAATCTGGTATCCATTAATGTTGGAATTCCAATAAAGGCCTTTTTTGCTTACCTGTGCAAATCATTCTTTCAAAATAAGTGTTTTATTTCTGTATTTTTGAAACAAGTAGATCACTTTCAAATGGTAGTAAGAAATAGTAGATTGTGAAGTCTTTGTAGTTGCCTACCCGTGACCTAAATGATGTAGAAAAATGGATGGATAGATGAAGTGGAGCAATATTCAGTTCATGTTCTTCAGTTTCAGATTTGTGTATGAAAAGCCAGATTAACAGCAATTGTGAAGAAGTCAAGATTTTTATGCTGCAAATACACGAAACAAAATGAAAACCACCTACGTACTACTAAATGAATGATCTTCCTTTAGTACAGGAAAAATCACATTCATCTATTTTGAATCACTTAATCTGTGAGAACATTTAAATTGTCTCAAGTTGTGAAGGGGGAAATACATGCTTCACCCTTCTCCGATTTCAGTATTTTCACACCTTCACTTGCTTGTACTTTGTCGGTATTCGGCCACGTAATAGTAGTAATGAACATAACAGTTAGTGTTGCCATTCCAATTTTAACAGTGAAATTTCCAAGATCACATTAATCACTGCATGATTACTGGTAAGAAATAATTCCTTTTCACTGTTACCAAGTGTACAATCATCAGTATCACTAACAGGGTGTAGTACACAGTGTCTGTCGAAAATTTTACCTCTAAATGTATGCAGCAGTAACATCCTGCAACTGCTTGGGAATTCTCTTCAGTACATAAATATGGTACTATTATTTTTTCTTTGTGATTATGTAGTTGTCTGGAGTTACTCATTTTAATGCATATAGAGTATGTTCTTGTTGATTTTCATCACTTAGTTCAGTGTGATGTATGTAGCAGGCCAATATGTTCTTTAAATCACTCAACTGGATTAGAATGTGATTGAAATATCACTGTGTAAAAACTGATGATTCTTTCTTTTTGTCATCTCTCGTGAGCACATGAATGTAAACTGCAAGGCATTGCTTCATTTAATATCTGCAGTGTGTAATGCTTTTCAGCTAAAATGCTGAGATTTCATTAGTGCGGTAAACCCCTGTTTATCCAAAATGATCGGGATGGTGGCTGGTTTGGATAAACCAAAGTACCCTGTTTACACACATGAAACATCCCAAATTGCAAAGCATGAATCTTTTGTTCCAATGAGATGACATTCTTTTTTTGTTTTGCCCCCATAGTCACGCTCAGTGTTTTTTGATTTTTGGTCACTTTTATCTCTGGACATTTTAAAGCATGTAGCATGAGCACT
This sequence comes from Locusta migratoria, assembly GCA_026315105.1. NCBI lineage: Eukaryota > Metazoa > Arthropoda > Insecta > Orthoptera > Acrididae > Locusta > Locusta migratoria. The sequence continues at coordinate 664,767,560 of CM048755.1, read as the reverse complement.
AAACGTTAATTTGAAAACACACAGATGCACAACTTGACAAACCTTGAGACACACTAGACAAAGCTTTTGACTTTTGAAACCAGGCTTTGGCAGCCATGGAATGAAAACATTCCATATATCTATCCCCTCTCCCCCGTCCTACGCAAACCCACCCAGCAACAACAGTAAATTGTACATTTACTCTTAAGTTGTTAACAGCCTTGTCTGCTGTACCAACAAAAGGCAGAAAGGGTTTAGCACCAAACTCACATTACCGGTTTTGACAGGACTATGTTGCACTGTGTAGAGCAATACTGTACTTCTGAGGAGTTCCAATAGATGGCAATGGCACGAAACCACACAATGCAAACAATATACACCCTAAAACATTGACCAACACATGCACAAATTGATGACACTTGGACTTCTGAGATGCGCCAGTGCACTGATTAGCAGCAGACTGCTGGAAAACACCAGCGAATGCATGGCTCCAGGCAAAGACAAGTTCAAACTTGTCAAGTGTCACTATATCTAGCCAAAAGCATAGGTACGCAGTACGACAGCACCAATGTGAGCTGCGAAAATCTGATTTTTAGGATAAAGCATATTTCAGATAACTGTGAGTTTAATGTACTTTCTTAAGTGAGTGTAGCATTACAATTTAAGTGGTGCTTTCAGTATTTTTATTATGTACTTAAATTCTGTATGTTTGATAATCGGGTAGAAACACAAATTTCATTACCTTGCAGTACCCCCTGTTGATATCATGATTCAGCAACTTACAGTGTTAAAAACAAGGTCTACCACTAACAGTAAGCCTGGGTGTCTGACGAGAGGAATAAGAATATTGTATAGAATAAAGCGGGAATTACATCAGAATGTTAGATGCAGTCAAAATCAAGTTGCAGTAACCCATTACAAATAGTATTGAGAAGTTCTGAAAATTGTCATTAAGAAGGCAAAAAGTAATTTGTTTGCAAACAGAGTAGCTAATTCTCAGAATAAAACTGAAGCCATGTGGTCAGTCATGATGGAAGTATCTGGTCAGCAGCACAGAGTTTAGGATAAGTCAGTGTGTAATGGAAATTTTTCTGTTACTGATATATCAGATATATATACAGTATTTAACACTTTCGCTGCGGCTGATGCTTATAAGCGTCCACGATCAATGTAGGATAGCGTCAGCCACAGCAAAAGTGTTAATCACTTTCTGAATATGGCAGGCGAATTAAACAGAACTGTAGATCTTAAAGGTGATCATATAACTCTGTTAGAAAATAGCATTCCAATACAAGGGAGAGATTGAGTCACTAAATAAATCACTAAGGTCTCATGTTGATATGATGGGGTATGTAGAAGAATACTTACATGTTGTTTGCCATATTTGGAATATTTCCTGACCGATTGAAGTACTCAGTAGTAGAAAACACTTTATAAAAGGGAAAAATGAATAATGTAGACAACCTTTGACCTATTTCTGTATCATAAGGTTTTGCTAAACTTATTGAAAAGACTTTATTAAAGGTTAAATGATCATATCTGTTCCCATAATTTGCTGTCAAATTTACGGTTTGGTTTCAGAATTGGTTTAACAATGGAAAATGCTATGTTCTCTTTCTTCTCTGAGGCACTTGATGGATTAAATAAAAAATTGTAAATGCTGGGTATATTCTTTGCTTTAACAAAAGCATTTGATTGTGTTGGTCACAAGATATTGTTGCAGAAGTTGGAACATTATGGCGTAAGGGGAGTAGCTCAGAATTGGTTATAACAGGCAGCAGAAGGTGATCATCTGCAGTGTTGAAAATAGCTGTGATATGCACACACAATGGGGCACAGTTAAATGGGGAGGGCCCTAGGGTTCAGTTCTTGGGCCACTCTTGTTTCTCATTTATATAAAATTATATTCCTTCTAGCATGATGGGTAATTCTAAGATATTTCTCTTTGCTGATCACACTAGCTTGGCAGTGAAGGATATTGTTGACAATACTGATGCAGTATCAAATAATTCAGTTAAAGAAATAAGTCTGTGGCTTGTAGAAAATAAATTGATGCCAAATCACAGTAACTCAGTTTTACAGTCTCTAACACACAATTCAACAAAAACTGATATTTCAGTTCCACAGAATAGGCACATGATAAATGAGATTGAACAGATCAAATTTTTAGGCATTCAGATAGATAGTAAGCTATCGTGGAAAGCCCATGTACAGGATCTTGTTCAAAAACTGAATGCTGTGTTTTTTAAATAATTTGAACAGTTTCTGAAATAAGTGATAGTTTAACATAAAAAGTAGTATACTTTGCTTATTTTGATTCACTTATGATGTATGCTGTTATTTTTTGAGGTTACACCTCTGGTTCAAAAAGTATATTTATTGTGCAAAATTATGCATTTTGAGCAATATGTGGGGTAATCTTGCATACCTTTTGTCAACCTCTGTTTAGTAGCCTGGGAATTCTAACATAGACCTCTCACTACATTTTTTTTTAGTGTCACAAATGACACTAGACAGAAATCGAATCTGAATTTGGATCACACCTCCTCGACCCTTGTGCAGAAAGGTGTGCAGTATTCTGCTGCATCTATTTTTAATAAGCTGCCACAAGAATTCAGAATGCTTGGTAATAATCCACTGTGTTTCAAGGCTAAACTTGAACAAAAAAAACTATTTCTGTTGTGTCTAGGAATTCATGGACAATTTTAAAAAATTAAGCTACTTTGTGTGTTACATTGTAGGTTCCTTTTACTAATGCTTAGGCCTGCTGTGTGCATAGGATTGCTATATTTTCCTTTTGATCTATTACTGCTATTTTGTTACTATTTCATGTACTGACTCATTCCATGACCATGAAGACTTGCAGCTCAGTTTGTTCCTGTGGAACATGATGAATGTAAATAAATAAATGCATGTAATTTATTCCATATACATTGTGCCATGTTAATAAAGATAATTTGTTTTCAGATTTATGAGTGGCCAAGTAAGTGGTCTTGACAGTTGGGATACCAGTTACTTTGGAAAAAGGTTGGGCATCTCGGACATATTCTGAGTCGTGGCCACCTTTGTGCTCAGAGGGCAAAGACTACCAAATCCACCGGTTAGTCTCTCAACCGTTAGGGGTAAAACCCAGTGGGGCCCTGAGCAAGTAAGGCTAGCAACCTGCTTCCCAGGTACTTCAATATCATGCTGGCAACAAACACAGCAAAATGCCTCGGACCTTTGAAGGTGATGGAGTCCCACCTCTAATTGACAGACCAAGGACTCCTCAGAGACGACTTGGCAAACAATCTGGAATGAGATGGGGAGCTATTAATATCAGTGGGGATTACAATGGGAAGAAGGTAGAGCTGGCGGAGGCTTCAAGTAAGATGGGGTTAGATGTTTTAGCTGTTAGTGATGTTAGAGTAAGGGGAGAGAAAGAGGACGCAGTCGGAGAATACAATGTCTACCTTTCAGGAGTTAAAATAGGAAGAGCACAGTGGGGTGTAGGATTTTACATCAGGGAAGCAATCGAACCCAGCATAATTGCTATAAGGTATGTAAATGAACGACTGATGTGGATAGATTTGGCCATCTCCAGTAAGAAAATTAGGATTGTGGCAGTGTATTCGCCCTGTGAAGGGACAGATCAAGATGAGATGGACAGATTTTACAATGCACTTAGTGATGTAGTTGTTAGAGTGAAGGATAAGAATAGTGTTTTACTCATGGGTGATTTCAACGCCAGGATAGGAAATAGAACAGAAGGTTATGAAAAGGTTATGGGTAAGTTTGGAGAGGATATGGAGGCCAACAGTAATGGAAAACAGCTCTTGGATTTCTCTTCCAGTATGGGCTTAGTTATCACAAACTCCTTCTTTAAGCATAAGGACATTCACCAGTATACGTGGGAAGGAAGGGGAACCAGATCTATAATTGACTATATAATAACAGACCAGGAATTCAGGAAGACAGTCAGGGATACACGTGTTTTCAGGGGGTTCTTTGATGATACTGATCATTATTTAATCTGCAGTGAAATTGGTTTTGTGAGGGCAAAAGAGCAGAAAGTCAGGTCAATGTGTAGAAGGATAAGAGTGGAGAAGCTTCAAGACAAGGAAATTAGGCACAAATAAATAACAAAGATCTCAGAAAGGTACCAGTTAGTTGAATGTAATGATTTACAGTCACTGGAAGAAGAATGGTCAAGGTACAGGGACACACTACTGGAAGCAGCTAGAGAATGTCTTGGAACAGTAGTGTGTAAAGGTAGGAAGAAGCAGACAGCCTGGTGGAATGACACAGTCAAGGCAGCCTGTAAAAAGAAAAAGAAGGCATTTCAAAAATGGCTCCATACTAGAAATCAGGCAGACAGGGAAAGTTATGTTGAAGAAAGAAACAAAGCCAAACGGATAATTGCAGAATCCAAGCAGATATTGATGGAAGACTTTGGAAACAAGCTAGAATCTCTGGGCCAAGCTGCGGGAAAACCATTTTGGAGCATAATTAGCAATCTTCGAAATGGAGGGAAGAAGGAATTAACAAGTGTTTTGGACAGGTCAGGAAAGCTGCTAGTCAATCCTGTGGATGCCTTGGGCAGATGGAGAGAATATTTTGAAGAATTGCTCAATGTAGGTGAAACATTCAATGATGTATCAGATTTTCAGGTAGAATGGGATAGCAACAACAATGGAAACAGGATCTCATTTGAGGAAGTGGAGAAATGGTCAGTAGATTACAGTGCAAAAAGTGGTTGTGGTGGATGAAATTCAGCCAGAACTCGTCAAATACAGTGGAATATCAGGTCTCAAATGGTTACACAGGATAATTGAAAAGGCATGGGAATCGGGACAGGTTCCGTCAGACTGGACGAAAGCGGTAATCACGCCAATTTTCAAACATGGAAACAGAAAAGATTGCAACTACTATCGAGGTATTTCTTTAATTAGCATTGTAGGCAAAATTTTCTCAGGTATTGTTGAAAGGAGAATGCGAGTATTAATTGAGGACAAGTTAGATGAAAATCGGTGTGTGTTTAGGCCTCTTAGAGGTTGTCAGGACCAGATCATTAGCTTACGGCAGGTAATGGAAAAGTGCTATGAGTGGAACAGGGAATTGTATCTATGTTTCATAGATATGGAAAAAGCTTATGACTGTGTTCCTAGGAGGAAGCTACTGTCAGTTCTTCAAGATTATGGTATAGGAGGCAAACTTCTGCAGGCAATTAAAGGGCTTTCTGTAGACTGTCAGGCAGCAGTTACAGTATATGGTAAATTAAGCTCATGGTTCAGGGTAGTTTCAGGGGTAAGACAAGGCTGTAACCTGTCACCACTATTGTTCATACTATTCATGGATCATATGCTGAAAACAGTAGACTGGCAGGGAGGGATTAAAGTAGGTGAAAACAAAATAAGCAGTCTCGCATATGCGGATGACTTAGTTGTAATGGCCGTTTCGATTGAAAGTTTTCAAACTAATATTTCAGAGCTTGATCAGCGGTGCAAGGATTATGATATGAGGATAAGCATCTCCAAAATGAAAGTAATGTCTGTGGGAAAGAGACTCAAACAGATTAAGTGCCAAATAGGAGGAACAAAGTTAGAACAGGTAGACAGTGTCAAGTACCTGGGATGTATTTTCTCACAGGATGGCAATATAGCGAAAGAACTGGAATCGAGGTGCAACAAAGCTAATGCAGTGAGTACTCAGCTAAGATCTACTGTCTTCTGCAAGAAGGAAGTAAGTACCAAGACTAAGTTAGCAGTGCACCGCTCTATCTTTTGACCAACTTTGTTGTATGGGAGTGAAAGTTGGGTGGATACAGGTTACCTTATTCATAAGATAGAGGTTACAGATATGAAAGTAGCAAGAATGATTGCAGGTACCAATAGATGGGAACAATGGCAGGAGGGTGTCCATAATGAGGAAATCAAAGAAAAGCTGGGAATGAACACCATAGATGAAGCAGTATGAGTGAACAGACTGAGATGGTGGGGTCATGTTACACGCATGGGAGAAGCAAGGTTACCTAAGAGACTCATGAGCTCGTCAGTGGAGGGTAAGAGAAGTTGAGGTAGACCAAGAAGAAAGTACTTAGATTTGGTGCAGAATGATTTTGAAGTAAAAGGCATAACATCAGACGAGGCATCAATGTTAGCATTGAATAGGGGTTCATGGAGGAATTTTATTAGAGGTACTATGCTCCAGACTGAACACTGAAAGGCATAATCAGTCTCTAATGATGATGATGATGATGATTTACTTTAAAGGTTTTGAGCCCTAAAATACCATTGTTCAGACAGACTTCCACACAGTTTGATCAAAGATGTGATCTAGTAAACATATTTTCCAGTCATTATTTCGTTTTTGGATTCCTGTGAACAAATATATTTCTTAGACCATTTTATACTTACACAAGTTTATTTTCTTACTTCCTGAATAGTCAGTTTTTGGGTTCTGTACCTGAAACTAGAAAAAAAATTGAATTTTGTTATCTGTCTGTATATATGTTACTGATAAAACCCATTTTTCTTAGGAACGGGTAGGGATACCATGTTGAAATTTGTTCCTTACGAACATGTACAGTATCTTGACAGTGTAGAAAAAATTAAGCTTCAAAGTCGGTGCAATCAAAAGATACTGTATGTGTATATTTTGCTACTTGCAAAGTCACTCATCAAAACTTATGGGATATTTTCTATTGGCCTAGAATCATGAAATTTGCCAAGAACAGGGTGGCAATTCCTCTGAAAATACTAGAAAACCTGGGATTCTCATGGAATTATATTTCACCAGGAAATTTTGAGAATTTCAGAAGATGTCATGGAAGTCTGTGGTTTTGTTCACTGTGCCAATCATGCTACTTGCGATAATTAGCTCTTCAGAATTTTTTAAAGTGTATTCTTAAATAATAGTGTTTCTACAAGCTACACTTGCCCTTGGTAAGTTGACAATTTGAGTGGTGGCCAACGGTAATGGTCTTGCCCCTACACATAACTGTTCCAGAGGCGAGAACAATTGAAGAGAAGGCAGCGGTACTTTACATACATTACTATATAATGTTAAAAAGTTTCAGACTTGGATTTTTTAAGAACATTAACTGAATTGTTCATATCAGTAATGGGAATGGGGATGAGAGCATGTGGAGTAAACAGATATTTACTTCCAAATTAACATAGATTGTTAATATAATTCCAGAATTAAGAAAATAAATGAAAAATTAAGTTACCAAAAAAATGTAAGCTTAGAATCACAATTCCAGAGCAGGGGCACAGCAGTCTGCTGGCCAGATTCGGCCTACAGAAGAAATTAATGAGAGAGACAGCAAGCTATTGTAGAATATTGTAAGAGAAGAAATAATGCTCCTCAAGTGTAAATAAATGCAAACATTGGTGACAAAATGAATGTATATAAAAAAAATACATCTTTTGAGGCCTAATTTGTTCACAGTTGGCATGGAGTGTAATGAAATGGGTGTGATTCATATCAGTGTGTTGTTTCATAAGAGAAAATGGCCCGTGAGCTTAAGTTAGCCCATGAATCCTTTTGTGTCCCAGCCTCGTTGCCGCTTTGGTGTCTCGTTTCCGTCGTAGGTGTCGGTGGCCGAGTGGAATGAGACCGACACAGGAATAAAGATAGCACGCTGGTGCAGGTACGGAGGGGAGCAGCCAGAAACTAGAAACACTAGAGTAAATTAGAACGAGATATACATTGCACAGAATTTATACAATACTTAACTTTTACATAGTTCAGTATGGCAGAATGCTGATACATAGTTGAGTTAGAGGCCTGCCTAGTGATAGTTCCTAGTGCCAAGTCTTCACTGGTGCCTATCTGATTCCGATGTGTTAACTGGTTCCTATCTCAGTCCCAAGCGAACGATGTCGTTCATTGGTGGCCACGAGCGGAGTTGTAGCAGAGGGCGCTCATGGCTGACGTCGTAAGAACGCCGCGCCGTGCGTGCATGGCGGCGCGCGGCGAAACTAGGTGGCGCGCACTTTGTACTTGTGCGACACCACAAATCCAACCTGCAGGTCTCAAAAGGTTGCCCTTGCCTGTTGTACAGTGTCCTTGGATTCCTGTGTCCACTATCTTACCAGTACCAGTATAAAAAAAAAGACAAAAATTATTTCTTGAATACCAGAATGAATGAACCATCTACATTCATAATTAAGTTTATACTGAACCTTCATTGCCCGAATCCACATACACTTATGGTGAATCCTTATCATAGCTCATGTTCTCTCAATTCTACATATATTGTACTTTAGTTGTTTATTTTTTTACTCAACATAACTGCCAATTTCAATAGGATAGCTACCTACATTTTCTTTTGTCAGACAGTAATCACCTGCAAATTCATCTTGCATGGGTAGTGTTTGCCAAATTTATCACATATGAATCAACTTGAAGTGCCTAAGCAAAGGTGCTTCTTATAAATTTATGTTTTATTTTACATGAATCATATTTTAAAAACCTATTTATCTTTTCAGTTTTTGTATACCTTCTCTGCCACTTACACCACATTCTGGTGGTATAATTAGTAGTTCAGTGAGAACTTCAATATAATGGATTAGTTAAATGAAATTGCATAACCCCAACTGAAATGGACCTAATACTTTTCTCTGTAAAACATCCTATTAGATAACATAGAACCTGAAGGTTTTATTACTTTATTGCTTACATTTTCCATAGACCTATAACATCTCCTTACAGTAACTAATAATTCATAGTTTTTATGTAAAACAAATGCAACTTTTTTCTATCAAACTTAATAGTCAGTACTATGTAGGGCCTGACATACTCAGCAGCTGCAAATTGATTTCGAAGATGACAGCTTCTTTCTCCATAGAGCAGGGATTTCAGTGCAGCTTTCGGCTGTGTTAATGATGAATGTACAGACCAATCATGGATTAAATATGTGCCCATAGAATGGTTAGAGCAGGGCGGAGTTTGAAATTGAAGCAGATTTCTTGCTTGGTGCTTAGCCTTTCCATGCCTGCAGGGTTCTCTTTCAAACAAGCTGGCAGTGCTGGATGTAGTTTTCCTCCACAGCATGTTCTTTCCATGCTTTTAAATTTAGATATCATCTTTATTATGTGTTTCAGCAGTTCTGTAAAGCACTCTATAGGTGCTGCACCAGGCCTACTGCCAGAACATAGTTTGCATACAGGATTTGGCTCAAAGTTTGTCATAAACAGTTTGACTGGGAAGACTGGAATCATCCTAGTGGTTTACAGTGCCTAACCTTCTGAGTTGATGAGGTATGGTGGTTACTTCAGTACTGTTCAGATGCGCTTTCTTGTGAACTACAGTGTCAGTCACACAGTCCTGACATTTAATGTTTAACACATTCGCTGCAACTGACGCTTATAAGCGTTTCCACGATCAACATGCCAGTGTGGGTAACACTTATAAGTGGCATGCTAGCTAAGTACTCAGTTTAGTTTAGTTTGGCTGTGCACTCAGGTTAGTACAAGACACCAAAAAATATCACGTAATGTTTCCTGTCTGCAGTTTTGTGTTTTCGTCTTTAGTGGTTTGGTATAAAAACATCGCCTATACACCTTGCAAATTTATTTGTTATATGGGATTGGGTTTCCATAACACCACATTGCAGATTAGACCTCTTTTTTTTTCTCCGTTTGATATACCTTTTGGTAATTCTTTCTCAATGAAGTGGATTTATCACTTGTTCGAATTTCATTTTCTTCCCAGTTTGCAATAAAATCAATAAATCAGAGGCATTGTTAGAATTGTTTGCAATAAATGCATATCATGCTTATAAGTGTCAGACAGCTTGCAGCTTTATCAAATAATTGGCATGCAGCTACAGCGTACTTGTATTTCTATATCTAGTACCACCCCTTTACAGACGTTAATCAGCATCTCATTGACCTCTCCATCCACACCTTCGTCCGCATCAAACCCACCAACTCTCAACAATATCTTCACTTTGATAGCTGCCATCCTTTCCACATCAAAAAATCCCTCCCATGTAGCCTTGCCACCCATGGAAGGCATTCTGCAGTGATGAGTACTCCCTTAACTAGTATGCTGAAAATCTCACAAGGCCTTCACAGACACAAATTATCCACCAGACCTAATCCATAAATAGATTTCCTGTACCATATCTTCACACACCAACAGTCCTCCCTCCAACCCTACTAACCAGCAACAAAGGAGTGCCCCCTTGTCACCCAATACCATGGAAATGAGCGTATGGCTTTTCTTGGCCGGGAGATCCCTTGCGGGATTGTTCGGCCGCCTTAGTGTAAGTCTTTCTATTTGACGCCGCGTGGACGACTTACGTGCCAATGATGATGAGATGATGATGATGATTAGGACAACACACAATACCTAGTCCCCTGCCGGGAATCGAACCTGGGCCTCCTAACCCAGTACCATTATGGACTGGAACAACTGAACCATATCCTACGTCAGGGCTTTGATTATCTGTCAACATGCCCTGAAATGAGATACATCTTACCTAAGATCCTCCCAACCCCCCCTAAAGTGGTGTTCCGTTGCCTACCCAACCTCCACAACATCCCAGTCCATCCCTATGTCACTCCTAATCCCAACCCCTTACCTTGGAAGACCCTGATGCAAAACCTGCCCAATCCACCCACCCAGCATTTTCTATTCCAGTCCTGTCACAGGCTTGTCCTACCCCATCAGAGGCCGGGCCACCTGTGAAACCAGCCACATAATATACCAACTCTGCTGCAATCACTGCTCTGCATTCTACATTGGAATGACAGCTAACTGGCTCTCCATCAGGATGAATGGTCACCGTCAAACTGTGGCCAAGAACAATATGGACTATCCTGTGGTGCAGCATGCAGCGGAGCACAACACCTTGGACTTTAACAGCTGCTTCACCACACGAGCCATCTGGATCTTCCCCTCCTCCACCAGCTTTTCTGAACTATGGAGATGGGAGTTATCCCTACAGCACATAACCATCCTGGCCTCAACCTCAAATAATCTAACATCCTACATTCCACACCCCACAGTCCTCCTCCCCTTCACATCCTACATTTCCTTCTGATTCATGACACTTTCCTTACTCTGTGTACTTCCTGCCTGTTTTTTTATTTATTTATTTTTTTAATTTTTTTTTAATTATAGATATGTATAACACACACACACACACACACACACACACACATACACACACTCTCTTCCCTTTTTCATACTGCATCTCATTTTCCACCTGCAATCACCTCTGCTTCTTGTATCCCCACCCTTATCTTCCATCTCCACTTCCCAAACCTCTGCTCCTTCCCCCTCCCTCCACCCATCCCTTCCACTTGCCATGAGCCAGACTGTGTTGGGTGGCCAGAGATGGCTGACGTGTGTATGTGTGTGCCTAAGTGATTGTGTGGAGGAGTGTTCTATTTCTGAGGAAATTTAGAATTGTGTGCATGTTTGTGTCTCTTTTATTTGTGTGTCGGCAGCTCAACTTTCATCTTTATGGTAAGCTGTCACCTATCTACATAATATTATTAATATTCGCTTTGAATATTACAGGTTTTGCAGGGGTCTGATTTTGGCTCTCACTCCACATGCACTTACAGCCGTCTGCCTAGAGTGTTAACGGCCCGCACTGGTGACTGCAGCGAACGTGTTAAGATGTGTCTTGAAATTTCCTGGTGATGAAAATTGTGTGTGAGAACAAGGATTCGAACCTTGGGATCTTTGCCTTTCATGGGCAAGCTCTCTACCAACTGAGTGCGCACTCTGCTGCAGAGTGAAAATATCATTCTGTAAGTTGTATCTTGTTTCTTATTGGTGGAAGTATTAAAGTTTGACCACCATACAGCATAGGCATAGCCAGGATTTGATTTTGAGGTGGTTTTCAACAGATGGAAATCATAACAGACTGACATGATGTTTATTATTAAAAGAAGTCAAAACAGATTATCACTGCTATAGTGATTTGCATTTCTCTTTATCTTCGTGGCACCTAATTCTGTTCGCAACTCACCAACAGAATTTGAATGGCTTTTGCTTTTTGCAGCTAGTGCCAACCTGCTTACAAACAAGCAAGTACTTTCTCTGCTGCTTCCTTCAGACTTATTTGAAACATATGGAAATAGTTCTGTTTTGTGATGTAGTGAACATTGTCTGAAAAGACATTAATCACATACTCTAGATGCATCCATAATAGGAAAACACTTGTGTTTGATATCAAGAAAGGGAAGTATGAAAAATGCAGTCATAAATAAAAACAATGGCAGGATATCTGCTCTGAAGATGAGGAAAAAGGAAAGAAGATAACAGATGATCACACTGCACACATTATCTGTTTCTTGCTGTTTGAAAATGGCATAAATATGTTTGCAAAACCAGAGGCAAATATAAAACATTGTTTGAACTAGTGCTGAATGCTTTTTCTGAAAACCACTTCGAACAGTTAGTTCATGAACCAACTAGAATACATATGCCTATGAAAAGTGAAATGCATTTTATATTAGACTTGTGTGATTCCTTGTTGATCATCAATTCTCAGTTGAATAGAGCAAAGATGGTTTTATAAAAAGTCACCATGTTAACAAATGAATAAATAAAAGGCATGTAAACAGTTTTTCAGCAACAGCTAAATTTACAAGATACAATAAGTAATTTTGAGAAATTTGATTGTTTGCAAGTTAACTCTACAATGGAACCTGGCTCAATAAGCATAATTCACTTCTGAGTTGTACCTGCAATGTGAAACCTCATTGAAGAATAAATATTTTTCTGTCAGGATTCACGCAATAATAGGAAGTGTTACTTTCAAAAAAATGGACTAAAATTGTCCTATAATACACACTACTGTATTGTTTTTCTTGACAAGAAAGTAGTATCAACAGAAGAAAACTAAATTAATTGCTTCTGAAATTACACACACACAGTTGTTTTGGTTCAGGGAGGGGTTGAGGGACCACCAAAATAATTTTTGTTAGAAGGGGTTACATATTCAAATAGGTTGGAAAATACTCATCTACACCGTTCTTGGTTAAATCTAACTATTTAACATAAGAGGCTGATTATGCTGCCACAGCAGTCTTTGGTCACTTACCAGATAAAGTCAAACGTATGACAGATATCCAACCAGCATTTAAAAACAAACTGAAAGAATTTCTGAATGACAACTTCTACTCAGTAGATGAATTTTACAAAGAAATTATTATTTTTAAAATAAATGAATATAAATAAAAATGTATTTCATTTAATGTTATTTTTTACTAAACTGACACATTCCACATTATTACAAAATCTCGTATACACAATCTGTGGAACAAGAATTAATCTAACCTGACCAAAGACTTTTTCCAGTTCATAGAAAACTAAATGTAGATGCTTCTGGTACAATGCATTTCTCCTGGAGTTGTGTCTCTGAAGGTTCATTGAATTGATTAACATAAAATTTAAGAAATGAAATAACTATTGCACAGATTGTTTCACATGTTTTATGTTTGTAACTGCTACGTTGTTAATACTGTTTTTGGTGAGAACAGGCACACACTCAGGTTATGTTATGTAGTTACTTGCCTATAAAAGAGGGGCATTGGTGTATACTTATGAGTGCTCTGAAACTCCATTGTTTATTTTCTTGTTTGTGTTAAAATTACAAGTTTATTTAGTAATTCAAAAACAGTGTTAACTAGTGATAGTTTCTGAAAGAGAGTCACAAGCAGTGGCAAGCTCTTCATGTGTGACACCCCTGAATTGTTGGGATAGAGAACAGCTGGAGCATATGGTGTGGAAAAAGGCAGAACATTCTAGAGATACAACAAAAGTATTCACCATCTCTTCCTGTTCAGTATGTATCACACAACTACCTGACACAGCAAGCTAGGATGGAATCCAAAAACTCAAAGTAGGCCAGTCACTTTATGCTGCCATGCATACTATGCTTCCACTGGTATTGAAGTTACAAATGAGATGTATCCAGAAAGTAAGTACCATTTTGCATTCCCACCGCTGCTGTGCTGCGATAGGGATTATGCACATTCACTCTAGTCTTCCTTGTTCGTCTGCTCTCAACCGACACCATTTTGGTTGCTCTGCATTGTGTTGTTTGTTTACAGTGCAAGTTGAAAGTGTGATAACTGTGAGATTCATTCAGTAATTCAGTTTTACACACAGAATGTGAAACTGTCAGAGATTCATTGTTAGTTAAAGATGTTTATAGTGAAAACACAATGACTGATGGAATGATGAGGAAGTAGGTAAGGATGTTTAATGAGAGTCAAACTAATTTCTACGCTGAGCCCCAGCGTGGTTGGCCTTCTGTTGCCAATGATGATTTAGTGAGGAAATTCGAATGAAAAATCTAAGAGAACAGACTATGACATTTCTTTCAGGCCAATTACCACAAATTTCCAGAACAGCTTTGCACAAAATTGTTTCAGATCACTTACGTTACCACAGGTTGTGCTCAAGATGGGTTCACAAAATGCTCAGTGATTGTCACAAAACCAAGTGTCTTGGAAGTGCATTGATGTTTCTCACACGGTACATTGAAGAAGGAGAGGACTCCTTTAATCAAATTGTGACAGATGATGAGACTTGGGTACTTCATATCACACTGGAATCAAACAGCAATCATTGGAGTGGAGACACTCTTGATCTTCCACAAACAGAAATTCGAGACAACAATGTCTCCATAGAAAATCATATGCATGGTGTTATGGGACCCAAAAGGTGTACTGGTTGTTGAATTTCTCCCGAGAGGTGACACCATCAATGCAGCCAGATACTGTGACTTTGAAAAACCTTTGATGTTCGATACAAAACAATAAGAGAGGGAAGCTCAGCAGAGGTCATAGAAAACTAAATGCAGATGTTTCTGGTACAATGCATTTCTCCTGGAGTTGTGTCTCTGAAGGTTCATTGAATTGATTAACATAAAATTTAAGAAATGAAATAACTATTGCACAGATTGTTTCACATGTTTTATGTTTGTAACTGCTATGTTGTTAATACCGTTTTTGGTGAGAACAGGCACACACTCAGGTTATGTTATGTAGTTACTTGCCTATAAAAGAGGGGCATTGGTGTATACTTATGAGTGCTCTGAAACTCCATTGTTTATTTTCTTGTTTGTGTTAAAATTACAAGTTTATTTAGTAATTCAAAAACAGTGTTAACTAGTGATAGTTTCTGAAAGAGAGTCACAAGCAGTGGCAAGCTCTTCATGTGTGACACCCCTGAATTGTTGGGATAGAGAACAGCTGGAGCATATGGTGTGGAAAAAGGCAGAACATTCTAGAGATACAACAAAAGTATTCACCATCTCTTCCTGTTCAGTATGTATCACACAACTACCTGACACAGCAAGCTAGGATGGAATCCAAAAACTCAAAGTAGGCCAGTCACTTTATGCTGCCATGCATACTATGCTTCCACTGGTATTGAAGTTACAAATGAGATGTATCCAGAAAGTAAGTACCATTTTGCATTCCCACCGCTGCTGTGCTGCGATAGGGATTATGCACATTCACTCTAGTCTTCCTTGTTCGTCTGCTCTCAACCGACACCATTTTGGTTGCTCTGCATTGTGTTGTTTGTTTACAGTGCAAGTTGAAAGTGTGATAACTGTGAGATTCATTCAGTAATTCAGTTTTACACACAGAATGTGAAACTGTCAGAGATTCATTGTTAGTTAAAGATGTTTATAGTGAAAACACAATGACTGATGGAATGATGAGGAAGTAGGTAAGGATGTTTAATGAGAGTCAAACTAATTTCTACGCTGAGCCCCAGCGTGGTTGGCCTTCTGTTGCCAATGATGATTTAGTGAGGAAATTCGAATGAAAAATCTAAGAGAACAGACTATGACATTTCTTTCAGGCCAATTACCACAAATTTCCAGAACAGCTTTGCACAAAATTGTTTCAGATCACTTACGTTACCACAGGTTGTGCTCAAGATGGGTTCACAAAATGCTCAGTGATTGTCACAAAACCAAGTGTCTTGGAAGTGCATTGATGTTTCTCACACGGTACAGTGAAGAAGGAGAGGACTCCTTTAATCAAATTGTGACAGATGATGAGACTTGGGTTGTTGGTAGCTCAGCATAGGAATTGTTCTGCTTCATGTTAATGCTCAGCCACACACTGCAGGTGTCACACAAATTTTTATTTAGCATGTTGTGTGTGAGAAGTTCAACCGCCAGCTATACAGCCCTCACCTGGCAGCATCTGACTATCATTTGTTCTTATATCTGAAGTGGGAGCTTGGCAGGAAATGTTTCCAAAGTGACAACAAAGTGAAACTCGGTGTGCAGCAATGATTCTCATCATTAGCAGCATTGTTCTATGAGGTAGGACTAGATAAGTTGATTGACTGCTACAATACGTGCCTCAGTAATTGCGAAAACTATGTGGTAAAGCACTTCCATTTTGTCCATTTTGACCTTCGCCGGCCGCGGTTGCCGCGGGGACTGAGGCTCTCCAGTCACGGTCTGCGCAGCCACTACGGTCGGGGGTTCGAATCCCCCCTTGGGCATGGATATTTGTGCCGTCCTTAGTCTTAGTTAGTTCATAAGTAGTTTGTAAGTTTAGGGACTGATAACCCCGTAGTTAAGTCCCATAGACTATACAAACATTACCTTTTGACCTTCCCTTTACCCCAGGGAGGCGTATGCTGCTTATATAATTTCCATAGTTACACTATTGCCCTACATACACAGCTCCAAGCTATTACTGTTAGCCTGTCTCTATCTGATTTTAATCTTTTCCTGTGTAATGTCTATACACCCTCTTTGTCCATGAGGCAGACCTTTTGCTTCTCATTGATCAGCTTCCCCCTTTGGGGCTCTCCATGCCACTGTCAGAGAGGCACACACCTGGTGGATATCTTTAACCACCTTAATCTCATTTGTATCAATACTGGCAAACCAACAATTCTTTTGGATTCCACGTGTACTGTAGCCCACTTGGATTTTTCAATCAGTACTCCTCAGCTTGCCTAACATTTCGAGTGGTGTGTTCTCTCAGTTACACAACCAAACGACCACTTTCCATGTGTTATTAGCCCACTAAAGCCTAATTCATAACCACATCCATGCAACTGGCAGTTTTATTCTTCGTTGGTGTCTTTCCATGAACACCAATTCTTCAGTAATGCTGAGCAGGTCAATTATCTTACTGCTAAAATCCTCACTGCCCAAAAATGTTCTATTCCTCAAACCCCTCCATTGCCGTGATGTGTACCCCTGTTCCCCGGTGGACTGAGGCATGCCTTGATGTGCTCAGAGCTTGGAGACACTCCCTCCACATCCTTAACCACCATGCCAAATTGCAGTAATGTATCCAGTATGAAAGACTGCATGCACTGCCTCTTTAGAGAGTGTAAATGGACTAGTTGGCTTTCATTTACCAGCTCTTTGAACTGTTCTACTCCCACTTTGGTTGCTTGGGGCAACCTCCAACGACTTTCGGGGCCGTCGGCTCACCCTCCGATTTCTGGTCTGACTGTGGTGAATACAGTGGACCCTGTAGACACCTTTAACATCCTGGGCTGCCATTTTGCTGAGATTTCCAGTTGCACATACTACCCTCCCATTTCCTCCCCCGTAAACAGGTGGTGAAAGTGAGGGTGATATGTTTCTCCTCTCAGAACGGTGAATGCTATGATGTCAAGTTTACTATGAGGGAGCTTCATCACACACCCTCTTCATCTCGACACTCCTCTCCGGGACTGGATGGCATTCATGTCATTCATGTACAGATGTTAAGACAGCTTTCTTCTTCAAACCTATAATCGCATCTGGACCAAGGACACATTCTCCAGCTGTTGGCGTGAAGCCATAGTCATTTCCATACCTAAGTCTAAAAATAAACATCTTCCTTCCAGCTACCATCCATTTTTCTTCACCAGTTGCATCTGCAAAGTGCTGGAACGAAAGATTTGCGGTCGTCTGGTATGGTGGCTGTAATCTCAGAATCTCATAAAATGAGGTTTTCACCGGTACCACTTTTGTCACCCTTTGAACCCATATTATGAACAACCTCTTGTAGAAGCACCAAACATTGGCTGTGTTTCTTGATTTGGGGAAGGCATATGATACCTGTTGGAAACCAGGTATACTCCAAACATTACATGCTGAGGATTCCGGGGCTGCCTGCCCATTTTTATTTGGGGATTTTTATGAGAGCATGTTTTTAAAGTGTTTGTGGGTTCGATCCTGTCAAACACTTTCTCTCAAGAGAACGATGTACCTCAGGGCTCAGTGTTAAACAGCACACTTTTTGCCAACACAATTAACATGGACAGTCTTATGCCATGCTTTTCAGCTTCTCTCTTCATTGATGACTTTACAATTTTCTGCAGCTCTCAGTGTACTTGTCTGCTTGAGTGGGCATCTCTATTCATGAAGCACCAGTAATAGCTTCCGTTTTTCATCTGACAAGACAGTGTATATGAATTTCTGGTGGTGTACTGAATTTCTTCTGCCATCTCTTCATCTTGCTCCAATCACCCTTGTATTCATTGATACAACTAAATTCCTAGGGCTAGTGTTTGACAGGAAACTCTGTTGGTCTTTCCACATATTTTTTTGGTAGCTCACTGTACCCACAATCTCAATGTTCTACATGCACTGTGAGGTAATTCTTGGGGAGCGGACCCAGCCACACTTCTCAGCTGTACCGATCCCTTGTCCATTCAAGAGTGGACTATGGGTGTATTGTCTATTCATCTGCATGTTCATTCATTTTAAGTTGTCTCAACATGATCCACCATCACAGGATTCATCTAGCCACAGGAATATTTTAACGCAATCTTGTTTGGATCCTCTATGCTGAAGCTGCTGAATTGCTGCTGTCCTATCAATGGGAAATCCTCATTAGTCATTAAGAGTGCCAGTTGTCATCTATGTGTAGTCACCCATCTTATGCTGTCTTTTTAAATTCCTTGGACAACCAGTATGCAGCTAGCCCATCTTCCCTACTACCTCCTGGAGTTCACTTTAGGTTGCTGCTTCAGTGACTTGACTATACACTCCCTGTAATATTGTTGATGGCCTTGGGTCCTTCCCCTCCTTGGCTCCATCCCAAAGTTTCTGTGAACCTTGCTCTCCATTCATGTCCAAAAGACAATACCCCAGGTTCGGTGTAACTTAGCCAGTGTCTTCCCCTTCACACACAGTTTAGAGAGAATTTCTTTTTCTACACCGATGGTTCCAAAACCAACCTTGGTGTTGGGTGTGCCTTTGTACTCAGCATCTATTCTTTCCAATATTGTCTTCCTGACCTGTGTTCAATCTTTACTGTGGAACTCGTTGCTCTCAATTAGACCATATGGTACATCAGACATCGATTTGATTTGATTTGATTTTTCAGGGAAGCCAAAACAGTCTTGGTCCAACCCGCCACTGCCCGCACCGAAACTAAGTTTATTGTGCGGTATCGCTCCCTGTATATCTAGTAAAGCCAACCCATGCCCTTGAACAGTGCAAGAAGTCCCTTTACCAGTTTTTTATTAGACACAATTTCTTCGGGTCTGGTTGTCCCAAATGTTCTGTGCCTTCTACTCTCCAATGCAATGCATTCGAAGATTAGATGTGATGCAGTTTCATCACCGTCATCACAGATCCTGCATTTAGGGTCCTCTTCTGTTATTCCCATTGTATGTAGGTGTTTTTTGAAATTCACATGGCCTGTCAGCAATCCAACCATGAGTCTAATCTCTCTCCTGTTCAGACCCAGGATTGCAGAGCTTCTTTTAAAACATGGCTTTGGCATCATTACCTTGCCATGTATTTGTTGATGGACTTTGGTCCAATATTCTACATGCTGTCTTCTGAGCCAGTTACATAGCTCCAATTTGATCATTGCCTTGGTGATTGTCAGGACAGGTTCCGGTCCAATAAATGGAGTCTCTGCCCCCCTCCTGGCTAACCTGCC
This sequence comes from Locusta migratoria, assembly GCA_026315105.1. Taxonomy (NCBI): domain Eukaryota; kingdom Metazoa; phylum Arthropoda; class Insecta; order Orthoptera; family Acrididae; genus Locusta; species Locusta migratoria. The sequence continues at coordinate 664,747,695 of CM048755.1, read as the reverse complement.
GGCATGTTCGCTGCCACTGATCCCCGAGTGGCCAGGGACCCACAATAGGTTTACTCTATTGCTTTCCCCTAGCTCCACCAGAACCCTGTGACATTCTGCAACAATTTTAGACCTTGTTGCAAGAGCTGCCAGTGATATCAGGGCTGCCTGGCTGTCTGAATAGATATAGATGCTATGATCTTTATAGCACCTACACAAATTCTCCTCCACACACGCCCTGATGACAGTAATTTCGGCCTGGAATACTGAGGCCAGTTTCCCTAGAGAGATGACGCCCTCCAGTCGTGGCTGCACCCCATATACCTACGGCCCCAACGCCTTGGTCTGATTTTGACACGTCAGTGAACCAGACAATATCCCCCGTACAGTGTCGAACTATTTTCTCCCACTGCTCCCTACTTCAAATTGTTATATTGAAAGGCTTGTTGAAGCAGTATGGGGTTATAATATAGTCGGCTGGCATTTCCCCAACCTTTCCTATATTTACCTCACTCACTATTTTAGTGTGTGATTCTGGATATCCCAAGCAGTTCCAGTTGTTGCCAGTTTTGAGTCTGTATGCACCAGCCGCTGCTTCCATCTTGACCCAAAGGTGTAATGGGGCCATATCCAGCATGGTTTCCATCCCAGCAGTTGGTGTGCTGCTAATTCCGCCTGTTATGGCTAAGCAGGCTAATCTCTGCACCTTACCAAGCTCTTTAGCAGCAACCTGTTGTTCTACCTTCTTCCACCACACGACTGCCCCATAGGTGATCCTGGATCTAATCACCGTTGTGTATATCCAGTGCATACCTTGGGGCTCAGGCCCCAATTTTTGCCACAAGCTCTCCTGGTACTTACAAGAGTACCCTTTGCCTTGGAGCAAATATTCCTAACATGAGGGGTCCATGTCAGTTTCTCATTAGGATAACCCCTAGATATTTCACTGTCCCCTTCACAGGTAACGCTTCATTGAAAAGCTTTAGATTCCAACTTGAATGTTGGATATGTTTCTTTGTGAATGGTACAACAACAGTCATCTTAGGACTAACCCCCAGAACCTGTTTTCTGCACCAGTCTTGCACAATGTCCAACGCACCTTGTGCCATATTCTTGACTGTGTCAGCAAATTTGCCAAGTATTACTATGACAAGATCATCTGCGTATCCTTGGCAAAAGTACTGCCTAGAGTTTAATTCTCCAATGAGATCATTCACCACTAGATTCCACAATAAAGGGGAAAGAACTCCTCCTTGCGGGCAACCCCTAGTGGTGTTGATTACCATATTTTCATCCATCATGGTAGCCTCTACCTTTCTTCCACTGAGCATGGCCCTAGTCCACCTACATATAGTGGTCCCTAGGTCATGCACCTCTGCTGCCCTAACCATGGAATCGAAGGTCATGTTGCTAAAAGCCCCCTCGATGTCCAGGAAGATACAGAGGGCTATTTCCTGAAAATGTAGTGCTTTCTCTACCTTCCCAATGAGTTGGTGGAGAGCTGTCTCACTTGATTTACCTGGCTGATATGCATGTTGGTTTGAATGTAAAGGAGCCCTACTTAACCTCCTTTCTCCAACATGCACATTAACCAGCTTTTCCAATGTCTTAAGAATGAAGGAGGACAGGCTGATTGGTCTCATATCCTTGGCCTTGATATGATCAATTCTCCCTGGTTTTGGAATGAAGACAAGCTTCACTACCCTCCAGGCATTGGGAATGATTCCTGCTGCTAGGCTAACCCTGAATAACCTGCATAGAAATCTAATAAGATTTTCCCCTGCTTGTTGCAGGAGAGCTGGAAAGATTCCATCAGGGCCAGGTGAGTTGAACGGTTTAAATGTTCCCACCGCCCATCGGACCTTACTGAAATCGGCACACTCCTTGGCCAAATCCCAGTCCTCTTTGCGAATACCTGAGAACCGTTGTCTCTCAGGAATCGCATTCTGGTCTGAGTTATCCCCCAGAGTATATTGAGGAAAGTGAGTCTTGAGTAGCAGTTCCAGCGTTTCATGTGCTGTCTTTGTATACTCCCCATCCTCCTTCCTCAATGTTCCTCCTGGATTAGTTGGTACCCTAGTAAGGATTTTATGAAGTCTCGCTTGAGCAGCCGTGCCCTCCACTTCCTCACAGAATACCTTCCAGGATGCCTCCTTTGCCCGTCTGATGGCAAGGTTGTAATTGACAAGGGCCTCACAATACTTTGCCCATTGTCCTTTGCGCCTCGCAAGGTTAAACAGTCTTCATACATGTTTCCTGTGCATTTCCAGGTTATTATTCCACCAAGGCACACTCCTATTTGTGCACTTCTTGGTGATTGAGCAGTTGTCCTGGTATGAGGTTACTATAGCAGAGGTTACGGCCTCTGCTACTTCCTCAAACTCTGCTGGATTCCTTATCGAAGTTTTAATTTCCGATAGGATGAAGTCAAGGTCTCTCCTATATGTCTCCCAGTCTGTTATCCTGGGATTCCTATAGGCCATGGTCTGCCTGGTTCCCATTTCAACCTTGAATTTAATATACATGTGATCTGATGAGGATGGCTCCAGGACCACATGCCTCTGTTTGACATAACTTCCCATCATCATGGAACCCAAAGTTATGTCAATTACTTCTTCCCTTCTAATATTCCTGAATGTAGGTTCATCACCCCTATTCAGGATCTCCAAGTTGTTAGATAGGAGAAATTCAAGAAGGTGCTCACCTCTACTGTTGGTGTCCTTGCTGCCCCACGATAGATTGTGGTCATTGGCATCACATCCCATCACCAGTTCGTCACCTTGCCGATGGCAGGCTTCCGTCAGTCGCCTCACTTCCAAAGAAGGAGGAGAGCTGTCTTCGTAAGGAAGGTATGCTGAGGCCAAAACAGTTTCCCTAGTGATATCTTCCTCATGTTGCTGCATCCTGATGGTCACCAGGTCCCTGGAACAAAAATCCATCATTGGTATGAAAGGTATTCCATTTCTAACATAAATGCATGTTCTGGAGTTTTTCAGATTTCTAGCATAAATCAGTTTACCTCCAGTACCGAGGCCCGATACAGCCCCTTTGTATAAATAGGGTTCTTTTATCAGGGCCACGTCCACCTCTTGTCTCCCCAGGCGACTGCTCAGGGCAGCAGTGGCCCCTTTACTGTGCTGCAGGTTTATCTGCAGCACTTACAGTCCCCATCTAGCTGCCATTATTGCTTTTAAGGTCTTTGATTACCCTGACGGCGACTTGCGAGAACCCTAAAAACAGTTTCAGGCCTTGCTCTCGCATTGCCTTCAGGGAGTTCTCTCCGACCTCCACCACCAGGGTTCGTCCTTCCGGAACGACCTTTTGGTTAATTACCCTCCAATCCTCTGTCGAGACTTTTGGGTTCTAGAACCTTATTTTCTCGAAAAGAGTCTTCGGAGGGACATCCTTAAGGATCTTTGGTACATATATTGAGACCTTTGTGGTCTTCAGGAGTTCGGTTGCTGTCTTGACCAGCAGCTTCGCGTCGTCCCTTGGGGATATCATGGGCACCTTGTCCTTAAGCCATCCTGCTGAGTGCTCCCCTCGCAGACAAAAATGAGGGCACTGCGATCTAGATAAACGCTCCTGAATTTGGGTCCTGGACCAGCGTCCCCCCCAATCTCTTCAAAGAGGGCCATCTGCACGAGCTCCTCCTGCTGCGAGGTGATGCTCACCAGTGGGTATCCTTCTTGGACAACTGCCATTCTAAAGACCGAGACTGCAGTACTATAGGTCTGTTTCCCTATTTCCTGCCTCAGCCTTTTAGGATCTCGCTTGTCCAGAGAGGAGGGAGTCTTAGATTCCTCCCTAACCCTCTTGCCACCTGTCTTTGACGTCGATGGGGTCTGTGTATCCCCTTCTACCTGAGGCAGTTTCTTTTTGGGTGTCTTGGGCTCAAGCCCTTTTGATTCCCTCCACTTATGCTTAGAAAGTCATTCTTTTCCATCCTTTTGCTTCTGTTCCTTGAGAAGTTTCCTCCTCTGAGCCCCAGACAAGGCCTTAATCCTAATCTGGTCCAACTTCTCTGTAACAGTTCCCACTTCTTGCTCAGGTCTAGACCCTGATTCAGAAGTAGGAGTGCACACCATCGGTCCTGATCCCGATGTCTGAGTATCTGAGGTTTCAGATTGCCCCTCAGATTCTTTTAAAATACTTTCTTTCTCTGTGTTCATCTTAGTCCCACGAGATTTGGGGATTTATATGGTCCACACCACGATAACCCCGCGCGGTGCAAGGCTACTTACTCAGGGAGGTCGCCTGGTATCCCTGAGGCTCCGTTCGAGACACATCCACCCATGTGCCACGTACCCCTCGGCATGGATCGCATCACACCTTGGGTTGGGAAAGGAATTGGGAAAGGACTGGGAGAGGATAAGGAAGATGGTACGTTGTGGGACACGCTTGGTCAGATCCATTAGCTGAGGCCTTTCCGGCAGTGGGTTCTCTACCTTCGGTATAGCCCTCAGCTTCACACATATACGCAAGCCTCTCCACCCGCACAGAATTAATATATTGACTGACAACTGCATGGGCTCCCAAATGGAGTGCATAGTAGTAGCCAGTTTTGTTTTAGAGAAGGAACTGGATAAGTTTAAAACAAATGATCTACCAGGTTGGGTTGGAAACAAGATTTGGTGAGTAATCTGTGGCCCTGGTCCCCTTACATAGCTTGTAGTTATCACAAAACTCTAGCCCCAGAGCAAAGTCCCAGACAACTGGAAACTAGAGTAGTTGATACCTGTTTATAGAAGAAGGGTAAAATAATGGACACACAAAAATAAATGCAGTCCAACATCATCAATGTTGGTTTGTTCCAGATTTCTTAAACAAATACTCTGTTTGGATGTTATTTTATTTTATTCATTTATTTTATTTGAGATAAATATTTCATAGATCCATTATCCCATGATACACATGAATGTGGAATGAATGGATACAGTACAGATACAATACACTCGGGGCTGTATTTACGCAGGTGCAACATGTGCATCTCCACAGAGTGGCAAAATTTTGGGGTGGCAATTGAATCACCATTATTCAAAGTTTTGATTACAGCAATAAATTTTTAAATTCAAGTTATTGTGATGATAGCAGTGGTGTACCAGAGAGGGGTTTTATTTATTTATTTTAATCCCAGATGCTGGTGGTGGGGTGGCATAAAATAAATAACTGCACAGGGGTGTCACATACCATAAATATGACCCCAAATAGAACACGTTACGGCATGATATGCATGGGTGTGGAATGAGTCACAACAAATTCAATACAAAGATGAAATAAGGATAAAATACAATACAGATACAATACAAAGCAGATGCAGTTATTTTATACGAATTCATAAGGAGCTACAAAACAGAGGTTTTTAAAAAAGTACTGATCAGTTGAGGTCGCAAATCAAATCCATAAGCCTGAATTTATACTCACATTAATTATGTAAATAATTATGTTGAAATTTAACAGCTTCTGTGCACAGATCAGTGTGGTTTTAGAAAATATCATTTGTATGAGGCTCAACTTGCACTTTTTTCACATGACATGAAGTGCAATGCAGATGATATATTCCTAGATTTTGGAAAAGTGTTTGACATGGTGCCCCACTACAAACTGTTGATGAAACACAAGCATAGGTATCATAATAGGATTTCAGAGGTGGTGAATCTAATGCAGAGGAGAAAGTTGGATGTACTGGGGTTGGCACTTGGCAGAGACAAGGTAGAAAAAAGAAGAAAGATGTATGGAACTGCAGAAAAGCTACTGATTGTACTGGAGTGTGAATAGTGAAGCAAAAAGAAGTGGAGTGGGAGAAGGTTTGAGGGATGATATGAAGGAAGAAGTAAAGGGAATAAGTGACAGAATTATAAGAGTAACACTAAAGTGAAGAAGCTTGGAGATAGCCCAGGTATATGCCCCTCAAGGGCAACATACATCTTAGGAGAAGGAAGAATATGAGGAAGAGTTATAACAACAGTTAAGTGGCCATAGCATTATAGTCATTGGGGATTTGAATGAACATGTGGGAAGTGATAGACAAAGATATGAAAATGTAATGGGAGTTGAAGGATGGGGCGGAACGAATGTTGAAGGGAAAAAGTTGCTGGATTTCTGTTGTGTTCTGTTCAATCGTATCTTGCAAATTGTTTACTGGGTTAATAAGATCACTGAAAGTTGACTGGTGTGTCCATTAATCTATCAAACTCCTCTGTCCGTTTGCGGTCTATGCAGTGTACTTAAGGTTAGTTTATTGGTACATTGCACTTGCATGGTAATCAGAAAATGTGTAGAATTATGTTTGATGTATTCTATCTGTTGGAGGCCTGTCGCATTTTCCTGCATTGTGATAACAAATCGAAAGAGTCTCTAGTTGGGGTGCGATAGAAGTGTTGCGATCATTATATTGCACATATGCAGTTGTTCTGTAACAAACAAACAAAAGTGTATACACAACATGTTTGATGCTTTCTATATGACGCTCTTCTCGCACTGTGTGCTGACGTTTGTGAGACCTATGGTGCACTGATTTCGTCTTTAAGTTGCTGCTTTAAAGGTTTTTGTTTGTGTAATACTATTCCGAGAGAGGATGATAGCACAGACAGCCTCATTGATGAATGTTTTTGCCTCTAGAGAGTCTACTAAATTTCATTGTGTTTAACCCTAGCATTACCAACGTATTTTTTGTTACATGTAATACCAACGGGGGGGGGGGGGGCTCAAAGGCCCATAGAGAATACCACAATTTATTTTATCATAAATCAAGTTTATTTACTTCTGATACCTCTAATAACAATTCAAAATGCTTAGACATTATTTTTGTACACTGGATAATAAAAGATGTAATTATAATAGGAATAAAATGAACAAATCACGAGATTCAGTTTATATATTTTTGGAGCAATGTTTCAAAATAGCGTTTTCTTATAAAAACGACTTTTTTAATTCGATACACTACATGAAGCAAACAAAATTTACTGTCTCATCCTGCAATGCATTTTTCACACAACACTGTCTTCCTGCAGTGTTTTCCACAGACGTGTTTGTGGCATTGAGAGCAGCTAACAGTTGACTTTCCCAGCTTGTTGTACTTGATCCTTTTAGATGCAGCTTATTGGCAGCATAGGTGGCACCGTCCACGTGTTCCTGGTTCTGCTGTTGAGGGTGATGGTTCTACAGAGCAGCTGAGCTTCCGTTGTGTGAGGCTTTCCATTGCCATTATTACTGGCTTCTGAAGTCCATACAAATTTTGGCTCCGTTTATCTACATGAGATCTTATTAGTTCAAGACCTAAGTTAGTGATAAAAACTCTTCTGCGGTTTAGAAAATTCTTTTTCCAATTCGGAAAGTTGAGGAGGAAGAGTGAATATGCATTTATTGTTGCTATGTCAATGAGTGTGTAGAAGAGGGACAAAGGCCACCTTCTTGTTCCTGCCTTTGTGCTGTAATGTCTTGCCATCTGGTCTATGGTGTCCACGCCTCCCTTTGTAGAATTATAAAAAAGATTTATGTTAGTCTTTTTTGAGTCTTCATTCAACACCCCTTCTGAGTGATAAGTTGAAAGCATCAACAGCAGTCGCTTTGGCTTCTCGTGGACTAGCGTTGATGCAAGAGTAAATGGTGGCCTCTGTGTCTGAGGGTCAGTGTAAGCGAAGATGGAAGAGTGTAAACTGCGGCCATTTGTAGTCTTCAGCTCTTCAGGTATGTGTCGTCTGTTCGACTGTAGGGTTCCAACAAGTGTGAGGTGAAAATCATTCCGTAGAGTCTCAGCAAGCTCCACTGAAGTATAGTACCGATCTGTGGTAACATTACGGCCTGATTTCTCAATAGGTTTTATTAGTCTCTTTACAACTTCCATCGGTCAATTTGGATGCTGTGTATTTCCTGACTTGCCTGTATAGATTTCCATGCTGATCACATACCTAGTCTCAGAATCAGACAGCTTTCGAATCAGAATGCCGTATTTTCCAGGTTTTTCTTTTAGAAACACCTTGAATGGACAACGACCACGGAACAAAGACAACATCTCATCCACTGTTGTATGTAGACCAGGAATGAAATACAATGGAAGTGAAGAATTGAAGCTTTCAAAAATTTCCCTCATTGGAGCAAACTTGTCAGTCTGGCGACGGATTTCTCTTGTGTTCTTATCATCGAACCTCAATATTTTAGTCAATTCGAAAAATCTGTTCCGACTCATTGATCCATAGTACACTTGTCGGCCCTGAAGCAAAGACCATAAATCTTGGACAGGTATCTTATTGTCATGATTTGAACCCATGATTAGCAAGAGTCCTATATAACAAAGTAACTCATCTTCATCTGTGTGCTGAATACCTAGTCGAGAAGCCTCTTCATTTGAGTGTAGTTTTATTAGATTCATAATATGAGGTGTAAAAAAGAGCTCTATAGCCTCTTTCGGAGACGCAATTCTTCCTTGTTGTCTTAGCCCCAGTCTTTCCCGCACTATATTTTGTACAGAACGCCGATATTGTCGAGATGGCTTCGTAATATACTCTCGTCCACTTTTTGCAATGAATTTATCACATTCGGTATCATTAGCATCTGGTGGATTGGCTTCAACCTCACCTTCATTCTCAGACGATGAATCAGTTCTAATTTCTTCCACGTCATCATCCACTTCACTTTCCTCTAAATCTGATTCGTTCAAAACTTCTTCTAGCACTCTTTCAATAGAACTATCACGTAAACGTTGTCTATTCATGTTGCTGGTTCAACAGCAGCATGAACACTGAAAATAACAATGGTCCGCTTCATAATAATATGTTTGAAGGCAACAATGCAAAAGTTAAGACAACAATGCCAAAATTCGTTTCTTGTTAAGAATTTGAAATGAAAGACTGAACCTCGTAAATCTTTCCTTGTTATTACCAACAGGGGGGCTTCTAATGCCCACAGACAATTAAATCAAGTAAGTGAATTTTAATTAATTTTTATTCAGAAATTCTGTAATCACTCAATAGTAAATTCAATAACGAACAATTACCTTTTCTTTCAAGTTCAGATATCAAAGGATGTGGATACAACATAGAATTACTGAGTCAGTGGGCCTACGTGGCCCCCACGTTAGTAATGCTAGGGTTAAGCGTTGTATACTATTATTATTAGGATGGATCATCTATTGTCATCTGTACTTTGACATAGGACTTTGAAATAAATGAGGTTTGTCAGTGTTTTGTGGTGATGGCTAACTTTTTTTCTTTTAATGATCAGGTGTTGCGGTGTGTAGATTAGCATTCTAGTTAATAGAGTAGGCATCTTCGTTTGCGGTAGACAGCTACTTGTAATTATCGATTTTAAAAAAATACATCCGAGTTCGGATTAGTGGATTGAAAAAAGAAATCTTAGTTAATACAGGAGCTTGAATTATGTTTGGAGTAAGAATTTTTGTCTCCCTCTGTCTCAATTTGGGGTAAAGGGTGGGTCGATCTTGCTCTACCGAACTGAAAATCTGTTGTATGTATGTTGCATCCTACCTATCTGGCAGCTAAAGTATTACCTTTATGTCCTCTCGGTTAGGGAGGGAGATGTTTTCAGTTCTGTGATTGCTGTATTGGCGAAGAAGGATGTTGTTAGGTCAGTGCTTTCGAAAAAAGAAAAAACGTTTTAGTGTAGATGGTCAGAAATCGGTAAACTGCTGATGTTAAATTATTTCATGCATTTTTTTATTGTCTATTGTGACTCTCCAAGGAAATACCATTGTACCATAGGGTTTAGTTTTGTTTAAACAATGAGAAACAACAATTTTAAACCTCTTCTAGAGTGCTCAATTATTGGTAATTGTAATTTTGACCTGTGTCAGATAAATGTTGTAAAGAATTGGAGCATTTTGAAAAGAATCATTTGCAGTGTTTAATATTCTAACAGGGTATGGTTGTTAGAGAGAGAGAGAGAGAAAGAGAGAGAGAGAGAGAGAGAGATAGAGAGAGATTCCCTTTGATGTTTCAGCAAGATGGTTATACACAAGTTGTGTACTGCTGTAGCAATTGCTTTATAAAGGAAATAAGAGGTAAAATGAAACTATCTGAATTTTCTCATCTAGAAGAATTGTTAGAAGGCGCAGAACTGGATATTAAAAATGGTGGATTACAGGAAGATGTGGAGTCTGAAAACTTACCTTCCCTGTACCTGTCAAAATACTGGTTGTGGGAGGAAATAGAAGACATTGGTGTCAGTCTAAGGAAATGTAAAGACTTAGTACATTTCGGAAATAATTGTGTGCATTGTCTAATATTGTAACATGGCATGGTCGCTAAAGAGAGAGAGTATTAAATTTCAGAACTTGATAATTTTGTTTTAAGAGTGGCCACAAAGTGCGGCTGGTATGATTTGTGAGAAAGAGTGGGTTGTTGTTAGTCTGTCTATGCAATGGAGCAGGTATGCGAAGACATGATTGTATTACTCATCGGTCTGCATTGGAAGGGGGTCTGACGCTGACCATTGTTGTTGGGCACCCGCCCGTGCTCAGCTCCGTCATGGCACATTCAAATAAATACTCCTTAAATGCAATGTGGGCTATGCCTGTAAAAGTGGTGTCTGTAGAGGTCTTGGGTATGCATCGAAAGAAGGTTTTGTTGCCTCTTGAATTATTTGGAGATGTAAGTTGGATGTCTTTTGAATGAGAACGCTTAAAATAATAATAAAACGCTATAATATTTTGTTTAAACATTTGGCATATGTTTATCAATAGGTCTGTAAAAACTGTTTTTTGTAGCTTGCCGAGAGAACACTGTGTGAGTGTGTGTGTGTGTGTGTGTGTGTGTGTGTGTGTGTGTGTTTGCGATCGCAATGGAGATTGAGCTGTATTCACTTCACTGTTAGGTTTTTTTTTTTTTTTTTTTTTTTTTTTTTTTTTTTTTAAACGAAGTTGTCCTCTAAATCATACATTGCTTGTGATTGCCATTTCCGTTGTGTCTATTGAGAAAACTGTTTAAGGTAGTTGTGTTATACCCTACTTGTTATTTGTCATTAGTCCTTAAGAGCGTCATTGTGTTACTAAGTTAAATTACATATTCGATGTGAAGGGTGCTATTGTTCATGCTGTCCTTCCAGGAAGGATGGGTGGTGGCGTCCTTTGATTAGTGGTCGGGAAAGTGGCCTAGGGTGGAGGGCTGGGGGGATAACGGTACCTGACCCTCATGGCACTAACATAGACGGGTGAATCTCAGTGGCTCAGAACCCCCGCTCTGCGGCGCACCAGTCACTACGGTCGGGGGTTCGAATCTCCCTTCGGGCATGGATATTTGTACCGTCCTTAGTATTAGCTAGTTCATAAGTAGTTTGTAAGTTTAGGGACTGATGACCCTGTAGTTAAGTCCCATAAGCTGTACAAACATTTGAACATCAGAACCCCCATTACTACACTACTGATTCTTTTGAAACGCATTAATAAATGAACAGCCGCATCACCACTTAGGGCCTTTATATTTCTACAGCGTCCTTAATAGCACTGTTTAATATTTAAAACTCATAAATGGGCTCTTAGGCGAGACCGGGGCACGTAGGCCATATATTATTTTTATTTTTTAAAATTACTTTATTTAACATATTTAATTTGGAGAAGTCTTACTGAATCTGAATGGCAATTATTAAGCTTGAAAATATGAGTTAAAGTAAAAGAAAACAATAATTACTGGGTCAATCTGCCCCTACCTCAAGGTAAGTTGGCCCAGAGGCTGCAACACATATACAGATGTAATCTTTTGATAACTTAAACTATATAACTTTAGGAACTCAAAATAATAATTGTCAAGAAACATATTTAAATGTACATAATATCAACTTAAATATCGAGTTAAATGATTAACATTTTACTATGACAACGGGAAAGCTTAAACTTATTAGAATTTATAGTGTATTAATACAAACCATTGTCCAGATCCAAAGGATCATATGTTCAAATGTATGTAAAGCTTATGGGACATAAGTGCGTGGTCACCAGTCCCTAAACTTACAAATTACTTATGAACTAGCTTATACTAAAGACGGCACAAACATCCATGCCCGAGGGGGGATTCGAACCCCCGACGGAGAACGGCCCCGCGCATCGTATCATAGCGCCTCAATGCGCTCGGCCGCGGCTCCAGAGGATCAGCACAGTTTTAACAGTCATAAAATAGTCCACGGATTTCGTTTTTCATGCATGTCTTACGAGCCCAACACTTGCAGTTTATGGACTGAATCCATTGTGATCCAGGTTGTTCGAAGGAGGCTTGAGGCACCTTAGCCACAGTGAACCTTCCTCATTGTCATCGTCATCATCATCATCGTCATCTTGACTTGGCTGCGTCTTGCGTTTTAGGCCTCGTGCGTTTGATTCTGTTAATTCCATTCTATCATTGCTCGTACGTTCTTTTTGAAAAAGTGATTTTCTACCCAGTGATTTATTTTTTCTTTCAATGCTTTCGCTTTCTTTTTGGTCCAGTGGCGTGGTTTGAGGTTCATTTTCATTCTCCTGAGTTTTAATTCACTGTGCAGATTGATATGAAGTCTGTTTGCACTTAGTACCTTACCTCCCTAGACTTTTTCTTGGAATTCCAAACTCCTCGCTAACAGCTCTCTCAGATCTTTCTTTTTATTTTACTTCTAGCAGCGCACCTTCAGAAATCATTTCCCTTTCACTTTTTCTTTTATAATTTCGGACAACTTTTATGTTGCTACAAATAAAACAAAGGTTTGAACCAGGGTCGTAATAGATATTTTCTAAAACCAGGAAATGAACCAGATTCTCGCTATTCAGATCGCTATTTAAGATTAAAACAAAATTTACACTTTTGTGCTTTCTTTTAAAACGCTTTTTATCTCGTGAATATGATATCTTTTGCATCTCAAATGTATCAAAATATGTTTAACTTCGACAATTATGTTAATAATTTAATAAACGTGAAGAATTGTTAATATTACTACCATTAAAAATATCAAACCTTTAATCGAGTTTTAAAAACTGAAGACCCTATAGGGTGGGGCAGTTTGTCCTGGCTGGTGATCGTGCCCCGTCCTCTCCGGACCAATCTGCTCCATCGCTATCTTTCCAATAAATTCTGTTCGTCAGAAAACTCAATGAAGAAATTTAGATTGTATGCCATGTAGAAATGATATTTAGACTGCGACCTTTAACTAAACCAGTGGCTTCAGATGACTGCGGGTTCACTTCTTTCAGTGCCGGATTTTGATAGTGGCGTCCCCCCCCCCCCCTCGGCGTCTAAAGAGACAATTTGGCGTTTTCCGTCGCCCCTCCCTGCCACGGGAGCGCCAAAATGCTGCCTGCATGGGGTTCAGAAGAGAAATTGAACGCCGGCCGCGGTGGCCGAGCATTCTGCGGCGCGTCAGTCACAGTCTACACGGCCACTACGGTCGGGGGTTCGAATCCCCCCTCGGGCATGGATATTTGTGCCGTCCTTATATTAGCTAGTTTGTAAGTTAATGGACTGATGACCCCGTAGTTAAGTCCCATAAGCTCTACAAACATTTGAACATTTTGAGAAATTGAACTTCAGCCGCTCAAGCGCATTGCAACGCTGCGGCCACTGCACTGCCGCCTATATTAGTCGGCCGCGCTACGACTCGTATACGTACTGTCTTCGCGAAGTAAAACGTTTTTCATTCTATAGAACTCCTTTGAATGAGCATATAAAATGATCTGATAGGAGAACTAAACGAATAATGATAGTTTTTTTACGTCGCGTTTTTTTCCAGGGGCGCGCCGCCACTGATGCTATGTAGAAACAATCCTTAGACTGCGACCTTTAACTATACTACTCACCTGTTGCGCAAAACTTAAACATCACACATGTAACCGACGAGTAGAATTTTACTGAAACACGCACGAAACCAATTAATCACTACAGCTTGTCCCAAACAGCTCCGCCAGCCATATTGGTCCTGTCGAGGGAGGGGACAGTCCTACCGACATGCTGATTGATTTATAGGACGGTGTAGCATCTAGTGTATGCACTAATTCGACTGAGCGGTCCTGCGACTATGGCCAACTTGCCCCGGTCTCCCCTGCCTCATCAGAGACTCGATGTGACATCTGCAGTTCGCTCCAGTGTGCCATATTATGTAGCTGGCGCGGAGGATTGTTGCGGTGTTCCCGCCGCTGCGGCTTGCTGGACCTAGAGCCACAGAGGCACGTCAGTGTGTACTGGTTCGTTACGTGATCTGTGACGGTACTGTAATTTCGGCGGTCGCCTGAGCGACGGATTGCACAGCGTCATCAGTGGCTGCTTGTGCAGCTGGGTACGTCGGTCATTACTGTCGTTGTCCAAGCGACAGACGGTGCACCGCGTTTTCAGGGGCCGCTCCTGCGATGGGCCGTGTCCCGTGACGTAAGTGCTCGCTCTAGAGTTCCGAAAAAGACAGCCTGCAACGTCCGCCATTTTCATTCCCTGCGAGTACTAAACATAACACGTACCTTCTGCGAAGAGTGTTGTTTTGTTTGTGTTTAGTGAAATATTTTAGAAGTGTCCGGCGTAGAGTCTTAGATCGTGCTACTTTGAGCTTGCATTCCACTCTTGTTGACATCGATATGTGGGTTAGACACAAAAATCTCGCGTTTTCCTTAATTATTGCTGCTTTTCGTTGCAGTACGAATAAAGAAAAAGCGCAAGAAACGTATATATTTCTGTGATGAAGATCGCCTACTACGTTTCATTCTGCCTAAACTGGCCATCCAGATAAAAGTTTTAAGCGATCTTTGCATGTATTTGAATTATGAATGTCAATATGCGAGGTTTGTTTGCCGTCTTGCAATAAGTGTTTGTTGTCTGCTGTGACAAATACACCACATCGGATTTTTGTACTCGCATTGCTGAATGTACTTCTATTACGTTATTGAGAAAGTTTCAGAATGTATTAGAAACACTAAAACGAAAAATAATGTTAGTGTTCAGGATCTAGAGATTACGGTCGTAGAGCCACACGATGACGATGTTGTCAAAAGCCGTTGAATGCTATTTGAAAACCTAATTGTATAGAATGAGAGGAATAATCCTCTGTGTTGACCATGAAGTAAATAAATAATTCTGTTCCTTCTCTAAGGTTGACGGGTTTTCGTATGTAACAGCACCCTTCTCTTGTCAGTAATTCAACAATCCTTGTGAAGCAAACATTTCGTTGCCAACATTAGCACACTACGTCGGCGCAGCCGTAAGTAAAATTTACCCAGTATTCTGTGTCACTTATATTATACTCTCTTATAAATAAGCGTCAATATTGGCATTTACTAATAAGAAATTCAATTGAGGATGTATTTTGTGATAAAATAACAGGTACTATACTTTCAAAGTTCATACTAAAAGTTATGACATTGAAACTTCAAAATACCACAAATAGCATTCCGTGGTAGTTGCCTGTATCAGCACTGTACGCTTTCACAGCCGTAACTAAACTTTTTGTCCAGTATGTTTATATTTTCCGTTTTAATGTTTGTAATACTTTCTCACAATAACGTAAGAAATGTATCTTCAACAATTTGTGCAATGTTAGTAAAAAACTTTTTCATGTGGTATATTTCTCAATATATTATATAAGACACACCTATTGTGCTCTAAAAACTGTATGTTCTGGGATGTTTTGCTGTGTTGTGATATTTTGCGGCTGCTGACTCCCCACAGGCAGCTTCTCTGTTAAGAGGTAGTACTTTCAAAAGAGCTAAACAAATACTTACGTTCGAATATCAGAGACGATTTTTACTACTAAATATTGCTTAAAGTCATAATAATAAATAATATTTGCTTATAATTCATAACTGTGCGTTCGGTCCGGCTTCCCAGTTTTTGCGCCGACAGTTAACAATCCATTTTTTCTTCTCTCAGAATCTCTCGGGGGAATTGAAATGTTTGTAAATCTATCGGACCAAACTGCGTGGTCATCAGTCCGTAGCTTACAAACTACTTAAACCTAGGTAAACTAACCTAAGCGCAACACACACACCCATGCCCCAGGGAGGACTCGAACCTCCACGGCGAGCAACCGCGCGCTCCGCAGAGAGACGCTTTAGACCGCTCGGCTACTCCACCGCGGCAGTCTCTCGGGGAAACTAAACATTCTGTAGCCACCTCTGAAATGATTTGAGCAGTTTATGGCAACACAACCACCCATAATGGCGTACTAAAGTGCAGTGGCGCAAATTCTGTAGCATCGCAGTATGTTTAAATTAGGAGCTACGGGAATGAAAATGGCGGATGCTTCAGCTCGTACTTGTAGGAGAGGCCTTAGGTCGCACCAGGGACGGGTACTGCTGTTCGGTGTTTACTGTCAGTGACAGGTGCTCTGTGTTCTACGATGTTCAGTGTCGGGGTCTGACGAAGTAATCAATGTAAATATTCTTCAGATATGCATGCATGTCTCAAGGAATGACATCATTGCGACTAGAGCTTCAAAGAATACAAGAATTAATAGATTCGCAATTGCGAATGTGAATCAGCATTAGTTGTATAATTTATTTGTGCGATATGAAAATCTGTACCAGCCGGGATTTGAAACTGGATATCCCAGTTTTGCGAGTGATCGCATTAAGCATTACGCTAACCGTGCTGCATGCCTGTTGGACCAATACAAACTTCCAAATGCCACACATGGGCTATTACACACACGAGTGTTCATACATTCGATTATTTTATTTTCATACAGGGAGAGACGTTTATTACAATTCTTGCATGGCTCGCTTTGGCTTTAAATATAATATGTAATGTCCGCATTTAGCGATGTAATCATTGTAAATATCCTTCAGACATGCATGCATGCATACAAGCGGGAAATCTGGGTTCGACTCCCGGACCGGTACAAATTTTCATGTCACCTTAAATTATACAACTGATGCTGAAAGATATTCGCAGCTGCAATACATTTGTTTATTATTATTATTATTATTATTATTACTATTATTATTGCTCTGAATTGTAGTAAACTTCAAGTGCAAAGTTGTGGTTCAGAGACTGAACTGGTGCACGCCTGATGCTATATTCCAGTTTATTTATTTATTTAGCGTATGGTACAAGCTAGCCGGCCGCGGTGGCCGAGGGGACTGAGGCGCTCCAGTCACGGTCTGCACGGCCACTACGGTCGGAGGTTCGAATCCCCCGTCGGGCATGGATATTTGTGCCGTCCTTAGTCTTAGCTAGTTCGTAAGTCGTTTGTAAGCTTAGGGACTGATGACCTCGTAGTTAAGTCCCATAAGTTCTACAAACATTTGAACATTTTTTTCGTACAAGCTAAGCCGCACACAGATTGGGTAATATTTTGGAAAACAAAACATTACAAATCAGAATGACTGTAGAAAGTCGTGATGAACTATTGTAGAAATCTAGAGAGACACGTGCAATGCAGAAAAAAAGAAATACAAGAAAAATAAAATAAGTACAAACACACAGAAATGATGTAAAATGTAAGTAACTGCTTAGATTATCAAACAAATATTTAAAAATATATAGGAATAGCTTTGTTTATAAATACGGCTTCTGCTCCCTGTCACAATTTTTTATATTTATTTAGCACGATGCGTTTCGGCAAATAATTCCCATTTTCCATTCCTTTTTTTGTGTTATTCCATTTAGTTGGTGTATTTTTGATTTGTGAGGTTCTGCATTATTTCGTTGTCTTCATTGTAAAGATTAAATATGCACAAATTTTAGTGCTTGGATATCTTTACAAGTAGTTAATGGCGAAATCTTTTGAAGAACTTCTACTTACAATTTCCTTGTGGTCCATTTGTGTATAAACTCACACAAAATAAACATCACACCTAGCATTATGTGCACATAATACATCAATGTTGACAAAACAAACGTACATAAATAATTACAAAGATGTGCTTAGTTGGAGTTAACAAAGATGCAGTGAAATATTTTTCATAGCTATAATACATTTATGGAGCAAGATGTTTCGTCTAAATTATCTTGGCCACATTATGCTTATGTCTATTTACAATGGAGCTTATTTGTATTGAACATTTCTTAAAATGTTCAAATGTGTCTGAGGTCTTGTGCGACCGAACTTCGTGGTTGTCAGTTGCTAGACTGACACACTAATTACTTGTACAACTTAAACTAACGTACACTAATGACAACACAAACACCCATGCCCCAGGGAGGATTCGAACCCCCCGACCGTAGCGGCCGTGAAGACTGACTGGTGCACCGCAGACCGCTCGGCCACTGCGGCCGGCGAACATTTCTTATTCAAGTATATTGTCGAAATATCGATGGAGTAATAAATGAAGAACATAAAATGGATTTGTTTGAAGAACTGAAAGAATATTGACATCATAGCAAATATGAAGTAAAATATTAAAAGAAAAACTGGAAAGTAAATCAGTTAATTTCTTCATATATTCCAAATTCGCATGGGCTCTACCACTGGAAACAATAACTGGGGGGAACTTCGCAGGTGTTTTTGAGCAGTTACAGCAAACGAGAACAAATAGAAACCCTAACAACCTTCAAACAGATCGCGGAACTGAGATTTACAATGGATATTTCAAGACTATAATGGATCGGTATAATATAAACCACTGTTCAACATTCCCTCTGCTGAAAGCGAGTATTGTGGAAGGCCTGAACAGAACATTAAAATCTTAAATGTGGATGCGTTTTAATCTCCGAGGATCATACAAACGAAATTATATCCTCCCAGAAATATTTACCAAGTATACCTGAACCAAACACAGCACGATGTAAATGAGACCCTTAGATGTTCGAGATAATGAAATAAGCGTGTATTTCAGATTTAAAATGCTTGATCCACGATAGCAAAAGTCCATCATTGGGGATTTGGTGCGCGTGTCGAAGTACAAGACGATCTTTGAGAAATCATATCTACCAAACGGGTGAACAGATATATTCACAGTTTCCAAGGTACAGCGAGCAAATCCTAGATGTTATATCTTAAAGGACAGCAAAGGAGAGGAAATTACAGGACGTTGGGGGAAAGAGCATTAGTTAAATGACTCGGTTTCCCTGCTTCGGGAAATAGCTGAATCGACACCGGTGATTTGCTATATAATGAGATGCATGGACCACAGACACTGCAGTAGCACAACATGCGTGGTAGGAGACGCATCAGAGGAGGTGGAGGTATTCTCGATAAACTACCACTCGAGCTTAACATTCCTGGATATAACTACTGTGGACCTGGAACAAAACTTCAAAAACGTTTAGCGTGAGGTGATAAGGTGATTATAATGCTCGAAGAGGCGCAAAGGAGACACGACTTCACATACGCATTTAATAAAGATAGCCACATCGCTGATCGAGTTTTAGTTGCAAAAGTGAAAGCGATACGCGCTACGAGGGACCTTGGCTTTGGTAAATGCCTTGCAGCGTTTGCAGGAAACAATGCATCATAATATTAGGAGTGGGTTGAGTTTCCGTCAAGTCATGAATGCGACACGTCGCGCCCTAAAGAAGAATAAAGATAAGAAAGGGTGTATGAAGAACTGTATATTCATTGCACTGTATGCAGCTAAAGGCGCTCTGAAGAAAGGATCTGGACAGAGGCGATGGGTTAAATACTGGGAGTTCTACAAATACTGATAACATCAGGTGGTTTTATTCCCTTTCTAATTCCCGTTCTTGCAGGTATGTTCTCTAGTGGGGGGAGCAGCGGCCGGTGGCACGAATAGCGGATTTAGCAGGGTATGTATCACGAAAAAATGTTCAAATGTTTGTTAAGCTTAAGGGACTTAACTACGGGGTCATCAGTCCCTAAACTTACAAACTACTTATGAACTACCTACAACTAAGGACGGCACAAATATCCATGCCCGAGGGGGGATTCGAACCCCCGATCGTAGTGGCCGTGCAGACCGTGACTGAAGCGCCTCAGTCCCCTCAGCCACCGCGGCCGGCTATGTATCATGTGATACATCGAAACCGGAAGCACAGAGTAACATATACAGAGGAGCAGCCACCCCTAAACCACTGTCCTACGCTCCCCTTGTAGTTCCGTAAGATGCTAGCAGGTGTCAGGCGGATCGCTGGCTTTGGGTGCCTCTCGCACGTCAGAGGGTAGCGTGGAGGGGAGGCTGAGGGGAGAGCTCGTGCCGCCTGCCACGAGGCCACGGCTGTGTTCAGCTTGCTGGCGTTTGAGGGGAGGTGGTGGTGGGGGCAGCCGCTACCTGCCGCCTGCTCTGGCCAGTTTAAAGGGCTGCTTCTGACCGCAGCGCCATCATGGGACATCTTACGGAACTGCTGGAAACCCTCCCTCCCCGCACCCCTGAGAGTAGGACCGGGCCCTTACGGAGGTTTCCCGTCTGTATATATTTGTCTGTGCCGGAAGTTAGCTGCATATCGTTCAATGGAAGCGTCGGCGTTCATGCGAAGGAGGGTACAATACATGGAGACAACCTACACACGAAAAAGAGAAGCCAGCACTTCGTCTAAATACAGCTGTATATGTTCAGCTCATTTCCGCGAAGTACATATTGATAGACGATGTGTTTGAATATGAGACGGTGTAGTGCCTTGTATTTTCCCGTCATTTTCGGCTTACATGCACTCTTACTTGGTGCGAGTTAATTTCCTGTTTGAGTCAGTTGGAAAATTGTTTGCCGTTTTGTGGAGAATTCTGTTTGCTAGCTACTTGAGCGGTCAAGGGTATATAAAAGAACCTGTCAACCATTGAGCAGTAACAGCATAAATTATTTACTTCATGTTCACCACCAAAAAGTATTCTTGTAATTCTGTAGGATTCAGCTAATATTATTTGAAAACCGAATCCTATAGAAACATGGGAATACATTTTTGCGCTGACCATGAAGTAAATAATTAATGCTGTTCCTGCTCTATGGTTGACAGGTTCTTGTATGTAATTTTGTCCGACAAGTAAATTAGTTACTCTCGTTCTCTTCCTGCACCTGCAAACATAACTGGAAGGGGTAATCACAGCTCTTAGTTTTTCGCACAAGTCCCTCGTACTGTTCCTCACCACAGGCTACGAAATTTGTCACTTCGTCCTTAGAAAGCAAATCGAATTCCCTACAAAACGGCAAACAATTTCCCAACACAACAAACATGGAATTAATTCGCATTAAGTAACATTTCCCATTAGTGCACTAAACGAAACAGTATACAGCCTTGATACGGACCAAAACTTACGGAACGCTTGACATCTAAAAATCCTTTTGGTTTCTGATGCACATTGAACTTGGAAAATTTGTTAATCTTACGTGTTTTCAGAATTTCCTTTAAGTCTTCCAATGTTTTCTCTGAATCCATTCTTCACATTTCGATTTATTTATTTAAGTTCCAGAACAAGTATGCGCCAAAAGCATTGAGCTCAATGTTAAATAAAACCTATTTCGGTAGGTCACTTCCGGTTGTAGTGAGTCAACAGTTACTACCCTGCTCAATCCGATATTCCTGCCACCCAGCGGCCATTGCCGGAACAGTGAATAATCTGATCAACAATTGGAGGAGGCGAGAAGACGTAGCCGAATGATGGAAGCAGCAATCATAGGAAAAGGCCTGTACCTGAAACCATACAACAGAGGACTAGGCCTCTATATAAATAAAATAAGCCCGTTAACTGTTCTACCTGGTAGACCGCTTACTAATACACACCTGCTTAAGTTTGCTAAAGAGAAGTTAAACATCCCAAGATTCAGAGCTGTGTTTATGCGTAATACATTACCCAAGACTATGTGGAAAACAAATGAATGTGTAATAGTAAATTTAGACGTTGCTGGTGGACCTATAACTCAATGGGTATCGTATGCCAGCAACGAGAATACAAAAGCAGTATTCTTCTTCGATTCATTTGGTTCAATTGTTTGTTAAGCTTATGGGACTTAACTGTGGGATCATCAGTCCCTAAACTTACAAACTACTTATAAACTAGCTTATACTAAAGACAGCACAAACATCCATTCCCGAGGGGGGATTCAAACTCCCGACTGGGAACGGCCTCGCGCAGCGGAGCATAGCGCCTCAATGCGCTCGGCCGCTCCGCCGCGGCGATTCATTTGGTAACCTGCAACCTCCAGAAGAGCTATAGCGATACTTTATAAATAGCAGAAGACGTGTTTTCTACAATTTCCGATAATACCAAGACTTTGATACTTGTGTGGACATTTGTGTATCATGTTCCTCCTAACGTTCACGAAGTTCAGACATTACGCTGTTTGCAGCTGAGTACTGTGGACCAGAATAACCAACTTCTTGAGTTTCGAGGTGAAGAAATCATTGTGAGACTACATCTACGACAGAATGGTAAAAAGTATGAAGCCTGTGCGGGCTCTTTCCAGTGCGTTACTTCTCAACAGAACCGAAAGATGCAACACTTACCAGCTACGAATTTCTCAAGTCCGTAAACCTGAAAACTTGCAAAGATGTCATTGCTCAGTATAACAGAGTCAATAGAGCATGTTGAGTGGATTATTGTTCAGGAGTACTTGTCACATATACCATATGCTGCAAACACTTTTAACAAAAATGACGAAATTAAAATCGTCATCCAACACGAAGACGCTTTAACCCTCCCGTGCAAGAGTTTCATTTATCTGGATGGCGTCTTTAAGAAGAAGATGAAGGATGGTTTTGCCAGAGAGGGGTGTAAGCTAACACGTAATGCTTTATCATTCCGGTTTCAAGAGATACATCATGAACTGAAAGGTGTTAAGATTATTGACCGTACACGCAATGTTGACATAACACCGACCCTTAAAACATACACCACTGCAAAGCCCTAAGAAAAGAATGAAGTAGAAAATACAGGAATCTTCATCGTCAAGCCCTCAGACCGAACAGCTGATGAGTACAAACGGTTTACATCCTGCATACCTCTAAAACTGCTTATGGTTTTTTTGAGAATATTAACCGTATTATCATGAACGCTAAGCAGGGACTTATTCTGATACGAAGTGCGTTGGATAAAAACTCTTACATTCGAGAAACCCCTACATTGGAGAACGAAATCATCATCAACCCACTAATATGGAAAATGTGTCACATCTCTGTAGCAGATGACGAGCGATTGAAACTTTTTAAAGTTCTGAACGCAGGTACATGTGTACCATTAGCACCGTCTAAGTACCGTTTGCAACCAACAACTAGTAGACAAACCTGGGCTATTAAAACATTGTTTCAAGTGGAAACGCCAAGATTCATCATACTTGCATTTCAGACCAACCGATGAGGGAATCTACGAATGATTCATCTGTATTTGACAACTACAGCTTAACTAATGCAAGACCGTACCTGACTTTAGAATTCTACCCATACGACAACTTACATTTCCAATTGGACAAAAATGTCTTATGCCGAGGCTGATCTGTAGCCATTTACTTGCTCTTTCATATTTCTATTCTGTAAGATCTCTTTACTATGATGGGAAGAGCATTGCGTAATATGCAGCGTCAGTAAAACATAGAGCATATGGTCCGGTGAACAAGTATCCCGTGGGAAAACACCGCCCATATTTCCCTCTAAAATCTGATTGGCTCCTACAAGTAATATCAGTCCGCCAAAACCCTCCAGCATTTTTATTGATATTTAATACAATACAATTATCTATCCCTCAGACCAAGACAGATTTTGATAATGAACTGGAAATAATAAAAGGAATTGCATTCAACAATGGTTATAGCCCTACCCTGATTGACAACATACTTTGCAAGAAAAAGAGACAGAGAATAATACCGCTTTTGTATCCTCCTCAGAAGATACCTAGTAACACAAACAAAAAATGGGCACCAATGCCATATGTTGGTAAAACATCAGAAAGGCTTGCCAGCAAACTTAAGTCCAGAAAATACACCCCAGCCTTTTATAATAGAAATACTATTGCCAACTTGCTCTTCAATAGCAAAGACAAGATTCCACCTTTGGAAAGAAGTGCCATATATAGGATTTCTTGCAATCTTTGTGGCAAAGTACATGTAGGTCAGTCAGGTAGAGCTATAAATACTAGACTGGCTGAACATGAGAGGAGTTGGAGACTAAAAAAGAGAGATTCCACCTCTGCTGAACATGCCTTAAATGAATGCCATGCCTTTGACATTTAAATGCGATGTTCTCTATAGAGCAAATAAAGACAAGCTCAGAAATCGAACCCAATTTTCAATGATCAGACCAAATTCCAGTATTCACCATTTTTAAAGTAACCTATTGTATATAATTCTGCCATCATGCTTGTCGAAATTGTATAATGTCTCTCACCCACAATCCAATATTTTCCTTTCATGTGTTACTCACACCACTCTCTTGAAAACCAGCGAATTTTAAAATAGGCTATATACTTCAATCTGCTCTTTTATTCCATATTCACATATACCAAACTTATGTAATTGTTCCCCACCAACATTTCTTCTTTATGTCTTCCTCTCTCACCTGTTCCCCCCTACTTTTGTTCGTATATATAAGTTAATTTAATATACAATTGTACTTACTAGTATTAATGAACCATTGTTCGTTTCAACCTATTTCTTTAAAATTAATGTATAGTTATGTCTTATTTACAGTTTTGTTTTCATTGGTTGGGCATCTCTGTTTATAAAATACTTAAAGGCTACATAGTCTATGACTGATAGTTATCTTTGTACTCGAAACACAATAGCTGGTGTGATGTGGATATTCTGCAGTATTAAGTTGTCTGAAGATGGCCTAAGAAGCCGAAAGCTAGTTTACAACAAAAATACATATTATTGTGGAACAAATATATAGTGTATACAGTTATTTAATATAGCAATTCATTTAAATATACCTGTTTATACAATGTAATTATCTTGTATTTAGCTATGTTTCTGTTATTTAAAAATGATTTAAATATCAGTTTAATGCCGGCCGCGGTGGCCGAGGTGACTGAGGCGCTCCAGTCACGGTCAGCACGGCCACTGCGGTCGGGGGTTCGAATCCCCCTCGGGCATGGATATTTGTGCCGTCCTAGTTCGTAAGTAGTTCATAAGTAGTTTGTAAGTTTAGGGACTGATGACCCCGTAGTTAAGTCCCATATTTAAAAAAAAAAAAAAAAAAAAAAAAAAAAAAAAAAAAAAAAAAAAAAAAAAAAAAAAAAAATCAGTTTAATAGAAAGATGACATTCGTAATACTCTAGAGTCTAGAACGTTCGGTTGGCGCCAAAATATAGCCACAGGCGCGAAGTGTTACTCCTGCCGCAGTCAGTCAGCTAAGCGTCTCGGACCGTTAAAACTTTATAGAGTCGAGCGAGGGACCTCAGGTAGCTAACAACTATGCAAGTTGAACTAAACCTCCGACCGTTAACATCTAAGAGTCCACGTGAATCGCGTGCGAGTTTCGCGTGAAAATGTTTTATATTGTTAAACGTTTGTGAATCATAATGATACAGTTGTGGCTTTTTGTAAAGTGTAAAGGAACAGTGAATTATAAATAAAACAAGAAAAGTCAAGCCCCATTATACTACTATTTCAGCCTCACATCAAGAAACAACGGATCCACGACCTGAGTGCTGCTTCTGAGCAAGGGACAACAGCAGCGAAAGAAGATACCAGGTTAGTGAACAGAAACTCTCGTCTTCATACACTGACGATGTAGGAAGCAATACGGTCCCTCACGTGCAGTGCTTTCTTCTATCACAAACAGAAACATTGGTACGAAGTGTCTTGGTAACAGGACCGAATATGAAAGAAGGGAAAAAGTTGAAAACTTTCGTATTTTCTTTTAAATAACTAACTTTCTCGGACCTTCAAGACGTTACCCCATCTTTTTCACTTTTTAATCCAGCCGTAGTCTACAGTCTAGCATATGACATGTACCTGAGATTCCGCGGTTCTTACTATGAGGACGACTCAAAAGAAAAGGATGGTTGTCTACTTAGTGCAAGGAAATTCAAGGAGCTGGCTCCAATAATCGTAATAGATTGCTCAAAACAGAACGAAATAATTAAATATGGACCGATAGATGTGAGGATTGCATCTGAATGTTCAACAAATTTCGCTGACAGCACCGCCACGTATGCACTAGTTCTACAGGAACGAGTTATTAACTACATTCCACTCACTAGTATTGTGCAAAGAAATAGTACGACCCATCTATTCTACTTCAACATGACATCCCAAAGTTTGAACATCATCGCTGACGTCCAACATTTCTACGACTTTGAGTACAATCGCTTCATATTTTAAAACGTTGTATTCCTAGCATGTGATAAAAACGTTGTCTGCAAGAATTGCCTTACAAAGAGTATTCAAGGATGTGAATTGTGTTAAAACCATTAGGAAGGCAAAGTGGTTGACACGAAACTACCAAGGAATAAACTGGGACGATCGTGGAATACCTTATGGAGAAACGGAATCGTCGCTTAGATTACTATTCCAATTCCCTGGAAGAGTCATTACGTCAAAGGTGAACAGAACATTACCTGGCTGCTGCATATATTCAAGTATGCTGCTGTTCGAGACCTGGACCCTCTAGGCTGTCCTGCTATCCATAGACTCAAGAACAACGAAAAAAAGTGTTGTGTGTGCCAATGACAATGTAAAATTACTTCTAAGTTGGATGAAAAAATAAAATAAATTTTACCTAAGAAACCCTGTGTGTGTCTGTTTACCCTATTTACTTTAACTTTAAACCTGGTGCACTTTGCATCTGTATAAATGCAGCTTTCCTTATAGAAGAGTGCACACAACGCAGATGTTACTGCATACTGTACAAACAAACAAAAATATATTTTGAAACACAAGAGAATTTCATTATGTAGCTCTCATGATAGAAGAGTGCGTGCAAGACAGGGCTTTAAAGAACAACACTGTTTAAATATGAAGCTTCAGCTACACTTTCCCCACTAGATCAGTGGTTCCAAAACTGTGCCTCGCAACAATTTAAAACGCGTTAAACCATTCAAATGGGTCGCCAGGCGACTTTAAAACATTGGATAAAATATCTTGTAAACTGAAAAGAAAAATTGAAAGTCTGTTCTATAAGACTTATTATTTTCATATTATCTTCCATCCAATAGGGAAAAATTAAGGTCTACTACTTTTTTATGTAAAATGGTGACGTTTATCGAATAATAGATTAAATTTTTATGAACTTATATTTCCACTGTAGAACCAGTATAACTTACTTGTTTTTCTAAGAGTATTACTTAAAACTGGTTCTTGTTGTAGTAATTACTTTCCAAGAATTCATAATGAATTGCATTGTAAGAAATCCTTTTGTAGAATACAACATTAGAAGTCAAAACTAGTAGCACCTTAGGAAGACTCCCTGATGAAACTATCATGTGATTCTTCTTTGAACGCTTTCTTTTAAGGATCTAGTCTAATTTCATTTTATAACAGAAGAAAGAGAGTATCGAATGCATGCAAACATAGGTTTACAGGTATTCACGACTACTTGCTTATGCAGTCGTACATTTTTAAGATATTTTTTTAATCGAATATCAGAACAAAATGCGTAAAAATGATTTGCATCTAAAACCAACAAGCTTAAACCTAGATACAGAAAGTTCAAAGAGATAAAATGTTCAAATGTTTGTATAGCTTATGGGACTTAACTACGGGGTCATCAGTCCCTAAACTTACCAACTACTTACGAACTACCTAACACTAAGGACGGCACAAATATCTATGCCCGAGGGGGGATTGGAACCCCCGACCGTAGTGGCCGTGCAGACCGTGACTGGCGCGCCGCAGTCCCCTCGGCCACCGCGGCCGGCTACAAAGAGATAACAATTCCGCCAACGTCACTGGGCTTTCTTTTTAATTTGTATAAAATAAATTACTTACTGCACAAATTAGTGGTCTTCAGGCGCTATGAAATGGAAACTGAGTCGCGAAATGTTTTTCCAGGAAGATTGTGGGGCCCATTACCATTGAGACTGGGAATCACTGCCCTAGACAGTTTCGCGACTGTCTGTGTTTGAATGTTGCAATGAAAATAAAGAATTAAAGTTGCTGCTGTCGATATTCAGTAGCCGGCCGCGGTGGCCGAGGGGATTGAGACGCTCCAGTCACGGTCTGCACGGCCACTATGGTCGGGGGTTCGAATCCCCCCTTGGGCATGGATATTTGTGCCGTCCTTAGTCTTAGTTAGTTCATAAGTAGTTTGTAAGTTTAGGGACTGATGACCCCGTAGTTAAGTCCCATAAGCTTAACAAACATTTGAACATTTGAATTTGATATTCAGTTGTGGGAGAAAATAATGATTTGTCATTAGTTAATTTTATTTTTTATTTTTATTTATTTTTTTTTTTTTTTTTTTTTTTTTTTTTTTTGCTACATAGTTTGATGGAAACCTTTTTAATGTTGTATAATATATCTCGAGTTTATTTCTGAAATATATTTTAAGACATTCTATAGTGTTCAAGTAGTTCAGTCGAATGTTTGTTGAACATTTCGCTTTTTGTAAGCCGTTGACTATCGTCAAAACGGTCCTCAATTTAGGAAAGCACAGTGCTATTAGGCGGGAGACCGGCTAAGTGTGTGGATGGAGGAGGGTGTATTTGGAGGCTCTCAGAAACCTGATCGTTGTGGCCTTGACGGCAGCGGCAACGGCAAGGGACAAAGTGGGAGGCACAGGATTAGCAGGCTGGCGTTCCGGCGCGCTCACCGAAACATTGTTTAGCTAATGAGCTTGTCCGCACACGCTCCCTGGCCAGGTAAAACCAATAGTGCCCCCTCCTACAAGGGATTACGGAGGCTCGAGGGCCCAGGTCTCCCACACACCACACGGTAGCCCTCCAACTTTCCTCTCGTACGGATTAACCCGGAGAGAAACAGTTCCGAAATGTTTCAGGCAAGACATTTAACCTAATACAATAAATCAGTTGTCCCACAATCTTTCTAGATAAAATTTCGCGACTCAGTATATGTATATAAGTCCAAAAGACCCATTTTTGTACAATAAGGAAAGCATTATACAAGTTAAATGTTAAGCTCAGTGAAATTTGTTAAATTGTTAACTATTGGTATTAATAATACTTTCAATATTTGGATTGAAGCTTGTTGGTTTTAGGCGTTGTTTTATACGCCGTTGAAACTTTATTAAATGAAAGTAGGAAAAGCAAGCTCACAAAAATAGTAGTTGAGTATTCCATTAGTTCTCAAGCTATATCTGAATGCCTCCCTGCAATAAGGATGTAACCATCGAATCAGTAAGTTTCCAGGAGAGAGGAAAATTATTTGTGGGGCCTATTTCGTGATATACACTATTGGAACTCGTTGCATATGTAAGTATACAAATGTGTTCAGCTATTAAAAGCAATATTTTATTGTAACTTGAGGTTTTACAAATAACATAATAATTGCAGTTGATACAATGGAAAACGAATGTATGATCAACAATATATTTTGGAGTATTTCTTGCATGTAACATAAGAGACCGATTGTACATGCACTTAGTATTCAAATTAAAGAAAGTAATATTAGAATAGTAAAGAAAATAACAACGTGACTGAAGATGTCAACAAAATACTGACAACAAAATATTTCACAATATATATGTGATTTGTAACTTCATGTTAAGCATGATTTTACAATGTTAGTATGGTTTACAGGTCTCATTATTTAACTTATTTTGAAGTGGCATTGGTATGCTGAAACCACATTCAAAAAATCACGTTGTTAAGCTCTAATGCTGTCTGTCGACTGCTAGTTGTAAGTATACAAATTGAAGAATCTGGGATGTAGTTGCACATGTGTAGAAGATCTTTCTTCTTTTCGTCGGTAATTGGCAATGAATCCTCATATAAAGGCACCAGTGATTCAGGAATAATACTTATAGAGGCAAAGACAGATTGTCCTCGTGGTTTCTTATGACGTAAAGTATATACACACCATGGGTGTGAAATACCACGTCGTTTCTTCTTTTGAACTGGAAATGAATCATCTTTTGTAATTTTAAGCCTCGATTATTTTGAATTCTTTTGGACGAGAGACATTCTTGTGGAAAATATTAAAGTTTTTGTTGAGGCCTGACTTTTGCAATCAACTCAATCCACTGAAAAGGTACATAAACCTGAAAGTTATTTTCCTGTTTTTCAATAAGTGCAAATTGTCTATCGCAGGGAAGAAAACTGTGTCCACTGCATAGAAATTTTTGTTTTTCTGAAGAAAAGTACCCCTAAAAAAACAAAATATCTCAAAAGTGTAAGCATTATGTGGTTATTATTTTGAGCAACATATCGATCACACCAATCAGATGCCTTATGTCACCGCTGGATAATGGTTGGAACCTGTTTATTATGTAATTAAATAGACAGGAAGCAACCTCAGATGCTCCTCGCTTTGCGACTGCCTCATGCCAGAGATGCATAGTCGCTTCATCAGACGCCACGTCATTCACACAATATCAATAATGAAAGGAGCAGCCTTAGCCGTAAAATCTTTTGCTTTATTCAAGCAAAAGATTTTACGGCTAATGCTGCTCCTTTCATTATTGATAAAAGTGATTTTGTGGGCGCTGAGCACACCACTCCAGATAATGGAATCCAATTTAATTCACACAATAGTTATATGTACTAAACTGGCGTTGATAGAACACATTTGAGTGACTTAACACAGGACAAAATAAAATTTGTTGCATGTCCGTACATAACACTATAACATTATTATTTTTCTTGGCCATTTCTGTGTCCTCATTTAATTATGCATAAGCTTTTTCAGCTTTACAATGATATAATTCTGTCTCTAGCGCTACCTTTCTTGATTCTTGAGCCGTTTTTACACTTATTAGTTCAACATAATACCTATCACATTTTTGATCAGTGTCACAACATGGAAGACCAAATTTCAGGTTGAACTTTCCACTAAACACATCCCTATATTGGTGAAGTGAGACAGACACATCAGGATTTTGTTCTTTAAACAGATGGTACATTTTCTGTACATTCAAGTTCGGTGGCAAGTAATCACAGTTACTTCTTCTTCTGCTGTAGTGGCTCTCTTGTGTAGGAAATGAACTTATATGCTGCATAGTCATATCTACAGCTTTTGCTGTCTTCTATGAGGCCTATTGAAGTGTTTCCCTCTATGATCCTCAAGTGATTCACCATTCTTAATTTTCGACTGCAGTACCTGAATGCGTTTTGGAGTTAAAGCATAAACATTACGCAAAGTCTTTAAACATACTTGAACTCTCTCCCTATTGCACATTAAGAAGTATTTGAAGCTGCACTGCCTGCGAGAGATACTTTCATCAGTGTAACGTCTTTGAACATCACAAATCTCCATGCATTGTTGAACCAAGAATGACGATTGTTCATTGAGTGTCTTAGAATAAAACACGGCGAACAGACGTTCCTTTCCATTGGCATTAAGTATTGTGCATCCTTCATATTTACACTTGCATGCGTTTTCTTGCCAACAAAATTATACCCAGTTAACTATCAGCTTATTTGCTACATAGACTGGTTATTTTAATACTCATAGACGACATATATATTGCTTTTCGCAGAGATAGTTATTCCCATTAGGGTCTTACAGGAATAAAACTAAAGCTTCTACATCTACATAGATACTCTGCAAATCACATTCAAGTGCCTGGCAGAGGGTTCATTAACCACTTTCATAACTTTTCTCTACCGTTCCATTCTCTAACAACGCGCGGAAAGAAAGAACACCTAAATCGTTCCGTTTTCGATCTGCTTTCCCTTATTGGGATGGCCATGTCTCCCTAATTAGGTGGGTGCCAGCAAAATATTTTCACATTCAGAACTAAAAGTCGGTGATTGAAACTTCGCAAACAGATCACGCTGCAATGAATAACGTCTTTATTTTAATGATTTCCACACCAATTCGTGCAACATTTCCGTGACGCTCCCCCCCCCCCCCCGTAACGTGATAAAACAAAACGAGCTGCCCTTCTCTGAACCTTCTCAATGCCGGGGCAACAGTACTCCAGGAGAGGACGCACAAGTGTGATGTAGGCAGTCTCTTTGGTGGAGCTGGTGCATCTTCGAAGCGTTCTGCCGATGAAACGTAACCTTTGGTTCGCCTTCCCTACAATATATTCTGTGTGTTCATTCCAATCAAAGTTGTTCGTAAGTGTAGCTCCTAGAGATTTAGTAGAATCTACGACCTTAAGGTTTGACTGATTTATCGCGTAATTAAAGTTCAGCGGATTTCTTTTAGTGGTCATGTTTATTACTTCACACTTTTCTTTATTTAGTGTCAATTGCCAATTTTCGCACCATGCAGAAATTTTGTCTAAATCGCTTTGCAGTTGCTTTTGATCCTCTGTTGACTTCACTAACCGATAAACGACAGCATCATCCGCGAACAGTCTTAGGGAGCTATTCAGATTGTCTCCTAAATCGTTTATAAACACGAGGAAGAGTAGGGGACCTATAACGCTTCCCTGTGGAACGCCAGATATCACTTCTGTTTTACTCGATGACTTACAGTCAATTACAACGAACTGTTTTCTTTCTGATAGGAAATCGTGAATCCAATCGCACAATTGGGGAGATATTCCATAAGCACGCAATTTCATAAGAAGCCGCTTGTGGGGTACAGTGTCAAAAGCCTTCCTGAAATCCAGAAATATGGAATCGATTTGAGATCCCTTGTCGATGGCATTTAACACTTTATGTGAATAAAGAGCAAGCTGTGTTTCGCAAGAGTGATACTTTCTGAATCCGTGTTGACTACTGGTTAATAGGTCGTTCTCTTCGAGGTAGTTCATAATATTAGAACAAAGTATATGTTCCAAAATCCTACTACAAATCGACGTCAATGAGATAGGCCTGTAATTTTGGGGATCACTCCTATCCTTTCTTGAATACTGGAGTAACTTGGGCAACTTTCCAGTCTTTGGGTACGGATCTTTCGCTGAGTGATCGGTTGCAAATTATAGCTAAGTACGGAGTATTGCATCAGCATACTCTGAGAGGAATCTAGTTGGTATACAATCTGGCTCGGAAGATTTATTTTTGTTTAGTGACTTAAATTGTTTTACTACTCCAGGAACATCTACTTCTAAGTTTCGCATGCTGGCAGCTGTTCTTGGATTGAATACTGGAGTGTTCACTTCGTCTTCTTTGGTGAAAGAATTTCGGAAAGCTGTGTTTAGTAATTCTGCCTTAGCAGTACTGTAATCGGTAGTATTACCATTGCTATCGCGTATTGAAGGTATTGTTTGTGTTTTGCCGCTAGTGTACTTCATATATGACCAGAATTTCATTGGATTTTCTGCAAGATTATGAGACAGGATATCGTTGTGGTAACTACTATAGGCTTCTCGCATTGAAGTCCGCGCTAGGTTGCGAGTTACAGTAAAAGATTGCCAGTCTTGTGGATTCTGGGTCTTTTTAAATTTTGCATGCGTTTTTCTTTGTTTCTGCAACGGTGATCTGACCTGTTTTGTGTACCACGGGGGTCAGCCCCCTCTTTTATTAATTTATTTGGTATAAATCTCTCGATTGCTACTGATATTATGTCTTTGAAAGTAAGCCACAACTGATCTACACTCGCATTTTTAGTTTTGAAAGACTGGAGACTATCACTCAGGAAAGCGTGAAGGGAATGTTTTTTCTGTTTTATTGAATATATATTTTTTTCGTTTATTTTTGGTGCATTTGGGCATTTCGACATTCAGTCTCGCTACTACAACTCGATGTTCGCTAATCCCTGTATCTGTTTTGATGCTCTTTACTAGATCAGGATTATTTGTTGCTAGGAGATGAAGGGTATTTTCACAACCACGTACTA
The DNA here is from genome assembly GCA_026315105.1 of Locusta migratoria. Classification (NCBI taxonomy): domain Eukaryota; kingdom Metazoa; phylum Arthropoda; class Insecta; order Orthoptera; family Acrididae; genus Locusta; species Locusta migratoria. The sequence continues at coordinate 664,714,085 of CM048755.1, read as the reverse complement.
TTCTAGTGGGTTCATGAACTAATTGTTCGAAGTAGTTTTCAGAAAAAGCATTCAGAACTAGTTCGTACGATGTTTTGTATTTGCCGCCGGTTTTGAATACGTAATTATGCCAACATATCGAGGGTAAATTAAAGTCGCCACCGATTATAACAGTATGCTTCGGATATCTATTTGAAATGTGATTCAAGCTTTCTTTGAACATTTCGGCAACCGCATCGACTGAGTCAGGGGGCCGATAAAAAGATCCAATTATTAATTTATTCCGTTTGTCAGGAATAACCTCTACCCAGACCAACTCACAGGAAGTATCTGTCTCAATTTCGCTGCAGGATAAACCGTTAGCAACAGCAATAAACACGCCATCCCCTTTTTTATTTATTCTATCCTTTCTGAAGACCATTTCGCCCTTTGAAAAAATGTCGGCCGAACTTATCTCAGGCGTCAGCCAGCTTTCAGAACCTATAACGATTTGTACCTCAGTACTTTCTATCAGCGCTTGGAGCTCTGGAACTTTCCCAATACAGCTACGACTGTTTACAACTGTTATATCAATGGTTTCTAGATTTGCTTTCTTCCTGTGTCTGACCTGCCCCCTTTGAGACTGAAACCCATTTTGTGTATTCACGAGGCCCTCTAACCTAAAAAACCGCCCAGTCCACGCCACACAGCCCCCGCTACCCGTGTAGCCGCTTCCTGAGTATAGTGGACTCCTGACCTATTTAGCAGAACCCGAAAACCCACCACCCTTTGACGCAAGTCGAGGAATCTGCAGCCCACACGGTCGCAGAACCGTCTGAGCCTCTGATTCAGACCCCCCACTCGGCTCTGAACCAAAGGCCCGCAGTCAGTCCTGTCGACAATGCTACAGATGGTGAGCTCCGCTTTCATCTTGCAAGCAAGACTGGCAGTTTTTACCACTTCTGAAACATAGTTTGAAGATGTTACATACTTATTCCACTTACCTCTGTTTTTGGATGCTTTGCAGCTTTTACAGTGCCTTTCCGTGTTGTATATTCTTTTCCACTCTGCTTTAGACACTTCCTTTTCACATCTGTCCATTCACCTATGTTTATTTTTCGCTTACGGCCTTTATTTAATTGATTTTTTACACCTGCTGATGAACCAACACAAGCACTATCAGCCATCTTGACTGATGTTCCATTCTTATTCCAGGGAGTTCAGCTGGTTGTAAACCAGCTTGACATTCAAATATATGACACAAGATGGCACCTCAGCATAGTGGCATGCAGATACATTCTATTTCCACTGAAATCACACTTTTCGAAAATTTGTGTGTTACATCCTTATTCCAGGGAGGTATTCATTTGCAAGCATTCAATATTACTCTTTTTCTGCTTTAAATTGAGATTAGTCTTGAGTCTTTAAAGAAAGTTGATAGTTCCACCAGGGAGTCTTTCTCAGATGCTGATGGTTTTAGCTTTTTAAATTTCTACTTTACAAACTATTTCTTACCCATAACAACTTATAAGGTATTCTTGAAAAGTAACTACTAAAACACGACCAGTATTAAGTAATACTCACAGGAAAACCAACAAGTTTACTAAGCCTAAAGTGAGAATATTAATGATATGTAATAGAAGGAGGGGCACATAATAGAAATTAGTGTTGGTCCTGGGATTCGAAATTGGGATCTCCTTCTGTTCAATATCTTTGATGTAATGTGACAATATATGACTCGTAAAACGGAATTACTGTTTGATACGAAAATATTAATTCATAAAAATTTTAAACATGAAAAATAAGTCCATATCGTCTATCTTTTTAAGTAGAAAAATCGCACTGGCGAGTTTTGGTGTTCCTAAAGTTTTATGATTTTTTGCAAACATGTCGGACAGAAATAATAAAAAAATTATGGACTATACGATTACGACTGTACTACTGTGATAATATCTATGCACTCAACATGTAATATTCTCTCTGACCGTGTTTTAACAAACAGCCAAAATTTTTTAATATTTGATTTTAGGTTTGACAAACATAGTATTTTTGAACTTTTACCTCTTTAAACTATTATTTTAATATCTATCCCATATTTTCATCAAATTTTTCGGTTACAACAATATCACCTGTCTTGCCGCGGCAGTTTACCCTCTTTGCAAGTTTATTTTCTTTGTATATACTGGTTTACGTAAACTCAAGTGACAGTGTCAAATCGTCGTTATTTTTGCAAATATCTCTGAAACGATATGAGATGTGGAAAAATAAAAACAAGAGAGCAAAGTTGTAGAGAATTTTCTCGTCTAAAAATTCGTTTATTCAGTTTTCGTGTCAGATGAACGGTTACGCCGACCGCTATTATTCATTTTCTTTATTTCAATTTTAATTTCGAGCAGTCAAAAGACGATTTTTTTTAATTTCGAGCAGTCAAAATACGATTTTTTTTTAATTTCGAGCAGTCAAAAGACGATTCCAAAGAACCTTTTTTAGTGTTACTACCATACCGTAACCTAAATTGGGCGAAAAGCTGTACAACTTAATTGCTACTTTTCTTTTATGGAGTAAAAAATATCTTGAAAATAGTAGGTCTAATAAAACACTCAATATTTTCCCGATATTTTAAAGTCATCTGGTGACCCACGTGGATGGATAACGCGACTGCGTAGGGGTCTTTGCAACCACTGTAATAAATTATTTAGATGCTGTGAGTGGCATACAAACACTGCTATACCAAATGCTGAACTAATACTATGCTAGATCGGGCTTAAATGTTCAAATGTTTTAAAGCTGTGGGACCAAACTGCTATGGTCATCAGTCCCTTCACTTAGTTACAAAATACTTACACTGGCATGTGATAAAGACAACACACACACACACACACACACACACACACACACACACAAACACACACTTCCATGCCCGAGGGAGGACTCGAACCTCCGACGGGGAGCATACGCGAAACCCTGCAAGAAGGCTCCTTAGAGCGCTCGGCCACTCACGCGCGGCTATTACTTATTCTTAACAACTTAAACTGCGTCATCGCGTTCTATTAACTAAACGTCTGCACATGTTGGATACTTCTGCATTCACGCCAACACTTACGAAAATCAAATATGTACTTGTGAATACTAAAAGTAAACAGAAACAAGTTATAAAGTATTATAGTAATCTTGCGAAGATCTCATTGGCATAAGCACACTACCTGCTTATACCGATTGTTCACTATTTTCTGATATTGATATGCTGTTATGAGTTGATATTTTTCATTCGGTTTCTCCAAGTTGCTGCCTAAATAGAACTTTCGATTTATTTAGTTTTTTTACATTGTGTGGTTGCACTTCACCAACCAACAAAATTCATTTACAGGATGAGGCACTTAAAATATTTTCCGGAATATTTTGAAAAATACAAACCAGATTGTAAAAAACAAGATTCAGTTAAAGTTGTTCACCTCCAAGAGGAACATCCATTAACGTAAAGCTCGATCCCCCTGCACCATCCCCGGGATCGGGTAGAGATTTGACTTTGAAATCTTAAATAAGAACCATTATTTTATATTGCAGATTTTGATTATCCAGGAAAAAATATGTAACTTTTGTATGAAACACTTTTTTCGTTTCATGATAGATGGCGCAGTAATTGACTAAATCAAAAATGAATTGAAAATTGTTGAAAAACTGTAATATATCGAACAGACATCGGACTCTTTGTCTGGATTGTCCAGATTATAATATATTTGACGAACTCCTACAACATTTCTATGAGCGTCAAAGTACGAGGAAGTGATATTTACTCTCTCTGCAATCGTTAACATTGTGGGAGAAATGAATAGAGACGTGTACAGCCCGAAACATTGCAGTATAATGAACATTCTGACCATAGACTGAGAGCGTCATCGGTTGTGGGAAGTGTCAAATGATAGAATTATCAGGAATATCGAAAACTGTACTTCGATTTTCCTAATCAGATGTATATTTGTTTTAGATATTACAGTTTTTCAACAATTTTCAACTCTTTTTCATGTTTACCAATTACAGCGACATCTATCATGCAAGGAAACAAAATGTTTCATACGAAAGTTACACATTTTTTCCTGGAGAATACAACTCTGAAATAAGAAATAGGGGTTAATATTCAAGATTTCAAAGTAACCTCCCCGACTCCTGCCCCAGAAACGACGATTTGATACTTGTTTTTTCGCCAATAGGCCTACTTCTTTTTCCTTTTTCATATCGTTTCAATTTTAAGTTTTTAATGTTTTATTTTGACGTAAAATTTATAGCTTTCATTTTTCTACATCTACATGTATACTCCGCAATCCACCGTAACGTGCGTGGCGGAGGGTACACTGTACAACTACTATCCATTATTTTCCTATTCCACTCCCAAATAGAACGAGAGGAAAAAGAACGCCTGTATGCCTCTGTACGAGCACTAATTTCCTTTACAGATGAAGTACATCTTCCCAAAATTCTCGCAATAAACCCAAGCCTGCTGTCCGCCTTACTCACAACTGTCGTTACATGTTCGTTCCACTTCATATAGCTCTGCATTGTTACGCCTAGATATTTGAACGAGCGACTGCGTCAAGACGCTCGACATTAATGCTGTAGTCGAATATTATGGGATTATTTTACCAACTCCTGCGCATCAGTGTACATTTTTCTACATTTAGAGCTAGCTGTCATTCTTCACACCAACTAGACATTTTCTTTAAGTCATCCTGTATGCTAATACAGTCAATTACAGACGACACCCTCCCATACACCACAGCATCATAAGCAAACAGCCGCAAATTACAAGTTACTCTGTCCATCAGATCATTTATATAGATAGAAAATTATAGCGGTCCTATCACACTGCCCTGGGGCACGCCTGACGATACACTCGTCTCTGATGAACACACGCCGTCGAGAACAACATACTGCGTTCTATTCCTTAGGAAGTCTTCCAGCCAGTCACAAATTCCAAATGCTCGTATTTTCGTTAGCAGTCTGCAGTCTGGCACCACGTCAAATGCCTTCTTGATATTGAGCCGACTGTTACTCTTCATCCATGGCTCGCAAGATGACATGTGAGAAAAGGGCCAGCTGTGTTTCACACGAATGATGTTTCCTAAACCCGTGCTGAGTCATAGAAAGAAGCTTATCCATCTCAAGGAAATTTACTAGATTCGAGATGAGAATATGCTCTAAAATTTTACAGGAAACTGATGTCAACGATATCGGCCTGTAATTATGTGGGTCAGTTCTTTTACCTTTCATATAAACGGGAGTCACCTGAGAATTTTTTTCCAATCACTACGAACTTTGTGCAGAATGAAAGATTCGCAATAAATGTAAGCCAAGTAAGGGGCCAATGCCGCAAAATACTCTTATTAAAACCGAACTGGTACTCCATCTGGACCAGGAGACTTTTTCGTATTTAGCTCTCTCAGATTAATAGACCCTCTGTATGTATTTAGTAGGTAGGAAGAGAGAGACCTGGCCTGTAATTATGTGGGTCAGTTCTTTTACCTTTCATATAAACGGGAGTCACCTGATCTTTTTTTCCAATCACTACGAACTTTGTGCAGAATGAAAGATTCGCAATAAATGCAAGCCAAGTAAGGGGCCAATGCCGCAGAATACTCTTATTAAAACCGAACTGTTACTCCATCCGGACCAGGAGACTTTTTCGTATTTAGCTCTCTCAGATTAATAGACCCTCTGTATGTATTTAGTAGGTAGGAAGAGAGAGACCTGGCTCAACAACAGGTCATGAAAACGGTCTGTCATCCCCGTCCACTCCCCCTCCACTCCTTGTCCAATCCCCCTCCACTACCCCGTCCCCCTCCTCCCTATAGGTAAAGGTCAAGGTCATCGACAGGCATGGGAGAGAATGGGCCCAACCCCCCCCTCCCATCTAGGTCTGTCATCCCTGTCCACTCCCCCCTCCACTCCCCCTCCAATACACTCTCCACTACCCCCTCCCCCTCCTCCCTAGAGGTGAAGGTAAAGGTCATCGACAAGTGTGGGAGAGAACCGTTCGAACCCCCCCTCCTCCCCTATGAGAGAGCTGGCTCAACCGTGACTAATTCGTGATGTACGACCACAATTACAAAAACTTTGCATGATTTTTGACCCTAATTATTAAATTTGACATGACTAATGACTTCTACGATTCCCCCTCCCCGTCCCAACACTCTCTGACTACGAGACCCCTCCCCCTCCCACCACAGAGCTCAAGTTCACGTTCCGGGAATGGAACCCGTGACCTCCGACCTCGGAATCCCCCCTCCCCCTCCATAGCGCGCGTGTTCCGAGTATTTTATATTACGTTGCGCAATCGCTGTTTTTGTAAATAATTGACTCCCCCTTCCATACAGAAACATAACTCTATAAAAAAATCTGATTTCTATCACGCCACGGAACCGCGGTATCGCAGAAAACGGCGGGACCCCTCATGAGGCGGGCCGGGCGAGGGGACACAGCCACTATGTGTCGGCTTCCCCCCCCCCCCCCCCCCCCGTTAGGAGGACCATCGGAGTTGGCCCAACCGCCGCTAATTGATGGTTTATGCGCGCGCAGCTACAAGTGTTTAATCAAACAGACAGTCGGTATGTCGAAGAGAGGCGTGCCGCCACATCGCGGCTCCAGAGGCACGCGCCCCTTACCGAGCGGCCGCAAAACATAGTCGGCTGCTTGTCAGGTGAAAATCCTCAAAATCAAGTCAGGAGCACGCGCTCCGCTCCCCGCATCGGGAGGGCATAACACGGCGCCTCAATAGAGGCTGATTGCTAGGGCGTGGCAGGCCGCCACTCTGATATACGTATCAGCCGGGACAGAGGCGGAGTACAGTGTAGAGGATGGGGGCGCCCGCGCGCATCGCCAACACACACACACAAACCATCGAGGACGTGAAACACGACGCCATAATTGCACTGTAATAAAGTTCATACTTTGAGATTAATTCCCGCGCTGTACCCCTATGAATACTGCAACCCTTCTCATACCGGAATTTTTCCGTGACGCGCTATAAACAGTATCCCACACTTAGAGAGAATTGTGATCTTTGTCATTATCACGAGGGTTGCATTTTTTAGGAAACTGTTTTCTATATCAACGAATTATCCGGGAATACAGCTGACACTTCGTCAAACGCGCGAGAAATTACTAACCTCTTTCAGCGTCAGATATCTCGAACCGCACCCATCGCATCAAGACGTCCTAGAGCGCTCGGCTATTCCATCGCAGCACACTTTTTGCTTCGAGTCTTAAAAAACACGGTATCCTTCGATCAGAGTGTAAAGCACGCCATGATTGCGTTTAGGAAGGAGTTACTCCAAACGATTGTATTACCAACGTCCATGACTAACAATACTACTCCCTCTCGATTACAGTCATTACTAAAAGCTGAAGAGCTGACAGAACATAATTTATAAACTTTTCTAGATCTGGAAGATTTACCTGCACACCAGTCAGTATTCGGGTATTCTTGTTAACCCAGCAAACAAATTGTAAAAAATAACACAACTGCTCTCTAAGGTATTTTTAGCCGAGACCACATGGATGGGATTGCCACACAGTGCAGCGCTGCACTTTGTAAATATTGTATATTCTTGGGAATTAGTTGAAACATTTTGGACGCTATTTGAAACAGAGGTACTTGTTACAGCTCTAATAACACCCAGCTTAATTTTTTTTTAAACGAGTCGTCATTCCAATATAAATATAGGCACATAGAGCTTAGAAAATGTGAGGTTCTTAGGATTTTTAGTAAGGGCTGGACTTTTCCTCTTCCTCCAGCATTAGTTTGCATTCGCCTTTTATGCCAGCTACTTTAATCATATATTCAAGTTTCCGTTTCTTGGCTCCGATATCCCCCACCTCTATTTCAAACATGGGTTTTAAAGCATATCGTCAATGCAGCCAGACGGATGGCGGGTGGTAGTAGTACTAAGGGGACGTATTCCGTTAGATATCTTCTCCTGCTTTAATATACCTCTTCTTTCTGGATTTTAACTTTTATTTTTTAAATAAGACTACCCTTACGGCAATTCTACTCCACACTAATGTGGAACCTAATTCGGCGATACCTTTTTCTGAGGACATTGTGAGGAAAATCTTATTGACTTGGAGAAATATGATTTGGATAATAGAACCCAGTTTCAGCTACAGAAATATTCGTATGGAGATAGTTCTAAATAGCGGCAGTGTAGTGTTAAATACATCTCATCCTGATACGTGTTTGCATACAGAAAACAGATCTTTGTATAAACATTTAGACGTAGAAAACAATTAGTTCTTTATTTTGTTAGGTGTAACTTTAATAACATCCGGCTTAATTTTTAACCATCAGTTTCAAATATTAGCATCCCTCTTCCCTCCTGTGCAAATCCCCCAACCAACAGCGTTTGGAATTTAAACTTTTATTTCCTAAATAATACAACTCTTAAGGCAATTCTACTCCACACTATGTGGAATTTCTATATAGAATTTTAAGATTGTAATTTTTAAAAAACTAGTCGTCATTCCGCTATAAATATAGACACACAGATCACAGTAAATGTCGCGTTCTTAGGATTTTTATTAACGGTTATGGAACGAGGATGTTTTTGTAGGTGCCAGACCTAATTATGCGATAACTGTTTCCGAGGGCATTCGGAGGAAAATGTTCTGGCCTAAGAGAAATAAGTTTCTCCTGCGTAACACAGTCGTTTGTTCTTTATTTTGATCGGTGTAACTTTAATAACATTTAGCTTAATTTTATCTTTCAGTTCGAAATAGTGGCATCTCTCTTCCCTCCAGTGCAAATCCCCCAACCAACAGCATTCGCGACTTTTACTTTTATTTCCCATGGAACTCTAGGTTTACGACTTTTGCAAACGAATGCTTCTTAAATATTGTTGGCGGAACGATGCTGCATGTAGGTACCAGACAGAACTCGATCATAACAGTTTATGAGGGCATTGTGAGGAAATATTCTGGACTGGGAGAAATGTGATTCTCATTCTTTAATATAGCTCTTCTGTGTAATACTTATATCGTCCTTGCTGGTGTCAGTATTAAGAATCTCCACGTAATTTACAGGTAGGTAGTTGAAACTAAGAGCTGATAGAACATAATCTCTACAGATTTACCTATACACCTGTCAATTTTCGGGTATTCTTATCACCCTGTAAAGAACACCAATGCAAAAAATTTCCATATAGAGTTTTTATTTCTGCAAGAAACAAATGACCATTCCACTCTAAATATGTGTAGCCAGAGGTATGTTCTCGTCGTAAAACAGATCCCAAGCTGGAATAATAGAACTCAGTTTCTGATGTCAAAATATTTGTATGGAGATAGTTATAAATAGTAATGTAGTGGTAAATATCTCTATTCCTTCCTGATACATGTTTGCATACAGCAAGCATCTGCAGTCCATCTAGATTCTTTAATGTGGAAAGGCTTAAACCTGTTCGATGGATTTAATCTTTTCTTTGGACTTGTGGAATAACGTTGCCGTCTTTTCCGTGCACATAGCACATTAACTGCACTTAGAGGAGTAATTTCTTTAATCGGAAACGCTTAAACCTGTTCGATGGATTTAATTTTTTCTTAGGACTTGTGAAATAACACTGCTTGTAGGTACTAGGCTTAATTCGAGCCGGCCGCGATGGCCGAGGGGACTGAGGTGCTTCAGTCACGGTCTGCACGGCCTCTGCGGTCGAGGGTTCGAATCCCCCTCGGGCATGGATATTTGTGCCGTCCTTAGTCTTAGTTAGTTCATAAGTAGTTTGTAAGTTTAGGGACTGATAACCCCGTAGTTAAGTCCCATAGACTTTACAAACATTTGAACATTTTGCCTAATTCGAGGTGTCCACATCCGGCCGTAATGTGGAGAATAACGTCCTGTAATGGGAGAAATATGTTTCTCCTGCTTTAAAGTAGCTCTTCTGCGTAATACTTATATCGTCCTTGCTGGAGTCAGTATTACGAATATCCACGTCATTTACAGGTAGACAATTGAAACTAAAAGCCGACAGAGCATAATTTATAAGCTTTTCTAGGTCTTCCGTGTCTGGAAGAAAATGTTCAAATGTTTGTTAAGCTTATGGGACTTAACTTCGGGGTCATCAGTCCCTAAACTTACAAACTACTTATGAACTACTTACGAACTAGGACGGCACAAATATCCATGCCCGAAGGGGGATTCGAGTGTCAGCTGCGGTGCTGGACGGACGTGTGGCGGCAACGCTGGCGTTCGGCAGGTAAACAACGGCTGTGTCGCTGTGTCTAAGGTTAGTCGCCGGCCGCGGTGGCCGAGGAGACTGAGGCGCTCCAGTCATGGTCTGCACGGCCACTACGGTCGGGGGTTCGAATCCCCCCTCGGGCATGGATATTTGTGTCGTACTTAGTTGTAAGTAGTTTGTAAGTTTAGGGACTGATGACCCCGTAGTTAAGTCCCATAGACTCTACAAACATTTTGAACATTCTAAGGTTAGTCGCAAGCGCTCTGCTCCGCTAATTGTGGCTATGGTTACTACGAATAAGAAGACAGAATGAACGCGATTAATATATTGAGGAAGGACACGATTAAATTTTCTTTCGACAGATGTCACGTTAGACCAAAAGCTTATGAAGTGAAACAATGGCTTATCGAAAAAATCATGATTAATGAGAGTGACGTAATTGGTGTTCATTAGTCCTTTGTTACGAACGCTGCTTTCGTGAAACTGAAGAGTCCAGAATTATGTTGCTCAATAGTAGACAAATTTGGCGGACTTGCTAAGTTTCATCATTCAGACGGTAGTGTAAGTGACGTTCCAGTCTGTCACGCCGGATTAGGTATTCGGACAGTTCGTGTTTTCGAACTGCCCTTTGAAATGCCGGATGGCGAAATACAAAAAGTTCTTAGACCCTACGGCAGAATAATTTCGATTATCGCTGAAAAATGGTCAGAGGCCTACATGTTCCCTGTCTTAAACGGCGTTCGTCAAGTAAAGATCGAACTTCATAAGCACATACCGTCATACTTAAATGTGCGCGGTTACCGTGCTTTACTAATATACGACGGACAGCCCAGAACGTGTGCTCTGTGTAATTCCACGGAGCACATTAGAAGCGAGTGTAGCAGGAGGCGCGTCCCGCAGCTGCCGGCTGCAGAGCACGCGGCGCCCGGCCAGGCAGTCGGCCTCAAGCTGACGTACGCTGCCGCCACGTACCCGCGCAGCCCCGCTAGGCAGGAGGAAGTTGTTGCCGCACCGGCCGCACCAGGAAACCACGCAGAGCCGAGTCACGTCGAGCAAGCGCGTTCTAGCGAGGCGAGCTACCCGGCCGCGGAAACGAACGAAATACCGCGACAGGGAGGAGCTTCACTGTATGTGCAGAAGACAACACCTGTCTCCACAGAATCTGAAAGTGGAAGCCGCTCTTCTGTTATTCAACACGAAGGCCCACTGACTTCCGAGGTAACTAGAATGAACATCGAGGACGTGACAGGCAGTCATATGGAGACAAATGAGACCCTACCGAAAACGTCATCCGACATAGAAGCCCAAAGAGGATCTGGGAAAGAGAATCGAAGTACACAGGACAGCACAATTGAGGACCCTACACCTCGTAACATCACGCAGAAAGACCCAAATATGGAGGTGCAAAACGGAAATCCGAACAGGCTAACCGATAAGAAGAAGGAACAGGTGGCGACTGAGACATCGTCCACAGATTCTCAAGAGAAGTCACCTGCATCATCCAACGGGGGATCCCCAAAGCGCAGTAGAAATAAGAAGCGCAGGCTGGCTCATGAAGCCGCTGAGAGTATAGCCCCCATTTTGAAGGAAAAACTGAAAACCATTAAAGAACGCGACAAGCAGGTAACTGTTTCAGAAGCAGCTGTAACTTCCAAGGAACGTCCTACAGGAAGCGGAAGTGAAGCAACTGACAATACCATTGAGATGTCAGGAATTGCACCCATGTCAAGTCAAGCTACCTCAGAGGCACGACTAGACTGGGCACAAGAATCAGACGAAGACATGGCAGATGGAGCAATACACGATGAAGATATTTTTTACTAAAAGAGTGGGAATGAAACCGCTCAGACAAGAAGCAAGAAGACAGATGACGGCGAAGGGGAGAAAAAAAAAGAAAGAAAGACAATGAATTGCCCTTATCGGACTTAGAAATTTAAATCACATCTAACTAATGGAACATGTTTATAATGTGACAACTCTTAACATCAACAAAATTCAGAATGAAACAAAAGTGGCTGCTCTTAAAGATTTTTTGTATCAATCCGAAACAGACATAGCATTATTGCAGGAGGTTAACATCAAAGATCTATACGTCGTTGGTTATCGAGCAATACTGAATATTGCACCTGAGAGTAGTTGTGGGACAGCTATCCTTGCAAAGGACGGCATAGAGATGAAAGATGTCTGCCTTTTAGAATCTGGGCGGGGAATCAGATGCAAAATTTTTAATACTAATTTGGTAAATGTTTACGCACCATCGGGCAATAATGCGAGAGACGAAAGAGCAACATTTTACAAAAGTGACATTCTAGTTTTACTTAAAGACAATCCGGAAAATGTTTTAGTTGGCGGTGATTGGAATTGCGTGTTACATGAAAAGGACCAACGCCCAAACTTCAATAAATCTAAAGAACTTCAGGGCTTAGTTAGTAACATGAAATGGAAAGACGCATGGGAAATTAAGTATCCTACCCTCGTCAGGTTCACATACATTACTAGTAGATCCCAAAGCAGAATCGATAGAATTTACGTTTCTTCGAACTTTGACAATAAAATTGCTGCAATTGAAGTTACACCAACTACCTTTTCCGACCATCTTGCAGTCAAATGCAGTGTTAAGTTACCGAAGCAGAAAACTTACTGGGGCCGACCATTGTGGAAATTGAACATAGGTATGCTGCTAGAGGATAACCTAAATGCACAAATAGAAGAAACCTGGCAGGCCTCTTTACGACAGCGCCATAAATACAGGTCAACTATACAATGGTGGGCTGCGGTTGCCAAGAAAAAATTGAGAGCTACCCTAATAGCGCATAGCAAAGAGAGAATGAGATGGACGAGACATACAACGGAATTTTATTATTGTTGTTTACGCGATCTCTATGAACAACCGATGACTAACGATATTTTCATAGAAATAAAGAGAATCAAAGCCAAGCTCATCAATATGAAGAGGTCCCAGCTAGAGGGCTTAAAAATTAGATCCCATGCACAAACCATTGTGGAAGAAGAAAACGCTTCTATCTATCACCTCATAAGACACGAACAACGGAGGCGAAGAAATTTTATTGATCACATGCGGGCGGAGGATAAGAGAATCCTTACAAACCAAAAAGATATATTAGACGAGGTTTATCGATTCTACACTACACTTTACAGTGAACAACAGATAGATGAAGATACGACAAAGGAATTCTTAACAACATCTGGCCTTAAGAATACAATAACGGAAGAGGACAATCGACACCTCCAGGCACAAATTACTCAAGAAGAAGTTTTCGATGTACTCAAGTCATCGCCAACTAAAAAGTCACCCGGCCCCGATGGATTGCCCATAGAGTTTTACAGATCATACTGGCATGTCTTAGGCAAAGCTTTTACTGAAATGATAAATGAAGTACTAAATGGGGAGGCTGTTCCTACAGATTTGAAGCAAAGCATCACAGTACTGATCCCAAAAGGCAGGAACTTGGGAATAAAAGATATCACCAAGATGAGACCAATAAGCTTACTCAACACTGATTATAAAATAACAGCTAGGGTAATTAAGGAGAGGGTAACACCAATCCTACGGAGGATCGTTGGTGTTCATCAGACATGTCTACCAGGACGAAGCATTTTTAAGACAGTCACTGAACACAGGGATATAGTCGCAATTTTCTCCAACTCTGCAGCACATGGTGGTCTAGTATTCATTGATTTTAATAAGGCCTTTGACAGAGTTCATCATGGGTATCTTTTTAAAACATTGGCATTCATGGGCCTCAATGATAACAACGTGAAGGTTTTCAACAACATTTTAAAGGGAATGAAAACTAATGTATCTCTCAATGGTCATTATAGTAAGGATATTCAAATAACGAGTGGAATCCCTCAAGGGAGCCCATTATCAATGCTGCTCTATGTAATCGCCTTGGAACCACTTTTAAGAAGGTTAGAAGCTGTACTAGAGGGCATATCTCTTGCGGGACTGAAAACGGTTTGTAATGCATATGCCGATGATGTCGGTGTGCTGATTAGAAGTAACGATGACGCCACAAGAATGACAGAGAATGTAACCTTGTACTGTAAAGCAACGGGCGCAAAAGTAAATGACACGAAGAGTGCTTTTTTAAAACTGAACGGAATGGCCAACGTAAATATTGTTTGGGCAAAATGCGTTGAGCAACACACTGCCTTGGGTCTCACCCTCCATAGGTGTCCCCTTCGAACTATAGCTTCCAATTGGAAAAAAAATTTGGACAATATTCGTGGCTCCCTCATTTTAAATTATTTGAGGGACCTAAACATTAAGCAAAGAATTAAGATCATTAATTGTGCAGTTTTATCAAAAGCAACTTACATTGGGCAAATTTTGCCAATACCTAAAGAAGTTGCAAAAGCTATCACGGCAACGGTTTGCCGATACCTCTGGCAAAGTCATATATTTCGAGTAGCTGCTGGAACAGTGACTCTAACTACCGCAGAGGGGGGACTTGGATTGTCAGATATTTTAAAGAAAACCAATGTTCTGTTTATAAAGAGGTCGTTGCAACTTATTGAAATTTATCCAAACAGTGTAACTTCTAAATTATTCAAACTTTTTGAGCCTAACAGCCTTCGGCCACCAATCGACATCAGAGTAATAAACTATAAATTGAAGCACATTCGACACTTTTATTTCGAACTAAGTTACATGCAATGCCTTGTACAGGATATCAACAAGAGGAACTGCAAATACATGCTGAAAAAAATAAGATCACAGGACAACCCGAATAAGATGCAATTAAAGTACCCTCACAGAAAATGGAAAAATATTTGGCAAAATATAAATAACAAAATACTTACATCAGAAGTACAGTCGACATGGTACAAAGTTGTAAATAATATAATTAGCACTAACGAGAAATTATATTTAATAGGACGCAGTGACACAAACAACTGCCGTAAATGCAATAGGACTGACACGTTAGATCATCGTTTCGTTTGTCAGGGGTACAGTTACTTATGGCAAGAAGTTAAAATGCAAGTTGCCTTTCTCAGACGTCATGATGGGAGAGACATCAACCCAAATATAATATTCTTCCCGGAAGATTTTTTTTTCCATCTCAGAAAAATAATGCCATCTTATGGTTAATCGGAAATTACGTTAACTACATTGTAAATAAAAATGGGAAAGACAGTCTATTGGAATACAGAGACTATTTACGATCAGAATACTATAAAATATACCAGAGTAAAAATCAAATAAAAACGTTTGGTAACATGCTGCGAATTGTGATCGATAAGCAAGGAGTGGGATAGATGGTAGATGCATGCTAAAGTAGGGGACAGCTGCTGGGGGTGAAGTACGGTGGGGACTTCGTGGGCCCCGTGGCCGCTACGGTAGCCGTGAAGGCCTCAGCAGAACCCTGAAACAGCATGCCAGTAACGACGAAGAAATTCACAGTTTGATACCAAAGGACCAATACTCATTCTCAAAGTGAAAGTATTTACTAAGATATAAAGTAAAGAAAAATTCGTACAGATTAAATGGTGACGTAATTCATTTACTCACTGAAAAAAGGGCGAGAAAAAAAAGGTAAATTCCCCATGAAATTTGCTTTTGTTCTGTATGCATACGTTTTAGTGTACACAGAAGTTATGATTCAAAAATGAAACGCCCTAGAAGAGGGATTCATCTTTTAGTTATCTTTTCTTTCATAATCTAGTACAATTTCACGAAGAGGAGCTTTTTTTCCAAATTGTTAAGGAAGAAATGTTGATAAACAGAAAGTAATTTCAAAAATATACATATAAAACAAAAAGACATTCACAAAAAGGTACTTTTCTGAACCGAGGGTTTCACAGTTATGAGAAGACGCAATAGGGCTGATGATGAATGCTGAAGAACGAAACTAAACAGGACAATCCAAAGATTGCGGAACAACCTGCATTTGGCAGCTATCTACGAGAAGACCAACTTTGAAGCCTTAGAGTGCAGTAGTGCCTCGATACAATTCATCAATTTTCACAGTATCCAACAGGTTGATAACGAAATCAGGAAAAGGAACCAATAATCATGAACACAAATTTATATATTTTTTATTTTACATTGATTTACATTCTGTAATATAGCTATGAAGCTCTAGAGAACAAAAATTTTACAACAGGCTGAAGTAAGCCTGCGCCGATGAAGGCGAAATATGGCGAAGAAAAAAAAAAAAAAAAAAAAAAAAAGAGGGGGGATTCGACCCCCGACCGTGGTGGCTGTGCTGACCGTGACTGCAGCGCCTCAGTCACCTCGGCCACCGCGGCCGGCCGTGTCTGGAAGATTTACCTGTACACCAGTCATATATGTTTAAACAAAATGTCATACCGTTTAATTATTTTAAGCAATCCCACAACATGCTCGTCGTTTTAAGACTACATATGCAACAGCTTAAAAACATGTTTTTAAAAAAATAGAGCGTGTTACGTAATAAACGGGAAGTAGTTTAAACTTTTTTGGAGTGCTATTTTAAACTTTTTGGGCTTACTAGTTTAAAGATTTTGTAGCTTTTATAACATCCATCTATGTCATGCATTTACGCCTCCAGCTATTAAATCGATAAGTACAGGGAAGGTAACTTTCGAACCAATACCTTTTGTTAAAAATGTTTGTATAGTCTATGGGACTTAACTACGGGGTCATCAGTCCCTAAACTTACAAACTACTTATGAACTAACTAAGACTAAGGACGGCACAAATATCCTTGCCTGAGGGGGGATTCGAACCCCGACCGTAGTGGCCGTGCAGACCGTGACTGAAGCGCCTCACTCCCCTCGGCCACCGCGGCCGGCAATACCTTTTGATTTGCCTACATTTTTACCGATTTAATAGAAACTGCTTGTAATTTTTCCAATGGAGAGTATTTGGTGAGTTTTACTGTGAATTCTATTCATTACAAAATAAGACTATTAAAACAAGTCTAGTACACACTCCAGAGGAATTTATGCTTACGATTTTTGAAGTTTACATCTTCTACATATAAATGGGCATTCTACCCAAATACATACACGCATAGATCACAGTAAATAGAGTACTTTTTAAGGTTTTTGGTAGGTGAGAAAATAAGTAGAGAAATATTCGTTTACAATTTTTTTATTAATTTCTTGTATACACATATACAAAAAAAAAAAAAAAACAAAAAAAAAAAAAAAAAAAACAAAAAAAAAAAAAAAAAACTTTCTTTATGTTGTGTTGGCGTGATTTTAATAACATCCAGCTTATTTTTAACTTTTAGTTTAAATCCACATTGGAATCTTACAATCTATCCCAACTGTATTATCGTTGTGCACAATCACGTTGCTGTTCCCTGTGCAGTTTTCTTCCAAGCGATGTTCGTGGTCGGATACTAGGTACTTGCACATCGTCACTTTGTTAAAAATATCGCCTAAATCTTTGGTGACGTCCAAATCCAGCAGATAGAAGTCACCTACACGAAGCTGGTGCAGTATAGCAGGGAGCTCTTCCATTAAAACATACAGTTGAACATCGGCTAATTCCACTTTATACGGTATAGCCACAGGATTTACATATTTCCTGGAGATGTTTCCAATTCTTCCTTGCCGGGTTTTTCCAGTATTCGTTTTGCTACCACACCGGTGTCGCCATGTAGAAGAAAAGGCAACTTGGTCTTAACATCATGTCTTGCAATGACGACTTTGTCGAATTTACTACACAGGTAGGAGTTTAAAGATCAACACATATCCTTCTTTAACATTACAGACCGGCTCGTCTCTGGCTGCTCCTGACAATCCACTTGATCGCAGATTTTAACTACCATAATGTTATCGCAAAAAGGCTTCGCTGTTGGTGTAGGGACCTCCAAGTTGTTCTTACAGAGGAGCGTAGCGTTTCCAGCGTACTCTATGTTACTTAGGTCAGTAACCAGATTGTCCAGATTTTCCAGTAAAAGCCATAATCCAAAAAGTTCGTCCGTTGGTATTGTCTTCTTTCCCAGTAGCTGCGCGATGCTTAGCACATTCGAGGAGCCCATGTTGACACTTCCGGCTTAACAGTACTGGTCGGATACGGCGCTGTACTAGTCGTGCATTCCCTCGGCGGCAGCCGTGCGGCTCGGACGCGCGGAGCGGCTGCGCCGCTGTTTACGTCGTCGCTGGCGGCCGTTGGCGGTGTTTACTGGTGAGTGCAAGCTTTCGCATTTGCTGTAGCGCTGAAAATGACAACATGAACGACTTCACGGAGCGGCTTGAACGAAAAGACACTTTGAAATTGACTTTTGATCCGACATTACCACGACCTAAGCCTTTTGAAGTAGAATTGTTTATTAGAGATGTCATGAAGGTAACTTTAGATGACTTGATCGGTATTCATTTGTCGATCGTTAGTAGCACTGTCTGCCTTAAATTGGTTAGCCCTGAAAAATGCGTTCAAATAGTCGAATCTTGTGGTGGACTCCTAAAATTTAAACACTCAAACGGCCATGTCGGTGAAGTGAGAGTTACACAAGCCGGTCTTGGACTGAGAACCGTCCGAATCTTCGAATTACCCTTTGAGATTACCGCCGAGCAGATTAATGACAAGCTTAAGGTTTACGGGACAGTGGTCAGTAACGTCGCCGAAAAGTGGTCTGGACAACACATCTTCCCAGTCCTAAACGGCGTCAGGCAGGTAAAAATCGAACTGGTAAAGCCATCCCGTCCTATATCGTTGTCTGCGGATTTAGAGCCGTAGTTATATACGATGGGCAACCGAGGACTTGTTCGGCGTGTGGCTCGACAGAACATGTACGTGCGCAGTGCATTCAACGGCGTGTCGCGCAGATACCGATAGGCGAGCGGGAGAGGCAGGGCCTGACGTCTACGTTGCCACTGACTTACGTAGCCGCCGCCCGGGTGAACACCGCTCCAGAGCCAAGTTTAGATGTTGCGCTGGCTGCTGTACGTGACCAGATGGAACATTCCGCACCAATGGAGACTGATACGGTACCAGACAGTCCCACAAACACCTCTACGGACGTTGGGGAGGGAACCACGAAGGTGCAAGACCAAAAACCGAATGATGACTTAGTCCTAGAGAACGCGCAAACCGACGGTGGCGCTTTCAGAGAGGACCCACCCGAGACAATCGACAATCAGGAACAGGAGGCTAAGAGCTCATCACCTAAAAAACAAAATAAGCGACGGAGAGCACACCAAGGGGCGGCGAAAAACGCGCAGATTTTGCGCGAGAAAGCAGCCCAGATCCTCAAGAAAATGACGGAGGAGACAGCCGGAACTTCTCCGGAAAATTCTCAAACCTCCAAAAAGTCCCGGACAGACGTAGCTGAGTCTGGCCAAGGGAGGAACAACTTAGAGACGTCCACAATGGACCAGGATGTTGGAAGTGAGCAGCGAGAAAAAACAGGAAAAGACAGACATGACGGTAGTCCACCACTGAACTGGGCAGATGATACTGATGATTGCTCTCCTTGTGAAGACATGTCCGACGTACAGAAAGATACTGGAAGAACGGCTGCTGGAGTCCGGACCGCAGAATCAAACCAGCTACAGAAGTCTGCTGCTGCTGCTGCCGCTGCAGTCGACGATGATCCTGACTTCTTCTAAATGGTGCTTACTTATAATAATTACAAAAAAGCTATAGTATGAAGCATACCTCTAGCAAATGACACCCTTGCAGGCCTATCGTGTTGCGACAATTAACATAAACAAGATTAGCAGCACTTTCAACTTACGGAATCTTCAAGATTTCTTATACGCGGCCGAAATCGACATTGCCATGTTGCAGGAAGTAGTAGCAGAAATTAGTCTCGACCACATCACGGGCTATAATGCTTTGATTAATCCCGGATTTGGCAATGATCTCGGGACTGCGGGACTGCCATAATGACGAGAGAAGGCATCGTCGTCACCAATGTCGAACGACTCACCAACAACAGAGGTATTGCTGGTACTATTAATAACATACGACTGATTAACGTGTACGCACCATCCGGAACAGGGAAAAGGCAACAGAGAGCACAATTTTTTAAAGAAGATATTGTGCCACTCTTCCCAGCGGTACCGATAAAATAATCTTCGCAGGCGACTTTAACTGTGTAATTAGCCCAAAAGATCAGACTCCCAACTTCAACACTTCTATGGAGCTTCAAACAATAATTAGAGATTTAAACCTAGTAGATACGTGGGAGCTAAAACACGGCGATGCGCCGGGGTTCACTTATGTGACCAATCATTCCGCCAGTCGCATCGACAGAATTTACACGTCGTCGAACCTGGGAACACACGTCCTGCAAGCAGAGAGATGGCCGACGGTGATTTCCGATCATGCGGCGTACATATGTACTGTCAACCTCGATAAACAAGGCACCTTCAGAGCACGAGGATCATGGAAACTGAACGCTTCACATCTAGCGGACCCAGGCTGCCACGCAGTTTTTCGAAACACGTGGGCAGAATGCGAAAGGAAGTTTGAGAGGTTCGATTCAGCCATTAAATGGTGGCTCAAATGTGCCAAACCCGCACTAATAGCAGCCATGAAACAATATTCCCGCGAGAAACGTTCTTGGCAGACAGACACCATTGAGTTTTACTTTCATTGTCTGCGAGATTTATATAGTCAAGATATTACGGTAAGGGAAAATTTTGCTCAAATTAAAAGAATAAAGGCCATAATACTATCACTGAAGCGGAAACAATTAGAAGGCCTCAAAGTTCGAACACGTCTTCATAATGCGGTTCATGAGGAGACAACGGCAATGTACCATGTAATACAAGAGCAGAAAAAGAGCAAACGGAAAATACTGACTGAATTGACAACTACGGACGGACGACTTCTAAAAACTCAACCTGACATACGGGACGAAATTTATAAACATTTCACTGTATTATTAGCTGAAAAACCAGCGGATGAATCGGCGCAACAAGCCATTTTGGCAAAGACGTCGAGGAGATTAACTCCAGAAGAAGTAGAAATCCTTGAGACAGAGATAACAGAAGACGAAGTACTGGACGCAATACGACGCAGCCCGAAAAATAAATCGCCCGGTCCCGACGGACTGTCGGCAGAATTCTACCAAATTTTTCAACAACAGCTCGCCGGTAAGATGACTCTCATATGTAATGAAATCATCGATAACAGGGCTGTCGATATGAAAGAATTCTGTGAAGGAATAGTAGTATTAGTCCCTAAAACCTCAGCAGGCAAATCCGTCGACAATCTGAGACCTATTACATTACTTAACACTGACTACAAAATTTTCTCACGCATCCTAATGCAGAGACTAAACTCGGTGATTAACACTGTTACAGGCGAGTACCAAACGAGCGTTGGTAAAGACAGAACAATCTTTCAAACATTAGCCGAATACAGGGACATAATAGCGACAGCAGCAGCCTGCGACATAAAAAGTGCCATAGTGTCGCTTGACTTTGAAAAGGCATTCGACAGAGTTAACCACTCGTATCTCTTCCGCACCATGGAAACGATGAACTTTCCACAAAAAGTCACCGACACAGTAAAAAGCCTTTTGGCAAACAGCGTATCGAGAATTTGTGTCAATGGGCAACTCAGCAGACCTATCAAAGTAATGAGCTCGGTCCGACAGGGCTGCCCCATGTCTATGTGTTTGTTCGCCATAGTTCTTGAACCGTTCCTGCTATCCCTGACTCACGACCTACCTGGATTAAGAATACACGGCCAGAAGATCCTATGTCAAGCTTATGCTGACGACGTTAGTTTCGTGGTAACAGATGGGGAGCAAATAAAAAGAGCATTGGAGATTATATCGACTTACGAGGCCGCATCAGGGGCGAAACTGAACCGGCACAAATCAGGAATTATGAATATTGGCCGTGGAATAGAACTTAGAGGTGATACGCCGATAAAGAGCATAGACACACTGAATTGCCTCGGTATTGAATATACGCAAAACGTCCGCCGCACGGCTGCCTTAAATTATAAAAAATTACTGACAAAAATACGGGCCGGGATCCAACAACATAGTCTGAGGAACCTAAACGCCATACAAAAAGTGACGCTAGCCAACGTCTATATTACAGCTAAAGTAAATTACGTCGCCCAGGTGCTGCCACTACCGAAGATGATTGCCCAGAAAATGTTATCGGCGCTCGGCCACTTTGTGACTAGAGGTCAAATCTTCAAGGTCGAATACCAAACCTTAACACTGCCAACTGAGAGGGGAGGCCTCAACCTCACAGATATTTACCTGAAAGCGAAAGCGCTCTTTATCACCAAGATGTACAAACAGTGGAGACGCTCGCCCAACACTCTAACGGCCCACCTCTTAAGTGAAATAGCACCGGACAATATGGAGCCGCCCATCGACGTCCACCACATTTCAAATGCGCTTTGTCACCTAAGATACTTCCTGCTGGAGCTCAGCTATCTCCAGAGAAGTACTCCCGAGAAGAACCGCTACACGGTAAAGTTAGTCTATGACAGCCTGACGAAAAACAAACGGGGAAACATAGCAGAACAGAAGTATAAAGGACCTGACTGGCAAAAAATTTGGGAGAATATCCAGGACCCAGACTTAACATCTAATGTGAGGTATAATTGGTACATGGCGGTAAACAGGAAGATCCCAACAAAGACAAAATTACATAAAATTCACTTGTCTGACAACCCATACTGTAGCAGCTGTCATTTAGCCGATACGGAGGAACACAGATTTACGTGTATATCCGTTGAAGATATATGGCAACTTTGTACTCATAAACTCGCAAACATACTACGTACGTCACCTAGGTCAATCACACCAAGTCGATTACTCAACCCGGACGAAGTCCCTTATCCCAATACGAAGAGGAAAGCTGTCAACTGGCTAAAGGGACAGGCAGTAAACTATATTCTATCAGAGAAAGAAAAAAGTAAAAAAGATTTTTGGCTAACATTATTGACAGAACACCAGAAACTTCAACGAAGAAAAAAGTACAGGGAAAAATATGGATTATTCTTAATTAGAATATTAACTTGAGCAGACTAATTACCTTCGAAGGTGTTTTTTTTGTATTTCCATTTATTTTTCACTGTTTAGAAACATACATTATTTTACTGTTTTTTATTTATCCTTCTCCATGGAGTGGAGTACTCCGCTTTTAGTTTTAGAGAAGAAATTCACAGCTCGGGCAATACGACGGATTTTGGAGACCAGCGCTTCGAGGTTAATGAGAAGTCAAATTAAGAATTGAGACTCAATACGATGACACGAGAATATCACGGAAACTTTGCGATGGCAAACATTTTCGAGAAGACGAACTTCGAAGCTGCCGGAACGACGAAATCGATTCAACGTGCACATACGACTCAACGAAAGAGAGAGAGAGAGAGAGAGAGAGAGAGAGAGAGAGAGAGAGAGAGAGAGAGAGAGAGAGAGAGAGAAACAACACAAGAAGCAGCACTGTTATTTTTATTTCTCATCGGAAAAGGAAATTTTGTTTATAATTACCAAAAGAAGACGTACTGTTATTTTTTATTTCTAATTGATGAAGGATAATTTGTTTATTATTCTCCGCAAAGTAAAAAAAAAAAAAAAAAAAAAAAGTCGAAGTGTACGTTGACATACCCTCGAGGGGATATGATAAACTCTACCCCTCGTTCCTGTAACCTAAACGTGTCGCAGTTTATATTGTACTGCCCGTTAACCCTGACGGAAAACAGTTGCCTGCATTTACAATTCTATACAGTCACGTGACCTAATGTGTGTGGTATAAAAGGATGTTCGACAGCCTCCGCTGGGCTTACGCAATGTTGCTGTTTGTTGATACCAGACCTAATTCGGCGATATCTGTACAATAATGTTCTGGATTGGGAGAAATATGCTTCTCCTACACCGTAGAAGAGTAAATGGCCTTTCCACAGAGAGAAGAAACCTATGGTACCAATCACAGTAACAAGATTCTCGACGTTTTACGACATGCATAACAACCAGCAACGCAACACAGTCTACACCATTTCGAACTAATACAACACCCAAAAAATTTTATTGAACGCCAAGTGTAGTCCTTTAGAGACTAAACACATGGTTAAACATACTTCCCAACGAAGGTAAGTAGCCAACTTTAAGTCTGTCTGTAAATCTATCGGACCAAACTGCGTGGTCATCAGTCCGTAGCTTACAAACTACTTAAACCTAGGTAAACTAACCTACGGACAAACACATACTCCCATGCCCCAGGGAGGACTCGAACCTCCACGGCGAGCAACCGCGCGCTCCGCAGCAAAGTGTTTTAGACCGCTCGGCTACTCCACCGCGGCCCACTTTAAGTCAGGAGATTTATAAAACCCTGATGATTCTCGGCCTCACAGATACGCTACATTCGTAAACCCCACTGCAATCCGTCTCTTTTATTGCTTTAATAACCGATTCTGTGTCTTCCGGCATTTCTTCTAGCCGAGAGCAATCGTGTAGTTTAATTTTAACTTTTATTTCCTAGATAACAATGCGTGCATTCGTAAAGTAAACAACAATGTCCAAACCAGATTAAGAATACACAAGAGCTAATTTTACGAATACAGAATTACGTTAATTACATCAACAGACATAGGAATAATAATAATATAGTGGGTGGATACTAGGTACTCGCACATGCCCAGTTTGTTAAAAATACAGGCAAAATCTTGCGTGGTGTTCAAATCCAGCAAATAGAAGTCATATAGGTAAGTAAAGGGATTGGCTACGCTTTTGGCTACCGACTTTCGGCCACTTTCATCATCTAGCACATTCATACCCTAAATTTATGCATGCTTAATAGTGTATTCTTTCCGTCCTATCTTTCAGTTATCACCGAATTAGGTTCCGCATTTGTGTGGAGTGGGATTGTCTTAATAGTGGCGTTATTTAGGAAATAAAAGTTAAAGTCCCGAACGCTGTTGGTTGGGGGATTTGCACAGGAGGGAAGAGAGATGCTACTATTTCGAACTGAAAGTTAAAAATTAAGCTGGATGTTATTAAAGTTACACCGAACAAAATAAAGAACGAATGACTATGTTATGCAGGGGAAACTTTTATCTCCCATTCCAGAACATTTTCCTCAGAATGCCCTCGGAAGCAGTTATCGCAAAATTAGGTCTAGCACCTACAAAAACATTCTCGTTCCACAAGTCTAACCCTTACTAAAAATCCTAAGAACTCGAGATGTACTGTGCTGTATGTGTCTATATTTATAGCGGAATGACGACTAGTTTTAAAAAAATAATTAAAATCTTCAAATTCTGTATAGAAATTCCACATTAGTGTGGAGTAGAATTGCCTTAAGAGTTGTATTATTTAGGAAATAAAAGTCAAAATTCCGAAGGCTGTTGTTTGGGGGATTTGCACAGGAGGGAAGAAGGATGCTAGTACTTGAAACTGATAGTTAAAAAGTAAGCCGGATGTTATTAAAGTTAAACCGAACAAAATAAAATAAGAACTGTTTTCTACGTCTAAATGTATATACCAGTTATCGCAGAATTAGTTCTGACACCTACAAAAACATCGTCGTTCTAAAAGTCTAGCCCTTACTAAAAACCCTAAGAACATTTACCGTGATCTATGTGCCTATATTTATAGCGGAATGATGACTGATTTTAAAAACAAATTGCAATCTTAAAATTCTATATAAAAATTCCGCATTAGTGTGAGGTAGAATTGCCTTAAGAGTAGTCTTATTTAAAAAATAAAAGTTAAAATCCCGACAGAAGAGCTATATTAAAGCAGTAGAAGACATCTAGCGGAATACGTCCCCTTAGTACTACTACCACGCACCATCTGGGCTTCATTGACAAAACGCTTTAAAACCCATGTTTGAAATAGAGGTGGGGGATATCGGAGCCAAGAAACGGAAACTTGAATATATGATTAAAGCAGCTGGTATAAAAGGCGAATGCAAACTAATGCTGGAGGAAGAGGAAAAGTCCAGCCCTTACTAAAAATCCTAAGAACCTCACATTTTCTAAGCTCTATGTGCCTATATTTATTTTGGAATGACGACTCGTTTAAAAACAAAACAAAAAAGAAATAAATAAAAAATAAAAAAAATTAAGCTGGGTGTTATTAGAGCTCTAACAAGTACCTCTGTTTCAAATAGCATCCAAAATGTTTCAACTAATTCCCAAGGATATACAATATTTACAAAGTACAGCGCTGCACTGTGTGACAATCCCATCCATGTGGTCTCGGCTAAAAATACCTTAGGGAGCAGTTGTGTTGTTTTTTACAATTTGTTTGCTGGGTTAATAAGAAGACCCGAATACTGACTGGTGTGCAGGTAAATCTTCCAGATCTAGAAAAGTTTATAAATTATGTTCTGTCAGTTTTTAGTAATGACTGTAATCGAGAGGGAGTTGTATTGTTAGTCATGGACGTTGGTAATACAATAGTTTGGAGTAACCCCTTCCTAAACGCAATCATGGCGTGCTTTACACTCTGATCGAAGGATACCGTGTTTTTTTAAGACTCGAAGCTAAAAGTGTGCTGCGAAGGAATAGCCAAGCGCACTAGGACGTCTTGATGCAATGCGTGCGCTTCGAGACATCTGACGCTGAAAGAGGTTAGTAACTTCTCGCGCGTTTGACGAAGTGTTAGCTGTTTTCCCGGGTAATTCGTTGGTATAGAAAACAGTTTCCTAAAAAATGCAATCCTCATGATAATAAGAATGACAAAGATCACAAGTCTCTCTAAGTGAGGGATACTGTATATCGCGCATCACGAAAAACTCCGGTGTGAGAAGGGTTGCAGTATGCATAGGGATACCGAGCGGAAATTAATCTCAAAGTATGAACTTTATTACAGTGCGATTATGCAATCGTCTTTCACGTCCTCGATGGTTTGTGTGTGTGTGTGTGTGTGTTTGTGTGTGTGAGCAGTGCGCGCGGTCGCCTCTATCCTCTGCACTGCGCTCCGCCGCTGTCCAGGCCGATACGTATATCAGAGTCGCGGCCTGCCACGCCCCAGCAATCAGCCTCTACTGAGGTGGCGTGTTATGCCCTCCTGATTGGAGGAGTGGGTGCGTGCTTCTGACTTAATTTTGAGGATTTTCACCTGACAAGCAGCCGACTATTTTTTGCGGCTGCTCGGTAAGGGCGCGTGCGTCCGGAGCCTCGATGTCGCAGCACGTCTCTCTGCGACATACCGACTGTCTGATAAAACACTTGCAGCTGTGCGCGCATACCTCATGAATTAGCCGCGGTCGGGCCAGCTCCTCCTAATGGGGGAGGAGCTGACACATGGCGGCTGTGCAGCCGTCCCATCGCCCGCCTCGCTTGGGGTCCCGCCGTTTTTTGCTGTGCCGCGGGTCTGTGGCGTGATAGTACAGAGTAACATATACAGAGAAGCAGCCTCCCCTAAACCACTGTCATACGCTCCCCTCGTAGTTCCGTAAGATGCTAGCAGGTGTCAGGCGGATCGCTGGCTTAGGGTGCATCTCGCACGTCAGAGGGTAGTGTGGAGGGGAGGCTGAGGGGAGAGCTTCTGCAGCCTGCCACAAGGCCACGGCTGTGTCCGGTGTGCCGGCGTTTGAGGGGAGATGATGGTGGGGGCAGCCGCTACCTGCCGTCTGCTCTGGCCAGTTTAAAGGGCTGCTTCTGACCGCAGCGCCATCATGGGACATCTTACGGAACTGCTTAAAAATCCCCCGTCCCACACTCCTGAGTGTAGGACTGGGCCCTTATGGAGGTTCCCCGTCTGTATATATTTGTCTGTGGTGATAGGTATCAGATTTTTTAAATAGAATTATGGTACTGTATGGAAGGGGGAGTCAATTATTTACAAAAACAGTGATGACGCTACGTAATATAAAATACTGGGAACATGCGCGCTGTGGGGGGATTCCAAGGTCGGAGGTCACGGGCTTGATTCCCAGAATGTGAACTTGAGCTCTGTGGTGGGAGAGGGTGGAGTCTCATAGTTAGCGAGTTATAGGACGGGGAGGGGTATTGTAGAAGTCATTAATCATGTCATATTTAATGATTAGGGTAAAAAATTATCCAAATTTTTTACTATTAGACTCATAAATAATGCAAATTTTTAGAATTAAGGTCATAAATCATGACTTAGTCACGGTTGAGCCAGCTCTCTGAAAGGGGGGGGGGGGTTGGGCCCATTCTCTCCCATGCCTGTCGATGACCTTGACCTTGACCTCTAGGGAGATGGGGGAGGGGGTAGTGGAGGGCTGAGTGGAGGGGGGTGCCGGTCCATTATTCATGACCTACTGTTGAGCTAGGTCTCTCTCTTCCTACCTACTGTAGTTGTAGTCCGAAGTCCCCCGTTGTACACCATAGCAGTTCCATGTCGATAGCTATAAGGGGGGTGGATGAAATTCGTGTCCCTCAACTACCCCACTTATCCAACTGGGGAAAATAGACCTACAGTTTAATGTGGACTCCGAAACACGTGTCACGTCTGGTGACTCATGAGCAGTTCTCAGGAGACGGCCAAATGAGATTTTTGGAACCTACTTCCCTTGTTGGCGGGCTACACTGCCTAAGGATTCTTCCAATGAATCTCACGACTGATTGTATTTGTTCGTTCCGTTTCAGATCGCCGCTTATGTCTACTCCCAGGTATAATGCGGAATAACTGATTCTAGCGTGTGTAGTTATACAATAAAGGATCTTTCTGTCTATGTAAACACAGCAGTTTACACTCGTTTATGTTGAGGCTCAATTGCCATTCCCAACACCATAGGTCAATACGCTGCAGAGAATTCTGCATTTCGCTACCCTCTTCCAGTGTTGCGACTTCTCGATATACTACAGCATCATCCGCGAAAAGCCTCATCGAACTTCTGATGTTATCCACGAGATCATATATATTACTGTGAAAAGCAATGGTCATATAACACTCACACGGGGCAGGCCTGAGATCACTTCTGAAGACTTCTCTCCGTTGAGAATGACATGATTCATGGTTCTCAACTATATATACAATATGTTAAGCAGGTTACGCGGTAACTCCTGGTCTTATGGGGACAAATTATATTTTTTCACTTTTTACACCAAGACATCTGAAAATTGGTGATGGTTGTTGTGGTCTTAAGTCCGGAGACTGGTTTGATGCAGCTCTACACAATACCCTATCCTGAGCAAGCCTCTTCATCTCCACATAAGAACGGCAACCTACAGCTGTATGAATCTGCTTACTGTATCCATCTCTTGGTCTTCCCCTGCGGTTTTTACCCCACACACTCCTCTCCAACGCTAAATTCACAATTCCTTGATGTCTAAGAATGTGTCCTACCAATCTATCCCTTCTTTTAGTCAAGGTATGCCAGAAATTTCTTTTCTCTCCAATTCTGTTCAGTGCCTCCTCATTAGTTACGCGATCCACCCATCTAATCTTCAGCATTCTTCTGTAGCACCACATTTCAAAAGCCTCTATCCTCTTTCTGTCCACACTGTTTATCGTCCATGTTTCACTCCAATACAAGGCAACACTCCATACAAATATCTTCAGAAAGGACTTCCTTATGCTTAAATCAATATTTGCTGTTAACAAATTTCTCTTTTTCAAGAACGCCTTTCTACCCATTGGCATTCTGCATTTTATATCCTCTGTACTGCGACCATCATTTGTTATTTTACTGGCCAAGTAACAAAACTCATCTACCTCCTTTATTCTTTCGTTACCTACTCTAATTCCTTCAGCATCACCTGATTTTCTTACACTGCACTCCATTACCCTAGTTTTAATCTTGTTAATGTTCATCTTATATGCACCTTTCAGGACACTGGTGATGGTTAAGTCATGTAATTACAGCTACCATGAACGTAAGCAACGGGAATGGCCAGGTCTTCTGTGCGTGTTTAATTTTAATCAGGATAACAAATACATAAGCGTACTGATCCACTTAGAAGGAAATTTATTGCACTGTCTTTTTTTCTTTTTTCTTACTTTTTTTTTTAAAAAATAAATGTAAATACAAGGCTCGTTTTCATTCATTTCAATGCCGCCTGATAGAAACATCTAATGAATTTATCGTCCTTCTCATGGTCACAGCAGAACCTTTGAATGCTTTGGCAATTTTCGGGGAAAAATACTTCTTTTTCTTCGGCATTTGTGCTGTGGATCTCTCGGATTCCACAAACACTTATTATACTCTCCCATACCCAATATTGCATTCTTTTCCGACCTTCTCAATCACTAGCGCAACGTACGTCAAAAAGAAAAGTAATTTGCATGCAAAGCAGCAGACGAGCTTGCTCTGTGCTGCAAGCGACGAAGCGGAGTGGACGCAAAGTTCCTTTGATGGTTCGCTGAAAAGGCCGGCATCCGGCGGGGCGCTACCGAAAGCCGATCGTTGGCTCTCCCCTGCTGTTAACACCAGCGGGGATTCCCGTTCGTTGATATTCGTTCGCTCGTCTGCCGTCTGCTGTAAATCAGGCTTTGGGAGTCCTATTAGGCTTCCGCTGTCACTTTCGCTCCTGTGGAACATTCGCTCGCCGTCCGGAGAGTGACGTCATTTCGTCGGCAAGGGCAGTGGTTTAGTGGGGCAGCAGTGCAGTAGGGCAGCAGTATTGTGCGTGGGACTCCCTGCGAGGGGCTGTGGGGCGCAGCCGTAAACCCAGCCAGCACTTTATTAAACCGCGCTCTGGCGTGCGCGTAAACTGTCGCCAAGGTCACGCGACAGCTGCGTGCACCGAGTTACGACTGCCGCGCTTACCCCAACAGGCCAACACTCATTTGGTGACGGCCTATTTCCTTTCTGTATAAAGGAAACGAATTTCCTGTCCGAGTCCGCGACCTTCTTTTCTTTCAATAAGAAATAGTTGATGCCCCTACTAGATAGAGATTATATTATTGACGCTGAACTTCGCTTTGCAAGTTCGGATTTTTTTTTTTTTTTTTTTTTTTTTTTTTTTTTTTTTTTTTTTTTTTTTAGATTCAAATGTTTGTAGAGTCTATGGGACTTAACTACGGGGTCATCAGTACCTAAACTTACAAACTACTTATGAACTAGCTAATCCTAAGAACGGCACAAATATCCATGCACGAGGGGGGATTCGAACCCCCGACCGTAGTGGCCGTGCAGACCGTGACTGGCTTTTTTTTAGATCTGATGATAGCAGATGCCGAAGCACCGTACTAAAATAGATACAATTTTAGCGATCTAGGCTGTTTTTATTCCTATTTCCTTTCACCGTGAACTTTACACGTGGTTCAGTGATAACGCGTAGAATGAATTTGCTTACGCCATTGTCAACGAGTCACAAGGATTTTTTTTGAACATATACTGCCTTCGAACTTTATGAGAAACAATCGTTTTATAAATAAAACTAGTTTTCTGTAGAGCCCGTCTTGAACAACCACATGTATCCTTATTTTTACTCAGAGGTAGCATCTTTAGTGGGACTTTTATTTGATTTCTGTCATACAAGAGCGGAAATTGCTTTTAATATCTGTACGAAAAGAATTTCAGTTTTTAAGTACTTATAAAATGAAATTATTTTTGTACCTTGTTAATACACCTTGTGGCTTCTTTAGGTTTCAGTACTTTTGAATATAACTCATATTCTTTGAATCTCTCGTTTGATACTATGGAAAATTTAGTATATTAAATCTGGAATGTTAGATAGTTTTGGATTTCAATATTTCACTCTGTGTGTAAGTTTTAGAGTATGTGAGTTTTAGTGTGTATATGCAGTATACTTAATCGTACGTTGACACGGTGGCCGAGGGGACTGAGGCGCTCCAGTTGAAACCAGCTGTGTCCAAATCAATTTAAACTACATTCCTATCACTGTTAGTTTGGGAGCTACAACCCTTCAAAGTTCCGGGGGTGGAGGCTGCGATAGCGTAGCTAACTGGCCGAGTGACTATCGCCTGGGGCACGGCCCACTGTCTCATGACCACCAGCCAGTCAGCTACGCTCTCGTAGCCTCCACCCCCTAAACTTTGAAGGGTTGTAGCTCCCAAACTAACAGTGATAGGAATGTAGTTTAAATTGATTTGGACGCAGCTGGTTTCAACGAATCCAATGCACGATAGAAAAAGCTATTGTTCCATTTAAAAAATTATATCTTTGTGGTGTAACATTTCTTGTGTTGGCCTACCGCATTAAAATTTCCCATAACCTATTATAAGTTACAGAGGCAAACACACTTAGTGAAACACCATGTATATCAATTGATTTTAATTAAATTGTACACAGTGTGTATGATTTGATCCAACTTCAATGATATCATAGTTTTTATCTCATTTAATAACCTCAATATTATTTTTATTACAAATTGAATGTGTATCTCTAGTATCCATTGATTGGCGCTGTTATTGAACTTGAAATCTGGGCTAGCGTGTCAGGTCTCGGGTGGAGAGATTAATAACATAGGCTCGCAGCTCACTGGGAACACGGATTTTGGCAGTGTGAGTTTTAAAGTAGCCTTCACCTCTCAACGTATGTGGAGTCGTCAGAAACGAAAAAAATGTCCTAATGTTCGTCAAACTTAAGGGATTTAACTGCTGGGTCATCAGTCCCTAATCTTACAAACTGAGCGAGGTGGCGCAGTGGTAAGACACTGGACTCGCATTCGGAAGGATGGTGGTTCAAATCCACCTCCGGCCATCCAGATTTCGGTTTACCGTGATTTCCCTAAATCACTCCGGGCAAATGCCTGGATGGTTCCTTTGAAAGGTCACGGCCGATTTCCTTCCACATCCTTATCCGAACACTCAGAGCGTAATGTCCGTCTCTAATGACCACGCTGTCGACGGGACGTTAAACTCCAAGCTTCCTTCCTTCTTTAAACTTACAAACTACTTATGAACTACCTTATACTAAAGACGACACGAACATCCATGCCCGAGGGGCGATTCGAACCCCCGACGTGGAATGGCCTCGCGCATCGGAGCATAGCGCCTCAATGCGCTTGGCCAGTCCGCTGCGGCGTCAGAAACGAAACGTGGTGCGGATTCCACATTAAACTGTAGGTCCGTGTTTCACCAGTTAGATAACGGGAAAGACTTGCACCAAATCACTAAGCTACACGAAGTTATTGTTATGTTAGATTTATGACGTTTCCTTGTTACAATTAGTTTCATATTACACTTTTTTTTTAAATTTACATAATGCATAACCATGCATTTTATTTTTTCGTGTGTTTAATTTTATTGTAAATTTTATACATACTTATACACAGGGTGTCCCGCTCAACGTTTTCACCCCAGATATCTCTGGAACTACAATAGATATTGCAAAACGACTTTCACGGCCATCAACGTATGGAAGGGACTTATGAAAGTAGGTACCATTAGAAAGTCTAAGACGCAAAGAAATATTATTTTCAACGCAAACTCATGTTGTTTTAATGGTTACCCCTATTATTTCTTAAGCAAACAATAGCATTGGAAATTACGGAAAGAATGGCGTTGGTTGCATCTCGATGCGTCAATTACATCCAGAGAAACTGCGAAGCGGAGTTGACGTTTGAAACACGCGAGGCGCGGTGCTAGCGCGTGTCCCAGGCTCAGCCGTGATCTGCCCTGAGCCTCGAACACGCGCTATCAGCACGCCTCGCGTGTTTCAAACGTCAACTTCGCTTCGCAGTTTCTCCGGATGTAATTGACGGATTGCGATGCAACCTACGCCATACTTTTTGGTATTTTTCATTCGATTGATTGCTTAGAAATAATAGGGGGTATCCAAGTAAACATAAGTTTGTGTTGAAAATAATAATTTTTACGTTTTAGGCTGTCTCATAGTACCTATTTTCATAAGCCCCTGCCGTACGTTCATGACCGTGAAAATCGTTTTTCAATAACTATTGTAGTTCCAGAGATATCTGGGGTGAAAAAGTTGAGTGGGATACCGGGTGATCAAAAAGTCAGTATAAATCTGAAAACTTAATAAATCACGGAATAATATAGATAGAGAAGTAAAATTGACACACATGCATGGAATGACATGGGGTTGTATTAGAACCAAAACAAAATCAAAGTTCAAAAAAAGATCTCTTGCACGCGTTGTTTGGTGATGATCGTGTGCTCAGCCGCCACTTTCGTCATGCTAGGCCTCTGAGGTCCCCAGACCTCAGTCCGTGCGATTATTGGCTTTGGGGTTACCTGAAGTCGCAAGTTTATCGTGATCGACCGACATCTCTAGGGATGCTGAAAGACAACTGTGACGTACCCTCTTATCTTAATTCTTTCGTTCTTGTTTGTACTTTACAGTTTAACCTTTTTTTTTCTCTTACCACTGGGTGGGCCTACCCAAGCGCCTTTCAACTGACAGCAACGGCTTCCATACACAGTATGAAATGTGCTTGGTAATTTCGCGTAGGCTTTATCTTGAGCATGGATCTATACTGGTTCACACTTATTTCGGTCAATGTTCACATGAACATACCGGCTTGATTAAACTTGACAAATGAAAATTGCGCGCAACGGATAACGCATTTTTTGTTTAGAATTAACGGAACCAGTACACATCCACCTCAAGAAAGGATACGTCTAGATTTAAACCCCCAGGGTAAGTTCGAACAAATACCAATTTCAATCATCATAATGATTGTGAGATCCCTTTGTTTCCCGTCCAAAATGGGGACTATTGAAAGAGAAGCTGAGGGATAAATCAGTTACTCTGACAAAAAATTTAATCATAAAGGGTTTATTTTTTTAGACAATTTGCTATAAATATTGCTCAACTGGCCTCTTACTGCTTTTAACTACTCTGTACACTATTCAATGTCACACATGGTGGGTGAGGAGGGGGGTAGGAAATCTGCACACAAACGGACATAAAACATGCAAATCACTCACTGCATGATTAGCGCAAAGCTCTAAACATTTACTGCTCAAACTAATCCTGCTGGTCGAACAGTAAGTGGGCTTGTGGACGCAATATACAGAACAAAATTTACGATTACTTTAAATTTACCTAAAGACATTTTAACAAATCAAATTTCACTTCCCCACTTATGACTTTAATTATCTCTTGTGCCGTGTTTCTTACCACATTCTGGAGAATTTTGCGCAGCAAGCAGCACCAGCGTCCGTACATCTCGATGGTCTCCTTCCAACTCCTCTAAAGATGGCTTCCCTCTACCTCAACCGTCCGCCAATTCGAACCACGCCAAGAAGACGCGCCCTGATTGGCGGAGGCAGGTGCAGCCGACTGGGCCCCTTCCCTTTACTTGTTCGCGAATCCACCTCCTAACATTGACCAGCAGCAAAGCTTGCTAACCTCTTTGCACCACTAGCTGCCTACACAAAAAGCGAAAAACTCACAAACTACCGCCACCATCATGCTAAAGTACCCCTACTGGTTCAACTATGCTCAACCACTCCTTCGCTCACGCTGTGATGGGAAACATGGGAGTGTGACATGAATAAAAATAAAAGGGAATAAAATATTTAAAAAAACACACAAACTCGCCATCTCTGCTTCTACTTCTTTGCCCTCGCCAGTCGTCCATGAAACCACATGATAATGATCAAGTTAAATCAATTTATATTGAAAATAGCAAACATTACTAATACAAGTGAGAAAACATGAGCAAGGTAGGATAAATTGGCAAAATCGATTAGGTGCAGCAATGAGGCGGTATGACAGTAACGTCTCGCAACATCCGACGCCAATGCCTCACCATAACTCCGGACATGCTTTACAGTGCTGTTCACAACATTATTCCTCGACTACAGCTATTGTTGATGACTGATGGTGAACATATTGAGTATTTCCTGTAAATAACATCATCTTTGCTTTGTATTAATTTGTTATGCTAGTTATTGCTAATAAAACCTCATGTCATTGCAAGAACGTGTGTCAATTTTTACCTCTCTATCTACATTATTCCGTGATTTATTAAGTTTTCAAATATTTACTGACTTTTTGATCACCCGGTATATAAAACGCAAAGCGTTCAATTAAAATGTGTGCTTGGACAGGATTCGAACCCCGGAATGAAATGAATGTTTCAGTGGTGAAAAGATATGCCCGACATTTGGACGGTGTTATGCATCAATTGACCAAGCGCCAAAACTGAATGTTGAGCTATTAACGAAAACGCGAAAGTGTTAATATGAATTCAGCGGCAACACCGTATTGTATGCAATGTAGGATGCTGATCTAAAATTCCTTTTAGCATTAGAACCATCTTGATGTTTCTGTTCTGTCCACCACATGTAGCATAGCCAACTGATGCAAAACGTAGTCGCAAGATGGGGCTGTTAGTCAGCTGATGCAAAATACAATAATAGCGAAGGTGTGTTTGGCGCTTGGTTCAAATTAACTTCCTCTCGACGAATCGACTGTACTCGTGTCAAACAATTTTTTGTTTTGTTTTGGATAGTTCACACCTCCATACACAACCTGCTACAAAAATATAAAGAAAGACAAAATGGCGCTTGGTCAATTGGTGCATAACACTGTCCAATTTAAGTAAAGGCGTTAAGAGCGCATGACGAAGTACGAAGTGGGCGTTCACTGCGAATGTGACAAGATAATCCGGCATGTATTCCGTCTCTAATGTCCACGCCGTCGACGGAATGTTAAAACCTAATCTTCCTTCCTTGAATTCTCCGTGAGTACTTTCTGTTTAGTAGACCATACTGTGCAGAACTATTCCGGACAGTGGACTTAATATCCAAGACGATTAAGTGTAGTTTACGCCGTCTCTTTACAAGAAATCTTGCATTTTCTAGCTATTCAACCAATAAAATGCAGCCTTTGTTTCATCCTACTACATTTTCTGTATGATGTCTCTAATTTGGGTTCTTCGCAATTTATTATTATTTTTCCAGAATGACCGGGTCGGGATTCCAACCCCGACCACCTGCTTACTAGGCAGACGCTTTAAACTACTTTTTTTCCTTTTTTTGCTCTATGGTAGTTCTGATCCTTCTGCGTTAGTGTTCCCTGTGGAATGCGTATCAAATTGTCAAGGCTCTCCTATATGCGTCTGCCTGAGGAACAAGGCGGGACTGTTCCTATTCGCAGTCTGCTTGTGTGCTATTCCAATATAGGAGAGCCTTGCTGGTTTTGGTACGCATTTCACAAGGAACATTGAAGGCAGAATAAAAATTTGTGGTTTGGAGGGAGACGTGTTTGAAGACAGTCCGTGTAGCCGTATTGCCTGTAATGCAGTGTTAGCTGAGCGGTTTAAAGTGTGTGCCTAATAATCAAGATGTCCGGTGTTCGAATCCCGGCCACAGCGCACATTTTAATTGAACGCCTTGCCTTATATTTAAAAATATATGTGCACTAGACGCTCTAGCATGTACCGAAAACTGCGTTTCACGAAGCAAAAGAAGTGTAATTTTATAGGTTTCTCTAAAATAAATTGCTTTAAATTGCTGTGGCCGGGATTCGAACACCGGACATCTTGATTACTAGCCACACACTTTAAACCGCTCAGCTAATACTGCATTACAGGCAATACGGCTACACGGACTGTCTTCAAACACGTCTCCCTCCAAACCACAAATTTTTATTCTGCCTTCAATGTTCCCTGTGAAATGCGTACCAAAACCACCAAGGCTCTCCTATATTGGAATAGCACACAAGCAAAGACTGCGAATAGGAACAGTCCCGCCTTGTTCCTCAGGCAGACGCATATAGGAGAGCCTTGGCAATTTGATACGCATTCCACAGGGACATCATACAGAAAATGTAGTAGGATGAAACAAAGGCTGCATTTTACTGGTTGAATAGCTAGAAGATGCAAGATTTCTTGTAAAGAGACGGCGTAAACTACACTTCATCGTTTTGGATATGAGGTCAACTGTTAGAGACGGAATACATGCCGGATTATTTTGGTTAAGACTGGGAAAGGCAATCGTCCTTGTTCTTTCAAAAGTCGGACGTTGATTTGAACCAATGTCCTCTCGAATGCGAGTCAAATGTGCTAACCACTGCACCATCTCGCTCGGTGGCAAATTTCAAGGAAGAGTTGCTTGTTTTTATTACTGAGGTACAGAGGAGGCCATGTCAAGGTTATGATACACGACCTGCTGTGACAGTCATTATGAAAAAGCATGTTCAGTGGCGTTATCTACGTACTCCCGTCTACTACGGAATAAGTGACCATACTGGTAAAATAAAGAGAAATCTGAGCTCGCCCGGAAGGGTTAACTTTTTTTCTCCCACGTGCTGCTCCAGAGCTTGAGGCTCGATAAATAGTATAACACTCGTTCTATGTACTGTCTGGCAGACACTTAATGATGAATACAAAGGAGTTATGTAGATCGACATGTATTTTCCACATTGTCTGTTACATTCAAAATAAAGTAGGGCTAATGCAGAAATACACGGCTCAAAACAATTAGGGAATCAGGTGAGATACAATACGCATTATACATATGGTAACGTACTTTATTCAGATATGGGTTACAATTGTAATTTCTGTGTTATACATCACGATATTTTACTGTCTTAACTCATTGAGGTTTACATGACGTTTAGTTAGAGTGAGGCACCATGGGGCTACCATAATAGTGAAAAAGTCATTCTCGTGGTCCCCTTATGTGGTGTGATCACCTCGGACGGCCAGTACAGTAGCACACCTGCGTGGCATGGACAGTAGAAAGTTATCAATCACCTCTTGAGGGATATTTGGCTAGTCTTCCATCAGTGCAAAATCCAGCTCTGCAACCGTTGTGGGAGGTGCTGGTGTGGCTGCAATGCGTTTGTCAAGTGCATCGCAGACATGCTCAATCGTATTGAAGTCCGGCGAACAAGCTGGATACTCCATTCCTTCACTTCCCTCAGCTTCAAGCATGTTGTCCACCAGTTCAGTTCTGTGGGCACGAGATTTATCGTCCACCAGAAGGAACCCATCTCCTATGCCACCAGCGTAGACACAAAAAAAAGGTCGAAGAATCTCGGCTCTACACCTCTGAGACGTTAAAGTTCCATACTCGACGACATAGAGGTCCGTACGTATGTCAATACTGACACCTGCCCACACCATTCGTCCCCCACTATGATATGGTTATATTTCGTGCATATAAGCAGGATTTTTCCGAATTTCACGTTCTCTCCAGATGAGGGAACGACGATTGTCAGGCTGAACACAAAATCTTGTCTCATCTGTGAACAAAACCCGGCGCCATTCGTTACGATCCAATCGCAATGTTCCTCCGCCCAGTTTCTGCGGGCTAAACGGTGTCGCGGTTTTAATGTGAGCTCCCCGTGCGAGGACGCCACATTCCCGAAGGCGATTTAGGACTGTTTGTGTAGATACTGCGCGTCCTATTGCTGCCTGGAGGGTGCGTTGCATCTGAGTTGCATTCAGTCTCGAGATAACGGTCATCTCTTGCTAATGTTACCCGTGGACGACCTTGGCCTTGTCTTCGTTTAACGGTTGCTGCTGTCTATCATCGGTCCCATGTCCTGTAAATTACACTTCGGGCCACTCAATAGCTGCAGCCACCTCCGTCTGGGTCTGTCCTGCTTCCAAGCTTCCTATGGCTATGCTTCGGGTAATTCATGTTGTTGCATTGCACTACCTGCTCACTACACAATCTGAAGAAATTTGGTAGAACAAACACAAGCCAACGCCAGTCCACTCTGCAGCAACTTTCTGCTTTCTCCGTTGCCATAATATTGTTGTCTCCTCTCCGTAGAACCGACAGAAGGACGTCGAACCCTTTTGGTTGATTCTGTCGATGACAATACTTCAGAAGCTAGATATCTCAACTGATACCCTAACTGTTTTGACCAATGTACATGATACAGCCTTACGTTTCGGTTCTTGGTACCGCATGATGGTGCACAACAAACTGACTTTTGAAAGGCTATATTTGAATTTTGTTCTGTATTGAAAGAGATTTCAGGCGCATTGGTTGACTGTTGATATATAGGTGCTGTTCCGTAAATTATCAAATATATCTTTCTAATAATGTATTGATTCAGTTTTTTTAATCTTTTTGGGTAAAATATTCCGGAGGTAAAGTAGCCCCCCTTTCGAATCTCCGCGCGGGAAATTCTCAGGAGGATGTCATCAACAAGAAAAACAAAGCCGAAATTATACGGATCGAAGCGTGGAATGTTCTAATCCGTAATCGAGTATGTAAGTTACAAAATCTGGAAAGAGGAATGGATAGGTTGAAGTTAGATATGGTGGGAATTAGTGAAGTTCGGTGGCAGGATGAAAAAATTTCTGGTCAGAAGAATACAAGGTTAAAAATACAAAATCAGTTGGGGGAATGCAGCAGTTAGTTTAATAATGAATAAGAAAGCAGGAATGCGGGTAATTCACTACGAAGAGCATAGTGAACGCATTATCATGGCAAAGATGGACAGGAAGCCAATACCTACCAAATTAGTACAGGTTTAAATGCCAACTAGCACGGAAGATGACGAGGAGATCGAAAAAATGTATGATGAGATAAAAAAAGTTATTCACATAGTTAAGGGAGAGAAAACTCGACTGTGTTGGGGGACTGGAACACAGTTGTAGGAAAAGGAAGAGAATGACAAATAGTTGGTGAATATGAACAGGGGGAAAGAAATGAAAGGGGAGGTTGCCTGGTAGAATTTTGCGCAGAGCAGAATTTAATCATCAAAATCACTTGGTTTAAGCATCGTTAAAGAAGTTTGTATACTTGGAAGTGACTAAGAGACACAGAAAGGTTCCAAATTGACTTTACACATAAGTTTGGAAACTAGGTTTTAAAACTGTAAGACATATCCCGGGGCAGATATAAACTCTGTCCATGAATTATTGGTAATAAACTGAAAATTAAAACTTAAGAAACTGAAGAAAGGTAGGAAAGTAAGGAGATGGAACATCGATAAACTGATGGAAACTGAGGTTGTTGAGAGTTTTAGAGTGGGCTTTAGGCAAGGTTTGGCGAAATGAGGAAAAGTAATACAGTAGAAGAGAAGATAGCTTTGTCAGATAAAGTAGTGAAGGACGCACAGACTCATAGAGGCAGGAGGACAAGGCCAAATACAAATCCTTGGGTAACACAGATATAACAAACTTAACTGATGAAAAGAGAAAATATAAAAACGCACCATTGAAGCAGGAAAAAGGGAGTTTAGATTGCTAAAAATGAGGTTGACAGGTAGTGCAGACTGGCTAAGCAGAAATGGCTGGAGGACAAATGCAAGACTGTAGGTCTGTAGATGAATGTATAAATAGAGGAAAGATAGATACCGCCTACTCAAAATAAAAGAAACGTTTGGAGACAAGAAAAACAGCTGCATGAACATAAAGAGCTCAGATCGAAAAGAAGTACTAAACAAAGAAGGGAAAGCTGAAAGATGGACGGAATATACAGAGAGGCAATATAGGGGAAATGAAGACAATATTGTTGAAATGGAAGAGGAAGTACATGAAAATGAGACAGGAGATACGATACTACGAGAAGAATTTGACATAGCATTGCAATATATATGTCGACACAAGGCCCATGGAGTGGATGATATTCGCTCTGAATTGTTGGCATCGTTGGAAAAGACACTTATGGAAAAACTGTTCCACCTTGTGTGAAAGATGTAGACAGGTGAAATACCCTTAGAATTAAAGAAAATATATATAATGCTAATTCCGAAAAAAGCAAGTGCAGACAAGTGTGAAAAATACAGAACTATCGTTTTAATAAGCCATAGTTGCAAAATACCAACTCGAATTATACATAAACCTATGTAAAAACTATTAGAATCCGATCTCGAGGAGTATGAATTTGGATTTAGGGAAAGTGCAGGAACACGCGAGGTAATATATTGCGTCATGTCCTAGAAGATAAGTTCTGGAAAGGCATACCTACATTTTTAGCTATTGTCAGTTTAGAGAAATCTTTTGATAAAGTTGACTAGAATACAGTCTTTCAATCTCTGAAGATAGCAGAGGTAAAATATATGGAACGAAAACTTATATACAACTTATACAAAAACTAGACAGCAATTACAAGAGTCAAAGGGCATGAAAGGGACGCATTGATTGGGAAGGGGAAGACAAGGTTGTAGCCTTTCGCCAATGTTACGCAAACCGTATATTGAGCAATATGTGAAGGAATGCAAGGAGAAATTTGGAGAAGTAATTGAAGTTCAGGGAGAAGAAATAAAAACTTTGCAGTTTGCCATGGACATTGTAATTCTGTCAGGGACCTGAAAGAGCAATTGAACGGAATGGACAGTGTCTTGAAAGGAGGTTATTAGGTGAGCATTAACAAGAGAAAAACAAGGGTAATGGAATGCAGTGCAAAAAATCAGGCGATGCTGAAGGAATCAGATTAGGTATTGTGACAAAGTAGTAGAAGAATTTTGGTTCTGGGTAAGAAAATAATTTATAATGGCCGAAGTGAAGGGTATATAAAATGCAGAATGGCTATGGGGAGAAAAGCATTTCTGAAGAAGCGAAATTTGTTGACATCAAAAATTAAAGTAAATGTCAGGAAGGTATTTTTATGGAGTGTAGCACTGTACGGGAGTGAAACGTGGACGATAAGGAGGTCAAACAAAAATATGATAGAAGCTTTTTAAATGTGGTGCTACAGACGAATGTTGAAGATTAAATGGGTAAATTGCGTAACTAATGCGGAGATGCTAAAAAGTATTGAAGAGAAAAGAATTGACTAAGAGTTGGATTGATTGGTGGACACATTCTCAGACATTCTGCAATCGTCAATTTAGCATTGAAGGAAGTGTGTGTGGTAAAAATCACATACGGAGACCGAGAGACGAATAGAGTTATCATGAGGAGACGTAGAGGCTTGAACAGGTTAGAGTAGTGTGGAGAGCTCCATCAAACCAGTCTCCGGACTGAAGGCCACAACAAAATCAAAATACAGATATACAATGTGATTCCTAAAATTTCTCCCGGCGTATGGCGTATTCAAAAACTTACATGTATGAAGCAAGGCATGAAACTCTACAGCGACTGATATTTCGGCAGGAGCACACACTGCCATTCTCAAGGCAATATTTCAGCGAGGACGCAATGTGCAACGACGTTTAAAACCTCTATTCTCAATGACAACAGACGACACACACGCCGAGAAATCAAGCACACAGTGCCATCACACGATGAAAGATGAAAACCAACAGAAATATCGATAATA
Organism: Locusta migratoria; assembly: GCA_026315105.1. Classification (NCBI taxonomy): domain Eukaryota; kingdom Metazoa; phylum Arthropoda; class Insecta; order Orthoptera; family Acrididae; genus Locusta; species Locusta migratoria. The sequence goes on along the minus strand of CM048755.1, from coordinate 664,670,941 downwards.
AACATCAGTTTTGGCGGGTGAGGTTTATTATCGATATTGCTGTTGGTTTTCGTCTTTGGTCGTGTGATGACGCTGTGTGCTCGCTTGCACTAGAGAGCGTCTGTAGGGAGAGAGTGGCTATGCGTGATACCGCTCTTGATTGTCCGAGAACCCAAGACGCCATGTTTGTACCAGATTTGACGGGCTTTGTGTATGTGTGATTAGCTACAATGTGCGTTTCTGCACTTTGGAGTGTATTCAAAGCTTCTAAGGGCGATTTCACTGTACAGTTACATACAGTGTGCATTACGGTAGGCCCTGCTGCCCTTTTGCACGTCTTTTGTCTGTTCTATTTACGTAAATTAACGTATGGTCCGTCGGTCGTTGACGATAACGTTAGAATGAATTAATAATCTGTATTACATAAACATTAAGGATAGTCAAGTTGTAAAAACCGAAGCGAAGATTGTTATATGATGCTTGTGTTCGCAAGGTATGAGGAAAACGGAAAGAGGGGGCAGTGAAAATTCACCGAGAAAGCGGGAACCGTAAAGGCGACTTATGGAAACAACGATTTATTTCTGTCTGTGTGAGGTAAATATTTTCTGCTTCCCTCCCCCCTCCTCACAATGCAAGAAAGGCATTGATGAAAATCAGTAATAGAACTATTGGCTGTGCAATTTTCGCGTGGAGTAGGGGTTCTGCGTATTGAATTCGTAATGTGAAGGTCTCGAATCTGGTAAGCGGTAAATATTTTTAAACAGTATTTTCTTTCTTTTTGTTTATCATGGTTTTAGTTTTGACATGTCGTATTACAAGGAATATTTTAATATGGCTAAGGCGCCACCCCCTTGGCTGTGTATTATTGGCTATTCACAATCCTGTAATTGGTTACAGGATGTCACATGAAAATGGATTTTCTGTGATACTGTATTCCTAAAAGTATGTACAGAACGAAGATTTTGGTATTCTCCCGTGCAGGAAAAAGTAATACAATCGCCAGGAGCACACTTAAAATCCATTATATGATGGCGGAAAGCGATAATATTGTACTAATTTCAGCGATAGATATGCAGACAGGAATTTCTGAAATATGAAATACCTCTGTTTCTTATTAATGAACTGCCAACTGTCGTAGTTACAGAACATCGTAAAATACGGTTTTAATATTCGACAGTCATAGACACTGCTTCACGAGACTTATTTGCTTGCAAATTTATTAGGCCTGTATAAACATAGATGAATGGCATTTCTTTAAACACGCACCAATTAGTAAGCTAGAAGATGTGGTTTGGTCTCTTGGGTGGAACTGATGCCTGATTTCAATCGTTAAGTGTCCGCACTTCTGCCTGGGTCGCTATGTGAGTCCACGTCCAGCGCGTAGTCTGGTAAAAACATGGCGACCATCGGCCGGTTGGCCACTCTTCTCCTAATATAGGCTCTCTAGCTTGCATTGTGTGTGTTGTCTTTCTATTGTCATTGATAAGCGAGGTTTTAAACGTCGTTGCACATTCCTACCTCGCTGCAATATTGTCTTGAGAATGGTAGGGTGTACTCCTGCCGAAATATCGGCCGATGTCGAGTTTCATACCTGGCCGCATACCCGTAAGTTTTTTGAATACGGATATAGAGTTTTTATAGTTAATCGAAACAAATTCTCGAAGTAGGTGGTTAGCGAAGGCAGATGATGAGATGCAAATTTGATCTTCATAAATTTCACATCCGACTTCAATGCACTTGCATTTTCTTGTCAACAGTGCGTGTAGCTCTTCAGAGGTCTACTAGGTGTTCTTTTATGAGGGCAACACTATTCTTTATCACAATCATGAATTCGTCTCTTATATGTGTATATCCTTTGTGGGCGTTGCCTTTCAACCGGTGCTACAGGTATAAATCGAAAGGAGTAACGATCAGGGTCCTTGGTGAAAATGAAACGTGACTAGTTTTTCGATCCAGTTAATTACTAATGAAGCCGCTTTCACTCTCGACGATATCAGTAGCACTCTTAATTCACATCAAATTCAAATGAGCCCCTTAAAGCACAACTGGTGTAACGACCATTTATCTTGTTTTGAGATATTAAAGGGTTTGCTACAACTTGTATATAAAAATCAGTATTGTACTTTTGGAATACTTTTACAATAAAACTCAAAAAAAAAAAGGGTCATCTTTAACTTAAATTAACGTTTATAAAACTTTTTATTTATTTATTTATTTTTTCGAGCACTTAAAAGTTCTGACACCATTTGTGCTGTAAATGGTTTTAAGGTGTTATTGTGAACAAAAACAAAATCATTATCAATAAACCTCTGTTTTATTACAATAATAAGTGAGATAATATGTTTTTTTACTCGTTGTCACTTTCTTCGTCTTCTTCCTGAGGTGGGCCAACATCTTCAGTATTCCCGCTCATGACAAGCCTATGGAAATAACTGTGGTGTATTGGAGGGATGTTTGGCAGCAGCTCCAGCATGTCTTTGTTTTTTTATTTCGTAACAGGCCAAGCGCTTATGTATAGCTTACCCTGATCAATGTTGCAAACCTTAACTGGTCGTCCTTTTTTTATTTTTGGCATGAAATTCAAAGTTGAAAACAACATCTCTTCAGATAAAGTTTCCTTGAAAAGGATTTTAAATGGTTCACTCTTTTGGTAGAGTATCCATTGCATTTTTAGCCACGATATAGGATGGCCGTCAGTGTCTATCTTTCTTTTGCTGATTTTTTTCAGGATGTTTCCGACTGACGAAAAATCATCGATCGTCATAACTGTCACGTGAAAGGCTTTCTTTTTCCTTGGCATAGCAATAGTTCTGTACCAGTCGTCAGGTATGTAAATTTGTTGTGACTTACTGAAGTTTTCAATCGATGCAAAATCACAGTCATTGGGAAGGAATGAATGTCCACTTTGCATGAATTTTTGGTCAGTTATTTCTACGTTATTGTCTGGACTTTGGACATGTTTCATTAACGTCATGGCAATTTTCCAATTCCGGTTTTGCCCTGAACATGTATCACTGTACATAACCACATGTTTGGCTGCTGGGTTTAATCAAACATGATGAAATTTCTTGTGAACCTTTTGAACCATTAACTTCGTCCCAACAGTACATGAATCCCATTTTGGTCGAAAGTTCATGGCAGCCTAAATTGTATACGTACATATTACGTTTGTAGTAGGACTGTTGACACACCAATTTAGGGAAAGGCAGAGACTTCTCCAAATCAAACGAGAGTGCATGGTAGCTGTAATTGTTAGCTGATTTTTCAGCATCCGCTATCATGGAATCGCGAGCTTTTTCTGCCTTACGTAACTGAAGTTCATGGTCTAGCTTCAGCTGTCTTTTTTCTTCGTCATCTGTTGAGTATTGTAGTTTAGTAGAAAAAACATCAAACTTGACGCAAATGTCTTTATGTGGGGCGTGAAATTGCAGATTGAACTCATTATTAAAGATTCTCCGATAGATATGCTCCTTAACAGGCCGACGCCCTTGGATTTCAACATGTTCTTTGTACATAAGTCATATATTCAAGTTTTCAGATAAATATTTTCTGTTTGGGTTGTGTTTTCTCGTATAGTGAGATTCGTAAGCGGGAAAAGATGTAATGTGGTCTCTTACTTGTGCTACTTTTTCATCTGGGGCTTTGTTTCCGGGAACCTTCTTACCCTGTTGATCGTCCCCTGAAGGATCGCCAATTTTCACCTTCTGTAAGGCTCGTGTCATCCTTCCATCAGAAATTTTTAGGGTTTCTAAAAAGTACTTTCTACAAACCTGTTTGCTTTCCCCAGCAACATTTAAATAAAACTTATTAGAATTTCTTCGATTATTAACACCGGTGGTGGGCCGATGACGTTCTGGTACTACTTGTTTCACCAGACCACACATTAATGCATTTTGAGCAGTGTCCCTATTTTCCAAAATGACTCAAATATTGTTTTTCGTGCTTGCTCTGTAATTTTATTAAAGCAATGTTTTCTGCATTTGCAATCGAGATTGCTAAATTGTTTCTCTGCAATGATCTTTCCCTTCCTAGTGATGTAAGAATTCCCAGAATTGCGTTTCCTCTTCCTTTCTTCACGTTTCCACTCCTTTCTTTCTTTTCCGGGTTCTTTTGGCCTACCTTCTGCAGTTGCCTCTGATTCACCAGTATCAGGTATATTGGGTCTCCCTTCCATTTCTGCTGCTGCTTCATTGTCGTCATCTATGGACTCGGGATCATCAACGTCTGAAACCAAAATTTAGTGTTTTAAAACTACTGAAGAAAAATGTAGATGTGCAGTTTTTTATGACAATTAGATTTGTACAAAGTCAAATATGTTATAAATATGTTTTGATGGGAATCTAGGTGGTCTGCCGACTTAGGCCTAAATGTTGACGGCAAAATTGCTGTAACTCCATTTCTAGGTCAGATGCATAATTATAATAAACACACGAAATAAATAAAACTCTTACCTTCTTCACTGGATATGTCTGCGAATGATGGCAAATATTCATCCTCTGATCCATTGTGAGCCAAAATACTTGGTGTTCCGCAACTGTCATCTTCACTTGAGTCCATTTTAACAACAAGAATACTATAATAGCCTTGAATATGTTATATTTTGTAACTGTTAATAAAAAACATTAGAGAGTAAATCCTTCCTTTACGAAAGTTACTGCACAGATGGTGTACCTCCCAACTGCACCGGTTGTGCTGTCAGCTAATAGGGGGCAGCATTCACTGCACAAGTAAGTGCTGCTATCTATGGGGTTGCTATGGGATCTAGGAGTTACAGCGTTTGCGCCTTAAACAGAACACACTTTTCCCTACTCAGTACCATGCCTAACTAAGAAAAAACGAAAAGTGGAGTTACACCACTTGTGCTTTAAGTGGATCAAATGTTTGTAGAGATTATGGAACTTAACTACAGGGTCATCAGTCCCTAAACTTACAAACTACTTATGAACTAGCTAATACTAAGGAGGGCACAAATATCCATGCCCAAGGGGGGATTCGAACCCCCGACAGTAGTGGAATTCACATCAATGGTCCGACAAAATCCCGTATGAATCTGAATCGGTTACTGCAGGAAGACACCTAGTCCAAAATTTATAAATTTCCGTTTTATGATGATTATTGCTCTGAGTGGATCAAAGGACTGTGTACTATAAAAAGAAAACCTGTTCCCACGATAACAAGGGTTGGACAACGCAGTTCAGTTAATCTATGAGCCCTGCTCGAAAGTGATTGGCTACTGTAATGTTGAATACTCAATATCTCGACAAAGTCTCCGATACTGCATTTCGAAACATATTTCGGCGAACTTGTGGGCATTTACACTCATATTTCATTCAACATGATAAGTCTCTCTGACACAAACACGTCTTTGATATTCAAGAATAGTACTTGTACTTATGTATCTTCGGTTTAATGGTACGGCGCCACATAAAAAATCGTCTTACTGTCCCTATAACTATTCAACATACGAGGCGGGGATATAAAGTTTTCCGTCCACAGTAATCCGCTACTTAGCCGCGGTAGGGTAGCCGAGCGCTCTAAGGCGCTTTGCTGCGAAGCGCGGTTGCTCGAAGTGGGATGTTAGAGTCCTCCCTCGGGCATGAGTGCGTGTGTTGTCGTTAGCATAAGTTAGTTTGTAAGTCTAGGGATTGATAACCGCAGCAGTAAGTCCCTTAGATTCACAAATATTTGAACATTTTGATCCGATACTTCCTCTACTCATGTATTCATACTGCTAAACACTGTCACATCAGCCTCTTTTTTGTTCTGTTGTTTTGTAATTTGGAAGATGCGTTGCGTATCGAAGTCGCGACCTACTACCGATACATATCGAACAAGTGAGCCTCGGAGTGCCATCGTTGCTTATTCACTCGCAACAATTTATGCTGTACATATTCGTAAAAAATAGTGAAGTACTTTTGTCAATCAGAATAGACATCTACAGCCTAGCTCGTCAAACGTACTTCTGAAAAGGATGTGGTCAGGTAGGAACCTAAGAGTACAGCTTAAATTGTTGCGAGTGAACAAGCGATGCTCACGTGTTCGATATATGTAGGCCGCGACTGCGATATGCAACGCTTCTTTCAAATGACCTAATTTTAATTTTTATTTTGTTATTATAATTATTCTTTTTAAACGACATAAGCTATTGAAGCAGTTTCCTTTGTTACCTGGTGCACAAAAAGCTGTTTTTCTTTTCTACAATTCTTCCCAGCAAACTTTGTTTGAAAATGGGGACGTTGGCTGTTATCCGTATGATGTTTTGACAGCGGTAGCCTTGACGAATAAAGCCACAGTTGAAACCCTGGCTGGAGCGGAACTGTTTCTCGCTTTTCCTCCTGGCCCTCTTTGACCTAGTCTTAACTTTCTGCGGCACTTGCTTGCGTATCGAAACATCTTAGGAACTCTGCGAAGGACTTTCCGTGTATTATTGATTCTTCCACAGGCTTCAGACTACCTACAGAGTAGCACAGAATAGGTTTCCCTCCTAGCTCCCACACCTTAGCAATTCGAAGGTGTTTGAGTCAATTGGGTATTTGGTCTTCAAGATTTCGGTTTTCTACGATTTACTGATATCACTTGAGGCGAATGCAGGGATGTTCCTTGAAAGCACTACGACCGATCTGCTTTTTCTGCCATCGTCGAACTGAATTTGCGCTTGTCTGCAGTGGCACAATTGTCGACGATTTGTTAAAGGGCAACCTTCACTGTAATTAATAAAAATGTTGAAGGCTTATTATTTCGATTGCTTACACTGATCACCTGCCTACACATTCAGTGTAAAGCGCAATCGTGAAGGTCCTGTAAGGCTGGGGACTATAATATATTAACTACAGGACAACTGTTGAAACGTTTAACGTCATGTACATTTGGAATGCATTCATTTCATATACGTAAGTGCCCACGGTACATCAGAAATGAGTTCTTTATACTCACTTTGAACCCGCCGAAGGATCTTATGATGTAATCAGCCAACCCGCTCGTATCTGTACGCTTGAAAACTCGGTTGCCAGCCTCCTTTGGTGCTTATTTAACGCCGTCACTGTTGCTCAGTGCCTTAGGTAATAAATAAATAAATAAGTTCAAGTAGATCTTATCAGATATAAAAGAGAGCGAGTAAACGAGTTTGAAAGTGTAGCCGAGGACATGCGGCAAGCAGTCCTGTCCTTGTTGCAAACGCAAGTTTTGGGCATGTTTGTTAATACCAATACAATAATTGAGCAGTTAACAGTAAGTGCTGATCTCTTTATACATTCATTTATGTGTACTAACGAAACCTGCTCGCCCTACGCATTAGGGTAGGAAATTAAACAATTCTTGCGAACATAGAACCACCGAGATAATGCATCAAATCAGTTAAAATCAAATGTTTGTAAACCTAATGGAACAAAATTTTAAGATTTTCGGTTCCTAGACTTACAAACCGCTTACTTATGCTAAGGGCAACACACACATCACTCATGTGCACGCCACCCGTCAGGTACAAGTTCTCAACTTAGACTGTTCGCGGATGATGCTGTTATTTATCAGTTAGTAAAGTTACTCGAAGCTCAAAAGCACTGTAAAATGATTTAGATATCTGCATGGTGCAAAAATTGGCAATTGACCCTTAATAATGATAAGTGTGAGGTCATCCACATAACCACTAAAAGAAATCCGTTAAACTTCAGTTAGACGATAAATTAGTCAAACCTAGAGGCAGTAATTCAACTAAGTACCTAGGAGTAACAATAACGAACAACTTAAATCGGAATGAAGACATAGAAAATATCGTAGGGAAGGCGAACCAGATATTACGTTTCATTGGCAGGACACTTAGAAGGACACAGTTCTAGTAAAGAAACTGCCTACACTACATTTGTGCGTCCTATTTTGGAGTATTTCTGCGTATTGGGAAATCCATACCAGGTGAAACTGACGGATGATTTAGAGAAAATTCAGAGAAGGGCAGCTCGTTTCGTGTTATCGTAATATAGGAGAAAAAGTGTCATGGAAATAATGCACGAGTTGGGATGGAAATCATTAAAAGAAAGGCGTTATTTTTTGCGGCGAGATCTATTTGCGAAATTTCTTTCACCAACTTTCTCCTCAGAATGCTAACATATATTGTTAGCATCCACCTACTTAGGGAGACATGACCATCATAATAAAATAATAGAAATCAGATAGAAAACAAAGATTTAGGTGTTCCTTTTTCCGGTGAGCTATTATAGAGTGGAACTATAGAGAAATGTTATAAAAGTGGTTCGATGAACCCTCTGCCATGCACTGTAATGTCATCTGCAGAGTATTCATGTAGATGTAGAACTTTTCCCTACCCACTAATATTCAAACCCGTGGTTATTGCAACCCATTTCCGTAAGAGTAAGGGCCTAGGAGTGCCTCCGCACTGAAGAAGAAGGATCATTCCCCGTCATCGGCTATTTATAAGAGTTACATATATGTGGTGTCTGTTCTTCCGGACAAGTCTGACTGATGACCGTGCAGTCTAGTCCCCTCTAAACAATAACAATAATAACGGACAAGTCTGGAAGAACAGTCACCACATATATACAACTTAAATAAAGTTTTCATGTAATTACGTTGCCTTCGTTAATACACACACACACACACACACACACACACATATATATATATATATGTGTGTGTGTCTCGTACGTTGGTGTGCGGAACTTCAGGACTGAAATAACTTTCGTATGACGTTTTACTGGCAAGTAACATAGCTCGAAGAAACTTGGACCGTTCAGAGATAGAGATTCTAGTCTATGGTACAAAAGGTAAGTGAAGCAATAACGCAGTGAGAGGAACAGACATGACACTGTTATTCAAAGGAAATACTTATCCTGATGTCACCGTGATTTATGAACGTATCTTGCACATTATAAGAGGTGGTACATGGTTCTTAGTATGGAGTGTGATCACCTTGAACGGGACTGCATGGTCTCCAAAGTGCTCCAATGCAGGCCACAAGGTTGGTAAGGAGTTCTTGTGGTTGGACGTCCAAATTCTACACGTGTGCGACAGGTGCCGAATGGTCGTTGGTGCATGTGAACTTGCAGCAGTACGTCTTCCAATTCAGCTCCTTCACGCTAATTGGAATTTAAGTCGCAGGAGCGGGTAGAGTAAGTTATTCGGCGATAATCCTACAGCCAGGGCCAGATGCAACCCATGAAAGATATACACGCGGAAGGAACAAATGTCACAATGACGTTGACCATGAGTGTACTGTGTTCAAAGCTGTGAAGATCAGTATGTCCATGTAACATTATGCCTCCCTACAGCATGGCACCTAGTCCACGACAACTATCATGTTATCCATGTTCCTGTGTGTATTACGTACTCTAATATGTTGAGGGATGGGAGAACATATAACACAATAAGTTGTTATTCGTTTCTGTGTATGTTCCAAGTTGTATCGAGCTACATTGCTGACCACCAAAAACCCAACATCCTGAACATCACGTAAAATTTGCAGCGACATGAGATGCACATGATTAGCATTTCAGCACAGGAGCTCATCACTGCAAATGATTTATAAAGGAGGAACAGGCGGCCTTGCGGACACAATGAAATTCTAATTTCGTGCTAATTTTTTTTGAGCAAGTAGCTTCTGTATACCTTCTAGTAGACAGCGAACGTCTCTCGACTACTGTCTTGGAGGTCGACCAAGGATTAATAGTAGTGTATAGAGATTGCGGTGTATTTTTCAGAAGAACCAGTGATCGTGTTGAACAGAACCAACCAACAAGCTGTGTCTGCGCGTAACATTCGATGCGGATTCCAGTGGAGTTAACTGTCTGCAAGGCGTCAGTTTGCTGCTTTCAGCAGTGAGTTAACGCCATAGGACTGTGCGCCAGCAACGGTGCTATAAACATCGGACGTGCACAACCGAGTACGTGGTACAGTCAGTAAGTTCTGAGACTGGACGCCTGCTGGGTAGGCACCCCCACAGCTCTGTATGTTGCACTCGCTGCCGCATTTCTCGTCATACAAAATGTATAAATGTTTGTAGAGCTTATTGGGACTTAACTACGGGGTCATCAGTCCCTAAACGTACAAATTACTTATGAACTAGCTTATATTAAAGATGGCACAAACATCCAAGCCCGAGGGGGGATTCGAACCCCCGACCGCAGCGGCAGTGCAGAGCGTGACTGGCACGCCGCAGACCGCTCGGCCACCGCGGGCGGTTTTCTCGACATTACACGGCAGCGTGCCCAGCATACGGATTTGTGTGGGGGGTCTTTCCTCCAGGCGTCAAGTCTCAGAACTTACTGACTGTACCACAAAACGACTTCATTTTTACTGATAATCCCCAATACTGCCTGCACCACCCCTATAGTCGGGTCAGAGTCTGACACACTGTGGTGAAAGATGAACTGTTACCTAATCTATTTCCATACTGGTTCCACACCCGGTATTATGGTACAGGGGCTGTTGGATTCTCGTTCACCCACACACCAAACTATACATTGTCAGTACACTTACCCAGCCGCAGTACATCTCTGATATTTGGAGCCCATTGGCCTCCATACCTTGAGGGCTTGCTGACACCTGTGTTACAGCATGATAATGTTCGACCACACATGTCTCGCAGTGTTGAAGACATCTTTGCCGTCCAGTGTTTGCACTGCTGCACTGAGCTCCCCTGTTTCCCCAATCTCTCGCCTATCGAAAACGTGTGGTGGGTTATAACGGAACAACTGGCCCAATATACACCACCCGCTGCTGTACCAGATCATATTTGGCAATATATGGAAGCAGCATGGACTGCTGTGCTACAGCCTAACACAGACAGTCGCGAAACTCTGTAGGGGAACGAGTGCAGCACTCCCAAGTGGCTAGTAGGAAGTAACAGAAGAGCTGAAAGATACAAACTGAGGAATTGCTATATTTAATGCTACTATTTTATTATTTACTACTCACCAAACGTGGTGGTTAGTTTTCCAGTAAAAATATGAAAACGTCATTACTGTTCTAGCACTGCTTCTGTTGATGACAGTCTATGATATCAAAATGTTAGTTCTCAGGTAGATGCTGTGTTTCTTGACTTCCGCAAGGGGTTTGATACAGTTCCCCACAGACGTTTAATGAACAAAGTAAGAGCATATGGTCTGTCAGACCAATTGTGTGATTGGATTGAGGAGTTTCTAGATAACAGAATGCAGCATGTCATTCTTAATGGAGAGAAGTCTTCCGAAGTAAGAGTGATGCAAGGTGTGCCACAGGAGAGTGTCGTGGGTCCGCTGTTGTTCACGATATATATAAATGACCTTCCGGATAACATCGGAAGTTCACTTAGGCTTTTTGCGGATGATGCTGTAGTATATAGAAAGGTTGTAGCACTGGAAAATTGTATTGAAATGCAGGAGGATCTGCATCGAACTGACGCGTGGTGCAGGGAAAGGCAACTGAATCTCAATGTAGACGACTGTAATGTGCTACGAAAACATAGAAAGACAGATCCTTTATCATTTAGCTACACTAAAGCAGGTCAGCGACTGGAAGCAGTTAATTCCATAAGTTATCTGGGAGTAGGCATTAGGAGTGTTTTAAAATAGAACGACCATATAAAATCAATCGCTGGTAAAACAGATGCCATATTTAGATTCATTGCAAGAATCCTAAGGAAATGCAGTCCGAAAACAAAGGAAGTAGGTTACAGTACACTTGTTCCCCCACAGCTTGACTTCTGCTCACCGGTGTGGGATCCGTACCAGGTGATGTTGATAGAGGAAGTAGAAACGTTCAAAATGTTCAAATGTTTGTATAGCTTATGGGACTGAACTACGGGGTCATCAGTCCCTAAACTTACAAACTACTTATCAACTAGCTTATCCTAAGGACGGTACAAATATCCATGCCCGAGGGGGGATTCGAACCCGTAGTGGCCGTGCAGACCGTGACTGAAGCGCCTCAGTCCCCTCGGCCACCGCGGCCGGCTAGAAACGTTCCAACGGAGAGCAGCGCGCTTCGTTACAGAAGCATTTGGTAATCGAGAAAGCGTTACGGAGATGATCGATAAACTCCAGTGGAAGGCTCTGCAGGAGAGACGCTCTGTCGCTCGGTACGGTCTTTTATCGAAGTTTCGAGAACATACCTTTACCGAGGAGTCTAGTAGTATATTGCTCCCTCCTACGTATATCTCGCGAAGAGATCATGAAGATAAAATCAGAGAGATTAGAGCCCACACAGAGGCATACCGACAATCTTTCTTTCCGCGAACAATACGTGACTGGAGTAGGATAGAGAACCGAAGAACCGATAGTGGTAGTCAAGGTACCCTCCGCCTCACACCGTCGTGTGGCTTGCGGAGTATGGATGTAGATGTAGACAGGTATCAACTGGACATTCTCCATGTCTTTCTGTCCGGGGAATCCTCCTTCATTTGCTTATAACTTCTTATTTTCTTCACACTGTTGGCATTCAAAACCATTTTCTTCCTCTCCCTATTTTTCCTTCTACTTTTCCCTCCATTATCCTCCGCAGTAGACAGTTCCTGGTCAATTGATGCATAACACCGTCCAGTTGCAGGGCATATCGTCTCACCACTGAAACACACTTGCAGAATATGGATGTAGATATGGCTCACAATAGCAGAGTCGTAGTCGTACTATCCAAAATCGATCAAGAACAGAAATTAATAGCAACCGGATGTGCTCAAGTTCAAAAGCCACTGATTGTGATTATATTCGCTTTCTCGTGGGGTACTTTCACGTTCCACGAGTTTTTAAAGCGGATTTTGACATTGTAATTATTGTGGCGTCACTATTCGCCACAACGCCGGCGGTCCACGCAAGTTAACGGGCCACTAAAAGACGCCACTAAATCGCTCTCTGGTACTTCGGCCGCCGGGGGCGCCCGCAGTCTCGGTACCTCTTTGTCCGTTTCGCGTGGCGGGCCAATAGGAAGAAGGGCGCTCGCTTACATATGCCGGCGTACCCGACCATTACAGGACAGTTCTACGGAGTTCTACAGTTTGACAGTTACGATCCAGCAGTTACATCGTCTAGAGCGGTCTACCTTTAGCACAAGCTGGAACAGTACTGTTACCAGATGTCGTAGTATTACATTGCAGAACTTTATCTGTTAGGAAGACGTTGTACCACCACAAGCACATGAAACTTAAGTATTTATTTCATGCGGTAATAAAGTTCATGTGGACTAATCAATTCTTTTAGTTGCAGACCCTTGTCCACATCCTTGCTAGTCACGGCCGTCCTGCTCACGCAGTATCCCAGAGACACAAAAGTAATATATTCAAAACTAGATACGATTTTTACATTATTGTAGACGAGGGGCTACATCTGATAAATACGCCTTTCGCTTTGTCCTTGCATATATGCCTTGACGGTCTAATATTAACAGTTCCTCAACAGTCTATACACGACCATATATTTGAAGGGTTGGTTCCAAAAGGCATACAAGTACAAAAATCAAGTTATTAAGATGAACATGTCTTCCTATACTCTTTGGGCTGTTCCATGTAATTATACTATTTCTGTCTCCGAATGGCAGACATGTGTCGAGGTATACACCGTTAAAATGTTGGGGATTCTACAAAAACAATACAAGTCTATTTGTCTTTCCACCAAATTCCAAACTAGTCCTTGGACGTGTCACCTATTTCGAGAATGTAACTGTGGAGTGTGGTACTGTGGTTTTCCCTGCTCCCTGCTAACAATGTACTTTAACGTCTTGCTTATAGTGTTACAAGTCATTGACTGAGCAGCGTTTGACAATGAAGTACAAATTTGGTGTGTGGCCACAAGCCAACACTAAAAGAGGAAACGTGATGCGAAACTACAAGGTAAAAACGTGTCAATATGTAAACCACTTAAAGAAAGCCAATGCTTATGTGACAAAAGAGACAATTTCCTATGAAAGCTAAGACAGGTGATGTAACTTGCTTATACTTTGATTTCACGCAAAAGCTTCCTCTATCACACACTGAGAATGGTACTATTTATAATTCACGACAGGTACAATGCAACATTTTTGACGTTATAACTTACCAGATGATTCCGTAACAGTGTATCGCTACCTAGATCATGAGGCTAGAAAGGGCCCAAATTAAGTAACAACCATGCTCTTATATGCAATAAATAACGTTCCATAAGAACATGTCTTAATCTCATATGGGTGCCAGGACAGAATAAAAACAAAACAATCATTCACTTTCTGTATTGTCTTGTCCATGTTATGATCAGGACTTTGGCCTAATTGGCAAGAAAAACCGTTACGCTGAAATACCTGAAAAGTGGGCCAAAATTGTGGAAGAAGTAGCACACACATTTAACTTTAAGGTAATGACTTACGAAAATGTCTTCATTGTAAAAAAGTGTTATAAAACCATTGTTCCTGAAGATAACAAAGCCTCATATTAAACTGCAAACAGTGAGGATGATGCTGTTGAAGAAAGATGAGCCACACATTTATCTGCAGTGAACACACTATGGGCTTTGGGAAAGACACGTTGTTATTACGAAAACGTACCGAACAAACATAGCTCTCTTTCTCTCCCAAAGCTCTATGAGTCGGATTGCAGCCTCCTAAGAAAATGAACTTAGTCTCATTCATTATCTTAAAGGATCTGTACATCGCACTTACTACGAGATTTTATCGGAGAAACTGCATGTGCACATAGAAGATCAACCTGTAGCAGAAAATGTTGATATTGACAGGGATGACAATTGTGATGGTTATGAACATGATTGATTATTCACTTTTAAGTTTTAAACAATAATAATTTCTATTTGGTCAGTAGTTACCTAATACTTACTATCATGAGTGGATTGAAAGTGGTTTTCTTGTTTCATTTTATCAAAATGTACGTAAAAGCCAGACAAGTCAAGAAGTTTTTTCATGCTTTTTCAGTTAACGTATTAACTTTTATATGTATTTTTACGTGGAAAGGAAAGCTGTTATAGAACAGGTTTCATTCCACATAAACGAAGCGAGAGAGTATATTTTACGGCCCTGAAAATTGTGTGTTATGGAGATGTCTGGATCTTGGAATCAACCCTTCATTTAATTAGCGTTTAAATTTTCCTAGTACTAGGTAACTGGGTAACCGGTTAAATAAGTCGGTATATAGACCCATACTGAAGTACGAAACTAAGCAGGCTTTGATGAAACGGTTGATTAACTGCAACTGAAAATTTTATTTCATTATGAAGTTGTGCTTACACTCTTACGGGTCTCTGTAACTGCCGAAGCTTCGAAGTGAATGAATTGTTAAGGAATAACCACTATAAACGAATACCCGTTATTCGTAACATTATTCTCTTACTTCTCGGAACCCTTCACAAATAGAAATGAGAGATTTTCGGATTATATCTTTGATATTTGATACAATTTGTAGCGCCACAATAGCTTCGAAAATACGATCGCATTTTGAGCCTGCTTGTAACGTCTCAGCTGCGTCCACCTAATCCTCGATGGGCGAAGTTGCCGTTACATTCTATTTTATGCTTAATCATTTAATAATTGTTCCATTGATTCGACGGTATGGGATGCGGACAATTGCTAGGTTGATCCATAACAGTAAACTTTGTTAACTTCCTTTATTATGGAACGACAAATGTTTAAATCTCTTCCCTTTAAATACACTGATTAAATAATTGCGTGCCACTACGATGAATGTCTACAAGTCCACACTGAAACATTTCAATATACAACTGCAACCCGTATGCGATACGGCGGAATGGCAAAAACTTTAGCCACCACTAAACGCAGGTTACGAACTCACTGCCGACATGCTACCAGGGTTGCCAGGTTTTTCTATTGCTCTGTCGCCAAATTTTAAACAAAAAATAGCCAAAATATCGCCATCTTCTTCTCAATAAAATCCCAGAAAATCGCCGTCTTTTTATCAATAAAATGTTAATATATTGTATCTTTTCATCAGTAAAAACAGTTAAAATTCGCCTTTTGTAATCAGTTAACCTTCTCGTGCTATGGTAATTGTAATGTGTCACGTGACTCAACATTTCGACAATAGTGATCTTGAAGTAAGTTCAGTGAGATAGCTGGTTATTATGTAACATGTAACACAAACTCTGGCATGCTCACATTCACAGACACCAGATTGGACAGTACGAGGAACATCGTTCTTCAGGGAAAAATCTGATTCCAGCCAGGAACTGAACCCAGACATACCACCAACTGATCAATGAGTCTAGTCAAAATAGTCATATTGTAAATGTAGTAGTGAGACTGGAAGATACATTGGATACTAAATTTAAACACAGTTGCGTTTAAATATCATATTTATTAATTTCAGACCTTATAACAAGTAATAACATAAAATGTTCAAGAATCATTCTACCAAACTTACACAAGGGGTGTTGTCATGCATAGCTTCGATTACCAAACAGTCACTTTCAGTCTCTTCAATATTGCTGTTTACAGCTGTTAAATAAATTGAGTTATTGAATCTTTCAAGCATTTCTTGGGTACACATAAAATCATTACAACACTTCGAGTTCAAGGCGAGATGGACTTTAATTCGCAATAATTCACTAAGCATTTCTGTTTTCATTCTATTTCTGACTTTTGTTTTCGTTGCATTCATAATGCTGATCACTCTCTCCACTACAGCATTAGAAATAGGTAGTGACATCAGCAGTAATACAAATGCACCTAACTCTTTAAAAATTCGAACGCCTCCAGCATTTTTATGCTGTAAAACTGTTGACCAAAATTTGTACGAACTTGTCAAGACGTCACGTCCGTAAAACTCAACCCAGTTAACTTGATCAATGGAGTTATATTGATTCTCAATTATATCCGCATCGTTTGTTATATAAATATCTATGAATGGTAAATCTTTGAAATTTACTTTTGATGCTTGTGACAGACATATCTTAGGACTGAAATACTGCAGTTTCTTAAAATGATTCAGGTTGGTAGGCAACCTTTTTAGGAGTTGGTAAATTAACATCCTAATACATTGCTTTATTCTGATTTGAAGTTGATGCAACTTACTCTCTTCGATCTTAAGTTTTGACAGTAATCGATAACATTCTTAACCTAGGTCAATGTCTTTATTGTCTAGGTATACCAGATCGTTATCAACGGAATCAATAATTTCTTGCAATCCATTTTGCACAAAAACAGGTTTGAAAACCATTCTAGCTAGTAACATGATCAACATTTTAACGTCATCATAGGCATGGCCAATTTCGACGTTTGTGTGCTGAAAAATCAGATTGACTTTATTTATCTAAAAAAGAATGGGTTTCAAAACTACTAAATATACATAGTTGACGTCATCTTGCAACATCTCATTCAGTGTTCTTGCGACAAAACATTTTTCTTTCTGTACCACAGTATGAAAATGCACTTTTAGTTCTTCATAGTGTTCTAATATTATCTTTATTGCATTAAACCTACATAACCACCTTGTTGTGCTTAGCTGCACAAAAGTGTGAAATGTTTTCTCATCATTATTGAGAATCTTAAATAACCTTTCGTATTCTATTCTCCGTAATGGGCTGGGATGAAACCAGTTGTAAATTTCCCTGCACATGAAATCTAAGTTTGCAGGAAGTACTTCAGAAGCCTGTGAGGCAGCATTGTGAATTGAATGACAAATACACCGAATTAACAGGATTTTATCATTATCTTTTTTGAACAGAGCAAAAACTGAATTCCGTACACCACATAAATTGCTAGCACCATCCGTTCCCATTCCTACCAGTTTTTTTACATCCATTGATAACTTTTGCAGATACAATTTAAGTGCTTCATACAAAATCACTGCCGATGCTTTCTCAACCTCTAGTAACCCAAGAAAGTCTACAGTTATAGTCCCTTTTATCTTACTGTAATATCTTACACAAATACATAGATATTTTGTGTCCCCTACATCGGTGCTCTCGTCAATAATTAACGAGTAGGGTTCATCACCAATATCACGCAATAAAGCATCAAGTAAACACGGTGCAATAACATGTTTGATGAGAGCACAGCATTTGGTTCTGTGAATTCTGACGGTGTTCTCTTTAGTCATCTTATTTATTAAGGTTCCTAGATGATCAACGTTTCTTATATGAGTGCATTGCTACATGAACAGCTACTAATAAATCTTTCTCCTTCCCGGCATCATTAGCGACTTGTACAAAATTATTTAATCTCTGCTGCTCCTTTTCGGGGTACCGAGTTTTCATTTTTGAGACATGTGATTTCCCGGTTGCGTGCTTCTGCAGATCCGTCTTGTGGGCGCGTAGATATTTCCTACAAACTTTGCAGTAGGCTTCTTCGAAGCTATTGACATCTTTTGAACTGTCAGTGAGCCAGCCTACGGTACAACAACGTTTATTATAATCCACTTTAATGATTATAAGTATAATCGTTTCGTATATCTATAATAATGTGAGCAAGCACCTCAGGTGTACAATTAATAAAGTACACAGGGACTACGTACCTTTCGCCCAGTCCTCTGCTTCCCATTCTCGACGATATTTTCTAACGCTCATTGTTCCATTAATTCCAAGGTGCACTATTCATAAGCCACGCTGCACAAATCCTTCTCTACATGAGCACGTACAACTGTTTTACTGTTCGGTCATCTCAGTAAGAATAGGCAACGAAAGCAAGAACTGGTGTTGATTGTTGCCGCACAACAAGAGAATGCAAGGCCAGAGCAGATAATAAGGGAGTACCATTGTTTTGCTAATAGTCATGTTTTGTTGCGTCATGAAACAATGCAACATTAACCTTGAGAACGACAGGGAAATTGTCTTGTGTTCTACATCTAATCTGCAAACCACGTAAAGAGAGAGGCAGAGGGTTTATCCCGCTGTAGCTGTTATTAGGATTTTCTGTCGTTTTGTTCACGTATGGAGTGCGGGAAATATGAACATTCAAATGCCTCTGTGTATGCTGTAATTTCTCTATATAAAAATTAATCCCTATTCCCCTTGGTCACGCCGTAACATGAAAACGAATCGACCGATTTGGCAGATCTTTTTTTAGTTCTGTTTGTAATTCTTAGGACAAGGTTTGTATTAAATAAATTTTTTAGGAAATCTACCGTAAAAACGGAAAATTTGAGAAAAACTGAAAGTACGTTTTCCAATGTGTCCTTGTGTTTCTATTGCATACAAATCTATAGTTTTATTCCAATATGTATGAACTTTTGCACACTTGACCTTCAAATCAAGAGGAAGGTGACTGTCTACGTAAAACTTCGTTCGGTGCACGGCGGCGGGCAGTTTACTTACGGAATTGACAAAATCCATAGTTTTGCTCCTACCGATACGTTGTTATCGGATCTATGAACTCGGTTTGACCGTACTGTAAGGCATTCAGACACAAAAATAACGCTGCTGGACTGGGTTGCGAAAGTAGAGAAATGAAATTAGTGTCATTGGTTCCTCCACCAGAGCCAATGCAATCATTGGTTTCCGGAACAGGAACGGATTCCGTTCATTGTCTTACAAATATCCAATAATACAACAACTGCTTCCAAATTACTTCACTTGGGGCAACAAATGTCTACATAATGTTTCATGTGGTGCATGGCAGAGGGTACCTTACAACAGGCTTTGACTCTGTTTCGCCAATTGCCATGAAAACTCATGATCGTATATTTTCTTGGAGCGGGTTCTTATAATCTGCAAGCCACCGTATGGTTCATGGCAAAGGGTACCTTGCAATGAACTTTGTTTCACTGAGAGGGGGAGGTGGAAATGAAGTAGACAGATGGGCGAGGAAGAGATGGGTTGAGGGAAAAATAAATACCTGGGAAATGCCGTATTTTTAGCTAGTTACTTATTGTAATTCTGTTCTCCTGAGTTCACCGGGAGCCATACATAGTGGTTATCTTTCTAGAGCCATCGTCTAATGCCTGTTCTTGAACCTTTGTAAGTAGGTCTCCCTGAGGTAGTTTACGTCTCTCTTAAAGAGTCTGCCAGTTCAGGTTCTTCCTCACCCCTGTGTCACTGTTCCATATATCAAAGTTACCTGCGGACATTTGTGCTACTTTCTGTAGGCTAATTACATTCCTCCAGCATTCTATCGATGTTTAATCAGTATCATTGACACCATCTCTCAGGAGGGATTGCTTTACATTCGTTTTATTTGAAGTAAAGGAAAATAGCCAATAAGTCGCCAACTAATTCTTTTACTCGCCACATTCAATCGCCAGTCGCCAAAAAGCTAAAATGGCTACTATTCTAAACAAAAGATAGCCAAGAATGCGAAAAATCGCCACACCTGGCAACGCTGCATGCTACCGCCTCGCTCTGCGTCGGCCAACAAACAAAGAACATTCCAACCTAAGCATTGTTGCCAGCAGCTCTCGCTGCACACCACCGATAACTATCGTTCGACCAAAACGTACTAAAGAGGTTACTAACCTAAAACCCTGTATCCTCACATGCTGCTCCGCTCCAAATCCACACTCAATACACAATCGTTTCACGTTGTGTTTTTACGACACAGACGGAAGTTTGGTGACTCTTTAAGATATACTCTGGCTATACCCCAACAACAAATTCAGAGACTCTTTAAATTAATGTTGAGGCATTTAATAGCGGTTAAAAATAACAGTGGCGGCAACACTCAGTAGTGATTTCACCGACTTCCTCCCTTAACATGGGACCGTGTTTTGTATCATGTGATATCTGTAGAACGTGTTACCTACGAAATAAATTTGGCCGTTGTACCTCCGGACCTTCTTGGCCAGTGTACGTCACTTGCCGCGGTGGAGTGGCCGAGCGCCCTAAGGCGTCTTGCTGCGGAGCGTGCGGTGGTACCCCATCAGAGATTCTAGTCCTCCCTCGGGTATGGGTCTGTGTGTTGTCCTTAGGTTACTTTAAGTAGTTTGTAAGCTTAGGGACTGATAACCAGAGATTTACAAACATTTGAACATTTTTAGTAGCGCACTTGGCACTGATGCATCATATGAAAGTTACTTTCGTTCTCACGTTCTGTTGCCTTAACAATAAGTTACATCCGAAACCACATACAATGCCACTCACAAGAAGGATATTTGAATTTTTTTGATGGTATAAAGCGCTGTACAATGTTCATGAAATTGTATTCTTCAGATACCTAATGTAAGTTTGTCTTGTGCTGTTTTATAATGTAGAAATAGTGCAGCTTATTAGATTATCACAATATCTACGTCACTATTTGTTCCTCAACGACACCACTAGACCTATGACGCGTAGTTAACGATCTAAAGAGTTGCAAGTGCCATTATGTGATGATAAAACTGTTCAGGATCGAATGCTGGATCGTGGAAAAATAAATATTTAGAGTGTCTAAACGCGGCTGATGCATGTTAGTCTCGTTAGTTTAACCCATTTATTTTTGAACTCCTGACGCGCTGGGTAACTTAAACACTTCTTTGGGCGGCGGGGAAGTGGTTTACGCGGACATGTACTAACTTGAGGAGCGACGTGTAATATTCGTCCGCGCCAGAGATCTCGGCCTATCGCATTTGTCACGGTCCACCGCGCTGCAGACGAACACCTCGCCGAAGCAATTACCTCTCCCTCTTGTAAAAGCCTCTAGCAGGAGAGAGAGTGTCCCCCTTAAAAAAATTACAGAGAAAAAAGGAATAAGGTGTGAAATACAGTCACATTCCGCAAGTGTTAATTTTTTGTTTAAAAGGCTATTCCTAACTTTTCCCAAGAAGAAAAGTAAGCCACTGTACGGCCTACATCAAAACTTTGAACTTGTAACCCACGTTGAAAGACTGAACCCTTTATAGGGGTACTTCAGGGAAGTTGGGAATGACACTTTATTGTTTTAATTTGTAATTTTTTAATTTGATTGTACTGTCTGTACGAAAGTACTCTGAGAAGCCACGCTACTGTAGTAGGGTGCGAGGGCTCACGTATCATGTAAACAACACTCGCGTGTCAGTTTTATAGCTTTTATTTGTGCACAAACTACTGTCATGTAATTTGTTTGGAGATTTTTACTTGTTTATAAACGTAGAGCTCTGTCGATAAATAAAGTAAAAATACAGTAAAACCATTAAATAAGCATATAAATGTATATTATTAATTCCCCTCTCCATAATACTGTGTTTATTCCGCCCGTGGCGCGATCAGCTAATGATTGACAATCGTCCATCCACGATAGGGAAAAATATACTTCATTACTGCTGCTGCCTGGTGCCCTTCCTGCAAACGTCAATTAAATCAAACAAAGAAATTAGTGTGATTCATTGGTTGGCTATTTGTGGCTTTACCACTTATATATACTCACTTTAATTATGTATAATTTCCCTGTAATCATCTTTGTGAAACAACACTATCATCGTAACTTTGCAAAAAATTCAACAGTAGTCGAGATCACGAAGATATTTGTGTTGATTTTTTAAATTTTATTTATTTATTTAGACTATTTATTTATTTATTGTGAAAGCTGGTTTTATCCCCATTCCAAAGAAATCAGGCGCAGACAGGTGTGAAAATTACAGAACCATCAGTTTGATAAGTCATGGTTTCAAAATTTTAACTCGAATTATCTACAGGAGAATGGAAAAGCTGGTAGATGCTAACCTCGGGGAAGATCAGTTTGGATTGAGGAGGAACGTAGGAACCCTGGAGGCAATACTCACTTTACGACTTATTTTAGAAGACAGATTAAGGTAAACCTACATTTTTAGCTTTTGTAAATTTGGTGAAAGCTTTTGACAATGTTGACTGGAATACACTCTTTCAAATTCTGAAGTCAGCAGGGGTAAAATACAGGCAAAGGAGAGTTATTTACAACTTGTACAAAAGCCAGACCGCAGTTATTAGACTCGAAGGGCATGAAAGGGAAGCATTAGTTGGGAAAGGAGTAAGACAGGGTTGTAGCCTTCACCGATGTTATTCAATTTGTACATCAAGCAGGCGGTGAGGAAAAGCAAGGAAAAATTTGGAATAGGGATTAAAGTTCAGGTTGAAGAAATAAAAATATTGCATTTTGCTGAGGACATTGTAATCTGTCAGAGACAGCAAAGGAACTGGAAGAGCAGTTGAATGGAAGGGACAGTGTGGTGAAGAGAGCGTATAAAATGAACATTAACAAGAGGAAAACAAAGATAATGGGATGCAGTCTTAGAAAATCAGGCGATGCTGAAGGAATTAGATTAGGTAACGAAACAATGAAGGTGGTAGATAAGTTTTGTTACTTGCGTAGTAAAATAACATACGACGGTCGCAGTACAGAGGATACAAAATGCAGAATGGCAATGGGAAGAAAAGTATTTTTGTAAAAGAGAAATTTGCTAACATCGAATATTAATTTAAGTGTAAGGAAGTCTTTTCTGAAGGCCTTTGTCTGGAGTGTTGCCTTGTACGGGAGTGAAACATGGATGATAAAAAGTCGGACAGGAAGAGAATAGAGGCTTTTGAAATGTGGTGCTACAGAAGAATGCGGAAGATTAGGTGGGTGGATCGCATAACTAATGAAATGGTAGTGAACAGAATTAGTGAGAAAAGGAATTTTTGGCATACCTTGACTAGAAGAAGGGACTGCTTGGTAGGATACATTCTTAGACATCGAGGAATCGTAAATTTAGCATTGGGGGGGGGGGGGAAGTGTGTGGGGTAAAAATCGCGGAGGGAGACCAAGAGACGCATATAGTAAGCAGATTCAAATGGATGTGGGTCGCCGTTCTTATGAGGCGATGAAAAGGCTTCTCAGGATAGAGTTGGGTGGAGAGCTGCATCAAACCAGTCTCCGGACTGAAGACCATAACAAAAACAACAGGTTTTACGTTTATCACTTGGTTAATGAAACCTTTCATTATGTGGACAAGCGACCATACGTTGGCATGCATGAACATTTTTTTTTAAAGTCTTGGTCGCAATATGCTTTATTTCACATGACGCGTTTCGAGTACATCATCATCAGATGTGTGGTATAAATACGTAACACATTTTGTAGCCATGTTTTTCACAGTTTCTATGATTGCACACAGTAGAGAGTGCCAAAATGATGTATGTGTAATTTGATTCAAGTAAATTTTAATGTTAACCCTACGCCATCTGGTGGCGAGTGGGCCTAGTTTAGCTGTTACGGTGTTCCCCCCTCTCACCACAGTTGGGCATGCGAGTCTAGTTCAACACCGTCACTAGACGTCCACGATGGTGTTTTAAGTTTTAATCAAGCATCTATACTGAGATGGTTGTAATACCCATCGTTTTTTATTTTTTTTTTGTAAGTATTTATGTATTAATATGGTTTGTACTCCTTGTGGATATTGTAATGACGTGCTTTAAACATCTAAAATGTAATTTCCTTCTTTTGTCCCACAGATCTGATGATGATGTACTCGAAACGCGTCCTGTGAAATAAAGCATATTGCGACCAAGACTTTTCAAAAAATTTTTTCTTGCAAGGTTTTATGTTGTTTCTCAGATGGACTTGGGACACCAGCTAAAGAAGTTTGGGGGCTTCCTGAAAACCACTACGTGCCTGGAAGGTGAACAACACCAAGTGTAAACATTAATGTTCGTGGATTTCGTTACGGCAATGCTCACTCCTCTAGCTGAAGAGGCAAAGCATTGTGCTTTAAGCTAGAAGAGATGATCACATGAATACTGTTAATACACTGGTCAAAACAATTAGGGGATCACTTGAGATATACAGGATCTTAAGTATTATCTTCGGAAGAATAAACAAAAATGGTTCGGCGTCTTTCTGTCGGTTTTACGGAGTGGAGACAACAACAAGACGGCAACTGCGATAGTGGTAATAACATAAACTTACTGCAGAGAGGTTT
The DNA here is from genome assembly GCA_026315105.1 of Locusta migratoria. Taxonomy (NCBI): domain Eukaryota; kingdom Metazoa; phylum Arthropoda; class Insecta; order Orthoptera; family Acrididae; genus Locusta; species Locusta migratoria. The sequence goes on along the minus strand of CM048755.1, from coordinate 664,646,226 downwards.
ACTCTACCCAACGAATCCCACAAGCAGCTGGGTTCAGATAGTGTAGTGATCAGGTAGTGCATGTAATAACTACGTGGCTTACCCACAGCTATGCCATGGAGAGCCATAGGGAGGTTGGAAGCGAGACAGACACAGAGGTTAGGTGGCTGCAGCTATTGGAGGGTCCCAAAGTGTAACTTACAGGACCTGGACGTGATTTCAGACAACAGGAACCGCTAAAAGAAAGCAAGGCAAAGGTCGTCCTTGGGTAACATCAGTAAGAAATGATCGCTATATCCGGTTAACAGCCCGTCGAAGGAGGAGGCTGAATGAAACTCAGCTGCAACGCACCCTCCAGGCCGTGGTGGTGAGGCCGAGTGCTCTAAGGCGTCTTGCTGCGGAGCGCGCATAAGTAAGCTTCAGTTAGTTTGCGTTAGTATAAGTAGTTTGTAAGCCTAGGGACTGATAACGGCAGCAGTTATGTCCCTTAGAGTTACAAACATTTGAACATTTGCACCATCCAGGCTGCAACAGGACGCGCAATATCAACACAAACAGTGCGAAATCGTCTTCGATAATGTGGCCTCAACGCATGGAGGTCTTTAGTACGTGAACCATTAAAACCACGACACCATTTAGCCCTCAGAAACTGGGACTAGGAACATCAGGATTGGAGTCGTAACGAATGGCGCTTGGTTGTGTTCACAGATGAGTCAAGATTTTGTATTCAGCCGGACAACAGTCGTTCTCTTATCTGGAGAGAAAGTGGAACTCTGAACAATCCTGCTTAAGTGCAGGAAACGTTACCGTATCGTGATGGAGGAGGAATGGTGTGGGCAGGAGCAGTATTAGCGGACGCACGGACCTCTTTGTCATACAGAATAGCGCTTTGACTGCTCAGAGGCATAGAGACGAGATCCTGCGACATTTGGTTGTACCCTACGTTGTGCCATGGGAGATGGGTTCCTTCTGGTGGACGATAACGCTCGTCCACACAGAGCTGCACTGGTGAACGTCATCATATCATGATGGTGGACGAGTGGTGTGGGCAAGAGTCAGTATTAGCGGACGTATGGACCTTTATGTCGTTCAGAATGGCGCTTTGACTATTCGGGGGTATAGAGACGATATCATTCGACAGTTTGTTGTGATCTACGCTGTTGCCATAGGAGATGGGTTCATTGTGGAGGACGATAACGCTCGTCCCCACAGAACTGTACTGGTGGACAACATGCTTCAAGCTGAGCGAATTCAACTAATGGATTGGTTAGCTTTTTCACCGAACTCGAACCCTACTGAGCATGTCTGGGATGCACTTGGCAGACGCATTGCAGGCGGGCCAGCACCTCCCACAACGGTTGCAGAACTGGATATCGAACTCATGGAAAAATGGCCAAATATCCTTAAAGAGGTGATTGTCCATGCCACATAGGAGTGTAACTGTGCTGGCCGTCCGAGGTGATAGCACACGATATCAGACGACAACAAGAATGACTTTTTCACTATTATGGTAGCACAAAGAGTTGAGGCAGCAAAATATCATACTGTCTCACACAAAAATTACAATTGTAACCAATATCTGAGTAAAAAACGTTACCGTATGTACAATGTGTATGATATCTCGCCTGTCACCAAATTGTTTTTAACAGTGTACATACAAAAATACATACGCTTTGAGTGGAGTTGCTTTGATTGACGGGGAGTCTTTGATAAAAATTTTATGACTTTTTATATGAGGAATTGGTTCATTTATGAACGCCACCGTATGATTTTATTTTTTTGCGTTACCAGCAATGAATGTCACTCTTTGTCACTGCCCAAGCGCTGCAGTTTTAAACGGATTAATATCGGAGATTTTCATTAGCTCTTTGAAAGGGTAAAACAGCTTTAAGGGCACCAGCCTGTATATGAAATGTGCTGTAAAGAAAGGATTGTTCTTGTTGTTGTGTGTTTTATTAGCCTGAGATGAAAATCACATTTTTGTTGTTCTAAATTTCATTCCCTGGTGGTGTCTTTCTTGGCGGTGTGTCATTGATCATAGGCATCGTGTTTCTTTTATCATTGACCAGTCCCACATGCAGAGCAAGAATTTTACTGTTTTTTTTCTTCATTTTAACGCACTTAGAGATTTAAGTCAAAACAAGGGCCCGGGCATAGAACTGCTGACATCGATGGAAGTGGCAGTAATGAAGAGACTGTTCCACATTGTGCGCAAGAAGTATGAGATAGGAGAAATACCCTCACACTTCAAGAAAAAAATATAGTAATTCCAATTAAAAAATTTAGGCAAGTGTGAAAATTTCAGAACTATTAGTTTAATAACTCAGGGTTGCAAAATAATAGCATGAATTATTTGCAAACGAAAGGAAAAACTGATAGAATCCTTACCTCGGAGAATGTAATTTTGGAATTAGAGGAAGTGAAGAGACATGTAAGTCAATACTCACTTTACGCCTTATCCTAGAGGACAGATTAACGAAAGGTAAACCAACATTATTCGGTTTTTAGATTTAGAAAAAGCTTTTGATAATGTTGACTGGAATACACTTTTTCAAATGCTAAAGGTAGGAGGGGTAAAACTTAGGGAACGAAAATTTCTATACAAAGTGTACAAAAATAGACAGCAGTTATTAGGGTCGAAGGGACGCAGAGATTGGGAAGGGAGTAAGGCAGGGTTGTAGCCTTTCCCCAATGTTATTCAATCTGTACTTTGATCAGTCTCTGAAGGAATGCAGGGAGAAATTTGGAGCAGGAATTAAAGTTTAGACAGAAGAAATCAAAAGTTTGTGGTTCGCTGGTGACTGTATGATTCTCTGAGAGACAGCATAGGACCTGAAAGGGCAAGTCAACTGAATGGATAGGGTCTTGACTCGAGGTTACGTAATGAACATTGACAAGAGTAAAATGAGGGTAATGGAATGCATTGTAAGAAAATCAGACGATGCTGAAGGAATTAGATTAGGTAATGTGACAATGAATGTAGTAGATGAGTTTTGTTATTTGGCTAGCAAAATAACTTGGGATGGTCGATGTAAGGAATATGTAAAATACGGAATGGTTACGGAAAGGAAAGCGTTTCTGATGAAGCGAAATTTGTTGACATTCCAAATGAATGTAAATGTTCGGACGTCCTTTCTGAAAGCATGTGTGTGGAGTGTAGCATTGTACGGGAGGGAAACGTAGGTAATAAGCAGCTCAAACATGAAATTTCTGGCATATCTCGACTAAGAGAAGGGATCTATTGGTGGGATACATTCTGAGACTTCATGAAATCGTCAATTTAGCATTGGAGGGAAGTGTGTGGGGGGAAAATCGCAGAGGGAGACCGAGAGACGATTAAAGTAAGCAGGGTCAAATTGATATTAGTTGCCGTTCTTATTCGGAGATGAAGAGCCTTGCACAGGGTTGAGTAGGATGGAGAGCTGCATCAAACCAATGGCCGGAGTGGTCAACCACAAAGCAACAAGAGTATCACTCCAGTGGTGACTGCTTATGTCTTATTTTTACTTTCAACGCTATGCCAAGAACCTATACAAATGAAGGCGTGTTGGAGCGAGCTATACAAGCTGTTCGGGAAGATGGGTTTCCAAAAAATAGGAGTAACACGAAAAATTTGTAAAAGTGCAGGGAGCTAAGTCAGCCGAATATGAAATGTTGCCGGCCGCGGTGGCCGAGGAGACTGAGGCGCTCCAGTCACGGTCTGCACGGCCACTACGGTCGGGGGTTCGAATCCCCCCTCGGGCATGGATATTTGTGCCGTCCTAGTTTGTAAGTAGTTCATAAGTAGTTTGTAAGTTTAGGGACTGATGAGCCCGTAATTAAGTCCCATAGACTATACAAACATTTGAACATTTTTTTATGAAATGTTCTGAGTGGGGTTATCCCCTTACAATCTTGGGATTGAGCATGTTTGTTAAAATTCTTTAGATAGAGAAGGCATAACAATTTATAAATTTATAAACAATATTTCTGGATAAGACTGGCACACTTACGACTGAAGCGTAAAAAAGGGCTAGTGTTTTAAACAGGCCGTTACTAACATCAAACGTGCCCGAGTCGCAATATCCCTTGTAAGTATCGAAGAATAATCCATTATTTAGAAAAGTGCCGCTTAAAGGGGTTATTTTCGTTTTTCATGAAAAAAGTCGGGGCATCAAAGTAACCCCGCCTATGATTTAATATTGCTCACTTACATTTATTTTCTTCTTAGACATTATTTTTTTAATTAAAAATTAGCTTAAAACCCGGGTACTTATCTATTCCGGTCTTAAGTTAGTCCATTCTACTCCCCTTTTCTCTCTGTGTCCTCCCTCTCTCTTTCTCTATGCTTATAGCCTTCAAACAAGTGCGAAGAGTAACACAACATACGTTTTCGTAACCAAAATATTATTTGTCGATTCACCGAAAGCATTTAAAAAAATACTATTTGCACTGGAACATTACGATTAGATGTAGCTCATGTATTGGCATCGAAATGAGTACGACACAATAAAAATGCTGATCTAATTGTTTGTGCTACATTCAAACATGTCACTACTTCAATGCCCCTCAAATACATTTGCCGGTACGACACGCGCACCACCTACTGTAAGTTAACTGTACTATGTTCATAACCTTCACGTAAGAGCAAGAAGTAAGTTGACGAAGTTTTACCGCAATCAGATGAACGTTACGGCAGTGCATAAAATGCTAACAAACCGAAGAAATATATAAGAGGTTTCCAGTCCTCCATTAGTCTTACTCCCCTTTTTCTTTCTCTCCGTTCACGTGCTCCTCTCCCGTATCCTCCTATTCCTTTCTCTGTCCATTTCGTCCTCCCCTGCCTCTGTTCATCTCCTTTCACCTGACTGTCACCCTCGCCCATTCTCTTCCTCTCCCCTCTCTCTATCCGTTAGGGACTGATGACCCCGTAGTTAAGTCCCATAAGCTATACAAACATTTCTCTGTCCGTCTCCTCCTGCACCTACTCCTCTCCCTCCTATATATGAAAACATACATATGGGCCGGCCGCGGTGGCCGAGGGGACTGAGGCGCTTCAGTCACGGTCTGCACGGCCACTACGGTCGGAGGTTCGAATCCCCCCTCGGGCATGGATATTTGTGCCGTCCTAGTTCGTAAATAGTTCATAAGTAGTTTGTAATTTTAGGGACTGATGACCCCGTAGTTAAGTCCCATAAGCTTTATAAACATTTGAACATTTTGAAACATACATATGCGCCAAATTTCATCGTGACCGGTCAGACGGTGTCAAAGTCGCGAGAAACCATCCACCATTCTAAATTTACTGGCTAGCAGGTAAAAGAAAATCTCCTTCATGAAAACATACATTTATGTGCTGACTTTCTTGGTGACTAGTCAATTTTTTTTTTTTTTTTTTTTTTTTTTTTTTTTGTGTAGAGCTTATGGGACTTAACTACGGGGTCATCAGTCCCTAAACGTACAAACTACTTACGAACTAGCTAACTAAGGATGGCACAAATATCCATGCCCGAGGGGGGATTCGAACCCCCGACCATAGTGGCCGTGCAGACCAAGACTGGCGCGCCGCAGTCCCCTCGGCCACCGCGACCGGCAAACAATTTGTATGTTTGTTGTAACGTACGCTCCGCCATGCACCTACGAAGTCTTACGAAAGGGAGCCCTTGTATTAATTCGGGGTATAAGCTATCTTCATTCCACATTTCACTCAGTTCCGTCCAGCCGTTTTAGCGTGGAGAGTAACAAACGCGTTAACCCATTGTAAGGTATCCTCCGCCATGCACCATACGATACGGTGGATTCCTAAAGGTAGCTCATGCGTTAATTGAAGCTATCTCCATTCCAAATTTCATTCAAATCTGTCCATCCGTTTCAGCACGAAGAAGTAGTAGCAAACATATTAACACATTTAAGGTACCCTCCGCCATGCACCATACGGTGGCTTACGAAAGGTAGACAATGTACGCGAATTAATCAGGGTATAAGATACCTCTGTACCATATTTCATTCATATCCGTCCAGACATTTAAGGTGAAGGCGTAAGAAACGAATTAACTAATTGTAAAGCACCCTCCACCATGCGCCATACAAAGTTAATTTTAGCATGCCTACAATCTTTACAATGATCCGACAAAGTTTAATCGCAATGGGATGTACAGTATAGCCGTGCGTAAATTAAGAACAAAAAGACAAACAAACAGACATTAATTTGTATATATTAGATTTAAAATAGACAGTATCAGTTATATACTAAAAACCTGTGTTCTCATTTTTTCGTTTTCGGTTTTTTTTCTATTATAAAAAATACGGCTATTTGAATTTATAAATTGATTTGTGTTACTCCGTTCCACGTTATTCATCAGTGGAATCAAGTTTACTTTACTGAAGTGTCTAGAGTAAAGCGTCAATTTTGTAAATTCATATCCTTCCAAAAGACTGTAAGGGAGACTACTTGTAAATTTGAGCTACATTTTTAAATATCATGTAGCTATTTTTAACTATCTAAAAAGAAATTACTTCTTTCCAAAAATTAGAAATAAGAAAATAGTGTGTATATATTATCGAATCAAGATGTTATACAAAGCTATTTTCCAGAAATAATACGAGGGTTGTTCAAATGAAAAGGTTCGAAACGACACTGTGGGTATAATTGAAGTCTTTATTCAAAAGAAATCACCTGAGGTCCGAGTACAAGTATCCCACTGTTTAAATAGCCAAAGGATTCCCTGTTCCCAGAATTCCTGAGCCAGTCCTCTACTGTGTCCTTCAGTTCGTACTCCGAGTTAAAGCTCTTCCCTTTGAAATGTATTTTTTTTTCTAGTGGACTGATCAGTAGGAAGTCACAGGGCGACATGTTCGGGCTGTAGGGCGGTTGCTCAAGGTGTTCCCACTTGAACTGCCCAGTACGCTTTGTGTGACCTTGGAGACGTGTGGACGCGCGGTATCATGGAGCAGAATCACTCCCTCCATGAGCAGCCCAGCCCGTTTGTCCTTGAGGACAATAGTACACGTCACTGTTAATGGTTGTTCCGTGTTCGAGGAATACGATGAGTATCGGAACAAAGACGTCAAAAAAGACGGTGGGCATCACCTTGCCTGCTGAGGGCACAGCCTTGAATTTTTATGTTTGGTATCTTTTCATTTGAACACCCTTCGTAACTGTCGAGGAGAACACGGACAGTGTCATAACCCGATTTCCCTGAGAAATGTTTGTAAATCTATCGGACCAAACTGCGTGGTTATCAGTTCGTAGCTTACAAACTACTTAAACTAAGGTAAACTAACCTAAGGACAACACACACACACCTATGCCCCAGGGAGGACTCGAACCTCCGACGGCAAGCAACCGCGCGCTCCGCAGCGAGGCGCCTTAGACCGCTCGGCAACTCCACCGCGGCCCGATTTCCCTGAGACTTCGCTCAGTGTAAGACAGGGCGGGTTCTCAGTAGATATTCTACTACTTCTGAAGAAACAACTGTCAAAGCTTTCGGCGTACTTGAAGCGCTTTCAGGACCATTCTAGAACGTCTCGTGATCAACATGGTTTCACAGTTTTGCACCTCATCTTCGAAACTCTGTAATTGTTTTTATTTTGTTTCTCATTTATCCGTAGGAAACTACTCGAATGTTTGTTTTCAAATTAGGGAATACAAGGGCGTTATCCCAATTTTAAATTACAAATGAGTTTCACAGTAAGTCTCATATATGTATTATACGGGTTGAAAAATGCTCATGTCGAAGCCCAAAAAGGGTTCCTGTTTGAAGTGGGGAGACAACCGCCTCAGTCTTTATTTCGCTTTTCCACCAAACATTTTGGCTTGCAAATATATGCGCACCCTTTTATCACAGAGTACTGAATCCTTTTACTCAGTTTCCCTTTGCGGCGAAAGCTTACACACTTAGCATCTACCTCTAACTGCCACTGCGTCAGTGTGACACTATCCCACTGCTCCTGTCTCCATCTCTCTCTCTCTCTCTCTCTCCCACCCAGACTGCTTTCACTCTGCCACGGTGGAGTAGCCGAGCGGTCTAAAGCGTCTCGCTGCGGAGCGCGCGGTTGCTCGCCGTGGAGGTTCGAGTCCTCCTTGAGGCATGGGTGTGTGTGTTTGTCCGTAGGTTAGTTTACCTAGGTTTAAGTAGTTTGTAAGCTACGGACAAATGACCACGCAGTTTGGTCCGATAGATTTACAAACATTTGAACATTTTATTTGATTTCACTCTCTTTCTCTCCCACTGACTCCGTTTCATCTCTCTTACAGCACTACTGACTCTCGGGTACTCTCAACGCAAAATAAAAAAAATAAAATAATGTGAATATGTTCGCATGTAAAAGGTTTTGGTGAAGAATGCGGTTGAGACAGCTGTCTTCACCATTTTCCGACAGAGTCTTTAAAATAGGAACATATACACTTTTTTGTGCTCCGAGATTAGCATTTTTACGTTAATTTCAGTTTAGGTACGGTTATAAACAGTGGGAAAAGCCCCATGTTCAATGTATTCACTATTTCACTCACACAACTATATCTTGGCAACATGTGGTTAATGCCCATCATTCACTGTATAACGCTGCGAATTTTATCATGAAGAGATGACATAAACAGAATCAAAATAAGAGCTATTTGGTAACTTGGCAAGATCAACATTTTCACTTCAAATGGAACATGTGGAGCTGTCAGTGAGCTTGGCTTCCTACCCTTATGCAGTAGTCTGATACATATTGGACCGGGATGTAACGGATTATAGAAATTGTCGGATTACTTAATTTTCAATGAAAATGCTTTTTTTTAGTATTAAATCATTCGACGCACAAAACAAAACAAAAATACTATGTAAAACACGAATCACACGTAAATAATAATTTATTTATATATCTATAGCAACAGCGTATTAACTGAAAAACAAAAACAAAATATTTTAATGTAGCAATTGTTTATACGTTCATCTTCATTAATAGGCTTTTCCGTGATATGAAGTTGAGTGTCTTTTTCTTCCGAGGTCAAAGAGATTCTCTTGCAGCCTCCTTAAAACTAATATATCAACTGCTTCTACATCAATCTAGTCCATAAAGCGTCTTCAATTAATGGGTATGTACTCGACGTTTTTTTTTTATCATTTTCCTGCCACTGCTTTTGCTGTTCAAAATGTGCACCACAATTTTATCACGATTGTTAATGTCATAAATGGTAGCACGCCCAAAACCATAAAATTTTTTAATAATTTCATATTTCTCAACCAAAATCAATGACTTGTGTTTGTTTTTCACTATCTCCTTTTTCATTGATGGTGTAGTAAAAATACGAAAATTCACTATCCCAGTCAAGTTAAAGGGCAGTAGCCGGCCGCGGTGGCCGAGGGGACTGAGGCGCTCCAGTCACGGTCTGCAGGCCACTACGGTCGGGGGTTCGAATCCCCCCTCGGGCATGGATATTGGTGCCGTCCTTAGTATTAGTTAGTTGATAAGTAGTTTGTAAGTTTAGGGACTGATGACTCTGTAGTTAAGTCCTATAAGCTATACAAACATTTGAACATTCTATTAAAGGGCGGTAATTCAACTGCACAATTATGCAATACTCAACAATTGGTGGCTGACTACGTGTTACTTATTAAACTATTCACTTGAAGTGGCTCCAGCCGTCCACCTCACCGCTGTCAGACTACTCGAGTTGTCGGATTGGCGAAGTGTCGGATGACAAAGACTCTGCTGTACTACCTACAAATGGCAAATTTCTAAACCGCAACTGTGCACCATTTATGGACGTAAACTACTTGTCCTGCGTACCCTCATCAAACTGAGACTTTCCATGTGATGTCTGTGAAAGTATAACAAGCACTTGAAATTCACCTCCATCAACTAAACATTTTTGTTATACAGCTTACATCTTTTTTTATGTCAATGATTATTCATGTCAAACCATTCAGGGTGGTCAGGAATTCCCGTCACAAACTTCTAGGACTTGTAGAGGGTCGTTTTTTTTATGGTTTTAGGGCGCACAACTGCTGAGGTCATTGACGCCCGAATCAAAACTGAGATATACCCACGGATAATAAGCCTATACGAGAACAGCTAAGAACATAGGATTAAGTACAACAAAAGGAAGAGCTAAATGTCCTTTGACGTATTGGTCAAGTTGATAAAATTCAATACTCGAGCAACAGATCGTGCGTCATCAGCTAAAATTTCTTCCAGTGTATCCGGTAGATTCAGGGCAATCCGAACAGGAGTAAAATTTGAACAAGACAATAAAACATGGCGCACCGTCAGCGGGTGACCACAGGAACACAACGGTGCAGGGTCACCAGTTAGCAAGTGGCGGTGGCTGAATCGGCAATGTCCTATCCGCAACCGGGCCAAGATGACCTCTTCTCGTCGCGAGCGGCGTGAGGGGGTCCTCCAAGCCACCGGGAGCAGTTTAATGGTTCGAAGCTTATTATTTGTAAGCGAGGACCACACATTATGCCACGACGATATAAGGCGACGGGAAAGAGCCCCTCGAATATCATGCGATGGGATACAGTACGTAGCTGTCCGAGGTAGGATAGTAGCAGCCTTGGCTGCTGCATCAGCAGTCTCGTTACCAGGCACGCCTGCGTGGCCAGGTACCCACGGGAGGTGAACGCGAGGGCCGTCGGCAGCTAACAATTGAAGGGAGCGGTTGATTCGGTGTACAAGAGGATAAGCCGAAAAGGGTCGTGAGTACATAACATTTTGAACAGGAACCCATGTCTGAAAACGTGTCGTTTCCGTTCCACGACGGTATCAATTCAAATGATTATCTATCATCCACTCCTACTTGAGGAATGTAATTAGGTGTGACCCACTACACCAGGTGGGATGGAAAGAGTGTACCAGAACATGCTTCGGAGGTATAATGTGTCTACGGTCGGGGGTTCGAATCCCCCCTCGGGCATGGATATTTGTGCCGTCCTTAGTTGTAAGTAGTTCACAAGTAGTTTGTAAGTTTAGGGACTGATGACCCCGTAGTTAAGTCCCATAGACTCTACAAACATTTGAACATTTGCATACTGTGTGTAACGACGTTGGTGGTTGCCACATCGAGCTGCTGTCGTAATGCATCAGTACTTTGCGGCTGCTGCCATAGACGCTGAGTTCTTGTTGTTGTCGACGACTAATGCAATCCATAAGGTGTAAATTGTAATGAAAATGCGTAAGTAATAACGGGCCGCCGTGGAGTGGCCGAGCGCATTGAGACGCTATGCTCCGATGCACGAGGTCTTTCCCAGTCGGGTGTTCGAATCCCCCCCCCCCCACGGGCATGGATGGTTGTGCTGTCTTTAGTATAAGTTGATTTCATTTGATTTGATTTTTCCAGGGAAGCCAAAACAGTCTTGGTCCAACCCGCCACTGCCCGCACCGAAACTAAGTTTATTGTGCGGTATCGCTCCCTGTATATCTATTAATGCCAACCAATGCCCTTGAAGAGTGCAAGGAGTCCCTTTACCAGTTCTTTATTAGACACAATTTCTTCGGGTCTGGTTGTCCCAAATGTTCTGTGCCTTTTACTCTCCAATGCAATGCATTCGAAGATTAGATGTGATGCAGTTTCATAACCGTCATCACAGATCCTACATTTAGGGTCCTCTTCTGTTATTCCCATTGTATGTAGGTGTTTTTTTGAAATTCCCATGGCCTGTCAGCAATCCAACCATGAGTCTAATCTCTCTCCTGTTCAGGCCCAGGATTGCAGAGCTTCTTTTAAAACATGGCTTTGGCATCATTACCTTGCCATGTTTTTGTTGGTAGACTTTGGTCCAATATTCTACGTGCTGTCTTCTGAGCCAGTTACGTAGCTCCAATTTGATAATTGCCTTGGTGATTGTCAGGACAGGTTCCGGTCCAATAAATGGAGTCTCTGCCCCCATCCTGGCTAATCTGTCGGCATGTTCGTTGCCACTGATCCCCGAGTGGCCAGGGACCCACAATAGGCTTACTCTATTGCTTTCCCCTAGCTCCACCAGAACCCTGTGACATTCTTCAACAATTTTAGACCTTGTTGCAGGAGCTGCCAGTGATCTCAGGGCTGCCTAGCTGTCTGAATAGGTATAGATGCTACGATCTTTGTTGCACCTACGCAAATTCTCCTCCACACATGCCCTGATGGCAGTGATTTCGGCCTGGAATACTGAGGCCAGTTTCCCTAGAGAGATGACGTCTTCCAGTCTTGGCTGCATCCCGTATACCCCGGCCCCAACGCCTTGGTCTGATTTTGACCCGCCAGTGAACCAGACAATATCCCCGGTACGGTGTCGAACTATATTCTCCCACTGCTCCCTACTTCCAATTGTTATATTGAAAGGCTTGTTGAAGCAGTATGGGGTTATAATATAGTCGGCTGGCATTTCCCCAACCTTTCCTATATTTACCTCACTCACTATTTTAGTGTGTGATTCTGGATATCCCAAAGAGTTCTAGTTGTTGCCAGATTTGAGTCTGTATACACCAGCTGCTGCCTCCATCTTGACCCAAAGGTGTAATGGGGGCATATCCAACATGGTTTCCATCCCAGCAGTTGGTGTGCTGCTAATTCCGCCTGTTATGGCTAACCACGCTAATCTCTGCACCTTGCCAAGATCCTTAGTAGCAACCTGCTGTTTTACCTTCTTCCACCACACGACCGCCCCATAGGTGATCCGGTGTCTAATCACTGTGGTGTATATCCAGTGCATACCCTTGGGGCTCAGGCCCCAATTTTTGCCAAAAGCTCTCCTGGTACTTACTAGAGTACCTTTTGCCTTGGAGCAAATATTCCTGATGTGAGAGGTCCATGTCAGTTACTCATCTAGGGTAACCCCTAGATATTTCACTGTCCCCTTCACAGGTAGCGCTTCATTGAAAAGCTTTAGATTCCAACTTCAGTGTTGGATATGTTTCCTTGTGAATGGTACAACAGTCTTCTTAGGACTAAACCCCAGATCCTGTTTTCTGCACCAGTCTTGCACAATGTCCAAAGCACCTTGTTCCATATTCTTCACTGTGTCAGCAAATTTGCCAAGTATTACTATGACAAGATCATCTGCGTATCCTTGGCAAAAGTACTGCCTAGAGTTTAATTCTCCAATGAGATCATTCACCACTAGATTACACAATAAAGGGGAAAGAACTCCTTGTGGGCAACCCATAGTGGTGTTGATTACCATTTTTTCATTCATCATGGTAGCTTCTACCTTTCTTCCACTGAGCATGGCCCTAGTCCACCTACATATAGTGGTCCCTAGGTCATGCACCTCTGCTGCCCTAACCATGATTTATATATTGAGAAAAGAAGGTCTTGAGGAGCAGTTCCAGCGTTTCATGTGCTGTCTTTGTATACTCCCCATCCTCCTTCCTCCATGTCCCTCCTGGATTAGTTGGTACCCTAGTGAGGATTTTATGAAGTCTCTCTTGAGCATCCGTGCCCTCCAGTTGGTGACCTTGCTGCCCCACGATAGATTGTGGGCATTGGCATCACATCCCACCTCCAGTTCGTCACCTTGCCGATGGCAGGCTTCCCTCAGTCTCCTCACTTCCAAAGAAGGAGGACAGCTGTCTTCGTAAGGAAGGTATGCTGAGGCCAAAACAATTTCCCTCGTGATATCTTCCTCACGTTGCTGCATCCTGATGGTCACCAGATCCCTGGAACAAAAATCCATAATTGGTATCAAAGGGATTCCATTTCTAACATAAATGCATGTTCTGGAGTTTTTAGATTTCTAGCATAAATCAGCTTACCTCCAGTACCACCGAGGCCCGATGCACCCCCTTTGTATAAATAGGGTTCTTGTATCAGGGCCACGTCCACCTCCTGTCTCCCCAGGCGACGGCTCAGGGCAGCAGTGGCCCCTTTACTGTGCTGCAGGTTTATCTGCAGCAGTTCCAGTCCCCATCTTGCTGCCATTATTGCCTTTAAGTTCTTTGATTACCCTGACGGCGACCTGTGAGAACCCTAACAACAGTTTCAGGCTTCGTCCTTACGGAACGACCTTTTGGTTAATTACCCTCCAATCCTCTGTCGAGACTTTTGGGTTCTGGACCCTTATTTTCTCGAAAAGAGTCTTCGGAGGGACATCCTTAAGGATCTTTGGTACATATATTGATACCTTTGCGGTCTTCAGGAGTTCGGTTGCTGTCTTGACCAGCAGCTTCGCGTCGTCCCACGGGGATATCATGGGCACCTTGTCCTTAAGCCATCCTGCTGAGTGCTCCCCTCGCAGACAAAAATGAGGGCACTGCGATCTAGATAGACCCTCCTGAATTTGGGTCCTCGACCAGCGTCACCCCTAATCTCTTCAAAGTTTGCCATCTGCACGAGCTCCTCCTGCTGCGAGTTGCTGCTCACCAGTGGGTATCCTTCTTGGACAACCGCCATTCTAAAGACCGAGACTGCAGTACTACAGGTCTGTTTACCTATTTCCTGCCTTAGCCTTTTAGGATCACGCTTGTCCAGAGAGGAAGAAGTCTTAGATTCCTCCCTAACCCTTCAACCTGAGGCAGTTTCTTTTTGGGGGTCTTGGGATCAAGCCCTTTTGATTCCCTCCACTTATGTTTAGGAAGCCATTCTTTTCCTTCCTTTTGCTTCTGTTCCTTGAGAAGTTTCCTCCTCTGAGCCTGAGGCCTTAATCCTAATCTGGCCCAACTTCTCTGTTACAGTTCCCACTTCTTGCTCAGGTCTAGACCCTGACTGAGAAGCAGGAGTGCACTCCATCGATCCCGATGTCTGAGTATCTGAGGTCTCAGATTGCCCCTCAGATTCTTTTACAATGATTTTTTTTCTCCGTGTTTATCTTAGTCCCACGAGATTTAGGGATTTATATGGTCCACACCACGATAACCCCGCGCGGTGCAAGGCTACTTACTCAGGGAGGTCGCCCGGTATCCCTGAGGCTCCCTTCGAGACACGTCCACCCATGTGCCACGCACCCCTCGGCACGGATCGCATCACACCTTGGGTTGGGAAGGGAAATGGGAAAGGACTGGGAGAGGATAAGGAAGACGGGACGTTGTGGGACACTCTTAGTCTCATCCATCAGCTTGGTCTTTCCGTCAGTAGGTTCTCTACCTTCGCTATAGCCCTCAGATTCCCAGGGATGTTCAAGCCTCTCCACCCGCACGGACAGTGCTTCGTCAAGGTGGTGGCCCCCGGAGAGGTTAGTATAAGTTAGTTCATAAGTAGTTTTTAAGTTTAGGACTGATGACCCCCCAGTTAATTCCCATAAAAAGTTGAATATGTTGTTGTAGTAATAACGGAACGACTCAGTAATGTACTGGGCCACGCCTAATTATATTCCTCAAGTAGGAGAGGATGAAATAATCATATGAGTTGAAAACGTCGTAGAACAGAAACGATACGTTTCCGGGCATGGGTTCCTATTCAAAATGTTATGTACATTGGGTTTCCATAATAAATCCATAAGTCCACGGCATAAGTACCCAGAAATTTTTAGTAATTTTGGCGATTTATTTCTTGAACATATGGTTGTTAACGGAAATTTCCGACCACACTGTATACATATCTTAGGTTAGCCTCACAATGTATGGAAACAGTAAATATTTTTTAACATCTACATAAATACTCTGCAAATAACATTTAAGTGCATGGGAGAGGGTTCATCGATCTGCTTTTATTATATTTCTCTACCGTTCCATACAGTAACAGCACGAGCGAAAAAGGAACATCTAAACCTTTTCGTTTTCGATCTAATTTATCTTATGTTATTATGATGATCATGTCCCTATGAAGGTGGGTGCCAACAAAATATGTTCGCATACGTAAGAGAATGTTGGTGAAAGAAATTCCATCGCAACTTGTGCATCATTTCAATGACACTCTTTTCCCTGTATCACGGAAACACAAAACGACAAAACGAGATGCCCTTCTCTGAACTTTCTCTACATACTCCGTCAGTCCCACTTGGTGGGGATCCCACAATACGCAGAAATATTGCAAAATAGGACGCACAAGTGTAGTGTAGGCAGTTTCTTTAGTAGAACTGTTGCATCTTATGTGTTCTTCCAACGGAAAGTTGCATTTGGTTCGCCTTCGCTGCAATATTTTCAATGTCCCAATTTAAGTTGTTCATAATTATAATTCCTAGATATTTTGCGGCATTTAGATTTGACTGAGTTTTTTTGTAAATGCAGTTTTAGATATTTATTTTAGTTCCCATATGGATGACTTCACGCTTATAATTATTTAGGGTCAATTGCCAACTTTTGCACCAGTCAGATATCCTATCTAAATCCTTTTGCTGTTTGTTTTGATCTTATGATGACTTTACTATTCTATCATCCGCGAAGTCTAAGAGAGCTGCTCACAATGCCTCCTAAATCGTTTATAAAGATAAGGAACAACAGGGGTCTTTTGTTAACTTTCAACACTGCAAATACTAAATTCATATTTCATGTATGCTGAATGCTACGTAGGTTTATTTCTTGTAAAATGTAAACTTTCCCAGTAAAGCGAAGTCGACCATATGCCTTCCCCACGACTGTCGTTATGAGCTCGTTCCATTTCATATCGCTGTGCAGCGTTACGCCTAGATATTAAATTGAAGCGACTCGATTAAGAAGCACAGTACTGTATTCGAACATTAAGGGACTGTTTCTCTTACTCATCTGCACCACCTTACATTTTTCAAAATTTATCGCTAGTTGCCATTCATAAAAGCATTAAAAATTTGGTCCACGTCATCCTGCATCCTGCTATAGTCATTCAATGACGACATCCTCTTGTACACCACAGCATCATCAGAAAATAGTCGCAAATTGTAACTCACTCTGTCCGTCATATCACGTATATAGGTAGAAAATAATAGCGGTCCTATCACACTTCCCTGTGGCACCACTGACGATACCCTACTCTCTGATGAATACTCTGCATCGAGCATAACGTGCTGGGTTCTATTACTTTAGTAATATTCGAGCCACTCATATATTTGGGTACCTATTCTATAAGCTCGTACCTTCGTTAGCAGTCTGTAGTGTCAAACCCGAAGTTAACTGACAACAATCGAAGAGCATTAAGTACGACTGTGGCCAGACAACATAAAACTACCATGAAAAAGCGACTGCAAAACTCAACACTCACTAATACTCTTTCGACAGAATCAGTACAGCTGGAGCTTAACATTCATGGGATGTCTGCAATTCATTAACCCTTAATAAGGCAAGCTAATACAAATCTGCAATCCATGTGGTGCCACGATCATAAAACTTGCACACTTGATGGAATTGTCTGACGAATCATCGATCCTTTACAATGCTTCCTCCAAACAACAGGTTTTATGTATCCATATCCTCAAAAGAATCTTACGATACAGCATGCCTGTTTCCTATAGACATGCACCGGGGAGGTTCTGTCATGATTTGCGGTGGCCGAGGGGACTGAGGCACTCCAGTCACGGTCTGCACGGCCACTACGGTCGGGGGTTCGAATCCCCCCTCGGGCATGGATATTTGTGGCGTCCTTAGTGTTAGCTAGTTAGTAAGTAGTTTGTAAGTTTAGGGACTGATGACCCCGCTGTTAAGTCCCATAAGCTTTACAAACATTTGAACATTTCTGATTTCCGAATCTGTTTTGTGGTATTCAATGGTTTCTGTTAATACGCTCACAGATCGGATAGCTATGAATGAATATCTCACCATCTCCATCAACAAATTGTTTGCTGTAACATATTGCTATTAAATATTCTGAAATGAAAATGCGCCGACACTCACAGCCATAGTGATTCAGGCGTACTTTGACCAGTATAGGAAAATTATTACACATCCGCTCCGGACAGCAAAATTGCCAAATCTCAACATAATTTTAATAGTTGTTGGGGGTTTTAAAGGAGCAGAGAGTGAGACCTAGATTTACAGCCAGATTATTGAAATAATTGGCAGATGTTTTGGTACAAGAATGGATAACATTCTGTTGGAAAATTTAAACACAATTTACGAATCTATCCCTCGGATAGTTGCAGCTGTTCTCAAATCAAATGGTGGGCCAGGTCTTTGCTAATAAATAGACATTGTGTATATGTTAGGTGTTCATATTATCTCCTCCCCCCCCCCTTACGGCAATAATTTACCATACAACAGTATTGAGAGGAAACACATTTTGCACACATTTTTCTTTAACTGTTGGTTTCTCTACTTGATGGCAAAAAAGTTTATCGATTCAATCTGAAGTTCACAATTACAGTCACATTGATTTAACGTTGAGTTTTCAGTAGCTTCTGTTTATCCGTACCTACTGTGCCTAGAGAAGCATTTCTGTTTTTCTGCACATTATCACTAAATACTTTCACTACACCTGACAGTACTGAATAAATAAAGAATGACGGAACATTAGTGGTTAGAGTCCCATCAATATCGTGATCTTTAGAGGCAGAGCATAAGATCGGATCGATTTTTTCTAAGGTTAGGGAAGAAAATCGGTCGTACCCTTTGAAATAAACGATCCCGACATTTGCCTGGACTGATTTAGGGAAATCACAGAAAACCTAAATCAGAATGGTCGAAGGCGGGTTTGAATCGACGTCCTCCCGAATGCGAGTCCAGTGTGTTACAATTGCGCCACTTTGGTAGTACTAAATGTGGTGTCGCACAAGTCCAAAGTGCGCGCCACCTACTTTCGCCGCGCGCCGCCATGCACGCACGGCGCGGCGTTCTTACGACGTCAGCCACGAGCGCCCTCTGCTACAACTCCTCTCGTGGCCACCACTGAACGACATCGTTCACTTGGGACTGAGATAGGAACCAGTTAACACTTCGGAATCAGATAGGCACCAGTGAAGACTTGGCTATCGGATAGGCACTAGGCAGGCCCCTGGCTCAACTATGTATCAGCATTCTGCAGTACTGAGCTATGTAAAAGTTAAGTATTACTAAGTCTCTAAGAAATATATATCTCGTTCTAATTTACTCTAGTGTTTCTAGTTTCTGCTGTCCCACTGGCTGCTCACCTTCGTACCTGCACAAGCGTGCATCCTTATTCCTGTGTCGGTCTCTTTCCACTCGGCCACCGACACCTACGACGGAAACGAGACACAAAACTAAATAGTTATTCGTTCATCACATTGACGCCGTGTTTTCCAAACAGAAAGCATATTCGTTTTCAGCCGTGTTCATTGACAAATGGTGGAACACTGACAATGTTTGTCTACAAGGTCAAAGGTAAACCTTTTTATCAGTCTTACTACAGTCTTTTACAGTCTTACTATTAGATGTTATTTTGTGCCAGTTTTTTTATAGTAATTTTCAGACCAGTGACATTATTTATCTATTTTTCCATTCGATATCGTCTTTTGGTTAGCACAGGCATGGCTAACATTTCTGCCCGGCGGATGCTCCCGCGCCAGCGGGCGGAGTACAATGTAGTTGACCGCCCCAGCCGCGACCGTGAGCCGCTAGTGCCCCAGTACACACGCCACTGCGCACAGTACGCGGGGCAGCGGCACGCCAAAGGCCGCCCGCGGGCGGCGGCAAGGGCACGGCGAGTGTTTGGCCATGCCTGGGTTAGCGTCACCGCTACTCTTAGTTTTCCCCACGTGGTGTACTTCGCAGCACGTACATGCACTTCATGTTAAGCGGTTTCTCTTATGTATGAAGTGCTGCTTTATTTCACAGTAAAATTATTATTGAGATACCGAAGGATACACAACCCAAACGAGTTCACTGCAAGTCACCACAGAGTTACAGTTAGATTCATACTGTCAGTTCATTACATAGTTTTCAATGCAAATATATGTGACAGTTTAACTAGATACAATTTACAGCTGGGTCCAGATTAATCATTGACGATCGTTTTAACAGGAGATAAATAACAAGCTCTTATAAGAATGATACTGTTAGGTTAAATTTCAAACAGAGCACTCATTTTCAACAATGTCATAATACACCATTCTTCACACCGTCCAAATACACAGAAATATGCTGTATTTAGATCCACGTTGGATAGAACACACACAGTACTTTTAAAACATGAAGCACAATCAAAACAATTGCATCAAATAATGGGTACTCAGAAAAATCGGTTGAAAACTATCAAGAAAAATACAAGCTAACATCCTACTTAAGCACGGCGTTACAAAAAAATAGCGGACTTATTTAAGAACAGCAATATTACAATACCTTTCTCCACAAACAACAAACTAAGACACCGCTTACAGGCGCCCTGCTGCGGTGCGCGCGGCCGTTCCACGTAGGAGGTTCGAGTCCTTCCTTGGGCATGGGTCCGGCCGCGGTGGCCGAGCGTTCTCCGGCGCGCCAGCCACAGTCTGCACGGCCACTACGGTCGGGGGTTCGAATCCCCCCTCGGGCATGGATATTTGTTCCGTCCTTAGTATTAGCTAGCTCATAAGTAGTTTGTAAGTTTAGGGACTGAAGACCCCGTAGTTAAGTCCTATTAGCTCTACAAACTCGGGCATGGGTGTTTGTGTTGTTTAAGTAGTTAGTAAGTTTAGGGACCGACGACCACTGCAGTTACGTCCCATAACTTTACGAACATTTGAACACCGCTTACCACACACTGTGAGCAAAACCACTCCAATAAAACTACAGCGTGATATATAAACTACTATGTAACAACTGCCCTGACTTTGAAATAGGCAAAACTCGAAGAATTTTCCACACACGTTACAAATATCACATTGATGCTTTAATGTAAATCATTTTGACAAATTCGCATTAGGCAACCACCTACACCTCAATAAACACAGGCAAAGCGACATCAACAACAGACTAACAGTATTGCACACACAAGTAAATGACAAAAAACTTGATTTACTTCAACAGAAATAATGTTATATAAAGAAAAATCTACTAAAACATGCTAAATGAACAGAATTTAGCAGATACAGTTTTTTCAGCAATTTCATAAGTTTATTTTTTTCTGATGACGTATATACTTAACATTATAACCTACAGCCATAATTGATGTTCCTACAAATTTCTTATGAAGTAATTCCAATTTAAAACAGAACACCTTTGTATGTAGAGAACATCTTTGTAATACAGAAGCAGAACACCTTCATAGCTGTAGGTCATTGAGTTGTTATGACTTCACAACGTGTTGCAAACGAGAAGTGTCGGTAATTATGTTTATTTATACCTGGAAATGAACAACAAAGCAGACATGCATATATCTTCTGCTGGACCAAACATGTTTATACAACACTGCTAATCAGTAACTTAATTGTTCAATCTCCTCCATTCTGTAAACCTATATATAATATGTACCACGTTTATACCGTCCATATTTGGTATTGGGAGTCCAGAATGTATTAAACAAATGTAAATTATTCAAGAGGCTCCTGAGCATGAGACCTCAGGGCTCTAAATGCATCATGCATTAATAAATCATGATTTTAGTGACTGAAGGCGAATTCGTTTAACTTTTGCAAAAATAAAACAGTCACGGACTAAGTACTGACAACAGTGCATAAAAAATAAAGTCACTTTTATCAATAGCAGGATGAATCTATTTATAAGCTATACATAGAAATTTATCGACGAAAACAAAGACGCGCTCAGAACGGAATACATAAACAGCAGATTTCCTCAATATTCCATGACTGCAGGAAGTATGTAATTTATAAATCTTCACCCTGTACTTAGCAACAGCATGCTCATTCTTCCGATAGCTATATAAACAACCGACACATCAAAAGCTATTCAAAACAATTTACCGATTATGTCTTTGGTCATTAGAAGCTGCGATATAGGCCCCTGAATAATCC
The DNA here is from genome assembly GCA_026315105.1 of Locusta migratoria. Classification (NCBI taxonomy): domain Eukaryota; kingdom Metazoa; phylum Arthropoda; class Insecta; order Orthoptera; family Acrididae; genus Locusta; species Locusta migratoria. The sequence goes on along the minus strand of CM048755.1, from coordinate 664,624,552 downwards.
CATTTTCGCAAGTGTCATTTTCGAACATATAAGTACCATGCACTATCAAGCATGGTAGGATTCTTTACTAGTCTGTGTGTGTGTGTGTGTGTGTGTGTGTGTGTGTGTGTATGTGTGTGTGTGTGTGTGTGTCATTTTCAGGGATTACAGTATTTTTAGAGTCCGATATTCTTGAAGTTCATTATATTAATTCATACTTATATTAATTTTTGTATACATACTTTCACACTTACGTGTAAAGGGACTGTACTATTTCATATCTGTCGCCATGTTTCCTGCATCCAAAATTCATTGAACTGAAATGGAATAGTGCTGACCTAGAAGGGCAGTTCGAGTCTTTACTCCTCACACAATTTTATTTTGAAATTGCCTAAATGTGCAGCTACTTACGAGAACTCAGAAGTGGTTTTCTATTGTCATAATAGAGATAAGCAGCACAGAACTGTGGTGTAAATAAGAACACAGCAAGTACCGAAAGTAATAGCTCACGTTTCATCTACATCTACAATGGATACTCTGCAAATCACATTTAAGTGTCTGGCAGAGCGTTCATCGAACCACCTTTATACTATTTATCTCCCATTCCATTAGCACGCGGGAAGAAAGAACACCTGACTCTCTCCGTTCGAGCTCTGATTTCTCGTATTTTATTGTGATGTTCATTTCTACCTATATAAGTGGGAGTCAACAATATATTTTCGCATTCGGAGGAGAATGATAGCGACTGGAGTTTCGTAAGTACACCACGCCGCTGCGATAAACGCCGTTGTAATGATTCCCATCCCAGATCCTGTATCATTTCCGTGACGCTGTCTCCCCTGTATCGTGACAATACGTTTGTCAAAGAGACGATAGCCGCGGTGTAGTAGCCGAGCGGTCTAAAGCGTCTCGCTGCGGAGCACGCGGTTGCTCACCGTGGAGGTTCGAGTCCTCCCTGGGGCATGGGTGTGTGTGTTTGTCCTTAGGTTAGTTTACCTAGGTTTAAGTAGTTTGTAAGCTACGGACTGATGACCACGCAGTTTGGTCCGATAGATTTACAAACATTTGAACATTTGAAAAGAGACGATATAAAATTGCTTACATCAGTCTTTTTATAGTTACCGCTATGACTAATGATATACAGGATATGTCAACAAGGGTATTACTTATTCTCATCAGAAAAGTATAGCTCTTAAGTGTTTTCTTGGAAAAGTTATCTTCCTCGCATGAACGTCCACATTGCTGATTTGCCGTGTGTATTAATAGAAAGTGGAGCTGATTTATATCGTTTAATTTTCTACTTTGTTCCTCTTTAATTTACTCATTCTTCCAGATTTTATTGTCACGAAATTATAAGTAATCAATGGGAAACATAGGATTACGATTAAAACGTCATAAACACAAAAAATACATAAGAACCAATTCTACAAACTAATATATGGCCAATCAATTACATTCTAGCGCAGAAAAGTCATTTTTACTCTTAAAATACCAACGAAGACGAGGTATGCTCTTGATAATAGCAAAGAAATGACAAAATGTAGGCTTGTAATATCACTGACATAGCTCTCAAAATAGTTGTCACGTAACGACAACGTAAGAATTATTTAAAATTTATATAAACAGTTACATACAGAACTAAAAGAACTACTGTTCTAACACATCTGTTAAATAAGAACCAAACATAACAGATAAACAGCGATCTTACAAGAATAAGAAGAGCTACCAATGTATATATAAAGTGTATATTTCTGAATTACAATTATCCTGTTAAATTAAATAGCATATCCACCTATGTATTTTACAATTTACCTGACGATGGCATTCACGCCGAAACAGGGCTGTCGAATTAAACAATTTATTAAAAAGCAGCGACCTTGGAATAAATACTTCACAATTTATCTAATTTTTTTAAACTGTTTTTTAACCGGTTGAAGGATTATGAGATACTTTTACGTGTTTAATATTAGTTTTAGACTAACTATCAACGTCGACCCAGTAAACATTTTCATCTATTTCTGTTAAAAAAATGTTCAAATGTTTGTAAAGCTAATGGACTTAACTACGGGGTCATCAGTCCCTAAACTTACAAACTACTTACGAACTAACTTATACTAAAGACAATACAAACTTCCATGCCCGAGGGAGGATTCGAACCCCCGACGCGGGAGACCGCGCGATACGCAACGTGGCGCACCTATTTCTGAAATGTACATACAGTCTTCGTGACACTAAACTATCGCATTATTTCTTTCGAGTGAAAATTAAGAAATTACGTATATACAAGCAATGAGTCAGAATGTCAGTCAGTGTACCATTGGGGAGGCTTGATGCAAGAACGTATTGTCACTCAGTGCCCTTCTATGTCGAGATGCACAAGGACTGACGTTGTTTAATAAGTATATCAAAAGATAATTTTTCTAATCACTTATTAGTAAACTCTTTAATGAAATTGTCAATCAGATTTCCACAATTTATTTAATTATTTGTTAAGAGTAGCCGGCCGCAGTGGCCGAGGGGACTGGGGCGCTGCAATTACGGTCTGCACGGCCACTACGGTTGGGGGTTCGAATCCCTCCCTCGGGCATGGATATTTGTGCCGTCTTTAGTATAAGCTAGTTTATAAGTAGTTTGTAACTTTAGGAATTGATGACCCCGTAGTTGAGTCCCATAAGCTATACAAACATTTGAACACCAGAGTAAAATGTCGATATGCTTTGTGCTTTAACTCCAAGGAATAAGCTTTGTATCCTTAATTCTACTGCTATGCGTCTAAGTTTCACGACCACAACAATAGATGAGTATTTATTTGTTATGCCCGCAATGTTACTACGTACTGTAGTCACATCACTCATCACATGATACGCAATCATGGTAGAGTTAGCATGAATGATTCATATGACTCACTTTTCTTCTGAAGGGAAGTTCTGATATCAAACTATTAACCCAGAAAGGTTAGCCAAGTGAAACAAATATTCATCTAACATTAGTTTGATGCCTACATGGTTTCCTTGTGCATTAAGGAACATTTGCAGTTAATACTAAATTTCGATCATGGCTTGCGTGGTCTGCTACCATAAGAAAACCCTGCACTCTCTCTTAATTAAGACCAGAATCCTCAGCGGTTGTTTATCTGGGCGTTGGCGTAGGTCTGGGTAATGGACGACCAAGGACGCACTATCAGTCCACAGGAGGCTGTGTGGCTTCGTGGGTTAGGCGTATATATCACGACGAAGAAACATAGTATCTCCTACAGCATACGAAGGACGCTTGTTGAGGTAGTGCGTGCTAGCACGTGGGGCTATAAACGCTGAAGGACATCTGGTCGACCTTCTCTTCCATTAATCGAAACAAGGCCTCTGGAGCAGATGATACTCTGTCTGAAGTGCTGATATCGTTGGGATAGCCAGTGATGAAGAAATTGTTCCATATAGTATACAAGATATAAGAGACAGGGGAACTACTCCCAGACTTCAAGAAAAATATAATAATTCCAATTTCAAAGAAAGCAAGAGAAGTGTGAAAATTAAAAAAAACTACCACTTTAATAAGTAATGATTGCAGAATACTGCTAGTAATTATATACAGAAGAATGGAGAAACTGATAGAATACGACCTTGGAGAAGATCAGAAGGACTTAATAGAAATGTAGGAACACGCGAGGGAATACTCACATTACGACGTATTGTAGAAGATAAGTTAAGGAAAGGTAAACCGTAGTTTTTAGCTTCTGTCGATCTGGAGAAAACATTTGACAATGTCGACTGGAATACACCCTTTCAAATTCTGAATTTAACAGGAACAAAATGTAGGGAGCGAAGAGTTACATTTACTTGTACAAAATCCAGACAGCAGTTATTAGAGTCAAAGGACATGAACGGGACGAAGTGGTTGGGTAGGTAGTGATGCATGGTTGTAGACGTTTCTCAGTATTATTGAATATGCACATTCAAGGTGTGAAAGAATGCAAAGAGAAGTTTGAAAAAAGAATAAAAGTTCAGGGAGAAGAAATAAAAACTTTGCAGTTTGCCGATGACATATTTATTCTGCCAAAGACTGAAAATGACCTTGAAGAGCAGTTGAACGGCATGGAGGATGTATTGAAAGGAGGGTATAAAATGAACATTAACAAGAGTTATGGATTTTAGTGTACGAAAATCAGGCGATGCTGAAGGACTTTGATTAGGTAATGAGACAATAAAAGTAGTAGATGAGTTTCGTTATTTGGGTAGCAGAATAACTTCTATTGGCCAAATGTAGAATGGCGATGGGAAGAAAATTGTTACAAATTTGTAGACATCCAGTATTAAGGTTTGTGTTAGGAAGTCCTTTCGAAAAGGCTTTGACTGGAGTGTAGTATTGTATGGGAGTGAAACGTGGACGATAGGAAGTTCAGACAAAAGAATAAGAGAAGAGTTTGAACATTTTTAGATCACGTAAATAATCTACATCTACATAGATACTCTGCAAATCACATTTAAATGCCTGGCAGAGGGTTCATTAACCACTTTTATAACTTTTCTCTACCGTTCCATTCTCTGATAGCACGCGGGAAGAAAGAACACCTAAATCGTTCCGTTTTCGATCTGATTTCTCTTATTTTATTGGGATGGTCATGTCTCCCTAAGTAGGTGGGTGCTAGCAAAATATTTTCACATTCAGAAGTAAAAGTTGGTGATTGAAACTTCGCAAATAGATCACGCCACAATGAATAATGTCTTTCTTTTAATGATTTCCACTCAAATTCGTACAACATTTCTGTGACGCTTTCCCTCCGGTAACGTAATAAAACAAAACGAGCTGCCCTTCTCTGAATCTTCTCAATATCTTCCGTCAGTCCCACCTGATGCGGGTCCCACAATGGGCAATAGTACTCCAGGAGAGGACGCACAAGTGTGATGTAGGCAGTCTCTTTTGTGGAGCTGGTGCATCTTCGAAGCGTTCTGCCAATGAAGAAGGTGTTGAACAGAATTGGGGAGAAAATAATTTTCAGGCATATCTTGACTAAGAGAAGGAATTGATTGGTGGGACACTTTCTGAGACATGAAGGAATCGCGAATTTAGCATTAGAAGGAAGTGTGTGGGGTAAAAATTGTCCAAGGTAGTCCAAGAGATGAATACAGTAGTTCAAGAGATGAATACAGTAACCAGGTTAAAAAGGATGTAGGTTGCCGCTATTATTCGGAGATGAAGAGGCTTGCTCGGAACTGGGTAGTGTGGAGAGCTGCATCAAACCATTTTGCGGATTGAAGACCACTACAACAACACAAGGATGGGACTTTAAAAACAGGGTACACATTTTCATTGCAACCGAAGAAACTTCTGTTGTACGCTGCACTACACTTCAGTATGATACAGATAACAGCTAGACCTACTTAGCGACCGAGTCTCCGTAATCAATGATCGTAATGTAAGATACTATAGAAATCCACTCTTCGGACATTCTAGAAACGCCGTATGATTGTCCTCATTACTGGAAAGTCTCTTCCCTCTCAGCTGTTCTTTAATCACGAAAAAAGTAAATAGCGTGGAGCAGCATCACCACTGTCTGTGCCGCCACGATGAAATTGTTGACATTATTTCACTACAACTGGAATCTACACTGCGTTCGGTTACAGCAGAGTATTCAAATGTATTTCTACCGGCAGTTATTATGTCTGAGTGTATTTACCGGCTTCATTTTATGAAAAACCAGTTTCCCTATAGCGACGACCAGTAGTAATTTAGAGGCAATAGCGACTGTGGGCCTCTTATCCAGTTCACAGGTCGCTGCTTCCAGTGAATCAGCGTAAAATTACCTTCCAACTAAACTTTTGCTCGCGAAAAGAAGCAATAAAATGTATGAGCTTATTTCGTTGGTTCTTCTTGTTTCATTATCCTTTGAAGAGAATTAATTTCACTTGAAATGTGACTGACATACAGGGTGAGGCAGTTAAAACTGTTTTTCAGAATATCTGGAAAAATACAAATGGTATTTAAAAATAGTTGTAATAAAAGTTCATTGCGAAGATAGTCATCGATTAGCTTAAAACTCGATCCCCTTCCCCACCTCTGGGGGCGGGAGAGGGGTGACTTTGAAGTATTAAATAGGAACCCCTTTTTTATTGCAGATTTGAATTCTCCGCGGAAAAATATGTAACTATTGTATGGAAGAATTCGTTCGTTTCATGATATATGGAGCAGTATTCGGGAAAAATAAGAATGAGTTTAAAATTATTGAAAAACACTAATACTACGTTACTGTACATATTACATTCCACATTGTATATGATAGTGTGCGAAGGGTAATTAACTACATCCGTGCTTTTCAAGGTTGAACATATTATGAATTTTTCTGTTAACGACAGTGAGGCAGGACGGTTTTTAGTTTATTTGATGCCACAATACGAACTTCCCTGCACTGGGGGGTTATTAATAATTTATGCTATATGAAAATGATCCAAAGACCAAAACTTGTAATTAATAAAAATTTATTTATCAGAAGTTTCTAATGATACTGAAATACGGCTTATAATCAAATATCTATATGAACTATAAGGTATTATCTAGATGAAATAAACTTTGAGATAATTTGTTTCATCTTGAATTATTTAATTCTACCAATTAAGCTGACAATTCAGTCTGCGGGTTCAACTAACACTTAAATCTGTCAGTGCGAACTTTGATTTGTATGATTTTATTGAGATGATAATTTATTCTTATGAAGGCTGACGTAATTCAAAAAAATTCGTTTTTAAGGAGAAAGCTGATGATTCAATTTCCATGAAAAACACATTTATTTTAATGAGTACCACCCCAACTAGTGTACCATATCCGTGATACTTTCTTCTGTTTCGCGATAATACAAGACGTGCTGCTCTTCTTTAAACTTTGTCGACGTTCTCCGTCAATCCTATATGGTACGGACCCCATGAAACTCAGCAAAGCTACAAACGAAGACGCACGAGGAAGGTATAGGCAATGTCATTCGGCCGCGGCGGAGTGGCTGAGCGCATTGAGGCGCTATGTTCCGATGCGCGAGGCCGTTCCCCGTCGGGGGTTCGAATCCCCCCTCGGGCATGGATGTTTGTGCTGTCTTTAGTATAAGTTAGTTCATAAGTAGTTTGTAAGTTTAGGGACTGATGACCCTGCAGTTAAGTCCCATAAGCTTAACAAACATTGGATCATTTTGAGTCTCATTCGTGATCGTTAAAACTAAGGATTGTTTTTTCGTAATTTTAATCCCTAGCTATTTAGTTCAATAGACAGCCTGTAGATTTGTGCAGTATACCGTGTATTCATGTGCTTAAGTTCACACTTTACATTATTTATTTGTTAGTGTCAATTGTTACTTTTCGTGTCATACAGACATATTTAGAACATTTTACATCTGTCTTTGAGATATTGATCACCTGACCAGACGAAGGGAAGGAAGGAAGCTTAGAGCTTAACCTTCTGTTGTGGCCATTAGAGACGAAGCTCACGTTCGGAATTTTAAGCAAGGAAATCACGGAAAACCTAAATCTTGATGGCCGGAGGTAGGTTTGAGCCACTGACTTTCCGAATGCGAGTCCAGTGTGTTACAACTGTGCCATCTCGCTTGGTTTGGCTAGACAGTAAATGACAGGATCGTCTGCAAACAATCTCAGAAGGCTACTCAGTTGCCTCCTAAATCATTTATATAGATTAGGAACATATATAATTTCCGTTTTACGTGATGACTTTCAGCCTTCCTGTAACAAATCACGAATCCATTTGCATAACTAATCAGGTACTGTGTCGGCAGAGCATTTGGTTAGAAATGGCCAGTAAGGAACATTTTTGTCAGTCCCCGAGCCCCCGAGAGATTTTCTCGTTGGCCTTCTAAATCCATTGTCAAAGAACCCTAGTGAGTCGTCATTTAACTGTACAAACGATACTTTTCTTACATTTTTGGTCTAAAGATCTAATCACCTACTACGTATATAATAAATGAAAAGTTTAACAAAGAAAACCGACTTCAAAAAAGAAAACTATTCCAAAACAAATTAATTCGCACTAAAAAGTAAGAAAAATAATTGCGTAATCTTCTACAACTTAATAATCAACTTACTTTTTCTACTCATCAAAATGTAGATACGATCAATATGTTTACCGCGCAAGAAGATAGGTATGTACCTACCCACTTTAACTCAACACATACCTATGAATAATAAACAATAATCAAAATATTTTTTATTGTTCTTCTACGTAAAATGAAATGAAAAATATTAGACTCCCTTAAAGTCAATAAAGTTATTACGATAATATAATGTAGTTACAATTTTTGTTATTTTTGGAGTCGGGGTCAGCCAAGGAAACATTCTACCCGACTTCGGTCTCAGTATTCTCGTATTATTTTCCTAGGTATATTGTAGTGTTTCCTTGGCTGACACCGACTCCAAAAATAACAATAATTGCAACTACATTATACTATCGTAATAACTTGATTGACTTTTAAGTGGTCTAATATTTTAATTTCATTTTACTTAGGAGAACTCTAAAAAACATTTTGATCAATGTTTGTTATTCATAGGTATGTGTTGAGTTAGATTCAAAGTGGGTAGGTACCTATCTATCTTCTTGCGTGGTAAGCTCATAGATCGTACCTACATATTGATGAGTAGAAACAGTAAGTTGATTATTAAGTTCTAGAAGAAAACGCAATTATTTTTTTACTTTTTAGTTCATATTGTTTTGGAATAGTTTTCCTTTTTGAAGACTTTTTTGTTAAAATGTTTCTTTATTTTTTGATTTTTAGTTAATTTGAAGTTCACTAATTGTTTTAAATATGAGTAGACCTACTAAACGTACTGCTTATATGAGACAGGGCAGTATAAATGATACAAGCGAAGTCAGGGACAAACGTCTACTCAACAGAGGAAATCTACCTCGAGGATAATTTCAAAAGAGACTTGCGAAGAGCGCAAAAATAGATTTCCAAAAATGCGGCTTTACATGAGAAAAGTTTTGACCATAACGACGTTACGGTATATGACTCAAATATCTGGATAGACTATAAAAGATTCGGCCGAATATTGTTAATTTGCTCTTAAGAATTGAAGAGTTCCGTTACTTTGTCATGGATCCCATAATCAGAACCTAACCAAACTCTCATCAAAGTGCCGTTGAAGTACATCCTTTCCAATGAAAAGAATAATAGAAATCAGTTGGCGTGATATTGAGTTATGCGACCATTTGTCGCGCACATACGTAATGCAAATTTAAGAATTACATGGTTTTCTTATGGATGCCATAGTCAGAACTGGACCAAATTGAATGGGACCACACGGGCAGCACCAGCTTTCAAATAAAAAAAGAAGCATCAAAATCGGTTCACACAGTGGAAGGTTCTGAGGTTGTTGTTGTTGTTGTTGTTTTCAGTCCGCAGCCTGGTTTGATGCAACTCTCCACGCTACCCTGTCCTGTGGAAGCCTCTTCGTCTGAGAATATGTACGGCAACCTACATCCTTTTGAATCTGCTAAATATATTCGTCCCGGTCTCCCTCTACGATTTTTACCCCATACGCTTCCTTCTGATGCTAAATTGACAATTCCTTGATGTCTCAGAATGTGTCCAACCAATATATCCCTTCTCTTAGACAGGATATCCTAGAAACTCCTTTTCTCCCCAATTCGGTTAAGCACCTACTCATTAGTTACGTGATCTACCCATCTAATTTTCATCATTCGTCTGTAGCACCACATTTCAAAAGCTTCTATCATATTTTTATCTGAACTCCTTATCGTCCACGTTTCACTCCCATACAATGCTACACTCCAGACAAATGCTTTCAGAAAGGATTTTCTAACATTTAAATTAATATTGGATGTTAACAAATTTCGCTTCTTCAGAAACGCTTTTCTTCCCACAGCCATTCTGCATTTTATATCTTCTTTACTTCGGCCATCAGAAGTTATTTTGCTACCCAAATAACAAAATTCATCTACTACTTTTATTGTCTCATTACCTAATCTAATTCCTTCAGCATCGCCTGATTTTCTGACATTGCATTCCATTATCTTCGTTTTACTCTTGTTAATGTTCATCTTATATCTTCTGTTCAAGACCCTGTCCATCCCATTCAATTGCTCTTCCAGATCTTTTGCGGTCTCTGACAGAATTACTATGTCATCGGCAAACCGCAATGTTTTTATTTCTTCTCCCTGCAATTTAATGCCCGCTCCAAATTTTTCCTTCCATTCCTTCACGTTGCCTGCTCAATGTACAGATTGAACAACATTGGGGAAAGGCTACAACCCTGTCTTACTCACTTCCCAACGTCCCCGTCCCTTTCTTGCCCTTCGACTCCAATAACCGCCGTCTGGTTTTTGTATAGGGTGACTATAACTCTTCGCTCCCTATATTTTACCCCTGCTACCTTCATAATTTGGAAGAGTGTATTCCAGTCGACGTTGTCAAAAGCTTTCTCCAAATCGACAAACGCTAAAAACGTAGGTTTGCCTTTCCTTAGCCAATCTTCTAAGATAAGTCGAAATGTGAGTATTGCCTCCCGTGTTCCTACCTTTCTCCTAAATCCAAACTGATCTTCCCCCAGGTCGGATTCCAAAAGTTTTTCCATTCGTCTGTAAATAATTCGTGTTAGTATTTTGCAAACATGACTTATTAAACTGATGGTTCTGTAATTTTCACACTTGTCTGCACTTCCTTTCTTTGGAATTGGAATTACGATATTCTTCTTGAAGTCGGAGGGTATTTCCCGTCTCATACATCTTGCATACCAGGTGATACAATTTTTTCATGACTGGCTCTCCTAACGATATCAGCAGTTCAGACGGAATATCATCTACTCCAGGTGCCTTGTTTCGATTCAAGTCCTTCAGCGCTCTGTCAAATTCTTCTCGCAGTATCATATCTCCTACCTCATCTTCCTCCACTTCGCCTTCCATTTCTAGAATACTGCCTTCAAGTTTATTTCCCTTGTATAGGCCCTCTATATATTCCTTCCACAGTTCAGCCTTCCCCTCTTTGCTCAGTACTGGTTCTCCGTCTAAGTACTTGATATTCATACAGCTGCTTTTCTTCTGAGGTAACAAACATAAAAAAATTACAGTCGAATTGAGGACCACCTCCTTTTTTTAAGTCGGTTTAAAACTGCAGAAGTTCACAGCACTAGAGCGTTTTATGAAAGATTTATGAATGGTAATAGAAACACGTTGTCCCTCAGTAACAAAGATGAAACCTCTCTATGAAGCTATCTGTCACCATGTCATAGTATGTCGTGTTAAGTACTGAAATACTATTCGTAAAACAATATATTCACTTTACATAGATCGGAATGAGTTATTTAGGTGTATTTAGTCTCTCAGTGATGAGTTAATGTCTCCACATTGAAAATAGATTTATCGGACGATAACTGTCCTAAATCGAAATAATATTACGTTTCGAATAGGAAGGGACATTTCCAACTCTGCAGCGACCTACGTGCTTGTCAACACCTGCATCTATAAAAGCTGATGAACGCTAACATTACGAAGAAGCTGTTTTTCATACTAACATGGCCCAAAACACAGCAAACCTTCAGTTCTACGAAATCCTTGAAGATCTCCAGGCAATAAGTTTGTAAACAAGTCGTTGCTTCTCGGGGTTATAGGAACATTGCTTTGTGAACTTTCCTGCGCGTTTGCGGACACAAAATTCATTGATTAACGTACTCTAAACTTTGTTGCGGACGTATCCATAATGAAACAGCAACAAAGAAGATTGTTTTCGTGGAAATGTGATATATAATACGACGGTCGTCCACCAAGAAAGTTCCTTTTCTATTTTCTATTTATATCCGCGGCAGCGCTACGATCGCAGTTCCGAGTATGCGCGGCAGTTACTCTGACCCAAGGAGAAGACAACTACGCTAAGAGTAATTCAATGGTTAGGAGATGGGTCAGACTGTTCAATGAAGGACGTGATCAAGTGCACGATGAAGAACGAAGTGGACGCCCGTCTGTGGTTACTGATGAACTGGTTCACACAATTGAAGAGAAGATTAAGCACAACCGTAAGTTTACACTTAGTGCCGTTGCTATAGAAGTTTCGCAAATCTCACGATCACTAATTCATGCAATTGTTACTGAAAAACTGAAATTTCGAAAACTTTGCTCACGTTGCGTTCTTACTTCTTACTGAACCGAAAATCAACGCACATGGTTACTGAGAGACCATTAAGAAATTGCACCGCACAATACAGAACGAGCGCCGAAAATTACTGTCAATAGGTTTTATTTTCACGATAATGCCCGACCTCACACGCCGAATGTGACGAAACAACTCTTACGGGAATTTCACTGGGGCGTATTTCATCATCTTCCGTACGCCCGGATCTCGCACCTAGCGACTTTCATCTCTTCTTCTTCTTTTTTAAAAAAAATTCTTTATTATTATATCCTTCTATACAGCTCATCACCTCATACATTAATGGGTCCTACTATTCTACATTTGTTAGTGAGTACTGTGGTGTCGCACAAGTACAAAGTGCGCGCCACCTACTTTCGCCGCGCCCCGCCATGCACGCACGGCGCGGCGTTCTTACGACGACAGCCACGAGCGCCCTCTGCTGCAACTCCGCTCGTGGCCACCACTGAACGACATCGTTCACTTGGGACTGAGATAGCAACCAGTTAGAACCTTCGGAATCTGATAGGCACCAGTGAAGACTTGGCTATCGTACAGGCACTAGGCAGACCTCTAACAACTATGTATCAGCATTCTGCAGTACTGATCTCTGTAAAAGTTAAGCATTGTATAAATTCTGTTCAATATATATCTCGTTCTAATTTACTCTAGTGTTTCTAGTTTCTGGCTGCTCCCCTCCGTACCTGCACCAGCGTGCTATCTTTATTCTTGTGTCGGTCTCATTCCACTCGGCCACCGACACCTACGACGGAAACGAGACACAAAATCGGCGACGAGGCTGGGACCCAAAAGTGGCGACGAGGAGTGATAGAAGAACCTTGGACCAGTTCGCTTGCAGCAGCCAGACAGCAGCAGTCGGAGCACGCAGAAATTGTTCCCGCCGCCCACCCTTAATATAAGAATTTTTGGGGAATATATTCAGTTACGTGTTTTGTGGACTTTATTGTTGCAGAGCATCCTCTTTCCTATTGCATTTGTGTTTTGTTATAAGTTACTTGTATGCGCGGCGCCTAATCGGTCAGCATGGCCACTACCCCGAACCCAAACTTAATGGAAATTATTCAGTTACAGACGGCGCAAATCACTCAACTCCTGCAAGCGGTGGCCCAGCTCACAGCGCAAGCAGCTAACCAACAACAACAGCCGCCGCTTCAGCAGCCCACACCTGCCGCCGCAACGCTTCCTACGTTTCGCCAGTACAACGAACGTGAGGAAGAATGGAGCGACTATTTCGCACAGTTTCAAGAACTCGTCGCGGCTCATCAACTTACAGGTCAGACTGTTAAGCATCTTTTATTGTCCGTGGTGGGCCCCAAAACCTTCGTATTACTGCAGAAACTATTCCCGCAAGCATCTCCTCGTGATGTAGACTTTGAACAAATAGTAGAGGCACTAAATGCTCATTATGAGAGGAAAGTTCTTGTAGCCGCTGCACGGTACCGATTTTTCAGACTTAAAAAATTACCGCAGCAGTCACACCCAGAGTGGATTACGGAATTGAAGGGCTTAACCCGCAAATGTAAATTTACTTGCTCTTGTGGACTTTCGTATAGTGACGTTATGTTGAGAGATGCGATTACGCAGAACATTCAGGACCCCAGAATTAGGGCAGCAATTCTAAAACAGTCTGACCCTTCATTAGGCAGTGTATTGCAGCTTATTGAGGCGCATGATACTTTTGACTTAGCAGATGTAGAAATGCAAAGCCACAGTGTAAATTCAGTGCACCACAACGGACGCTTTCCTAGCCGTAGTTCTCAGTGTAGCACTAGTGATTCTTTAAATTCTACCGGCCGTGCTGAACAGACAGTGAACAGTGGCCAGTGTAAGACTGTGACGAAAAGTTCGCCCCGTCGTGTTAGAAACAGTAATTTGAATAACGGGCGCCTATGCTCAATTCAGAAAAATGTACGTGAATCTTGCCCCCAGTGTGTATCTCGCCACAAGCGTGCTCATTGCCCTAGTCGCAACGCAACCTGTTATCAATGTGACAAATCGGGACATGTGCAGTCTGTGTGTATGCAAATTAAAAACTCAAAGAACGGTAACGTTGGAAACAGTGCATACAGTAGATGTTATACACACTGTGGAATTGAACATTGCTTTGCTTGATTCTCAGATGCAAGACAATTCCCCTGCTTTTTTTTCTTTCTTTATTGTATTTCCACACCAGCGATTACACCAGTAGGCTGGCAGCAGCTCCAGAGGCTGCTCTTCAGCCGAGAGAATAAAATACATTAATGAGATGAGAATTTAAAATACATGACAGGCGAAAAATCAACGGAGGAACAATGACACATACATGGCGACAATAGGAGGTACAAACAGTTGACAGGTGAACAAAAACCGGATGTAGTCAGTTAAAAACGAGGAGCCACGGTGACTTAAAAAGCACATGTTGGACGACAAGAACACAGGACGGCGAGTACACGGAGACACTAAGTAAAATACACGGTGCGACACTTGTCTGGTTGCGGTGGACGCAGTTAAAAAACAAACACTTCACTGTAGCACAAGACACAACACTTGACGTAGCACTTGTAAAACTGTCGGTCCAGGACCCCGATAAAAAGGGGGCGGAGCAAAGCGTGAGGGAGAGGGGGAAAAACACGGCGGGGAGAAAAGGGGGGTGGCAGGGAAGAGCCGTAGGGACTCCAGGGCAGGGAGGGGGGTAGCCAAGCGGGGGAGGGGAAGGGGAGGGAGGAGAGGGGGCACTTTATCTATGGGTGGGGGATTAGAGCTGGTAGTACGGGTATATGTCGGAACGGAGGACGTCATCAGGAAGGGGGAGGCGGCGGAAATTACCCTGGGAGAGGACATGGAGGGTGTGGAGATGAAGGGAAGGGGGTATAACGCGGTAGAGGCGTGGCAGAGGCCCAGGGTTGGTAAGGATGGGGTGGACCAGGGTGTTGTGGGAGTCAATTTTACGGGTGGTATAGAGGATACGGATACGCTGGAGATATTCGAGGAGGTGGGGAAACGGGATCAGGTCATACAGGATCCGCGTGGGGGATGGGAGCCGGATGCGGTAGGTGAGGCGGAGGGCGTGGAGCTCGAGGACTTGGAGGGTTTTATAGTAGGATGTGGGAGCGGAGATCCAGACAGGATGGAAGCTGCAAAGGACAGGACGCATAAGGGACCGGTAGGTGTAGAGAATGGTGGAGGGGCTGAGACCCCACGTCCGGCCGGTGAGGAGTTTGAGGAGGTTAAGGCGGGAGAGGGCTTTCTGTCGGACAGTGCGGAGGTGGGGGGTCCAGGAGAGGTTACGGTCGAGGGTTAGGCCAAGGTACTTCAGGGTGGGGTGTGGCGGATAGGGCGGTTGTGGAGGGTGAGGTAGAAATCATGGAGACGGAAGGAGCGGGTGGTACGGCCTATGATAATTGCCTGGGATTTGTCAGGATTGACGGAGAGGAGCCACCGGTTGCACCATGAGGCGAACTCGGTGAGGTGGGACTGGAGCCAAAACTGGGAGCGGGCAAGGGAGGGGGCGAGGGCTAGGAAGGCGGTGTCGTCAGCATATTGTAGAAGGTAAACGGGAGGCTCGGGTTGGGGCATGTCGGCGGAGAAGATGAGATAAAGGACAGGAGAGAGGATGGAGCCTTGGGGCACCCCGGCAGAGGGGTAGAAAAAACGGGAGTCGGAGTTGCAGACAGTGACATAGGAGGGGCGGCGGGTGAGAAAGGAAGCAATGAGGCGGACGTAATTAATAGGAAGGGCGTAGAACTGGAGCTTGAAGAGGAGACCGGTATGCCATACACGGTCGTAGGCTTTTTGGATATCAAGGGAGACAAAAATTGCGGAGCGACGGGAGTTGAGTTGGACAGAAAGGAGATGAGTAAGGCGAAGGAGCTGGTCATCGGCAGAGAAGGAGGGTCGGAAGCCACATTGGGAAAGGGGGAGGAACTAGTGGCGGTGGAGGTGCTGATGGATACGATGGGAGAGGATGGTTTCCAGGACCTTGCTGAACACGGAGGTAAGACTGATGGGACGGTAGGATGAGGTCTGGGATGGGGGCTTATCAGGTTTTAGGAACATGAGAATACGGGAGCTCTTCCACAGATCGGGGTAAAAGCCGGTGAAAAGGATGACATTATATAAGGTAGCAAGAGCTTCGTGGAAGGAGGGGGGGCAGGCTCGGAGATGACGGTAGGTCAGCCCGTCGTACCAGGAGCGGTGTTGCGTTTAGTCCGAAGAGTGTCAATGATGTCACGGGCGGTAATGGGTGTGTTCAGTTCTGAGGGGGGAATGTGGTAATTCTCCTGCACCTATTGAAAAACTATGTAGTGAGCCACGCCGTAAGCGCCGACGAGCGCGTAAATCTGTGCAACGGAAAAGGGTTCGGGACAAGCATAATGACTATGTACAGTGCAATCCTGTAGTGAAACTAGTGCCTTCTGCAACTGCTCATTGTAATAGTGCCCAGTACTGTGTAGCTAGTGACAGCAGACTTAATGTAGCTACTCCAGAGTTTAGTGCAGTAGCCTCGCATTGCGTGGACGCCGATCCGGCGGTAGTGCCATCTAGTGACAGTGATATTAATCTATGTGCCGATTATGCGCCGCTTCCTACCGCACGCAGCCCGCGCATGCGCAAACGAACTGTAGCAGACGTTGCCCACAGTCGCGCACCTGTCGAGCGCCACAAGCACAAGCTTTTTGTGAATCTTTCCATAGAAAATAAGACTGTGCAATTTCAGCTTGATACTGGTTCCGCTGTTACATTACTGAATAACGAAACTGATGAACTTCTGCGTTCGCCAAAACTGTCGCCGTCTCAGCAAGTGCTAACAGCTTATACCGGTCAAAATATTCCCGTGCTAGGAACGTGTAGCCTGCCCGCCTCTTTTCAAGGTGTGACAAAAACAGTAGCTTTTGTAGTTCTTCAGGCCAAATCAACACAGAACATTTTTGGACTAGATGCATTTGACTTGTTTGGTTTATCTCTTCACAGAGATGTTCTTCAAATTTCGTCAGTAGTGCCTCAGGACAAAATAAATGCATTGTGTGAAAAATATAATGACTTGTTTTCACCGGAACTAGGTTGTGCAAAAGACCTTGTGGCACATGTAACTTTGAAAGAATCTGCAGTACCAAAATTTCGTAGAGCTAGACCAGTGCCTATCGCAATTCGTGATAACGTTGCTGCAGAACTTAAACGTTGGGAAGATAGTGGGGTGATTTCTCCTGTTGCTGTGAGTCAGTGGGCCTCGCCTATAGTAATTATACCCAAGCCGTCAGGAAAACTTCGTATCTGTGCGGACTACAAATCAACAGTGAACGGTCAAACAATTGTAGACACTTACCCCCTGCCCAGACCTGAGGAACTGATGGACAAATTAGGACAGTCTCGCTTCTTTTCCAAGATTGATTTAGCAGAGGCATACTTACAAATTCCACTTGATGACGAGTCAAAAAAGTTTTTCGTCATTAATACTCACATGGGTCTTTTTCAATTTCAACGCCTACCCTTTGGCAGTTCTTCCGCCCCCGCTATTTTTCAGCGCTTTTTGGAACAGCTGACAGTTTCTGTACCGTGTTGCTCGAACTAGTTAGATGATATTGTGGTATCCGGACGTACAGTTGAAGAACATTTAGCAAACCTGGAGTGCCTTTTCAAAGTTTTGACTGCAGCAGGTCTACGTTGCAATAAAGCAAAGTGTTCGTTTTTTCAAACTGAAATAGAGTACCTAGGCCATGTGATTAATGCCCAAGGAATTCATCCCTTACAGTCACATCTTCGAGCAATCAAAGACTTGCCTCCTCCTAAGAATGTGCATGAATTGCAAGCAGTAATGGGAAAGCTTAACTATTATTTCAGATTTATTCCCAATGCCTCTCAGATTGCAGCTCCACTGCATCACTTACGTAGGAAGAATGTTCCTTTTATATGGTCCAAAGATTGCCAGGTTGCCTTTGACAACTTAAAGTCTGCACTACTCAGTGATGCATGTTTGATTCCCTTTGACCCACAGAAGCCTGTAGTGCTAGCAGTTGGGGCCTCTTCGTACGGTGTGGGTGCAGTTTTGTCACATCGTATTGGATGTCACGATCGTCCTATTGCCTTTGCATCCAAGCTACTGACGCCGACGCAGCAGAATTACAGTCAGATAGTAAAGGAGGCCTTAGCACTCATTTACGGCGTCACAAAGTTTCATCATTATCTCTATGGCAGAAAATTCTATTTGTTGACAGACCACAAGCCTCTCACGTCGTTGTTCTCACCACCAAAGCCAATTCCGCCACGAACGGCACAAAAGCTTCAGAGATGGTCCTTCATACTGTCTAATTATCAGTATGAGATTTTGTACCGACCTACCACTAAACACGCCAATGCGGACACACTTTCCCGACTTTCGGTTGGCCAGGATGTGCCGTTTGATTCTTCAGAAATGGCATGTTGTCAGATAGACTCCAGAGATGCTACCGCTGTCGCAGATTTCCCTTTGAACTATCGTCGGGTTGCGCAGGAAACAGCTGCGGATGCAGACTTAAGTGTGGTAGCAGGTTTTGTTCGCTCAGGGTGACCTGCCAGAGCCAAAGACATTGATCGGCCTCTTGTTCGACGTTATTTTGCACAACGTCATGCATTGTCTTTAAGTCAGGGTGTTCTGTTGTTGCATACCGACAACGACCAAACAAGAGTGATTGTTCCTCGTTCCCTGCAACGAGAAGTGTTACGCCTCCTGCATCAAGAACATTGGGGTATTGTTAGGACAAAGCAACTGGCCAGACGTCATTGTACCTGGGTTGGTATGGACGCTCAGATAGAGAGCATGACGTCACAGTGTACTGTTTGTGCGGAGCATCAGGCGGCTCCTCCGCAACGTTTCTCAGACTGGCCACGCCCCAAGGGACCATGGCAACGTTTACACATTGACTTTGCCGGACCTTTCTGGAATACGCGCTGGTTAATCGTTGTAGACGCTTTCAGCAAGTTTCCTTTTGTGATTGCCATGAACTCAACGACAGCGTTCAGTACAATCAGTGCCTTAACATCAGTGTTTTGCATCGAAGGGTTGCCTGAAACTATCGTCAGTGACAATGGACCTCAGTTTGTTAGTGCGGAATTTCAACAGTTTTGTCGTGTGAATGGCATTCAGCATATTACCACTGCACCTTTTCACCCTCAGTCCAATGGTGAAGCAGAACGTTTCGTTCGAACATTCAAGTCTCACATGGAGAAGATGAAAGGTCAGCACTCCAGGCAGCAAGCTCTTCAAATTTTCCTGTCTACGTATCGATGCATGCCACGTGACGGCCCGTCTCCTGCCGAGCTGCTACACGGCCGCCGTCACCGCACTCTCCTTCACCTGCTGCAGCCTCCCACGCACCGAGTCGGTTCGTATGGCGCTACGCGTTTTCAGGTTTCCACGCCGGTGCTGTACAGGGTGTTTGCTGGCAACAAGAAGACATGGTTGCCAGGCATCATTCAACGCGTGCTTGTTCGCAATATGTTTGTTGTACGTTCTTCCACAGGGACGGAGCTGCGGCGCCATGCAAACCAATTGCGCCTGCACAGGCCGCGCGATCCTGTCTCCGGTTTCTTGATTCCAGACCCAGTTCACCGCCAGGGAGCACAGCCACATCGTTCGTCCCCGGACTACGAGATCCCTATGGACGTCGACGGACCTCCGACGCAGTCGTCGCCGCCGCTGTCGCCGCCGCAGATGACAGCGTCACCGAGAGGGACTCCGGGACCGTGCGGGCTCCCCCAGCTTGGGCCACGCACCTCAGAAGAAGATGACCTGCTACCTCTGGGCGGGGGCGGGCGCCCTTCCGCTGGTTTTCGCGGGTTTTCCGGCGGATCGCAAGGTGTATACCGGGGCGCGGACGGCGTCTCGATCCCAGCCTCAGCTACGACGCCCGTCCCACCAGTAACGTCCCCGCCCAGGCCCTCCTCCCAGTGCCGTCGCCGTGGCCCTCAGCCCTACGCCACGACGGCGCGGCGGTTTGGGGGGGAGGGGAGTGGTGTCGCACAAGTACAAAGTGCGCGCCACCTACTTTCGCCGCGCGCCGCCATGCACGCACGGCGCGGCGTTCTTACGACGACAGCCACGAGCGCCCTCTGCTGCAACTCCGCTCGTGGCCACCACTGAACGACATCGTTCACTTGGGACTGAGATAGCAACCAGTTAGGACCTTCGGAATCTGATAGGTACCAGTGAAGACTTGGCTATCGTACAGGCACTAGGCAGACCTCTAACAACTATGTATCAGCATTCTGCAGTACTGATCTCTGTTAAAGTTAAGTATTGTATAAATTCTGTTCAATATATATCTCGTTCTAATTTACTCTAGTGTTTCTAGTTTCTGGCTGCTCCCCTCCGTACCTGCACCAGCGTTCTATCTTTATTCCTGTGTCGGTCTCATTCCACTCGGCCACCGACACCTACGACGGAAACGAGACACAAAAGCGGCGACGAGGCTGGGACCCAAAAAGTACAATGGTTTGTTTACTTGACTTGCAAAAGTAATGCCGGCCGCGGTGGCCGAGGGGACTGAGGCGCGTCAGTCACGGTCTGCATGGCCACTGCGGTCGGGGGTTCGAATCCCCCTTCGGGCATGGATATTTGTGCCGTCCTTAGTCGTAGTTAGTTCATAAGTAGTTTTTAAGTTTAGGGACTGATGACCCCGTAGTTAAGTCTCATAGACTATACAAACATTTTTTTTTTTTGAAGAGGGCATACAAAAACTTTTGCCACGCTATGACAAGTGCCTACAAAATTTTGGAAGCTATGTAGATAAGTATTTTAACAGATGTAGGTTTTTGTGCAAAAAGTTTTTTTCTGTACACGTTTGTTTTTATAAGCAAACGGATATTAATTTGTCGAAATACCTCGTAATTCTGCTTCTTCTCGACCCCTCCGTCTTCAAAAACATTCCTGTTCATGTTCCATATTGCTTTGCACAATGAAGTCTCCACATTTAAATACGAAAAAAGATGATTACAGAAGCGTAGATAACAAGGGAGTTGTTGGGGGTTTCGGACATCCACCGCCTTTTCCCATACACATGTCCATAGATTTCTTATTTCCGTTTGTTTCTTTTTGTTCCACTTTTAAACGTTGATATTTTGGATACTGGTTTGAAAATTTCTCGTCTTGTACTTGAGAACTGTATTGCCCCCCCCCCCCCCCCCCCAAACAGTGTCATAGATAACATATTCTTCGGGAGAGGTGGGTCAGTTCTGAAGTTCAGTATCCAAAATACACACCGGGAAAATGAAGAACAACACTATTAATTCGTCGACCCAACAGAGGAAAATTTTATTTACACATTGTTGAAGATGTATACAATACAGGATTACACAGTCACCAGACAGTGCGCATTGTCACGCTACTACTGTATATACCCTCATTTTGCAACAATTCAAGTTGCAATTCTCGCATGAAGCCGATCGTAGAGGCGCCGAATGTAGTCTTGTGGAATAAAATATAAAATTTCCCTCTGCTGGGTCGACGAATAATGGTGTCCTTTTTTCATTTTCCAGGAGTGCATCTGCTGATGAACTGAGAAGTCGTTTCAACATGTTGCATAGTTGTCCATCACTGTAGGATAGTTTCGGAGGACTGCTTCCGCAATAGTCGGGATGATAGGTTTCAGTAATTAATGCAGCAGCAAGGACTTTCAAGAAAACAAATGTTTAAGTATTGCTACATTTAGATATCGATAAGTTCGGTAAGTCAGTTGACACTGATGCCTTAATTAATTTTCCTGTTATCTGTTACAAATGAACAAAGGCGAATAAGTAAAGCCGCGTTGGAATGGGCGAGCACTCTAACGTGGTCTAACGTGCTCGCCGTCGGAGGTTCGAGTCCTCCCTCACGCATAGGTGTGTATGTGTGTTGTCCTTAGGTTAGTTTCAGATAGTTTAAGTAGTTTGTAAGCCTAGGGACTGATAATATCAGTAGATTAGTCCCATAGATTTAGTAACGTTTGGTCATAACTTCAATAAGGTAAGTGTTCAAATGTTCAAATGTCTGTAAATCTATCGGACCAAACAGCGTGGTCATCAGTCCGTAGCTTACAAACTACTTAAACCTAGGTAAACTAACCTACGGACAAACACACACACCCATGTCCCAGGGAGGACTCGAACCTCCACGGCGAGCAATCGCGCTCTCCGCAGCGAGGTGCTTTAGACCGCTCGGCTACTCCACCGCGGCAAGGTAAGTGTGGCAGATAGATCAAATATAGCGACCTGATAGGAGGTTTTTGGAATATGTTGAATGCGTGAAGAATTGGTAGAGGACGTTAGGGACAGATAAATTTAAGATTATCTTCGAAATCTTACAACAAGGCACATTGTTACAGATACCAAGCTGTCTGGAAGACCAACCACAAGAGCAAACAAACTCCGCTGATAAGCTGTCGACGGCAGAATCTCACCGTGTTACGTCAGGTGACAGAGACTGTATAACAATGCGTAAGTAAAAGAACAAAATAATTTCATGATTAATAAAGCTACGGACCCGCTGAGCTCTTCTGGCTGAAAACCTGGCAGTGTGCAGCTTTAGCTCTAACAATATCGACTTCCATAGACCCGAACTTTTCGATTTAATTAGCGTTGAACAGGGAATCAACGATCATAAGGCCATTACGGTAACAATGAATACAGCTGTAAACAGAAATATCAAGAAAAGTAGGAAGGTCTTGTTGTGATCTCGTCGCCTTTTGTTGTTTCATTCTATCTGCCATTAGTTGAGTACTCGTCCCAGTCTAGTTGTCAGTAAAGGTTCTGGTGCAGGAATCGATGGTCAGCTAAAACATTTCTATAGAGATTAGTATTACAAGTTTTATTGACTGAAGATACAATGATACTCAACTTTAGAACATATGTCTGTTTCTTCTCGCAGTGTCGTCCGTATGATGCTATCTGCGCTGAGACCTAGTGGCTGCTTGGTTCATAGCCGAGTTCTGACCTAGGAAATGCCTGAGTTCTGGCTATTAACTGCCTGAGTTCTCACTAGTAACTGACTAGTAACTGGCAGGGCGTCCAGACGTATGTCGGCCTAGATATAGCCATTTTTAGAGGGCGCACATCTTTGGTTACTCCCTCCAGGATGCGCGGCGCCTGCTTGCGATTGGCTTTCGATCGATCGCGAAGTGTTCTGGAGGATTGGAATAGGGTGGAGGTCATTACTGTTTAAAACAACGATCTCGATCAGATGCGCTAAACTATAGGTCTATATCCCTGAGATAGGTCAGTTACAGAAATATGGAACAAATTTGGAAAATACTATGTCATTTCTGGGTATAGGAAATCTGCTTTGTAGAAATCAACATAGTTTCCGATAGCAGCGATCATGTGAAACACAACTCGCGCTATTCATCCACAAGATGTAGAGGATAGTAAATACAGGATCTCAGGTAGATTCCTTGTTTCTTGACTTCTGCAAGGCGTTCGATGCCGTTACGCACTGTCACCTGATGAGCAAAGTGCGAGCATCTGGAATATCACACCAGCTGTGTGACTGGGTTGAGGCGTTTCTAGCTAACAGAGCGCATCATGTAATTCTGAACGGAGAGAAGTCTTCAGACGTTAAAGTGATCTGAGGCGTGCCAGAGGGGAGTTTTATAGGACAGTTGCTTTTCACAGTAATATAAATGACCTCGTAGACAATATCGGAAGTTCAATGAGGCTTTTCGCGGATAATGCTGTTGTTTATCGAGAAGTCGCAATACTGGAAAAGAGTAGCGAAATGCAGAATGACCTGCAGCGTATTGACACTTGGTGTAGGGAATGGCAATTGAACCTGAACATAAACAAGTGTAAACATACAACTATAAAATTGCAGGACAAACAGTGGAAGCAGTTTCCTCTATAAAATATCTGGGAGTATACATGAGGGGCGATCTTATAAATCGTGGGTAAGACAGATGCCAGACAGATTCATTGGAAGAATATTCAGGAAATATAGTCCGTCAACAAAGGAAGTAGATTACAAAACTCTCGTTCGACCAGCACTTGAGCATTGCTCATCATTGTGAGATTTGTACCAGGTAAGGTTAATAGATGACATAGAAAAGATCCAACGCAGAGCAGCACGCTTCGTTACGGGCTCACTTTATCTCGTGAAGAGACCACAAGGATAAGATCAGAGAGATTAGGGCCTACCGGAGGAATATCGGCAATCATTTTTATCGCTGGAACAGGAGGAAGTTACAATGGTACGCGAAGTACCCTCCACCACGCACCGTGAGGGGGCTAAAGGAATATGGATGTAGCTGTAGATAGGAAAAAAACGTACGGCTGGAGCAGCATAAGCAAAATGCTTCGTTCAATCAAAAGAGGCAAATAAATGAGGAAAGGACTAAATGTTTGTAAAGATATGGGAGTTGACCATTCTGGTTATAGTCCGTACGCTTACAAACTACTTTAACTTACGCTAAGGACAACAAATACACGCATGACCGAGGGAGGACTCGAACCTCCGATGGCAAGCAGCGACCACTCCACCGTGGCAAGGAAAGGACTACTGTCGGGTAGATTTTCTCGTGATATATAATAATCGATCAAAAATTTCCATGTGAGTACGTTGCTGCAGTGGATATGCAACCTACCACGACTCTGGAGCACAGGCACTGATATTTTGGCAAGGGATTAGTGTCCTGTTCGTGTCCTACCGTCGTTTGTGCGATAAACGCGGAAACTTCAAGTATGGTGACGTTATCACCAAATGCGTCCAAAAAGGATCAACGTGTTGTTACTTTTTGGATGCCGGAGGGCAACCACCGGTAGACATGTATCGGAGAATAAAGAATGCGCGTGGAGCAGTGTGTCTGTCGAAATCCGCTATTGGGGAAATGTGCGTCAAGTTGGTGCTGGTCGCGATTTGACACAAGACGCTGGTCGATCTGGGAGACCAGCCTTATCCAATTGAAGTAGGGGACACCCGAGCACCTGCCCTATAGTCCTGATCTCCTCTCTTGTGATTATAACCCCTTTGATCCCTTCAAAACGTTGGTGGTACCTGTCCAATAAGGATGTGCATCAGACAGTTGCGCACTTCATCGTGCATCTGTATGCGGTGTTTCGCAAACTGATATCTCAAACCTAATGCGGTGTTGGGATGATTTCCTCAATGATCACGGCAATTTCTGCCTGACTGGCAAGACTGTACAGCCTTCGAGCAAACGCTATTAGAACAGAGGGTCAAATCACATTTTTAGTGGATTGCTTATGGCGGTGCCGAATACATCATCATCATTTGTTAGATGGTGAGTGATGTCTATGTTCGAGAGATAAAGGTTTCCAATGAACAAACTGCAACATCATTGTGCGGGTACAGGGCGTGTAGGTAAATATTTTTCTGACTGGAATTTATGTGTTCGAATAACACGATTCTGATGAGTTTTATTGGAGTGAAGAATGCATGTAACATTCAACCAATGTTGATATTAAACCTGTAAGTAAGGCTGATGGATATATATATCCAAGATCTGCTCCTTCTCAGCGGATTCGACGAATACATCCACCCGCAGAGTTCTGTGGCTTTCAGCTAACGGGAGGGACGATACTCAGGCAAACAGTTGTTGTAGCTCCATTACTTAAGGCTTCTTGCATCAAATGTTGATGGCGTCCTCTTGGGTAAAATATTCGGGAGGTTAAATAGTCCACTATTCGGATCTCCGGGAAAGGAGAAACAAAACAGGAGAAACAAAACAGGCATTCTACTGACCAGAGCGTGGAATGTTCTATCACATAATAGGGCATGTAAGTCAGAAAATTTGGAAATGGAAATAGATTGGTTGAAGTTACGAGGGTTGGAACTTAAATAGTGGCAACACTGCAGTGGAGACACTACGCATGGAAACTACTATTGTTGCTGATGGCACACATTGTTAACATACCTACCTTACCTCCTAGCATATGGAGTCGCTCGTTCCACGCTATCGGCGTGCGCACAATCGAGGTAAACAGTCACTTATGAGCGTGCGGTCTAACGTAACGGTGTCACTATGTTTTCGAAACAGGAACAACGGAGTTGGATCAAGATTGAATGTGGCAGAGGTCGTACAGCACGACAGTGTCATCAATGTCTTCGGGAGGCGTGCGCCGAATAGGCATTGCTGTACTGAACACCTTGGGTAAAAGCCTTCAACGAAGGTCGGCAAACTGTAGCAGACATGCATCGGGCAGGTCGTCGTAGCGTATTACTGTTCGTTTTTGGAGCATCACATGCGACAAGCTTTGCGAATGAAGCGGCAACACTTTTTGCGCAATCTACCCATTATTTTGCACAACAATGCGTGGGCGCAAGCTTTGGCTGCTCTGTTTGGTCGATGGGACTGGCAACTACTTTACAATCCACCATATTCCCCGGACTTTGATTCCGATGATGAAGGAACCACCAACTTCGTGGCATTCGCTTCAGAACTGTCCCAGAGATTCGACAGGCAGCAGACCACTCCATTCGCATCATCAACAGAACAGGCTCTCCTAACGGTATACGACGCCTTCCACACCAGGGATACCAAGCCGCCGTTATAAACAGAACACAGATGTTGTCAACATAAATTTATTACTCTTGTGCAACTGAACAGTCTATCCCCACTTGGGGTTCAGGGCCATTACAATTACTACTTGTCAGTTGTAACACATTCGGTTACCACAACGCAATACAGTACACTAAAATATCGGTACTACTAGTCCGTATAGCCAGAAGGCGTAGGTCGGTCGGCGGATCTTGGCTCTACCACAGCGGCGGATAAGACTGCCTGTAGACAGCTGTAGCAGGCCTTAAATAGGTGTGACGTAGTTCTGGCAAATGGCACGGAGGGCGCAGTCCTTAGCCACGCCCAGGATCGCTCCGGTGGAGCCCTCTGCTGAATCGAGTGTTCCAACTTATCGTACTGTGTGCTGGCGTGTACCTCTCTGGCTTGGCGTCATAGTCTGGCGCCTGCCGGGCTGGCAACCTGTACAGCGGTACTGTCGGCCGGGTGGCTGATACGGCAGGCGCCAAGTCGTGTGGTCGTAGCACCCCTCCCCTTCTATGGCAATGGGCTCCCGATCCTGCCGTAAAGGGTGCACAGCGAAAATGTCCATGGAAGTGTCGGACTCTGCCTGTGCCCTGGCCCTCCGGAGGCGTCCGAAGCCAGCAGCAGTGCAGTACGGCTGGATGCAGAGGCGGCGGTTCCATGTCTACATCTGGTGCCTCGTGTAGGGCCGACAGAGGCAATTTCGTAGGTACCGACTCGGGTGCACCACCAGTTCATGGAACTAGAAGTCCCGCTATCATTCTGACGTTCCGGACCGAGACCGCAACCAACTTGAACTTGAAGTCCCACTACCATTTTGATATTTCGGACTGGGACTGTCGGTTCGTGGAATTAGAAGTCCCGCTACCATTCTGACGTTCCGGACAGGGACCACCAGTTCTTTGAACTAGAAGTGTCACTACCATTCTGACAGTCTGGACCGGGACCTCCATTCCTGGAACTAGAAGTCCCACTACCATTCTGACGTTCTGTACCGGGACCTCCATTCCTGGAACTAGAAGTCCCGCTACCATTCTGATATTCCATACCAGCACTACCAGTTCCAGGAACTAGAAGTCCCGCTACCATTCTGACGTTCTGGACCGGGACCTCCATTCCTGGAACTAGAAGTCCCACTACCATTCTGACATTCCAGACCAGGACTACTAGTTCCTGGAACTAGAAGTCCCGCTACCATTCTGACGTTCTGGACTGGGACCTCCGTTTCTGGAACTAGAAGTCCTGCTACCATTCTGACATTCCATACCAGGACTACCAGTTCCTGGAACTAGAAGTCCAGCTACCATTCTGACATTCCATACCAGGACTACCAGTTCCTGGTACTAGAAGTCCCGCTACCAATCTAACGTTCTGGACCGGGACCTCCATTCACAAATTTTGACATGTTAAAATGTTTGTTAAGCTTATGGGACTTAACTACGGGGTCATCAGTCCCTAAACTTACAAACTACTTATCAACTACCTTATACTAAGGACGGCACAAATATCCATGCCCGAGGGGGGATTCGAACCCCCAACCGTAGTGGCCGTGCAGACCGTGACTGGAGCGCCTCAGTCCCCTCGGCCACCGCGGCCGGCGGACCTCCATTCCTGGAACTAGAAGTCCTGCTACCATTCTGACATTCCAGACCAGGACTACCAGTTCCTGGAACTAGAAGTCCCGCTACCATTCTGACGTTCCGGACCTGGACTGCCAGTTCTTTGAACTAGAAGTCTCACTACCATTCTGACATTTCGGACTGGGACCGTCGATTCCTGGAACTAGAAGTCCCGCTACCATTCTGCCGTTCCGGACCGGGGCCGCCGGAATGGTTGCGTGGACTTCCAGTTCCAATTGCCACGTGATCATTCTCGTTCTAGTTCCAGGTGGGCCGTACGGTCGGTCCCGTTCCCCTCGCTCTGTTTCAGTTCTAGCTCACTGCTCGCTATTGACCTGTCGTCCCTTTAGTTCACTGCTCTCGCCTATTCTCATTGTGTTTCAGATTCTTTTTGAACTATGCACTACTGGTTCTTCGAGTAATCACCAGTAATTTACATTTTACAAGCATTTTATAATTTTTTTAACCTAACGTGCATGACAATTGCATTCTGTGTCATACAAAAGTTTTACAGGTATCATACAAGCAAATCTGTATATTTAATCGTAATTTTTATCAACATCAAGAGACATAATTGTCGGGAATTGTTTAATATTAGCCATACATTTTTAAATTACATCTGTTTCAATTAACATTTAGTTTTTAACCGTTGAGACTGTTTATTGGCAATTCCACGTCATTCGCACACGTCCTCTACGGACGCTGGTGAAGTTTGACTTCATGCCCAAAGTTGCACAGACTAGGCGAGAATTTATGGCTATATCGAGCTATCATATCTGGGGCAATATTTTGTTAAAATAAATGAAATTTGGCCACCTTCCTTAACTACACAATTTATATTCAGAAAAATTAAGAAAATAATTTTGTGATCCATATTCAGCCAGAAAATGTTAGGCAGAGTCGCAAGAAAAAATCGGTGCCAATCAAATTATCTCAAGTTCGGCATCTTATATCTGAGGGACTACAAGTGTGACGAACATCTTGTTGCCGCGGTGGAGTAGCCGAGCGGTCTAAGGCACCTCGCTGCGGAGCGCGCGGTTGCTCGCCGTCGGAGGTTTGAGTCCTCCCTGGGGCATGTGTGTGTGTGTGTGTGTGTGTGTTTGATCTTAGGTTAGTTTAGCTTAGGTGAAGTAGTTTGTAAGCTACGGACTGATGACCACGCAGTTTGGTACGACAGATTTACAAACATTTGAACATTTTGAACATCTTGTTGACATTTGTGTCCTGCACTCGAGTCATCAAAGTCGTGTTTTAACGGCTAGAAATCGTTTTCTTTCCCGTCAAACGTGTCACTACAGCATGCTCTTTTCCGAACCATTTCACGGTCACTATTTTCGGAACATTTTCCCGCTTGACCATACGTATTTCGAAGAAATTTTATATGAACATTCTCACTTGTCCTCTATGTACGTTGCTGAAGTTTTGCAATCGTCTAAGTAATACTTGATGAGGTATAAACACTGGTTTGACTTCACGCGCAAAGTTGTGCAGACTGAGCGTGTATTTTCGGCGACTTCGAGCTACTATATCTGGGGCAATATTTTGTTAAAATAAACTAAATTTGGCCATCTACTACTGCAACTACACGCGTTCTCTTAAGAATAATAAAGAAAATAATTTTGTGAGCCATATTCAGCCAGAAAATGTTAGACAAAACCCAGAAAAAATCTCGTAGAAGAATGCGAAACTAACAGTCACAAAAACACAAAATGCGAAACAGAAATCAAGAACGAAGGACCGCAGCATTAAGTGCAGACGCACGTTCGCAATTTGTGGCCGAATCTCTGAACATCTACTGAAACGGTGCGGAAATACAGCTGTGCATCTGGAGACGCCCACAGCACACAGCAAGCGGGGACTCGGCGCGTCTGAAAGCGTCAACAGCACAGGCGGAAAGTCCCAGCCACGCGCCTGGGGACGTCCACAGCACCTGGCGAAGGGCGCGGAGCCGCGGCTAAGGACATCCGCAGCAGTCAAAGGGTTAACGCAACTTTTAATCACTTCCCTAAAATGTAATGTAAGACTGTTAAAACAATAGAGCTTCCCCTTTCCTTTCTAGCCGATATGTGGCACTTCAGTGGCTTCTTTGTGTTACCTACTTGTTAATTTTTTTGCGTAAAAAATGAAAAAAAAAAAATGCTGAATATGAAAAGGGAATTCGATTCCGAAAGATGTAGACAGCAAATAATATCGTATTTACTTTTTATCTCGGAAATTATTGTTCAGCCTTTATAAACGAACTACTCAATTTCTACGAGGCGCGTCAAGAAAGTAAGTTCCGTTTCAATTTATCTCCGCTGCATGGCTGCGATTGCAGTTCCGCACATGCGCTGTAGACGATGTGTATCAAGGAGAAGAACGTGCGCCATTTGGAGATCGCTGTCAGTTACGCTTTGTTGTGCTTGTTTGAAATGTCGGCGTTGACTGAAAATACCGCCGCCTGTGAAATCAGGTCGGTGATTCGGTTTCTGAATGCGAGGAAAGTGAAACCAAATGAAATATGCGATGTTTACGGACCAAATGCGATGGGTGATTCGATGGTGAGAAGATGGGTCCGACAGTTCAATGGCGGGCGTAGTGATGTGCTCGATGAAGAGCGAAGTGGGCGTCCACCTTTGGTTGCAGAAAAACTGGTTCACGCGATTTTCATCTGTTCTTACATCTCAAGTCTTTCCTTGGCGGTCATCACTTAACCAATGACGACGAGCTGAAAGAAACTGTTTCCAACTGGTTGAAGGCAAAGGCGGCAGATTTCTATGAAGAAGGTATACAAAACCTGGTTCCACGCTATGACAAATGCCTGCAAAATTTCGGCAATTATGTGGTAAAGTACTTTAAGAGTTGTCGAATTTTGTGCAATAAAAATTTCTTCTGTATCTGTGTACAATTTCATTTTATTACCAAACGGAACTTACTTTATGGACGCGCCTCGTATTTTATTATTGAATAATAATTGGACAATGCAGGAACGGTGAACGAGTAGAAATCAAGTGTTCCTAAAAAGGAACGATAATCAGTCAACTTCCTCCCAAAATGAACGAGTTTGCTCATCTATACATCTCAGTACTTGAACTATTTGATATTTTAGTCGCCTACGAAAGGTGTACGAAGTTTGAAGTAAATCCGCGATGCCAAGGTCGTTAGTTATATCGTTAGTTCATTAACTTCGATTAAATCAATTTCCTTAGACGCATTTGCCCGGCCTTTGCTATTTCAGTATACCACAAACATCTACTCACGAGAGGTTGTACAGGTACAATCTCATGGCAATAAAATTAGTAATCGTCTCAAATAATCATTTTATACTGTCACAGTTCCTTCGTCAACTTACTAGCCCTGTCCTTAGACGACTAGAGCATACCATCTATCCGAACTAGCCGTACAGAACAGGCGCCGAGGTTTTTCCTTCCTTTTGTCAGACATATATACTGCCAGAATACAGCTGCTACTCCGCGCTTGGCATTGCTTGAATGCTTTTTCGATAACTTGCGTGTTTGTGGAAGTTTTCTGTTTCAGTTTGGTGATGTCCATTTTGCTATTTGCTTGTTTGGGATAGCGTAATTAATGTGTTTTATTAATTCATTTCTTGTTGCTAGTGTTAGGATTTATAATGTGATATCCACCGCTCCAAGTCCCTCATTTGCCTACCTCTCAATTAGCGGCACCTCCACATTAACAGGTGGAGTCGATGACACGGCTCACACAAATGACGAGGGGATTCGTAAAATCTCAAATGGCAGCAAACGAATCACGGCAAAAGACTGTCACCTAAAGCACGATCAAGACAGGCGTCGTTGCTAGCGACTTTCCGCCAGTTTAAAGAAAACAAGGAGGATTGTTCTGAGTATCTAGCACCATTTAAAACGCACCTGGCGGCTTACCAGATTCAAAATACTGTGAAACCACCTTTTCTCCTATCCACCGTTCGTGTTACTGACTACCACATTTGTGATTAGTTATTCCCTACTTACGTGGCCAGAACTATGAGGAGCTTCTTTAAGCACTGATAAAATATTTTGATACTGAAATAAAATCATAATTTTGTGTATGTTCCACGTTTGCTAGGAAGGTCTATTCCATATTTGAGTCTAATAACTGTATCTCATTCCACATATAATTAATTTTAAGTTTTTTATGGTACGTAACTACCCACACTTGGAAAATGAATAAAGAGCACCATGAATTCGTCAACGTTGTAGAGGGAAAATTTAATGAAATATTCTGGAGGATGTATACAACACACGATCACACAGGCGGAGCCATACTTACGTGAGTACAGTCACCACAGCGTGCACAGTGTCGGGGTTAGCACCGTGTATACCCTTTCTTGTAGCAATGCAAGCTGTAATTCTTCCATGGAGACTATCGTAGAAGTACCGAATGTTGTCTTGTGGATTGGCCTGCCATGAAATTTTCACCTGATGCCTCTGTTGAGCCACATTTCGTGCCGCTCATGCTGACCGTCCAACATGATCTTCCATGCGGTCGCCAAACATACTCAATGGGGGACAGATCTGGGGATCGTGCTAGCGAGGATAGTTGACGTACACCTTGAAGAGCACGTTGGGTTCTTCGGGTTACATGTGGACGTGCATTGTCCTATTGGAAAATCATATCGCTTTTTTGGTGCGTGAATGATAGCAAGACGGGTTGAATGATTGTTTCAGTTTACAGTGCACTGTTCAATATTTTCTAGACGATGACTAGAGGAGAACGACCAGTCTAGGTTATGGCTCCCCATACACTGATGCATGATTATGCGTGCCATTATGGTGTCCTCTGCTCACGCCCAAATACTGTTCAGCCCGCCTCCAGTCGTGTCACGGTAGGCACTTATGAAAGGTCGAAAGGACACGTGTCGTCTTCAGTGATGAGAGTCGCTGCTGCCTCGGTCCCAATGATAGTCGTATGCTTGTGTGGTGTGCTGAAGGGGAGCGCGAAAATCTGGAGTGTACGCGACAAACGGAAACGGAGCCGACACCTGGCATCTTGGTGTGGGGAGACATATCCTAGACTGGTCGTTCTCCTCTAGTGATCTTCCGGAGAACATTGATAGAGTTCACGACACATTGAAATCATCATTCACTCTGTCTTGCTATCACTCGTGCACCAACAAGGCGATATGCTTTTCCAACAGGACAATGCACGTCCACATGTATCCCGTACCACCCAACGTGCTCTTCTAGGTGTACGTCAACTACCTTGCGCATGATTATCCTCAGATCTGTCCCCCATTGAGCACTTTTGGGAACGGGTGAAACGTCATTTGTGGCACGAAATCTAGCCACATGAGGCACAAGGTGTAAACTACGTGGCAGCCATTCCGCAAGACTACATACGGCACCTTTACGATCGTCTCCATAGGAGAATTATAGCTTGTACTAGCTGAAAACCCGGCGTTTCCCGGGTATTTATTTATTTACTTCAGCCTTGAGTTAGTGTTCCTCCTATCCCGTCTCTCTCTCGGTCAATCTCTTTTTTCCTCTAAAAGCGTGTTATATTAATGGGAAAATATTTTAAGAAATAAGGCTGTCTTGCATAATGTACAAAATTGTAAGTGCAGTATCCAAACAAAGAAAGATAGTAATCAAAATACAAATTACATGTAAACTTCGTACAATCTCATATTTATTGAGTTATATGTTGTACAATTGTATAATTTTTCAGGAACATATTCATTTGTATATGTGCTGTATGTCTGTAAAATCTCTTGGGAATACAACTAGTAGTAAAGAAGTAATAGATTAAAACTTGGAGCGTGATGGGGCGGTTTCCATGAACGTTACTGTCTATGTGGTCATGTCTCATGAAGCACGACTCGCACTGTGATACAATTTAACAGGTACATTCAGCTGTATGTCTGTATACTGTATGTAAAATTTCCTGCGGCTACAATTTGTAGTGTAGAAATTATAAATTGTAACGTCGTATCGAAAGCCGTAGTTTTGTTCCATCAACAGGGGAAAAGTAGTAACCGAAAAAATTCTTCCTTTCATTATTTTGATGTGGTTGTCAGTGAGAAAAAAATTAATAAAGGTTTGAAATTATGTTTAAAGTTTGTTGCAAGTCGCTAAGTACTGTCATACTTATATAGTGTACTAGCTGCTTTGAGTTAGTAACTCTATCCTTTCTCTCTCTGTCCATCTCCTTTTTTCTAAAAAAACATGCTATATTTATCTGAGAATAAATAAGAAATAACGCTGTCTCGCATAATGTACAAAATTATAAGCATCCAAACAAAGAAAGATACTAATCAAACACAAATGGCGTATAAAATGCGTACGATCTCATATTTATTGAGTTATATATTGTACAATTGTATAATTTTGCAGGTATGTATTCATTTGTATAAGTGCTGTATGTCTGTATTAAAATAAATTGCTGTTTTACTGCCTTATTTATTTATTCTTATATTTCCTTATTCGTATGCTTATCCTTACAGAGAAAGAGCTGAAGACATTGTAGCACGCATAGACCAAAGATATGGTCTGTGGCATCACGTTTCGCTGTATGTAACTTCCTTGCTGTAGAGTCGCAAACGTCAACGCTGGCCTTCAGTTCGAATCTTTTTTTTACAATTTGACGACATTCAACCACCATTTCTTCCACCCCTTTATAGCTGTCGGCATGGAACTGCTATAGTGTACAACGGGAGACTTCGGACAACAATTACACACAGACCATTCGTTTGCCTTCTGTAGTTTTCGCTGCAGAGCGAAATATTAACACACACACACACACACACACACACACACACACACACACACACACACACAGACAGACACAATTTTATATACACCGATAACTATCCATCCCAATGTACTCCACCCTTTTATCATTATCAACCTCAAGCAACAATGCAGCCAATAAAACCATTCTCAAAGAGTATTTATTGTTCTGAATTTCGCGTTACATTTTTCAAATTACTAAATATCTATGAGATCGCTATAAAACCGTGCTTAAAACCTTCCTCAGGTATAAATTAGTACTGTACAAATAATTAAGTGTCTGCGTCTTGTCTTTCGGACGTGATAAGCGTAAACCGAACAGACATTCACATTAATATATATAGATAAGTAGGTATCCGATCGCCATAAAACGGTGCGTAAAGCCTTCCCCGGGTAGACATTAGTAACTGGACAAATTTTTAGCTCTTTATGTCTTTTGGTTCAGACGTGATAAACGTACACCGAACAGACATTCACATTCATAGATATAGATTTATAAAGTCTCACTGCATTATGTGGCACTTTCTTGCAACTATATTGTTTATGAAGTCACATCTTCTGAACCATGTGTCGTATGTGATTCGCAACCCTGTAGCAATTGTGACCTCACGGTCAGCAACGTGTGTACCAAATTTGGTTGAAATCGGTCCATTGGTTTAGGCGGAAATGAGCAGCATTGTCTCTAAATGCAGAAATTTTTTGCGCATCTCTTTGTTTATGACGTCATATCTCGTGAACTCTTTCTTGTACGTGATTCTTACACATACGGCGACCGACCTCATGGATTGAAGCTTACGTGTTCAAAATTTCATAGGGACTGGAACAAAACTGTAGATTTGTATGCAATACGTACATACAAATATACGGACACACTGCTTTGATATGTTTGCTTCACGATGCCATGGAAAGAAAAAAAATGTTTGGTTGGGTGACAGGTTCTTGCTATACCCCTGTCCGGTCAGTAATATAATCATCCTCGGAGAACGAATATTTCGTTACGAACATCAGCACATTGCACCGCCGGAGACTTGACGCCTGGAGATACGCAAACCGCACGATCCGTATGTTGCACACGCTGTCGCCTTATGCCTCTAAGCAGCAAATATCTTCAAATCAATAAAAACCTTGATCCAGTCGCTACCAAACTTCACAGGTACAGTCTCTGGGCTTATCTGAATTAAGTATGATGATGACATCAAAACCACTCCATCCGTTTTTGAGTTTATAGAGGACATACAGACGAACATTCATTTTTATATATAGAGACTAGCTGTAAACTCAGCGTTGCCCAGGTGTTTATTTATCCCCCACACTCGTAGTCCACATCCCCTTCCGCACTCTCTCTACATCCACCTCTTTCTCTCCCATCTCTCTGTTCGTTTCCACCTTTTCCTCTCTCGGTAAAGTTTTCTGCAAGATAACCTCTGTCATGTACCATACAAACATTTATGTATCCAGTGACCTTCGCCTTGGTTCAAAGGTCATGTGTGCAAAAATTCATAAAGATTGGAGCAATACTATGCATTTTGTAAAATTCAGTAAGTTAAGTACCCTCCACCATGCACCAAACGAAATTTTATACAGACAGTGACATTCCTCTTGTTTTTGAGATAGAGTGTGCAAAATTTCATCACTGTCGGAACAAAACTATAGATTTGTGCAGAATCCGTTGAAGCGATGTGTAAGGTGTAGTATGCTGTTAGCATTGCCTGCTTTCTTGATGGTTTTTCTTATTCTTATTTTTCCTTATTCGTATGCTTATCCTTACAGAGAAAGAGCTGAAGACATTGTAGCACGCGTAGACCAAAGATATGGTCTGTGGCATCACGTTTAGCTGTATGTAACCTCCTTGCTACAGAGTCGCAAACGTCATTGCTGGCCTTCAGTCCGATTTTTTTAAAATAATTTGACGACTTTCAACCACCATACCTTCCACCCCCTTATAGCTATCGGCATGGAACTGCTATGGTGTATAACGGGAGACTTCGGACAACAATTACACACAGAACATTCGTTTGCGTTCCGTAGTTTTCGCTGCAGAGCGAAGTATCAGCACACACATACCCGTAGAATTTTATATACACCAATAACTTTCTATCCAAATATACTCCATCCTTTTATCATTATAAATCCTCAAGCAACAATGCAACCAATAAAACCATTTTCAAAGAGTAAGTTTAATTTTCAAAGAATAATTATTGTTCCGTATTTCGCGTTATATTCTTAAAATTACTAAATATCTGGCCGGCCGCGGTGGCCGAAGGGACTGAGGCGCTCTAGTCACGGTCTGCTCAGCCACTACGGTCGGGGGTTCGAATCCACCCTCGGGCATGGATATTTGTGCAGTCCTTAGTATAAGGTAGTTGATAAGTAGTTTGTAAGTTTAAGGACTGATGACCCCGTAGTTAAGTCCCATAAGCTTAACAAACATTTGAACATTTGAACTAAGTATCTATCAGATCTATATAAAAGTGTACCTAATACCTTCCTCAGGTATAAATTAGTAACTTTACAAATATTTAGGTCCCTGCGTCTTATCGTTCGGACGTGACGAGCGTACACCGAACAGACATTCTCATTAATATATAGGAGGCGCGTCCAGAAAGTAAGTTCCGTTTCAATTTATCTCCGCTGCATGGCTGCGATTGCAGTTCCGCACATGCGCTGTAGACGAGGTGTTTCAAGGAGAAGAACGTGCGCCATTTGGAGATCGCTGTCAGTTACGTACACTTGTTTGAAATGTCGGCGTTGATTGAAAATCTCGCCGCCTGTGAAATCAGGTCGGTGATTCGGTTTCTGAATGCGAGGAAAGTGAAACCAAGTGAAATTTGCGATGTTTACGGACCAAATGCGAGGAGTGATTCGATGGTGAGAAGATGGGTCCGACGGTTCAATGGCGGGCGTAGTGATGTGCACGATGAAGAGCGAAGTGGGCGTCCACCTTTGGTTACAGAAGAACTGGTTCACGCGATTTTCATCTGTTCTTACATCTCAAGTCTTTCCTTGGCGGTCATCACTTCACCAATGACGACGAGCTGAAAGAAACTGTTTCCAACTGGTTGAAGACACAGGCGGCAGATTTCTATGAAGAAGGTATACAAAACCTGGTGCCACGCTATGACAAATGCCTGCAAAATTTCGGGAATTATGTGGAAAAGTTCTTTAAGAGTTGTCGAATTTTGTGCAATAAAAATTTCTTCTGTATCTGTGTACAATTTCATTTTATTACCAAACGGAACTTACTTTCTGGACGCGCCTCGTATATCTAGATAAATTGCTATCCGATCCCATAAAACCGTGCCTAAAGCCTGCGCTGGGTAGACATTAGTAACTATACAATTTTTTAGCTCCTTATGTCTTGTGGTTCAGATATGATAAATGTACACCGAATAGACATTCACATTTATAGATATAGATTACTGCAATAGGAGGGTATACACGGTACTAGCGTCGACAATGCTCACGCTCTGGTGTCTGTACTCACGTTCATATAGCTCTGTCTGTGTGATCGTGTGTTGCATACAGGTCGGGGGTTCGAATCCCCCCTCAGGCATGGATATTTGTGCCGTCCTTAGTATTAGATAGTTGATAAGTAGTTTGTAAGTTTAGGGACTGGTGGCCCCGTAGTTAAGTCCCATAGGCTCTACAAACATTTGAACATTTGTTGTGTACATCCTCCTGAATGTGTCAATAATATTCCCCTCTGCCGGGTCGACAAAATCGTGGTGTCCTTTTCTCATTTTCCAGGAATTTACAATCTCTGACAATAAATTTCGGTGGCAGAAGTCAGAATGATCGATCTGACAACACAGGAAAATCACGACCTGCATAGCGGCCCGTGTTAACAACCTGTCCCCTCCGTAGGTGTGTTGAGTATCGTGCGTGTTTCGTATTAGACCTGTTGGAAGAAGATCTTGTGAAGTGCGCTGGTTCTGAACTGAGAACAGGGCAATGAACGAGCGACGGATCAATATAAAGTTTTGTTTTAAGCTTGCCAAGACACCTAAAGAAAGAATACGATTTTGGTACTTGTTTACGGGGATCAAGCATTGTCCATGAAGACTGGTGACCACCACCAGTGTCGAAAATATTGAGAACTTTGAGGACAATCACGAAATATAGTCGATTAACTTCAGGGAGTTACAAAAAGGTACGGCCAAAATTTCAGGAAATATTCCTCACACACAAAGAAAGAAAATATGTTACGTGGACATGTGTCCGGAAACGCTTAATTTCCATGTTAGAGCTCATTTTAATATTTCTCTTTAAATGTAAATTGAAATAATTCGTGCAGACAATTGTCAAAATACCCAATTGTTTCGTTGGTATGTACTGTACTTCCTCGATTCACCGCCAATTGGCCAAATTGAAGGAAGGTAATGTTGACTTCAATGCTTGTATTAACATGCACTCATTGCTCTACAGTACTAGCATCTAGCACATCAGTACGTAGCGTCACCTGGTTAGTGTTCATGACGAACGTGGGTTTGCAAAAAAAAGTTCAAATGTTTGTTAAGCTTATGGGACTTAACTACGGGGTTATCAGTCCCTAAACTTACAAACTACTTATCAACTACCTTATACTAAAGACGGCACAAATATCCATGCCCGAGGTGGGATTCGAACCCCCGACCGTAGTGGCCGTGCAGACCGTGACTGGAGCGCCTCAGTCTCCTCGGCCACCGCGGCCGGCGTGGGTTTGCAGTCATTGCAATGTTTACAACATGTGGTTCATGCACGATGGAGCTCCTGCACATTTTAGTCGACGTGTTCGTACACTTCTCAACGACAGATTCGGTGACCGATGGATCGGTAGAGGCGGACCAATTCCATGGCCTCCACGCTCTCCTGACCTCAACCCTCTTGACTTTCATTTATGGGGGCATTTGAAAGCTCTTGTCTACGCAACCCCGGTACCAAATGTAAAGACTCTTCGTGCTCGTATTGGGGACGGCTGTGATACAATACGCCATTCTCCAGGGCTACATCAGTGCATCAGGGATTCCATGCGACGGAGGATGCACGTATCCTCGCTAACGGAGGAAATTTTGAACATTTCCTGTAACAAAGTGTTTGAAGTCACGCTGGTACGTTCTGTTGCTGTGTGTTTCCGTTCCATGATTAATGTGATTTGTAGTGAAGTAATAAAATGAGCTCTAACATGGAAATTAAGCGTTTCCGGACACATGTCAACATAGCATATTTTCTTTCTTTGTTTTTGAGGCATGTTTCCTGAAAGTTTGGCCGTACCTTTTTGTAACACCCTGCATATGCATGATATCAGATGAAATGCAGATTAACCGTGAATACATGCAACAAATCCTTAACCAGAAGATAGGGAAGAGGTAAACGTGTTGCCGTCTTGTGGCACATCACTTGTCTGACGATCAAAAGCAGGCACGTTTACAGGCTTCACAGGATCTTGTCTAAACGGTGGATTCGACGCCCAATTTCTCCAACCGTAATGAGGATGATAGAGTGAAGACCTTCACGACCGGTAGACATTGTAGGTATTATATCTTCTGGATTGTAAGGCCGTGTTCTTGGAATCTTGATGCTTCCTAACGTTTCGTCCGATGCTGCGTCGGACTTCTTCGGAGGTTGTCCGTCTGTTGAGTCTTGCCGACTGGCGGATCGGGGGTCTGAGAGCTTCTTAAATTCGATCTAAAAGGGGCGTGGCGAAGATCCACGTTATAAGCAGAGATGATCCTTCTCAAAGATAAAGCTATACTATTAAGAAAGGGGAGATAAACCGTATTGCTTCATCGTTGTGTTGTTTCCTTGTCCTTCGGCCTACTGTTTTTATCTTTGACATGGTTTGATAGTATAGCTTTATCTTTGACAAAGATCATCTCTGCTTATCACGTGCATCTTAGCAGACGGCCAACCTCCGAAGACGTCCGCGCAGCATCGGACGAAAAGTTAGGAAGCAGAAAGATTCCAAGAACACGGCCTTACAATCCAGAAGATATAATACCTACACGAAGGACGAAACCTGGTTTCTCTGGTACGACTCTGATAAAAGTTTGTAAATCTCTCGGACTCAACTGCATGGTTATTAGTCCGTAACTTACAAACTACTTAAACTAAGGTAAACTGACCTAAGGACAACACAAACACCCATGCCCTAGGGGTATTCGAACCCCCGACGGCGAACTGCCGCGCGCAACGCAGCACGGCGCCCCAGTACGCACCGGCTAATCCGCCGCGGCGTACGACTCTGATAAAAAACGCCAAAGTGTGGAATGGCGTTCTCCAACATCACGTCGAGGTTAAAAACGTCAGAGCCGAAAAATCACGCATTAAAACGACGCTCATCGCCTTTTCCGATAGTCAAGCCATGCCGGCCGTGGTGGCCGAGGGGACTGCGGCGCGACAATCACAGTCTGCACGGCCACTAAAGTCGGGGGTTCGAATCCCCCCTCGGGCATGGATGTTTGTGTCGTCTTTAGTATAATTTAGTTCATAAGTAGTTTGTAAGTTTAGGGACTGATGACCCCGCAATTAAGTCCCTCAAGCTTAACAAACATTTGAGTCAAGCCATTATCTACAAGCAATTTCTTCCTGAGAGAACGACGCTGAACGCTGCTAGGTACGTTGAAATTTCGACTCATTTCATGTACCATCTACGTGGCATACGATCCCACTACGACAACAAGGTTCCTGTTTTTTTTTTTTTTTTTTTTTTTTTTTTTTTTTTTTTTTTTTTTTTTTTTTTCCCACGAAAACGTTCGCCCACAGACAGACAATATCGTCAAGCAGTTCCAAGCAAAAAGGGGGCGGTGCAACTTTAACACCCACCATAATCGCAGGATCTTAATCGTCCAGCTTTCTTCCTATTCCCTCGACTCAAACTCTCTTTGAGAGCGAAAAGATTTGATGATATTCTTGACATCCAACGAAACGTGTCGAGTATTTTGAACACCAACCTAAAGGAAGACTTCGTGCAAAGTTTCCAGGATATGTATCGCAGAGCTCAGCGGTGCTGAGTTATGGGATGTAACTATCTCGAAGAACAGTAAGGTATAACAGTAAGATAATAGTTCATCTACGTTAATGTAACACGACTATCCACCAGACTTTATTGTCAGTGGTTGTATTCTGCACTTATAGCTGTATGTGAAAGCTATTTAAAATATTCTTCAGTAGTCTGTCAGGTACTTTGTTTATCGGAATGGTTGATCGTTTCAAATGTTATACAGTAGATTTTCCAGTTTAAGTTTATTCCTGGTTCCCCCGTCCTGTATATTTATTTATAATTATTTAATCTTTTACCATTTTAATTGTACTACCACAGTATATCCAACGATTACACTTTCCATTGTGCTTTGAATCTAAGTCGAGGCGAGTAACATATTTTTCAAGTCTGCATATAAACAATGTAACTTCTTTGATAAATCAGTTTAGTCTGAAGACGGCATTGTAAGCCAAAAACCGGCTAACGAAATAAAAATAAACTTCTGCAACATACACAAATTGTGATTTTAATTCAGTTTGATGATGTTTCACCGAGAACCGACAGAAGAATCAGTCACAATATTTTGATGACACAATCAATGTGGCACCTGCCAGATTAAAATATATTAGGCTCGAGAATCAGCGTGTTCAAACATGTAGACAACGGGTGACGGATATGTGGTTACTGAGTAGATCATGTACATTCAGAAGTGAATGTGGCAAACATAATAGTGACTTAATGATTACTGATGCTGTCAGACAGCCGCAGTGGTCGAGCGGTCTGCGGCGCGCCAGTCACAGTCTGTACGGCCGCTACGGTCGGGGATTCGAATCCCCCCTCGGGCATGGATGTTTGTGTCGTCTTTAGTATAAGCTAGTTCATAAGTAGTTTGTAAGTTTAGGGACTGGTGACCCCGCAGTTAAGTCCGTTAAGTGTAACAAACATTTTTATGCAGTCAGTCAAATATAGCAAACGAGAGTTGTGTCACAGTGGTAACACATTGGACTCGCATTTTGGCGGACGTAGCTCGATTCCACCTCCGGCCAACCACATTTACGTTTGTCTTGGTTGCCGTAAATAAACCAAGCCAATGTCGGGTTTGTTTCTTTCAAAAGGCACGACTATTTCCTTCTCAGTCCTCGATAAAAAATAATAATAATAATAATAATAAGTTCCGCCTCTAATGACCGAGTTTTCTACGGGTCGTGATACCGTAATCTAATCTAATCTAATCTTCCTTCCTTCAAAAAATGTTCAAATGTTTGTTAAGCTTATGGGACTTAACTACGGGGTCATCAGTCCCTAAACTTACAAACTACTTACGAACTACCTTATACTAAGGACGGCACAAATATCCATGCCCGAGGGGGGATTCGAACCCCCGACCGTAGTGGCCGTGCAGACCGTGACTGGAGCGCCTCAGTCCCCTCGGCCACCGCGGCCGGCTTCCTTCCTTCAAAATGTGGCATATGGTAGAATTCTTGAATAGATCTTCAAGTATCCCGACCCCACGTTGCCACAGGTTTAGCAGATTATCAGTTTTCAAGAGTCGTGTGACTGTGTCAGTGCAGTTGATGGTTTTCACACAGGAAATGTTTCTGCCGTAGCGCCACGTCACAGCATTACGTAGCCTCGTAAGGAGCCTGTTTCAATACCAAACACGTGGCCAAGCCGGGCAAGCGACAGCTCGCTGCGTAAACAACTCGACCGGAATAATACCGTCTCGTCCGCACTTTTCAATACCCCCCCCCCCCCAAACGTCAACAGTCCCCTTCACGCAATGCTACTTGTTTTTCACGCAGGAAGCACGGAAACATACAAGTTGTTTGCCTACAGGAATTAAAGAGTGCTTCTCGATAAAAACATTCATATTATCAGACTTCAAAGTCTGAACCGATCAGTGAATCTTGCATAGAACAAAAGGGCGATGCTTTGCACTGAAAACAACCATTCGTTCCCTCACTGCAATCCCACTCAAATAAACATTTCGTGGACCTTGTTATTGCAGACCACACTGTTTAGTTGGCAGTTTTGCGTTGAAGTCACTGTTAAATCGCAAAAATAATCAGTTGCGCGATAAACCGATATTACAGAAGTCAACTACTAAACTGACAACGTATAATGGACGAGACATTCAAATGTTTGTAAACCTGTTGCACCAAACTGCTATGGCCATCAATCCATAGACTTACAAACTACTTAAACTAAACTAAAGACAACTCACAAGCCAATGCCCCAGTGAGGAAGCGAACCTTAGATTGCGAGCAACCGCGTGATCCGCAGCAAGGAGCCTTAGAGCGCTCGGCCTCTGCACCGCAGCAGACAAGACAATTCATTTGTTATGCAGATTGCAAAGACAGCTTTGTTGGAACTTTTTTCTTTCAATTAATGACCAGTTTCAGCAGAACTTGCTGCCATCGTCAGATGCTTTCTACATGCTTATCGCCGTGCTGAATAGCCGCGTGGTCTAAGGCACCATGAGACGGACTGGGCGGCCGTTGCCGCCGGAGGTTGCAATCCTCTAATGGGCATGGGTGGGTATGTGTCGTCCTTGTGTAAATTAGTATAAATAGTTTGTAAGTCTAGGGACAGCTGGTAATAGTAGTTCGGTCCAACAGGTTTACAAACATTTTTTAAAATTGTGTTATATGCATGTTTAAACATTCAAATGTTTGTGAACCTATTGGACCAAACTGCAATGGTCATCAGTCCCTAGACTTACAAACTCACCTACACTAACGACAAAACACACACACACACACACACACACACACACAGGACTCGGCCGCTCATGACCTAGCATGACGCCCTAGACCACTCAAGGCTTCCGCGCGGCTTTGAGATGTGCCAACACCAGCTTGGACAAAAGGGTCAGTGCATTACTGGTGAAGCTCAACTATAGAAACGTCTACATCTACATGGGATACTCTGCAAATCACATTTAAGTGCC
Organism: Locusta migratoria; assembly: GCA_026315105.1. Classification (NCBI taxonomy): domain Eukaryota; kingdom Metazoa; phylum Arthropoda; class Insecta; order Orthoptera; family Acrididae; genus Locusta; species Locusta migratoria. The sequence continues at coordinate 664,579,690 of CM048755.1, read as the reverse complement.
TGGCAGAGTGTTCATCGAACCACCATTATACTATTTATCTCCCATTCCGTTCTCGAATAGCGCGCGGGAAGAAAGAATACCTGAATCTCTCCGTTCGAGCTCTGATTTTATTCTGATCATCTTTTCTACCTCTTTAAGTGACGGTCAACAATATATTTTCGCATTCGGAGGAGAATGTTGGCGATTGGAGTTTCGTAACTAGCCCACGCCGCAGCGATAAGCGCCGTTCTTGTAATGATTCCCATCCCAGATCCTGTATCATTTCCGTAACGCTGTCTCCCCTGTATCGTGACAATACGAAACGAGCTGCCCTTCTTTGGACTCCTTCGATATCCTCCGTCAAACCCACCTGATAAGGGTCCCACACTGGGCAGCAATACTCCAAAAATGGACGGACAAGCGTAGTGTATGCAGTTTCTTTTGTAGTTCTGTTGCATGTTTTAAGGGTTCTGCCAATAAAACGCAGTCTCTGGTTCGCTTTTCCCACGACATTATCTACGTGTTCTTTCCAATTTAAGTCTGAAGTAATAGTAATTTTGTAGGTATTTTGTGGAGTTTACGGGCTTCACTTTTGATTGATTTATCTTGTAAACAAAGTTTAGGGATTTCTTTTCGTACTCATGTGGACGACTTCACATTATCATTATTTAGAGTCAATTGCCAATTTTTACACCATACTGATATCTTATTCCGATCTTTCTGCAGTTGGTTTTGATCTTCAGATGATTTTACTAGACGGTAAATGAAGGCGTCATCTGCAAACAACCTAAGAGAGCTACTTAGATTTTCCAATAAATCGTTTATGTACATAAGGAACAGCAGAGGACCAATAACACTACCCTGTGGAACGCCCGATATCACATCTGTTTTAGTCGATGCCTTACCATCGATTACTACAAACTGTGTCCTCTCTGACAGTAAATCTCCTATCCAGTCGCAAATTTGGGGCGATATAACATAACCACGCAATTTGATTAAAAGCCGTTGTGTGGTACGGTGTCAAAAGCCTTCTGGAAATCAAGAAATACGGAATCGATTTGCGTACCCTTGTCGATAGCACCCATCACTTCGAGTGAATAAAGAGCTAGTTGTGTTTCGCATGAGCGATATTTTCTAAATCCGTGTTGACCTTCTGTCAATAGATCGTTATATTCGAGATAATTCATAATATTTGAATACAGGATATGTTCCAAAAACCTGCTTCAAATTGACGTCAATGAAATAAGCCTGTAGTTTAGTGGGTTACTCCTACTGCCTTTCTTGAATATACGTGTGACCTGTGCAACTTTCCAATCTTTTGGTACAGATCCTTCTATGAGAGAGCGGTTGTATATGGCTGTTCAGTAAGGTAATGCTGCAGCTGCGATTCGGGAATATCGCCGGTTAAGATCCCTCCACCCCGGTATAAAGAAACAGCTGAGAGAGCAAAAAAAAGTCGCCACGTGGGACTGAATCGCAGTTCCATTTTTCAAAGAGTGCTCTACGGCATTGGCCCCTTACTTGGCTTGTATTTGTAGCGAATCTTTCGTCTAGCGCAGAGTTGGAAGCGACTGGAAAAAAGCGCTGGTGACTCTTTTTGTGACCTCGTCGCCTTTTGTTGTTTCATTCTTTCTGCCATTAGTTGAGTACTCGTCCCGGTCTAGTTGTCAGGAAAGGTACTGGTGCAGTAATCGGTGGTCAGGTAAAACATGAAAAGACCACCGATAATTGTAAAATTAACTCTAGCTGACGGGAGCCAGTTAAAAGATTACTTTAAACATATAACTCTGTCCGTAAAACCAGCTAAAGGATTCGCGTGAACCACTGACTACTTCCTGCAACAGAATCTTGTTCCTTGGCCCAGAATTTAGAACTGACTCAGACTTTATTTTTTAGTTGCAGGAAGACAAAGAGACGGTAGCCAACATACACACAATCATTAATATACAAGCCACCCCGAACTAAACCATTTAATGAAGGTGGCTGTGAGAACATTTATGGCGCAACAGAATTAAAAATATGATAATATGCATCTGAATTTGTTCTCAGAACTGGTGAAAAACAACATTAAATGAAAGGGAGGGGTATTGATTAACTAATATTCATAATTAGAACAAAGTTTCTCTGACAATAAATTATTTATTCAGTTCAAATATGAGCAAATGGGGGAACCAATTTTGTTTGTTAAACAATCAAAACGCATCCCATTGAACTACTAACTTAAAGTAATCTGAACTGAACATCGTCGGGGGAGGGATTTACAATCACAAGTATTTAGTCACTCACACGCGCGAAGCAAAGCAAAACTCACCCAACTCAGCATGCTGATACGAAGCAGAAGCAGGCGCCGCTATCGTAGGCGAAATTCAGCGAAGCGGGATATACCACACTACACAAGGAAAATAAACTTCGTAGGTGGCTCTTGTCTATCTTCCTTTACTTGAGATGGTACGCGTTAGTAGCGAGATTAATTTCCATTAAAATAAAACCGTGAACATGCAGACTTAAGGCGAAGTGCTTAAAGATCGTATTCATTTCAACAAAAATCAACGGAATCAAGATTACCAAGCAAGAATGCACAATAGTAAGGCGCTGGTATGTGAGCGAGATCTCGAGTGACTAGCTATAAACTCTTGAAGTCCGAGTTCGGAGCCATGTAGTTCCGAAAACCAGTAAAAAATACAAAATTCAATTTCCAAAAAATAAACAAAAATAGCTACGGCATGCAACCCTTTGAAATGCGTATGATATCATAAGGAAGCTAAAGAAATACACTTAGACGCGACTGGGAAGGTTTTACACGGATTGACGAAGTCCAGTCTTCAAAAATGAGAAAAGTGGAATAAATTCAAAGTCAGAGTAAATCAACTAAGAAATACGGCATGCAGCCCCTAGAAATAAGTAGTATTTCATAAGCAAGCTAATAAAGGGGGTCGTACAAGGCTAGAAGAGAATTTAGTAGGGGAGTCTGAATGCAAGTTCAAGTTTGGAAACAAAACAACAATTTAAAAATAGACGGAGAGGAGATCGCGAAGTACTAATGGAAATCAGAAAGATACATGCATTATTTCTTGCCTGAAGGGCACAGAAACAGACACATGGGTAGGTGAAGTCTTTGTTCTAAGAACACACCACGTGGAGTACATATCACTCGCGGAAGGACAAAGCTAGAAAGAAATTAAACCAAGTTCGTACACCGCCATCTAGTCTCACAAAGGTTACTGATTCTCAGCCGTTATCAAACGGAATTATTTACATATTCACCGCGCTTACCTATGCAAAATCACCGAAATGAAATTGAATACACTTCCGTACATGATCAAAGAGGCTTATTCCGAAAAATAAACCTAAGTTCTGAGGTCTAACTTAGACAAACCAGACAACGAATTGCTACCATCTCAAGGGAGGAAAGAAGATCAGAACGTCTTACCAGCTCCAAGCGCAGCCACAGTGTATCAGTTGGCCAGCCCGTGAGCCCCTCGCCAGCGGCCGGAAATGGGCAAAACCCATGAAAAACGAGGTGGGAGGAAGATCTTAAACTCGCGCGTCCAACCGAGGCTCGCTACTGGGCATTGCCAACCCAATTTTTAACCAAAGGGTGGAGGAACCTCTTTGGTAGCATCAAAAGCAGAGGTTGGTAATGGCTACCTATCGACATGAAGCCAGAGATGCAAAGCGCGCGTCCAGCAGCCAACAACGGAAATTCTCATACATACACTCAGACTGCCATGCTAGAAGAAACTCACACATGCACATACAGAAGAAAGCAAGTACACATTCTCACAGGGACAGTGGCGTCACAGAGAAACCGTTCATATTGCCAAATTAATAGACAGAATTATAAATTATTAGCATAATAAAATCCCAGCAAGATTAACACAGTATTACAGAAACTAACATGTAAAAACATGAAATAAAATGCAGTTCCTCATGTCTCCGAACGAAAGGGATTTCCGTTTAGCAAAAAAGCCTGTCTAGTGAACTTAGATAAATTACAAAGTTAAAAACCTAGGGAAGAAGGCAGACAGCCGTCTTTCAAACATTTCTATAGAGATTACTATTAGAAGTTTTATTGACTGAAGATACAATGATACTCAACTTTAGAACATATGTCTGTTTCGTCTCTCTTCTCACGAGACCTAGTGACTGCTTGGTTCGTAGCCGAGTTCTGACCTAGTAACTTCACTAGTTCTGAATAGTAACTGACGGGCTGTCCAGACGTATGTCGGCCTAGATATAGCCGCTTGTAGAGGGCGCGCATCTTGGGTTACTCCCTCCAGGATGCGCAGCGCGATTGGCTTTCGGTCGATTGCTGCCTTCTTCACAATCGTTCTATTACGCCTGGCGTGTGGCGCTGACTTTACGCCACAACTCCCATTTACCATAATAAAGGTACCAGAACAGACCCACCCTAATTACATACTAATGTAAATAAAATCTTTTTCTGTAGAATTCTTGAACATGTTATCAGTTCAAATATAGTTATTTTTTGTTGAGACGGTAAAGTTTATGTCCATGCATTAACATGGTTTTAGGAAGCATCGATCGTGTGGAATTAAGCTTGCTCTTTCCTGATGTGACATCTTGCGAGTCGTTTATGATCAGCAGACAGACAGACTGCATATTTCTCGATTTTCGAAAGGCGTCTGACACAGTGCCGCACTGCAGAGTGATAACGAAGGCACGAGTATATTTAATTGATTGCCAGACATGTGAGTGGTTCGAAGCGTTCTTCAGTAACAGAATCCAGTACGTTGTCCTCGACCGCGAGTGTTCATCAGAGACTAGGATATTTTTCAGGAGTACCCCAGGGAAGTGTGATAGATCCTTTACTATTCTCTATCTACAATCTATAAAATGATTTGAGAGACTGAGTGAGTAGCAATCTGCTGCTGTTTGCTGGTGATGTTGTGGTGTTCGGGAAGATGTCATTAAATGACTGTAGTAGGATTCATGATGACTTAGACCAAATTTCTAGTTGATAAGAGTAATGACAGGTAGCTCTAAATGTAAAAAAATGTAAGGTGATGTATTATTACTTTGAGAAAATTTAAAGGCTCACTACCAAGCATGCCAATACAGATACTCGCGTCTTCTTATGAGATCTGATGGAGAATTGTGTTGTCATATCCATGCACAGGAACCGGATGTTCTAGACCATTCGCTTTGTGTCGCAAAATGGTGGCTTAGGCAACGAAAGTGAACCCAGACTTGCTGATTTTGTTGCGGTATGTCCATATTAACCTGAGGGTCCGTCTATATTATTGATGTCGGTATGATTCGACATTGCTTCAAGGTGTTATTTTGCTACGCATCAAAAATGTTCAAATGTTTGTATAGTTATGGGACTTAACTACGGGGTCATCAGTCCCTAAACTTATAAACTACTTATGAACTAGCTACTCCTAAAGACGGCACAAATATCCATACCCGAGGGGGGATTCGAAACCCCGACCGTAGTGGCCGTGCAGACCGTGACTGGAGCGCCTCAGTCCCCTCGGCCATCACGGCCGGCTTGCTACGCATCACATCGAACCAATCGCGCGTGGTAAGCCCTAAGACTCTCTAGAGACATGTTCGTACCTTGCTCTAACAGGGTTACTGGAGCATGGTCTGTACGAAACAACCAGCTAACAAGCACACTGCACTCGGCTTGGTATGGACGCTAAGATAGAATAGATGACGGCGCAGTTTCATGCTTTTGTGGAACAAACTCAGCCCCTACTCAAAGTTTCGTTGATTGGCCAAAGACAGAAGCACCTTGGCAGCGCTTTCATTTGGACTTTGCTGGACCACATTGGAACACTCGATGGTTAATTTTTGTCATTGCACAGAGCAAATTACCTTTCGTAGTGCCCATGAACATGACGACAACACGTTTCATGCTTTGAAATCTATATTTTACGTTAAAGGTCGCTCAGAGTTTCTAGTGATTGGAAATGGGTTTCAGTTTGTGTCCTGACTGAGGACTTCTGATCAACCAACAGCATTCGCCAGATGAACAGTGAGGCTTTTCAACCGTAAACAAATGAAGACGCAATACCTTTAAGTAGCAGACGGACAAGCTAGGCGCCCATAAAATACTTGAACAAGCTTTGCTGTTCCTTCTTTCGTCCAGCCCTGCAACGGCCCATCGCCGGCGAGTTGTTCCACGCCGGTGCCGCCGCACCCTACTTGAGCTGCTACACCCAAAACGGCAGCTGGTCCCTACACAAGTCCTGGGATCGAGGCACCACTGTAAAATAGGGAAGGAAGCTTTTGGCTTAATGTCCCATCGACACCCTTGTCTTCAGAGACGGAGTTCCCACTCGGATGTTTGGGTAAGGGAGGGGAAGAAAATCGGTCACCAACCATATTTGACTGGAGCCTTCTTCTTCTTCAGCTTGTCCCATTTCAGGGGTCGCTGTTCCCTAATTTTTGCGTTCCATTTCTCTCGGTCCCACGTGTCCTGCCCGCTCAGTCCCTTGTCTCTCAGGTCTTCAGTGATGCAGTCCATTCATCTTCTCTTTGGTCTGCCTCTTCGTCTCCTGCCCTCCTCTTGTAATTCCATTGTTCTCTGCAGCAAGTATCCCTCGCCCCTTCTCATCACGTGCCCATACCATTGTAGTCTTCGTTCCTGGGCTTTCTTCGATACCTTCAATACACTTGTCTGCTCTCTAATAAGATCATTTCTTATTTAATCCATCCTCGTTTGCCCCACCATCCACCTCAGCATACGCATCTCAGCCACATTTAATTTCTTTTCTTGCACTCTCTTTAACGGCCAGATCTCACTACCATACAACATACCTAGTCTCACCACCGATTTAAAAATATTTCCATTTGTCTTTGCGTTTCTTCTTGTGTCACAAAGCACACCTGATACCCTCTTACAGTTCGTCCATCCAGCCTGGATCCTGTGGCTTACCTCCTTATATAAGTCTCCTTTACTGGTTGCTTACGAACCCAGGTACTTGAAATCTCCAACTCTCTCCAACTGATCATTTGCCAACATAATTTTTCCATCAGCACCAAACCACAGGTATTCGGTCTTCCTCCTGCTAACTCTGAGTCCTCCATTTTCCATTTCCTTCCACCATCTCTCCAATATTCTTTCTACCTTCTCTTTGCTCTCCTCCACTATCATCACGTCATCTGCAAAACTACCCAACCATAAATCAAGGTCCGGCACTCATTCCGTCAACACTTCCATCTCTATACTGAACAGCTATGGACTTATAGCTGACCCTTTATGCAGTGCGACCATGATAGGGAACTTCTCAGTCACTCCGACACTAGATCTTACTTTGCAGCAGGCACCTTCATACGTGTCCTTGACCAGTCGAACATACTTTTCTGGTACACCCCTCGCTTTCAGGCTTCTCCACAGTACATCTCTCGGTACTGTATCATATGCCTTCTCCAGGTCTTCAAACGCTATGAAACATATTTGCCTGGAGTGATTTATTAAAATCACAGGAAACCCACATCTGCTTGATCGTAGATGGGTTTAAACTACTGTCCTCCCGAATGTGAGTCCAATGTGTTACCATTGCGCCACCTTGCTTAGTTATTGGAAAATCAGTTTTCCTGGTACAGGGTTCATGAGGCTTGCAGCAGTGAGACAGAAATCCTGCCTTTCAGCCTTGGCCACAGGTTCGATGCCTGTCCGAATGACGTAGCCTGCACCTCACCCAGCGACCAGTGGTCCTGAGGTGCTAACAGCAGACCCAGAAACCTTGCGCCTGGAACGTGCCTCGGTCGACACGGACTGGAATATAGATGCCGTCTACAGTAGTTCCACTCCAGGGCGCGGTCCACCACGGGGCAGACACTCCACGTCTCGACGCCGTTTCGGGGACAACGCCGTCAAAACCGCTCCCCATGGTAGGACGTAGGTGCCTCGTTTTTCAGATGGTGTTTCTGGGAGGTCGCAAGGCGAAAGCCAGGGTGCGAATGAGGGCTCATTATCAGCCACAGTCTCGGCTGTTACTCTATCAATGTTTCTTGAGTTCACACGTCCCCTACAGTACACATGGCCTGTCATAATTTTAAGTAAATTAGAATTCTGTGATGTCATGGGCAATGTTGCAATATGGTTCAAGCTGTAATACGCTAATAGGGAACAAATGGTGTCAATGCAAGGGACTAATGAATTAAGTCATCAGTCAACATCAGAAATTACATGTGGGATCCTACAGGGATCCGTCTTAAAGCCATTGCTTTTCCTTGGGTACATTAATCACCTCTGTTAGTTACACTACCAGAAGCAGAGTACATTTCGTATCCAGACGATACAAGTATCGCAATGAATAGCATGTCGTTCATAATTCTAGAAAGGTCTGCCAACGATATTTTATAATAATTAATAAATAGTTTAAAGCCAACTTATTGACATTAAACTTTGAAAAGACTAACTACATGAACTTGAGAACATGTTAGAGGTTTCCCTCCAGCATATGAATATAGTATGAAGAAGAGCAGAGAGAAGAGGTGACAGTATTGATGTTCTGGGATTACAAATGTTTATAAATCTATGGAACGAAACTGCAGTGGCCATCGGTCTCTAGTCTTACAAACTACTTAAACTAACTTACGATAATGACAATATACACACCAATGCCCTAGGGAGGACTCGAACGTCCGACGGAGAGCAATAAAGCGCTCCGCAGCGAGGCGCCTTACACCGCAAGACCATTCCCACGCGGCCTGAGATTACACTTGATAATAAATTCATTTTAGAGCAGCACACCACAGAACTGCACAAACGCCTTAACAAATCTGTATTTCTAATTCGAGTGTTAGCAGATGTATAAGACATAAAAAAATCCCATACTTCCTTTACTCTCATTCCATAACGTCTTATAGTATAGTATTTTGGGGTAACTCTTCAAGTCGAAAATCTTAGAGTTGAGAAGTGTGTGACACATATTACCTGTGGAGTAAATTCACGGACATCCTGCAGAAGCCTCTTCAAAGAACTGATCATACTACCTACTGCCTCTCAGTATATTTATTTCTCATTGAAAATTATAGTAAATAACATATCCCTTTTTCCAACAAACATCTCATTTCATACATACTAGGAACAAAAAACGATCCACACAAGGACTTAAAGCAATTACTTTAGTTCAAAAAGGGATCCACTACTCAGGAACACACATTTCCAATAATTTGCCAGCCACCGTATAAAATTTAGCTACAAATAAAGATCTGTTTAAGAGGATCCTGAAAGACTTACGTAGCTAACTCCTTCTATTCCAGTGATGAATTTTTGAACAGAACAAAATGATGGTATGTATTCATACCAGTAACAGTATTTTTCAGCCTGGAAAAAAATATTGACATGTTCCAGATCCATCAGAATCGCCTCAGTACGGATCTATGTGAAGAATAGCTAATCTAATCTAATCTCACATACGACAGCTTGGAAATTGTCTGGTCCCTATGGAATTCAGAACCATGTTCTCCAGGAGTTCACCGGTAGACCCATAGGATATCTTACACACATGATGAATGCCATACTCCGACTCCAACACTTCCTAGGCTTTTCAAAGGTGGCCAAGTTCTTAATGTCCAGGAATCCAGGGAAAGACCAAACCATCCCACAAAATTACCGACCAAATTAGCCCTCTGAGCTCGCTCAGTAAGATCATTCAGAAGGTGATTCTAAAACCTCTCACCAGGCACTGATGATGATTGTGTGGCTTTGGAGGCCTACGTGGTGTAAGTCATTTTAGGTGACGTGACTTGCGCATCTATGATGATAGGAAGATAATGACGACACTACACCCAGGCCCAGAGAGGAGAAAATCTCCCACGAGACCTGGATTCGAAACCGGGCCCCTTGACTTGCAACCCACCACGCTGTTCACTGGACTATGGAGGAAGACACGGCATCACTAATGACTCCATAAGACCAGATGAATCATTACTTCACAATTTCTCCACGTAATTGAACACACAACATATGGCTAAAACAAAGGTTTTCGATTGTCTCTGGCACAATGTCATTCAGAAACTTGATCGCAGCGTTTTCCGACGGACTAGTACGCTGCAAACACTTATATCTCACCAACGGACGTTTCAACGTGGACGTTCATAGCAAACTATCTACACGACACTGTATGTTCAAATATTTGTAATTCTGTGGGACCAAACATTGGTCATCAGTCCCTGGACTTACAAAGTACTTAAACTAAACCGCGGTGGAGTGGCCGAGCGGTCTTAGGCGCCATGCTGCGGAGCGCGCTGTTGCTCGCCGTCGGAAGTTCGAGTCCACCCTCGGGCATGGGTGTTTTTTGTCGTCTTTAGATTTAAGTTGTTTTAAGTAGTTTGTAAGCTTAGAGACTGATAACTACAGACGTTAAGTCCCATAAGATTTACAAACATTTGACCTTAAACTAAGGTAAACTAACCTAAGGACAAGTCACACTCACCCATGCCAGAGGGTGGACTCGAACCTCCGACGCGACAGGCCGCGCGATCCGAAACGTGGCGCTCCAGACCACCCGGCTACTCGTGCGCGGCGATGCTGTATCCCTCGCATGGTATCAGCTCTGGAACAACATGTAGTATGCCTTGGGTCTGTTTTGACCCAAAGTGATTGAAGCGACTTTATGGCGATAAATTTAATAAATAAATATGAAAACATATTTTGTTTAGTTCCAAAAATTATTTTAACACATAATATACTTAATACTCACACTGTGTAACAATACTATACTTTATTAATGTTTCGTGTAATATCACTTACATGAAATTTTATTAGAAATACACTCCTACTCACTACCTGTGTCATAAGACGAGCAATCACCACACAACACACTTATCATAGCATGTCCTTTACAGACAGTCTTGTGACACCGATCACATTTCTGGTTAGTTTTCTTATCTTTTGAACTTGGGCAGTAATTTCAAGATTTTGTTTTCATATTTGGAACATTGGATTCATGGTTTTCGTGTTGTTTTCCCTTCAGAATATCCATGAAGCCTGAAGGTATTATTGCTGAACGAACGCATTGTGTTCTGCACTGGGACGACAGGAGACGTCGTTCAATGTGTGGTTTGAGTAGTTCTTTTCCTAGTGCTAAGAATAATTCAAATGTTTGTAAAGCTTATGGGACTCAACTACTGGGCTATCAGTCCCTAAACTTACAAACTACTTATGAACTACTTACGAACTAGGACGGCACAAATATCCATGCCCGAGGGGGGATTCGAACCCCCGACCGTAGTGACCGTGCAGACCGTGACTGAAGCGCCTCAGTCCCCTCGGCCACCGCGGCCGGCTAAGAATAATTCTCTTCTTGCATTCTTACTTACAATACAGAACATAAGCAATGAGAAAAACTAAATATAGTATATAAAAAATACAGAAAGCGGCCATCTTTTTGTTCCAAGTTTCACTGAATAATGTTTAGCCATCTTATCACCTGAATCAACTCCTGACTTTGTTGAGTTGTAGGACATTATTATTTCATATTTTTTATGCTCATGCTCACTTAAGTGAATTATTTGGTGTATACAAGAAAATACGAGAGAGACCGACACAGGGAAATAGGCCGCATGCATGTGACCAGCCAGTGGGACAGCAGAAACTAGAAACACTAAGATAGATTAGAACAAGATATATATTTAGTAGAGATAGTAAAATAATTAACTTTGTTAACTGAAGACTAGTGGAATGCAGATACATTGTTTAACTAGGTAGAGGCCTGCCTACTGACGAAAGACTGTTCGAGTGCCTGTCCGATTCCCAAGTGGCCGATCCAGTTCAGTGGTGGCCACGAGCGGAGTTGCAGCAGAGGTCGCTCGTGGCTGACGTCGTAAGAACGCCGCGCCGTGCGTGCATGGCGGCGCGCGGTGAAAGTATGTGGCGCGTACTTCAGACTTGTGCGACACCACAGTTTTAGCAACCCAAGAGGCTGAAAATGAGATATACAGCCCCTAATAACCAGATAAGATTTAAAAACGATAAAGCCCAACAAGTTCTAAATATTAAAGCACCGCACAGATCAGGTATAAGATAAATTTCTCTGAAAACTTTAAGGTACAATACACTGTTTTTTATACGATTAACAGATTTTTAAGATTAACTTAATTCACACTCAAGTAGAAACAGTATCAAATTATAGTAGAAACCAAGGGGCTTCGCCAAATTTAAAATCTCATTCAGCCAAAAATATCCTTATAAGGTAAATAACAGTTAACAGGATATAATGTTACAACGTATGATGAAATTTAGCTAAAGAAGACCACCAATAAATTTAACTTTAAGAAAGATCTACAAGTTTTGTTTTTAAAGCCCAACTTTAACAGCAAAAATAAAGAAAAATAACACAGAACGGCACACAATTGTATTAAAATCTGCGTGCGCAACTTAATCAAGGACACAATAGAGGGGGGGGGGGCTCTCGTAACTTTGACTCAACGCAAGTGGTGAACCAGCCAAGGGTGACGGTACGGCATAACAAACCGAACTCCTCACAGGTTAAATAGCAGCGGGCGTATGAACATACAGGACGGAAAGGAAAGGATATGGGACAACCTGGAGGAAACCAAACAGCTGCCAAATTACATTCATGAGGTGGGCAAGAACACACAGGTGAAAGGAAAAGGACACTGCCTGTACAATCTCCTGAACCCCGGGGCAGATAACGGTGAACAAACGGGCACAAGCCAGACGAGACCCCATACACACTCACTAATCAAATGTGAAAAATATATAGAAATAGTCTTCCGGCAATTTTTACCAAAACCGGCGACGAGCACCGAACAGTTTCTTTTCGTCCATTTAGGACACAAGAATCAAAGAACGCCAAGACGAACACTGTAATCAAGAATACCCGCTGCGGTTCAACTATCAAGAACTACGTACACTCAAATAGTGTAAACCAGACGTACATCAGGTCATGGCACCATACAGGGGGAACTGTGACAAGTATAACCGCCCAGAAAACAATTACGTTAGTGAAGGCGCACTTAACTGAAGGGTTTCAGATGGAAACGGAATGTTCTTCCACAAGAGCTCAAATTAATGCATCTCCTCTGGCAGTGAGCTTAACGGCGAGGCGTGCAACATCTGCAAAAGTTACTGAAACAAAAGTGCACTGACAGGCGATGTGAGCTGATGTTAAAGTCGTACCTCCACTCTCGCCAGCGCAAACAAACGCGTGGTCTCACGCCACAATATAGCTAAAGTCGCCTGGCAGGTGCCGCCTAACATCGCCTAAGTACCAGCAAGTAGTATGTGACGTAAACGGTGCGCTGATACAACACCGCCTGAAGAGAAGGTCTGCGCGCTGCCGTGCCACGTCACGCAGAGTAGGTCGCGATCGCGTACCTCACTGGCTAGCTGATGTGAGGCAGTGGGCTGTGCCCCAACCAAAGACGTTGTAAAAAATAACTAGACTCACTAACGGCGCTGCTGTCGCGGGATGATATGAACCTTCGGCCGACCGCCATGTTCGTGGCAAGCGTCAAATAAATACCAGTGTTTTGTTAGGAGATAAATCGTGTATTATATAGGTACTGTAGTATATATACCGAATTCATAGTCACATGTGTACTTTTTGACTATTGTAGTGTAGATGAAGCACAATGGTAAAGAGCTGCTCAGTGTTTAACTGCAGAAATCGGTTTAAGAAAGGAACAAAAAGAACGAATACTTCTTTCTCTTTCTCATTAGCCCTTTTCCCGCACATGCAGATTCGGCTTTGGTTATTGGGATTTGGGATGTTAATGTTGACGGGGTGGCCTGATGCCCTTCCTGCCGACACCCCTGCTCCCCGTGAGGAAATGTGTACCCTAAATGTTAATGTTTGTTAAGCTTATGGGACTTAACTACGGGGTCATCAGTCCCTAAACTTACAAACTACTTACCAACTACCTTATACTAAAGACGGCACAAATATCCATGCCCGACGGGGGATTCGAACCCCCGACCGTAGTGATCGTGCAGACCGTGACTGGAGAGCCTCAGTCTCCTCGACCACCGCGCCCGGCTACCCCAAATGTCTGCGTATAGTGTTATATGTATGAAAGTGTTATGAAATGTTTGCGAATCAAGAAACTGAGGCGGGACTTGGGAAACAGCCCGGTATTCACCTAGGGGATGTGGAAAACCGCCTAAAAACCACATCCAGGCTGCCAGGCACTCCGACCTCCTTCGTTAATCCGCCGGGCGGATTCGAACCGGGGCCGGTACGCCTCCCCGTCTCGGAAAGCGGTGCGTTAGACCACATGGCTAACCGATCGGGTAAAAAAGAACTAATACTGTCTTCCCATTTATATTTCCCAGGAATACAAGTTGCCCTACTACTTGTATTCGGAGATAGTTACTCTTGCTTAACAGGCTGTCAGTCAAGACAATTTTGGATTTTGAAATAAATAAATAACAGGCTTTTACAATACTGACAGCTCTTAAAAACGAGCTACTTTAGGCAGTACTGGTGGACAAGAAGTTCAAAACGTTTCGTTTTATGATGTGTAAAATGACTATTGGGAGGACGAGATCAGTTACCTCAATGCAGTTTGAAGTTTTGTTTATGAAATTAATATTAGCAACTTGTAACACAGACTTTAAAGGTCATCTGCTTTACATGTAGGTATAACAATTAAAAGGGGATTGCAGAACTGTGTATAGTTCCATATATGAATGACACATAGCCACACTGGATACACATTGTGAAGTTCAGCCCTATGATGACAGTTTCTGACTTTTTGAGCAGTTCACGCTAATGCTAATATTCGTGATAGACACCCTAATGCAAATGTTATATGCACTTAGTTAAGAAAAAGTTATGGCATGCTTCGAGTTCTTAAATGAATTTGATAGTGGCTGGTTGCTGTATTCACAAGGTAAGAAGCTATTTTACAGTTATGTATCTGATGGGATATTTCATTTTCACAGTCTATTTTTAACATTAGCTGTTTCAGACAGCTCTGTTTCATTTTTTTGACAGTATAAAATATATAAATATTGGAGAATAGAGCAGGCACTCAAACAATGACGTAAAGTGCTGTGAAACTCTTCCGAAATTGTTTGTACTAAAGCTTCACAATCGTAGAACATACTGAGAAAGTGCCAAAAACCGTGTCTGACAAATTCCGTTCATATTCTGCATTTAGAACGCTAAAAAACTAAATGTTATTTTTGTGTCCCTGCCTCGTCGCCGCTTTTGTGTCTCGTTTCCGTCGTAGGTGTCGGTGGCCCAGTAGAATTTAACCGACACAGGAATAAATGATGCACGCTTGTGCAGGTAGGAGGTGACCAGCCAGTGGGACAGCAGAAACTAGAAACACTAGAGTAAATTAGAACGAGATATATATTGAACAGAATTTATACAATACTTAACTTTTACATAGCTCAGTACTGCAGAATGCTGATACATAGTTGAGCTAGAGGCCTGCCTAGTGCCTGTCCGATAGTCAAGTCTTCACTGGTGCCTATCTGTTTCCGAAGTGTTAATTGGTTCCTATCTCAGTTCCAAGTGAACGATGTCGTTCAGTGGTGGCCACGAGCGGAGTTGCAGCAGAGGGCGCTCGTGGCTGACGTCGTAAGAATGCCGCGCCGTGCGTGCATGGCGGCGCGCGGCGAAAGTAGGTGGCGCGCACTTTGGACTTGTGCGACACCACAGTTATAATTCGGTTTAGTTAGGAAGAAGAAAAGCTGTTGGCCGATTTCTACACGGTATGTGTTGCTGTATATTCAAAGAGTCTGAAGATGTTTTGTAGTTACATATTTAAAAGAGACATAGTTTTCGCGACTTAAATCGAATGAATACACACGCTAATCAAAAGAGTCTTCCGCACATTTAAAGTTGGCGCGGAAGTTTTCCACCATAATGGGCGCCGAGGCGCTCTTCAATCTGCCCGCTGTTCTCAGTCGGCCGCTTACGGAATTGTGGGGCCTTGGCCCCATCGGCCAGCCAGTGAGGTACGCGATCGCGACCTACTCTGCGTGACGTGGCACGGCAGCGCGCAGGCTTCTCTTCAGACGGTGTTGTCTGACAGCAGGGCACGCTGAACACACAATCCGTTAATGGCATACACCCCGTGGTTGCCCCGTCATCTCTGACTGCTGGCCGTTACTCGATCCCCGCCAACCGTCTCTCCGCATCGCGGCAGCACATCCGAGCGAAACATTGGTAGACCGTAAACAAGGGGCGTACTAGGTAGAAGCGCCATCAACGGTAAACTAGCAAGCAAGATCGATAACGGGCGAAACAGATTATGCCAGAATAGTTGCGCCAACACCACGCAAGGAATTACAAGGCAATTGCAAGTCGTAAGGTTAGTTCAATTGAGAAAAAAATCGCACTGACGTGTTTTACGGCCCACTTTAGAGTTTCATACGTTTTTGCAAACATTTTCGACCAAAATAATGATAAATTAATTAATAAGAGTGTCTGTAACCCTTTTAGGGAAAAAAACTTTAAGTAATCTCGGGTTTCGAACCACCGACCTATCGCATCACGATCCAGCACCTTGCCCACTACGCTACGGCTATGAGTCGAAACAGGAATTCTTTAATCTCATACTAATCATGGCCGTTGTTAACTGATGTTAATATGGCATTTGTAAACATTAAATTATCATTTATCGTACGAAGAACGATGTGTTTTTGTTAATTCCTCAGTGTGCCGTTGCTTTGAAATGACAACGTGTAAGTTACAATAAGAAAATCATCAAATACGCAAGGAATGTCACGTGACATCTCCGAACGGCTGGTTTTCGTTAATTCAATGGAGGGTGTCAAATATCCGTTATTTTTTTTGCAGATATGTCTCAAACGATACGAGATATGAAACAAAACATAAGGGAGCTAAATTGTAGGGAATTTTCTCCTCTATCAATTAGGTTACTCAATTTTCGTGTCAGATGAACGGTTCGTTTGCAATTACAATTATATTACAAACGGCAGTTTTTGGTTTTACTACCGTATTTTTGTCCGAAAAATTTGAAAAATGGAGGTTCTGGTCTCTGGCGGCCTACAATCATGTCTGTAAAATTTGGCGCTGATCGGTTGAACAGTTCGTTCAAATGTTCAAATGTTTGTTAAGCTTATGGGACTTAACTACGGGGTCATCAGTCCCTAAACTTACAAACTAGCTACAACTACGGACGGCACAAATATCCATGCCCGAGGGGGGATTCGAACCCCCGACCGTAGTGGCCGTGCAAACCGTGACTGAAGCGCCTCAGTCTCCTCGGCCACCGCGGCCGGCTGAACAGTTCGTCTTAAAAACAGGGAATACGTTACAGACAGACAGACAGACATACATTCAAAAATCGCCGTTATTTTTGCAAATATCTTTGAAACGCTACGAGATATGAAGAAAACATAACAGAGAAAAGTTGTAGAGAATTTTCTCCTCTACAAATTGGGTTATTCAATGTTCGTGTCAGATGAATAGTTAAGCCGTTATTTTCATTTAAATTTCGAGCTGTCAAAAGACGGTCGCAAAGGCCCACTTTTAGTGTTACTACCGTAACCTAAAGTGGGCCAAAAACCAACAACTTTGAAATGAGTGGAACGGGAAGGAGGAAAATAAAAGAGAAGAAAACTAAAAAGAAAGAGCAACATGTTAATACTGTTCATACATTCATACAAATCGATTTCCTGTTTGACAGTTGCTAATTCATCTACATCATGTATCACTATGACCACATAATCTGTGTACACTCTCACAGCCAAGCTTACACCTGAGAGTGATTTACATGACAATTTACAATGCAGTCTTCTGTGCAATGCAAATCCGAAAAGCTGCATCGATAGAGGGATCCTTTGTGGTAAACATCTCCTGAGTTGTATGTCACGTGGCATTTGCCCATTGATAACAATTTGTGCAGTTATGCTCATGATAATGTTCTGAAGCACTTCATCTACCTTGTCTGTCATACCAATTCTTTTCATAAGCTGCGTAATGTATGACTCACCTGATCAAAGACTTTTGAAAAATCGATGAAATGAAATGCACATGTTAAGTTTATCGTTGCAGTTTCCTGATTTCTGAAACTGTGGTCATGATGTTTCTGCCTGGGATATATGACTAGTGGTTTTTGATTACCTGCTTAGCTAGAGATGCCATCTTAGTATTTATCGCTCTTGCTATAATGTTGTAATCAAAATTTAACAGCTTTATAGGTCGGAAATCAGTAGTCAGTAGTTTGATTTTGTATGAGGACCACTTGGCCTCTTTCAGCTAAGCTGGTGGTTGATGCCCTTTTAAGATTTTGTTTATCATGCACGTAAACAGGGGTAGAATAATATGCCAGAAATTGTGATACAACTCCTTATAGAGACCGTATGGGCCAGGAGATTTCTTTGGTAGGGATTTAGCAATGAATTACAAAACCTCATCAGCTGTGAAGTCCTCTTTCTCGTCTCTAGTGACATCAGTACCGAGTGATTGAACTAATGCAGACGCCTCGTTGTAGTCAAATAGGCCTTCAGAGTACATGTTGTCATAGTGACGATAGACATCTTGTGCAATGTCCTGAGAAGCCAGTTGATCGATAAAAGAACGTGCACGATTAGAATGATGTTTTCACTAGACAGAATAAAAACGCTACTTCTTGTTCATTAATAGATTTAATTTTTAAAGCTTCTAGTTTTTTACTTTTGGCGCTGATCAATTTTGCTTTTATCATCTTTCTTTCGGCCGTGTAAGAGTTTGTTTCATTTACTTTCTCGTACATTTATCTCAGAGTAGGGTAATAAAACTCAGATGTACTTTTTGCGCTTTTTCGCTCTGACTACAGAATAATTATTAGACACTGTCTGAAATTTCTGTTTGCCACGTTCGTCTGCCAATCTATTGTATTCCTGGTGGTTGATGTCCTTTTAAGATTTTGTTTATCATGTACGTAAACAGGTGTATAATAATATGCCAGAAATTGTGATAAAACTCTCTGGCCCAAGAGATTTGTTTCGTAGGGATTCAGCAATGAGTTAGAAAACCTCATAGCGCGTAAACATAGCGCGACTTATTTAAGCCCTGAGTCTTAAAGGCGAGCAATGTTTAACATCCATTGCCCTCTGAATCTTTTTGTTGGTTGTGGGTCGAGTTTGATTGTTACTATGTAGGTACAGTGGTCCGAGAGAGGAGATGGAAGTCACAGACATGTATGTAAAATCTTAAAAGACGATTATTTGAAGTGGTGGTAAAAAGGCAAACTTAACAATAGTGGAGTGAATTATTTCCGAGGTGTCTTTGAGCGTAGTATTTTTGACCAGTCCTTATAATTAGTTACAGTAATTACAATTCTGTCGTTGGTCTTTCTGCTGAAGAACACAATTAAAATCCCCCCCCCCTGCCGGCCGCGGTGGCCGAGGGGACTGAGGCGCTCCAGTCACGGTCTGCACGGCGGGGGTTCGGATCCCCCCTCGGGCATGGATATTTGTGCCGTCCTTAGTATAAGGTAGTTGATAAGTAGTTTGTAAGTTTAGGGACTGATGACCCCGTAGTTAAGTCCCATAAGCTTAACAAACATTTGAACATTTTTTTTAAATCCCCTGTGATTACAATCTTCTGGAGAGTGATTTCGAATCAAATACAGGATTTCGACATTGATAAAGGCACTCCTTGCTTCTTTTGTAAGTGTTATCGGAGAGTGGATACACTTTCTCTATGATGACATCAAAGACGCAGTACCACGACCGGATTCTAATTTTTGCACTTATGATATGGGAATACCTTCTCTGACTAGTATAGCTGTACCGGTATTTAGTTCTGTACAATAGAAGCCCGGTATGACAAATTTACGGCGTTGCATTTCCTGTAAAAAGACGATATCGGCTTCAGACTCGTATACAAATTGCCGCAGGATTGCAAGCTTTAGTTCTGATGTTAGTTTGTTGACGTTTACGGTAACAATTTATAAGCTTGGCTCATGCAATTATTAGAATTATTTTAAACCAAATGGTTTGCCTGTGTCATAGACGCAGTCCAATTTCGTCTCAGTTTGAATGTCAAGTCCCTGACCTGTGTCGTTCTTGGTCTTATTACGTACTACATTTCGGTTTGGCTGTGTTGTGGCGTAAAGTCAGCACCACACACCAGACGTAAGAGAACGATTGTGTAGAAGGCAGCGATCGACCGAAAGCCAATAGCAAGCAGGTGCCGCGCATCCTGGAGAGAGTAACCGAAGATGCGCGCACTCTACAAGCAGCTATATCTAGGCCGACATACGTCTGGACGGCCGTCAGTCACTATTCAGGAATACGCCAGTTGCTAGTGAGAACTCGGACAGTTACTATTCAGAACTCAGGCAGTTACTAGGCAGCTACGACGTCAGAAATAGGACAGTACTAAGTTAGAACGCGGCTACGAACTTAGCAGTAACTAAGTCTCAGCACACGGACAACACCGCGAGAAGCAAGAAGAGAGAAGAAACGCCGGCCGCGGTGGCCGAGGAGACTGAGGCGCTCCAGTCACGGTCTGCACGGCCACTACGGTCGGGGGTTCGAATCCCCCCTCGGGCATGGATATTTATGCCGTCTTTAGGATAAGGTAGTTGATAAGTAGTTTGTAAGTTTAGGGACTGATGACCCCGCAATTAAGTCCCATAAGCTTAACAAACATTTGAAACATTTTAGAGAAGAAACAGACATATGATCTAAAGATGAGTATTGTACATTTCAGTCAATAAATATCTTGTAATCTAATATATAAAGCAGAAATAGAGTGGAGCCCCTCCACGCTCGCACTAGCATGCTGACCAACTCAAAAGTTCTACGGTCACCTCTGCATGTGTTAGTAAGTTAATGTAGGAGTCACAGGAGCGGGAACTGTGATGTGTGCCGTACGTGTGGGTAAGATTACCCATTAATACGGTCCATATCGAGAGATAGTGTGGGTGAAAACTTCGAAAGAAGAGCGGGTTTAAGGGCAGAGGGAAAAAAGTGCCAAGGCAAGCGCCAAGGGAAAAATACCTCTGCGACAGTCGGGAGCGGGTATTAAGGGCAGTAGCGGATTCCTTGCTAACTGCGATAGTTCATGCAAGGGTAGGTTATGTTAGTAGCGGGTATCGTGCATCGAATACCGTGTCAGTGCTAAGGTCGTCATAAAGACATCCGTCCGGTGGTGCTGCAGCAGTATCCGCTGCATTGGCTCTCATGCTGCACTTGTCCAGTTGGCCAAATGCGGCAGTGTGCCACGTTGATCTCAGCAGCTTCTCTCAAGCAGCACGGTTCCTCTCCACGCGTATGAGCGCGCGAACAGGTAACCTCCGTTGGTCGACGCCATGCTCGGGACCGCGTCATCACTGAGTGGCGCACGCCTCCTCCAGTGCGGCCGTGAAGTCTTCTATCGCCTTCCGTTGTGCAGGCGAGATCGTGGCGGCGGCTGTCGACTGCTGTGGAACCGCAGGTGCACCGGTCATCTCGGTAGGGACCATCCCACAGCCCTGCGCCGCAGGTGCGGGCGCCGGAGCGTCCACAGCTTCGTCCTCGTACAGGTCTTTCGCCAGCTCGGCATGCAGATGCCGAAGTTGGCGGCAGGCCTTTTCCATCTCTGCGGCGAGTTCGGCCTGGAAGGCCGCCCTCTCAGCCGCTATGGCGGTTCTCAAGGGCGTCGTGGCTTCCTCCGCGGCAGCGCGAAGGTCATCGCCGGCCCTCGTCGTCTTCTTTGGGGCGGGAGGCACCGGCCCCCTACCCGCGCTCGGTCGGCGGGGTTTTCCGGCCGATCGCGGACAGGAGTACAGCAGCCGTGTCGCCCCCTCGTCGTCGACGTCGTCGGCGTCTCCGTCAGCGTTGCGGTGCCGCAGTAGCAGTCACCACGCCGCCGTCGGCTTGGCCTCGGCTCGAGAAAGCCGGACAGCGTCGCCAGTTGGCGATGTGGGGACCGCCACAGCGGGCGCAAGTCGGCGCCACTTTTTTGCCGCGCGCGCAGGCGCGTGAGTCGTGCTCCCCAGAGTATCTCACGCACCGCGCAGCGTTGCGGCAGTACTTAGCGACGTGGTCCACCCACTGGCACCTGAAGTACTGGGGGAGAGGGTCCGTGCAGGCAGGTAGAGCTTCTGCTGTCACAGGGAAGCCCAGCAGCTTCCGCAAGGAGAAGACGTCGCCCTCATCGCTAGCCGTTAGCACGGCCACGATGTAGAGCGGCGGCCTCTCCCTGTTGGTCGGGTTCTGCAACTTTACAGTCGCACAACCGAACCCTTCTCGCCTCAGTCCTTCCAGAAATGCTGCCTCGTCACAGCACCAAGGCAGCCCCCTAAGGAGCGCCTTGGTCATTTTCTTCCGCTTCCCTTCGGGCATCGTCTGCGAGGGAGACGCGTCGATTACGTAGGCAGTCAAAGCACCCTTAAGCGCTCTGTGGTCTGCCATAGTCGCTGCCTGTAGCGAGATGGTGGCTTCTGGGTCGACCGTCCCGATGCCGACCTCTCGCTTGCAGCAGCCGACAATCACGTCGTACATTTTTGGTCACGCGCCCCTGCATGTGATGTACAAGGGCGGGACTGAAGTACGGACTTCTTCTTTCTTGCCGTGATCTGCACGACCGACGGCCCCTTCACTGCAATGGCCTTCTTCTGCTGATTCTTCTGCTGAACCTTCTTGCCGATGCTGTTGCGCGAGAAACAACGACAATTTGCTTTCTTTCGTTGTTACAACAACGAAAACGACAAGTTGCTCAATTCCCGCCACAGCACGAACCCTTCTTCTCAGCTCTTCAGGCAGCGAGTACGGAGCGCAGAACACCAGTGATCCGCGCGCCACCGCTGCTCAGCTGCAACTAATAAAGCAAAGTGTCCGTATGTTTGTACGTGGTGCATACAAATCTATAGTTTTGTTCAAAAATGTTCAAATGTTTGTTAAGCTTATGGGACTTAACTACGGGGTCATCAGTCCCTAAACTTACAAACTACTTATGAACTACTTACGAACTAGGACGGCACAAATATCCATGCCCGAGGGGGGATTCGAACCCCCGACCGTAGTGGCCGTGCTGACCGTGACTGGAGCGCCTCAGTCACCTCGGCCACCGCGGCCGGCTATAGTTTTGTCCCAATATTTATAAAATTTTGTACACGTAAGCTTCAGTCCATGAGGACGGTTACCGTAAATGTAAGAATCACGTACGATATATAGTTCACGAGATATGACGTCATAAACAATGAGATGCGCGTAAAACTGCTCATTTTCTCCTGAACCATTGGACCGATTTCAACTAAATGTGGTCACACATTCCTTACCGTGAGGTAACAATTGCTGCATGGTTAAGAATCACATACAGCACATGGTTCAAAAGATATTACGTCATAACCAATAGAAATCGCAAGAAACTGCCGCATAATGCGGCGAGACTTCCGAAATACACTGTATGACAATGACTTGCAACAAACTTTAAACATAATTTCAAACCTTTATTAAACTTTTTCTCGCTGGCAACCATAGTAAAATGATGAAAGGAAAAAAGTTTATCGCTTACTACTTTTCCGCTGTTTGTGGAGTAAAACTGCGGCATTCGGAATGACGTTACAATTTATAATTTAGACACTAGAAATTGTAGCCACAGGAAATTTTACAGAGAGTATACACGCATATAGTTGAGCGTACCTTCAAAATTGTATCACAGTACGACACGTAGTTTTTTATTTTTTTATTATTTTTTTTATGGGACTTAACTACGGGGTCATCAATCCCTAAACGTACAAACTACTTATGAACTACTTACGAACTAGGACGGCACAAATATCCATGCCCAAGGGGGGATTCGAACCTCCGACCGTAGTGGCCGTGCAGACCGTGACTGGAGCGCCTCAGTCCCCTCGGCCACCGCGGCCGGCGACACGTAGTTCATGAGAGATGGGCACATAAACAGTAGCGTTCATGGAAAACCGCCTAATCACGCACCAAGTTTTAATCTATTACGTCTTTACTACTAATTATATTTCCAAGAGATTATAGAAATGAATATATATCTGAAAAATGGCAGGAATAAATAAGTAAATACCCGGGCAACGCCGGGTTTTCAGCTTGTACTAACTATATCAATGTTTTAGATTTCAAAGGATCCTGCACCAATACCTTTATTGACAACCAAACGGGGACGAGTAAACAACAAAAAGGCGACGAGGTCAAAAAGGCTGAATTTTCTTTTTGGGTTTCACACTGGTGCTTATATTTTCTGCAGAGGATGTCGTCAGAATGCCTGGATTCACTTCCCGTTTCAGTTTCAATTTTGTGGATGCGTGCTCCCTCGGGTTTGCTTTTCCTAGTGGCGCTTTGTTTACTCTCGCGATCGGGCGGTTTGAGTACATTGTCCGTTGCAAGTTATTTACAGCCCGTTCACTTTACAACTGTCGACGGAAGAACGCAGAACTAAACTTTGTTTACGGCCAGGTGGGGCAGAAGGCGTCCGGCAACACTCGGCAGTACACAATAGACGCACGTGGCTCTGCTTTGTACAGTCACGTCACTGTCATAGTGCGGCTGCGTATTATGCCGTCTCTCGAAATGGATACGCATCGCGCAAATATGCAGGGTGTAAATTTTAAGTTGACAAACCAGAATAACTCAAAAAATAATCTTCATACGAAAAAATGTTTAGAATCCAAAGTTAATTATTTTCGAGGGGAACATCTGACGGTGCTAAAGTTAGCCCGCCACCCGAGCCCCCTGGTAGTGGGATGGGAGGCAGCTTTAAAATTTCAAATATGATCCCCCATTCTTATTGCAGAATCAGACTTTACTTAAAAATCTACGTACATGCTGTACTAAACGTTTGTTTTGATTCTCGGTGGTTTGCGCTATAATTCAAGAAAATCCATGTTTATTTTTTGCGTGGAAAATGGTTACTGGTAAATAAAAAATACTTCGTAAATTTTGATTCGCTAACACTAAAACTCTCCCTCTCTGCCCATAGGGTGGGGTTTTGCTCTCTACCAGTCGCGTTTTACACAGTGTTAGTATTGCTAGACAGGGTTAGAATTTCTAAGAGCGAGAAGCGGCCCGTTCGGCGTAATTCCGCTTAGCAATACTAACTAAATGTTTGTATAGCTTATGGGACTTAACTACGGGGTCATCAGTCCCTAAACTTACAAACTACTTATCAACTAGCTTATCCTAAGGACGGCACAAATATCCATACCCGAGGGGGGATTCGAACCCCCGACCGTAGTGGTGTTGCAGACCGTGACTGAAGCGCCTCAGTCCCCTCGGCCACCGCGGCCGGCAATACTAACTACGCGTCAGACGCGACTGGTAGAGAAACAAACGCCCACCCTATGGGGAGAGAGGGAGAGTTTTAGCGAATCAAAATTTAAGAAGTAAATAAGTATTTTTTATTTATCCGTGACCATTTTCCACGAAAAAATAAGAACATGGATTTTCTTGAATTATAGGGCCAACTATAAAGAATCAAAACAAATTTATAAGACAATATGTACGTAGTTTTTTTTAATGTAGAATCTGATTCTGCAATGAAAAATGGGGGTTTCCATTTGAAATTTTAAAGTTACCTCCCGCACCACCCCCAGGGGTGGTGGCCTAATTTTAGCACCAGCTAATGTCCACGTCGAAAATAATCAAGTTTGGATTCTACAAATTTTTTCGCGTGAAGCTTATTTTTCGAGTTATTTTGGTTTGTCAAATAAAAATTTACACTCTGTACATTATCAAAGAGTACTTCAAAAGTAAAAGTTATAACAAATAATGTTGTTCGCTTTTTGTCAATTATTCATAAATGAATGGTCAACAGGGTGAATGGCACACCTGGACCAGCGTAAGATAAATAATTTCCAAACGTCGAGCCTGTCCTTTGGGACCTCTTGTTCTTAGTTATTAGACTGTACACCAAAATTTATATTTCATTTTAACTGATTAGGCTTTACCGGATAATAATGTATAACAGCAAATGTATTTTTATCAGCTACACGTAAAACTCAAATTATTAAATCGCGAAACAACAGTTTTAATTTCGTATGATTTTCTGCAGAAGAATGTACTAGTAGCAAATATAAAGGGTGTATCAAAAAGGATGGGGCAAACTTACACGGTTGACAGTACACGATAATAGATTAGAAGCAAAATGTCCCAGTAAACGAGCCGTTTGCGAGATAATTGTGTATGTATGGTTCCAAGCTGTCACTGACGTCATTGTAAACATCGTCCTAGTTAGTACACATTAATTTGAAATTTAGACCTTACTATAAAGATTTAGATCGCATTTAGTTCACATTTTACTGACTTTATTGTAATCATCGTCTTAGTACAAATTAATTTGAAATTTAGACTTTACTATTAGGTTTTACACAGCATTTAGTTCACATTTCAAGTATGGGTTACCTGTTAAAGGAGGTGTTCGAAGTGTCTTCCTTCAATCTGAATTCAATACTATACACGTTTCTGCAACGGATTTCGATTTCTTTCGAAAACCCCTGGATCATTTCGGATTTCTTGACAAGCGTGTTCAGCTATCCGCTCCAGTTCTACAGCCGTGTTAACTGGTATGCTGTACACTTCGCTTTTTGCTTCTATTATCGTGTCCTTTCAACAGTATAAGGTTACACCATCCGTTTTTATACGCCTTGTATTACGCGTTCACTTCAGGCATTCCGTAATAACACTATAGTTTTTTTAAAAATCGTTTCTTTTCTTTTCTGTTTTTTCCTTGCTTTTCCTTTATACGTTTTGCAATAGAAAAACATATTAAAAGAGAAAGTATCGTTGTTTTTTAAACGCACTGCTGCATTGTTTGACCATTAAACAACAGTTTTAAATTGTTATTGTTCAATTTGATTGTTTTTCTGTACAAGAATGAGTTAACAGAATGTAAATTTGTTTTATCTGCGGCACGTATTTCAAGTGTAGTTGAGAAATCGTGTTAGTTTTTAATTTTTCTTAGTTAAACCGCTCGTGCGTTATTCGAAGCAACAAATAGCAATAGTTCGCGGCGCCCTCAACTACAACGGCAGTTGTAAAGTGAACATGTTAAACCTACATTAGGTTGTGTGAGTAAACTGACCGGTTCAAGTTGTTTACCGAGCCGGCCGTGGTAGCCGAAGGGACTGAGGCGCGCCAGTCACGGTCTGCACGGCCACTACGGTCGGGGGGTTCGAATCCCCCCTCGGGCATGGATATTTGTGACGTCCTACTTCGTAAGTAGTTCATAAGTAGTTGGTAAATTTAGGGACTGATGACCCCGTAGTTAAGTCCCATAGACTAGTGGCAGCACCTGTTGTGTCCTGTGGAGCCTGAAAATGTTGAAATGTTTGTAAATCTATCGCACTTAACTGCTTGGTTAATTGTCCGTAGCTTACAAACCATGGTAAATTAACCTAAGGACAACACAAACATCCATGCCCGAGCGTGGACTCGATCGCCCGACGGCGAAAGACCGCACACACCGCAGCACGGCGCCCCAGTGCGCACGGCTAATCCGCCGCGGCTTGTGGAGGCTGACACTCAACTGCTGATGGCGTAGTGCACGCTGCGTGACATACCACACTCGTCTGTCCAGGTTGCGAACTTTGTGTCACAGGATTCTGAATGAGTTTACTGGCAATTATTACGTCAGTGATCGGTTTCATTACATCATAATAATTTCATAATGATTGTAGAGCTTATGGGACTTAACTACGGGCTCATCAGTCCATAAACTTACAACCTACTTATGAACTAGCTTATACTAAAGACGGCACAAACATCCATGCCCGAGGGGGGATTAGAACCCCCGACGGGGAACGGCCTCGCGCATCGTAGCATAGCGCCTCAATGCGCTCGGCCGCTCCGCCGCGGCTGCACTACATCTTTCATCGACATTAGTTCCGTTGATGTTGGTTCATTATCAGAGCAAGTCCCTACACACGTTTTCCGTCTCTTGTCTGTATGTGCTCTCAAAACTGTTTCAAGAGGGTTCAAGGGTTCAAGAGGGTTTTATGGAGCAGTAGAGGGTCTTCTGAAACCATGTTGAGTGCCTTCACATTCTCGTTAACGGCAGGAACACGCAATTTGTCAGGTAATAATTATTTCTTAAGTAAGAAATCGACTACATTTATCTTTCTTAGTTGCTGTAAGGTAGGTTTCAGCACTGTTAAATTTTTAGGACTATTATGTCAGTCAAGGACACTCTCATTACAATAATGACAAGTAGAAACCTCACCACAATATGTAACTTCACTTTTATAACCACAGAAGAAAATGTTCAAATGTTTGTTAAGCTTATGGGACTTAACTACGGGGTCATCAGTCCCTAAACTTACAAACTACTTATCAACTACCTTATACTAAGGACGGCACAAATATCCATGCCCGAGGGGGGATTTGAACCCCCGACCGTAGTGGCCGTGCAGACCGTGACTGGAGCGCCTCAGTCTCCTCGGCCACCGCGGCCGGCCCACAGAAGATGACATGCGAGGAAATATTCATTTTCACATACATTTCAATAGATCTTACTCTGTCATAGCACTGGAATTTACGCTGACTTGCCAACATTTGATGTCGGATAGCCCTGACGTCACCATAATGAAATAAACATTCTTTCAAGAAACAGTTGTCCACTTGAGGCGGGAGATTGAATATGCGGACATTTCTTACACTATCTGAACATTTGAAACTTGGACGTCCTAACCCTGCGATCCTGGTGTCGGAATTCAGCAGTTCCACCAAGTTCCAAGTAGCAACCGTTTTATGAGTACTGGAGTCAAGCACTACATTTGAAGGTTATAGTAGGTGGTATGCTCTTGATCAGTCGTGATTTCAGTATTGTCCACAATCCAGCCGTGTAATTCCACAGAACAACTACATCTACATCCATACGCCGGCCGCGGTGGCCGAGCGCTCTGTGGCGCGCCAGTCACAGTCTGCACGACCACTACGGTCGGGGGTTCGAATCCCCCCTCGGGCATGGATATTTGTGCCGTCCTTAGTGTTAGCTAGTTCATAAGTAGTTTGTAAGTTTGGGGACTGATTACCCAGTAGTTAAGTCCCATAAGCTCTTTGAACATTTGAAAAGGTATCTCTCTTGCAGGAATTCGTTGTGGGAAGCGTTCTTGATAAATTCGTACAGCTGCCCCTCCCAACGCGTTTTGCCTAGCCATAAATTTTTGAATGAATATCGCATAGTTCATCAATAGTAAATCTCCCTTCGATCGTAACAGTTAACAGAGTTGCAGTAACGTCTGCTCAGGTTTCTCGACGCCTGTCATCACTCGGGTATTACAATGCGTAGCCACTCAGGCCGTATGTGTTTATGATTCACGCTAGCGATGTCAGTACACATAGCGGGTAATAACAGGAACCGATTGCTTATGTACGTACACTGCCAACTGTAATTTTCCAAAAACATCCTGAGAAGAACTGTTGATTTATGTATTTATTTATTTTTAATTTTCTGGGACAACCGTAGGAAATACGCGAACTTGTTACTAGAATTTTTTTGCCAAGCACACCGAGATGTACATCTGTATAATTTTGGCAGATAATACCGTTTACACCCTGTATATATGGGGTGTTCAAGTGAAAACGTACGAAACGTCTCAACAACCAAACCGGTTGAAATTTGAATATGCCGCTTTGGGATATCATATTGCGACATCTAGGGACGCGAATGTAGCGTCGTCACCTCCCTCTAAATTATTGAAGCCTGTGCCCTCATTTTCGACGTCCGAGGTCTGATACTCATCGATTTCCTAGAGCACGGAAAAACCATTAACAGTGCCGTGTACTGTGAGTCACTCCGTAGCCTACGCACGTCCATGAAGTGCAAACGGCCTAGGCTGCTCACAACAGAGGGAGTGGGACAGGGAAGCTTAGCGTTTAACGTCCCGTCGACAATCATTAAAGACGGAGCTCGCGCCCAGATTTTTGGGTAAGGATGGGAAAGGAAATCGGCCGTGCCTTTTTAAGGGAATCATCCCGACATTAGCCTGGAGTGATTTAGGGAAATCACGTGAAACCTAAATTTGGATGGCCGGAGGTGGATTTGAACCACTGTCCTTTGAATTCTCCAGAGTGACAGGCCAAGATCAAGTGCGAGCAGCTTCACAGCATCCGTCCTACAGCCCGGACATATCGCCCTGTGACTTCCATCTGTCTGATCAGCTAAAAAAAGAAAAATCTCAAAGGGAAGTGCCTCAGCTCGAACGACGAACTGAAGGACACAATAAATACTGAGAACAGGATTACTGGAGCATGGTCTGTACGAAACAACCAGCTAACAAACACACTGCACTCGGCTTGGTATGGACGAAAATCAAAAATCAAATGTTTGTAAAGTCTATGGGACTTAACTACGGGGTCATCAGTCCCTAAACTTACAAACTACTTATGAACTACTTACGAACTAGGACGGCACAAATATTCATGCCCGAAGGGGGGATTTGAAACCCCGACCGTAGTGGCCGTGCAGACCGTGACTGGAGCGCCTCACTCTCCTCGGCCACCGCGGCCGGCGACAAGGAATTCTTCAATCGTTAAACTGTGCGATTGCTGTTCTCAGACTTACGGTAATTACTTTTGAATAAAGACTTCGTACCTTTTCGTTTGAACACCCTTGTACATACTTCATTGACCAGATCGGGTTTCCTTGTGAAATTCAAATTTCGGGACTTTTTCCTGGGAACTGTCGGTGCCATGTTGGAAACGAACCCAGATGGGCTAATTGTATATATGACACGCAGTAAAGAAGCGATGCACAATAATGCACACAACGCACTCATACGTAGTAGAGATGGTTAAGGCGAAACAGTACGTGCAAACTGCAAACAAATTACAATAGACTCGGAGCGCTCAGGAAAGTCTTCCCTAACGCGTCGAAGCCGAAGTGAAACCACCAATAAAGAGCTGCGTAGGAAGGGGCCGTAGAGAACAAGTATGTTATTGATGTGCAGAACTTTCTTCCAGGAGTGCTAGTCTTGCATGGTTCGCAGGAGAGCTTCTGTGAAGTTTGGAAAGTAGGTGGCGAGGTACTGGCGGGAGGAAAGTTGTCGGGATAGCTCAGCCTAGGTCTTGCACAAGTTCATAATCGAGCAGTGGCACTATACATCAGCACCATGTTGAAATTGTGGAGACGACATCACACATCTCCGACAGGATTCTTAATAGAACAACTAGCACCGAGGTCTCAAACAGCACCGGTGGCGGTGCAGCTCATCTCACAGTCACTCCACCACGTCAGTCCTTTTTTATAGAATACAGTTACGTTAAGATGGCACTGCCGGAAACCAGACCTGCGACGGCTCGCGACATCTATCGAATCTTAACGGCCACAAGAACTGGCAATGTTATTGAGAAGAAGTATCCAAATGTTGACTGGCCGGTGGTATGGCGATCGATACACCATGTTTCCTTGGATACGGAAACACGTGCCATGTGGTACCTGACAGTTAATGGTAAACACGCAACAGGATCTAGACTCCACTCTATACATTTGATGGACTCACCATTATGCCCCCAGTGCCGAGTTCTGGACGACGACGAACACCGGTTAACATGTGGCCCAGCAACAGACGTCTGGCGTTTAGGACAACAGATAATAGCTTTCTTTCTACGAGTGGGGCCACAAGACATCAGACCACGTTACGTATTATTTCCTGACAGGAATCCACGAACTAAAACGAATGCAGTAACATGGATTCGAGCACAACTGGTGCTCTATTTATTCAGAGATACCCCGAAGAATGTATTAGACTTTTGGATCTACTTAGAAGAACGACACAGAAAGATTGTACATAATCCTAAGTATAGGCAGTATTTTTCAAATGTTTTATGCAATGTGTTTCAGGACCCGCCGCACAGCTGGAACGTCCCGGGTAGGAGAAGTTAAAACATTAAATCGACGAAGAATGAACGAAAGATATGAAAACGGCAACTAATCCTAATGTACGAGAAGACGTACCCGGGCGCTGGAGCGGCGATGGAATTGGAATAACACTCTACACCGTGCTGCATGTGTGTTTATTTATGAAATGCGAGAAGGAAGTTAAGTTTCTGTATGGGTTGTGCGCACGGTGAACAGATTTACTATTACATAAAAAAATAAAACAAATAAAACTCTATAAGAAGAAAAAAAAATAATAAAAAAAAGGGACTGAGAAAAAAAAGTCGGTAGAGCGCTTGCCCGCGAAAGGCAAAGGTCCCAGGTTCGAGTCCCGGTTCAGGCACACAATTTTAATCTGCCAGAAAGTTTCAACTTTACTTAGTTTCTTCCACTCTGGGAGCTTTGCGACTAATAATAATAATAACAAAACATCGCATAAATGATTTTTTTCTCAAGGGACTTAACTACGGGGTAATCAGTCCCCAAACTTACAAACTACTTATGAACTACCTTATACTAAAGACGACACAAACATCCATGCCCGAGGGGGGATTCGAACCCCCGACGGCGGGCGGCCGCGCGCACCGCAACACGGCGCTCCAGTACGCGCGACTAATCCGCCGCGGCATAAAGGAATTTAGGTTAGCTGCCAGTGGGCTTCGAAATAAATCAGGGAGGGTAGTTGAAAAGTTGTGCCTATCCAGAACTTGAACCAGGGCGCTACTGCTTACTAGGCAGTGGCACTGACCACTACACCGCTGGGAACAAAGTGACCATCACGCCGCGCGGTCTACCCTTGCACGCCATCCGTCAGACACAAATTCTCAGTTTATCCACACACTACTAACGTACAGTACCTACCAATTATTACTTATCACCTAACGATTCTTGCCCGGTGTGTAACAACACTGAAGAAGGAATCTATGGGCTTTATCGTCTTAATTATATATACAGGCCGTATATAAATATGTGGAAATCTCTGGGGAATCGGTAGAGGACTGGACAACCAGAAGAACATGTCCCGTAAACATACGGTTTATTTGCTTTCGCTTCCGCCTTACAAGCAGTTGTTGTGTTGTACCTAACAAAGATAACTTCCCGATGCGGATTGGTCATTTTGTAGGGAGCACAGCCGACATGAACGTCTCCTATATTTTACTTATGGGTCATTTCAAGGCCATTATGCATGCCACACATATTCATAATACGTAACTGCTGCGTCAGCGCGTAGAGCAACGGTGGCAGGAGATACGACAGACGGCTGCAAAATGCGAACGAGTGATTTAGTTAATGATACGGCGCACAAACGCCTGCGTTACAACACATAGTAGCCATTTTGTAGTAAATTGCGCTGCATCAACACAAATTGCCAACCTGCATAGTGAAGTGGTCTGTGTTATGCACACCACAAGAAATACCTGTAACGCGGTAACGAAAGCAAATAAACCATTTGTTTACAGGACATGTTGTGCTTGTTGTCAGGTCCTCTATCGAATCCCCAGAGCTTTCCCACATACTTAGTTACACCCTTCATACACCCCTGGAAAGTGGAAAAAGAACACCATGACTTCGTCGACCCAGCAGCGGGAAATGTTGTTGACATATTCTGGAGATTGTACAGAACACACCATCACATAGGCAGAGCCGAACGCACGTGAGTACATTCACCAGAGCGTGCGCAATGTCGGCGTTAGTTAGTATACCCTCTTTTTGCAGCAATGCAAGCTGTAATTCTTTCATGGAAACAATTGTAGAGGTTCCGAATGTGGTTATGTGGAATGGCCCGCCATGCAGTTTCCACCTGGTGCCTCAGTTGGGCCAGATTTCGTGCCGCTCATGCAGATCGCCCAACATGAATTTTCATGCGGTCCCAAACATGCTCAATGGGGGAGAGATCTTGGGATCATGCTGGCCAGGATAGTTGACGTACACCTTGAAGAGCACGTTGGGTGGTACGGGATATATGTGGATCTGCATTGTCCTTTTGGAAAAGCATATCACCTTGTTGGTGCATGAGTGGTAGCACGACGGGTTAATTGATGATTTCAGTGTACCGTGCACTGTTTAATGTTCCCTAGACGATGACTAGAGGAGAATGGTGAGTGTAGAATATCGCTCTCCTCACAATGATGCACGATCATGTATGCTCACGCCCCAACATCGTTCAGCCCGTCTCCAGTGGCGTTGAAGGGACGAATGGAGACGTGTCGTCTTCAGTGATGAGAGTCATCGCTGCGTCGGTGTCAGTGATAGTCGTAAGCGTGTGTGGTGTCATGCAGGGGAAAGCGAAAATCTGGAGTGTACGCGGCAGAGGCAAACGGGACCGATACCTGGCATCTTGGAGTGGGCCATATGCTACACTGGTCGTTCTCCTCCGGTGTTTGTTGTGGAAAAATTGAACAGTGTACGGTACATTGAAACCATCATACAACCCGTCTTGCCACCGTCCATGCAGCCGGCCACGGTGACCGAGGGGACTGCGGCGCGCCAGTCACGGTCTGCACGGCCAGTACGGTCGGGGGTTCGAATCCCCCCTCGAGCATGGATATTTGTGCCGTCCTTAGTAGTAGCTAGTTCATAAGTAGTTTGTAAGTTTAGGGACTGATGACCCCGTAGTTAAGTCCCATAAGCTCTACAAACATTTGAACATTTGAACCATTCATGCACCAACAAGGCGATGTGCTTTTCCAACAGGACAATGCACGTTCACACGTATCCCATAAAACCCAACGTACTCTTCTAGGTGAACATGAACAATAACCAGTCACAAAAGGAGTATCCTTCTTGTCACCCAATACCACCCTGGTCTGCAACAATTAAATCACAACGTTCATCGCGGCTTTTGTTTATCTGTTATCTTCTGAAATGAGAGGCATCCTACTCAAGATCCGTACGAACACTTGTAAAGACGCGTCGGCGACGTGGTATTGTGTAGTTAAGACGCTGGCCAGAAAAAAGCGTCGGGCGGACGTCCGCCTTCGAGGTTCCGTTGCCTGCACGGACTGCGACGCCCCGACATCAGAGAACACAGATTCCTGTGCCGTCGAGTCTCCCAAGTGTGGGACCTCTGCCAGTGATGGTCACTCTGAACAATGAGAAGAGGCCGGCGGCTGTCCAGGTCAGCTGCGTTTTGACACCTCATATAAAGCCGCCCCCAAAACCAGGCTGAATGCGACGGTGTCGGTCCTGGGCCACATGGTGCATTCCATTATCCATCTACAGCACAAGGACGACATCCCCTACTTAGGATACATGTGGCAGCATCATTTGACAGCCCAGCAGCTTCACAAGTATGGGGATCGGTTTGGAAATGTTCCTCTCTGTGGCCATCATGCACGGTTTCCAAGAGATACTTGGTGAAAAGAATGGGACTTATTCAAAATGTTGCCTCAAGGATACAAATTTCGACTGTTTTTCTTCGTTTCACCTGGTTTCTTCTTTAATACGATTTGCTGTAATTAGTAAATACGAATTGTTTACTCCGTGTGTATCGACGGTTTAGTTCTCTTATTTCAGGCAAGCTTACCGGGGAATGGGCACTGGCTGAAGCGAGATTGCTTTTTTGTGTTTCGTGGCAGTGGAATGAGGATCCATCCGTTCTTTATGTATGCCATACTTATTGTATTTTCTTGAAGAACACTACTATCAGGATGTGAGCTCCCGCAGGAGCACCTAATGAAAAGACTTGTTTTTATTCATTTTACATATCGTGTTCTGAGGAAGACCTTTTGTTTACTTTTTAAATTTTTTCGTACTTGCACGTGCAAAGGACTTCCAATGTCATTGGGAGACGATTTTAGTTACGAGCCTTGGTGAGAGAAAGGTTGCAGTGTAGGAGAGAAGGGGAGGCCTTAATTCGGGCGCTAATTATTAGTAGTCGGGATTAAAAAAGAAAAAAAAGTGTTGTTTCCTTCGCCCACCCAATCTCAACAACACTTTTTTTTTCTCTTTGGCCATGTTCCCGCACATGCAGGGTCGGCCTTGTTAAATTCGGTTTTGGCGTGTGTTAATATTAACGGGGTGACCTTCCTGCCGCCACCCCATGCCCCCCGGGAGGAAATGTGTACCCAAAATGTCTGCTTGTAATGTTATAGGTGTGAAAGTATAAAGTGTTACGAAATGTTTGGGAATTGTGTATCTGAGGTGGAACTTGGGGACCAGCGCGGTATTCACGTAGGGGGATGTGGAAATCCGCCTAAAAACCACATCCAGGCTGGCCGGCACTCTGACTCCTTCGTTAATCTGCCGGGAGGATCCGAACAGGGGCCCCGTCTCGGAACGCGGTGTGTTGAACCGCACGCCTAACTGATCCGAGCTCAACAACATCCTAGAACATCTCTATGCTCTATGTCACTCCCAATTCGAACTCCTTATCAAAGGGATCATATCCGTGTGGATGACCCCGATGCAAAACCTGTCCAATCCTCCCACCCAGTACTTCTTATTCCAGTTCTGTCACAGGCTTATCCTACACCATGACAGGAGCTGCCACCTGTGAATGCAGCCATGTGATTTACCAACCCTGCTGCAATCCTTGGACAGCAGTTTACATTGGCATGACAACAAACCAGCTGTCCATCAGGATAAATGGTCACAGTCAAACTGTAGTAAAAATCAACATGGACCATCCTGCGGCTGAACGCAACACTTTAGATTTCAATGGCCATCTGGATCCTTCCCTACCTCACCAGCTCTTCTGATATGCGCGGATGAAAGTTGTCCCGTTAACACATTCTACGGTCCCGGAACTACCCTGGCCTCAACCTAAGATAACTTGCCTTTCCTACACGCTATGCCTAACACCCACCCTACCCCACTCATTATCCTGGATCCCTCCATATCTTCCTTACTTGTGTCACCCCTTACAATATCTACTTAGTTAATTACTTTATTTTTGTGTATATTTTTTTTATTCCGCGTTATCGTTTCAAATTCCCTCCCCACACAACTCTGCCTTTTATCCTCTCTCGACCCTTCCTTTCACTGCATTCAGTACTACATCTCATATTCCCACCTGTCGGAGCCTTTACAATGCATAATGTATGCACCCTACACGGCATCCTTCTCCCTCCATTCCTCTCCACTCCCATCCTCACTCACTGTGAAGATTCTTGTAGCGCTGCAGCGGCCGGAGGTGGTGGTCTTGTGTGTGAAGTTGTCTGACTGACTGTGTGAATGTATGTGTTTCTTTTTCTGATGAAGGCCATGGCAGAACATTTTAGTTGTCTGTATGTGATCGCCTCTCTTTACGTGCCTGTCAGCGGCTCAAGGAACGTCTTTACAGTGGGTTCTTATCTAACCTGTATTATTGACATTCCAATCGGATTTC
Organism: Locusta migratoria; assembly: GCA_026315105.1. Taxonomy (NCBI): domain Eukaryota; kingdom Metazoa; phylum Arthropoda; class Insecta; order Orthoptera; family Acrididae; genus Locusta; species Locusta migratoria. The sequence continues at coordinate 664,542,634 of CM048755.1, read as the reverse complement.
CCATTGATGGCATTTGATTGTTTCTTCAGTGCGCAAGCACACTAGTCCACAACGCACGGGAATCGGAAAATGCCTAAACTGATGAGTGATAATGGGAAAAGGAGCTACGATAGAAATGTATGGATAAGTTGAGAAATGACGTCGTATGGCATGCGTTCAAGGGGGCCCACGCGGTCGTACTGATTGCTATGTCCCCAGAAACTGCCTCGTAAGCAAGAGGAACTGGGTTTGAATCCCGTTTGGGCACAACTGTTCCAATTACCCCACTGATTTATTTTACTGTTCAATGGCAGCTAAGGTCGTGTATTCTTTTGCGTGTTGATAATTGGAAGCTGTATAATCACGAATGGTGTTGGTTCTTTCAGGTCGTGGTGGAGTGGCCGAGCGCAATGATGCGCTATGCTCCGATGCGCGAGACCATTCACCGTCGTGGGTTCGAATCTTCCCTCGGGCATGGATGTTTGTGTTGTCTTTATATAATGTAGTTTATAAATAGTTTGTAAGTTTAGGGACTGATGACGCCGCGCGGGAGTAGCCGAGCGGTCTGGAGCGCCACGTTCCGGATCGCGCGGGCTCCCGCGTCGGAGGTTCGAATCCTCCCTCGGGCATGGATGTGTGTGTTGTCCTTAGGTTAGTTTAACTTAGTTTAAGTAGTTTGTAAGCTAGAGACTCATAACCTAGCAGTTAAGTCCCATATATTTACAAACATTTTGGACTGATGACCACGCAGTTAAGTCCCATAACCTTAACAAACATTTGAACAGTTTTGGTCCTTTCAGACATATCCGAAAGAACAGACACCCCGTATAAACATAAACTAACATGTTTTTGTAGCCGGCCGCTATGGCCGAGCGTTCTGCGGCGCGCCAGTCAGTCTGCACGGGCACTACGGTCGGGGGTTCGAATCCCCCCTCGGGCATGGATATTTGTGCCATCTTTAGTATTAGCTCGTTCATAAGTAGTTTGTAAATTTATGGACTGATGACCACGTAGTTAAGCTCCATAAGCTCTACAAACAATTGAATATTGTTTTTGTAAGTGAGTAAGGAACGTGGTACGATTGCGCAAGCCGCACAAGGAAAAATTGCCCAATGACGCAGAAGAGCGCCCACGAAAAATACGCACTTAAGGGGTTAAGAAGGAATAACTGGCTCAGTTGGATAAAAGCGGGGAAGGATATCGGTCAAAGGAACCGTTTGTGAATGGGTCTGAATTGACGAAGAGGCACAAAGGCAAACGAGAATTAGGTGTCCGCTGCTTGAGAAGGTTTATTAAAAGTGGCCACTGGAAGCGGCAGGAGGGCGGCTGACGCGGCAGACAGCAGCTCGTAATCCCGCGCGCTTTTTCTATCTTGTTTACGCCGGCCACTGGCGCCAGCGACGCCCAAATTGTTTCCCGCTGCCGCCGTCACGTGGACGCTCCCATTCCGAGATGACGTGATAGTCGCAGTGACATAAAAGCGGTGGGAGTCAGTTTACAGATGTGCGGCCATTCGTTTCCTCTGCCTCACTCTAGCGCATCACCCCTCCTACACATGTTTGCTGTAGCCGAGCAAGATCCGGATTATACACCCCGAAAACGGTTAAAAGGTGCTATGCATCCCATTGTTTGGAAAAATAATTAGCCAAAATAAATAAATAAAATTTCAGTGACTGATGACCATAGTAGTTTGGTCCCTTTTAAACCCCAACCATCCAAAAATATTCAGCCTACTTGATGTTAAATTAAAATCATTCACGAGAACAAGAAAAACAATTAGCTTATTCTGACTAACTTTCTCGTACAATTGACAGCACTGCAAACGAAATAGGAAAATCATGTCCTCTTAATCGAGTTGTACATGTAGATGTACATGTAACGTTTCGTTATCTAAAGGGATATTTTCAAGGCCAAATTTTTTCTTAGTTTCAACTCGAGGTGGTTGTAATTTGTAGTCGAATCGGTGTAACATATTGCGGCATCGGAAGCCTCCGATTGCGCCCACTTGAAACAGCGTTCCGCTTCCACGCGCCGTACCAAGTAGCTTACGCCAACGACGGCTTACGAGGGCGCCGTGAATGCACATGAGCACCCAGCCGACGAAAATAACGTGTCCCCTACAGAGCCACAGCACTGAAGAGTTTACAGGAAATAACATTTGACTTATCTGCCCATTTGTGTTCGTCGATTGAATGTATATACATCTTGTCTAATATCTATATGGTTGTGCTTACGATTGTATCTTTAGGACTTTATGGCTATAGTATTCGGGGCACACAAATACACAGAAATTGTACTACAGCTGCTTCAACATACTTCAGTCAAGTAAATGTATATTCTCAGTATATATAGCATTTATTATATTGGTGTGGTGTCTGTTCTTTCAGACATGTCCGAAAGAACAGACACCACACTAATGTAATAAGTATTTAAACGCGAAGACTGCGTTAGCTTCAGTTACTTCACCGCAGATGCGGTCATACGTTCAAACTCGCACGGGAATCCGTAATGGCGATTGGAAGAGGGCATGGACGATAGGAGGGCTACAGTCACAGCGTGCGACTTGTGGGAGTTTGAGACGGACGGAAGGCAAGCACGTGTAGCCAAGTGGTCATTCTCGGCCGGTCCGCCGTAGCGGCCGGACGCGTGAGCGGAGCGGGTTAGCCGGTGCCGTTCGCCTTCTATTTACTTCGCGCGCGCTTCCATATTTTGATTTGGTAATGGAGTCACAAGTGCGAAAGTACACATTAAAGTTCAGTTTTAGTTTTGGTGTTCCACGACCGAAGATCTATGAGTTAGATGACTGGTTTCACGGAACATTCAACGTACCTGAAGAAGATCTGTTTGGAATGGCCTACGATTTTGTAAGCAACGTCTACACAGTGAAGCTGAGAAACGATGAGCTGTGCCGACGGATCATGGACAAGACCAACGGAACTGCGAAGTACAAGGCATCGAATGGCGAGGTGAGTGACGTTACAATTACGTATGCTGGGCTCGGCCATCGGACCGTAAAAGTACATTTACTGCCGTTCGAAATTGAACTGAATTATATTAAACAGGCCCTTTCCAAGTGCGGTACCGTTTATACTGTAACTGCTGACCAATGGGGTGGCAATATGCATTATAGACAACGGTGTACGGTCTGTTAAGATTGATTTGGAATCCCACATTCCATCTTTCGTAAACGTGTGTGGTTTCAAGGCCCTTGTTGTCTATGAGGGACAGCCTCGTACTTGTTCTGCGTGCAACGTGCCAGGTCATCTTAGAGCAGAATGCCCGCATAGGCGGCCTGTTCAGCTCCCTGTCGAGAGAGACGCGGAAGGCGGGCAGCGCGCTCAGTACGCCACGGTCGCCAGCCGCCTGCTCCCGCGTAAACACGACCCTGCTCGATGACGTAGTACTCGCCGCCGTGGCAGCCGCATTAAAAGAGACGCGACCAAGTACACTTGCTGTTGGAACTGACGTATAAATGACTGACGCTAGTGCAGCCACTGACACGAACCCACTAAGTCTTGGGGTTCCACAACAAAATAATAATGCCGACAATACGACCCCTGAAGTAGACACTAATAAAAATACTGCAGTGGCAGAGGACGCGCCTCGTGCCCCCTTGGACACGTCTGCTGATGAAACTCGCGTTCCTCGCAATGTATGTTTGGAAAACGCAAAAAGCTCCGTTCCCAACGATGAGCAAGACCCACCACAACTTGCAGTAAATCTTCCAGATGCCAAGGAAGCACGCAACGAGGATTCAGTTGTTAACGACCGTAAAGGTTCGACCTCCAAAAAATCAAAAAAAGCCTCATCTGAATCGCAGAAAGAGTTGAAAGGCCAAACTTCACCGGAAAAAAGAAAATCCGTGTTGCTCGTGGTGGCGCTGCCGAAGTCTTAAGTCAGTTACGCCCGATCGCAAAACAGGTCGCTAAAAACTAAAAAACGACTCTAACAAAACAGAAGTACCTGCGTCCACCACCGTAGGTAGCAGGGTCTTGGACGGAGACTCAAACAAAGCGTTAGCTGACTTCTGGGGACAAGAAATGGAAACAAATGAGGGCCCAGCATAATATTCCGTGTTTGTGTGCGTAGGTGAGTGTGGTGTCGCACAAGTCCAAAGTGTGCGCCACCTACTTTCGCCGCGCGCCGCCATGCACGCACGGCGCGGCGTTCTTACATCAGCCACGAGCGCCCTCTGTGACAACTCCGCTCGTGGCCACCACTGAACGACATCGTTCACTTGGGACTGAAATAGGAAACAGTTAACACTTCGTAATCAGATAGGCACCAGTGAAGACTTTGCTATCGTATAGGCACTAGGCAGGCCTCTAACTCAACTATGTATCCGCATTCTGCAGTACTGATCTATGTAAAAGTTAAGTATTGTATACATATTGTGCAATATATATCTCGTTATAATTTACTCTAGTGTTTCTAGTTTCTTCTGCCCACTGGCTGCTCACCTCCGTACCTGCACAAGCGTGCTATCCTTATTCCTGTGTCGGACTCTGTCTACTCGGCCACCGACACCTACGACGGAAACAAGACACAAAAGCGGCGACGAGGCTGGGACACAAAAGTGAGTGTGTTTGATATAGGCGCATTTTATGTTTTTAACTCTTCCTCAAAGAATGAACTATACCTTCACGTATAATATAACTACCATCAACATCAACAGACCCGGCCGCGGTGGCCGAGGGGACTGAGGCGCTCCAGTCACGGTCTGCACGGCCACTACGGTCGGGGGCTCGAATCCCCCCTCGGGCAAGGATATTTGTTCCGTCCTTAGTATTAGCTAGTTTGTAAGTAGTTTGCAAGTTTAGGGAGTGATGACCACGTAGTTAAGTCCCATAAGCTATACAAACATTTGATTTTGAACATCAACAGAATTCAAAGTGAGGTTAAATTGAGGGCGGTCACAGACGTTTTATACAGCACCAACGTAGACATAGGGCTATTACAGGAGGTGTGTGTCGAACCTAACATAGCAGGATATGTTACCATAGCGAACATCAGCAAAGGAGACCACGCAGGCACCGCAATATTATTACATAAAGGCATTCCTCATACTAACACAGTACGGCTTACCAATGGTAGAGGCATCTCCTGCACAGTCAATGGCGTTCAAGTCATATGTTTGTATCCAACGTCAGGTAATAATCGTCGACAAGAACGCTCCTCGTTTTAGAAAAAATGATGCGCCTTTCTTAATTAATGGGTGTTCTGAGAACCTCGTTGTAGGAAGAGATTTCAGTGTGTCATCTCAGCCAAAGATCAAACACCAAACCTCAATAAATGTTTAGGACTTGACCATCTAGTCCACGGGTTAAAATTAATCGATACGTGGGAAAATGTTTACGGGGACCGCATTGCTTTCACCCACATCACCGGCAATTCCGCCAGTCGGATAGACCGCATTTATGTATCGGACGCTCTAAGATGTAAAGTAATGTACAGTGACATCGCGCCGGTTTCTTTCTCAGACCATAGTGTCCACCAGTGTTACATAAACCTACGTCGACCACAAGTATACCGTTGGAAGTTTACTGGAAACTGAACACCAGCTTGCTGCAAGACGAACTGTTAGATGAAGAAATCGAACTGGCGTGGACACAATTAAGACGTTCCCGGTCGCAATACAGGTCGACTATCGAATGGTAGATGTATAAAGCCAAACCTAAACTTCGGTCCACAGCCAAACGATATGCATACCAAAAGTCTTATTGGCACAAACAAACCATCGAATTTTACTTTTCAGGTCTCCGTGAAATTTACCACTCCACCGACCTCACACTTGATGATGCCTACGGGCGCATGAAAAAGTATAAAGCTAGGATCACAACTTTGTACCGGAAGCGAATTGAGGGCACTATATTACGATCGCAACCCAAGGATGTTGCGTCCGAAGAAACAGCGTCTCTTTACCACACACTTAGAACAGTACTACGTGAAAGAGCCAAACTCATAGAAGCGATTGATGATGCATCGGGGATGGTAGCCAATAAGCAAAAGGACATTTCATCTAGAGTATGCAGCTATTATAAAGACTTGTATGACATGCAGGAGAATAACGATACGCTATGCAACAGTGTCGTAAGCGAAATAGAACCCGTCGTGTCAAATGACGACAACCTGTCTTTGGAGGCACCGCTTAGCGAAGAAGATATCAAAGAGTCAGTCTTCAATGCCGCAAACGGAAAATCACCTGGACCAGACGGACTTAGCGCCGAATTTTACAATCACTACTGGTCTATACTGGGCCCCACGTTAACCCAGCTCGCTAATGAAATGTGGTACCTTCCAGCTGTACCACATGAGCTAATGGATGGAATCCTAATCCCCTTACCAAAAAAGGAAAATAGTAAAAAGATTCAGGAAATGCGGCCTATCACCTTAATGCAGATTTTAAAATTATCACAAGGAGCATTAAACAACGAATGCACATAACAAACAACCCGGCGCTTTGCTATTCCTGGACTTCGAAAAAGCATACGACCGCGTGAGTCACGACTACTTGTTCAGGGTTATGTCGAAGATGGGTTTTGGACAACGACTTCTCCTCTTACTTAGGAACTGCATCTACAATGCATCGTCACGAGTGCTGATTAATGGACACCTGATCAACCAAATGCCAATTAGGAGGTCTATTAGACCAGGCTGTCCGTTGTCTATGGCCTTATACGCCATGGCGGTTTAACCCCTGCTTGCCAGCATCAGTCGCACAGTTTCTGGAATTAAAATAGGAACGGAAGAAGCGGTGTGTATCGCTGACGACATCTGTCTTGCAGTGTCATCTACAGAGCATTTATCCACAGTGAGGGACCTCGTCAATGTTTATAATTTGGCCAGTGGAGCCAAATTAAGCAATAAGAAGACAACGTTGCTCCACATAGGAAGAGGCATTGGCAATACCAACCACCTTGACTGGTGCGAAACGAGAGCTCAACACAAATCCCTTGGCGTCTATTGGAGTGCTACACCAGACGTTATGGCGACAAAAAGATTGGACGGACATGTTGCACAAAATCAGAGCAACAACACAGATTTTTTCAGACAGGGATTTGGACCTTCTGCAAAGAGTACACACCGCGAGAATATCCATTGCGAGCAGGATGCACTATCTCGGCCAAATTATACCTATTTCTGACCACCTTGCAGACAGTGTACAGAAGGCGTTATGTTGGTATGTTGTAAGAGGCCATATCTTCAAAGTATGCTTCGACACCCTGATCTTACCAACATCAAGAGGAGGACTAGGACTAGTCAGCGTAAGACACAAGTGCCGTACATTATTGATTAGTCGTATTTACAAAACGATCAACAAACAGAGACCCACTATAACCAAGTTTATAATGTCCCGCTGGAACCCCCGTAGTATGATGCCACACATTCATGAAAACATGATACCGTTGACTTATCGCCATATCAGGATTTACTACAACGAATTCAGTTACATACAACATGCGACCAACATTGATCTGCCATATACTAATAAGAAATATACAACTCTATCACGACGAATGGAAGAGAAAACAGGGTTACCACAAAATATCCCCATGCACAGTGGAACATTATTTGGAGAAACATTCATTGCCATGTATTGCCATCACGCATTAAACTACGTGGTTTTTAGTAGTGAACGACAAAGTTCCCACAAATGAAAAGCTCAACAACATCCACCTGTGCCCATCACCACCCTGCGCACAAGTGGACACGCTACTGCACAGGTTCGCCTGCGGCACCGCTGGCCAGATGGTGACGCACATGCGATGCAGACTGGCAATCATTGACTGCACGACGCCGCAGAACGTTGATATCACCAAACTTATCAGACCGGAGAAGCTAAGATACCTAGAAAGAAAGACAATGTGGCTATCTGGTTTCTAGGACACATCGCTACTTATGTCATTCATCACCGACATGCAACGCTTGCAGAATATAGAGCGTACCTAGAATATGAACATGCGAAGTTACTACGACTAAGACACTATTTCAATACATACGGTAATATGCTGAGAATCATGGTGCAGACTTAACGTAAAGCTAAATCTATGATGTATTCGTTATGTAACTGTTTCAATATTGTGTGTAAAACACGGAAATTCCAGCGCTATGTGCTTTCAGAGCTATGAGCAGAACCATGCAACACAATCGGGAAACCGACGACTCAGTACGACAAGAAACGGACCGCTTATAATATTATTCGAGAGGACGAACTCTAAAGCAGACACTGCGCTGAGAATAGATCGAGAAGACGCATTGAGTTAGTCTTCATTTTTGTTATTTTCTTCACTTCCTTGAGGAGATAAAGATGCAAAACGCAATTTATTTGGCAAGGAGCCACACATATTTATTTGATTTCTTTATTTTGCGAGGAAGGCAAGTCATCGGAGTCGACTGTCTGCAAACGGAATACGCAGAAAAGTAATCAAATTCTGACCAAATAAAAATAAGAAAAGGCTAGAGAAGCCGCCGCCGCCGAAGGCGATAATGGTGAGCGCAAAGCCGGGCTGAAGGGGTGGTAAGGAGGCAAAAACTTAAAAAAAAAGTGGTTATGGCGACGCCGGCCCGAAACGGGAGACTTCGGTTCAATTCCCGGCCCGGCTCACGTTTTCACTTGTCGTCATTCTTTCATTTCAATGCCCTGAAGCACCCACTGTCATGCCTTTCCTTCCTAAACCTTATTCCTTCCCCTACTTAATCAATAATTTGCAAATATAAAACATTGTTTTTAATCGTCTAACTACGAAAGACGGATATAACCGTCCGCCACGTTCTGACGTTCTGTGGGTATTAACTCATGGGAATGACGAGATTTTGTCCTGAGATTGCTACTGTGGTATTAGATGAGCTTTGCCCATTATTTTTTATTATTAATTTTTTATGTTTGTAATCCCATGGACTACTTTAACTTAAAAAGGAAGGACGAAAAACACACCCACGCTCGAGGTAGAACTCTAACCTCCGACGTGGAACGGCCGCGTGCACTTTAGCAAGGTGCATCAGTGCACTCGACTATTCCGGCGCGGCTTGGTACACTACATGACAGCTCTCTTCAGGCAAGATAGCGTATTCTGGGCTAATTATAACAGTTTGCTCTAGCCCACGCGACGACAGTTTACAGCTGTGTTATTGAGTACAATGGCGAAAATAAGACGTTTATCAGATTGAGAGATAGATCAGCTGCCGTGGCGGATCGTCCAAGCGCATTGAGGCGCTATGCTACGATGCGCGTGGCCGTTCCCTGTCGGGGGTTCGAATCCCCTCTCGGGCATGGCTTTTTCTGCCGTCTTTAGTAGAATCTACTTCATAAGTAGTTTGTAAGTTTACGGACTGATGACTCCGTAGTTAAGTCCCATAAGCTCTACAAACATTTCAACATTTGATTTGATAGATCAGCTTCTTTTATAAAGTGACGATTATTTCAGTGACAGGTCTGAGAATTTTCCAGACATGGATTATGAGGCTAGTGAAAGTGACTTCGAATTCAGAAACAACTGACGGCATGACACTACTACAATAGACGGTACCTAGTGCATTACTCACAATTCGTAATCAACATTTGTTCAGTGGTAGTACTTGTGCAGTTATGCTTCTGAAAGAATATGATGTGATGACTTATTTTGAGTATATTGCGGATGATGGTTTGTGAAGAATAATAGCTGAAAAGACTAGCTTACACGCACAACAGTTCACAGCTTCTCATCCAAATATAGCACCACGCTCCAGGATTCGCATTTGGCAGGATACAACGAGTGACCGAGCGTGGCGCAGTGGTAACGGACTGGACTCGTATGGTGGTTCAAATCCACCTCCGGCCATCCAGACTTAGGTTTTCCGTGATTTACCTAAATCACTCCAGGTAAATGCCGGGATGGTTCCTTTCAAAGGGCACGGCCGATTTCCTTCCCGATCCTTAACCAAAACTCCGAGCATTAGCTCCGTCTCTAGTGACCAAGCTGTCGACGTGACGTTAAACTATAAGCTTCCTTCCCTCCTTTCCCCTACTACGAGTGATGAGGTAAAAACCCTTACTGGAAGTCTCGTGCTCCAAGGAAATGTTCACAAACCAGAACACCAGGCGTACTTTTCAAACAGAAATTCGAAAACGAAAACATGAAGGAAAACTTATGTGTGGAAAAAGTACCAGCACCGGAGCGGCAGGGGGTGCCGGCACATATTGTTTTCTGAGGAAGGGCCGCTCGCGCGCTTACCTCGCACGAAAAGGGTTAATATTTTAGTGACAGTGTTACAGATAAACCTGCCAGTCTCTTACTCCAGTGCAACGTAGGGAGTTGGCCACCCGTAAAGTGTTTTATGTCCACTGCACATAATAACTACGTATCGACGAGTCAGCGACAATGGACAGAAGCACAAAACATATCATAGAAAAACTTTATATTTTTTACTAAAGTACTCTAATGCACGCTCAAAGAGTTGTTTAATGGCATTTTGAATGGAAAAAAAGACTGTCCTCGAATCTCTAACCGAGTGAGTTGCCGCAATAGTGGCACACTGGGCTCGCATTTGGGAGGACGGCTGTTCATTCCCGCCACCGGCCATCCACATTTACGTTTCCTGTGATTTCCCTAAATCACTCCAGGAAAATGCCTCGGCGGTTCCTGTGAAAGGGCACGGCCGATTTCCTTCCCCACCATTAGCAAAAACTATACGAACGTGTGCTCCGTCTCTGATGTCCACGATGTCGACGAGACGTTAAACCCTAATCTTTCCTTCTTTGTCCCGTCCGAATAACCGTGCTTGTTAATACACTCACTTCCGTAACGAGCAGTTGCACTGACCCCGGGTTCGAATCCGCCCGGCGGATTAACAAGGCACGATATGTCGGTCAGTGTGGATGTGGCTTTTAGGCAGTTTTCCACGTCCCACTAACTACAGGCAAAGTGACAATGATAACAGTTGCAACGTACCCGTCGTCGGTTTATTTTATATAACGTCGTGTCTGAACTGTGTATTTACCATCTGCCTATTTGCCCTGTAACTTGAGCACTGAAGGTGTCTATTGCAAGCTATTGCAATGCAATATGGCTCCCACACGTTTGTATGTGTAATGACTTGTCTACGCAGGCTTTATCCAGTTTGAGTACACATATGGATGGGTTCCCGCCACGTGCGAAATAAGCACGCCAGAGAACACCAATGAAATTTAAGAGTCATAAGATTGACCCGCGCAACGGATAACATTACAAACGCATTTGAACTAATTAATCGGATCCAATATATGTACTCAAATGGAACAGATACGTTACTCTGATGTTTATGCTCCAGTGCACCATTGCAGGCCACAGCAAGGACTTTAAGAATGGGATTGCTAGTACTGAATAGGGCCATATGAACATTTAGAAATTGCTTCGACACGCGTGTGGGATAAAAATCATTATTTATTAACAAATCCTTTAAAATGAATGCTTCATTGTGTGGATTTAAAATGCAAATTTTAGTATAAATGATAATTTAAATACGACTTTAGTTTCCATCATCTCATACTGCATACGAATGGGCCTCCTAGCAACTCCCCCCCCCCTCCAAGAAAAAAGTTAATCTCGTCACTCGCAAGAATATGAAAGCAAGAAGTATTCTCAGTTTGCCCGTTATGATTTATCACATTCACACAAGGCATGCAAAGGGAGAATTACTACGCGAGCCAACTAATTTGAATCCGCACGGTCGTTGCGAGCCAGGAGCAGCAAAGTGGTGTGAACGGACACATTGGTTAAATACACAAAATATTACTCGAGAATGGGATTTGCGTTACCGTCCTACTGATTACTACGAGAACATGTCAGGGGATCACAAAATATTACAATGCCCGTCGAAGTGGTGAACATGCGCTATCAGCGTGACCCCAAACAAAAACCAAGTTACTGAAATTTAATTTAAAATAATTACCACCACGATGAATCTACTCTTACTTCTACTGAATTTCGGTATGAGTACTTGAATACATCACGTCTGGCAACATTATTATTAGCCCGTGGGCCTATCATCATAGCGCACAATCATTACAGAGCAACCCCAACAAAATTTACGAAAATCTGCCAGTTAACACTAAATTGTACGTAATTACTATAACACTATTGCATGAGCAGGGTAAGGGATTGCAACAGACCCTCTGTTACCAGACGAACTATTACTGGCCATCGCGTGGCACAACGTACACCCTGATCACATTACACAAAGAAACCTTCATAATTCCGAGATTAAACCTTGACATTTATGCATTAAACATATAGAAAACACACGAGGAACAAATTTTGATTAATAAAAGACTACCATTGCACCAACTGGTCTCATAAACTACAATTTACCCATTTCGAGCGCAAGGTCCTAGTTACAAAGAAAATCACTATAAATTTGAATAAAACCCCTCCAAATGAATATATACCAGAAACAACTACGAAAATCCGTTCAACGCATTAATACTTCCCATGATAATTCAATAAATAACCGACTTAGCAGCAACTTTGACCCACGACAAAGCACACACCATCTCGATTTGATTCTATCACTTAAAATCCCCAAAAAATGTTAATACTGATACCTATTGATTACGTCCCCTAACAACCGGTGGTTAAAGCGTCACCATGAGAAACACTGCTGAAGATTCTCAAGAAATCGTTACCAAAATTTGCGCGACACCAGCGAGCAGAACTCCTCTCGTCCGCACTCCATCAGGCCAGGAACCGATCTCTTTCTCTCCCTAGGCGCCACCAGGGCCAACCGTCCCCTCTTCAAATTCGCGGAGGCGGAACGCCCTGATTGGCTGGACACCGAGTATCCGTTACTCCACCGCTTGACCAGATCGACTCTCTACTTCAAAGCTCTAACAAAACCTTTGATGCTAGGCAGTCCTTGCCGCCACTAACTACGTCGCCACAACGAAAGATTACAATATTGCCCATGTTACCAACACCCAAAGAAATGTTATTGCATTTGTTGTGACCTCGTCGCGTTTTGTTGTTTCTCGTCCCAGTCTGGTTGTCAAGAAAGGAACATGAGCAGGTATTGATGTCAACTGTAACAACTATTCAGATTAATAATACAAGTTTTATTGACTGAAAAGTATAATACTCAACTTTAGAACAGATGTTTGTTTCTTCTCTCTTCTCGCGGTGTCTTCCATATGATGCTAGCTGCGCTTTGACCTAGTTACTGCCCTATTTCTAACTTCGTAGCTGCCTTGCAACTGAGTTCTTACTAGTAACTGTCTAGTAACTGTCTGAGTTCTGAATAGTAACCGTCCAGACATATGTCGGCCTCGATGTAGCCGCTTGTAGAAGGCGTGCATCTTCGGTTACTCCCTCCAGGATGCGCGGCGCCTGCTTGCGGTTGGCTTTAGGTGGATCGCTGCCTTCTCCACGATCGTTCTGTTACGTCTGGCGTGTGGCGTTGACTTTACGCCACAACAACATTCCACTCGCAGTCCATAATACACAAGGGTGGGGGAAATATGAGAGTGACTTTTAACAAGAAAGGCACAAAATAAAGTGTAAACCTTCGCCATCTCTGTTTCTACAATAGCTTTTACAGTCTGCAACACCTATCACAAAGTGTTGCTGGCCATTATCAAGTGAATCAATTCAAATTTCATTCGTTAACTAGACAGAATGAGACAGCAGAGCAATGAAACGAAATGACAGTCTCGTTTCACAATGACAGTGAAGAGAACGAGGTGATGGAGGAATACGATGAGATGCAGCTGTAAAACGCACTCAGAGCTAAGAGTGCAGCCACAACTTGCCGATATACACAAATTGTAAAAATAATTCATATAATAATTAAGGACAGCAAATAACAGAGTTAATATAATATAAAGTGCTGCAATGTAGCCAAGCTAGAAACCAGCTTTGCACGTGAATGAATACCTGATATTAACGTATAAGATTAACAAAACCATTTCTCTCCTGTTAACTATGAATTACTGTACTGTGAGTGGCGGTCAATAGCTCCAGGAAGCCATTCCGAGGTATTCACCGCCAATCATAATCGGCGATGACACTAAAAAATCTTTTTATTCATACCTCAAAAAGTGTTGCATTATCTTGGATACGTGGTTTCCTGAACAATGGCGTTGATTTGTATATTTCAAATAAAAAGGAAGAGGGTGAGATAGTAGTGGACTGACAGAATATTGGAATAAATACGTACCCGGACAACACCGGACACTCCAAGTCTACTCAGCTGATCTAAATGAAATTTTGTGCAGTGTGTGTGATTTGGTCCAACTTAAAAGATAGGATAGTTTTCATCTCGATTAATAACCTAAATATCATTTCCATTGCAAATTCGATGTTTTTGCCACGGTTCGGTAAGCGTTCAAGAATTGGCGCTGTTTTACAGGATGAAGTCTGTGTGGTGTCGCACAAGTACAAAGGGCGCGCCACTTACTTTCGCCGCGCGCCGCCATGCACGCACGGCGCGGCGTTCTCACGACGACAGCCACGAGCGCCCTCTGCGACAACGCAGCTCGTGGCCACCACTGAACGAGATCGGCACTTCGGACTGAAATAGCAACGAGTTAGGACCTTCGTAATCAGACAGGCACCGGTGAAGACTTTGCTATTGTACAGGCATTAGGCAGGCCTCTAACAACTATGTATCAACATTCTGCAGTACTATCTAAAAGTTAAGTATTGTTACATTCTGTGCAATATATATCTCTTCTAATTTACTCGAGTGTTTATAGTTTCTGGCTGCTCCCCTCCGTACCTGCACCAGTGTGTCGGTCTCATTCCACTCGGCCACCGACACCTACGACGAGGCTGGGACACAAAAGCGGCGACGAAGTTGGGACACAAAAGTCTGGGCGAGCGACGAAGTGTTATGGCGGAGAACCCAAGGTCACGGATTTGAAACTCGCTGGGACCACTTTGTGCTTCTACTTAGACTTCTTCACTCAGAGGCTCAGCATTCATTTGCTGACTACGGGCTTGGCGAACCCGGGGTCCCGAGCTGTGGACTGTGTCGCGCAAACAGTCCGACACACCGAAAGCTCAGTGCGTGCTTCAACGACCATAGTTCGGCGCGACAATGGAACTTTGTACGTTTGAGAGTCCGGGGATCTCGGCTTAATCACCTAGGTTGCGAGGAAGGTACAAACCTCTCTCTCTCTCTCTCTCATATATAAACAACAACTCAATCTCAAGGTGTGCTACGTGCCGAGGAGATGCATGGCTGTTGAGGTTGAACAGTCGCTAGCTAGCAACCTCTGAGGAACCTGCCTCACCTCAGTTGTATAAGGCTTACCCAGACAAGCGGGGCTCTGCCTGGGTGGACGTATAGTTTCCTAGCTGCTCGTGGGAACACGACGGAAAGATCCCGTAACGTTGCCGGACGTATAACCGGGTCGCTAGGAGAGGTCGAGGCGAATACAATGCCATAGGAATACGGTCCCCAAACGTTCCCTTTCCTGGCCACACCATGTGAGGAACATTGGGGCCGACATCAGGGTGAGGCTTATGCTCCTAAATATCTGGTATGTAACCGCACTGGTGGGAAATCTTTTAAGACGACGAAGGCGTTATTTTTTGTCAAAAACTTGGAAGACGAATTTGGTGAGGTGGAAGGAATGTCAAAGATGAAACGAGCCAATAATAGCGTTACCGGACGCAAAACCGGCTTCTCTAAGCGTGGCAAGAAAGAATTTAATGTGACAACATATGATCCCAAGACATTCCCTTCCCTTGCCAACGCATGGGAGGAACATAGGGGCCTTAACAGATCAGAACCATACTCGGCACAGTATCTTGTGTGCACACGTTCAGATGGAGAGTCGTTCATGTCCACTAAGCCACAGTTATTTGTTGACCATCTTGAAGAGAAGTTTTGCGAAGTGGCATTATTTTCCAAAATGAGAAGTGGGGCTGTTCCCATACAGACAGCGTCCCAAGCCCAGTCGCGGGCACTGCTTTCCTGCGATAAGCAGGGTGATATCCCGGTTAGTATCACACCCCACAAGTTGTTAAACATAGTTCAGGGTCTAATCTATCATCGAGATTTCCCGTTCCAGAATGATGATGAGCTGCGAGCAAACCTGCAACGCCGAAGTGTTTACTTCGTCCGGCTTGTATATAAGGGACCGAAGGATCAGAGGGTCGCCACCGGTGCTTTTATGTTGGCCTTCGAAGGCAATACACTGCCTGAGAAGGTCAAGGTAATGATATACTGATGTGACGTAAAAGAATATATCTCTCCAACTATGTGGTGCTTCAGGTGCTGGAAATTCGGGCACATGTCCTCCAGGTGCACTTCCAGCCCAACTTGCAGGGAATGTGGGCGCCCGCACATCCGGACGACCCATGTACCCCACCTCCTCTTTGCGTGAACTGTGGGCAACATCATCTGCCATGCTCGCCGACCTGCACTATCTTACATCAGGAACGGAAAATAATGGAGATAAAGACACTGGACCGATAGACTTACTTTGAGGCGCACAAGAACCATGAACAACTCCACCCCATATGAATGGTCACATCTTTCGCTGCAGTCACGTCGTCACCAGCATCTTTGGTGACGACGGCACCATCAGTGCTACCTACCTCTGTGGGCCCTATGGGCCATAAAACTCACACTGCCCCCTTTTTGGGTGGCGGCACCTCTTCACTTATTGCTTCCCCAACACCTCCTGTGGGAGCAATCCTCCCCCCCCTCCCACATCAGGGAAACTAGTCACCACCCCCTAGCCAGAGAAGGAACAGTCTTCCCTGGCTCCTCTCGCCAGGGAGGGGTCACTGGAGACACTACCTTCAGATGCTTCCAAGAGTGATCCGGAGGATCCCAGCCCGAGGCTGAAGGATCTCCCTGCTTCTGAACATAGGGCTTCCTGATCTGCATCGGAACCCGAAACCAGTTCAATGAAGCCTTCACAGCCCTTCAAACCAAAAGGGCAGCGAGAGGCAAGGAAACCAAAGAAACAGAAAAAGAAGGAATCTCTGGTGGCTGCGACACCACAGCTACCCTCATCTTCTGCTTCAGAAGATGAGGTAGAGATCCTCACATACCCCGAGGATCTCACTAAAACTGGATCGCCAGAACCCATGGTTCTCGATCCTGCAGATTCTGAGGAGAAGGCAGCAAGTGTCCTTCCGGAATAAGCTGCTTATACCTCACATAAGACTGATGACCTAGCTGTTTAGTTCCCTTAAAACAAACAAAACAACCTCACATAATGGCTATTCAGCTTGGTGCAAAAGAAATCCTGTAGTGGAATTGCGGCAGTTTTTTTCCACCATCTGGCTAAGCTGCAGCAGTCATCGTGCCACTACTCGATGCTCTGTTTAGCCCTACAGTAAACTTCGTTTCCTGTCGAGAAGACCCCTGCCCTTCGAGGCTATAGGGGCTATTTTGAAAATCGTTCTGCCTATGACAGAATTTCTGGTGGAGTTTGCATCTACCTCCAGAGGCAGTCGCTGTTAGGCTCCGGGCATTGCAAGGTTTTACTATATGTTCTGTATATCTTCCACCAGATGATGATGTCTCTCATGTAGACCTCGTTGCCTTGGTCGCCCAACGTCCCCTACCCTTTCTTCTTTTGAGAGATTTCATCGCCCACCACACAATCGCCAACATTCTCCTCCAAATGCAAGAATATATTGTTGACTCCCACTTACATAGGTAGAAATGATCATCAGAATAAAATACGAGAAATCAGAGCTCGAACAGAGAGATTCAGGTGTTCTTTCTTCCCGCGTGCTATTCGAGAATGGAATGGGAGATAAATAGTATAATTGTGGTTCGATGAAACCTCTGCCAGGCACTTAAATGTGATTTGCAGAGGATCCCATGTAGATGTAGATGTCTGTCGATGTCGGGCGGTACATCCGAACCCGAACTGTGTTTGGTTGATGACATGCTGCGTGTCGAAGAGCCGCACCAAGTTTTAGGCATGTTGTTTGACGACCGTCTCACCTTCGCCAACTCAAAGAAAAGTGCTGGCGGCATCTCAGCATCCTGCGCTGTCTCGGCAACACTGTTAGGGGAGCTGCACACCTAACGCTCCTGCGACTCTGTCAGGGCCTCATTCAGTCACGCCTCGATTATGGATGTTTATGATTCGGCCGCGCCTTTAGCACTGCTGGAATTGGATCCAAATTTACATTGTGGTATCCGTTTAGCGACAGGGGCTTTTCGCACGAGCCCTGTGACAAGCCTCCTAGTCGAAGCTGGGGTCCTACCCCTGCGGTTCCGCCGGCAACACCTGCTATCTTCATATGTTGCACATGTTCAGGCCTCGCTACTCCACCCGAACACTTGCACCGCAAATATTTCGGAAACGGAAAGTGCGATTGATGTGCGATTGGTAGTCAGGGGCTCGTATTTTTAACCAACAAACAGATTGTAGTATTACTTAGAAAGTGTACTTTTTATGTAAATGTACAGTTTTTTAAATGGAACAATGGTTGTTTCTATCGTGCACCGGAATTTTTGACATCAGCTGCGTAAAAAGAATTTTGTTCCAATGTTTGTATAGTGTATGGGACTTAACTACGGGGTCATCAGTCCGTAAACTTACAAACTACGGGGTCATCAGTCCCTAAACTTACAAACTACTTATGAACTATTTACGAACTAGGACGGCACAAATATCCATGCCCGAGGGGGGATTCGAACCCCCGACCTTAGTGGCCGTGCAGACCGTGACTGAAGCACCTCAGTCCCCTCGGCCACCGCGGCCGGCCAAAGAATTTTGAATGACATTTTTATCACGATTCGTTTAGCAGCTACAATCGTTCAAAGTTTCGGGGGCGCAGGCTGCGATAGAGTAGCTGATTGGCCGAGTGGTTAGCCCCTGGGGCACGGCCCACTGTCTCATGTCCACCAGCCAGTCAGATACGCTGTCATAGCCTCCGCCCCCAAAACTTTGATTGTAGCTGTCAAACTAATATTATATTATATAAAATGTAAAATAGCAAAATTACGTAATAATAGAAGCAGCGCTTTAAATGAGAAAGAATTGAAATTGAAATGTCCAAACTAAATTAAGAAAAGAGGTATTCACCCCAGAATATATTTAACGCTAAGAAAGGTAGTCTCATGCACTATTTTCATAGATATGAACGCAATTTTGTGATGAGCCAATGGCTCAGCAGGGTAATCTACGCCTACCTAATGGCAAGTTGCCTATTCGTATTAGGAAGAGACGGATGAACGTACTGGAGAGCAATTTAAAACACTTCTTGTCAGTCTTGGTTACGTTGCGTTGATTTAACGCACGAGGACAGACACCCCTCGAATCAGAGGAGCAAAGAAAACGGGCATAGAAATGTGAACAGCGCAAGCCATTCAGGCAGCGGGAGCCCCCCCCTCTCCCCCCACAGCAATCACGGCCGCCTGTAACTCGGTCGACAGACGTGCTGCGCCCACACCCCTTCCAACTCCGGTGGTATGCAATATAATAGTTCGGCACCCCAGGGGAATGTCCTAGAATTTCGCAGCACGGTGCCTGCGCACGGCATTTGCGGTGCAAGCACTGCTAAGAAGGGTTCTTGGACCTGGCTGCGTAATTGTATATCGTAGGGTACGCCAGCGCTACAAGAATAAAGCTTTATTTTCCATTGGAGCAACCTAAGGCCTACATGCAGGTTCACCTACGAATATAGTATGCTATCTGAAAACCCAGCGTTGTCCTTGAATTAGTACTTCTCCTATTCCTTCTCTCTCTCTGTCCTCTTCTTTTTTCTAAAACATGCTGTATTTATCGAAGTATATATAAGAAATAAGGCTGTCTTGCATAATGTACAAAATTTTAAGTGCAGTATCCAAACAAAGAAAGATAGTGATCAAAATACAAATGACACATAAAAAAGTACGATCTGATATTTATTGAGTTATATGTTGCACAATGTTCATTTGTATAAGTACTGTATGTCTGTAAAATCTGTTGCGAATACAATTGGCAGTAAAGAAGTAATAGACGGGTCGGTTTTCCATGTACGTTACTGTTTATGTGCTCACATCTCATTAACTACGTGTCGTACTGTGGTACAATTTCGATGGTCTATTCAGCTATATATGTGTAAAATTTCCTGCGGCTACAATTTGTAGTGTAGAAATTATAAATTGCAACGTGATACCGAATTTCTTAGTTTTAGTCCATGAACAGTGGAAAAGTAGTGAGGCAGAAACTTTTTCTCCCTTCATCATTATACTGTGGTTGTCAGCGAGAAAAAATAAAATAAAGGTTTGAAATCATCATTAAAGTTTCTTGCAAATCGCTGAGTACTCTCATTCTTATACAGTGTATGAATGAAGTCTCGTCGCATTATGTGGCAGTCTTTTGCGATTCCTATTATTTATGACGTCATATCTCCTGAACCATGTGTCGTATGTGAATCTTAACCTTGCAGCAACTGTTACCTCACGGTAAGGAATATGTGTATCAAATTTGGTTGAATTCGGTCCATTGGTTTATGAAGAAATGTGCAACACTGTCTCGAGATGTAGCAGTTTTTCTCGCATTTCATGTTAATGACATCATACATCGTGAACTGTGAGTTGTACTTGATTCTTACAGTTACGGCGACCGTACTCATGGATTGAAGCTTACGTGTGCAAAATTTCATAAAGATTCGACAAAAACTGTATATTGGTATGCAATACGTAGATACAAATAAACACACAAACAGAGAGTCACTCTGCTTTATACATAAAAATGGAAATACGACATAGACTAGAAACTTTTGTATGTTAAAGAATTTCCCTTCAGATTTACGCGAGCTGAAATAAAATAATAAACTGTTCATTCTGAAAAAAATAAAGTTGTATTATATGCTGCATAAAGCGACTAATGTATTAAATTTCTAAAACTGGTGTTGCTCAGGTATTTCAAATATTCAAATGTTTGTAAACCTAAGGGACCTAACTACTGACGACATCGATCCCTAGACTTAAACTAACTTGCACTAAATTATGCTAAGGACAACAATCATACCCGTCATGAGGGAGGACTCGAAACTCCGACTGGAGCGGATGTATAATCCGTCAAGTGGCACCTAAGATTGCGCGGCAAATCACGCGTGGCGTACGGGTACTTTTTTATTCCAATATCAGTGGCTCCGCGTCCTCTTCCTCTCTTGTCAATATTCTCCGCCGTCCTCTCTCTGTCTTCATACCTATGTCGGGTCCTCCTCCTCCTACTCTTCCGGGAGTAACCGAGCGATCTGGAGCGCCATGTTGCGGATAGCGCGGCCTTCCGCGTCAGAGGTTCCAATCGTCCCTCTGACATAGATGTTTGTGTCATTTTTATTATAATTTAGTTTATAAGTAGTTTGTAAGTTTAGGGACTGATACCCATGCAATTACGCCCCATACGCTTTACAAACATTTGAACTGCTGCTGCTGGCCTCTATCCACTTCTCCATTCCATTAGCCTCCCCGGTCTCTACCAATCTCGTCCTGCTTCCTCTCTGTTCCTCCCCTCCGCCCCTTTTATATGAAAAATGTTCAGATTTTTGTAAACCCATTGGACCAGACTCATCTGTCGTCAAGAACTCGTATTGTTAGCCAATAAACAGATTGTAAAAATACCTAGAAAGTGTATTTTTTATGCAAACATACAATTTTTCAAATGGAACAATGGTTGTTTCTATCATGCACTGGAATTTTTGATACCAGCTGTGGACAAAGAATTTTGAATGACATTCAGTCAAAAAAATGTTCAAGTGTTTGTTAAGCTTATGGTACTTAACTGCGGGGTCATCAGCCCCTAAATTTACAAACTACTTATGAACTAATTTACACTATATTCAGAACAAACATCCATATCCGAGGGAGCATTCGAATTCCCGACGGGGAACGGCCTCGCACATCGGAGCATAGCGCCTCAAAGCTCTCGGCCACTCCGCCGCGGCAATTCCACCGCGGCCACTTATTTTAAGCAATATTCAAATTCCTACAAGTAGGATATACATTTCCATTTCTTGCTATAATATAAATAATAATGCTACATAAAATATAGTCGCGGCGGAATAAAAAATGTTCAAATGTTTGTAGAGCTTATGGGACTTGACTACGGGGCCATCAGTCCCTAAACTTACAAACTACTTATGAACTAGCTACAAGGACGGCACAAATATCCATGCCCGAGGGGGGATTCGAACGCCCGACCGTAGTGGCCGTGCAGACCGTGACTGGCGCGCCTCAGTCTCCTCGGCCACCGCTGCCGGCCCACGGCGGAATAGCCGTGTGCACTAAGGCGCCTTGATACGGTGCACGCGGCCGTTCCACGACGGAGGTTCGAGTCCTCCCTTGGGAATGGGTGTGTGTGTGTTGTTCTTAGGATAAATTAGTTAAGTAGTTTGTATGTTTAAGGACTGATGACCACTGCAGTCAGGTTCCATAACTATAAAAACATTTGATGATTTTTGGTAAACAGTATAATATATTCTTGGTCTGTTTTAAGTTTAACCAAAATAATGCTTTTCATTGAAGGCAAAGGAATGAGAATAAATTTTGGATATACACAATGTGACAGTAATTTCCTTTGTAAATTGTATTGTTTGGTACTACATCTGTTACATGTGTAAATAGACTTAACTACTATTACATTATCAATAAGATATTCGTTTAATTTGGTTACAGTGTATTATCTGGCGTTAGTTGATGGCTAAGTTACTTGATTTAATATGTCATGTAAGTTGGGAGCGCTCGATAAAAACCTGGAATAGTGTCACTCCTCATGCAGCGAGAGAAGAAGAAGTGACACATTTGCAGTTAGTGTTACATCTTATAAAATGATATTTATCAGAGTGATAAGGCTACTATTACGCACATTATTTTTACAGTGTTTCGTTAAACAGTCAAATATGTAGAGCGATACATTTCCATTTTCGTTTTAGTTCTGGAATCCTGACCTTACTTTCACTATACTTATGTAGGCCTATATGTAATTCGTCTTATTTTTTGTATGATTGACACAACTTCTGAGTCAATGCTTGCGTTAGTATCCGTGTCGTTTGCTGTGTATTACTGGTCAGTCTGCTGTGCAGTTCGGCTTATTTCAGCGTATGGTCTCTCCAGTTTGTATGCTGCATGAAAGTACACCCCAATTAACAGTCTCAATTATTTCGATTTTTCAGCGCCGTCTACCTGGTCCCATTGTCAATCAAACACACACACAAAAATGCATCGAAATCGGACCAGCGATTTTATAGGATTTCGGTGACACACACACGGTTCTTTCAACAAGTTTGTTGCATCAAAAATGTTCAAATGTTTGTTAAGCTTATGGGACTTAACTACGGGGTCATCAGTCCCTAAACTTACAAACTACTTATCAACTACCTTATACTAAAGACGGCACAAATATCCATGCCCGAGGGGGGATTCGAACCCCCGAACGTAGTGGCCGTGCAGACCGTGACTGAAGCGCCTCAGTCTCCTCGGCCACCGCGGCTGTTTGTTGCTTCGTGCCCTGTTGCTACAAACATGATTGTGGTTCGACTTTTTCGGAGCATTTTCCTGAAAATATTACAAAGAACAATTAGAATTAAAATGAAGAACAGGGTAATTTTATAAAGAACGGCTATTTCGTATGTAAATTTTGAAAATATTTGTAACGTCTACGTATACTTTAAATGTTCAAAAAGCTAATTGAACTTAACTGCGGGGTCATCAGTGCCTAAACTTATAAACTACTTATGAACTAGCATATACTAAAGACGGCACAACATCAATGTCCGAGGGGCCGGCCGCGGTGGCCGAGGGGACTGAGGCGCTCCAGTCACGGTCTACACGGCCACTACGGTCGGGGGTTCGAATCCCCCCTCGGGCATGGATATTTGTCCCGTCCTTAGGATTAGTTAGTTCATAAGTAGTTTGTAAGTTTAGGGACTGATGACCCCGTAGTTAAGTCCCATAAGCTATACAAAATGTCCGAGGGGGGGGGGATTCGAACACCCGACGGGGAACGGCCTCGCGCAACGTAGCATAGCGCTTCAATGCGCTCGGCCGCTCCCCCGCGGCTACATATGCTTCTACATAAATACTCTGTACATTAAAGTGCATGACAGACGTTTCTACATCTCTACCATCTCATTCTCTAATAGCACGCGCGACAAAGGAAGATCTCTTATTTTATTGTGATTATCATGTCTCCCTATGCTAACAATATATGTTCGAATTCGAGGGAGAAAGTTGCTGAAAGAAATTTCGAAAATAGATCTGGCCGCAACGAATAACGCATTTCTTTTAATGATTTCAATCCCAGTTTGTGCTTCATTCCCATAACACTCTCCCCCTGTATCGTGGTAAAGCAAAACGAGCTGTCCTTCTATGAACTTTCTCTGCATCGTCCGTCAGTCATACTGGCTAGGGATTCCACAATGCGCAGCAGCACTCCAAAATATGATTCAGTGTAGTGTTGATAGTTCTTTGCTGAACTGTTGCATGTTCTGCCGATGATACGTAGCCTTTGATTTGCCTTCCAAACGAAATTTTCCGTGTGTTATGTCCAATTAAGATTGTTCGTAATTGTAATTCCTAGGTATTTCGTTGAATTTCATCATTATTGAGAGCCAACTGCCAATTTTTGCACCATGGAAACATCTAAATAGGTTTGCAGTTGTTTTTGACCCCAGGTGACTTTACCAAGCGATAGATAACAGCACCATCCGCAAACAGACCGAAAGAGCTGCTCACATTGTCTCCTAAATCTAATATATAAAGCAGAGTGTCCGTATATTTGTACGTGTTGCATACAAATCTCCATTTTTGTTCCAATCTTTATGAAGTTTTGTATACGTAAGCTTCAATCCCTGAGGATGGTCGCCGTAAATGTAAGAATCACATACGATATATAGTTCTCGAGATATGACGTCATAAACCATGAGATGCGTGAAAAACTGCTGCATTTTGCGACAATGCTGCTAATTTCCTCCTAAACCATTGGACCGATTTCAACCAAATTTGGTACACACATTCCTTACCGTGAGGTAACAATTGCTGCATGGTTAAGAATCACATAGGGCACATGGTTGAAAAGATATTACGTCATAACCAATAGAAATCGGAAAAAATGCCATATAATGCGGGGAGACTTTCGAAGTACACTGTATGATAATGACGGTACTTAGCGACTTGCAACAAACTTTAAACATAATTTCAAACCTTTATTGAACTTTTTCTCGCTGGCAGCCATAGGAAAATAATAAAAGGAAAAAAGTTTTTCGCTTACTACTTTTCCGCTGTTTATGGAGTAAAACTACGTTTCTCGGTATGACGTTACAATTTATAATTTGAACACTACAAATTGTAGCGACAGGAAATTTTACAGACAGTATAAACATATATAGTTGAATGTAGCTTCTAAATTGTATCACATTCAGACACGTAGTTCATGAGATATGAGCACATAAACAGTAACGTTCATGGAAAACCACTCCATCCCTCACCGAGTTTTAATCTATTACTTCTTTACTACTAACTGTATTCTCAAGAGATTCTACCGACATACAGCCCTGATACAAAAGAATATATACATGAAAAATGGCAGGAATAAATAAACAAATACCCGGGCAGTGCCGGGTTTTCAGCTAGTCGTTTATAAAGGTAAGGAACAGTATGGAAGCTGTAACACTTCCCTGGGGAACGCGATATCACTTCTGTTTTAACTCGAGTACCTCAATTACTACGTACTGTGTCATTTCTGACAGGAATTCGTGAAATAAATTGTACTATTAAGGAAACGTTTTTAGTCAAATATGATAATGACTTGGTTTGACATACTGGTATGACGCAAATATTTCAATTAGACGCCACTTCGGCTACTTGCGTGTCCCTAAACTACCTCAATTATCCAACCGCTAAAGGACACCCACAGTTGAACGTGGAATAGGAAGCACATGTTTTTCCAGGCGACTCCTCACGTCATTGAGAGGTGAAAGCCATGTGAAAATGCTGAGTTAAAACGTGAATGGTCCAAGCGTGTTGCTAACCCAAGACCTTCCGCTCTCCAGCCAAACGCTTTACCGCCTTATTAATATTATTTTAACTGGCGTAGGTGGGAACGTACTAGCGTGTCTCCTCGTTGAATGTGTTGATGTGTTCCAGCTGCGAGGTGGGTCATGGAAGGCGCTGCGTAAAAAGTTGGAAAATATTCCTGTTACCGTGGGTTACGGATTAACACGGAGTGTCCTTCACTGAGAATTTTGCAATATCCTAGGAGTGATTTCTCGTCAGGGTTAAAGACATATCGGATGGTGTGTCCATGAAGGCAGTTCACCGAGTGTGTTTTGTTCTGTGACTGACGTGTTCCCCGGGAATAAGAGCGTGTTGATGTCGATCTGAGCGGCTGTTTGGCGAGTAAGGAACGCCAAAATACACGCGCTAGCGTTCAAACTTCGTCTGCTTGACCACAGTGAAACCGGTTAGAGTCTGTGTCGTCCATTCTACAGTGAATTCAGAGGGGCGAATTGGCGAGTTGATTCCAGTGCAGTCACTGTAGGTTAACTCGTTTACAGTTCACCGTGAGATACCACGATCATTGGATGATTCGATAAAGCGTGCGTGGACCGCTTGCCATGCGTGCCGTCACACATACTGCGGATACTTAATCTCGATTGGGTTGGGTGGTCGTCACTGTTGTAGCAGATCAAATATCGTTTTCGTCTGTGACATATGAGCAAGTGATAAAGCTTAGTGTACATAACTGAGGTCCAGGCGGAAACGTCCGATACGACAGACAGAAGCTGGAATGGTCGATATCGTAATTAGGGCTGCCAAAGAGTCCGGAGCAAAGGCACTGAATTACGGTCCGGGGAGACTCTGTGGTCAGCGATGCCAGATGTTTCGCTGGGAGATTCCTACCACACTTATCCAACAGAGAACAGGAGACACACAGTTTAACGTGGAGTACCAATAACGTGTTGTTTCAGGCGACTCTTCATGACACTGAGAGGTGAAGGCCATGTAAAAACTGAGAGTGAAAAATCGAGCTAAATCCAAGAGAGTTTACAACCGAGGACCTTGCGCTTTCCACGCAAACGCTTTACCGGTAACCCAGTCACAAACTGAAGGTACTTGAACTTTTATGGGTACCCAATATAGAAAACAATATTTAATTTGCAATAAAATTGAGGTTATTCATCGAGATATAGGTTACGCTGTCTTTTAAGTTGGAGAAAATCACATACACAGAGCAAAATTTCATTAATATGAGTTCAGTTGTTTCGTAATCTATTGCGGACAAACATCGTGACAGGATTATAAAGATATGTGTCTCCGATAAACTCCGAAAGTACTCAAATCATCTTAATGATATTTTGCAGTCGGTATGTGATTTGGTCCAACTTAAAATATAGGATAATTTTTATCTCGATTAATAAACTCAGTATTAATTTTATTGCAAATTCAATCTTCGTTGTCTTGGGTGCGTAGGTATTCAAAAACTGGGATGGTTTTTCAACATGCAGCCTGAGCTAGGGGCCAAATTATCGGTTGGAGATCGAAAGGTAAAGGATTCTAAGCTCGCTAGGATCACAGATTTTTACATTTTGAGTTTTAACGTAGTCTTCACCTCTGAATGATGTGAGGAGCGCCAGAAACGACACGTGGTTCGGATTCAAATCAAACGTTCGTAAATGTACTATACCAAAGTGCTATGGTCATCATCCATAGACTTACAAACTACTTACTACTAAGTTACAATAAGGAAAATACACACACATCCATGACCGGAGGAAGCCTCCGGCGAGAACGGTCGCCCAGGCCGTGACATGACGCTTCAGACCACGCGGCCATTCCATGCGGCGGCTCAGATTCCACGCTAAACTCTGCCCCCCTCCCCCCCCCCCTTTATCGCGGTTGGATAACTGGGGTGGATTACGTAGATATTAGGCATCTAAGTCGAGTCCAGTCGAAACACTTGCACCAGGTCATTGAGCCACATGAAATTATTATTATATTCGATTCAGTATGTTTTCTTGGTAATACAATTTCTCTCACAATACACATTTTTTTCCCAATTTTCACAAGGAATAACTGCGTTTTTTTTAAATTCTTCATGTCTTTAAGTTTATTCTAATATTGCTGTATATTATTGATATACGGGGTGAGGCACTTAAAACTGGTTTTCGGAATGTTTTGAAAAATACAAATCGGATTAAAAAAACTTTCAATAAAAGTTGTTCATCTTCTAGAGGGGAGTCCATTAACATAAAACTCGACTCCACTGCACCAACTCCGGGGGAGGGGAGGGCTGTGACTTTGAAATGTTCAATACAAACCCCAATAGGAAATTTGGATTCTCCGTGAAAAAATATGTAACTTTTGTATGAAACACTGTTTACGTTTCATGAAAGATGATGCTCTAATTGTCAAAAATAAAAATAAGTTGAAAATTGTTGAAAAATGGTAATACCTCAAACAAATACACATCAGATTAGGAAAATCAAACTAAAGGTTTTGATATTTTTGGTAATGCTATCATGTAACACCTCCCACAATCTAATGAAGCACAGACTGTAATCATGATCTTAGTTTATGGTCAGACTGTTCATTGTACTTGAATAATTCGAACTGTACACATCTATACGCAATTTTTATCGAATAGTATTTTATTGTAGTCTATGAGGCTCTTAGAAATGTTGTAGATGCTCGTCAAAAGTATGATAATCTGTTTCGTGGTAATAAAGTTCCTTTTGCAAAGACTTTTTGCAGTATTGTCCAACTGTTTGCTGATAATGGAAATGTTGAACCTAGAGAAAGAGTCCGATGTCTATTTATTACAGATATTACCATTTTTCAACAATTTTCATCTCATAATTTTTATTTTTTGTCGATTAGAGCATCACCTATCATGAAACGAAAAAAATAAATGTTTCACAGAAGAGTTTCATGTTTCACAAAATGTTCAAATGTTTGTAAATCTATCGGACTCAACTGCTTGGTTATTAGTCCGTAACTTACAAACTACTTAAACCAAGGTAAACTAACCTAAGGACAACACAAACACCCATGCCCGAGGGGGGACTCGAACCCTCGACGGTGAACAGCCGCGCACTGCAGCACGGGGCTCTAGCGCGCATGACTAATCCGCCGCGGCCATGTTTCACACAAGAGTTAGGTTTTTTTACGGAGACTCCATATGTACAATAAAAAATGGGGGTTCCTAGTTAAGATTTCTAAGTCGCCTCCCCTCTCATGCCCCCAGGGCTGTACAGGCGGTCGACCTTTATGTTAATGGATACCTCTTTTCTAGGTGAGCAATTTTTATTACAACTTGTTTTAATCCGTTTTGTATTTATCCAGATATTCCTAAAAACAGATTTAAATTCCTCACCCTGCGTATAAAATTAAGTTGCTGCGCCGTGTCGGTTGGCTCACCACCTGGAGCGCCATGTCACGGATTGGTCGGCCGGACCCACCGGAGCCTCGAGTCCTCCCACGGCATGGCTGTGTGTATTTTGTCCTTATCACAAGTTAATTTAAGTTGCTTTAAGTGCTGTGTAAGTCTAGCGACCGATGACCTGGGCAGTTTGGTCCCTTAGTTACACAAACTTTGATCTCTGACCTTTCAGTTGCTGTGCTTTAATATCGCTAAAATTCGAAATGGCTTGACCGATTTGAATAATATTTGTTTTATTCCAATCGTTTTAATACAGGGGTGGTTTAGGAAAACAATAGAAAATACTCCATAAGAACAGCGAAAAAAAAAACTAAAAAAATCTCGAAATTGGAAATTTTGTGAGGAATGCATCGCCATCTCGGCTTAGATTCGTATTTTATAGGTGTCCCACAGTTCATCTGACAGCGATAAAATTTAGCACACTTTACCTTCAAAACAAGAAGAAAGACGTTGATTACATAAATGGCACAGGTACCATTCGTACCAACTTTGACACCTAGAGATTCACCCATTCAAATGCTACACAAGCTCGACATGGCTTATCTTCCGTGATCTATCGGGATTCGGTGATCGGTGTATCCGATGGGACATTTTAAAAGCAATAATTTTGAATTGTACCTCCCTTGCACCCTGAAAGCTTATCAATGCTTTCGCCTTTTTCGCCTTCTTCGGCTAGATTTCTTCGCTATTCTTTTAACAGTTTTTATAACATTATTGTTATTTTTAATTATTGTATTTTGTTTTGTGAGTGCGTCTTACTGCTTACTGCCGTCATCAAAAGTCATCTTCTCGCTTTATTACAGCTTACGCAGTGGATACCACAACCTTTCTCGATTGTTCTATATTTCTTTCTCAATAATGTCTTACTCATTTTCGCCTGCTCGTAACTTTGTGGTCGTCTGTCACGGTACGTACATTTTTTTTTCTTGAGCCACGTTCCCGCACAAGCAAATGTTCAAATGTTTCTTAAGCTTAAGGGACTTAACTACGAGGTCATCAGTCTTTAACTTACTAACTACTTATGAACTAGCATATACTAAAGACGGCACAAACATCCATGCCAGAGGGGGAATTCGAACCCCCGACGGGGAACGGCCTCGCGCATCGTAGCATAGCGCCTCAATGCGCTCGGCCGCTCCTCCGCGGCCCCGCACAAGCAGGGTCGGCTTTGTTAATCGGATTTGGCATGTTAATAGTTACGGGGTGGCCGGATACCCTTCCTGTCGTCACCCCATGCCCCCCGGGAGGAAATGTGTACCCCAAATGTTTGCGTATAGTGTTATATTTGTGAAAAGTGTTACGAAATGTTTGCGTAACTGAGGCGGGACTTCGGGACCAGCCCGGTATTGACGTAGGGGGATGTGGAAAACCGCCTAAAAACCATATCCAGGCCGGCCGGCACTTCAACCGCCTCCGTTAATTCACCGGGCGGATTCGAACCAGGGCCGGTACGCCTCCCCGTACCGGAAAGCGATGCGTTAGACCACACGGCTAACCGAGCGGGTATTTCCGTTTATAACGGGCGATACTTACAGCATATAATGTGCATATGTAAATAAATAAGTGCCTCTTCTGTGTCTTCTTGTACTTGATGTACTGCATTATGTACACAAAAGTATTAATTTCAGTTGATAATTAAATAAATGATAGTTGCTTATAAAGTAAATAAATCGATATTTTACAGGTATTTAAATCTTTCTCTTGGTCTTAAATAAATGATACTTGCTTATAAAGAAAATAATTCTATATTTTACAGGTATTTCAATATTCCCCCTTGGTCTTATCGTACTAATAACTTTTTCTTGTATACAAGAGTGAAGGACTTGTTGACATCGTCTACTCCGTTTCATTACTGTGCAGTGCTGTTTCAGGGTTCTGCTGTCCGCCTCCGTAGTCCAGTGGACAGCGTGGTTGGTTGCCACGCAGGGGGCCCGGGTTCGATTCCCGGTCGGGTAGGAGATTTTCTCCACTCGGGGACTGGGTGTTGTGTCGTCCTCATCATCATTCCATCATCATTGACATGCAAGTCGCCGAAGTGGCGTCAGATAAAGAGACTTGCACCAGGCAGGCTGAACACGACCCCAGTTGGGGTCTAACGGTCATAAATGCCACACGATCATCATCATCATCAGGGTTCTGCTGAGGCCTTCACGGCTACCGTAGCGGCCACGGTCCCACGAAGTCCCACCGCGTTTCACCCTCAGCAGCAGTCCCCTACTTTCGCATGCTTCTGTACCTTGTTCAGAAGTCATTATCCGACTCCTTGTGTCTCGAAAAGCATCTTTAGTCTGTTCCCAACATATTTTTGTGACTTTCCTTCCACTGTTCTTTTCAGTATTCGTTGTGTATATGCGCCCTTGTTATTAATTACATAGTTGTCAGTGTCCAAGTATCAAAAGTATTGCACCATTCCTCTATTAAGGTCCCTAAACTTACAAATTACTTATAAACTACCTTATAGTAAAGACAACACAAATATCCATGCCCAAGGGAGGATTGGAACCCCCGAGGGGGAACAACCTCTCGCATCGGAGCGTAGCTGCTCAATGCGCTCGGCCACTCCGCCGCGGCACAAACCGATTGCTGATGTTATCTACGGCAAGGCATCTATGACACATTGATATTATTTAAACGATATTATTTACTACTTGATACCACACGGCCTTCACATCTGTAGGCAATACTTTATTGTGTATAATTTTTCCAAATGGACTTACGGTTTTGGCTTGGGTACGTTTGTTCCATTTTATTTCGATTGTCTTTAGTTGTAAGGCGGTCTATGGTGTAGCTGCAGGTTGTTATTGTTTTACTTCCACAAAACTATCCAGGTAAGTTATATCTAGGAAGAAGTGTCGATCATACTTCAGCCTATGATTTAGTCTATTTATACGCGAGTTGGAATTTAAAAAGTGGCAACACTGCTGTGGAGACACAATGCAGTAGAATATACTATTGTCGCTGATAGCACACGTTGTTAACATACCTAGCTTACTTCGAGCGAACTAGCCCGTCCCACGTCACCGACGTGCGCACAATCGAGGGGGAGTGAGCGGTCTAACATAACGGTGACACTATATTTTCGAAACAGGAACAACGAAGTTGGATCAAGATTGAATGTGCCAGAGATCGTGCTGCACAACAGCGACCAGCTTTGCGAAACAAAAGGGAACACTTTCCGCACAACCCACCCATCATTTTTCATGACAATGCGCGGGCGCATACAGCTCAAGCTGTGGCTGCTCTGGTCGGTCGATGGGACTAGGAAGTACTGTACCACCCACAATATTCCCCGGACATAAGTCCTTGTGACTCTGATTTGATTCCGAAGATGAAGAACTGTTCGAGAGATTCGACAGGCAGTAAACCGCTGCCGGCCGCGGTGGCCGAGCTGACTGAGGCGCACCAGTCACGGTCTGCACGGCCACTACGGTCGGGGGTTCGAATCCCCCCTCGGGCATGGATATTTGTGCCGTCCTTAGTATTAAGTAGTTCATAAGTAGTTTGTAAGTTTAGGGACTGATGACCCCGTAGTTAAGTCCCATAAGCTCTACATTAAAAAAAAAAAAAAAAAAAAAAAAAAAAAAAAAAAAAAAAAAAGTAAACCGCTCCATTCGCACCATCAACAGAACAGGCTTTGCTAACAGAATACTACGACTTCCACATCGCTGGCAACGGTTTCTACACAACGCTGGTGACTACTTTGAAGGACAGTAACAGGTGCAAACGTGTAACGCTTTTGTATCGGTTGTGAATAAATAGGTGCCACTATTAAAGTTCCGACCCTCACATTTGCAGGTGGTTGCAAGCTTTCAGGTTGAATTGTCTTGAACAAACTGAATGTGATTCTATAGGGTTAGCTTTTTGTAATCTAAAGGGTTCCTTTAATAAAAAGGTGCCGAGATCTCCCTCCCTCTTCGCTCTTCAGGTTTCATGGTTATACTACTAGCAGCCAACCTGATAATCTCGCCCGTTCAGATGTATTTGCAAATTGTGGTCATGATGCTTTTTTATATTTGGATGCGTATTAGGAATATTGGCTCCACTTAGACTAACAAGTAAATCTACAGAATAGTACTCTCCAGTTTTTCTGAAATTTGGATATGTTACATAACATGAAAAACTAAGGCAAACTTATTTATTTTAGTGGCGGTAATACATATTTATGTTGTTAAACGGTTACTTCAAAATGGGGGCCATAATGGAAAAATTCCGGTAACTTAGAAATTAGCGAAGCGATTTTAATGATTTTTGTTATGGAAGTATCTTTTGATAAAAGACTAAAATCGGCCTTGGAAAATTGGAGGGTGTGTGAAAATTAGGGGCCAGCTACCGTGAAAAATACCAATGCTTTGCTACAAAAATTAGTTCTGATTTAATCGAAGTGGAATCTATTAAATCTTAAAAAGGAAGGCTAATTAGAGAACACGTATTTGTTTTTTTCAAATGTTTGCTAAGCTTAAGGGACTTAACTTTGTGGTCTTCAGTGCCTAAACCTACAAACTACTTATAAACAAACTTATACTAAAGACAGCACAAACGTCCATGCCCGAGAGGGGATTCGAACCCCCGATAGGGAACGGCCTCGCTCATCGTAGCATAGTGCCTCAATGAGCTTGGCCACTCCGCCGCGGTATTTGTTCTTTTTACGTGTAAATATTTGTAGGTAAACAACCATTATATTGATGCGCTCATTTGATATTGTCCATGTAACACCTCTTGAATCTTTATTTTTGCACTATTTCATCTCTGTAATATACCGGTATTTAAAGTCACTGAATCCGAATATGAAATCAGATTCTCAAAATTCAATATGGCTGACGCAGCATAGCGGACGCAAACTCGAAAAAATGCTTCAATAGGCATTAACTTGACATGCGACTTTCGAAATACTGAAAATCTGCTTTTGGAATTACACGAAATAAAACACATTTACATGTTTATTGATTTTAAGCGCCCGTGTTATCGGTATTACATTATTTTATAAATTGCTGAATTGACAATTAAATTGTTTTTTGTCATTTATGCATGTATGATATTTCTCTTACGGCGCACGGAGGCTACACAAGCCAACACGACGTATTCGTCCGATGTAGAGGTCGCACCGTCCACGGCCGTTAGCTGCGCGGTGTACAGAGGGGCAAAGCGAAGAGAGGGAGGCGGTTACTTAAAAGTGCATTGCTTGCCGACCTCTGTGACAGGAGGAGCCGTGTCGTGCCCGTGTAGCCTCGACGCGCCCAAATAATGGAAAAGGAAATTTTCCGCCGATCGGTATCACCGTCCGCAATGAAACCTAAGAATACTGTTCGATTTTTGCAAGAAGCGTTTGATCAACTGCTGTATGATTTTGCGTCTGCTATGATTGGTGCGGGTAACCTTCGTACATAATAGATTTTAACCAATATCATGTATGCATAAAATAATTTAATTATCAAATCAGAAATTTATAAAATAATGTAAAAATAAATAAAATATAGAAACACAAAAATAAAATTACACCGACAAATGCATTAATAATAAAATAGACTCCAGAAAAAATCTATCATTACCTTTACGCAAGCGTTCAAAGAATGAACCATGTTGAGACACATGGAAAGAAAATTGTGAAAGGCAAGGGCACTCACTAAACAAGCAGAGGGAAGAGAGGTAAATCTGGCTGTGTGGCCTCCAGGCCTACATCATTGGCAACGCTAATCAAAATAAATAAACATTTTAACGTGTTTTATTCACTTTTATTACCTGTAATTTCAAAAGTAGATTTTACAGTATTTTGAAAGTCGCATGTCGAGTTACTGTCTATTCAAGCATTTTTTCGAGTTTTCGCCCGTTACGCTGCATCAGCCATATTGAATTTTGAGAATGTGATTTCAGATTCGGATTCAGCGACTTTAAATACCGCTATATTACAGAGATGAAAAAGTTCAAAAATATGGACCCACAAGGTGTTTCATGGACAGTAGCTAATGAGTACGGCAATATAAGGGTTGTGTAGTCGTCAGATATTTATATACATAAAAAATCGTGTTTTTTAATTAGACTTCCTTTTGAAGTTTTAATACATTTCACTTTTAGCTCCCGCCACTAATAAATAAATAA
Source organism: Locusta migratoria (assembly GCA_026315105.1). Lineage (NCBI taxonomy): Eukaryota > Metazoa > Arthropoda > Insecta > Orthoptera > Acrididae > Locusta > Locusta migratoria. The sequence continues at coordinate 664,507,203 of CM048755.1, read as the reverse complement.
ATAAACAAAAAGTTACATGTCTCTTAGTATGTTATGTATTTTAACATATCAAAATTTCAGGATAAATCGGAGAGTGACACTTACGTAGGTTTACTCGTACGTCTTTCTTTAATTACCCTAGTTATGATTTTATTCTTTAATGAAATTGGCCTCAGTTGTGGGAGGTATTTTACTTCTTCGTTTCAAAATCAAATGTTTGTAGAGCTTATGGGACTTAACTACGGGGTCATCAGTCCCTAAACTTACAAACTACTTATGAACTAGCTACAACTAAGGACGGCACAAATATCCATGCCCGAGGGGGGATTCGAACCCCCGACCGTAGTGGCCGTGCAGATCGTGACTGAAAAGCTTCAGTCCCCTCGGCCACAGAGGCCGGCTTCTTCGTTTCTTCAATTAGACAGTAGCAAAGTTACACTCTTTTCATTTCATCAGGGATATGTGCACCATTTAACGTTTCGTTAGTGACATCTCTAAATTTGTCGCCTATTAGGTGCTAACAAGGCAGATAAAACTCTACAGGTAAATCATCTAGACTTGGTAACTTTTTGAAAGATAATTTTTTTATTATCTGTAAAATATCTTCACAGTTCATTACGCTCTTAAGACTTCTGTTCTTCAATCACTTTATTCTCGATTTCTCTGTTTCGAAGTAATTCCCTTGCATTGAATGGTGTGTAGTGGGCGTCACTGTATTACAAATTGCCGCGGTGGAGTAGCCGAGCGGTCTAAAGCGTCTCGCTGCGGAGCGCGCGGTTGCTCGCCGTGGAGGTTCGAGTCCTCCCTGAGGCATGGGTGTGTGTGTTTGTCCGTAGGTTAGTTTACCTAGGTTTAAGTAGTTTGTAAGCTACGGACTGATGACCACGCAGTTTGGTCCGATAGATTTACAAACATTTGAACTTTTGTATGACAAATTGTAAAATTTCTTTTTGTTGTGCTAAGATCCTGTTATCTTCATTGCGGATTATTTTCATGTTGAATTAGATATAAGACCTTAGTGTTGACCTAAGTTTCTTTTTTGGACATAGAGTCCATCACTAACCAATAGTGGACCTATGTCTGCCGGCCGCGGTGGCCAAGCGGTCTGCGGCGTGCCAGTCACGGTCTGCACGGTCACTGCGGTCGGGAGTTAGAATCCCTCCTCGGGCATGGATGTTTGTGCCATCTTTAGTATCAGCTAGTTCATAAGTAGTATGTGAGTTTAGGGACTGGTGGCCCCGTAGTTAAGTCCCATAAGCTCTACAAACATTTGAACATTTGAACCTATGTTTGTCACTCTGTCTTGAGGAAGTCTCTCAGGATCGTTCTGTCTGCTCAAGTAAAGCAGTGTCGTAAAGCTTATCCATACCTTTTTTAGCTTCCATAAAGGTCGGCCCCAAAACGTGATCTGCTTTGGAAGTCCGATGCTACACCTCACTGCAAGGCGGTTGGAGAATGTGGTACGTATTACTTCCACTTCACTGATTTTAGTACCTACATATGAAGTGGCATAGATACGGTAGATCCTACTTTGTGCTATTTTGCTGGCGTATGTGAATTTAGAGGGAGGACTCGAACCTCCGATGGTTAGTAACCGCGTGCTCCGCAGCAATGCGCTCGGCCACTCCACCGCGGTCAGACGTTCTTCCACTGTAAAATGTTCACTAGGCTCATTAGCTCATTGGTTACATCGAAATTTGGTTGTTGGTCTTTTCTATTTATTACTCAGTTACAATCTCAGTCAATGATAACTTCCGCAGGATTGTCGTTGAATTGTTGTTGTTGTTGTGGTCTTCAGTCCGGAGACTGGTTTGATGCAGCTCTCCACAATACCCTATCCTGAGCAAGCCGCTTCATCTCCACATAAGAACGGCAACCTACATCTGTCTGAATCTGCTTACTGTATCCATCTCTTGGTCTTCCTCTGCGATTTTTACCCCACACACTTCCCTCTAATGCTAAATTCACAATTCCTTGATGTCTAAGAATGTGTCCCACCAATCTATCCCTTCTTTTAGTCAAGATATGCCAGAAATTTCTTTTCTCCCCAATTCTGTTCAGTACCTCCTCATTAGTTACGCGATCCACCCACCTAATCTTCAGCATTCTTCTGTAGCACCATATTTCAAAAGCCTCAATCCTCTTCCTGTCCACACTGTTTATCGTCCATGTCTCACTCCCATACAAGGCAACACTCCATACAAATGCCCTCAGAAAGGACTTCCTCAGGCTTAAATCAATATTCGATGTTAACAAATTTCTCTTTCTCAAGTACGCTTTTATACCTATTGCCATTCTGCATTTTATATCCTCTGTACTGCGACCATCATTTGTTATTTTACTGCCCAAGTAACAAAACTCATCTACCTCCTTTATTGCTTCGTTTCCCAATCTAATTCCTTCAGCATCACCTGATTTTCTTACACTGCACTCCATTACCCTAGTTTTGCTCTTGTTAATGTTCATCTTATATGCACCTTTCAGCACACTGTCCACTCCGTTCAATTGCTCTTCCAGGTCCTTTGCTGTATCTAACAGAATTACTATGTCGTCGGCAAAACGCAATGTTTTTAATTCTTCCCCCTGAACTTTTATTCCTTCACCAAATTTCTCCTTGCTTTCCTTTATAGCTTGTTCAATGTACAAATTGAATAACATTGGAGAAAGGCTACAACCCTGTCTCACTCCCTTCCCAACCACTGCATCCCTTTCATGCCCTTCAACTCTGACAACCGCTGTCTGGTTTTTGTACAAGTTGTAAATAACCTTACGCTCCCTATATTTTACTCCTGCTTGCTTCAGAATTTGAAAGAGTTTATTCCAATCAACATTGTCAAAAGCCTTCTCCAAATCTACAAAAGCTAGAAATGTAGGTTTGCCTTTTCTTAATCTATCTTCTAGGATAAGCCGTAAAGTGAGTATTGCCTCCCGAGTTCCTACATTTCTCCTGAACCCAAACTGATCTTCCCCGAGGTCAGCTTCTACCAGTTTTTCCATCCTTCTGTATATAATTCGTGTTAATATTTTGCAACCATGACTTATTAAACTGATGGTTCTGTAGTTTTCACACCTGTCTGCACCTGCTTTCTTTGGAATGGGGATTATAACATTTTTCTTATAGTCTGAGGGTTCTTCGCCTGTCACATACATCTTACACACCAGGTGAAACAGGTTTGTCATGGCTGGTTCTCCCAGAGACTTCAGTAGCTCTGAGGGTATATCATCTACTCCAGGGGCCTTGTTTCGACTTAGGTCTTTCAGGGCTCTGTGAAATTCTTCTCTCAGTACAGTATCTCCTATTTCATCTTCATCTACATCCTCTTCCCTTCCTACAATATTGTCTCGAAGTTTATTCCCTTTGTAGAGCCCCTCTATATACTCTTTCCACCTTTCAGCTTTCCCTTCATTGCTGAGAACTGGTTTTCCATCCGTGTCCTTAATATTCATAGAGCTGTTTTTCTTATCTCCAAAGGTTTCTTTTATTTTCCTGTAGGCTGTATCTATTTTCCCCCTATTTATACATTCTTCTACATCCTTGCATTTGCCTTCTAGCCACTCCTGCTTAGCCATTTTGCACTTCCTGTCAATCTCATTTCTAAGTCGTCTGTACTCCATTTTGCCTGTTTCATTTACTGCATTTTTATATTTTCTCCTTTCATCGATTAAATTTAGTATCTCCTGTGATATCCAAGGATTTTTTGTAGGTCTTGCCTTCCTACCTATTTTGTCCTCTGCTACTTTCACTATTTCATTTCTCAATTTTACCCATTCCTCCTCTACTGTTTTATTTTCCCTTGTTTCTGTCAATTGTTGCCTAAAGCTCCCTCTGAAATTCTTAAGAACCTCAGGTTCCTTCAATTTATCCAGGTCCCATATCCTTATTTTCCTACCTTTTTGTAGTTTCTTCAGTTTCAGCCTACAGTTCATAACCAACAAGTTATGGTCAGAGTCTATATCTGCCCCTGGGTATGTCTTACACTGTAAAACCTGGTTCCGAAATCTATGTCTTACCATTATAAAATCTATCTGGTATCTCCCGGTGTCTTCTGGTCTCTTCCACGTATACAACCTTCTTTTGTGATTCTTGAACCAGGTGTTTGTTATAACTAAATTATGTTCCGTGCAAAATTCTACCAGGCGGCTTCCTCTTTCATTCCTTTTGCCCAGACCATATTCACCTACTATCTTCCCTTCCCTTCCTTGTCCTACTACCGAATTCCAGTCTCCCATAACAATTAAGTTTTCCTCTCCCTGAATTGTTTGAATAATTTCCTTTAGCTCCTCATATATTTCTTCAATTTCCTCATCATCGGCAGAGCTAGTTGGCATATAAACCTGTACTACTGTTGTCGGTGTTGGCTTCGTATCTATCTTGACAATGATAATGCGATCACTGTACTGGTCATAGTAGTTTACCCGCATTCCTATTTTCTTATTCATTATCAATCCTACTCCTGTGATACCCCCAATTGATTTTGTATTTATAATCCTGTACTCACCTGACCAGAAATCCTGTTCATCCTGCCACCGAACTTCACTAATCCCCACTATATCTAACTTCAACCTATCCATTTCACTTTTTAAATTTTCTAATTTTCCTACTCTATTAAGGGATCTAACATTCCACGCTCCGACCCGTAGAATGCCAGTATTGTCTTTCCTGATGATCACATCCTCCTGAGTAGTCCCCGCCCGGAGATCCGAATGGGGGACTATTTTACCTCCGGAATATTTTACCCGAGAGGATGCCATCATCATATGTTCATACAGTAGAGCTGCATGTCCTCGGGAACGGTAACGGCTGTAGTTTCCCCTTGCTTTCAGCCGTTCGCAGTAGCTGTGTGGCAAAGCCACATTAGCTGATGTTACAAGGCCAGCTCAGTCAATCATCCAGACTGTTGCCCCTGTAACTACTGAAAAGGCTGCTGCCCCTCTTCAGGAACCACACGTTTGTCTGGCCTCTCCACAGATACCCCTCCGCTGTGGTTGCACCTACGGTACGGCTATCTGTATCGTTGAGGCACGCAAGCCACCCCACCTCGGCAATGTCTGTGGTTCATGGGAGTTGTGTCGTTGACTAAGATTACTAAATCATTTTTAATTTGCCCTGTCTTTTCGAGTCTTACTTTCAGAGGATAAGTATATATTTGTAACTGTGGCACTTAATATCTTACATCTAATGCCCCTCCATGAGTCTAAAAGACACACATCAGTGACTTAGATTCCTTCCTTGACTATTTTGGCAGTGCCGCGTGCCCTTTCTAAGGCCATAGTTAAAATTTCTATGTATTCTGCAATTTTCATGTTGGTGAAAAGGACTTCTTGCAATAGCGCTACGTTCGTATCTCGCTGATAGACAAAGTCTTTAAGCACAGCAATTTTATCGTCTGCTCTGTATCCTGTTAACATTTAATGTCGTGATGTTATATGTTGTTCCACTTCAATGGGCTGTTCTGCCAATAAAATTTCCTTTGATTGGTAACTCCAGTCTGGTTTCCGTCGTCGTGTTGTAGAGTTTCTTATTGCTTCACCTGGCACGAACTTAGTCGTCCATTTCATTCGTCTCTTCCATATTAAGGTCTGTCCAAAAAGACTCAAATGTTCAAATATTTGTAAATATATTGGACCAAATTGCGTGGTCATCAGTCTGTAGCTTACAAACTACTTGGACTAAGGTAAACTAACCTAAGGACAAACACACACACCCATGCCCCAGGGAGGACTCGAACTCCCGACGGCGAGCAACCGCGCGCTCGGTAGCGAGGCGCCTTGGACCGCTCGGCTACTCGACCGCGGCTCCAAAAAGACTTGCTTGTGCAGAATCTGTTTACTCCATTATTTTGCGAATTGTCAGTTGCGTCCTTTCATTACTTCTTTCCATTGGTTGCCGTCTTGCACTTTTGAATCTTCCCTTACTGTTTGTAGTCTCTCTCTTAAACGAGGACCCAAGGTTTCTGTATTCTTCAATTCTTATTGCGTTTTTTGAGACTTTCTGGGCGACCTTGACCGCATACAAAGTGTATCTGAGGACTTCTCAGACGAATCCGGTGAAGAGGTTTCTAAGTTAGTGCTTTCCTCTCATCCAGTAAAAGTGATATTTTCTCTTTTTGCTCGTTGTTCCGAATGTATTCTGATCTCTTAGACACTGGGAGTGATGTCACGACTGCCGTCCTCTGTTTTTCAACCGTGCTGCTATGCGTAATTTCTTTTTTACCTACTTCGTATTCAGTCCAAAGTTTTCTCAGTTTCCCGATCCTTCTTTTCCTTGAGTGTCATGTTCGGTCGTTAGAGTGTGAGTCGCAGCGAACTGATCGCTCACCGTCCGTACAGATAATACGGCGGAAGCTCTCGGTCACTTTTCACAAGTGTAGAAGGACCTTCACCAAAAATGTTGTCTTGTTCATTATGTTTTCCTTTCACTACGTCGGTTTCTTTCTACTGTGGAGAAACTGTTTGGTTCTCAACACTATTTTGTGCATCGATGTGATATTCAACAACCTCCCGAATTGAGAATGGATTTCCCTGCCTTACTTGTTGCTGCTGTATCGATCTTTTAGGTGAAGTGACACTGAACTGGTACCGTCGCCATTAGACAGCTGCGGGACTCTTCTTCTACTACATTCAGCACGGATATGCAATTTCTAATTGCACAGAGCTTTTGAAATGTGGTGCTACAGACGAATGATGAAAATTAGATGGGTAAATCACGTAACTAATGAGGAGGTACTTAACCGAACTGGGGAGGAGTTTCTGGCATATCATGTACATGTACATGTACATGGGATACTCTGCAAATCACATTTAAGTGTCTGGCAGAGGGTTCATCGAACCACAGTTATACCATTTTATCTCCCATTCCATTCTCGGATAGCGCGCGGGAAGAATGAACACCTGATTCTCTCCGTTCGGGCTCTGATTTCTCGTATTTTATTCTGATGATCATTTCTACGTATGTAAGTGGGAGTCAACAATATATTTTCGCATTCGGAGGAGAATATTGGCGATTGCAGTTTCGTAAGTAGCCCACGTAGCAGCGATAAGCGCCGTTGCTATAACGATTCCCATCCCAGTTCCTGTATCATTTCCGTAACGCTGTCTCCCCTGTATCGTGACAATACAAAACGAGCTGCCCTTCTTTATACTCTTTCGATGTCCTCCGTGAAACCCACCTGATAAGGATCCCACACTGGGCAGCAATACTCCATAAAAGGACGGACAAGCGTAGTGCATGCAGTTTCTTTAGTAGTTCTGTTGCATCTTTTACGGGTTCTGCCAATAAAACGCAGTCTCTGGTTCGCCTTTCCCACGACATTATCTACGTTTTCTTTTCAGTTTAAGTCTGAAGTAATAGTAATTCCTAGGTATTTTGTGGAGTTTACGGCCTTCACATTTGATTGATTTATCATGTAAACAAAATTTATCGGATTTTTTTTTCGCACTCATGTGGACGACTTTACACTTCTCATTATTTAGAGTCAACTGCCAATTTTTACACCATAGTGATATCTTATTCAGATCGTTCTGCAGTTCGTTTTGATCTTCAGATGATTTTACTAGACGGTAAATGTGGGTGACATCAGCAAACAACCCAAGAGAGCTACTTAGATTTTCCCCTAAATCGTTTATGTAAATAAGGAACAGCAGAGGACCAATAACACTACCCTGTAGAACGCCCGATATCACCTTTGTTTTAGTCGATGCCTTACCATCGGCGGAGCATTGAGGCGCTATGCTCCGAAGAGCGAGACCGGTCCCCGTCGGGAGTTCGAATCCTCCCTCGGGGATAGATGTTAAATTATAAGTAGTTTGTAAGTTTAGGGACTGATGACCCCGCTGTTAAGTCCCATAAGACGCGGTGGAGTAGCCGAGCGGTCTAAAGCACCTCGCTGCGGAGCGCGCGGCTGCTCGCCGTGGAGGTTCGAGTCCTCCCTGGGGCATGGGTGTGTGTGTTTGTCCGTAGGTTAGTTTACCTAGGTTTAAGTAGTTTGTAAGCTACGGACTGATGACCACGCAGTTTGGTCCGATAGATTTACAGACATTTGAACATTTGTTAAGTCCCATAAGCTTAACAAACATTTCAACATTTTTGAAGTTGGTGCACTGTAACACACTGGGCTCACATTCGGGTGCACGGCGCTTCGAACTAGCCTCCGGCCATTTGGTTTTGAGTTTTCCATCATTTTTCTAAAACATTCTAGGTCAGAGCTGTCGAACATACGGCCTGCGGGCCACAGTGTGGCCCTCGGCGTACTAAAATCCGGCCCGCCATAGGCTGACGAAGTTGTGAGATATTATTTATTTATTACAGCCGCAGTATTGAGTGATGACAATGATTTGAAATTAACCTACTTCGTCGTTGCACTCGATCGTAAATAAACATGCATGTGGGGCGAGAGGGTGGTTGCCACCAGCTAACCTGCTAGCCGCCCTCTTCTACAACTGTTCCTGCCTCGCGGACCTCTACTAGAGCGCCCCATTGAACTCTTCCCCGGCAGCCGTATATGGTATATTACACGGAGCGAATTTGGTCGCTAGTCTCTGGCGTATTTGGACGCAGCTGCTAAATTCGCTCCGTGTAAACAGGGATAGCGAACAAAGTCGCTACTTCGAAACGCGAGCGTCTAAAGTTGAAGGCTGGGCTACTTTAGACGCTGGTCGCTGGCGTTTTTGGTCGCCCCGTGTCATATACGAGAGCGTCTAAAGTAGCCACCAGTCGAGTCAAAATGTCGAAGGAAATTGTAAATGCTGGCGTTGTGTTTCTCGCAACAGTTTTAAAAGTACAATTAATGAACCAAAAGCAAAACGGAAAAGTAGAAAAGAATAAAAGAAAATGGATTAGAAGGTGGATTGCGAGGAGGGATAATTATGGTGCTTCTGCATACAGAAATATAATGAGGATCACATAAGAAATTTTGATAGATTACTGTAAATGGTAGAGGATAAAATAAGTAAACAGATTACCATCATGAGGATGGCAATCTAACCAAGAATAAAATTTAAATAATCGTTATTTTTAATGTCCCGTAATACTGGAAAACTTCGATAAATTTTCAGAAATTTGATTACAATTCCACTTCATATTTTGTTTGGTGGGACACATAACTTTTAATATCCTTATATACGTCAATGATCACAAAATTTCTCGTCGTAGGTCAGGATGACCATTTTCAAGTCTACAACAAATCAGAAACAGAAGAATACATTAAGTATTAGACTACCTTAAAAAACAAATAATGCATTACAGTCATCAATACATGTAATATAGTCATATGGCATCATCACAGCATAAGTGTATCTTCATTAACGAATGTAACAACAGGTATTATGTATAATATTTTTAACGCGTTTTTTTATATTGATGACTGTAATGCCTTATTTATGTTTTATAAGGTACCGTCGTCTATTACTAAATTTGTCGTTTCCGATTTGCTGTAGACTTGAAAATGGTCATCACTGACGGAAACCGGTCGTCAAAACGACGAGAAATTTTGTGATCGACGTAAATGAAGATATTAAAAGTAATTACAAAATGGATCACTGATATAAATTCGCGACCATGTCGCACCTTGGGAAACAGAACTGTTTGGTATCACCTAACCTCCAAAACAATGTATCATATGCTACGTCGTGTTTCAATTGGTTTTACGAAGACGCTAGCGTCTGAAGTCGCTGCGTGTCATTGCGTCAGCGTTTTCATTCGCTATTCGCCCATACGCCGAGCGACAACAGACGCCAGCGACTAGCGACCAAATACGCTCCGTGTAATATGCACTTATGCCGCCGAGGCTAGCAGAACGCGGCCGCTTTGGAACAGGCAGCACTGCCACAACATGGGACGCCTGCTGCGGCGTTATGAGGGATTCGCAAACCCGTGTCACGTGCATGCACACTGGCTGTACATTTGAACATATTTCTTCAAAATATGCGCGGCGTTGTGCTTTACGGGAGACGAGCCATAGCGTCCTCTTGCCGCAGTCACTCTGTCTTGTTTTCAGTGTCAGTCAGTGAGACGTACTGTCGACTCTGCTGTTGCAGTGGCTGGACGTTACTGAACAGTTACATCTAATGTTCGCGGGCGGATTATTAAACGTATGTAACTATACATTATTTGACTTAATGAATTCAGGAACAATGTTCAGTTGTCAACATACTAGTTCCAAAGGCGAGGTGCGCGTGTGGCCGAGTGTGGGTGGCTGTATGTGTGGGCAGGTGGATATCAGGATGGGTCGAATTTATTTTATTTGTCTGTTGTCATTATAAGAATGACATAATACAAAGACGCCATTAACCAGAGCGGGCGGCGTGGAAACAAAGACACTCGTGGCATTGTTGTTTTCAATACAGGAATTTCTTTGGTGGTAATAATCGAGAAGTTAACAGTTACAGGCACTAGCTCAATAAAATGCAGGAGTTATATACTCCACTGTAGCGGGAGTCTTAATTGATTTTCTAGTCTGCGAATGAGACCATTCTTCCATCCAATGTTAGTTGTGGTGCCATCTGATGGGTGGGGGGAGGGGAAAGACACATTATGGGGAGTTTACGCCATGATTCAGTTTACTTTAAATCAGCTCACACCAGTTCAATCAATTTCAAGTAGGTTCGGATCTTTTGTTCTAAGAAAAGTTCCACAGAAAAATATCTTACATCCGGTTAAATTTCTGTTTCGACCCACTGTAATGTGTATCTACTTACAGTGCGGTCGTACACGAGCTGAATTGCTGGGCTTATGTTACCAATATTTCCGGGTTTGCTCGGAATTAAGATTAAATTAAAAATTTAAGATTGAAGACGCCATGTTACACCTGCAAATGGAGTTGACTGAACTTCAAACCAATGAAAGTGTGAAAACAGCCTATCGTAGTTGCCTGCAGAATGGACTGACGGAGTTTTATAAAAAATATAGCAATCCCGATCAGTGTTCCAACCTATACAAGTTGAAACAGGTGTCCTTGTTCGGAAGGACATATCGCTAAATGTCGACGAAATCTGCAGGAAAAAAAAGTTATTTGATTAGTTTCCCTTTTTCATTTTTTTCATTAATATAATGTTTCTTTTAAATTTATCATATTCTGTTATACCTGCCTACCTAGAAAAGCAGTGCTTTATTTCGACTGGTTTAGTAACCGAGCATGGTGGCGCAGTGGTAACGCACTGGACTCGCATTCAGAAGATGGTGGTTCAAATTCACGTTCGGCCATCCAGATTTAGGTTTTCCGTGATTTTCCTAAATCACTCCAGGCAAATGCCGGGATGGTTCCTTTGAAAGGGCACGGCCGATTTCCTTCCACATCCTTACCCAAACCTTCCGAGCGTAATCTCCGTTTCTAATGACTATGCTGTCGACGGGACGTTAAACTTCAAGCTTCCCTCCTTCCTCCACTGGTTTAGTAATTGATTCCTTTGCAATTTTCTTTTGTGTGGCCGGTCACAGTGATAAAAGTTGGTAATAAGGCCCGCCTCGAAATTTAGTTGGACAGCCCTGGTCTAGGCAAATGTCGAAATATCCCTTGCGGCAGGGCACGGCCAATTTCCTTCCCCATCCTTATTATAAAAAATGTTCAAATGTTTGTAAATCTATCGGACCATACTGCGTGGTCATCAGTCCGTAGCTTACGAACTACTTAAACTAAGTTAAACTAACCTAAGGACAACACACACACACACACACACACCCATGCTTCAGGGAGGACACGAACCTCCGACGGCGAGTAATCGCGCGCTCCGCATCGAGGTGCCTTACACCGCTCGGCTACTCCACCGCTGCCCTTATTATAACAAACCGAGCTTCTGCTCCGCTCTAATGACCACGTTGTCGAGGGGACATCAAATCGTAACCTTCTTGCGTATCTCGTGTTCGACAGAGCTAACTTTGTTTATGTATTCGTGTGTTGGTACAAATTTTGCAGTTCATTTTAAACCAACTTCCCACTGAACAACAGACCTTAAGCTTTCAACTTAACTTAGGACTGGATGACACTACTACTGATGTGTGGTGAAGGGCACTTTTTTACGACTGCTGTTTCCTCCTGTTTCTCTTCCAGTCGTGAATGGTTCTCCGTTAAAAGCAATTCTGGTAAGACTTAGTGTGAGTTCATATCATCCTATCTTTTTCGTATGCGATCTTTCCGTGACTTATACGTTAAAGCGACACAGGTGAAATAGAAACAAAACAAGTTTTTCGGATGTCTGTTTTATTCGAGTGAAAAATTTCGCACATACAACCTAAAAAGTTTAAAATAATTATTTAAATTAAAAAAATTTTTATAAATGGGGTTCTCAAATAGACTAAGACGTGTAAAATAACGTTTGTCCATTCAAAAATTGCTACCGCGTTAAAGATAGTTTAAAAAAAATATTTAGAATTTTTATTAGCTATGTCAGTCATCATAGCAACAATGGATGTTTTTGCATCATGAGCAATGCCAGCAGCACCACTTAGTTGCTACTGACTGGAAGGGGAATTTATTTAATTTACTTTCTGAAGTCGATACGAGGTGTGACGCGGTGGCGGCGGCAGCGGTGGCTACTGTCACGTTCGGTAAATGCTGCACACCGAGCGAGCCAAGGCGCGCGCGTCTGGAAACGGAGAAGGCGGAGCGCGCCTGCTGGCGGGAATGGTTGAATATTGTTCTGAATAGACGAAGCCATCAAACGGAGTGTTACAGAAGTTCTGTAGACTCCCCGAACTTAAGCGTTTTCACTGTAACATATGTAATAAAAGAAATTGTACTGATCAATTCAATGGTTAGTAAAATAATGTCGACCCCTATCGGCCGACGATACCGATCGAATGGTAATCTATCGACGTGAGATGCCTGGCACCTAAATGTCGCCATTAATTTTGTACTCTGAAACCCATCACCCCGCTGCAGAGAGCAAGTTGTAACTAAAACTATCTGAGCAACGCTTCCGGCCATCAGACTACGTAACACTTTATGAAATCAACGAGGCAGGCAACAGTAAGACCGTCGTAATCCATTCCTCACCTCATTAAGATACGTGCTCAAAATTAGTGTTGGATTCAAATGGAACGCTATTTAACGTAGCAAGTTGTTCTATCAATAACAAGTCGCTTGTGATGTCCATATTGAACTGCAGACATTTTAGTTAATCAGGAAACAAACTGGAAAAAAATTTGTTTACGAAGGCATTTTTGTGACAAATTGTTTTTTAATGGTGTAAATTAAACATATTGGCCTTGGTTCAACCATTAAACGAGTCACAAAACTGACAATATCGCTCCGTGGGGTACTCATTGAGTTTTTCTACTCTTTTAAAACAGGTGGCCACGTGGCATATATGTAATTTGCAGAGCACAGTGTCTGGAGCCTGAGTGGACTTACGGATGCTAACATGCAGGACACCAGCTACAGAAACTATATCATCAGGTCACCAATGTAATCAAGATTTTACAACGTCGTGGGTATTGTTTGGCAACTATGGCATCATGTGGCTGTGAGTCTGATTTTTAATTCTGAAGTCGATTGACTTTTTCTTGTCGCCTCCAGGGATAAATATTTTGACAAATTAACATCAGAATACACACAATGTAGTAGTTAACTGAATTTGTGTTCAAAAAGGTTGTTTCAAACATTAACTGCTCTAACTCTCTTTCACGTTGCGAACAATCTGCCTCAGCTGTGGGAAAATCAATGAGGTAGGGGCATAGCGCCTCTATGCGCTCGGCCACTCCGCCGCGGCTTTGATAATATTCCTTGAATGCGAGACTGAATGTAGATACAGTCCATTCTGAGACAACAGTCCATAGTATTTTTGGAGAAAGTAATCATTTCGCACATCTTTTTCGTTTTGTTGAAAGAAGTTGTTGCTGAAAGTTGATGAAGGTAAGTATCCAATTCATCTGAAGTTGCCAATGCTGTAGTCTGATGTCGAACTGAAGACATTCCTTAGAATTCCGTTTGGTAGCGTGGCATGTCTAAGAGCCAGTTGAGGCAAGCTGTTTGTAGAAATGAGGTTGTTGTGGGCTGCCCAGGATGTTCGTCCTATTGCTTGGCACTATTGCTTACGACGCTAGGCAATTCTGATAGTTAACTCAGTTCCAGCATTCGTGCCATTCTCCAATATTCTTGAGGGGATGAGATTATTCGTTGAATTTATATGACTCTGTTAACCTGAATAAAAATTTTAACCGCAGGAAGGTTGACCCCTGCTTAAATTGCAATTAAGTTTGTGTTTCATGTCGGGACTGACTGTATTAACTGCCAACAGAAAGATAAATGTCAGACAACTGAACCAGTACTCTCATGTTAGCTCTGTGGCGCCATTCTCGTCTCCTGATCTACAGCAGTCATAGATGATTAGTAAAATATCATTGTATGTGTGTGGCTTCAGGTCTATTTTTCTCCTATGAAAAATGTCCTAAACGGTATTCAGTAACGAAATACCAAAACTCATTGCGCTGTGTGAACCAAAAGATCTGCATTTTCTGTAATTGCAATAGTTATCATTCTGCTGTGATGGGGTAAACATCAACGATTACTAGTTTCTCAACATTACTATCATTATTATCATTAATTCAGTTGAAAAAGCGTTCTTTCCCATGTGGCCAGTGAATCAGTAAAATTGGTGGTTTGGCGGACAATAGGAGAAAGTATATCATAAAATACGACGACATGAGGCCAATGACTCAGGCAACAATTTTGTAATAATTTCTGTTGATTTAACGTCGTGATGACAGATACTGAGCAACAACACATACAAGTCGTGGATGGCAACATTCGAAGAATCCATCAGAGACATGGGTTCGGATCCTCATCATCATTTGTTGGCCCAATAAGGCTGTAACACTGCGAAATCAATAAATAAGCTTGTTAGTAGTCTATAGATTATATGTATATGGCGGTAGATGCAAAACCTTAGAATTGCACATATCCCACATATACAGTTTAGTTTCTGTGTTACAGGCCGTAATTTTACATACCCTGTCTTCTGAATCCTCAAATGAACTGATTACTCTCTTGCATCTTCACCCGGTTCTGAGTTACGTTAATTAAATGACTAGCCCATCGTTAATTTAAAATCGAATGTAACATTTGTACCAAACCCACAATAGACAATAAAACAACCTAATAAACACGCGTTACTACGATTAAAATTAAAATTGATCAGTGAATTGTGGCATGGTTTAAAACAGTATTAAGCGAAGCAATTGCGCGGTTGTTTGTAAAAAGATAGTACATAAACGCATTGATGTATCTCGTATTCACTGATTTAGAACAAATGCCATAGAAGCCGCAGGGATGTAATTTTACCGCTATTAAGAAAATTAAATGGACTGAGTATCGAAGACAAAATTTGGAAATACATCTGATCCAAATTATCGTTATGAATGGAAATAAAGACGAATACGAATAAATGAGTAAGCCGTGATTGCCCACTGCCTTGTGATGCAACCCTGGTGTGAGTCGGTAGTTCTAATCGTGGTTCGAGACAGTCCGGTTAAGGGATGGTATCTCATTTTACGTTGTTTTATTTTACTTTATACGCTGCAGAATACAAGAAAAAAACTCTTCTACGGAATCAGAAGAAAACCTTTATACAATAAGTTTTTCAGATATGTAGATTCAAATTATGGTAATCGTCATAGATATCTTCTTTGCTTCACCATACAAACGCCTTTGAAGAAATTCGTATTGACCTCCATTGTTACGAATGTAATTTTTACTATGCTGTAGAAATGAGATATGAAGACACGAACCTTGCAGTGTGCCTGTGTTGCTTTAGAACATACACTGAAGCGTACTCACATAATTTATCTCATACATTTACCATAAGGAATCAAACATAGACACTAAAACATTATAGTGAAGTTACGCACTGTGTCTTGATGAAAGCATACGAACTGATGACAAATGTTCAAATGTTTGTAAAGTCTATGGGACTTAACTACGGGGTTATCAATCCCTAAACTTACAAACTACTTATGAACTAACTAAGTCTAAGGACGGCACAAATATCCATGCCCGAGGGGGATTCAAACCCCCGACCGCAGTGGCCGTGCAGACCGTGACTGAAGCGCCTCAGTCCCCTCGGCCACCGCGGCCGGCGAACTGATGACAATAACAGATAACATGAAGGGCCTTTATGAAAGAGAAAGGAACGAAATGTAAACCGTAAATACTGGTGTTAACCATTCTAGAGTGCTATTTGCTTGTATCAACGACTGTGACAATTTTTTGTCTCTGTAATGTGTTGTGTATTAGTGTAATAAAATGCTCATCATTCAAAATGGTTGGTCTGCTCCGTTGATATCGTGTGAGAAATACTCATTGCATTCTTTTTGTGGATCACCACTCAGCAATACTAAAGCATTTTATATGTCCAGGGTGATGAGCGGCAGCAGGCGCTGTGGGCAGAGGGCGAGGCAGCGCAGCGCCGCCACCGCTGCTGCCGGCGAGTGGGCCGTGGAGAGCTCTGCCACTTGCTGCGTGCCGAGGCAGAGATGTTATTGGCAGATATGTTATTACCAGTGTATCAAAAGTGAGATACCTGAGGCATATCCTCCTCTAACACTTGTGGCTTCATCATTCACGATGGACGTGAAATATAAAATTTGTCAACAGGCGGATTCGATCGCCAATCCTCGCACTTGAAAAACCACGCGTTTTACCGCGAGCCCACGGATGTAGCTGACCTACATCTCTTTTAACTGAAAGCAAGAAGTACTGCATGAACTGCCGCAGTTTACAGTGTTGCCAGATTGTGCCGATAGCCCGATTTAAAGCGTATCAGCGCGGCCATGTTTATTGTCCCATGTCGCGATAGGCTCGGACTTTGGCTCAGCGGCGGCCGGCCGCCAGCCATGTTTTTTTTTGTCAAAGAGTGTACAATTGACAGCAAAAAATGGGGATCACTGCTGAATGCAACCCAACTAACGTAGCTGTGTTGCGGGTACTCCACATTCAAAATCCCTGTAGAGTACATTCGTTCGACTATTCACAATGGGTCCCAAAGAAGCAGTAGAGAACATTGCTCCTTATGGCAGTCGGTCCACATGTAATTCAATACCGTCATGCAAAAACATTAGAATATAACTTATTAGAGTCGAGAGAGCAACGTAAATTCAATTTAATTACAATAAGTGACAAATCGGGTACCTTACCAAACTCATTCAATGACACAATGAGTTTTTGTTCGTGCTCTGAATTTGAACGCTCTGTTGACCAAAAAAAGCTTGCGTTTCTGATCGAGACTGGATTAGGCATGAAGAGATGTAAGACATTGGCGTTTTCATTGGTGTCGGTTTACAAGGCCAATGAGCGAACCCGGCTAACTTTAGCATTGCACCAGGAATGGCATGAAGTTCAAATTGTTTCTGAGAGGTAACCACTAAAGGTATATAATACAGTGCAACTCACAGGTGTCAAACGTCATAAAATTGTGGAATAGAACGCAGTACCTGTATGAATCGTTAACGAAGCACGATCACACGTCAGATATTAAATAAATTCACAGATAGCGCTATATTTGAACTTGAAATGACGATACAATTGACTTCTTTTCCGGCAGGGACCCAACCCCGGCTCTATTCGCTATTTATTATATATACGCAAAAGAGATGAAATAGTTACTGTTCTCACTATTAGCGGGATGTGCATATGTTCGGCTAGAAGCAGCGCAAGCCGCGGCGGATTAGCCGTGCGCACTGGTGCGCCGTGCTGCGGTGCGCGCGGCTGTTCGCCGTCGGGGGTTCGAATCCCACCTATGGGCATGGGTGTTTGTGTTGTCCTTAGGTTAGTTTACCTTAGTTTCAGTAGTTTGTAAGCTACGGACTAATAACCAAGCAGTTGAGTCCGATAGATTTACAAACATTTGCAAACATTTAGAAGTAGCGCAATAAATAACGTTGTGCTGCCTGGAACTCCAACCCCGCGCCTATCGTCAGCGTTGACCTCAGATGACTAGGTAACAACTCTCCTAATCTCGTTTACTAGTAATTGGGATCGCGCCGTTCGTAGAGACCTGGAGGAGTTTGGCATTTTAAAGAAACAACGAAAACTAATCCAACTTTGTTCTAGTCAGTAGCGAATGGACATGTATAATGTGATTTGAAAGACGCCACAGTCCTAAATTCCTTACTTGCCACTATTGGAGGTGGAGAGGGGGATGTTTGCGATTGTTAAAAACTGTTTCCCCAGCAGGGATCAAACCATATCTTAGCCATTACAAGATGGCATCAGCCCGATCAACTACCGATTTTCAGATGTGATAGTATCATGTTTTTCGTCAAAATGGAGTGCAGAACACATGGTACAAGAAGTAAAATAGTTCGGCGGTATCTGTCTAAGTAACAGTAATTTCTTGGCCTCGCGGTCTGAGGCGTCTTGTCGCGGAGTTGCAGTCGCTCCAACCAGAAGTTCGACTCCTTCCTCGGGCATGTGTAGTTGTGTGTGTGTGTGTGTGTGTGTGTGTGTGTGTGTGTGTGTATTCCTTAGCGTAAATTAATTAAAGTAGAATGTAAGGCTAGGTAGGGACTAATGACCTCAGGTGATTTGTCCATTAGGACTATAACAAAAAAGTTATAGACAGTATGTTGAATTACGTAGCATTGCGTATGATAATATACTACGTTTTAGCTCTGTGGTGATTTTGTATAACATTTTGCTGTATGCTTATTTAACTATAGTCTTGTTTCGCTCAAGTTTGTATGAAAAATGTGTGTGAAATTTTATTGGACTTAACTGCTAACGTCATTAGTCTGCAGACTATTTAAACTATCTTAACATAAGGACAACACAGACACCCAAAACCGAGCAAGGACTCGAACCACCGATGCGAGCAGAAGCCCAATTCAAGACATGATGCCTTAAACCGCGCAGCGCCGGCCGCGGTGGCCGAGGTGACTGAGGCGCTCTAGTCACGGTCAGCACGGCCACTACGGTCGGGGGTTCGAATCCCCCCTCGGGCATGGATATTTGTGCCGTCCTAGTTCGTAAGTAGTTCATAAGTAGTTTGTAAGTTTAGGGACTGATGACCCCGTAGTTAAGTCCCATAAGCTTAACAAACATTTGAACATTTTTGAAACCGCGCAGCTACTCTGTGCAGCGCTCAAGAATGTAACATACCTCTTACCATAATAAATGAAATATTACGCATCTTAAAAGTAGCAAGGAGCGTCGTTTACGTATTAGAAAACGGTTTCTAAAACGGGAAATATGTACCATATGTAACAATATAGTCTGTTGGGATGAAAGCAGAGGAGGTCAATCGAAACACCAGAGCTCAGCATTTCATAGAACGAAGAATTTATTATAGGTAAGGGGTACGAAAGGACACGGTCTCATAGAGAGGACTGATAAACAGTAACGAAAGCATAAATTAAAAGAGAGTGCATCTGTTAATGGAAACCAATAGATTTTATTACTGTATTGTGAGGGAACCAACCAGAAGGGTAACTGAGGTTATGATGCAAGTGCGGCGACAGCGAGTGAGAGTGAGAGAACAGAAGAGAAATTAACTATTAATAAATGCAAGACAGTTTGCGTATTTTGTGAAGGACAGAGGGTGTATTAATACATGGAGGGGAGGAGAGAGACGTATCTGAAATAACAAAAATTACTTTGACAGCGTCCATCTAAACGGTTTACTCTGTTTGCATGGAGGCTGGGTATAAATGTTATAAAAAATAGGATATTGAGTGAATGGAGAAGCATTGAATTAAAATTCGTACCACAGAGAGGAATCGAACCCAGATCTCCATACTTACTTTAATTCAATGCTTCTCCCTTCACTCAATGTATTTGACATACTGATACGGAAAAGTGTTGAAATAAAAATTGTGCCATGGGTGGGAATCGAACCCAGACTTCCATACTTACTTTAATTCAATACTTTTCCCTTCACTCAATGTCTTTGACATATTGACAATGAAAATTGTCATTAGATATATAAATTTATAATAAAAATAGGATAATAATGGAACTACATATTAAAAAAAAACTTCAATTTAAAGGTAGCTCAAAGCAAAAACAAACACATATTTTATTTCTGTTGCCAAGAGATCTTCCACAGTCTCTCACTTACGAAATATGAAAATAGAGATGAGATTAAAAAAAACATTTGAAGGACTAATAATTTATTCAGAATCATTATTTGTTTCTTTCGTTATGCATCTCAGCATATAATCTATAACGCTATCGGACCAGCTTCTCTTCAGTAAATGCGACGACTCTATCTCGAGTTGATTGCTCACAGTGAGAGGGCCTGATTTGTATTTCTGCTTTCCGCTCTCACTATGAAGCCAGGAAGTAAACATTCTGTATTTACGTCAGAGCCCCGCTTTGTGCCGTGCTGGGGGCTGTTGCCCGCCACCACGACCGCCAGCTGGCTGGTTTCCGCCAAGCTTCGCCTCGGCACCAGCTGTGGTTGACCGGCCTGCCCGTAGCTCGCAAGCCACGGCTAATACAGCGAAACTGAACCCTTGAAGTATGAAAAGTTTCTGCAAACCTACCCTAACGTGTATTATAAACTACCACACCTAGAGCTATTTTGCTATAAAATGAGCAGCCACGTTATCTTTTGACACTTCATTCAAATATTTAACGAGGTGAAAGAATAGAATCATGATAAACGTAGTACCACATAATGTTTCACATAGATAGCAATCATATAACACAGAAAATCATTCTCTCTTTTCAGCGCTCTGCATTAGATCTAGACGTAATGAAATATGTAGTTATCTTAGAAATGTAAGCATGTTGTAACATTAAACGGTTCTGGTGGCAACAACACAAATGTATACATGTAGTATATCATTCACGTTTTGTGTGCTTATAAAGTGTTTTCAATGTGCCTGTAAACAATAAGTGCTAAACAACGGAAATTACCTTCTGCTGGGGCTCTTCATTTACACGATTGTTCTGTTATTCATAGTGAAGTGTTTCGTAATGGGTTCATATAATCGCTTCAGTTTCTCGACTGTTGCACGCTTATACTAAGCTCGAAATACTACTACTACTACTACTACTACTACTACTAATAATAATAATAATAAATACAAGTGCCAAATAGCATGTGTGCGAGTTATAATCTGATATATTCTTTCAACTTTCTCGACGTCCTCCCTCTATTCCATCAGGTAATAATCGCACACTACTTAGCAGTACTACATAAGAGGGGGAAAAATTGTAGGGTTGGCAGTCTACTTAGTAGACGTGTAAATCTCCTTATGGTAATGTCAATAACAGACCGTTTGTTTCACCTTCACCAAAACATGTGTTATTCACAGTTAACATTGTTTTTAATTGCACCCCCAGGAATTTCGTTATATGTCTAACCTTCAAATTTGTTTTGCTTATCGATATCCAGAATGCTGACGAAACTCTGAGTACTTATGTTCAGAGCCAAATGCATATTAATGTTTAAGGTCAATTGTCGCCATCTGCGCTGTAAAGATACAAATTCAAATTCATTTCGCAATTGACTTTGCTTTTCTGAGTTTAGTAGTCAGCAGCATTAACTGCATCAAATCTAAGAGCAATATTCTGATTGCTCATTAAATATTTCGAATATATATTCGAAACAGGAGAAGTCTACTTCACTTTGCTCGAAGAATTACACTCGCCACATCCTTTTCACTAGATGACTCCTCGTCTGTTACTGCAAACTATTACCTTGCAGATAGGACATCACGAGTCCAGTCGCACAACTTAGGAAAGTGATATGGTTCGAAGTTGATTATGGCTGAAGCTTAAGGAACTTAACTGCGGGGTCATCAGCCCCTAAACTTACAAACTACTTATGAACTACCTTATACTAAAGACGACACAAACATCCATGCCCGGATTAGAACCCCCAACGAGGAGCGGCCTCGCGCATCGGAGCATAGCACCTCAATGCGCTTGGCCATTCCACTGCGGCGTTGAAGATACCAAAAATCGTTTTGGCACTCTAAAAATATGACATTAGTTTCAGAGTACTCAGTAGATCATGAAAATATAGTATCGCCAAAGTCTCACGACAGTAAAGATTTAGAAACCTTTGCCGGTTTGATGTTAATGTTTCTACATATTTCATAACGCTGGAAAAAGTATTTGTTCAAACGTCCTGCTACATGTCGATATCAATACAATGGATCTGTAACACAGTGGATTACTTTTATTTTCTTTATATATCTGTGCAACATTCCATTCGTCTCCCTCACTATACATACATCAATGCTCGACCTCACGTCGTAGGAGAAGTAATTAAGCCATGCATAATGTGTGCACAAGATGTTCTCCTAAAGTGTTGGACCACTCGAGAAAGACATTGCCTTTAGACAAATGATCTTTCTGGTACGACTATGGTAGTGAAATGACAACACGGTGGATCATGTCTGGTGATAGTTGTACTGCTTCCTGGAATGACAGAGATGAATCTAGATTAAAAGAAATAATCCGACACAAGCTGCTTGCGGCCACTGAGTGCACGCATTGGAGAAGTTGAACAGTTGTGTCCAGCCGGAATTCGGGTCCAGTTCCTGCCGTTCTTTGATTTTTTTGTGGTTTTAGGGCGCACAACTTCTACGGTCATTAGCGCCCAGACAAGAACATAGATTCGCTAGATCTCAATAAAATTGGTGACTGCCAGTTAGAACATCAAGAAGAGGCTAAAAACGAAAGATGAAAGACAATTAAAAGGGTTAAATATCCTTCGATAAGTTGGCCAAGTTGATAAAACGCAAAACTCGAGCAGCTTCTCGTGTGTCATCAGCTAAAATTTCTTCCAGAGCAGACGGAAAGTGAAGGGCTACACGGAGATGATTAAAATTGGGACAAGACAGTAAAACATGTCGCACAGTCAGCAGTTCACCGCACGAGCACAGCGGTGCAGGGTCGGCGGATAGCAAGTGACGGTGGCTGAAACGGCAGTGACCGATCCGCAACCGGGCCAGGATGACCTCCTATCGCCGAGAGGGGCGTGAGGAGGTTCTCCAAGCGGTCGGGATCGGCTTTACAGTTCGCAATTTATTGTTGTACAGTGAAAGCCACGCACTGTGCCATGACGACACGATACTCCGGCGAAGAGCCCGTTGAAAATCGTCCGATGGGACGCAAAAGGTAGCCATGCGAGGCAAAAGAGCTGCGGCCTTGGCTGCTATGTCGGCGGTATCATTCCCGGGCACACCCACGTGGCCAGGGACCCACAGGAAAGAAACGTGACAGCTGTCATCTGCTAGCAACTGGAGGGGGCGTTGGATCCGATACACGAGAGGATGGTTCGAGAAAGGGTCCTTAAGACTCTGCATGGCACTAAGGGAGTCCGAACATATGGCATAGAAAGGTTGGCGGTGGCGGCAGGTATACAAAACGGCCTGGTGGAGGGCAAAAAGCTCAGCCGTGAAAATCGAGCACCGGTCAGGGAGCTTGTATTGGAAACGGTTGTCCCCGACGATGAAGGCAGATCCGACACCGGCAGTGCTCTTGGAACCATCAGTGTAAATAAATATGGCATTATCAAACCGCGAACGGAGTTCGACAAGCCTCGAGCGGTATACCAAATTCGGAGTGCTCTCCTTGGGGAGCGAACTAAGTTCAAGGTTAGTGTGAACCTGGGCCTGATGCCACGGTGGCAATTGGCTTTCGCTCAACCGAAAGGTGGAAGGAAGGGTAAAATCGAGCCGCTGTAGCAGGCGGCGAAACCGAACTCCAGGTGGAAGCAAGGCAATCGCAGACAACTGATATTGGCGATCGAGTGAGTCGTCAAAAAATAATCGGTAAGATGGATGGTTGGGCATCGACCGCAGGCGGCATGCGTACCGACACAAGAGTATGTCACGCCGAGTGGTCAAGGGTAATACATCAGCCTCGGCATACAGAGTTTCAACAGGACTGGTATAAAATGCACCGGTCGCCAGACGTAATCCCCGATGGTGAAGAGAGTTGAGACGGCGGAGAATCGACGGCCGTGCAGAAGAGTATACAAGGCTGCCGTAGTCGAGCTTCGACTGAACAATGGCCTGGTAAAGATGAAGCAGGACGGTACGATACGCTCACCATGACGTGCCACTGAGGACACGAAGAACATTAAGGGATCGGGCACAACGGACAGCCAGGTAGGACACGTGTGTGGACCAGCAAAGTTTACGATCCAACATGAGTCCCAAGAATTTCGTAGTCTCCACAAAAGGGAGAGCAACTGGGCCGAGATGTAGAGAAGGTGGAAGAAATTCCTTGTATCTCCAGAAGTTTATACACACCGTTTTCTCAGTAGAGAATCGGAAGCCGTTTGCGATGCTCCAGGAATATAGACGGTCAAGACAGCGTTGAAGAGAACGCTCCAAGAGACACGTCCGCTGGGCGCTGCAATAAATTGCGAAATCGTCTACAAAAAGGGACCCGGAAACGTCGGCAATCGACGATCGGATTGATTTCAATGGCAAAGAGAGCCACACTCAAGACGGAACCCTGCGGTACCCCATTCTCCTGGCAAAAGGTATCTGACAAAACAGAGCCCACCCGTACCCGGAACTTGCGATCCGCCAAAAACGCTTGAATGAAAAGAGGGAGGCGGCCCCGAAGGCACCATGTGTGCAATGTGCGGAGAATGCCCGCTCTCCAACAGGTATGGTATGCCTTCTCCAAGTCGAAGAAAACTGCTACTGTTTGACGCTTCTTTAGAAAGTTATTCATAATGAAGGTCGACAACGTAATGAGGTGATCAGCAGCAGAGCGGTGGCGACGAAAACCGCATTGGATATTAGTCAGGAGGCGACGAGATTCGAGGATCCAGACCAACCGAGCGTTAACCATGCGTTCCATCACCTTACAGACGCAGCTCGTCAGAAAAATGGGGCGATAACTGGAAGGAAGATGTTTGTCCTTCCCTGGTTTGTGGATGGGGACAACAATGGCTTCACGCCAACTTGTGGGAACATGACCTTCAGTCCATATGCGATTGTAGGTACTAAGAAGAAAACACTTGCCCGCAGGAGAGAGGTTCTTCAGCATCTCAATATGGATGGAATCGGGACAGGGAGCAGAAGATCGGGACAGGGCAAGAGCACGGTCTAGCTCCTGCATGGTGAAGGCGACATTATAATTTTCACGATTAAAAGAGTGGAAAGAAGGCGGCCGTGCCTCTTCTACCTGTTTGCGAGGGAGAAAGGCAGGGTGGTAATGGGCAGAGCTCGAAACCTCCGCAAAGAAACGGCCCAATGCGTTGGGTACATCAGCGGGGTCCACGAGCACTGCGTTCTCCATGGTCAGGCCAGGAATCGGGGAGTGGACCTTGATGCCGGATAAACGGCGTAGGCCACCTCAAACAACCGTGGAGGGAGTAAACCGGTTAAAAGAACTAGTAAAAGCAGTCCAGCAAGCTTTTTTGCTGTCGTTTATGATACGACGACATTGCGCTCTCATTCGTTTATAATTTATGCAATTCTCCAAAGTTGGGTGGCGGCGGAAGGTGCGTAAAGCACGGCGCGGGCTGCAGTCCACCAAGGGACCGAAACACGACGTGGAGAAGAGGAGGTGCGAGGTATGGAATGTTCGGCAGCGGTGAGAATAACCTCTGTGAGGTAGTCGACCTGACTGTTACAGCTGGGAAAATTCTGATCGTGAAAAACAGCCATGGAAGAATAATGCCCCCAGTCGGCTTTAGAAATGTTCCAACTGGTGGGACGAGGAAATGGGGAATGATGAAGGAAGTGGATGATACAAGGGAAATGGTCACTCTAGTACGTGTCAAAAAGTGCATACCACTCAAACCGACCGGCAAGCTGAGGAGTGCATATCGCAAGGTATATGTGGGAGTAAGTATGGGTTGTGTCAGAAAGGAAGGTCGGTGCACCAGTGTTGAGGCAGACAAGATTGAGGTGTTGGAGAAGGTCCACCAAAAGGGAGCCTCTCGGACAAGGTGCCGGAGAGCCCCATAGGGGG
This sequence comes from Locusta migratoria, assembly GCA_026315105.1. Taxonomy (NCBI): domain Eukaryota; kingdom Metazoa; phylum Arthropoda; class Insecta; order Orthoptera; family Acrididae; genus Locusta; species Locusta migratoria. The sequence goes on along the minus strand of CM048755.1, from coordinate 664,481,341 downwards.
TGGTGGGCATTGAAGTCGCCTACCAACACGAAGGGTGAAGGGAGCTGGTCAACGAGGTGTAGCACATCTGCCCTAGTAAGGGCAGATGACGATGGCGAATAGATATTACAGAGGGAAAAGGTAAATGTGGATAGAGTGATGCGGACGGCAACTGCCTGTAGGTGAGTATACAATGTAATGGGATGGTAATAGACGTCGTCTCGAATGAACATCAGAACCCCTCCATGGGCTGGGGTACCTTCCACAGGTGGCAGGTCGAAACGCACAGAGGTGTAGTGGGGAAAGTCTGCACGATCACTTGGACACAACTTAGTTTCTTGGAGACAGACTAGAAGCGGGCAGTGCAATCGAAGGAGTAGTTTTAACTCCTCCCGATTGGAACGAATGCCGCGAATATTCCATTGAAGGAGCGCCATGATAAAAATTGAGATAAGAAATGAGGATAAAAACGAACAAGCAAGTGGGATCACCTCGACGGCCGCTGAGGACCGGATTTCGAGGGAGCACTGCTATCGCTGTCTAGGGGCAAAGGGTCGTGGTCCATAGGTTCGACCGACGCGCCTGCCACCTCCCTGAGTTGATCAGGAGGGGCAGTTTCCACCGCCGCTAAAGGGCCGGGTGCCCGGCAGACGGAGCGTCCCGGTGAAACAGAAGACGGCCGAGGCCGGCAACTATTGGGCGGCGTGACGGATGGGTCACGCCTCGGCGGGGAAGGTGAGGAACTCTCTTTCTTGTTGGCTTTTCTGGAAGATTGACGGTGAGAAGAGGCAGTTGACGGTTGGGAAGCCTGAGAACGCAGAAAATCCTCACGGACGGGTTCCTTTTTATAAGTCCGGGCATCTTGTTAGGTGCCCGCGGTTTACTAGAGGTTGACGAAGACTGTACCTTAGAAGCAGCAGGAGGAAGCGGGGACGTGGAACGGGCAATCTTCGGGCTGGCGGATCGCACAACTGTGTCAGCGAAAGTGAAGTCACAGGTCTGGGTACTGGAATCCTTAGTAGGTCGAGTGGAGGTGAGGACCTTACTGTATGTGCCCGCTGGGAGAACAGTGGGCTTTCGACTCGCCAACAACTTTCGAGCAGCAGATGTTGATACCTTTTCCGTAACCCGTATTTGCTGGATGACTTTTTCATCCTTATATACAGGGCAGTCTCGAGAGGAAGCCGTATGGTCACCGTTGCAGTTAAGGCAGTGAGGGGATGGAGGTGGGCAATCCCCCTCATGGGCGTCCCTACCACAAGTGACACATTTTGCTGCGTTAGGGCAAGATTGACGGGTGTGGTTGTATCGGTGGCATTGAAAACAGCGCGTTGGGTTAGGTACATAAGGGCGGACGGAGATGACTTCATACCCTGCTTTGACCTTCGACGGGAGTTCAACTCTGTCGAACGTCAAAAACACAGTATGATTCGGTGTCAGCTGGTTATCTACCTTTTTCATCACCCTATGGACGGCTGTCACACCCTGATCGGACATATAGGATTGGATGTCTTCATCAGACAACCCGTCAAGGGATCTCGTAAAAACTACGCCCCATGACGAGTTGAGTGTGCGGTGCACTTCTACCGTGACTCGAAACGTGTGTAACGACGTAGTCCGGATTAGCTTTTGGGCTTGGAATGCACTGTCCGCCTCCAGCAACAATGTGCCATTGCACTGACGCGAACAGGTTTTAACAGGGCCAGCAATCGCATCAACACCTTTCTGAATGACGAAAGGATTGACAGAAGTGAAATCCTGACCATCAGTTTGAGAAACAACCAGGAATTTCGGAAGATTAGGCAGAGTCTTCTTTTGCTGAGGCGAATCTATCTTTCGTTTCTGGGTCAACATCACTGAAGAAGAGAAGGAAGTCATCGCGTAAGTGTCCCCCGTGATTACCGGCGTCTCCGATGGCGCGCTCCTTCCTAGTGGGGGCCCTCTCCGAGGGCTTACCCGCCTTAGGTGATTGTTCACACCTCAGGTCACACCTCCCGAGAACTGACGGAGGGACCAATCGGCATGTTCGGAAGGTACCAGCTCGGGTAATCACCCATCCCTGGGCCTGGCCTTTACCAGGGGGTACGTACGTGCCCTACTTGTCTACCCGGGGCGGGGAATTACGCGTTACCCCGTCACCTGCTACGCATGATAATGCGTGGGTCGGCCTTCAGACACGTACAGGGAGGAAAGAAGAAGAATAGAGGAAGTGAAGAGAAAGAAGGAAAGAAGTGTCTCAAACGCCGAGGCGGAGACTAATGAGGAGGAAAAGAAGGCTAGGAGAGTACAAGGAGAGAAAGACAGAAACAAAGGGTAAGAAAGGAAGGAACCAAGCAATAAGAGAAACGACAACAAGAAACCACCTTAACTTGCGAAATACGCCCGTCTCCGGGCGAAGGCATAAACCGAGAGGAAAAGTGAAGCAGCCTGGGGCAGAAGAAAGGCTGCTCCGGCTCGGGGCCCAGTGCGCGCCACACACGTACCCACAAAAGAACTGTGGGCCCCCTGGGGGGGTGCCGTTCTTTGAGCAGTTACGGTAATCACTGCACGAGTGGGAAAACAACGATCATCGTAGGTACGCGGGCTACCACTCCTCTTCCCCCTCGTCACCCACAAGACTCAAGCTTCCTCGCACTGCTCACGTAGTTGCCGTTTCCAATTTTCACTTACTGCTCGTGGCACCGATTACCTTGAGAGTTCAGGCGTAGTGTGCATTTGCACTGAAGGCTGGAGTTGTTCTCGTCTTCTCCTTAATTATGTATATTTATGTGGTGTCTGTTCTTTCGAAAGAACAGTCATGACACATATACGTATATAGAAGAACCTTTCAAGATTCACTTATTGGTCTTATTCCAATTAAAATGTCTGAAAATTGAACTCCAGTGTGTCATTTTCTTAGCACATATATGATTACTTTCTGAATTATCTGCATTGGCCTTCACAAGGGAAATGAGGAGGCGATTCACGCTGCAGCTATTCGCTTCCTTCATGAAAATGTCGACGCTCTTTAAAGATTAAGAGGCAGTAGCTCTCAGTTACAAATTGGAGCGAGAGTAACATTTTACCTATTCTCTGACAGAGCTACAAAGTGCTATATCGAATTCAGAAATATTTGTGGCATATTATGCTGCTGTCTAGTAAGCACCTCAGAAAAGCAGAATCAATTTTAAAATGATATTCAAGTTATATCTTCATGATGAAAATTCGACAATTGACCCTAATCATAAATATTCGTATAGTTCACCACATGATTACCAGAAAATTTTCGTCAGGCCTTGAGAAATCGATAAACAAAACAAATTTAAGGATTATACACCTAACAAAATTTCTGGTGGGTACAATTGAAAACAACGTTAACTACGAAATATACAAGTTTTGGTGAAGATAAAACAAGCGCCTCTTATTGACACAATCATTAGAAGATTAAAACGTCTCCCTAGAAGGCTATAAACCCTACAATTGCTCCACCTCTTCCGTAGTATTGCTAAGCAATGTGCGATTATTACCTGACGCTATAGAGGGAGGACACTGAAAAGGTTGGAAAAAGATATCAGATTGTGCCGTATAGTGAATTAGCGGAAAGAAGGTCTCGGATGTTTTCTGTTTCTTTTTACTAATTAGGTTGGGGAGGGGACGGAGAGCGCAGGGGAATGAGGGGGAAGCAAAATATTAAAACAAAAGAGTTTTCATTGTAGCACGCTTGTTCTATGAGATTTCAATCACCAACCTTCTCCTACAAATGCAAAGAGCTTTTGTACTCTTTGCCGTACAAAGTATGTTAGAATTGTAAGGCCGCGCAAAGTACCCGCGCGGTCTAAGGTGCCTTGTCATGGATCGGGCTGCTGCTAGCGTAGGAGGTTCGAGTCCTCCCTCGAGCATGGGTATGTATGTGTTGTCCTTAGAATAAGTTAGTTTAAGTAGTGTGTAAGTTTAGGGACTGTTGAACTTAGCATACCACACACATTCGAATATTTGATTTGAATTTTAAGAATAACATAATGGTAATTAGAACTCGCCTATATCCATTTTGGCACTTGTTTTTCTCGATCTTCGTATAAACGTATGATTGTGTCGTATGATTGCTATCTAGGTGAAACATTTTGTGGTATCTGCATTTATCATGATTCTATTCCTTAACTTCGTTAAATATTTGAATGAAATGTCAAAAGATAAAGTGGCTGCTCATTTTATAGCAAAATAGCTCTAGCTGTGGTAGTTAATACTACACACTTGGGTAGGTTGGCAGAAACGTTTGAGCCTGGTTTTGCGGTCTGTGCCTGTATTAGCCGTGGCTCGAGAGCTGTGGGCTGGCCCGTCAACCACAGCTCGTGCCAAGGCGAGGCTTGGTGGAAGCAGCAAGCTGGCGGTCGCGGTGATGCCCAACAGCCCCCAGTACAGCGCAGAGTGGGGCTCTGACGTAAATACAAAATGTTTACTTCCTGGCCTCATAGTAAAAGGAGACAGCCGAAATACAAATCAGGCCGTCTCACTGCGAGCAATCAACTCGAGAGAGAGTCATCGCTCTTACTGAATAGAAGCTGGTCTGACGGCGTTATAGATTCTACGCTCAGATGTATTATGAAAGAAACAAATAATGAGGGAGTCTGAATAAATTATTAGTACTTTAATTTTTTTAAATCTCCTAAGTGAAACTATAGAAGAAATAAAATATAAGTTCCTTTTTCCTTTGAGCTGCCTTTAAATTGATTTTTTTAATTATACAGTTCCTTTATTATCCTATTTTATTATAAATTTATATACCTAGAGACAATTTTCCGCGTCAATTTGTCAAAGAAAGTAAGTGAAAGGAAAAGCATTGAATTAAAGAAAGTATGGAGGTCTGGGTTCGATTCCCACTCGTGACACAAATATTAATTCAATGCTTCTCATTTCACTCAATATCCTATTTTCATTCATTTATACCTAGACTCCATGCATACAGAGTAATGAGTTTAGATGGAAGCTTTTAACGTAATTTTTGTTATTTCAAATACGTCTCTCTCCTCCTCTCCATCCATTAATACACCCTCCGTCCTTAACAAAATATGCAAATAATTTGTCTTGTATTTATTCGTTGTTAATTTTTCCACCTTTCTCTCTTTCTCTCTGTCACCTCCCTTACAGTATAACCTCAGTTGCCCTTTTGGTCTATTCCCCCAAACAGCTGTAAAAAAATTATGGTTTCCGTTAAAACAATACTGTTTCTTTTAATTTCTGCTTTCTTTACTGTCCATGGGTTCTCTCTATGAAGCAGTGTTCTTTTATATCTCCGATAATCCATCCTTCGTTCTGTAAAACATTCGTTCCTTTTCTATAGGCCCTAAAAAAAACTGTGATATAAAATTAAGGAGTACTTTGCAAGCATTTCACTCTTTTATTTTCCAGTTCTGCACTCCTGTTCACTCCTAGATCCCGCCCTCCCTCCTGCTACCCCTCCCTTGAAATATTTATCTGCATCTCCGTGCTCTTTTCACAATTTTATGCTTGGCAGATTTTTTTAATCACTTTCATTATTTCTCTGTCATTGACTCTCGAAAAGCACGTGGATATACTGGACAACTGAACCTTACCGTGCAAGCACTATTGTCGCCATTAAAATGGACATCTATTCCAACAAATACCAGTATCCAAGCTTTGAAATGTCAGAGACTGAAGTTCTTCCCCATCCTTCCCAGTCGGATATTATGCTTTGCATGTAATCGCATTTTCGATGCGACATTGTATCAGAATCCACATTGCTGTTTTGTAACCTCAGTATGACTATTGAAGGCAACCACACCGTGAAGAATAATTGCTCGACACACTTGCCAGTTATCGGATACCTTGTCACTGACCATACTAGTAAATCATAGAAACCTCCTTCATAGAAGTCTGTTTGTGTTCCTGAATGTGATGAAGAAATGTCAAAACGAAGTTACTTTCCGAATTTCAAATTTTTTAAACGCATAATCCATGTTCCTCATAACTATAAAAATGCCTAATATTCAAGTTATCGTGGCAACAGCTACCCAACAATCTTCATTATAATGAGCTCATAGTTAAATAAGCTCATTAGAGAATGCCATACCAAATCGTAATGTAGCTTACTAAAACGTAGTATAATATCATGCAAAATCGGCGATAAGGCGCCTCAACTACGTGGCCATCCTGTGTGTCAAAAATGTCTTACCTAGCCAGACACCTCTGAGCTCTTTGACTGGTCGTACAGTCTAATGAGTACTCCATTATGACAAAACATTTTGCCAACGCATTTGTAATTCGCTGGAGGCCGGGATGAGGTTAACTTGTAATAGCTAAGGTATGGGTCCGATTCCCGCTGGGGGTAACAGTTTTTAACGTCCACAGAAATACCATCTACACCTCCAGTAACTCCAATAAAGAACGCAGATCATGTCCATGCGCTACTAAATTAAACGAAATTTTCGCAAAATACCAAACCCCTTCCACGTCTCTACGAACGGTGTGATCCTAACTACTGGTGAACGACAATGTGATAGTTGACGCCTCATGGTGTCAGGTCAAGAGTGACGGTACGTGCAGGGTTGGAGTGCCCGGAAGAAACAATAAATATATCAGCAGTATTCCTTCCTATTATACAATAGCAAATGGTGCTGGGTTCGAGTCCCTGCTGGGAAAAATTAATTTTATCGTTGTTTCAGGTACCAGTATAACGCTATTTGTGAACATATTTGATATGTAACATCTGATTGTGTTTAGTTAACAAATCATCAATACACTGTATTCTATTCCACAACTTTATGATGTATGACATCTGTGAATTGCACTATATGACTTATCTTCAACGGTTGCCTCTCAGCAACAACAGGAGCTTCATGCAACTTCTGGTGCGGTGCTAAAATTATCATTTATTTCTGGGTTCAGACATCGGTCTAAGAAACTAATGAAAACGTCAGTGTTTTACGTCTATTTATGCCTAGAGATCACGCGTACTTAAAGGTGGCCCCTGAGCGGAGAATGTCGGGAGCTGAAGCTTGCATTCAGCTCATAGCGTATTGGCTGTTAGAACAAACCCCGCCTCTTTTCCCCAGTGCCGGCAGCTTACGGCGTGTAGATTACAGGTTTTAAAAGAAAAAACATGTAAGGGGTTAAGGCGTTATAGATGGAACACGAAATTAAGTATCACATTAATGTTTGAGTAATATAAAAGCGGAACGCATATCTACGAAATGTTAATATTTGAAAGGGACTTATTTTTATTGTCGTAACAGAATAAAAATCAGAATTAACATTCTTCACACCACTTTCAAGGACAGCCTTCTTTCTTATAAAAGAAGTCTTCGGGGTATGTGGACTTATTTTAGCAAATAACAATGTGGAAGACAGTAATTAATACGAAGCACAAATCAGCAATACATTGACGAGGTCTACGATGTACAATGATGTTACGAGGTAAGGTTGGTAGAGAGCATTAACATTCCGTTGACACACGAGCTCAGCCGGCTTCCGCTGATCAGAGAGGGGCCACGAAAAAGTGCGTGACCTGTAATCGCATCTCGATCAGGAATACAACTGCTTTTTGCTTCACAGTGCGTTCAGATTCAGATCATGAACAAAAACATATCATGTCACTAAACAAGTGTGATAACGTATCTGACTTTTCACTTATTGCAAGTAAATTTAATTTACAAGTGTTACTGTCTCATCTCTAATGACGTTAATTCTAATATTTGTTGTACGAACGTATTGGTTTGTACCGTGCCTGAATGCCATATGGAGAAATAGGAGACTAAGTATTTATTGTGGGTAGGTAATAACTGTACTGTGCAATGATTTGACGACCTGCGACGCAGCTGTGCAATGGTGGTTGCATAGCGTCAGGTGCCGTCTCCACTTAGGAATTCAGGGGTGATCCACTTTTTTTGCTGTCAAGTGTACCTAATGTTGTCCAGTCATGAATTGTATCACGTAAACTACATTAATATCCTCCTGTAAAGCCGCAGTGCAGTGGCCGGGGTTTCTAAGAAGGAGACCACATGGGTATCGGATTTTATAATTTGTTTATATTTAAGATACGTGATATTGAGAACTCAAATAAGAATCAGCTGAACGCCTTCTGTAAAGAACTCATCGAATGACAAGGAAGAAACACAATCAGTGACCGCAAGGATCAAATTTGCCCTTAGAAAAAAAAAAAAATTCCACTGGTTGCGTTCTGGCTTTCCAGCCATGAATAGTGAAAGTTTGTTTACATCCTCCATTAAGTTACTTCCTGCATACGAGTTATATTGGCTAGCTGTTTTCATTTAAAAAATTTAAATCATTATTATTGACAACCATTTATAAAATTACGAACAAACAAATTACGTGCATTGTTAATAAAAATTACCATTAGTTATTAAAATGATTTAAGTTTTAGAAATCACAGAAAAAGAATACTGGCACAGCAGGACTAGAATGTTACCATCTGAGCTACACCGAAAGTTGCTGCAACTGGTTTAATTATCGGTACTTCCATATACTTTGAACGTAGCCTGTTATTAAAATAATTAAGATCTCGGGCAGTTGAGATCCGCAAATGAACGTTAAAACGCCCACTGCTGCTCTAAATTACTTTATGAGTGGCCACAGTACATGTGCAATGGAAATTTATCTAACTGCTCACTCCTTAAGGGAGCAGCCAACTTTTTAACAAACACGAAATCAATGTTAAAAAATAAATGAATAGATAATTAAATGTGGAATGGGGAGCATGAAAACATAAAGTAGAGGTTTGATACTTTAAAAGTCATAATATATTCAGGAAAATATACAAGCAACTAAATGTGAGGAGATCAAATTAAGCACACACCTTGTACAAAAGTGAATTAAGTCATATAATTACTGATCACAATAAAATAGTTTCTGCCGTTTATCAATATGGAGGTAACGTGGTAGGAAATTTGCAAACACACGATGGGTAGCTGAAAGCATATTAATTCATTCACAGACACGCAAATAATGCTTGGTGGTACATCACAAAGCTGGAACGCTTGAAAGCAGCGGCGTCTTAAGTCTTAAGTGTAGGTGGCGTCTTAACGAGACGATGGGTCTCTTGACCATAAATTTAATTATACTGTGCAATAAACGAACTCTTGTGTGAGAAGGCAGTCACATACTATTCTTAAGTACCATGTGGTGTGCGACCACGGTGAATTTACAAAGGAAAAATTTCCCCCGCCATACATCGGCTGTAGAGCGCGTTAAAAGCGACGCAGAGTGCGTTCAGAGACTAGTGTTAACGAATCCTTGCTACCTGGCAAGACAATTCCCTCTACAACAGCTCCCAGAGAGTCTCCTGTCACCTCTTTCGTCCAAGATTAGGTTGGTGCCACATTAACAATACGACCACTTCGCCACCTTGCCAAGCAAGCTTGTCTCTGGCCATCCAGCAGACGCCAGCGCAGATGACAAATGCGTTCTTAAATACAGCAAAACGAGGCCTAAAGCGGGAGGCGGCGACTGTAAGCCATTGCGCGGCAGTCAGTCAATATTAAGAGCACACATTCACATGAACAAAGTTCTATCACACGGGTGGAAACATATATAAATGTGGGGAAAACATATATAAACATGGGGCATTGATCATTAATAAAAATAATAAAATAATTGACACACAGATAGATAACATTAATGGTGCAGAAACACTTTAGGTTAAAGAATAAATCAAAATGGAACACGACCACAATCAGTGGACGTGTTTCAACTTGCAAAACTTCAAAATTGATTTTGTCCAGAATTTTTGAGAGTTGCATCGAATGGCTTTCCCTGATTGTTATTTAAGTTCTGAACTTCACTTACCATAAATATAAAAAAAATATAAAATCCGATACCCATGTAGTCTCCTTGTTAGGCAACTTGCTGTGGAGCACGCGGTTGCTCGCCGTCTGAGGTGTGTGTGTGTGTGTGTGTGTGTGTGTGTGTGTGTGTGTGTGTGTGTGTGTGTGTATTTTTTGTCCTTAGCATAAGTTAGTTTAAATAGTTTGTAAGCCTAGGGACTGATAACCGCAGTAGTTGAGTCCCTAAGATTTACGAAAATTGGAACATTTGATTATTTAAAAGCAGCTCGTATTTATGTAGTGCGAGCAATATCTTTAGTTATTCAGAGACATAGATACATTGTTAGTCAAAGTTAGTGAGAGAATTGGTTTTGTCGCAATACGCGTATGCAATAAAGGGGAATAATTGGTGAAGTAGGTGAGGTACCTTTTTATACGATCACAGCTTCTACGCTGTGTCCATAATTTGTCTCAGTCAGAGATAAGTGCGGTCCCGTGTTCTGGAATCGCTAGGCTGACCGCTCGGCCTAAATTATGGAAGAGTCGAGACCTAGGTCTCATAGAGGATGGCAGCGTCTCGATGGCTCTGAAAATTTCGGCTACATGTTCACTAATGCATTGCGCTGCGGGACAGTGGAACAGCGAGCGGAAAATAGCCGGTGACACAGTCTTGTTACTGCTCAGTACTATAATAGGTCCTATCACACATAGCACACTAACTTCCTGTGAACATATCGCCCAGCAAAATATAAATTAATGTATATTAGGTTAACATTTGACTGTTAGTAGGCTGACTTTATTATTCGAAAAGTCGTAGGTCCCATATAGATATTGGCTGTTAGTGTGATTAACATGAACGAAAGAAGTGGTGAACGAACAGTAAAAATGTTTCTTTTGTATCGACAAGTACGCATTAGAAACGTCCAATTGTTATTCAGTACACATTTAGTCGCAGTATTTGCTTCTTTTACATTTAAAAATACAGAACAGTTCCTTTTTTAAAAGACCTGCCTAATTTGGCTGTTAAATGTAGATCCGATATGCACAAGAAACGTATAACCGATTAACAATAATCAGAATGTTATCTAGGTTGACATTCCACGCAGTCAAATATGAGCAGCTTTACTTGACTGCATATGTCATTGCAGAAGCCAAACGCAATACGTATAATTAACTATAAATGCTAGTGAGGACTGTCAATAAAATGAATGCTCAAAGCAAATATTAATGATTCCAAATACACATTGAGGAAAAGCGAGTTAATTACCTGTTTTAGCTGCACTTATTATAATATCAGTGCCGCACGCCACGTCAATGACACATTTTAATTAGACACGTTCAACAGTTTCACACTGTGTCAAGTGTAACAAAACATTGATCTATATAATGCTGCAGATAACTGCTTATAAATGACCCAACACATTTCCACGATGAAGAATCTGTCATTCAATTTTGGTTGCATGTTCAGGGACGTAATTTAATGAAGTCATTATTTTGACGTATATTTCGTTATGCTTGAAGAAAAACACGCCCAGAGGTTGTGTAGGTTTTTGTAGTATTTGGTGGAATAATTTATAAAACGAAACAGTTGAGCCATGTGATTTGCTTTTTGCTTCTACAATATAAGTTACATCTAGAGGACGTTTGTAGAGTCTTCTAGATAAACGATACTTACCATCGTAATGAAAGCTACATTATGGAGGTACGTGAGGTCCTATGACCAAAATTTCATACATATATGTTCGTTTGAGCGAATATGATTTCAGTGTGAGTCACGTTGTTTTTGTCGGAATTTATCAGCCAGCAGAGTTCTGCAGCTGGCTGAGGTAAGTAGGCAATGTAACTGGAAGGCAGCAGGCACGTTGTCAGCAGGACGTCATACCCTACTCTTTCTTTCTTGCGAGCTTTATTTGAGTCGTTCCAAAGTTACTCAAATAACAGAATGTTTTCGTGTCGTTTAAAACTACGCTACCTCAAACGTACACAACAGATGTCGGACGCCATCGATCAATAGTTTTGAGAACTATCCATAAGCTGTCGAGTTATGATCGACTGATCGATCAAGATGACTCCTTGAATACCCAAAACTTTATAAATCTGATGTAGTTATGTCGTTGCTACGCGGAATGACCTCGAAATCTAAAGCGTCATGCTACGAACAGGAAGGGGGTTTCCCGCAGGAGGTTCGAGTCCTACCTAGGGCATGTGTGTGTGTGTGTTGTCCTTAGGTTGGTTTAATTAGTTTTTATGTCTAGCGACTGCACCTCTCCGATTTCTCTACCTGGTGAAACCAATGGCTCCTTACCGCCCACCTCACCAAATCCCAGGCAAACATCATTGGTCACAGTAGCCCTTCCTTTCGCCGGCCGCCGTGGCCGAGCGGTCTGCGGCGTGCCAGTCACGGTCTGCACGGCCGCTGCGGTCGGGGGTTCGAATCCCCCCTCGGGCATGGGTGTTTGTACCGCCTTTAGTATAAGCTAGTTCATAAATAGTTTGTAAGTTTAGGGACTGATGACCATGTAATTAAGTCCCATAAGGGCTACAAACATTTGAACATTTTTGAACCCCCTCCTTCCGCCATCGCGACCTATACCTTACGCTCCATGGCAGCCCCGTCCCTCAAACCAAAACCTTCAATTACCTTGGCCTCAACCTTGACCGTTCCCTATCCTGGAAACTCCACCTCCAAACCATCCGTCAAAGAGCCCTCTCCCACCTCAAACTGCTCATGGGGCCTCCACCCATCCACATCCTCTACACGTACCGCTCCTTGATGCGTCCCGTCTTATGTTGCTTCCATCCATTTTCGGTTTCCGCCCCCACCCCCACTACCAGTCCATACAGCTCCTTGAGTGCCACGCCCTCCGCCTCGCATAACGTATCCGACACACGGCCTTAAATCCTGACAAAATTATCCGCTTAGTCACCACCCACCGGACTCCAGCTCCGACCCTCAGCGGCAAGGCGCTCAACCCAGTGCCATCTAGGTGGCACTGGTTCTACCAAACCACAAGGAACTCTGAACGTCGAAGACAAGTTAGAAAGCCAACAGTTCATAAAGCACAGTTTAAGTTTACAAGTATAACATTTTGAAAGATATTGTGTATTAACTAAATAGAAGAATCTATAATCTAAAGCTGACTGCCTAATAGTATTTACATGAGTAACATACAACTACTGTTTCTTGTTACAAGTAAATAACGTTTCCTACAGTTCTATTTCTTAAAGACAACTCGTTATCTGAAATCCTCATTCTACCAACATAAAGCGAAATTTTTCAATACGAAGGATCTACTTAACTTTTCTTACTAGTATAAACATTGTTAAGCCGAGGCAGCTATTGGTTTTAGTAGTGTGTATTTTTACCATTAGCTATAACATATCAACATGTTTCATATTATTTATTAGTTAGATGCGATATAGGTCTACATTTCTTTTGGAGTTGCTATATTTCTTAGATGTTCAAATGTTTATGGGACTTAACTACGGGGTCATCAGTCCCTAAACTTACAAACTACTTATCTAGCTTATCCTATGGACGGCACAAATATCCATGCCCGAGGGGGGATTCGAACCCCCGACCGTAGTGGCCGTGCAGACCGTGACTGAAGCGCCTCAGTCCCCTCGGCCACCGCGGCCGGCTGAAAGTTGTATTTATGACCCACACCACGTCCTGTATCATAAGTTATGTTAGCAATAGTTTATTCCTCAGTAATATGCATACAAATTTACAGAAGCCAGTTATTCAAAAAAGGCCACTTCCACCCTCACGATGTTCCGAAATTCTTGCGGATATCCTGAACGTACACTGCCCTCCATAAATTTGGAAATACCATGCTACGTATTACAACGGAGCAAGATGGGCGTGTTCTATATGAGTTATTGCTTAGAATACGGAATTGGAAACTCAAATAATGGTTAATAATAGCACTTACAGTATTGTACACTTATTGTATATATACATACATATTGAAACATGCTAGTATTGATACTTTTTATGTAAACCGACGTTACCTGTCCAAGCAGGTCTACTAAACAAGGCAGGTAGCGCGCTTAGACCGCGTGGCTATGTAGAGGTACGTTTTTTTACAGTTCTGTTCACTTTTAGTTGCGTTTGCATCAAGGTATAACACGCCGCGAAAGTAATTGAAAATGGCCCCAAAGTACCAGGGTTCTTGCGAATCACGGGTAATGATGATCAATTTGCACCAAGAAGGGAATAGTGTCCGACAAATAGCAAATAAACAGAAGATTTCCATTAGCGGAGTTGTCAAAACCACATGCCGGCATCGAGAAACAGGCTCCTATGAAGATTGTCCTCGCTCCGGAGCACTCAGGATAATATCAGAACGCTAGGAAAAGTATTTTGTAGTGACCAGTAAACATAACAGATTAAAAAATGTCCGTGAATTACTGCTAAACTAAATGCAGCGAGGGATACACCGGTGAGTGAGTCAACAGTGAGACGACGCCTGGAAGACAACAACCACCGAGGTTATGTAGCAACAAGGAAACCACTGTTGCGCCCTGTTAACAAGAAGAAAAGGCCTCAGTGGGCTAAGACACATCAAAACTGGACAGCGGGTGATTGGGAAAGAGTCTTATTCACTGATGAATCCAAGTTCGAAATATTTGGAAGTAAACGCCGACAATTTATTCGCCGCTTACCCAATAAACTTTTTAATCCGCAGTGCGTAATTCCAACTGTAAAGCATGGAGGGGGTTCTGTGATCCTATGGGGATCCTTTGGAGGGAATAAAGTCGGAGATTTGGTGAAAATAGATGGAAAAATGAACCAAAAGGATCATCATGGCATTCCCCAGCGACATACTAAGACAACAGGTTTGCGTATGATTGGGAAAGGGTTTGTCTTGCAGCAAGACAACGACCCGAAGGATACGTCTCGCTTGTGTCATAACTATGTAAAGCCTCTAGAGGTTCGTAAAATATTGAAAAACATGGAATGGCCACCCCCAATCGCCTGGTTGTAACCCAATCTAGCTGCTATGGGATGAATTGGACAGGAGGATCTGAAGACGGGAAATCACGAGTGAGGCACAATTGTGGGAGTTCCTGAAACCTTGGCAAAACTGACACGGCGCTTGCCGAGAGTGTGCAAGGTATTGATGAAAGCAAAGGGTGGCTATTTTGAGGAATCGAAATTTTAATTGTTGCATCTTCCTGTGAATTATTTGAGATTAATAAACATTTGGAAAACAACAATATGTATTTTATACTGTATTTCCTTTCCATTATCTATGTGTTTCCAAATTTATGGAGGGTTGTGTAGTTTCATGAACAGTGTGTAAATTCCCCTGCCTTAGTTCCTTCTTTCTGGCCATGGTCGAATCCAACATATGGCTTTTCGACTTCGCCATGCCCTAATCTGAAGATTAACTTCCATACCTCCAAAAACGTGAGTCCCCCATGTGCTAAATATTGTATAAATGTAGATATACATATAATTGAGCAACCAAGCATCTTAATATTGAAGGGTGGTGCTTGGGTGGCCACGCGGACTGAGGCTCCATGTTACGATTGTCAGGCCACTCCCGTCGGAGGTTCGAGTACTCCTTCGGGCATTAGTATGTGTTGTGGTTAGCATGAGGTGGTTTAAGAAGTGTTTTAAGCTAGGGACAAATTACCTAAGCAGATTGGACCCTTAGTTACACAATCATTGTACTTTAATTTAAAACAATGTGTTGAGTCTATAATTCAGAGCAGTAGCAACGTAATTCCGTGGTAAATACATTAGAGAAAAACAATTACTTAATAAAACAATTACAAAGAACTTCTGATTAAAGAGGAACTTTGAGTTGCCAGAAATAAATTGAATGAATTACGTTACAAGGAATCAAAGCTTCCCTCGCACTCTTGTGTGATATGAATGAAGGATTACAAGAGTCCACTTCTCTTCGCGTTTCATGTGCGTTATTGCTGGCTAGTATGCATGCGCGGATTCGCGCCAAGGATTATCCGGCTTACATCGTGTTAATATATCGGCGTGATGCAACGTTACTCGAGATAATCATGCTTGGGGTGATAGGTGTCGCCACAGATGTATCGTGTAATACGATCTCGTCGGTTTTGCACAGAGCGTTCCCCCAGGACTCCTACCGGATGCGAGGAACGCTTTCCGGAAGACAGCGCCACGTGGGAAGACATCAGCCCGCCCACTCTGCAGTGAGCTTCCATGGTCCTCGGCGTTGGCTGGCTGCTGCCCGGAAGTCCGGAGTCCCTGGTTCAGGACCCGACCGTGGTGTGGGCACCTCGATGACGATGGCGAACAATACATTTCAAACGGTATCATCGCTCAGTTGCACTCCAAGGTGGCTACCTGATGGCGATGACAAGTGGCGCAGTTGGGTGCAATTTTGCCACCCAAATTCACTCTACCTGACAGGCTGGCTGGTGTTCCCCAAATACGAGATTGGAACTTCTATAGTGGCAACACTGCAATGGAATCTACTATTGTCGCTGACATGAGACGTTGTTGACATACCTACCTTACCTCCGAGCAAATAGACTCGCCCCTCTCACGTCACTGAAATGCACACAATCGAGAGATATACAGTCAATTGCGAGCGAACGGACTAACGTAACGGTGACACTGTGTTTCCGAAACAGGAACAAGATTGAATGTGTTAGAGGTCGTACAGCACGATAGTGTCATAAAGGTCTTCGAGAGACGTGCGGGAAATCGGCATTGCCGTACAGAACAGTGGCGCGTTGGGTAAAAGCCTTCAACGAAGGTCGGCAAACTGTGGCAGACATGCATCGGGCAAGTCATCCTAGCGTCTCTGAAGAAGAAGCGACCTGCTTCGAGGAAAGAAGTGGCAACACTTTCTGCGCAACCCATCCGTCATTTTGCACGACAATGTGCGGGCACATACAGCGCAAGCTGTGGTTGCTCTGTTCGGTCGATGGGACTGGGAAGTACTGTACCATCCGCCATACTCCCCAGTCTTAAGTCTTCGTGACTTTGATTTGATTCCGAAGGAACCACTTTGTGCCATTCACTTCAGAACTGTTCCAGAGATTCGACAGGCAGTAGACCGCTCCATTCGCATCATCAACAGAACAGGCTCTGCTAACAGTATACTACGCCTTCCAAATCTCTGGCTACGGATTCTAACAACGCTCGTGACTACTTTGAAGGACAGTAACAGGTACAAATATGTCACTATTTAAGTTCCAAATCTTATACTTCGTCTCCCTGCTGTGGCTTGCAGTTTCTACTGGATTTTAGGACGTTGGGCTCCTTCGGTGTCGGAAGATCGCTGTAATGCGTCCCTCATTACTCGTGTGACCACGCTGCCAGTGAAGTACATGCGAGACAAAGAACTGGTTCAACAGTTGTCTGACCCCTTGGGCAGCAGCCTGTTTGCGCCAACTGTGCTCGATTCCATAACACAAGATGTTTACAGTGGCTCATCTCTTCTGCTAAATTTTTTTTAATACCTTCAGCATGAAAAATAAGTCTTTCGGTCGTCGCACAATGAATATTCAAGTAATCACTTAGGTAAAGTGTTTTTCAGGTAGATTTTCCAGGCCTTTTTCCAATGCACTGTTCCGAATTACTTTGCTCGTAAACTTAACCAAATTACGGTCGATAAGGAAATTACTTTAGTTTACACAAAGACAACATATTAAAATAAACAAAAGATAGATAGATAGGATAGGATGTTTTGGGCGCACAACAGCAAGGTTTTTAGCGCCCTGACAGGAGAATTAAACAACAGTAAATGAAGTAAACCATGGCAACAACACGAACACATATTGCAAATCAGCGATGTAAAGTGGCAGACCGCAGTACCCAACCTTACAAGTCCTTAAAAAGAAAATGTCGTCAGCTAAAACAACGGGCACGACCAAGATTAGCCGCTGCCCTCTCAGCACGATATAAAATACACTCAATTAAAATGTGTCGTATAGTGATTTGCACGCCACAAGCATCACAAATCGGTGGATTCTCCCGAAGGAATAAAAAGCTGTGGGTCAAAGGGATGTGTCCAATGCGAAGACGCGTCAGTGTCACTACGAAACGCCTGAATGGCTGGCAGGAGGTTCGCCATGGTCGGACAGTTGGTTTAAACAGCCGCAGTTTATTACCTGTCACTGCCAGCCACGTCTCCTCCCACAACTGAAGGGACCTCTGGCGCAGCACAGAGTAGACGTCCCGCAAGGGAATGGCACACTCTTTGACATTTGGGTCACTGCAGGCCGCCTTGGCAGCCACATCAGCTGCTTCATTTCCCCATATCCCAACATGCCCAGGTACCCAAAGAAATGACACCTCTTTACCCCGCCGTTGGAGGATGTACAGTTGGTCATGGATCAATTGTGTTATAGGTTCAGCCGGGTACATGACCAGCAGTGATTTGAGGGCACTAAGGGAATCGGAGCAGAGTAGAAATTTGTTATCTCGAGCACGCCGGATGTGTTCCAGTGCCTGCACCTCTGCCGAGAAAACGGAGTAGGCAGCGGGCAGGCGAATCCCTACGATGTGACCTGGAAACACTGCAGAACACCCCACCGAGTCCCCTTGTTTTGATCCATCAGTGTACAGCACTGTGCAATCACGATGCTGATTTAAAATGTTAAAAAATTCTGACTGAAACGTTACAAACAAATAACAAATTATTTTTAAACAAAAATAATATATTCTAAACAGGTTATAATGTGTGTTTAAGACACCTGCAACTTATCACTGCCTCGCTGTTTGTGTATCTATCTTGTATTAATTGTTATTAACAAATCACTATTGATCCTCCTTAAAAGTTCTTTATTATGCGCAATATAAATGTTGCAGATAATATGAGTTTAGCCTCTGGATTTTTCCAAGTGAGTAAATATTAGTTTTCAGAATAACGTTTGATATAAAATTAATATCAGTGATGTCAATCAATCATCTGAATCGTGTTGTCCTCTTTCATTTGCTACTACGTGCTAGTCTGTAACTGTAATAGTGTCAGCGTAGTATCTAAAAGTAAATGCGTTTTTCGGCGGGAAAAGTGTCAGTTGGACTCGACGTCACGTACGCCGCGAGTTTTCCATTTGCACGCGGCTGTGGCCCGCCAGCATGGTTTCCCCTTGCTTTTCGCCCGCCGCGCTGATGGGAAACCCGTCGAGGCTTACCTCCTCGCCGCGGCCGGTTTCCCGCTTACTCGTCACAACCTTCGATGCCCTCCGCTTTGCGCTCCAGGTGAGTGTTGCACGTTGTTGTAACGTCACACCCTCCGATACATACAAATTAATGTTGTACCTTTGTTACTTATATTTGTAGTTTCCGTGATATTTCAATGTATTAAGTTAAAATGATCACACTGGATATTGTACATTTTGTCACTGCATAAATGTGAAACCCATACAGCATGGCAAGTGGCATCTGACACGAGTTTTCTGAGATATATTCACCGTCTTAAGTAGTTTCACGGCAAAGAATTTCACTGCTGATTTGATGACACAGTATTTGGTGTTCTGGCAGTCTTCTCTTCCTCTTCTTCATTCTCTTTTTACTCTAGTATTCTCTGTTGTGAGTGTGAAGGCTTATAAATCGGCCGCGGCGGAGTGGCCAAGCGCATTGACGCGCTATGCTCCGATGCGCGAGGCCATTCCCCGTCGGGGGCTCGAATCCTCCATCGGGCATGGATGTTTGTTCTGTCTTTAATATAAGCTAGTTTATATGTAGTTTGTAAGTTTAGTGACTGATGACCCCGCTGTTAAGTCCCATAAGCTTAACAAACAATTGCACATTTTAACATTTGGCGCATAAATCTCTTCTGAATATAAACCCAGTGCTAATCGGTGATAATACGATGCCGTATCGTTTATGTGAAATAATAAACCACGTATTTGGTAGTTAATAGTGTATTAAATCATTTAATGTACAGTGTAAGTCAAATTTGACAACAAAAGCAATAGAAACGACCTTTATTTCTTGAAGCTATGCTAATACTACGATACATTGATTGATTGATTTTTCCAGGGAAGCCAAAACAGTCTTGGTCTAACCCGCCACTGCCCGCACCGAAACTAAGTTTATTGTGCGGTATCGCTCCCTGTATATCTAGTAAAGCCAACCAATGCCCTTGAACAGTGCATCGAGTCCCTTTACCAGACACAATTTCTTCGGGTCTGATTGTCCCAAATATTCTGTGCCTTTTATTATCCAATGCACTGCATTCGAAGATTAGATGTGATGCAGTTTCATCACCATCATCACAGATCCTACATTTAGGGTCCTCCTCTGTTATTCCAATTGTACGTAGGTGTTTTTTGAAATTCCCATGGCCTGTCAGCAATCCAACCATGAGTCTAATCTCTCTCCTGTTCAGACCCAGGATTGCAGAGCTTCTTTTAAAACATGGCTTTGGCATCTTTACCTTGCCATGTTTTTGTTGATGGACTTTGGTCCAATATTCTACGTGCTGTCTTCTGAGCCAGTTACGTAGCTCCAATTTGATCATTGCCTTGGTGATTGTCAGGACAGGTTCCGGTCCAATAAATGGAGTCTCTGCCCCCATCCTGGCTAATCTGTCGGCAGGTTCGTTGCCATTGATCCCCGAGTGGCCAGGGACCCACAATAGGTTTACTTTATTGCTTTCCCCTAGCTCCACCAGAACGAAAAATGTTTCAAATGTTTGTATAGTCTATGGGACTTAACTACGGGATTATCAGTCCCTAAACTTACAAACTACTTATGAACTACTTACGAACTAGGACGGCTTGAAAAATATCCATGCCCGAGGGGGGATTCGAACCCCCGACCGTAGCGGCCGTGCAGACCGTGACTGGAGCGCCTTAGTTTTAGACCTTGTTGCAGGAGCTGCCAGTGATCTCAGGGCTGCCTGGCTGTCTGAATAGATATAGATGCTACGATCTTTGTAGCACCTACGCAAATTCTCCTCAACACATGCCCTGATGGCAGTGATTTCGGCCTGGAATACTGAGGCCAGTTTCCCTAGAGAGATGACGCCCTCCAGTCTTGGCTGCACCCCATATACCCCGGCCACGATACATAGTTTTCTTCAAGAACTTGCTGCTCTGCTGGGGTTTTAGTTAACTTCTTTTAATTTATTAATCCAAGTAGTCAGCGTCTCCTGTATCTCTATATCTGTGCCCTCCCACATTATATCATCTGAAAACACTAATGCTCTTGGCTCATCTGCAGTTTCCTTATCAGATTGTACAATTACGTCCATTACATTGATAAACAGTGGTAACAGCACACTTACCTGCTGTACTCCCCGCTTTGGCTCAAACAATTCAGATGGACCCTTTCCTATTTGGATATTATTATCACAAGTCCGATATAGCATCTTCTAATAAGGGTTCAAATATCGTCTTAAGTCTGCTTTCTGTAATTTTTGCTAAAATTTTGACGCTGTGTGACAGTGAGGCAATAATTCTCTATCCCCACTCTTACTTCGGTCACCCTTTTTAAACAGTGGAATGACGATCCTTTTCATCCAGTTTTCTGGAATGCTGTTTTTTCCAGATAACTGACGGGATTCTATAGATCCATTGTATACCAGGTGTTCTGGCTGTCCTTATCATATTTGAGCTTGCTCATCAAACCCTGGAGACTTTCCGTTTAGCATATTTTTTAGTGCAGATTCAGCTTCCAAACAGGATAATAGTTGTTTGAACTTACCGTGTTTCTTCTACTGAACAATCGCTAGCACCACTTATGACGACATTACCGTTTAACAACATGCTGAATTGGTTTCTGATTGCATATCTAATTTCGAAGTCTGTTCTCAATAACTTCCCTTCTTCAGATTCCAGAGCAGCGATATTGGTATGGTAACCTCTTTTATTCTTGACTACGTTACATATTATAAACCTTGACAGTCTTTCTGTTACTTGGTGGTGATGTCATCGCAGCCCTTGTCTTTCTTTCTGGATCAGTCTTTTGACAGCTAAACGACTTGTTCCAGTATTCATGAGACAGACGTTCAGTTTCAGTGTCATGGTGTACATTCACTATACTTTGTTTTTCCCCAGACTAATTTCTTGTTTCTATTATTTATTCCTGTAATTGCTGTCTTTACTCTGTCGTTTCACCAGGGTGTTTCCAATTCTCTTTTTGTGTAGTATTTATTTTTCCGCTCATGTGAGCAGCTTCTGTAACAAGACTGTCCTTGAAGAGCTTCCATTCCGCTTCTACCCCAAATTTCTCAGTTTAGGGTCTCCTATCTATGATACTAATATCTTGAACTTACTCCTATCCATTAGGATACAGTAAGGGTGGGGATGTTTAGAGTTCCAATCCTGAGTTTCTGCTTCTTTGTTGGTTTTTGTTCCTTTGTTAGTTTTTGTGTCTTCAGGGCTCTCCGATACACTTCGGGATTTTGGCCGTCATACATTGTGGAGCTACCTGGAGTACCTACTACATTTAATACATCGGAGGCCTAACACGGCTTCACCAGAACCCAAATAGCGTGGTGTTGTCATTAAAATATGACTTTTAATATAAATTAATTCCTAGTTTGCTGTTTTGCTGATTAGTCAATAAGTCGAAATGTCGCAGGATGTCATCTCTTCAACTGTGATGTCCCTTATTTCCACATTTTAATCTTTCGCTGAATGGATTGCCAGGAGTTGAGTTCAAGCCACCGCTGGTCAACATTTAGAAGATCAACGGACAAAATATATTACTAACTCCTAGAGGAAACATTACAAGCTTCATTTAATACCATGTAATTTCGTCTCTGGACTTGGTAACCTCCTGGATTCTGTTAGGACGGGAGGCACAAATCAAATGATTTTGTAGGAAAATTGAGATGTAGTCAGGTTGTGGTTCGAGCTCGAAGAATTGAACTGTTCTCATTTTGAAAAACAGGGGTTTCTATTGAATACTTATCAAGCATATGTTGACTGAAAGTTCAGCCGCGATGGAGTGCGTGTTGTCCTTAGTGTAAGTTAGTTTAAGTACTTTCTAAGTCTAGGGACTGATGACCATAGCAGTTTGGACCAACAGGTTTACAAACATTTGAACATGTGAACTGAAAGTTCCCGTCACAGTGTCGTCTCGCCAACAGATTGGGATGGATCCTCATTCATTGCCTGCATCAATTCCTGTCTGTTTGGAAGCGATTTTGATTCTCAAACCGATGACACATCTCCAGCCCGTTTCAGTCAGGATATTTGTTGTACCACAGTTTTGACAACGAGTTTGATGGCCACAACTGTAACTCCACTGCTTGTAGACACGTCCAACGGTTTGCAGAACAATCGGGTTTCCGTCCCGGCAGATCATGCTGTAGACAGCTCTTGTATGAAAATAGCACATAGAAGATGAACGCGGGAAGATCACCGGTGTTGCCTTTGTTGATCTTACTGCCACATACGACATCATAAATCACAGGAAATTATTAACAAAGCTCTATGCCATCACGATAGACCACCATCTTTCACTTTTTATGACATGCCTGTCGGAAAATAGACGTTTCTTCGTCACCCCACAAAACAAAAGGAGTCGATGAAGGACATAGAAAAATGGTATCCCCAAGCAAGTGTGTTAGCCCCACTGCTATATAATATTTATACTAATAACCAGCCAATAAACCATGTCTCAAGAACATAAATGATACAAAAGTTGCTGCACAGTGGAAGATATTTGAAGAGGTGGAAGGAAAAATAGCAACAGGCCTTACGACACAATCTGATTATTGTGGTAATAACTACCTGAAGCCAAACACTGTCCCTTAAGTGCAATGCACACACTGCACAGACAAAATAATGAAAGTATATGCTAGAAATAATATTGTCATCCAATAAATTTCGGGCGTGCAGCCGTACAAATTCTACGTCTTCTTGTGGAAGACATAGAATTTGCACGGCTGCACGCTCGAAATTTATTGGATTACTCCTTACGCCGTGAAAAGTTGAAAATGAACATAAATATTGTCATGTTCAAAACTGCAGGTGGTCCGGAATTCGAAGGCTGATCGTTAACAGAGCAAAACACTTTACACTTAAACACGTTTGTTGCGTACACTCAGTACAGTTCCCGTGTTCCAGTGTTTGTAAATCTATGGGACTGAACGTCTTTGGTTATTAGTCCCTAGGCTTACAAACTACTTAAACTAATTTAAACTACCCTAAAGACAACACACACACACACACACGCACACACACACACACACATGCCCGAGGGAGGACTCGAACCTCCGACGGCTAGAAGCCGCACTCTCCGCAGCAAGGCGCCTTAGACCGCTCGGCCACTCCACCGCGGCACCCAGTACAGCTTGCCTCCTGCTTGGAGTGTTTCACTATTTATACACAGAAAGGATTTTCTGGAACTTAGAAGTACATCAAACATAAGAAACATGTAGAACATTCTAGAAATAGTAAATACAAAGAAATAATTTTTCTGCCTGGGGATCGCAAGCACAGCAATCTGCGATGCTAATTACTGCACCACGCGTTTCGTTGGGTAACTCGCGGCATTGCTCCCGTTCCTGAAAGTACAGCGACCCGCTGTTAGGTTCCCTTAGGAGCCTGCTGCAATGTCCTGATCTTGACATGGGTCCTCTGCATGGCAGTTCCGGAGAATCTTTCCATTCTGCCTGAACGCCTTTCTTACGGTGACGATGACCTATGCCAGACCCTCCTGTCGTTGCTTCATAATTACCACAACGATCTTCAGAGTTCTTGAACAAGAGACCGTTTCTGTCTATCTGTTCTTTGGGATCGTTGTAACGCTTCATACGGAGGACGTGCACAATGTCTCTTCGTTTTTGTCGTTTTGAGGATGGCTCATAATCCTCGACTTCGTATGTGACGTCTGACAGGCGGCGTATGATACGATACGGGCCAAAGTATCACCTCAGTAACTTTTCTGATAGCCCAACTTTCCGTACAGGGGTAAAAATCCACACCAGATCTCCTGGGCTGTATACAACAGGTAGGTGCTTGTCGTTATACCGCTGACGGTCCCTCTACTGGGAGTCCAGTGTCCGTATGCGAGCCAGCTGTCTTGCTTCTTCGACCCTGGTGATGAGCTTGAGTGTTGTCCGGTTGGAACGGGAGCAGCGTATCGATTGTCATCTCAGCTTCCCGATCATGGATCAGGAAAAACGACGTGAGGCCTGTGGTGGCTTGTCTTGCTGTATTATAAGCAAATTGCACGACTGGCAGTATTGGGGACTGATGATCGAACTGTTTAGTCCCCTCTAACTCCTCATAACAACAACAACAGCAGTAGCAATAGGCAGTATTGTATCCCAATCCTTGTGCTCAACATGAACGTACATCGACAGCATATCAGCTAACATTTTGTTAAAACTTTCTGTAACACCCTTTGTCTGAGGATGGTAGTCAGTTGTTATTCTGTTGACAATGTCTAACGTGACATTACCTCTGATACTATTTTTGACAATATTACTCGGAAACTAACAGGCAGCAACTGGGGAGCACATCATACGCCCTCTGTCCTTCTCCACTAGACAATACCCAGCTTGTGTGTGGCAAATCTCCAGCCATGCCAAACACGTAAATATTACCATAAATGAAACAGGATGTATTTTAACAGGCTGCTGCGGACAACCCCTGTCGGCAAAATCTACGAATTCCTCGGCGTACCACCTCCAGATATTCGGAGGAGACCGGCGGCTGAAGTGGACAGAGAGAAGCAGGAGTACAGACCCTACACATCCCCTGTTTGCTTGTGAATATCAACCACCAAGATTAAGATCGAGAAAAAAGGTTTCTCTGGATAACACAACCTACTCCGACACCACCTGAAAACCGTAGGATATAGAAGAATACTGTGATAATCCCAAAGAACAACTTGCTGCAGGTCAACACCTCCTATAAAAGACATGGAAGGTTCTCAACAGACTGAGAACTCGAGTATTTCGGTGTAAGGCAACCACGAGGAAATATGAATATATCTCTTGGGACGAGCTATGCGAGTGTGGTTAACCTCAGGACCATCATGACTACTCATCTGCAGGGAACTAGGAGAACTTGAGCCGCGGTGGAGTGGCCGACAGCTCTAAGGCGCCTTGCTGCGAAGCGTGCGGTTGCTCTCCGTCGGAGGTTGGAGTCCTCCCTCGGTCAAGGGCGTGTGTGTTGTCTTTAGCATAAGTCAGTTTTAAGTAGATTGTAAGCCTAGGGAGTAATTTGAACATTTTTGTAGAACCTGTCTCGATGGATGATCTGGTCCTCGCCAGTGATAAGCAATTAGTGCAGCTGAATTCCGTGCACCACACCGCATATCACGATATGTATATATTTTGTAATCTCTGTATATGTGTAATATTCAACAATATATGTATAATATGTTCTGGACACGTATAAATAAATACGACAGTGGTTTGAAAAGTTATCGGAACGGAATTAAAAATATACTTACATAATTGAAACTTTATTTCTCAATGTAAGTCTCATTGTCGATCAATGCACTTGGTCCAATGTTAATCCAGGGCCTTGATCCTAACTCGAAAATTTGGTTCTTTCCGGCCTGCACAATAGTTGCCAACTCCGGCTATCAGTACTTTGTTTGAAGGGAATCTTCTCCAACCAAGAAAAAATTTCAGTTTTGGGAAGAGATGGAAATCTGACGGAGCAATATCAGGTGAATAAGGTGGGTGTGGCAACTATTTATACCTTAATTTGCCAAAACGACGGCGATGTGTGCGGGCGAGCGTTGTCTTGATGGAAGATGACTTTCATCCTCGCTAAACCTGGCCTGTTTTCGCTTATCTTTTATTGCAATTTGTCCAGGAGGTTAGCATAGCATTCACCAGTAAATTGTTTGCCCAGCGGGGAGATAATATACAAACAGAATCCCGTTCATATCCCAGAACCATAATGCCATGGCCTTTCCAGCCAAAAGAATTGTCTTTACGTTCTTTGGAGGCGGAGAATCAGCATGTTTCCACTGCTTTGACTGTTGTCTTGTCTCTGGGGTATAGTAGGGCACCCAAGTTTCATCTGTGGTCACTAACCGACGCAAAAAATCTTGTTCGTTTCTTCTAATACGAATCAATCATGTTTCCGAGATGTCCATTCTCATGTGTTTTCGATTCAACTTCAAGAGTTGCGGCCCCCATTTTGCAGAATTTTTTCCATTTCTAATTCTTCAGTTAAAATATGCTATACCCTTACAGATGAAGTCTGGCAAGCGAGAGCAATTTCTAGCACATTCAATCGGTGATCCTACATGATCATTTTGTGCACTTTTGCAAATATTTCTGAAGTTGTGGCTCATCTTAGCCGACCACTGCGCGGATCGTCATATAAGCTCTCTCAACAAAATTTAAATTCATTTTCCCACTTGGCAACAGTTGAATATGAAGGAGCAGAGTCCCCCAGTATATTCTGGATATCAGCGTGAATGTCCTTTGCTTTCATACCTTTCTTTACGAAGTACTTAATCAAATCTCGATATTTTCCGTCTTTTCAAATCACTACGCGGGAAGAACAACAGAACCACGTCACTGCCAAGCTCTCTTTGAAGAACACTGACGTGGTACGTGTTTTCAGGCAACAGTCCAGTGGATATCACGTAAACAACTCGTTTCACTAGAGCTGACCTCTCGTGGTGATTCCGAGAATTTTTCAAACCACCCTCGTAAAACCAACAAATCCAGTAACTTCCCACAACGTATGGCCGTGGGCCCAGCTAAACACAATTCCTCTTTTTAGCAACTCTGCCACATTCTTACATTTATCTGTGTTTACACACAATGTACGCTTGAAAGTTAGGTGCCTCACCAACCGATACTGCCTTATTCTCGCGTAGTGGGTGACTCGATCGATGCGCCATCTTTAGAGGCTTAACGATTCATCTGGACGTGCGGAGTGGGGCGACTAATTGTTTGTCTGGTAGGGTTAGTTTTCCCGTGGTTTCCCGAGGGCACTTAAAGCGAATGATCCCATGGCTGTTTTGAAACGCACAGAGTCGCTGTTCTCTTGTCCAACAGCCCTGCAGCATATACAAGGTCAAAATGTGAATCTTGGAGGCAGTGTGTACTACGTGAAGAGATGTATCACTCACGATTCCTCTCGATATTGAGTAATATTTGTGGCTTATTGGTAAAGCGCTAGACTATAGATCAAATGGTCAAATGTTTGTAAACCTAAGGGACCAAACTGTTTAGGTCATAGGTCCACAGACTTACAAAATATTCACACTAACTTACGCTAAGGACAATACCCACCCTTGCCCTAGAAAGGACTCTGACGTCACAAACGGCTTTTACTCAAATTGCGTGGTTATGGAATATCGCCCCAGATTTGTGACTGGACAGTGGATTTCCCGTCAGAGAGGACACAGATTCTTAATCGATGGTAAGGCATCGACTAAAACATAGGTGTATCCGGCGTTCCACAGGGTAGTGTTATTGTTCCTCTGTTGTTCCTTATCTACATAAACGAATCCGGAGAAAATCTGAGCAGCTCTCTTAGGTTGTTTGCAGATGACGCCGTCATTTATCGCTTAGTAAAATCATTTGAAGATCAAAAACACGCTTGATCCTTATCAAGTCGGTTTGACGAAAGCCGTCGAAGGAGTCAAAAGAAGGGCCGCCCGTTTTGCATTGTCACGATACACGGGAGACAGCGTCACGGTAATGATACAGGATCTGGGATGGGAATCATTACAACGGAGTTTATGGCTGCGACGTGATCTACTTACGAAACACCAATCGCCAACATTCTCCTCCGAATGGGAGAATATGTTCTTGAGTCCCACCTAAATAGGTAGAAATGATCATCAGAATAAAATACGAGAAATCAGAGCTCGAACGGAGAGATTCAGATGTTCTTTCTTCGCGCGCGCGATGCGAGAATGGACTGGTAGATGAATAGTATAAAGGTGGTTCGATGAACCCACTGCCAAGCACTTAAATGTGATTTGCAGAGTATCTCGCGTAGACGTAGAGGGGGTTCTCGCGCACACATCAGATCCAAAGAATGCACTTAGATGTTGGTGCTGAGGTGCTGGGAGGAGGAGGGAGATTATACTTTGACGTTGCAGAAATACATGGCCATTGCTTATTGGGGTGCCTGCTTTTCCCTTATTATAGGGAACCTCACGTTTACTAAACAGAGTGAAGAGGTGAATGGATGTGAACGCTCCTGACATTTAAACGACGAGTCACATGTTGAATTTTCTTTTGTAATATACATTTTTGTATTCTGGATTCTTGCATAGAAAATAAAAAAAATCTTAATCACGTGATGAAGCAGTTCAGTGACGGTTGGGGGAGGCAGGCCTGGAATCGCCCCATGCCCAGTTCGCTGAAAATGGTTGCTTCTGTCCCTGTCTGCATGGCGTAAAAATTAATTTTCACAGGGAGGCAAGGGGAAGGGAGGTCGCGCGTCAGTTCTAGGACTGGCACTGTTGTTGATGTGAAAAAGTACGAGTTGCAGCGTGATTTTGACTGTAGGTCCGCCTGTAACTGGATGGGTAAAGGTCGGAGGACGGCAACGGCATATCACATCCTATAGGAACATGACTAGTACAGAAGGTGGTGTTAAAAGCAATCTTCGGATTAATGACGGCTTCGCATGAATGTAATAATTTTATAAATAAACTAGCTGTAAACCCGGCGTTGCCCGGGTGTTTATTTATCCCACACTTTCGTAATCCACATACCCTCCCCCCCCCATCTCCCTGCATCCACCTCTTTCTCTTCCATCTCTCTGTTCGTTTCCACCTTTCCCTCTCTCGGCAAAGTTTTCTACAAGGCACCCTCTGTCATTTATCACACAAACATTTATGTACCTATAGATCTTCTTCTTGGTTTAAAGGTCATGGTTGCAAAATTTATAGAGATTGGAGCAAAAGTATGCATTTCGTAAAATTCCGTAAGTTAAGTACCCTCTACCACCCACTGTACGAATTTTTATACAGACAGTGACAATCCTTTCGTTTATCAGGTAGAGTGTGCAAAATTTCATCAATATCGGAACGAAACTGTAGATTTATTTGCAATATAGAAGCAGGGTCACGTTGAAAAGCGCACTTTGTTGTTCTCAAATATTTCAGTTTTATTTCATAGAACCCTTGTTTCGAAAAAAAAAAAAAAAAAAAAAAAAAAAAGGGATCTGTGAAATCGGTCGAGCCGTTCTCAAGTCATGGCGCGACCTAGGTATTTAGGGATTCATTTTTGTGTTGCAAAGTACCCTCCCCCATGCACAGTGTGTAACTTAAGGTAGATGGTGACGTTCCTCTTGTTTTGAAGCTCAAGCTTGCGAAATTTCGTGAAAATCGGAATGAAACTGTAGATTTCGTGAGTCTGTAAGAGCAGTATGCTCCGCCATGCGCCTATCACAAAATACATTATTAAATGACGTTTTATACCTATAAACTATATTCCTGCCAAATTAGAGCTTCATAGGACGAGTGTTTTCGAGATTTCGTGTTTAGTCAGTGAGTGAGTGAGTAAGTGCCCTTTCGCTTTTATATAGATAGAGATTAACAAAACAGATTGCTTAATTTTGGATGCAAGAGAATTAAGGGAGAGTTGCAGACAAAAATAAATAGTAACATGACAATTTTACGGCAACTATAGCGAAACTGTTGTGAGCGATAGACTTCTTTTCGTTTCATCATTTTTTTTATTTATTTATGTGTTTTTTTTTTTTTTTTTTTTTTTTTTTTTTTTTTTTTTTTTTTTTTTTTGGGTGTCAGGTGATGTCCGATATTACATGCCAATTTGTTGCAGGTCCCTAACTACTCACATTTCTAATAATTGACGCATAAATCTGGGTATTGTCACGAGGTGACCGCTCATTATTTATGACGTCATATCTCCTGAGCTATGTGGCGTGTCCTTTTGTTTTCGGGTCAAGAAACTTCGTGGGCGTACGGTGAGCAGTTCACCAAAGTTTCATTGCAATCGAATAAATGGTTTATGAACACACAGAGGACATACAGACAAACATTCATTTTTATATATATATAGATAAACTGACACTTCTAGCTTCTATGATTCTTTATGTTTACATTACATAATTGTTAACATAAAGCATAATAGTGGCGAGAAGTGTCAGTTTCTACGTCTACATCTACATCCATACTCCGCAAGCCACCTCACCTTTTGTGGCAGAGCGTATTTTGTGTACCTTTGTCACATCCTCCTGTTCCAGCCGTGTATGGTTCGCGGAAAAAATGATTGCCCGTATGCCTTCGTGTGCGTCTCGATCTCTCTGATCTAATTCTCGTAGTCGCTTCGCGAGATATAAGTTCCTGGAAGCAATAGATCAGTTGATTCTTCATGAAATGTACGCTCTCGGAAATTTGAAAGAAGCCCGTGCCGCGATACAGAACGTCCGTCTTGCGGCGTCTGCCTCCGGAGTTTGCTAATAATCTCTGTGACGCTTTCATGCTTATTAAATGAGTCTCTAACGAAGCGTGCTGTTCTCTGTTGGATCTTTTCTATGTCTTTTATTAATCCTACCTGCTACGTATCCCACATTGATGAGCAATACTAAAATGCTGGCCCGACGGTATTTTTGTAACCCACTTCCTTTCTTGACGGACTTCACTTCCTGAGAATTCTTCCGATGAATATCAGTCTGGCATCTGTCCTACCAACTACTGATTTTATATAGCGTTTCCATTTCAAACCGACTTGTATGTCAACTCCCAAATATTTTATGCAAATGACTCCTATCAGTGTTTGTCCTACTACAATGAAGGATCTTTCTTACTCTGTAAACGCACTACTTTACACCTGTTTATGTACAGCCTGAAATGTCATTCCCCGCACCAAGCGTCGATACAGTGAAGATCATTCTGAACTTCATTACCCTTTACCAGTGTTGGGATTTCTCGATAAATTATTGCATCATCAGAATAATGCCTCACTAAACTTCCGATATGATCTATGAGGTCATTTACATATATTGTGAAAAGCAACGGTCCTACAACACTCCCCTGGCGTATGCCTGACATCACATTAAAGTATGAAGACTTATCTCCGTTGAGAATGACAAACTGCGTTCTGTTAGCTATAAACGCCTAAATTCAGCCACACAGTTGGTCTGATATACCATATGCTCGCAGTTTTATCATCAGGCGAAGGTGTGGAAAGGTATCGAACGCCTTGCGGAAGTCAAGAAACACGGCACCTAGTTGGGAATCCTCTACCTTCTGCCATCTGGATCACGTGGATGAATAGTGCTAGTTCTATTCTAATGTAGGCTTTCTCGGCGAATTTCATAAATAAAGTCTTCACGTGCTGTCAGCCGAGTGGCCTCATCGTCGTCTCGTAGCAACGTTTCGATGGAATACATCTCCATCATCTTCAGGCAAGGGTTGGGGTATCAACTCACTCACTCATAGATAGAGAGCCTATCTTTTTAAGCTATTCTGCGAAGTCTTATTGTCATGGGACATTTGCTTCTGCCTTTTGTGGGTTGCATCACGTAATGTTCATGATGTGTGTTTGTGGTCCTATCGTGTTTTGAGTATATCATGTTTAACCTGTCTGTATGTTTTATTATACAATAGTTTTTAGTCTGTAAGCAGTGATTTTGGTAAAACTTTCAGGCGACTGGTTGCATTAATTCCTTAAACAGTAATTTTGGTGTTCTTATTCTGAATTTTCCAGGGTGATAATTGCCCAGAGTGTTTATTAGTGCGATGGGTGAGTGTTAGGCTCGGTAGTAGAAGGCTTCTGCGAGGCGTTTGAACCTCTCTCTTAGTTTTTCAACCTTGGTGACAGCATGGAGATCAGCCGTCGGGAATCGTCCATAGACGTGCAATGCCCTTCTCAGGGCTCTGTTTTGGATGACCTGAAGTTTTTTGATGTGGGTCTTTGCTGCATAGGCCCATACTGGGCTGGCGTATTCAAGTTTGTGGCCGACCAAACTGCGGTACACCCTAATCCCTACGCTTGCTGGCAGGCTACCTTGTGCGTTGAGTTTCGGACAGAGAGCATTTAATTGCCTGCTCGCATCCCTCGTAAGGATTTCGATATGATTACCCCACGTTAGGCGCTGGTATAACGTCACCCCTAGGTATTTTACTGTTGGGCTCCACTCTATGTTCGTTCTGTGAAGTTGTAGCTTTGGTGGTGGTTGTCTGTTTGGAGGCATTTTCCCTAACATTCTCGTAAACATACTTGCTTGTGTTACTTCGCTGTTCAGCGTTATGCGCCACTTCGTGGACCATTTATCTTTTTTTGTTAGTTCCTTTTGCAGTTTCCTAGTGGCTCTCTCTCTATACCTACTCTTAGCAAAGAAAGCTGATTCATCTGCATATTGTGCTCCGCTTAGATAGCTTTGGATTATCTTTACTATACTACCGTGGAATCCCTGTGTGCATAATTTGTAAATTAAGAGATATAAGCGCGCAACCAACGATACCTCCGACACTTTCCCTGAAGATGGAGACAAATTCCATCGAAAAGTTACTACGAGACGACGATGATGCCACTCGGCTGAGAACCAGCGAAGACTTCATTTATAAGTGCTAGTTCTGTTTCATATGATTGTTACTTTATTATCAACTTTCTTAGAGTATATTGTGAAAAATTGCAACTTATACTTCTGGTCATGTAATACATACTGATTCCATGATGAATTATGCTCGTCAGTTTAACTATACTACTCGAAACAAATAGCGGATCACGTAAGATATCATATACAATGTTTATATGGTAACCTATTTTATTCAGATATTAGTTACAATTGTAATTTTTGTGTGATACAGCACGATATTTTGCTGTCTAAACTCTTTACCTACGGTTTTCATGGGGTTTACTTAGACCGAGGCAAACTTGGGATACCATAATGGTGAAAAAGTCGTTCTCGTTGTCCTGTAATATGGTGTATAATCACCTCGGACCGCCAGTACAATTGCACGCCTCCGTAGCATAGCAGTATGAGGTTATCAATCAGCTCTTGAGGGATATTTGGCCGTTCTTTCAGGAGTGCAATATCCAGATTGCAACCGTTGTGGGAGGTGCTGATCTGGCTGCAATGCGATTTCGATGTGCATCCCAGACATGCGCAATCCGGTTTAAGTCGGGTGAACAAGCTGGCCACTCCATTCGTTCAATTCCCTCAGCTTTAAGCATATTGTCCATCAGTGCAACTCTGTGGGTACGAGCGCTATCGTCCACCAATAGGAACCCATCTCCTATTGAACCAGCGTAGAGCACAACGGAAGGTCGAAGTATTTCGTTTATATAACTCTGAAGAGTCATTCTGAACGACATAGTTTCCTACATCCGCCAATACTGACTCCTGCACACACCATTCGTCCACCACCATTATATGGTGATGAATCCTGTTCATAAGCAGGTTTCTTCTGAGTTCCACGTTCTCTCCAGATGAGGGAACGACGGCTATCCGGCTGAACACAAAATCTTGACTCATCTGTGAACAGAACTCGGCGCCATTCGTTACGACTCCAATCCTTGTGTCATTCGCCCAGTTTCTGCGGGGTAAACTGTGTTGTGCTTTAATAGGGCACACACCATAGGCTTCCGTGTTTGGTCACATTCCCGAAGGCGATTTCGGACTGTTTGTGTTCAGGTGGTGGAAATTACACTTTGTGACACTCCAATAGATGCAGCCACCTCCCTCTGTGTCTGTCCTGCTTCCAACCTTCCTATGGCTCTCCATGGCATAGTTTCGGGTAAGTCACGTTGTTGTTACATTGCACTACCTGCTCACTACATTATCTGAACCGAACTGCTTGTGTAATTAGTTTGATAGAGTAAACGCAAGTTAACACCAAGCCCTTACTGTAGCGTCCTGCGATCAGCAGGAAAGACGACAACTGATGAAAATGATAAACTGCTCACTAAACAAAAAGCCGTCTGGGCGTAGAACAACAAAAGAAACCAGTGAGCGCAAAGAGAAAAGATAACCAGTAACTTAGGGACAACCAAACAAGTACAATAGCGTAAAGCCTCACACGAACAATTACTCCTTACAGATGGCGCTAGGCCAAAAGCCATGCGGGAGTAGCCGAGCGGCCTGGAGCGCCACGTTGCGGATTGCGAGGCCTCTCGCGTCGGGGGTTCCATCGACCCCTCGGGCATGGGTGTTTGTGCCGTCTTTAGTATAAGGTAGTTTATAAGTAGTTCGTAAGCTTAGGCCCTTATTACATTAGGCAGCCAGGCCGCAGCCAGTTGCGCGGCCAGTTGCGTTGCTCATGGTGGGGCATTCAGAGTTACGGAGCCTACTACACCAGGGCAGCCGGTCGCGCAGCCACAGTTTGGCTGCCGACTGGTTGCCGTGCCCCGCGACCAGGCCGGCAGCCACTGGCTGCGGAGGGCCGTGGCGCAGTGGGGCATTGAGTCATGCGGCGCCTATTACACTGGGCAGCCAGGCTGCGCCGCCAATATCACCTGGTCAGTCAGCTGTGCACTGGTGACGAAGGGACATGTCCGACAACAAATATACACATATGCTCCTCCTCGTACTTTTAATGAAAAAGAGATGGCGAAGAAAGAGAATGATGCATGTGTACCCTATGCTATCATTAACGGACTCCAAAGGAACTGTGTTCGGACGAAAACAAGTTTTTTAATTACTTGAGGATGTCTAAATCATCTTTCTTTGAATTACTGTC
Source organism: Locusta migratoria (assembly GCA_026315105.1). Classification (NCBI taxonomy): domain Eukaryota; kingdom Metazoa; phylum Arthropoda; class Insecta; order Orthoptera; family Acrididae; genus Locusta; species Locusta migratoria. The sequence goes on along the minus strand of CM048755.1, from coordinate 664,446,034 downwards.
GCTAATTTAAGTTGATATTACCAGGAAGGATTCGCGGATGAGACAGTGTATCTCACCAGAAGAAGAGCTCGTAATCACTTTGAGGTGAGTAAACCAACAAATCGTATTGAAAGTCATTAACTTTTTGCTGTAGGAAATATTAATTACCGTGTAAATCTGTAGTTCACGCGACATACTGACGTACACACTGCAGGAATAAAACAGTGCTCGACTGGCGATAACTGCCGTAGCGTGAAGAAAACAGTGACTGTTGCCACAGTGGCGTAGTGGGCTGCGCTGCTGGCTGCCCTGCTGGCCGCGCAGCCTGGCTGCCCAGTGTGACGGCAGCAGCATGACCAGTGGCGCGACTGGCGGCGCAACCTGGCTGCCTAGTGTAATAAGGGCCTTAGGGACTGATGACTCCGCAGTTAACCCCTTAAGCTTTACAAGCATTTCAACATTTGACCATTTGCTAGGCCAAAATAAATGCATTACTACGACACGAAAACTACGGCCTACACTGAGTGTCGCTGAAGTTGGATCCGGCGTAGGAGCGGCCAGTAGCTGTGTATGCACTGGCTAGGGATGGCGGTTATCGCTGAAACAACCGGTTTTCGGTTATACCGGTTCTTTTCGTTACCAGTTTAACCGCACTGTAAAACTGCTCAAGATAACCGGTTTTTTAAATAACCGGTTTTCGGTTTTTTATTGCTTTTATTTCCAGCAAAGTTCGGCCGAAACTTAATTGGCAGCCGAAACAGAAACTGTAATCGAATTTTCGGTTCTTCTAGTTTCGGCCGAAAACGAAAATTAGGAAGTTTAGTTAAAATTTAGGTAAATTTACGTTATACGACAAATCACTAGTCTTTCCATATTTTGCAAGACCCCCTCCCAATATTACGCCTTCTTTAGTGCGTGTAAGCCTAGCCAGGAGTCCGTAGAAGATGATATATGAAGCATACAGATTTACTGGTCTAGTATTTCCATCCGGTAGTTGCGAATACTGAGCCAACCACTCCTTATGTTGGACTTGTGAGCCATCGCATATGAATAGCTAGTTACATAAGTTACAGTCAGTAAATGAACTTAAATCAGCGCTGCAGAAGTATTTTGAAAAATAAAGTCATAGTTTCGACTAACAGTATGATTGTTGTCAGTGTAAATTTACGCAAATTGAATTAGAAAAGCTGTACACCACATGCCCAAAGAATATTCAAATGAGTGTGAGTTCTTATGAGACCTAAGTGCTTAGGTCATCGGTCGCTAGACTTACAAACTACTTAATCTAACTTAAACTAATTTACGCTAAGGACAACATACACACCCATGACCGAGGGAGGAGGGAGGATTGGAACCGCCGACTGGAGCAGCCGCGCAGTCCGTGACATGAAGTCTCAGACCGCACGGCTACCTCGCGAGGCACGACATGATTAATATTACCTAAACCCATATTGGTAATTAAAAAAGCCCCTCACTTGCAAGCAATCACATTAATAAAACTTGTTAGCATAGCAATATAATACATTTAAAGTTTTAGCCAACGTGTTGAGGAGCTAACAACACTCTGTTCTTTAATATCCAATAGTAAAAGCAGTCAAGAAAAATCATTTATGAAAATGGTCGCTTTAGGCACATTTAGTCAGTCTTCATTAAATTATTATTAAAAAAAAAACACATTTTGAATCACTGCTACAGGAAGTAGTCGTACCAGTTTTTTACCCGGTTCTTGGCAATAACTAAAAAAACCGGTTACAACCGACACCAAATAAATACCGAAAAAAACGGTTACTCAAAACTAAAATACCGGTATCGGTTTTAACCGGTCGGTTTTTCCCATCCCTAGCACTGGCTGTCCACACTCCGTCGGTGCTCTTATGAGGCCGGCATCGGCGGAGGGCTACACCAGGTTACTCCGCTGTCATTGGCTGGGCACTGCCACCGTAAAGTAGTGCCGCAGTACAGCGCCGTCTCTTATGAAGTTGGTCGTTGTTGATGTTTACTACTTTTGTGTGAGCGCCTACGAAAGAGAACTAAGCAGGCTGCCTTGGATGCCTGTTGTGCGGACACTCTACACGGTCAGGGGCCGCCACAGCAATTACACAGCAACTTTCCTGTTATTATCACGTTGACGCAATGTTGTATCCACTCCCCAGAACCGACAGAAAGATGACGTACCATTTTAGTTTATTCTGCCGATGACAATACTTCCGAACCTAGATGTCTCAACTGATCCTTAAATTGTGAGGATATTCCGCCGTACACAAAACACCAATTTTTATTATATTTCCCAGAGATGTTTCTGCACATTTTGTGCCATCTTCAGCTGGATAACTTTATTGCTTCTATTTATTTATTTATTTATTCTGTTCCATAGGACCCACTTCAGGAGTAAGACTCCATGGTCATGGAACAAGTCAATACATTAATTGTTACACAATAATGGTAATAGAAAAAGTGAAAAGAATCAATAAAGAAAAAATAAATTAGCTTAATTGTTTAACTTTTCTAGGAGTTCCTCGACAGAATAAAAGGAGTGAGCCACGAGGTAACTCTTCAATTTAGATTTGAAAGCATGTGGATTAGTGCTAAGATTCTTAAGTTCTTGTGGCAGCTTATTGAAAATGGATGCCGCAGAATACTGCACCCCTTTCTGCACAAGTGTTAAGGTGGTGCGGTGCAAATGTAGATTAGACATCTGTCTAGTATTCACCGAGTGAAAGCTACTAACTCGTGGGAATAAGCTGATATTATTAACAACAAACGACATTAAAGAAAAAACGTATTGTGACGCCAGAGTCAAAATTCCCAGACTACTGAAAAGGGGTCGACATGACGTTCGCGAACTTACACCAGATATTGCTCGAACCGCCCGTTTTTGAGCCAGAAATATCCTTTTTGCATCAGGCGAGTTACCCCAAAAAACAATGCCGTACGTCATAAGTGAGTGAAAGTAAGCGAAATAGACTACTTTTCGTGTTGAAAAATCACTTATCTCAGATATTGTTCTAATGGTAAATATAGCAGAATTTAGTTTTGGAACAAGATCCTGAACATGGGCTTTCCATGACAGCTTACTGTCTATATGAACACCTAGAAATTTGAACTGTTCAGTCTCACTTATCACATGCCCATTATGTGTAATCATAATGTCAGATTTCGTCAAATTATGTGTTAGAAATTGTAAGAACTGAGTTTTACTGTGATTTAACATCAACTTGTTTTCTGTTAGCCATGAACTTATCTCTTGAACTGCATTATTTGATACTGTGTCAATATTACGAGCAACATCCTTCACTACCAAGCTGGTATCATCAGCAAACAAAAATATTTTACAATCACCTGTTATACTCGAAGGCATATCATTTATATAAATAAGAAACAGCAATGGTCCCAAAACAGACCCCTGGGGCACCCCATACTTAATTGTGCCCCATTGGGATTGCACGTCATAGCCATTTTCTACATTGCGGAGAAATACCTTCTGTTGTCTATTATTAAAGTAAGAGGTGAACCAGTTGTGGGCTACTCCCCGTATTCCATAATGTTCCAACTTCTGCAACAATATTTTGTGATCAACACAATCAAACGCTTTTGTTAAATCAAAGAAGACGCCTAATGTCCGTAGCCTCTTATTTAACCCATCAAGTGCCTCACAGAGAAACGAAAATATAGCGTTTTCGGTCGTTAAACCACTTCTAAAACCAAACTGTACGTTTGACAGGAAATTATGTGAACTGAAATGATCAATTAATCTTGAATATACAGCCTTTTCAATAACTTTGGAAAAAACCGATGGCATAGAAATAGGTCTATAGTTGTCTACATTATCCCTTTCACCTTTTTTATAAAGCGGTTTCACTACTGAGTACTTTAATCTGTTAGGAAACTGACCATTACGAAAGGAAAAATTACAAATATGGCTTAGTACTGGGCTAACATATGGAGAACAGTACTTTAGAATTCTGCTAGATACCCCATCATATCCACAAGAGTCCTTAGTCTTTAGTGATTTAATTATTGACTCAATCTCACCTATGGAAGTATCATGAAGAATCATTTCAGGCAACAGCCTCGGAAACGCATTTTCTAAAAACGTTATATGATTACCTGTAGAAACTAGAGTTTTGTTTAGTTCCTCTACTATATTCAGAAAGTGATTATTGAATATTGCACATATATCTAACTTGTCAGTAACAGAAACATTCCTACTACGCACTGACGTTATATCTTCTACCTGCTGCTCCTGACCAGACACTTCCTTCACGACTGACCAGATAGTTTTAATTTTATCCCGAGAGTTTGCTATTCTTTTTGCGTACCACATACTTTTTGCATTCTTAATGACATTTTTCAGAACCTTACAGTACTGTTTGTAATGAGCTACTGCATCTTCATTCTGACTGCTTCTAACATTTTGATACAACTCCCGCTTAGTTCTACATGATACTCTTATCCCCTTTGTCATCCACCCTGGCTGTGTGTTACTGAAAGTACCCTGTTTTGAGCGTTCTAGTGGAAAGCAACTTTCAAATAGCATAATAAATGTGTTCAGAAAAGCATTATATTTATCATCTGCATTATCAGCACTATAAACATCCTGCCATTCTTGTTCCTTAATTAGGCTTAAAAAGGTCTCAATTGCAACTGGATTAACTTTTCTGAGTAGTTGATATTTATGTTTAACATTTGTTTGAGAACAAATACTTTTTAGAATTAAAAGTTGGGCATCGTGGTCTGATAGGCCATTTACTATTCTGCTGACAGAGTGCCCCTCTAATAATGAAGAATGAACAAAAATATTGTCAATGGTAGAACTGCTATTTCCTTGCACTCTCGTTGGAAAAAATACTGTTTGCATCATGTTATAGGAATTAAATAGATCTAACAGCTGACGTTTCCTTGAGCTATCACCTACACAATTAATGTTGAAATCTCCACACACAATTAAATTTTTATACTTCCTATACAGTGAACCCAGAACCAATTCCAGCTTGGGCAGAAACATTTTAAAATCTGAGTCAGGGGATCTATAAATAACAACTATTACTAGTTTAGTTCCATTAACATTAACAATTCCTGCACAACATTCAAATATCTGTTCTGTGCAGTGTTTAGAAAAATCGATTGACTCCGATGAAAAATCGTTTTTTACATACATGGCCACTCCCCCACACTGCAAGGAACTCCTGGAGTAAAAGGCAGCTAACCTGTATCCTGGCAAAGGAAGTCTCTGAATTGTCACACCACTTAAAAAGTGCTCTGAAATACCAATAATGTCAGAATCAGTATCAATAAGCATTTCATTAACTTTATCTCTGATACCCTGTATATTTTGATGAAAAACAGTAATTCCCTTATTACTTATATTCTTAGACTTTGTCAAAGGTGGTTCATTTCTTAGAGGGACTTCCTTTAAGCAGGAATATCTATCAGCTGTCTTCAGTCTAAAAAAGGTGCAGCCCTAACACCAACTACTACAGGAATTTTTCCATGAGTGAAACCCCCACCCCCTACTACACTGTCACCTATGAGCTTTGCCAACCTCCCCTTCCCATACCTATTGAGGTGCAGACCGTGCCTAGTAAAATCCGACCTTTGGATAGTTTCAACTGGCACCACTGCAATGTGATCCATGCCCTCCGTCATCAGCGCCTTTTCAAGCCCCATGTTAAGACGGCTGACAGCCGTATTAAGACAAGGCCTATCATGACGCTGAAACAGCTGCACGAAATGCACATTCGTGCCACCAGTTTCATTTGCTATCCTTTCCAGATCACCACCTATATCATATTCCCCGTCCCTATCAAGACTGTTCCCGGCCCCACCCACTATAACTACCTGATCCTCTTTTGAAAAATTCCTACATAAGTCCCCTATGTTACAAGTGACCTGATCTAACCCTGCACTAGGCTTCACTATGCTGGTGACCTGGTACTCACTCCCAAGTACTTCCTGCAACTGTTGGCCAACACCTCTGCCATGAGAACTACCTAGCAGCAGAACCTTCTTCTTCCTAAGAGACCTCTCTACAGATTTCGGCTTACCAAAAGCTGAGGTCTGCTGCGTACTTCCTACACCTACAGCTACAGGAGGTTCATCTCCACTCAACTCTGACAGTTGGTCAAACCTATTTGCAACTTGCAATGTAAAGCTATCTGAATACCTTCTCCTAGCTACCTTCTTGCCAACTGCCAGTTCCCATTCCCCAGCCCCCCTTCCCCTCCTCAACCTACCTAGTTCCTCTTCAGCGTTTTTCAACTGCACCTGAAGGGCGCAGATCAAACGCTCCTGCTCCTCTATCAACTTATTCCTGCTGCAAATCCTACAGTTCCAGGAGAGAACCTCACCACAATGCCCACTGTCTTCCCCACTGCACTCCCCCCCATGAAAATACTTACTACAAATCCCACACTGCAGCCCACTACGCACGAACCTACGACAGAGCCCACACTTTTCACTCATGGTAAAATTTTACAATAATTTGTTAAGAAAAACTAGACGTCTACGTTATGAAGTTAAGTTTCTACAAAATAAGTAGGAAGTACCTCTTAACTACAGCAATCAACAAACCTCAGTCTCTACAAATCAAGTAACAACAACTAATAGTATCAGAAAAGAGCAAATAACACTACCACAGAAACTTTACACTGTTGCTTGTATAAACAAGTTCAAATTCAAGCGTCACTAATAAAACAACTAAACACTGTGAGAGTACAAGAGTTATCAAATACCGTAACTTAAAGTTTCCCAACCTTAACTACGTTAAAAACAGCAAGTCACCTGTTGAAAAGTACTAAAGTTAATAAACAACTAGCGCGATAACACCTCCTGAAATCTAAAACTTTAATAATTTAACTACAATACACAAACACTTATTAGAACTTAGCTTTCGGAGACCGCTACGGCTGGAACCACTCGCCACCAGATGTAAACAAAGCAGTAAGACGTCGATGCCGGCGCACACGCGAACACAAATAACACCACTTAAAGCAATTACGGCACAACAAACGCTAAAATAACTGACGAACCTTTACTAGAACACCTCTAGATTGAATATTGTCACGAAATAACAATTAAAATAATTATATTAATCCTAAAATTATATAAAAAGTCGAGAGCGATGTGCACAGCAGTCCAGCACTCGTGACGTCCTTCCCTGAAAATTATATAAGTACTGTGTAATGGCTTTTGATATACATCTAAAGGGTTTTACAATATCATTAACTGTGTTGTTGGTTGCCGGCCGCGGTGGCCGAGAGGACTGAGGCGCGTCAGTCACGGCCTGCACGGCCACTACGGTCGGGGGTTCGAATCCCCCCCTCGGGCATGGATATTTGTGCTGTCCTTAGTATAGGGTAGTTCATAAGTAGTTTGTAAGTTTAGGGACTGATGACCCCGTAGTTAAGTCCCATAAGCTATACAAATATTTGAACATTTTTGTTGTTGTTTGTTGACTTTGCAGACAAAATCATCTATTTTAGTTTGTTCGAAAATTATGCCTAGAAATACGTCTTACGCCGTTTTTTACATACCTACCTTACATTAGGCAACGGTAGAATCTCACAGTGTAGAATTTAATACTTCTTGTCATAATTTTGTATAACTTGGCATCTGCAAGGCAAAACAAACAGTTTATATTTATTGACTTCAATTCGAAAATCGCGTCTTTATTGTTATAACATACGATTCTATTTCTTTTTCTTAGCTCCTTGTGTTGTAGAGTGTTCTTTGTGGTGTGTTTATTACTTGTTTTCCACTTTCTCTCTCTCTCTCTCTCTCTCTCTCTCTCTCTCTCTCTCTCTCTCTGTCTCACTCACACACACACACCTATCTATCCTTTGTTAACATACATTACCGCCACCACAGAAACTTTAAGAAAACCTAAATATCAACAAACACCTTACATTTCGCCCACACACACACGCACGCACGCACGCACACACACACACACACACACACACACACACACACACACACACACAGGCATACACAAGAAACATACACAAACACACGCATTCAAATATACGTATGTATGAAATGTAAACATCAAATACCCGTACACAGTACTATTTCACTCCTACACTCTGTGTCATCAGACAAACACAACACGACATTAACAGTAAATACATGAATCTCGCGCGCTACCCAGCAAAACAAAACAACCAACAACAAAAAATGAATAGCGGTCAGCCGTATCCACACGCCAAATGATAACATTAGCGTAATGTAAGTCGTTAATATTAAGTGGAAAACAAGTTATAAATATACCACAAAGAAAACTCGACACAACAAGGAGCTAAGAGAAAGAATTAGAACCGTATGTTATAACACAAAAGACGCGATCTACAGCTACATCTACATGGGATACTCTGCAAATCACATTTAAGTGCCTGTCAGAGGATTAATCAAACCATCGTTATACTATTTATCTCCCATTCATTCCATTCTCGAATAGCGCACGTTAATAAAGAACACCTGAGTCTCTCCGTTCGAGCTCTGATTTTATTCAAATGTTCAAATGTTTGTAAAGCTTATGGGACTTAACTGCGGGGTCATCAGTACCTAAACTTACAAACAACTTATGAACTACTTACGAACTAGGACGGCACAAATATCCATGACCGAGGGGGGATTCGAACCCCCGACCGGAGTGGCCGTGCTGACCGTGACTGGAGCGCCTCAGTCACCTCGGCCACCGCAGCCGGCCTGATTTTATTCTGATGATCTTTTCTACCTCTTTAAGTGGCAGTCAACAATATATTTTCGCATTCGGAGGAGAATATTGGCGATTGGAGTTTCGTAAGTAGCCCACGTAGCAACGATGAGCGCCGTTGTTATAATGATTCCCATCCCAGATCCTGTATCATTTCCGTAACGCTGTCTACCATGTATCACGACAATACAAAACGAGCTGCCATTCTTTGGACTCTTTCGATGTCCTCCGTCAAACCCACCTGATAAGGATCCCACACTGGGCAGCAATACTCCAAAAAATGACGGACAAGCGTAGTGTTTGCAGTTTCTTTAGTAGTTCTGTTGCATCTTTTAAGGGTTCTGCCAATGAAACGCAGTCTCTGGTTCGCCTTCCCCACGACCCCATTATCTACGCGTTCTTTCCAGTTTAAGTCTGAAATAATGGTACTTCTTAAGTATTTTGTGAGTTTCCGCCCTTAACTTTTGATTTATTTGATTTATCTTGTAAACAAATTTTAACGGATTTCTATTCGAACTCATGTGGACGTCTTCTCATTATTTAGAATCAACTGCCAATTTTTTCACCATAGTGATATCTTATTTAGATCGTTCTGCAGTTGGTTTTGATCTTCAGATGATTTTACTAGACGGTAAATAACGGCGTCATCTGCAAACAACCTAAGAGAGCTGCTTAGATTTTCTCTCAAGTCGGTTATGTAAATAAGGAACAACAGAGGACCAGTAACACTACCCTGTGGAACGTCGGATATCACCTCTGTTTTACTCGATGTCTTACCATCGATTACTAGAAACTGAGTCCTCTCTGACAGGAAATCCCCTATGCAGTTGCAAATTTGGGGTGATATACCATAACCACGCAATTTGATTAAAAGCCGTTTGTGAGGTACGGTGTCAAAAGTCTTACGGAATTCAAGAAATACGGCATATAATTTTAATCTGCCAGGGAGTTTCATATTTGCGCACACTCCGCTGCAGAGTGAAAGTTTCATTCTGAAAACACCCCTTAGGCTGTGGCTAAGTCATGTCTCCACGATATACTTTCTTCCAGGAGTGCTAGTGTTGTAAGTTACGCAGGAGACGTTTGGAAAGTAGGAGGCGAAGTACTGGCGGAAGTAAAGCCGTGAATACGGGCCGTGAGTCGTGTCGGGATTGCTCAGTGGTAGATTGCTTGCATGCGAAATGCAAAGGTCCCAGGTTCGAGTTCCGGTTCCGGCAGAAAATTTTAATCTGCTAGGAAGTTTCAAGAAATACGGAATCAATTTCATACTCAGAATTGAAGTCAATAAATATAAACTGTTTGTTTTTCTCGCATATGCCAAATTGTACAGAATTATTACAATAATTAATAAGTACTACACTGTGCGATCTTAACGTAGCCTAATGTAAGGTATGTGTGTAAAAATCAGCGAAAGTCCTTTTTCTTGGCCTAATTTTCGAACAAACCAAAATAGATAATTTTGTCTGCAACATCAACCAAAAAGACAGTTAAAGATCTTGTAGAAACCTTTGGATGTATATGAAAAGGCATTTGTACAGTACTAATATAATTTTCAGAGAAGCAATAAAGTTTTCCAGCTGAAGATAACAGACAATGTGCAGAAACATGTATGGGAAATATACAGTGTGTTACACAAAGGTACGGCCAAACTTTCAGGAAACGTTCCTCACACACAAAGAAAGAAAATATGTTATGTGGACATGTGTCCGGAAACGCTTAATTTCCATTTATTACTTCTCTTCAAATCACATTAATCATGGAATGGAAACACACAGCAACAGAACGCACCAACGTGACTTCAAACACTTTGTTACAGGAAATGTTCAAAACGTCCTCTGTTAGCGAGGATACATGCATCCACCCTCCGTCGCATGGAATCCCTGATGCGCTGATGCAGCCCTGGGGAATGGCGTATTGTATCACAGCCGTCCACAATACGAGCACGAAGACACTCTATATCTGGTACCGGTGTTGCGTAGACAAGAGCTTTCAAATGCCCCCATAAATGAAAGTCAAGAGGGTTGAGGTCAGGAGAGCGTGGAGGCCATGGAATTGGTCCGCCTCTGCCGGCCGCGGTGGCCGAGGAGACTGAGGCGCTCCAGTCACGGTCTGCACGGCGACTACGGTCGGGGGTTCGAATCCCCCCTCGGGCATGGATATTTGTGCCGTCCTAGTTCGTAAGTAGTTCATAAGTAGTTTGTATGTTTAGGGACTGATGACCCCGTAGTTAAGTCCCATAGACTATACAAACATTTGAACATTTGGTCCGCCTCTACCAATCCATCGGTCATCGAATCTGTTGTTGAGAAGCGTACGAAAACGTCGACTGAAAGTTGCAGGACCTCCATCGTGCATGAACCACATGTTGTGTCGTATTTGTAAAGGCACATGATCTAGCGATGCAGGTAGAATATCCCGTATGAAATCATGATAACGTGCTCCAGTGAGCGTAGGTGGAAGAACATGAGGCCCAATCAAGACATCACCAACAATTCCTGCCCAAACGTTCACAGAAAATCTGTGTTGATGACGTGAATCAAGGAAGTACAGTACATAGTAACAAGACAATTGGGTATTTTGACAATTATCTGCACGAATTATTTCAATCTACATTTAAGGAGAAATACTAAAATGAGCTCTAACATGGAAATTAAGCGTTTCCGGACACACGTCCACATACCATATTTTCTTTCGTTGTGTGTGAGGGATGTTTCCTGAAAGTTTGGCCGTACCTTTTTGTAACACCCTGTATATATAAAAATGGTGTCTCGCATACGGCGGAATATCCTCACCATTATTTAAGCAAGTACGGAAGAAAGAAGAGCATCAACGTCAAAAACATGATGGATCCTGTAGTTGGTTTAACCAGTGTACTTGCGGTCATGTAATGCACACTGGCTCCAAGATACATTATGCAATCCAGTCGAACTAGAAGTTTGTTCTGTAATGGTAATCTAGCCGAAACGAGCTAGGAGTGAAAACGACCAGCACAAGCATAATAAAATAATTTGCTGCTAAGTAAGACATCGTTGATTTCCTACGTTTTCCCTTGCATTTCCAAACTTAAGGTCTGTCTCTAATGACGATACTTTTTAATTCCAAACACCGACCCTTTCTTAGCAGTGCACCCGTCATAAGTGTCCTTTCGCCATTTCAGTTTTACTATTCAAGAAAAGAGAGCGCTGTACCGTGTAGAAGTTGAAAGTTGTGTGTGTGCAGGGTGCCGGCTAGGGCGCGCTAAAGCCCTTAGACTGTAATGACTTAAAGGCGCCATCTCGGCAGTGGATGGCAGCGCAGCGGCGGGCACCGACGCCGATAGCGCACTTGGGTGCGCGCGTGTGAACACTTCATTAGCGGCAAACAACGCTCCCGGTAAACAAGACTGCGCTGATGAACTGAGCCGAGCCGACAACGTCGCGGAAAACACGTCTGCCGCGTACGTGGCCCTAGGCAATTCTCGTCACTACTCCGCCCTAGCCATTCTCTGTCTTTATAGAGAAATATTTTTTTCTAATTTATTCATTGTACTATTTCCTGCAAGCTGAGCAAGGCTGCTCATTACGTCTTAACCCTTTCATACCACACTGGCTACAATTGCGTTTCACATGATCGGTGCTTTATTAATTATAAAGTATCTTACAGTATACTGTGAAAAATCGCGACTTATACTTCTCGTCATGCAATACACACTGACTACAAGATGAATTATGCACGTCAGCGGAACTACACTGCTCAAAACAAATAGGTAATCAGGTAAAATGCCATATACAGTATACATATGGTAATGTATTTTATTCAGATATTGGTTACAATCGTAATTTGTGTGTGATACAGTAAGATATTTTGCTATCTCAACTTTACTTAAGGTTTTCATGGCGTTTACTTAGAGCGAGGCACCTTCGGGGTACCATAATAGTGAAAAAGTCGTGCCGCGGTGGAGTAGCCGAGCGCTCTAAGGCGGTTGCTCGGCGTCGGAGGTTCGAGTCCTCCCTGGGGCATGGGTGTGTGTGTTGTCCTTAGGTTAGTTTAACTTAGTTTAAGTAGTTTGTAAGCTAGGCACTTATGACCATGCAGTTTGGTACGATAGATTTACAAACATTTGAACCTTTTTTTAAGTAGTTCTCGTTTCCCTGTAATGTGGTATGTGATCACCTCGGACCGCCAGTACAGTTGCACACCTGTGTAGCGTGAAGTTATCAATCACAGTATGAAGTTATCAATCAGCTCTTGAGGGATATTTTGCCATTCTTACGTGAGCGCAATATCCAGCTCTGAAATCATTTTGGGAAATACTGGTCTGGCAGCAATGCACCCCAAACATGCTCAATCCGGTTTACGTCCGTTGGAAAAATTGGCCGCTCCCTTTGTTCAATTCCCTCTGCTTTAAGCATATTGTCCATCAGTGTAGCTCTGTGCACTGTTGCAATACAGACTGACTACAAGATGAATTATGCACGTCAGCCGAACTACACTGCTCAGAAAAAAGTTAAAGAAAAAGGATCGGATAAGGTATCGCATACAATATACATATGGTAACGTATTTTACTCAGATATTGGTTACAGTTGTAATATGTGTGTGATACAGTAGGACATTTTGCTGTCTCAACTTTACTTAAGGTTTACATGACGTTTACTTAGAGCGAGGCACCTTCGGGCTACCACAATAGTGAAAAAGTCATTCTCGTTTCTCTGTAATATGGTATGTGATCACCTCGGACCGCCAGTACAGTTGCACGCCTGCGTAGCGTAATCAGTATGAAGTTATCAATCAGCTCTTGAGGGATATTTGGCCACTTTTCCGTGAGCACAATATCCAGCTGTGCAATAATTGTGGGAAATACTGGTCTGGCTGCAATGCACCCCAGACATGCTCAATCAGGTTGAAGTCCGTTGAAAAAATTAGCCACTCCATTCTTTCAATTCCCTCTGCTTTAAGCATATTGTCCATTAGTGTAGCTCTGTGCACTGTTGCAATACACACTGACTAAAAGATTATGCACTTCAGCGGAACTAGATTGCGCAAAACAAATAGGGAATCAGGTAAGATATCATATACAGTATACATATGGTAATGTATTTTATTCAGATATTGCTTACAACTGTTCAAATGTTTGTAATTCTATGGGACCAAACTACGTTGGTCATCAGTTCCTAGACTTACAAACTACTTAAACTAAGTTAAACTAACCTAAGGACAACACACACATCAATGCCCGAGGGAGGATTCGAACCTCCGACGCGAGAGGCCGCGCAATCCGTAACGCGGCACTCCAGACAGCTCGGCAACTCCCGTGCGGCTACAATTGTAATTTGTGTGTGATACAGTACGATATTTAGATGTCTCAACTTTAATTAAGTTTTGCATGGCGTTTACTTAGAGCGAGGTACTGTCGTAATACCATAATAGTGAAAAAGTCGTTCTCTTTTGCCTGTAATATGGTTTGTAATCACCTCGGACGGCCAGTACAGTTGCACACCTGAGTAGTATAAACAGTATGAGGTTATCAATCAGCTCTTGAGCCGCGGCGGAGCGGCCGAGCGCATTGAGGCGCTATGCTGCAATGCGCGAGGTCGTTCCCCGTCGGGGGTTCGAATTCCCGCTCGGGCATGGATGTTTGTGGTGTCTTTAGTATAAGGTAGTTCGTAAGTAGTTTGTAAGTTTAGAGACTGATGACTGCGCGGTTAAGTCCCATAATCTTACCAAACATAAAAAAGTCAGCTCTTGAGGGATCCGGCCGCGGTGGCCGAGGGGATTGAGGAAGCTCCAGTCACGGTCCGCACGGCCACTACGGTCGGGGGTTCGAATCCCCCCTTGGCATGGATATTTGTGCCGTCCTTAGTTGTATGTAGTTTGTAAGTTTAGGGACTGGTGACCCCGTAGTTAAGTCCCATAGACTCTACAAACATTTGAAACATTTTTTTTTCTTGAGGGATATTTGGCCATTCTTCAGTGAGCGCAATATCCAGCTCTGCAATCATTGTGGGAGGTACTGGTCTGGGGGCAATGCATCCCAGACATGCTCAATCAGGTTTAAGTCCGTTGAAAAAACTGGTCACTCCGTTCGTTCAGTTTCGTCTCCCTTAACCCATTCAGTCCCTGCACGCACAATTGTGCGATTCTGGTTTTGCTCGCTTTATTTCATCGTGATTCTCGCTAGTAAGTTCAGGCCTGCATCACACAATCGTGGATGGACTGTGGCAACGTGTGAAACTACGACGTGTTTTAGTTCCATGTTTCTTCACTGGCTGGCACCAGCAGTCGGCAGACTTCCATTACACTTACAATGGCGGCAAGAAAGACTTACTGACAAGGTGTTTATATCCTTGTTTTGACATGTGACGCTATCATATCTGACAGCCAGTTGATTTTATATGATCCTGTGAAATTATTACTTTACAGAGGCAAATCATAAAAAATTGTAGTCAAGACCCAAACCAGACAATTGTGTGGGTATAAAATTTTTGAAATGTAACTTTTTTTCTGTGTCTTAATGAATTACTGTATGTATTTTATATCTTAAACATCGCTCTCTATATTAATGTCACATCACTTACAACTTCAGGTCGGAAAGGGTTAAGCATATTGTCCATCAGTGTAGCTCTGTGAGCACAAGCACTATGGTCACCAGTAGGAATCCATCTCCTATGCCACCAGCGTAGGGCACAACAGAAGGTGGAAAGATCTCATCTATAAAACTGTGAGGAGTCAAAGCGCTATTATGAACGATATAAAGTTTCGTACTTCCGTCAATACCGACTCCTGCCCACACCATTCGTCCACCACCATGATATGGTGATATTTACTGCACATAACAAGGGACACCTTTGACCTCGAACTGCATGAAACCATGATTGGAATAACAGGCAATCATAAACAGGACAGCGGTGTGCGACATCTCCATGCAAAACGTTGTATTGTACCACAAATAACGTTTTAACTGAAACAAGCCGGCCGCGGTGGCCGAGGGGACTGAGGCGCTCTAGTCATGGTCTGCACGGCCACTACGGTCGGGGGTTCGAATCCCCCATCGGGCATGGATATTTGTGCCGTCCTTAGTGTTAAGTAGTTCATAAGTAGTTTGTAAGTTTAGGGACTGATGACCCCGTAGTTAAGTCCCATAAGTAAACAAAAAAAAAAAGAAAAAAAAAAAAAAAAAAAAAAAAAAAAAAACTGAAACAAAGTAACAAGTTACTAATGCCATAGGAAGGAAAATGGTATGTAATTTAATGGCGGCAGTGTATCATTATATATTCAATCAGCAGCGCCATAAACTCTCAGCTTAAAGTACTTATAATATCGCAAAACACACTGTGAGAGAACAATTTGCAAACTTCACTAAACCGCGTTATCACATTCCAAATCACTTTCGCATTCACGCAGTCCAATATCAAAAGCCAGACTAATTTCATTTTCAAATGATGATGGTATTTCAATTTCATAGCCTGACTTTCGCCAAGTATATTGCAAAATAGGCTTTTACATGGATTCATCAAACTGATTGTAACTCACAGAGTGAAGTTATACAACGAAATAACTTGTGGTTTGGCACCTTGTAGATTTTCTAAATCAGTAATGCTTATGATATAGAGTTAATATCGCCGGAAGAAGTAAACATCAGAGAATTGTCAAATATCTGTTGTTCACGATTGTTGTAATATTTCTGGCTTAAAGCCATCCTATTAAATTAGAAGTATTGCTTCAGTGCAGCTGATTAGGACCAGTAGGCGACAGATGATAAAATCTGGTGAGACCCACGACAGGTGGTACAATAGGCGGGTTCTCATGGGAAAGAGCACTGGCAAATCTCCCCGAATTCTAGGGAAGTCCCCGAGCGGCAAGCACTGGACGCCGATTGGCTATAGAACTGGCGGTCACGCGCCGAAACGCCTTCATATGTTTGTCAATAATTATTAAAGTAATTATTTATTCAATGTCAAACTCAATTTAGAAAACCCCACAAAGCTAAGCTATGCCCTGAGTAGGTAAAACATATTAACAATTGCTAAAAACATAAACAAAACAGTTAATATAAGACGGACGATGCACTGCGAACATGTTTACGCGCCAAATTGCGGAACGAAGGCAGCCTTGCATCGAGCCGCCACATTTCAATTCAGAACAGGCACTCGGAAGAGTAACAAGTGACTTCAGTACGCGCAATCGGTGAAGTAACATGCATACGTAGGCGGTCATAATACATTGTTTAATCATCTTAGAGCTAGGGAAATGACTTTATATTTAATTTCATTTAAAACAATCTGTGCCAGGTGGATGTTATTATGCATTAATTATGTTATTATTTACTGGTTTTCTGCTGATTTATTTAAAATCATTTGGCATCCCGGTTTCCGAGGATTTCAATTTTATTCAGTAACTAGACCAGTTCCTACCAATAGTTTAGGAATTTTAGCCTCATTCAAGAACTCCGACCTGCGTGCTATCATCTGCGTGGGGACATCTATCTAAGACGTCAGGTTGGTGATCTTTTAGAGTTTCTACTCGTCACACAGCGCAGTGGGGAGTTACTACAACCCTCGCGTACAATATTATTGCGCTACAAAAGCAAACTGTTGTGCGTCATCCATGGCAACATGGAGGAGGAAAGGAAATGATATAGGACCGGTTGTAGACATTATTCCCGTTGTATGGTACAATCTTCTGCGTTGCATCCTTGTTTCGAAAACTTGCATCTAGAAGGGTACGATCTGCATGATCCGCCGAGGAATCACACAACAGTAGGTTACACTATGCCACCATTTTTATGATTGCTTGTTATTCTAAACATGGTTTCGTGGGGTTCCGAGCGTTCGCGGTCAAAAGTGTCCCTTGTAAAGGGATCAGATCAAATGTTTAAAGGTTGTCAGTCTATGAAACTTAAGTACTCTGGTCATCAGTCCCTATGCCTACAAACTACTTAAACTAACTGATGCTAAGGACAATAAATATACCCATGCCCGAGGAAGTATTCGAACCTCCAACGTCGAGCAGCGACGTGCTCTGCAGCTAGGCGCTTTAGAATACTTGGCCACTCCACCGGGGCAGAGGTGGATTAGAAACATTTTTTCTCAATGTTCAAAATGTTCAAATGTTTGTTAAGCTTAAGGGACTTAACTGAAGGGCCATCAGTCCCTAAACTTACAAACTACTTATGAACTATCAATAAAACTCTTCTGGGTATGAAACCGCGTCGTCATATTATAAATTCCACCGACGTTTCGGCCACTGTTGCAGGCGGCCTTCATCAGGGTCTGTGTCTGACTGCTAAATATACGATATCTTGGGATTTATATAGCTGCGGATGAGGGAAAGGAAGGGGAACGTTGGTTTGCCTTTATTGGTGGTTATATTATTTCACGCCATTGGTGGAAATCGGCAATGATGATTGGTGTTTTAGAGGCTAGTTTTCCATGTGATTGGGGGTTACATTCTTCCCCCTTATTGGTCAAAATGGACGTTTCCGATTGGCTTTTGTATTAGAAGTTGCTATTGGCGGAATGGACCTGAGAGAACGGACGGCGGTCGTGCCGTGCCGCTGTTGACTTGTCGCCTGGCGCAGACGGCGTCGGGCCGGTGCTCTGCGTGTTCGCGGCCGCTGTGGTCTCCGGGGCAGTCTGCGCGAGTCCTTCCGCGCGCGGTGCCGTCACGTAGCGTTGCAACTGCTGGCAGCCAAGACGCCGGCAGCCTGTAGCCATCCTCCCTGTTCATATTGGCGGGACGCTTCGCTATTTCTATAGCTTCTCTAATCTTCCTTCTCGTTGAGAATGGTTGTTTCGCCAGCACACGGGCCTCGCTGAAAGAAAATTGTTTTCCGCACTGATTGTGATGCTCAGAAACTGCTGACTTTGTGTGCTGTCCAAGCCGTATGTATCTTTCATGTTCTGAAAGCCTCGTGGAGATTGCTCGCCCGGTCTCTCCTATATAAACCAGCCCACACTCGCAGCTTATTTCATACACGCCGGCATTGCTCAGTTTGTCAACTGCGTCCTTAGTTGAACCTAGTACATCCTTGGTCTTATTGGTGCTGCGGAAGACTGGCTTGATGCCTGCCCGACGTAGAACCTTACCCACACGCTCAGTGACGCCCTGCACGTAAGGTAATAGGGCGATGCTTTGTGCTTCCTCTTCCTCCCCTCTATTTATTCCTTTCATTCCTCCTGGACATTGTTTTATGTATCTCGCCCAGTCCGTAGCCATTAGCCGCAAAGGTGGATCTGAGATGTCGTAGTTCCGCCTGTAGGTGACAGTGGTAAACCTCTCCAGCCATACCTTAAGTGAAGCAAGCACTCAGATCCTGGCTAAGGGACTCAATTTTGCGATCGCACCGAAATATGTACCGAAGGAAGACATTATTGAATCAGTTGAGACTTCGGTGCGTCACCTGCCACAGGCCGAGGCAGAGAAGATCAGACAAGAAACGGTACGAATCCTGTCTCAGGCGAATCAACCAAAACAAAACATTAGCAGGGAGGAACGTCAGGCCATAGTGGAGCTGAAGAAGAATCCTGACTTAGTAGTAATACAGGCAGACAAAGGCAACGCCACTGTCGTCATGGACACACCAGATTATAATAAACGAATGGAAAACCTTCTCGGCGATCCCATCAACAAGAAACTTAAGGGTGATCCGACGGCTAAGATAACCAGATCGACGCAGGCGCTGCTGAAGCAAACCAGGATGACTTTTGACACAGCCAGAAGACTCATCCCACAAGTTCCGCAGGCACCGAGGATGTATGGGGTGCCGAAGGTCCATAAAAAGGATTTTCCTTTGCGTCCCATAGTGTCCAGCATTAATTCACCCACGTACAAGCTGGCCAAAGAGCTGGTACCAAAGCTCCTCCGACATCCAGTGAACCACACAGAGACATATGTGAAGGATTCGACCCATTTCGTGGCACTTTTAAAAGAGAAGAGTGTATCAGCTACGGATCTGATGGTTAGTTTTGATGTGACATCGTTATTCACTAACGTACCAGTGTCAGACACAATGAACATATTAGAAGAACGCTTAGCACCTGACACCTGTGACCTCGTTCGCCACTGCCTGACGACCACTTATTTCAAGTGGAAAGAAGAATTTTACGACGAAACAGACGGTGTAGCTATGGGCTCCCCACTTTCTCCGATTGCAGCTGACATCTTCATGCAAGCATTTGAAGAAACGGCTCTCCAGTCAGCGCCACTACGCCCAGCATGCTGGCTGCGTTACGTTGATGACACTTTCGTCATCTGGCCACAAGGGGAAGAGGAGCTAAATAACTTTCATGAACATCTCAATCAGCAGCACAGCAAAATAAATTTCACGATAGAAGTAGAAAAGAATGGGGTGCTGCCTTTCCTCGACGTCGAAGTGTACCAAAAGTCTGATGGTAAACTCGGCCACAGGGTGTACAGAAAGGCTACCAGCACGGGAAGGTACCTCCACGCCTCCTCGCACCACCACCCCATGCAGAGGAAATCCGCCCTACAAACACTAACAAGGAGGGCCCACAGGATCAGCGATGACGATCACCTACAGGCGGAACTACGACATCTCAGATCCACCTTTGCGGCTAATGGCTACGGACTGGGCGAGATACATAAAACAATGTCCAGGAGGAATGAAAGGAATAGAGGGGAGGAAGAGGAAGCACAAAGCATCGCCCTATTACCTTACGTGCAGGGCGTCACTGAGCGTGTGGGTAAGGTTCTACGTCGGGCAGGCATCAAGCCAGTCTTCCGCAGCACCAATAAGACCAAGGATGTACTAGGTTCAACTAAGGACGCAGTTGACAAACTGAGCAATGCCGGCGTGTATGAAATAAGCTGCGGGTGTGGGCTGGGTTATATAGGAGAGACCGGGCGAGCAATCTCCACGAGGCTTTCAGAACATGAAAGATACATACGGCTTGGACAGCACACAAAGTCAGCGGTTTCTGAGCATCACAATCAGTGCGGAAAACAGTTTTCTTTCAGCGAGGCCCGCGTGCTGGCGAAACAACCATTCTCAGCGAGGAGGAAGATTAGAGAGGCTATAGAAATAGCGAAGCGTCCTGCCAATATGAACAGGGAGGATGGCTACTGGCTGCCGGCGTCTTGGCTGCCAGCAGTTGCAACGCTACGTGACGGCACCGCGCGCGGAAGGACTCGCGCAGACTGCCCCGGAGACCACAGCGGCCGCGAACACGCAGAGCACCGTCCCGCCGCCGTCTGCGCCAGGCGACAAGTCAACAGCGGCACGGCACAACCGCCGTCCGTTCTCTCAGGTCCATTCCGCCAATAGCAACTTCTAATACAAAAGCCAATCGGAAACGTCCATTTTGACCAATAAGGGGGAAGAATGTAACCCCCAATCACATGGAAAACTAGCCTCTAAAACACCAATCATCATTGCCGATTTCCACCAATGGCGTGAAATAATATAACCACCAATAAAGGCAAACCAACGTTCCCCTTCCTTTCCCTCATCCGCAGCTATATAAATCCCAAGATATCGTATATTCAGCAGTCAGACACAGACCCTGATGAAGGCCGCCTGCAACAGTGGCCGAAACGTCGGTGGAATTTATAATATGACGACGCGGTTTCATACCCAGAAGAGTTTTATTGATAGTGACAACGGCCGCGGAAGCCTACGTTTGTACTTATGAACTACCTACAACTAAGGACGACACAAATATCCATGCCCGAGGGGGGATTCGAACCCCGATCGTAGTGGCCATGCAGACCGTGACTGAAGCGCCTCAGTCCCCTCGGCCACCGCGGTCGGCTTTTTCTCAATGGAAACAACACGAATAGAGTAGGTGTCCCAAATATTGCCCCTATGGCTGATATCGCCTATTCTTATTCTGAAACTGTTATGCGTGCGACCTATGAGTTTCTGTTGAAACACTGAGCTTCGGTGAGTTTTCCACAGCCAGCATTAGTTGCAAGATTTGTAAGAGTGACAGCGGAAACAGTATGGCACCTGAAGTGTTGGAAATTTCCGCAGTCTAAGGCTGTTTGTAGACAGCGGTTCCTCCGGGGCGGAGCAACAGCAGTGATTTTGCGGAGGGACGCTCATCACTCACACAGCAGGTGGTTCAGCCGCAGTGACCTTGATCACCCTGTTCCCACCTGGTGGCGAGACAAAGGGTGCACTGCCACATGGCATGTGGTTTCACTGCGTGCACCGAACAGCCCCACTAGCCGCCATGTACGCAGACGTCCAGACTCCGCTGCAACGCGCACAACCGCGGCGGTTTGGACGTGCAGCGGTTGGTGCAGAGGGTCCACTACCGCAGCCGCATCTATAAACAGCTCCCACACTGCATTATGAAATACATCGCACTGCCAAACCGCCGCGATTCCTCCGCTGCAGAGCCACCGCGGGCTAGAAACACAGCCGGGCACGGCTGCGGTAGTGGCCCCTCCGCTTTTCCACTGAAGCGTCAAAATTTCAGCGGCTGCACTTCCAAATAGCTTACACGGCGGCTAATGGGGCTGTTTGGTGCGCCCTTTGTCTGGCCGCCAGGTGGGAACAGGGTGCTCAAGGTCAATGCGGCTTAACCACCTGCTGTGTGACTGACGTGCGTTGCCCCTGCAAAATCACAGGGGTTGCTATGCCACAGAGGAACCGCGGTCCATAAACACAGCCTAGCTTGTAAGTGCAGCACGAGCTTACGTATTTACTACTTAATAATTTTTTCCACCTTGATGATAAGATACTTCATTGTAATTAAAACGGAAATCAATGTGTAAGAAAAAGAAGTTCAAGCTGACGTAATGTAATCCATAGAAAAAAAGTTTTTACAAAAAGAATTAATTGTTGTCATATTATTTTTATACACTTACATAATGTTCAGATATTCAGCTTCATAATCGACCATGGTTTACTGAAATACGGTATGAAGTTCTTGAGTTACACAGCACACAATGTCGCGTTCGGGAAATAAAGCTCACTTCACCGAATTTTAACTGGAAAAATAGTAATCATTTGAGGGGGAAATTCGTGGCAGTGTTTTCTTTTACATTAATTGGCACATTTAGAAATGATTAGTTATTTAAAAAATTACGTAGTCTGTTTTGTCATTTTTCTGCCGATTTAAAATTGAATACGCCTGTATAGAGGAGCAAGGGAAGGACATGAAGGACCGGCCGTGACACACTGTGAGACAGCTTGCGGAGTATGGATGTAGAACGAGATGTATGCTCCGCCATGCATCTCTATCTACATAAAAGCGAAAGGACAGTTATTCACTCACTCCTTGACTAAACACAAAATCCCGAAAACTACTTCACCTATGACGCTGAAATTTGGCAGGGATGTAGTTTATAGGTAGAAGACATCAGCTAAGAAATAATTTTGCGATAGGGTCCATAGTTTAATAGATATGACGCCATAAAAATGTAAACTTCCCCGTCTTTTGGCACGTGATATTTGGGAAATAGAGTACTTCGCGACTTGTAAAAAACTTAATTTGAAGCCTCTAGAAAACTACTTCTCGCTGACAAGCCCAGCAAAAGATGAAAAAAGTTTGTCCCTTGTAACTTTTTCGGCGTTCATGCAGTAAAATTACGGCATTTGGCATGATGTTACAATTTATTTCTCGTACAATATTAATAGTGTTCGTGAGAAATATTACAGGCAGTATAGGCACATATCACGGAACGTGCATTCGAAATTTTATAGTAGTACGACACACAGTTCATGAGAAATGGAGTCATAAACAATTAGGTTAATGAAAAAGCGCCTCATCATGCATGAAGTTTTGATTTATTACGTTTTTTCTACTAAGTATATTCGTAGTTTATTTTGCAGAAATTTTACATATACATCACTAGATGTACCTTCGGAATAAAGTCAAATGTTCAAATGTTTGTAAATCTTATGGGACTTAACTACGGGGTCATCAGTCCCTAAACTTACAAACTACTTATGAACTACTTACGAACTAGGACGGCCGGCAATAAAGTCATATTACGTAAAATAAATTAATAAAGCAACAATACTAAAATAGACGAGCAGAAGAGCACTCAAGCGGCCGCAACCGGTCGTCAAAAATAAATAATCACAAGCGACTGGTTGTTGCATTTTATTAATTTATAACCTAAACAGTTGCTGAAATGGATAAAATACATCGTATTGCGTCATATAGTTCAGGTGCTATGACGTCAGAGACAATGAAATACATGAAAATTCACCCTAATAAGCATGAGGTTGTAATTTACTACGTCTTTATTACCAACTCTGTTTACAACACATTTTGAAAGCAGTTACTCTACGAACCTGGTAAATAATGTTTTTGTAGGAAACATGATTCTGGAGATATATCTATATATATAAAAGTGAAATGTCACTCACGCGCTCACTGATGAAACACGAAATCTCTAAAACTATGCACTTACGAAGCTGAAATTTTGCCGGTACGTAGTTTATAGGTAGCGGACGTCAGATAAGAAAGTATCTTGCGATGGGACAGAATTAAGGTGCATGGCTGAGGAGACTTTTCCTTCAGGCTGACGAAATCTACAGTTTCATTCCGATCTTCAGAAAATTTTGAACACTTGACCTTCAAAACAGGAGGAAGGTCACTGTTTGTACAAAATTTACGGGTTCACAACTGGTCTGCTCTATGGAAACATACGTGTATGTGTATTAACTTTTGTGGTGATCGATTAAAGGTCGCAGCGGCAGAATAGCCGTGCGCACTAAGGCGCTCTGCCGCGACGCGAGAGGCCATTCGCCGTCGGGGATTAGAGTCCTGCCGGCCGCAGTGGCCGAGCGGTCTGCGGCGCGCCAGTCACAGTCTTCACGGCCGCTATGGTCGGGGGTTCGAATCCCCCCTCGGGCATGGATGATTGTGTCGTCTTTAGTATAGGGTAGTTCATAAGTAGTTTATAAGTTTAGGGACTGATTTGCACATTTGAGAACCGAGCGGTCTGGAGCACCACGTTACGGATCGCGCGGCCTCCCGCGTCGGAGGCTCGAATCCTCCCTCGAGAATGGATGTGTGTGTTGTCCTTAGGTTAGTTTAACTTAGTTTAAGTAGTTTGTAAGACTAGGAACTGATGAAAATGTTCAAATGTTTGTAAGGCTTATGGGACTTAACTACGGGGTCATCAGTCCCTAAACTTACAAACTACTTATGAACTATTTACGAACTAGGACGGCACAAATATCCATGCCCGAAGGGGGATTCGAACCCCCGACCGTAGTAGCCGTGCAGACCGTGACTGAAGCGCCTCAGTCCCCTCGGCCACCGCGGCCGGCTAGAAACTGATGATCAACGTAGTTTGATCCCATAGAATTACAAAGATTTGATCATTTTGAACTGAGTTGCATTAAACTAATCTATAGTCTGAAGACTACAATAACAAAACAGCAGCAACAATAAAAATAACAACAACGTATCTCCATTCTAAACTACATGCAAACCTTTCGAGCCGTTTCAATCTGAAGAAGTTACAAACATCACATACATAAATTTTCTCATTTATAATATACTAGCGAACCCATCAATGTTTGATAATTGCTAAATATGCTTGCGAATTGGATATAGATCCTACAGCCCCATCCTTAATCTCTCTGTCCATTAAAATGTTCAAATGTTTGTAAACCCAAAGGACCCCAGTGTTGAGGTCATAGGACCCTCGAGTTAAAGAACTGCTTAAACTAACATAAAGTAATTTATACTATGGACAACACAGCCACACATGCTAGAGGGAGGACACGAACTTCTGACGGGAGCGGCCGCGCAGTCCGCCACAGACCGCGCGGCATTTCTCTATCCCTGTTTCTTACCTGGTTATCCTCTTAGGCTACTCACTGCATTAGCTACCTGAAAACCCGGCGATGCTCTGATATTTATTTATTCCAATTTTCAGTTAGTCAAGATGAAATCTATTTGCTTTCTGTTTCTCATTAATAAACCCTTCAGTCAATTTCAGTTCTCCATTTTTTTAATTGTTTAACTTTTACCATTTCCTACCACTATCCTAAAGCTGTTTTCAGTTGTGTCGAACTATTACGGCGTTGAATGGTTCGGGATTTTGTTGTATTGAAATTGTATATCTCGTGTTGCTTGAACTCCTCATTTTCCAATTTTATTCCGCATTTTTCAACATTTTATTGGCATAGAATCTGCTACATTTTTTTCGCGTAATTTTTTACGAATTCCGATTGTTTGTCAATGTCTATCTTCCACTGAAATTCTTAAAAAAATAATTCCACCTTTAATTAAAACTGCTACACGAGCCACGACTTTAATTTCACCGAATTTCCATCCATTGTCGGCGAATAGATACACGATTTACAAATAACTGTATTTCAACTCAACTACGAAATCTTCGACAGTGCCGCAAAAGGTAACTATCGTCGAATTTTGTGGGTTGTTTGTTCTGCAAAATATTTTGCTTTCAAATAGTTTGCCACTTCATTTATTTTCGCGACCTCCCATTTCAAAAAATTTTTCGATCACTTCAGTACGGCATTTTTCTACCCAAAACAGTGAGACAAGCAATATAACTACAGAACTGCATCTGTGTATCTTCCCCTGCCTCGTTCTTCTCCACTCCGCTCTGTCCACCTACCCACTTCTCTACCTTTATCATTACTTTATCATTACTGAGAGCGGGGAAGTAATGATATTACTCCCCCGCTCTCTCCCAGTTTTCTCCTTTCCCCTCTATCTGTTCATCCCCTCCCTTCCCTCTACATGAAAAATTACAAAAATCGAACAAAGTTCACGGTGATTGGTCAAACGGTAGCAAAGACTGGAGTAAGGTATCCTTCGTCATTCACCGTATTAAATCTTGTGTAGACAGTACCGTCCGTCTCGATTTGAAGCTCAACTGTGCAAAACTTTATCGGTGTCGGATGAACGATATGGCAGCGCGTAACATATGAATGTTATTCGGAGTGGCACTGCCCCCCCCCCCCCCCAATATATTACTAGTTTCCTAATTTTTTTGATTTTTCAGCTGTTTCTTTGGGCTTTCCTATTTTTTCCGCAAGCACTCTTGTATTACAGAGAACGAAAAAAAGCAAAAGAAACCACGTTATTCAGATCAGCAATGAATTGGCCCACTTTAGGTTACGGACGTAACAGTAAAAGTGGGCCTTTGCGATCGTCTTTTGACAGCTCGAAATTTAAATGAAAATAACGGCTTAACCATTCATCTGACACGAAAATTGAATAACCGAATTTGATGAGGAGAAAAGTCTCTACACCTTGGCTCTGTAATGTTTTTTTCATATCTCTTATCGTTTCAGAGATATTTGCAAGAATAACGGCGATTTTGGGATATAGGTCTGTCCGTAACGTGTTTCCTGTTTTTAAGACGAACAGGTCAACCGACTAGCATCAAATTTTACAGACATAATTGTAGGCTGCCAGTGACCAGACCCTCAATTTTTCAAATTTTTCTAACAAAAAATACGGTAGTAATACCAGAAAAAAGCCGTTTGTAATATAATTGTAATTGCAAACGAACCGTTCATCTGACACGAAAATTGAATAGCGTAATTGGTAGAGGGGAAAATTCTCTACAACTTCGCTATATTATGTTTTTTTTTTTCATACCTTGCATCGTTGCAGAGATATTTGCAAAAATAGCGGCCATTTGATGATGTCTGTCTGGCTGTAACATGTTACCACTTTTTAGGTTGAACCGTTCAACCGATCGGCACCAAAATTTACAGACATAATTTTTGGCTACCAGAGACCAGAACCTCGCTTTTTGAAATATTTTGGACATGAAACACGTTAGTAATACCAAATAAAGCCGTTTATAATGTAATTTTAATTGCAAATAAACCGCTCATCTGACGCGAAAATTGAATAAACGAATTTGTAGAGGAGAAAATTCTCTACAGCTTTGCTCCCTTATGTTTTTTTTCATATCTCGTATCGTTTGAGAGATATTTGCAAAAATAACGGAGTTTTGACACCCTCCAGTGAATTAACGAAAATCAGTCTTTCGCAGATGTCACGTGACATTCCTCGCCCAGAACTCTCTGTGACATACACCATCTTGCGTTTCATATTTAATGATTTTCTTATTGTAACTTACACGTTGTCATTTCAAAGCAATGGCACACTGAAGGATTAAGAAAACCACGTCGTTCTTCGTACGATAAATGTTAATCTAGTGTCTACAAATGCGATATTAGCATCACTTAACAACGGCCACCTATAGTATGAGATTAAAGAACACAGCTCATAACTATTAGCTGTAGTGTAGTGGGCAATGCGTTGAACTGTTACACTGAAGGTCAGTGGTTCGGAACCCGCTGCTACGTAAAAAATTATTTTTCCTAAAAGTGTTTCAGACACTCTAATTAATTTATTTTTTATTATTTAGATTATTATTTTGTTCCAAAATGTTTGCAAAAACTTATAAAACTACACATCTAAATTGGGCCGTAAAACACGTCATTGCGATTTTTTTATATATTTATCTAGTACACAGTAAAATTAGGATAAAAAGAAATACACGAAACTCTGAAAAACACTGTTATACCTTATCTAAATTTGTAAAAAATATCTAATGTAAAACATACTTTGGCATGAAGCAAACATCCTAAATGGAATATAATAATGGTTCAGTGACGTGGTGTGAGTCCTTCAACCGGACGACACTTCGGCACGTAACATGTCTCTAACCTTCCCCAGTTATCAAACACTTCTAAGGACATGAAATTGAAAGTGCAATACGAACCATGTATCGTTTCTGAGGAATTGTTACATTTTTGAGAGCTCAAAGCTAGGTTAAAACTCAAACAGAAAAAATCTGAGCCCAGCTAGTTCCGAACACTTTCGCTTTCCAACAGAAAACTCTGCCGCTAGCGCAGGCTTCAATATGAGAAACAGCCGCAACCTAGATACAAACATGTAATTTGCAATAGAATAATATTAAACTTATTAATCGACATAAAAAGTATCCCATCTGTTTGTTAAGTTGGACTAAATGAAATACACTGTGCAAAATTTTATTAAGATCACTTCAAAAAAATGTTTAAATGTTTGTCATTCCATGGGACCAAACTACGTTGGTATCAGTCCCTAGACTTACAAACTACTTCAACCAAGTTAAACTAACCTAAGGACAACATACACATCCATGCCCGCGGGAGGATTCGAACCTCCGACGCGGGAGACCGCGCGATACGTAACGTGGCGCTCCAGACCGCTCGGATACTCCCGCGCGGCTAAGATCACTTCAGTAGTTTCGCAGTTCAAAGCGGACAATCACCATAGCACGCTCCGCTCGCTTGTTGGTTTATTACGATAGATAATCTTTCGGTAGTGCGCTCTGAGACTAGTTTTGAAGGATGAAATACAATACCTTCTTTAGAAACAAACATTTTTAATTAACATTATCAGGAAAGTAAGTAGTATAGATCAAAACACACGTAAAAATGCACTCGTTTCGAAGAATACGATCTCGAAATTCAACAATAATGATTGTAATAATATCACAGATTGATCACTTGATCTCTTTTTTTAAAGAGATGTATTAAAAGATATTTCTTTTTTCCTGCTTTATTTATTTATTCTTATATTTCCTTATTCGTACGCTTATCCTTACAGAGAAACAGCTGAAGACTTTGTAGCACGCATAGAACAAAGATATGGTCTGTGGCATCACGTTTCGCTGTATGTAACCCCCTTGCTATAGAGTCGCAAACGTCATCGCCTTCAGTCCGAATTTTTTAAATAATTTGACGACTTTCAACCGCCATATCTTCCACCCCCTTATAGCTATCGGCATGGAACTACTATGGTGTACAACGGGAAACTTCGGACAACAATTACACACAGACCATTCGTTCTCGTTCTGTAGTTTTAGCTGCAGAGCGAAATATTAACACACACACATACATAGAATTTTATATATAGCGATATCTTTCCATCTCAATATACTCCACCCTTTTATCATTATCAACCCTCAAGCAACAATGCAACCAATAAAACCATTTTCTAAGAGTAAATATAATTTTCAAATAGTAATTATTGTTCCGCATTTCGCGTTATATTATTCAAATTAGTAAATATCTATCAGACCGCTATAAAACCGTGCCTTAAACCTTCTTTAGGTATAAATTAGTAACTGTACAGATATTTAAGTCTCTGCGTTTTGTCGTTCGGACGTGATAAGCGTACATCGAACAGACAATCACATTACTATATATAGATAAATAGCTATTCGATCGCCATAAAACCGTGCCTAAAGCCTTCCCCGGGTACACATTAATAACTGTACAAATTTTTAGCTCTGTATGTCTTGTAGTTCAGATGTGATAAACGTACACCGAACAGACAGTCACATTTATAGCTATAGATATATAGATATACTAGCTGGTACCCGGCGCGTTGCTGCCACAGGAAAAATAGCTGTTCAAATAACGTTTGAAATTTGTAAGTGATTTGCTTACATGTGTTACTTCAATGGCCCTTCAAATACATTTGCCGGTACGACACGCACTTCACCTACGTTAAGTGTATTATGTCCATTACCTTCGCGTAAGAGCAAGAAATAAGTGGACAAAATGTTATCGCAATCAGATGAACGTTATGGCATCGCATAACATACGAACAAATATATATGAGGTTTTCAAACTTCCATTATTCCATCTTCTCCTTTCCTTCTCTCTCTTCACCTGCTCCTCCCCCGTCTCCTCGTGTCCCTTTCTCTGTCCATTTCCTCCTCCCCTCACTGTGTTCATCTCCTTTCACCTGTCTGTCACCATCTCTCCTCTCTAATTCTCCTCCTCTCCCCTCTCTCTGTCCGTCTCCTCCCACCCCTTTCTGTCCGTCTCCTCCTCCGCCTACTCCTCTCCCTCTTATATATGAAAACATACATATATGCGCCAAGTTTCATGGTGACTGGTCAAACCGTGTCAAAATCATAATGTACCCTCCGCCATGCTAAATTTACTGGGTTAAAAAGTATAAAAACATAATTTATGTGCTGACTTTCATGGTGACCAGTCGAACAATTTGAGTGTTTGTTGTGACGTACAATCCGCCATGCACCTACGGAGGCTTACCTAAGGTAGCCCATGTACGAATTTGGGGTATAAGCTATTTTCATTCCACATTTCCTTCAATTCCGTCCATCCGTTTTAGCGTGAAGAGTAACAAACGTGGTAACCCCCTGTAAGGTATCTTCCGCCACGCACCATACGGCGGCTTACGAAAGGTAATCAGAGTGTAAGCCACCGCTGTTCAAAATTTCATCCGTACCCGTCCAGGCATTTCACCGCGAATGCTTAAGAAACTAATTAATTAATTGTAAAGCACCCTCCCTCATGCACCATACCAAGTTAATGTTACTATGTCTATAAATTTCGCACGAGTGCAAGCGATGAGTTGAC
Organism: Locusta migratoria; assembly: GCA_026315105.1. Classification (NCBI taxonomy): domain Eukaryota; kingdom Metazoa; phylum Arthropoda; class Insecta; order Orthoptera; family Acrididae; genus Locusta; species Locusta migratoria. The sequence continues at coordinate 664,415,002 of CM048755.1, read as the reverse complement.
AATGATTTATCCCAATCGGATGTACGGTATGGTCGTGCATAAAATACGAACAAAAAGACAAAAAAAACATAAAGACTAGCGAACTCGGCAATGCTACGCGATCGCTTAGCATGCATGGGAATTGGATATATAGGGTGTTACAAAAAGCTACGGCCAAACTTTCAGGAAACATTCTTCACACACAAAGAAAGAAAATATGTTATGTGGACATGTGTCCGGAAACGCTCAATTTCCATGTTAGAGCTCATTTTATTACTTCTCTTCAAGTCACATTAATCATGGAATGGAAACACACAGCAACAGCGTGACTTCAAACACCTTGTTACAGGAAATGTTCTAAATGTCCTCCGTTAGCGAGGATACATGAATCCACCCTCCGTCGCATGGAATCCCTGATGCGCTTATGGAGCCCTGGAGAATGGCGTATTGTATCACAGCCGTCCACAATACGAGCACGAAGAGTCTCTACATTTGGTACCGGGGTTGCGTAGACAAGAGCTTTCAAATGCCCCCATAAATGAAAGTCAAGAGGGTTGAGGTCAGGAGAGCGTGGAGGCCAAGGAATTGGTCCGCCTCTACCAATCCATCGGTCACCGAATCTGTTGTTGAGAAGCGTACGAACACGTCGACTAAAATGTGCAGGAGCTCCATCGTACATGAATCACATGTTGTGTCGTACTTGTAAAGGCACATGTTCTAGCAGCACAGGTAGAGTATCACGTATGAAATCATGATAAGGTGCTCCAGTGAGCGTAGGTGGAAGAACATGAGGCAAAATCAAGTCATCACCAACAATTCCTGCCCAAACGTTCACAGAAAATCTGTGTTGATGACGTGATTGCACAATTGCGTGCGGATTCTCGTCAGCCCACACATGTTGATTGTGAAAATTTACAATTTGATCACGTTGGAATAAAATTTACATTTCAAGAGAAATACTAAAATGAGCTGTAACACGGAAATTAAGCGTTTCCGGACACACGTCCACATAACATATTTTTTTCTTTGTGTGTGTGGAATGTTTCCTGAAAGTTTGGCCGTACCTTTTTGTAACACCCTGTATAGAGCGCCATGTTATGGATCGCGCGGCCGCTCTCTTCGGAGCTCTGCGTCCTCCCTCGGGCATTGGTGTGTTTGTAGTCCTTAGTATAAGTTTGTGTAGTTTGTAGGTCTAGGGACCGATGACCACACAAGTTTGGTCCTTTAGCTTTACAAACATTCGACCTTTGTCAATTGGAGGTACACATTGCACAGATTCCTTAATCTCTTTGCCCATCACTTCCCCCATCTCTATACCCGTTTCTTACCTTTTTGTCCTCCTTGGCTCCTCAGCTATTAGATTCCTGTAAACTTTTCGTTGCTTTGGTATTTCTTTACTGCAATATTCAGTTGAGCCACGTAATCCTCACTCCTTTCTCTAACCGTCTCCCCCTCCGTCCTCTGTTTCTGCCTACCTTCCTCTGGCTCTGCCTCGTCTTCATTCTTGTTCACGGTATCCAAGTCCGCTCTCTGCCAGCCTCCCATTATCCTTCTCTCTGTTCTCCCCCGCCCTTCCCTGTGTATGAAAAACATTTGCAACACCTGCCAAATTCATGGTGATCGGGAAAACGGCGTCAAGATCAGCAGTAAAACACCCTCCGCCATATATCGTACGAAATCTTATGTATGTTCCTATTATTTCCAAGTGCGCAAAATTTCATCGAGTGCGGAATAAAAATGTAGATTGGTGTCGAAGTCTGCTGCGAAGTAGCCATACCCTCCGCTATGCACCGTGTGAATTATTATGCACGGCCATTCCCGTTGTTTTGAAGCTCAAGGGTGTGAGATTTTAGCGCAGTCGCATGAACCGCCAGGCAACGCACAAAATGCGAATTTAATCCGAAGTAGCGATGTCCCCTTTCAAAATTATCGACTTCTATTTTTTCAATTTTTCATCTGCTCGTTTGGGTTTTCCCATTTTTTCTAAACCACCCCGAATTAAAACCAAACAATATATTTTTCAAATCTGTGAAGCCATTTATGAGTTTCAGTGGTACTAACGCACAGCAATTGATGTTAATATATACGGGTAATCCGTAGAAAAATTATAATAAAATGAAGTACACAATAAATTTGAACACAACGGTTAAGCCTTATTTAAAAAACCTTATTTAAAAATTTGGTACAATTGTGTAATGCGAAATAAACTGTATCATCAAAGAAATGTCCTAAATCGAATAAAATAATATTTTCGTGTGGCTCAGTGACCTGGTGCACACACTTTAACACTAGAACCGCTGATATTTGGGCATACCTACAACAGCGGCTGGGTCACTTATGACCCGGGGATCTTCTCCTTTTAGTCTCTAAGGTCAGTTGGTTATTGTTGCTATTAATGATCCGTTCTTTGAAGTGCTGGGTAATTTATTATAAAATAAACACATGTACAGTAGTTTCACAAAATATTTTCTGAGTGTATTTGCCCGCTATCATAAAAAAATTGCCAAATAATAGTCTTTTGAAGTGCATTTCTTGCAGATACTTTTCTTACACATATGAAATTTTGCAAATGATTTGTTTGCAGTGCAGTCTGACTTCACAAGGCAACGTGTTCGCTTTTCTTGTGTCTCAGGAGTATTAATATATAAAAGGAAGAACTTTCTGATGCTCTGCAAAACTTATTTATTTGTCTCAAACCGGCTTCTTAGGCCATCATCAGGTGACAACTGACTGTAGTATACTATAGTTTGTGACGAATAAATAAGTTTTGTACACTACAGTCAGTTGTCACCTGAAGATGGCATAAGAAGCCGGAAGCCGGTTTGTGACGAATAAATAAGTTTTGCAGAACATCAAGAAGTCGTTCCTTTTTGATATTATTATCATGTTCTGTCAAGCAGCGACGGAAAAATCAATTAATCTCAGGAGTATCTTCGAGAGTAACGCAGGCACTAGTCTTCCTTCCGGCCGCGGTGGCCGAGGAGACTAAGGCGCTCCAGTCACGGTCTGCACGGCCACTACGGTCGGGGGTTCGAATCCCCCCTCGGGCATGGATATTTGTGCCGTCCTCGTTCGTAAGTAGTTCATAAGTAGTTTGTAAGTTTAGGGACTGATGACCCCGTGGTTAAGTCCCATAGACTATACAAACATTTGAACAATTTAGTCTTCCTGGCTGCTATGTACTTTTCAGCAAGCTCCTTTCCCAGCTGCAGTATGAAATCCATGCGTTTCAATATTTTCTCACTTAGAGCATTGTACAATATCCAGGTGTTTACTGCAGCCAAATCCAATAAGTTGTAAAATGTGTGAACAGGCCAACGTGTGGATGGAACTTTGACTGAGTGTTTTACAACCTTCATTATTATACAGGGTGAATTACGTAACACTGAGACCGCAAATATTGCGCAAACGGAAAGCGCGATTGATGTGCGGTTTTCACAGAATGGAGTGGTAGTCAGGGACTCGTATTTTTAGACAACAAATAGATTGTAATATTACTTAGAAAATGTATTTTTATGCAAACGAACAGCTTTTTAAATGGAACAATGCCTGTAGACATTAAGAAACTAAAACAAGGGTGCACTACAATATCAGTAGTGTTTGTTTTGTGTCCCAGCCTCGTCGCCACTTTTGTGTCTCGTTTCCGTCGTAGGTGTCGGTGGCCGAGTAGAAAGAGACCGACACAGGAATAAATGATGCACGCTTGTGCAGGTACGGAGGTGAGCAGCCAATGGGACAGCAGAAACTAGAAACACTGGAGTAAATTAGAACGAGGTATATGTTGCACAGAATTTATACAATACTTAACTTTTACATAGCTCAGTACGGCAGAATGCTGATACATAGTTGAGCTAGAGGCCTGCCTAGTGCCTATCCGATAGCCAAGTCTTCACTGGTGCCTACCTGATTCCGAAGTGTTAACTCGTTCCTATCTCAGTCCCAAGTGAACGATGTCGTTCAGTGGTGGCCACGAGCGGAGTTGTAGCAGAGGGCGCTCGTGGCTGACGTCGTAAGAACGCCGCGCCGTGCGTGCATGGCGGCGCGCGGCGAAAGTAGGTGGTGCGCATTTTAGATTTGTGCGACACCACACCCCTCCCCCCTAAACCGCCGCGTCGTCGTGGCGTCGGGCTGAGTGCCACGGCGACGGCACTGGGAGGAGGGCCTGGGCGGGGGCGTTACTGGTGGGACGGGCGTCGTAGCTGAGGCTGGGATCGAGACGCCGTCCGCGCCCCGGTATACACCTTGCGATCCTCTGGGAAACCCACCAAAACCTGGGGAAGGGCGCACGCCTCCGCCCAGAGGAAGCAGGTCATCTCCTTCTGAGGTGCGTGGCCCAGGCGTCGGTGGCACGCATGGTCCCGGAGTCCCTCTCGTTGACGCTGGCAGCTGAGGCGCGTCGATCTCCATAGGCATGATCTCGTAGTCCGGGGACGCTGGACCCTGCGGCGAGCGATGTGGTTGTGCTCCCTGGCGGTGAACTGGGTCTGGAATCAAGAAACACGAGACTGGATCGCGCGGCCTGTGCAGGCGCAACTGGTTTGCGTGGCGCCGCAGCTCCGACCCTGTGGAAGAACGTACAACATACATATTGCGACCGAGCACGCGCTGAACTGTGCCCGGCATCCATGTTTTTCGTCCGGCAAACACCTTGTACAGCACCGGCGTCGAAACCTGAAAACGCGAAGCGCCATACGAACCGACTCGGTGCGTGGGAGGCTGCAGCAGGTGAAGGAGAGTGCGGTGACGGCGGCCGTGTAGTAGCTCGGAAGGAGACGGGCCGTCACGTGGCATGCAACGATACGTAGACAGGAAAATTTGAAGAGCTTGCTGCCTGGAGTGCTGACCTTTCATCTTTTCCATGTGAGACTTGAATGTTCGAACGAAGCGTTCTGCTTCACCATTGAACTGAGGGTGAAAAGGTGCGGTGGTGATATGCTGAATGCCATTCACACGACAAAACTGTTGAAATTCCGCACTAACAAACTGAGGTCCATTGTCACTGACGATAGTTTCAGGCAAACCTTCGATGCAAAACACTGATGTAAGGGCACTAAATGTACTAGACGCTATCGTTGAGTTCATGGCAATCACAAAAGGAAACTTGTTAAAAGCGTCTACAACGATTAACCAGCGCGTATTCCAGAAAGGTCCGGCAAAGTCAATGTGTAAACGTTGCCATGGTCCCTTGGGGCGTGGCCAGTCTGAGAAACGTTGCGGAGGAGCCGCCTGATGCTCCGCACAAACCGTACACTGTGACGTCATGGGCTCTATCTGGGCGTCCATACCAACCCAGGTACAATGACGTCTGGCCAGTTGCTTTGTCCTAACGATACCCGAATGTCCTTGATGCAGGAGGCGTAACACTTCTCGTTGCAGGGAACGAGGAACAATCACTCTTGTTTGGTCGTTGTCCGTATGTAACAACAGAACACCCTGACTTAAAGACAATGCATGACGTTGTGCAAAATAACGTCGAACCAGAGTCCGATCAATGTCTTTGGCTCTGGCAGGCTACCCTGAGCGAACAAAACGTGCTACCACACTTACGTCTGCATCCGCCGCTGTTACCTGTGCAACCCGACGAGAGTTGAAAGGAAAGTCTGCGACAGCGGAAGCATCTCTGGAGTCTATCTGACAACATGCCATGTCCGAAGAATCAAATGACACATCCTGGTCAACCGGAAGTCTGGAAAGTTTGTCCGCGTTGGCATGTTTAGTGGTAGGCCGGTACAAAATGTCATACTGATAATTTGGCAGTATCAAGGACCACCTCTGAAGCTTTTGTGCCGTTCGTGGCGGAATTGGCTTTGTGGGTGAGAACAACGACGTGAAAGGCTTGTGGTCTGTCAACAAATAGAATTTTCTGCCATAGAGATAATGATGAAACTTTGTGACGCCGTAAATGATTGCTAAGGCCTCCTTTTCTATCTGGCTGTAATTCTGTTGCGTTGGCGTCAGTAGGCAATAGGTTGATCATGAGATCCAATACGATGTGACAATATTGCACCCAGACCGTACGACGAGGCATCAACTGCTAACACTACAGGCTTCTGGGGGTCAAAGGGAATCAAACATGCATCACTGAGTAGTGCAGACTTTAATTTGTCAAAGGCAACTTGGCAATCTTTATACCATACAAAAGGAACATTCTTCCTATGTAAGCGATGCAGTGGAGCTGCAATCTCAGAGGCGTTGGGAATAAACCTGAAATAATAGCTCAGCTTTCCCATTACTGCTTGCAATTCGTGCACATTCTTAGGAGGAGGCAAGTCTTTGATTGCTCTAAGATGTGACTGTAAGGGATGAATTCCTTGGGCATTAATCACATGGCCTAGGTACTGTATTTCAGTTTGGAAAAACGAACACTTTGCTTTATTGCAACGTAGACCTGCTGCAGTCAAAACTTTGAAAAGGCACTCCAGGTTTGATAAATGTTCTTCAACTGTACGTCCGGATACCACAATATCATCTAAATAGTTCGAGCAACATGGTACAGAAACTGTCAGCTGTTCCAAAAAGCGCTGAAAAATAGCGGGGGCGGAAGAACTGCCAAAGGGTAGGCGTTGAAATTGAAAAAGGCCCATGTGAGTATTAATGACGAAAAACTTTTTTGACTCGTCATCAAGTGGAATCTGTAAGTATGCCTCTGCTAAATCAATCTTGTAAAAGAAGCGAGACTGTCCTAATCTGTCCATAAGTTCGTCAGGTCTGGGCAGAGGGTATGTGTCTACAATTGTTTGACTGTTCACTGTTAATTTGAAGTCCGCACAGAGACGAAGTTTTCCCGACGGCTTGGACATAATTACTAAAGGCGAGGCCCACTGACTCGCAGAAACAGGAGAAATCACCCCACTATCTTGCCAACGTTTAAGTTCTGCAGCAACATTATCACGAATTGCGATAGGCACTGGTCTAGCTTTACGAAATTTTGGTACTGCAGATTCTTTTAAAGTTACATGTGCCGTGAAGTATTTTGCACAACCTAGTTCCGGCGAAAACATTGATTTTATCCTGAGGCACTACTGACGAAATTTGAAGCACATCTCTTTGAATTGACAAACCAAACAAGTCAAATGCATCTAGTCCAAAAATGTTCTGTGTAGATTTGGCCTGAAGAACTACAAATGCTACTGTTTTTGTTACACCTTGAAAAGAAGCGGGCAGGTTACACGTTCCTAGCACTGGAATATTTTGACCTGTATATGCCGTTAGCACTTGTTGACACGGAGACAATTTTGGCGAACTCAGGAATTCATAAGTTTCTTTATTAATGTAACAGCGGAACCAGTATAAAGCTGAAATTTCACAGTCTTATTGTCAGTGGAAAAATTCACAAAAAGTTTTTGCCTTTGGCGCTCGACAGGTGCGCGAATGTGGGCAATGTCTGCTAGAGTTTGTTTGCTGCGCTTGCGCATGCGCGGGCTGCTTACGGTAGGAAGCGGCGCAGAATCGGCACACTGCAGATTAATATCACTGTCACTAGATGGCACTACCACCGGATCGGCGTCCGCGCAATGCGAGGCTACAGCACTAAAATTACTTTGATGAGCTACATCAAGTCTGCTATCACTAGCTACACAGTACTGGGCATTTTTACAAGGAGAAGTTGTAGGAGGCACTAGGTTCACTACAGGATTGCACTGTACATAGTCATTTTGCTTGTCCCGAACCCTTTTCCGTTGCACTGTTTTACGCGCTCGACGGCGCTTGCGTCGTGGCTCACTACATAGTTTTGCAATAGGGGCAGAAGAATTTTCTTGCATTTTAGAATCAAGTAAAGCACTGTTCAATTCCACAGCGTCTATGACATTGACAGCATGAACTGTTCGTGCACTAGGCGAAGCACTGTTTCTAATGGTACCGTTCTTTGAGTTTTTAAGTTGCATACACACTGACTGTACATGTCCCGATTTGCCACATTGATAACAGGTTGCGTTGCGACTAGGGCAATGCGCACGCTTATGGCGAGATACACACTGGGGGCAAGATTTACGTACATTTATCTGAAATGAACGTTGGCGCCCGTTATTCAAATTACTGTTTCTAACACGACGGGGCGACCTTTGTGTCGCACTTTTACACTGGCTACTGTAAACTGTCTGTTCAGCACGGCCGGTACAATTAGAAGAATCACTAGTGCTATACTGAGAACTATGACTACGAAAGCATCCGTTGCGGCGCACTGAATTTACGCTGTGGCTTTGCATTTCTATATCTGCTAAGTCAAAGGTATCATGTGCTTCTATAAGCTGCAGTACACTGTCTAATGAGGGGTCAGACTGTTTTAGAATTGCTGCCCTAATTCTGGGCTCCTGAATGTTCTGCGTAATTGCATCCCTCAACATAACGTCACTATAAGAAAGTCCACAAGAGCAAGTAAATTTACATTTGCGGGTTAAGCCCTTCAATTCCGTGATCTATTCCTGTGTGACTGCTCAGGTAATTTTTTTAGTCAGAAAAATCGGTACCGTGCCGCTGCTACGAGAACGTTTCTCTCATAATGAGCATTCAGTGCTTCTACAATTTGATCGAATTCTAAATGTTCAAATGTTTGTAAAGTCTATGGGACTTAACTACGGGGTTATCAGTCCCTAAACTTACAAACTACTTATGAACTAACTAAGACTAAGGACGGCACAAATATCCATGCCCGAGGGGGGATTCGAACCCCCGACCGCAGTGGCCGTGCAGACCGTGACTGAAACGCCTCAGTCCCCTCGGCCACCGCGGCCGGCGATCGAATTCTAGATCACGAGGAGATGCGTGGAGGAAAAGTTTCTGCAGTAACACGAAAGTCTTGGTGCCAACTACGGCGAGAAAGAAGTGTTTTATTGTCATACCTGTTAGTTGATGAGCCGCGACGAGTTCTTGAAACTGTGCGAAATAGTCGCTCCATTCTTCCTCACGTTCGTCGTACTGGCGAAAGGTAGGAAGCGGTGTGGCGGTAGATGTAGGCGGCTGAAGCGACGGCTGTTGTTGGTTAGCTGCCGTCAACTGTGCCACTGCTTGGAATAGTTGCGTGATTTGCGCCATCTGTAACTGAATAATTTCCATTAAGTTTGGGTTCAGGGTAGTGGCCATGCTGACCGATTAGGCGCCGCGCATACAAGTAACTTAAAACACAAATACAATATGAAAGAGGACACTCTGCGACAAAAAAAGTCCACAAAACACGTAACTGAATATATTCCCCCAAAAATCTTATAGTAAGGGTGGGTGGGCAGGAGCAATTTCTGCGTGCTCCGACTGCTGCTGTCTGGTTGCTGGAAGCGGGCTGGTCCACGGATCGTCTATCACTCCTCTTCGCCACTTTTGTGTCTCGTTTCCGTCGTAGGTGTCGGTGGCCGAGTAGAAAGAGACCGACACAGGAATAAATGATGCACGCTTGTGCAGGTACGGAGGTGAGCAGCCAGTGGGACAGCAGAAACTAAAGCACTAGAGTAAATTAGAACGAGGTATATATTGCACAGAATTTATACAATACTTAACTTTTACATAGCTCAGTACGGCAGAATGCTGATACATAGTTGAGCTAGAGGCCTGCCTAGTGCCTATCCGATAGCCAAGTCTTCACTGGTGCCTATCTGATTCCTAAATGTTAATTCGTTCCTATCTCAGTCCCAAGTGAACGATGTCGTTCAGTGGTGGCCACGAGCGGAGTTGTAGCAGAGGGCGCTCGTGGCTGACGTCGTAAGAACGCCGCGCCGTGCGTGCATGGCGGCGCGCGGCGAAAGTAGGTGGGGCGCACTTTAGACTTGTGCGACACCACAGTTTGTTTTAGGCTTCTAGTGCAAGTCGTTGGTCGAGTGTTGGCTACGGAGGTGAACGGACGCGTACATTTTTCGAGCTTATGAACCTGTGTTGATTTGTTGTTGTATATCGACTGTGCGTGTATCGTGTTTATCTGTCGGTTATTTTGTTGCCGGTGAACGCGTGGAAGTGTTCGTACAGTTGTTCGTGGCGTTTCCGTTAAGAATTTTTCAAGAAACCGACTAGGTTAGTGATCGGCCTTGGCTGGTTCCACGATCGGATACGCGGCGGCGCTGCAGTCACCGCCTCGAGTCATCGAAACACCGATGGAGCGCGTCGATGCTGCCACCTCGCGGTCGCCGCCGGCCACAGCGCGCCTCCAGACGTCTGCCGGCTCTGACAACACCATCTCTCCCGACAAGGCGGTTCTCGTCGAGAATGTACTTAACACCGTCATTGATGACTACTTGAAAGCGGTGAGTGCTATTATCCCTGCTTCAGATATTACGCACTGTTCCCGCATTGTCGGTGGGAATATCTGTATTTTTCTTCGACAAGTCGAGCACGTTGATCGCTTAGTACAAAAAGGTGACATTACAATTAAAGGAACTCTTACTTCCCTGAGGCGTTTCAAAACTTCAAGCACTCGTATTGTTTTTTCGAATGTGTTTCCTTTCATTCCTTCTAGTTCAATTCTGACCGCAATGTCTAAATATGGTCGTGTCCTTGGAATTATGCGCGAAATACCGTCTGGGTCAAAGATTCCTGGTTGTGCTCACATTAAGTCTTTCAGACGTACTGCACAGTTTATTATTGATGATATCAACAAAGTACCATCACGATTGCAGGTTAAATTTGAAGGCAACATTTACACTGTTTATTTATCGATGGATGACGTAGTTTGCTATCATTGTAAAGCTCCAGGTCACGTAAAGGCAAACTGCCAAATGTTATCAATGAAACCAACAATGTCACTAATATTGACAATGTCAATGACTTCCCTGCTCTTCAGACATCCACATCGGTAAATATACCAGTGAGAGAGGCAGATGCTATGCAGCAAATACCGATAAGGATGGAACAAGTTGACAACATCTCTCCGCCTACAGTCTTGAAATTACTTCCGGAACACACGAAGAGACGTCGTTCTATTTCTGATGAGGGAGCCCCAGAAAGTAAAACAAAGAATTCTGAAACTTTTGATAACTCACTAGCATCGAATATTCGCCAGGAAGATCCGACAACAGATATTCAAAGTTCCGATGTCACTACAGACGAAACAGTTGTTTGTCAGACTACGACTTTCAGCAGTGCACCATCTGCAGTGTCAGGAGATCAACTCCAGTCTGCAACAACATCTTGTGAGGCAGCCCCTGCCTTCTCTTCTACAGAGTCCCACCAGAACCCTCTTCAGCCTTCAATTATAGAACGTAAAGAGGACTGCGATGATAAAAATTCTGACTGTGCTTCAGTTGTATCAGATATATCGATGGATGACGTGTCACATTGTGCTGAACATGCTGATGAGGATCCCTTATCAGCGGAAGAATTCAACTCGTTTGTGAAGGCGACCCCGCAATGTAAAAAAGTGCTACCAATCGCCAAAAAATACACAAAGGATTATGCAGCCGTGAGACAAATGATTGACAAAAACCTCATCAGGGTAAAAGACAAGAACGTACGCAGCAAATTACAAAGGTTGTCCCTGGCTTTACAAAAGGAAACAGGATGCAAAATTGATCAAAGTCGCATCCATGATAAAACACAACCAGAACACTAATAATGTACCTTCAAATGATGTACTGAATCCAAGACATCATATTAAATGCATGCAAGTAAATCTACAGCATTCTCGAGCGGCTACAGACAATCTTATGGAGTATATAGTACAACACAATATTGACATCATATTTATTCAAGAGCCCTACTGCTTGAACAATAACATGGTTGGAATAGGAAGAAAGTACAGAATATTTAGCACGGGAAACACGAGGAAAAGAGCAGCAGTGGTCGTCACCAACAAATTCATAGACGCTATAATGCTGCATCTTGGAAGTCACCATAGTTTCTCTCACATTTTATGCAGTCAGTATGTATATGGATATTAAGCATGACATCGGTATGGATTTTAGTAAACTAGATAACATTTTAAAATTTAATAATGGAACTGGTGTGCTCATTGCCGTCGACAGCAACGCTTGGTCATCTATGTGGCACGATAGAATTACCAATGAACGAGGGCGAGAAATGGAAGCATATTTGAGTGTTAATAATCTTTATATTATGAATGAAAAAAGTGACATTACAACTTTCGAGAGCAGTACTGGGAAAAGTAATGTGGATCTAACTTTAACTAATGATTGTCTCGTACAGTCATTGCATGACTGGGAATGCTGCCACGACGAAAGTTGCTCAGATCATCGAATTATCACATTTAATATAGGTACAGATTCAGTACAATGCAATGATAATGGATAACACAATTTCAAGTACATAGTCAACAACGCTAATTTTAGAGTTTTTGAAGAGTCAATTGTTAAAGAACTAGAACAGCAATTTCTAAATCAATCTGTCCCAATGACATTACTAGACATGGATAAAGAATTAAGTATGGTGGCGGAAATGGAAACGAATATCGACGGGTTAGTGACCGACTACGAAGCAGCTATAGACACAGCATGTAAGAATGCCTTCAAAATAAAGGACCCTTTACGACTGAAGTCAAAAAAGCGGTCGGTTCCATGGTGGACAACCGAATTAACGATTCAAAGGAAAAAACAAATGCTGCCAGGCGATTGTATCAAAGAACGCAGAATGACGAGGTATTAAGACTTCAGCGAAGAGAGTTTTATCTTAAGCAGAAGAAGGAATACACAGAAGCGATTCGTCAAGCAAAACTACGATCTTGGAAGGAATATTGTAGTTTTACGTCTGGCAACAATCCGTGGAATGCTGTCTATCGTTTGGCGTCAGGGAAAGCACGGAACACTTCATCCATGACAACCCTACAGGAAGAAGATGGCACGATGACAGTAAACCTAGAGGATGCACTCAACTCCATGCTGGATTACTTCATTCCACTGGATAACGAGGACGAAGATACTGAATACCATAAAGATGTTAGGTACGTTACCGAAACCATTGTAATTACAAACAAGGATAAAGATTTCACAACGGAGGAAATTCGTACTGTAATGGCTGAATCCTAAAAAGTCTCCAGGAGAGAATGGCATCAATAGTTTAGTTCTACTGAGGGTGTTTAATATGTTTCCTCAATTTGTTACTACGATCTACAATCGTTGCCTTCAAATGGCATGCTTCCCCAAACTGTGGAAGCGAGCTAAAATAATACCGATAGTTAAGCCTGGAAAGGAACAGAGTGCAGAAATCAACAAGTATCGTCCAATAAGTCTTTTATACACTGAAGCGAAGGTACTGGAAAAACTTTTAATAAACCGAATAATGCATTTCGTCTACTCCAGAGATCTTCTCAATAAGAACCAGTACGGTTTCACCCACAAACGTGTACGACTGACGCGCTAATGGCTGTAAAAGAATTTGTGGAGAGTAGTCTCACAACTAAAATGTGTGTCATCATGGTGAGTCTGGATGTACAGGGCGCCTTTGACGCAGCTTGGTGGCCTGGTATTTTAAAGACGTTGCGCGAATTTAACTGTCCTGCAAATCTGTATAACCTTACACGTAGCTATTTCAGTCACAGAACTGCAACGTTGAATGTCAACAACCTTCTCATAGAAAGATCTGCTACCAAAGGATGTCCACAAGGTTCTTGTTGTGGACCAGATTTCTGGAATATATTATATGATTCCTTGCTTAAATTGCCTTACTCAGGACACTCTCTTGTTATAGCCTTTGCCGACGATCTGATTGTACTAACCAAAGGAGAGAGTCCTCTTGCCGCTGAGAACATCTGTAAGACAGACATGCAATTAATATCGACTTGGGCCAGCAATAATAAACTGCAATTCAACGAGCAGAAATCAAAAACTATACTTATCACCAGGAAAAGGAAATTTGCCTCATCGACAATCGCAATATACCTTAATAACAAAGTGCTTCAACAAGTAGACCATCTAAAATATCTGGGCGTTATAATCGACAGTAAGTTTACATTCAACAAACACGTTCAACATCTTACAGATAAATGCACGGTCTTGATTAACGCTTTTTCCAGATCAGCTAGACTCAACTGGGGTCTGCGGGCTACAGCACTGCAAACTATTCATAAAGGAGCAATACTACTTATATTATCGTACGGCTCACCGATATGGATAGACGCACTGGAGCGACAATACAACCGTACAAAAATTAATAGAGTCCAACGGTTAATCAATTTAAAAATGGTCAAAGCTTACAGAACGACATGTAGCGAAGCACTTTGTGTTTTATCAGGTCTCATGCCCATAACACTTAAGATACAGGAAATAGCCAAATATTATAACCTGGTCAAAACCAAAGACGCCAAACAGACAATAGACATCGCCCTAGAGTACAGAAGCTGGGCACACCCTGCAGACTTTACAAGGATAACTGAGAAGGAGGCCAGAAAAAGCTACGCTGTTGAAATATACACAGATGGAAGCAAGTCAGACGACGGAGTGGGTTCGGGGATAGCAATATTTGTTAATAAGAGGTTTACTTACCAGATACAGCTAAAAGTGTCTAATGAATGCTCCAACAATCAAGCGGAACAATTTGCCATCGTCAATGCTCTTGAGTTCATAAATAATCTCCCGAATACTGATACAACTGCAGTAATTCACACCGACAGCAGGATTACTTTGGACTCTTTGCGAAATCCGAAGAACCACAACTTGTTGATTGAAGAAATAAGATGTAAAATCAGAAGATTGCAGACACACAACTGGCTGGTGCATTTCGAATGGGTTAAGGCACATCAAGGGATATGGGGAAATGAACTAGCGGACAACCTTGCTAAAAGAGCAGCTCGATCACGACAATCAATACGCTACAACAAAATACCTACAAGTGCCGTAAAGAAGAAACTTCGAGAAGAGTTTAGGAGCAAATGGGACATTGAGTGGCACAGAACAAAAACGGGGGAAGCACTAAACCGTATTTTCCTACGATCCGACAACGTTTACTGATTAAACTTCCAATATCTCAGAATTTTACAGCTATGTTAACAGGTCATGGGAAACTGAAAGCCTACTATCAGCGGTTCAAAATGATTGAAGACGGAACGTGCACATGTAACAGTGCTGTCCAAACTATTGACCACGTGCTTTTTGACTGCTGCAATTTATTGAAAGAGAGGGACCATCTCAGGAAAAAAATAGCTGCAAAAGGAGGAGGATGGCCCGTCAGTAAATATGACTTAGTACATAAATTCACTACAGACTTTTACAATTTTTGTAATTTAATAAGATTTCCTGATGTATAAAATTGTTTGTTCCTTTGTAAACCCTGTCAACTTATATACTGTACTTGTGTTTGCAAAAATATTTGATGTAATTGCCTGAATATAACCATCAAACATGCAATATTACTATGTAATGGGGCATGTTAAATAATAAATAAATAAATAAATAGTGCAAGTCGTTTACGAGATATCGTCATTTGAAACGTTCCCACATCGATATTTGCGTGTACCAGTCAACCCGCATAGTTGCTAAGAACGCTGATGTTATGCTTGCTTACAGCGTGCTTGTGTGTTCCTTGAGTTTACTGCGGCTCGCTATTCAGCGTGTAACAGTCCAAGCAGAAGGTCGTGAGTGTAGATGGGTTTTACCAGAAAAAGCCGACATGCTCATGGTGTATGGAAAGTGTAGGAAGAAAGCCGTTCGTTCTTGTACGATGTATGCGGCAAGATATCCCAATAGACGTCACCCATCTCGTCAATTATTCATCAACCTCTTCAACCAGTTACGTGAAAGTGGTAGTGTAACACCGAGACAACGTAACAGAAGGAAACAAGTGACGACAGACGAGGGTGAAATTGATGTTCTTGCTGCTGTTGCAGTTGATCCGCATGTCAACTCCCGCGCAATCGCACGAGGAAGTGGCATGAGTCAGGCAAGTCTCTTACGCATTCTACATCGACATAGGTTCCATAACTACCATATCTCTCTCCATCAAGAGCTGCATGGAGACGATTTTGAGAATCTTGTAAGGATCTGTAGATGGGCTTTACGACATGACACTCCAGATGTATCATGTATCTTGTTTAGTGATGAAGCCACATTTACCAATCATGGCCAGGTAAACCGCAGAAACATGCACTATTGATCTGCTGACAACCCCTCTTGGACCGTCAGCCTCCATGGAGAGTAAACGTGTGGTGTGGGGTAGTGAACCACCAGCTCATAGGCCCGTATTTCATAGACGGAACACTGACCGCACACAAGTATCGCAGCCTTCTAACAGACCATCTCCCACGGATGCTAGAAGACGTTCCTCTGCAGACTAGGGGGAATCTATGGTACCAACATGATGGCTGTCAGGCCCATAGTGCATGAATTACGCCGCGGCGAAGCGACCGAGCACATTGCGGCGCTATGCTACGATGCGCGAGGCCGATCCCCGTCGGGGGTTCGAATCCCCCGTCCAATAAGTTTTACGAACATTTGAACATTATTTGCACGAATTACTACCGCATGTCTGCGTGAATTGTTCCCAAATTGATGGATTGGACGCAGAGTACGTGTACCTTGGCCCTCCCTTTCCCCGAATTTCTCGCCTGTAGACTTTTTTCTGTGGAGAAAGCTGAAAGATGGTGTCTACAAGGACATACCAACCACACCCGATGATTATGCAACGACGTATTACTGAAGCCTGCTCGGACATATCCGCTGAAATGCTAGCACGTGTGTAGCGGTCGTTCCATACCAGACTCACAGCGTGTATTTCTGCTGCCGGTTGTCATTTTGAGTGTGATGGTCATTTGTCGCGTTACTGTTTGGATCCACATAACTAGTGTATGAACTAGTGTTGTTCTTTAGTATGTGTTACCACAGGTATTGTACAAGTGTCGGTGTGGGAACGTTTCAAAAGACGATATGTTTCAAATGTTTGTATAGTCTATGGGACTTAACTACGGGGTCATCAGTCCCTAAACTTACAAACTACTTACGAACTAGGACGGCACAAATATCCATGCCCGAGGGGGGATTCGAACCCCCGACCGTAGTGGCCGTGCAGACCGTGACTGGAGCGCCTTCGTCCCCTCGGCCACCGCGGCCGGCAAAAGACGATATCTCGTAAACTACTTGCACTAGATCAAATGTTTGTAAATCTATCGGACCAAACTGCGTGGTCATCAGTCCGTAGTTTACAAACTACTTAAACCTAGGTAAACTAACCTAAGGCCAAACACACACACCCATGCCCCAGGGAGGACTCGAACCTCCACGGCGAGCAACCGCGCGCTCCGCAGCGAGACGCTTTAGACCCCTCGGCTACTCCACCGCAACAACTCCTGCTACAAACACTACTGATATTCTATTGCACCCTTCTATTAGTTTTTTAATGTCTACAGGCATTGTTCCATTTAAAAAACAGTACGTTTGAATAAACACTTTCTAAGTAATATTACAATCTGTTTGTTGGCAAAGAATACGAGTTCCTGGCTACCAATCAATTCCGTGAAAACCGCACATCAATCGCACTTCCTGTTTCCGCAATATTTGCGGTGCAAGTGTTAGGTGATTCACCCTGTATAGAAAATCGTGGTGTGATATAACATCATATTCCGAAGAAGAATATGAAACGACAGTTTGTTGCAATTATTCACCAAATGAAAACTCCAGCGGTTCACCCTCAGATTCATGATCGAAAATCTCATTTATGGCAATTAGAATGTCCTTTTCTTTTGTTAGACGTTTGGCCATAGTAAATGTGTGTGTTTCAAGCACTATGTATGTACTAAGACTGCACTACTCACAACGTGTATCACAGAGGAAAGCACAGGTTGCGCGATATTTATGTACACGTTCAGACGAGCACCGGTTTTATTTCCCTCCCCACGCTGCTGAAGAACGGCAACAATGTTACGTAGCGACTTAAAAGAGTTTCTCGCGATTGTTGAACTAATTAACTATAAAAATAAACACGAAGCTGCTCGAGATTACTACGGCTGCAGCAGTGAGTCAGAACTGTTCCGTTCGCGGCTCTAGGGAATCTAGATTTTCCTTTTTTATTGTTGCGCCAAGGAAAAGGAAAACTTAATGTGATCCTTAATTACCTTATTTGATGAAAATTCGTAAAAATTCGACACTCTTGGTACTAATACAAAACCTGACAAACGAAAGAATTAGGGAACGGGTCACGAGTGACCTAGCCGAGGTTCTAGTGTTAACGTGGGATGCACACCACGTGTCGTTTGTGGCAACTCCTCACAACGTTGAGAGGCGAAGGCTAGATTAAAACTAAACGAAAACAACACTCATCCCAGCGGGTCCAAGCTCATAACATTCCGCTCTCCAACCGAGCACTTTACACTTTACCGCTAGCCCAGATTTCTGGTAGATGAACAGTTCCAACTATTGTACAGTTAGCGAACCTAGACAGAAACATGTAATTGGCAATAAAATAACATTGCGGTTATTAATCGAGATTAAAACTATCCTCTCTCTTAAGTTGCAACACACTGCGCAAAATTTCATTAAGACCAGTTGGGTAGTTTCAGAGTTCATCGTGGACAAACATCGTGACAGGTTTATATATATATATATCAATCACCCAATACTTGCAGCGCAAATATTGCGGAAACGGAATGTGCGATTGATGTGCGGTTTTCACAGGATGGATTAGTAGTCAGGAGCTCGTATTTTTAGCCAACATTCAGATTGTAATATTACTTAGAAAGTGTATTTTCTACGCAAACATACAGTTGTTTGTTTCCACCATGCACAGAATTTTTGACACCAGCTGTGTACAAAGAATTTTGAATGACATTTTTATCACGTTTATTTCGGCAGCCGATCTGTGCCGGCCTTTAAATCTTCCGCCGCGCCTCTGTTTGGCGGAGCGTTTATTCGCTCGCGCGCTCGTTTCCGTGGAGGCGCGCGTGTGTGCAGGGGGCGCCATGAGGTCGCCGTGCAGCTGGGGCCCGTTTTTTTTTTTTTTTTTTTTTTTTTTTTCTTTTTTTTTTGAATGGCGAGTTTTGCTTTTCGGTAGTCCCAGAGGAAGGTTCCGAGGACAGTTTCCGTACTGTGGGGACGTGACTCTACGCGCTAATTGTAACCGTTTGGGCATGACTACACTGATGGATTTACGTGGTCGAGGCTCTTGGTGGTCTATTTTGGGTCTAGTTATCTTCTGAGTTGTTTCGAGAACTAATCTGTACTGGAGTTTGAGTGTAACACTGCTGTGGGGTCCATGTCGAAACCTACTGGATTTGATGCCACAAAAGGGTGTGCGTCCGTGTGATGGACTGCATGCCTAGACGCGCCCTTAGTCTGTTCCAATACGAGGCACTTAGGTGTTGGTGGACATGGTAGATTCTGTCAACTATGACGGCGCAGAAAGAACACATACGTGCATACAGGCACAAGGAGCAGAGGCTAAGCAGTCCTGGAATTTTCGTCGGATCCTGGAGTACACCAGTCGAACACGTTAAGTTACGTACACTTCCCCTGTAATTGTTTGTAAATGTGTGCCCTTTAAAAGTTTGAAAGACTCGGAGGGACGTTGTGTATCCTTGGACAGCTATTTGAACGTAGTTTTTAATTGAACTTTCCTGCTATCATTTGTAAAGTGTTCCTTTTAATTTTGTGTGAAACTGTTCCAATGTTTTTTTGGCACGCCTTCAGGGTGGCGTAGGTGTGTTGTGGATTAAGGTTTAATGTTGAAATTTAAAATGATGTCTAACTAGAGAGTCTGGATTCTTTTGGTGTAGCTCAAACTTTGCGTGAGGCAGCAATTTCTATTAGTATTCTGACTTGATTTTGATTCCGAGCGTTGCTCGAGTTGAAAGTTTTGGAGCATTCTAGTCTACAAGTTGCATTTTATTCTATGAGTGCTCACGGGTGGCGTTGGCCAGGTTAAGAGTAGTTGTTGTCGGCTTCGGCCGCCTGAAACTTGTGTGACGAGAATTGCTTCCTGGCCGAGCGCGCGTCCTTTCGTAACTTCATGAACTGTGTTGTTTTGAATAGAGGGTTTTTAGACACTAGCTTTGGGTTTAGTAATTCTGTTCAAACTATCTTTAATTCTGTCTGCGTGACAAATATTTTTCGTTAAGCCACGTAATCCTTGTTGAATGTACTGTTTAACACAGTTGTCATATTCATGGAATTGTTTTCTAATTGCTATAATTTTTGGAGTGTGAATTATTTTTACGTTAATCCTTGTTGAATCTACCGTTTGTTAACACAGCTGTTCTATTCATGGAATTGTTTTCTAATTGCTATAATTTTTGAAGTGTGAATTGCTTTTTTCGAATTTGAGCTTAACTCAGTTGTAGTTGTTGGAATTGTTTCTTTGTTCTATTATAATAATAAAGATTGTTGAAATGCTGAATTATATTTTGTGTAACCACAGGTCAGTACTTCCACTTCTTCCTGCCAGCGGAGCTACTACTCCGTCAGAGAAGCTACAACCATTCAAAGTTTCGGGGGCGGAGGCTGCGATAGCGTAGCTGACTGGCCGAGTGGCTAGCACCTGGGGCACGGCCCACTGTCTCATGACCAACAGCCAGTTAGCTACGCTGTCGTAGCTTCAGCCCCCAAAACATTGAATGGTTGTAGCTGCCAAACTGAACGTGATGAAAATGTCATCCAAAATTCCTTGTTCACAGCTGGTGTCAAAAATTCCAGTGCATGATAGAAAAAAAAACCATTGTTCCATTTGAAAAAACGTATGTTTGCATAAAAAATACACTTTCTAGGTTTTTTTAAAGTCTGTTTATTGGCTAACAATACGAGTCCTTGACTACCAATCCATACTTTGAGAACCGCACATCAATTTCCCTTTCCGTTTCCACAATATCTGCCTCGCAAGCGTAAGGTGATTCACCTGTATATATATAAAGATACAACGGTCGATCAGTCCTATTACTTTGTGTCATACTTTTATTGTCAGTGAATTAATGATGAACGTATCCACTGTTTGAAACCATAGGTTTTATATCGTCATGTAAGCTGTGGGGTTTTTGGTGAGCATGTACACAGCGTTATATTGACAATCAGATACGTAACTAATTAAATGTGTTACCGTGCTTGGTATAGAAGATACTGGATGATGATCTGATGACTGACAGAAGTTGTAATTTACCAGTATTGATGTTCGTTTCTTATCTTTGAAAAATGATATTTTCAGGGGCAGTATATTCAAAAATACGTTCCTGTTGTGAAAGCGCATTAAGTAGGACGATGTATAATAATACCTCTTCATGATACTGTTTTGTTTCTTCCTTTATGCAAAGGTTTTTGTTGTAACAAAAAGCGGCTTGTTGCCGATTTTACTTAGAGCTACAGCGGATATTTTTGTTCCGAAATCCTCGAAAAAGCATCGACGCAGCCGACAGGTGGACTAAACTCTGCGAGCAGCACTTTCTCGTCCACTAATAAAGAGCAGCAGCCACGTAATCACATTAAGGTGCATGAGAAATATTACGCTGTAGGGCTCCCACTCGCTGAAAGAGGCTAGAGAGTATTTCATGGGTTTCGTCCTGCTTTCCGTGTAAATCTATAAGCGCTTCAATTACTGGCATTAATATGGCTGTGGAACATAAGCGGATAATAGTACACAGAAGATAGCCGTAGCTAGATATTTTTATTATCTCCCGCTCGTTTCTGCAAGCCTTTGTCACTATCCAGTGTCATATTATTTTTTTACTTGCTGCAGGCTGTAATGCTGAAATTTACAAAATTACTATCTTTTGAGAATATTATTCAGATCCAATTGTTCTGAAATATTATCTGTAGAAAGGCTACCTATTCTAAAATGAAAGCGGACTCAACAGAGATTTAATAGTATTCGTTTCGTCTCTGCAATCCAATAATTCTCTTACTAGACGCCACTCTCTGGATTTAAACACTACAAAGTTCTTTTGGAAGTAGCGTTATCAGTTACTAGCAAATCCGGCAACGCTTCGCAGTAGCTTCTCCCTATGTCTATCCCTTCCTTCCCCTTCCTTTGTTCATCTCCTGCTCTCCCTACCTTCACACCACTCCCTCTTACCCCACACCATATCCATCTCCTCCCCTTCCTCTCTGCGTCTATATCATCTCCCCTTTTTAAATCCATTTCATTCCCCCATATTCTGTCTCCTCCTCCCAGGTCTCTAATCTTATTCATTGTTATTGCAGTCGGGAACATGATTGGGGATAGAAGTCAAAATGGACAGGTAAATCAATTGTAAACGGGTTATTAGAGAGACGTTTCGAGCTGCTCTATCTGTGAGGTTAGTAGCTTCAATGGTCGCACGTTTAATGGTTGCATTGTACGAACAGGTATGATTATAAGTGTAGGCATAAAAACAACTTTCCGGTTTTATGTTAAAAATGACTGGGAAGAAAAAAACAAAACCGCACATGTTTACAGCACAGCATAGCATATTTTTTCTCGCAGCGAGCAGTATAGAAATGTTTCTTGTAACACATGTATACCTCCTTAAGAGTTTTTTTGAATTAGATACCAAGTAATTGTAGCATGATCATACTTTATTGATAGAAATTCCATATGAAACAAAACAATTAATTGAAATAAAATAAGTGGGATGGCAATACAACATTTCGAAACTCTTTGTGTTACGTTCATTTCTTGTCTTATTAGGAATGTAATTGAAACACAATTAACAACATTGCTACATACCGGTAAAATTTTACAATCCGCGACACATGCGTGGTATAGCTATGTTGTCAACAGCTGTCAATGAAATTTTAGATGGCGGCAGTTTGTTCCAAAGCCAACTGATGCATCCGATGCCTAATCGACTGCTGGATTGTATCTGTACCCCAAACGTTCAGTTATAATTGCCACGCGTGGCCGTCTGTTTTGTCGACGACCCAAACTATTTCGTGCGTAAACTTCAACTGAGGGAGTCGAACTCGACTGTACCCTTTTTTTCAGACTCATAACGGATCGCGTTTGAGAATTTCTTTTCGATTTACCTCCAAGCGCTGTGTACGATCTTCGTCGGTCTCATTGACTACGATCACGTAGTGAGATTGCGTTGCACGTACGGCGACCGATATTACGCCGACGCAATGAAGGCATTGCTCTGAAAAATAAACCACGATCTGTACTTAATTTGTTTGTAACAGTCGCGGTGGAGTAGCCGAGCGGTCTAACGCGTCTCGCTGCGGAGCGCGCGGTTGCTCGCCGTGGAGGTTCGAGTCCTCCCTGGGGCATGGGTGTGTGTGTTGCCCTTAGGTTAGTTTACCCAGGTTTAAGTAGTTTGTAAGCTACGGACTGATGACCACGCAGTTTGGTCCGATAGATTTACAAACATTTCAACATTTGTTTGTAACACTCAAAAATACCACGAAATAACAGCAATTCTATCTTTGCAATGCTCCAAAGATATGATCACCACCGATAACATCATGGAGGTAATAATAATACGGAGGGGCTTGTAAAGAAACAACGTTTCATGTTAAATCTCTCTGACAGTTTTAACCTTTTGTGCATAACGCCATCTCCCTTTATTCTAACCTCCTTGGCGTATTTATTCGTTCTGTTACAGCGTACTGGGTCGCTCAGGCGAGTAGCGAATGAATAATCTTATTGTTGGAGAATCGAGAAAATGATCCCAGCTGCAAGCGTACTTTACGTTTTTCTCAAATTCTGATATAAAACGCGGTCAAACGGGACAAAAAGTATCATTTGTCCGTCTCCTACCAATTTTGAGCCAAATCGGTTGAGACGTTCTTTAGTTATAAATAGTGTAACTAACACGACTTATATTGCTCGATGAACAAATGCAGCCCCCTGACTACAAAGTTCTGTGAATGAAGTCAGATCGGTCGACTGGGCAACAAAGGGGAACCACAATGTTGTACCTGCCCCCTCCGTAGTTCAGTTGAGCATCGTGTGTGTTCCGTGTTAGACCTGTTGGACGAAGACCTTGTTTAATGCGTTGGTTCTGAACCGAGAACAGGACAATGAACGACAAAAGGATCAGTTTAAAGTTTTAAGCTTAGCAAGAGACCTAAAGAAAGGCATGCGATGGTGATACTTGTTTATGGGGCCCAAGCACTATCAGTGAAGTGTATGTACGACTGGTTCGCCCGTATTCGAGGACGCCGGGAGAAGGATTCTGACAATCGCCGTAGCGGACAAGCCGCTTTTTGTTACAACAAAAACCTTTATTGCATAAAGGAAGAAACAAAATAGTTTCATCAAGAGGTATTATTATACATCGTTCTACTTAATGCGCGCCGCGGCGGAGTGGCCGAGCGCATTGAGGCGCTATGCTACGATGCGCGAGGCCGTTACTCATTCTGGCCTCTGTTTTTAATTCGAAATCTGGAATATCTACATCTACATAGATACTCTGCAAATCACATTTAAGTGCCTGGCAGAGGGTTCATTAACCACTTTCATAACTTTTCTCTACCGTTCCATTCTCTAATAGCGCGCGGGAAGAAAGAACACCTAAATCGTTCCGTTTTCGATCTGATTTCTCTTATTTTCTTGGGATGGTCATGTCTCCCTAAGTAGGTGGGTGCTAGCAAAATATTTTCACATTCAGAAGTAAATGTCGGTGATTGAAATTTCGCAAACAGATCACGCCGCAATGAATAACGTCTTTCTTTTAATGATTTCCACCCCAATTCGTGCAACATTTCCGTGACGCTTTCCCCCCCGTAACGTGATAATACAAAACGAGCTGCCCTTCTCTGAACCTTCTCAATATCTTCCGTCAGTCCCACCTGGCGAGGGTCCCACAAGGGGCAACAGTACTCCAGGAGAGGACGCACAAGTGTGATGTAGGCAGTCTCTTTGGTGGAGCTGGTGCATCTTCGAAGCGTTCTGCCAATGAAACGTAACCTTTGATTCGCCTTCCCCACAATATTTTCTATGTGTTCTCTCTAGTCAAAGTTGTTCGTAATTGTAACTCCTAGGTATCTGGTAGAATTTACGACCTTAAGGTTTGACTGATTTATCTTGTAATTGAAGTTCAGCGGATTTCTTTTAGTGGTCATGTGTATTACTTCACACTTTTCTTTATTTAGTGTCAATTGCCAATCTTCGCACCAAGTAGAAATTTTGTCTAAATCGCTTTGCAGCTGATTTTGATCTTCTGTTGATTTCACTAACCGATAAACGACAGCATTATCCGCGAACATTCTAAGGGAGCTATTCAGATTGTCTCCTAAATCGTTTATAAACACGAGGAAGAGTAGGGGACCTATAACGCTTCCCTGTGGAACGCCAGATATCACTTCTGTTTTACTTGATGACTTACCGTGAATTACAACGAACTTTCTGATAGGAAATCGTGAATCCAATCACACAATTGGGAAGATATTCCATAAGCACGCAATTTCATTAGAAGCCGCTTGTGGGGTACAGTATCAAAAGCCTTCCGGAAATCCAGAAATATTGGTTTCGTCTTCTTTGGTGAATGAGTCTTAAATCCTAAGCAAC
This sequence comes from Locusta migratoria, assembly GCA_026315105.1. Taxonomy (NCBI): domain Eukaryota; kingdom Metazoa; phylum Arthropoda; class Insecta; order Orthoptera; family Acrididae; genus Locusta; species Locusta migratoria. The sequence goes on along the minus strand of CM048755.1, from coordinate 664,389,697 downwards.
GTGCCCTGTATACAGAGGCATTTAAAACTCTTTTTCCGAAATATTTGGAATCTGATTTTAAAAAGTTGCAATAAATTTTGTTAACTTCCAAGAGGAACATCCAGTAACATAAAGCTCGACCCTCATGCACCACCCCTGAGGCGGGAGAGGTGACTTTGAAATCTTAAATAGGAACCACTTTTTTATTGCAGATTTGGATTATCCGTAAAAAATAATTAACTCCTGTATGAAATATTTTTTCCGTTTAATGATATATGGCATTGTAATCGCAAAAAATTAAAATGAGTGAAAATTGCTGAAAAGCAGTAATTTTTCAAACAGATACACATCACACTAGGAAAATCAATGTTCAGTTTTTGATGTGACACCTCCCACGATCGAATGAATCACAGCCGGTGCTCTGTCTCTCAGTCTGTAACCACACTGTTCATTTTACTTCAATGATTCGGACTGTACACATATCTACGCAATTTTTCAACGATGTTAACCGATACTGAGAGAGTAGATATCGCTGATTAAATCTTCTCGGGCTTCCATCCGCGTACCTGCGATAAAATTACGCGACGTTTCGATGAGAGTCATTCTCATCGTCTTCTGGCGAAGTGTGGATGACGGGCGGGCGTGCCCTATATTTAGCCGAGCGGCGGCTGTGTCTCCCCTCCCCTCCTCCCGGCGGAGTGGCGGTGGTGGGGGAGCGCCCTCTGCTACGCGCCGTCGGCTGAGCTTACGGCGTCTTCAGTCTTGCCCAGACTCCCGAAGCGTCAACTGCTGGGCACTAGAGTTTGGCAACACGATTCTTTTTTAGGAATCGATTCTTGCGATTCAATCCCACATTGTGAATCGATTCCTGCGATTCGTTCACGATTCTTTCTCGTCTGCGACGGCACGATTCTTACGAAATGCCGAAAAGGTGACAGTATGACTATCGGATTTTTTAATATTTATGGTGCGTAAAGTTCAGGCTTAAAATAATAATGAGGCAAAGCCATTCGATTCAGCTCTCAAAAATTCTCGAGTAAATAGTCTGAACTTTTGCGAACGGTTATAAATACATATTACACTACCAACTATTTCTGCTGTCATCATAGCTCATTTAGTAGCGTTGTTGGTTTAGTAAACGTAGGTCACTTATTTCGAATCCTGCTGTAACCTTATAAATTATTTTTTTGTTCTGTTCGAATACTTCATCCATTTAAATATACATTTAATTAAATCTATGGTAATTAACAGATATCTAATCATTATAAAATAATTATGTAAAATCAATTAGTTTAAGGAAACACGAAATAAACATTAAAAATAAAAATCCGTCTCTAAATATTAAATTTCTTTCGAGATGCAAGAAATTCACGTTTATTAAAATGTTTCTTTTTTGTAAAATCGGTTTCTTACAGGAAAGCTGATAACGTAAAAACCAAGGTAAAAAAGATTTAAAATCGCGTTTTTATATAAAAATAATATTTCTGTGAAACTGAATTTTTACAAAAACTACAACTACCTAGATGAACTCGAAAAGCTTAAACCTCTCTAAACACACAAAAGTGTAAGGATTGCTCATTTAAATACATGATATGTAAACTGTATAAACGACTTATATTCGTATGTATTGGCAGCTGTGTATTTCATTACGTTTTGTTTCTGTCATCTGTAATTCGTGAATAGGCTAATAATTAACAGCTCACCATCTTCTTTCTGTGCTTCCCTTGTTCGCACACTTTCTGGCTTTCGTAATTATTCGGCACGATTCGCCACTTGATTTCGAATCATGAATCGTTGGATCTTGGAATCGTCACGAGACAGACGATTCTTTTGAACGACGATTCGCCCGGATCACGATTCGATTCTTACGATTCTTTATTTGTATTCGTTCAAATGAACGACTCATTGGCGAATCGCCACAACTCTACTGGGCACGGTCTCGGCGTATGGATGTTAATTCAGGTTTCCATGTTAAACTCAACTGGTAGCCCTCATCTCTATTGACAAGATTGTCGTGTAGCCTGATCTCCACCGATTCTTTGATTATGCTCTCTCAGAAACCATTTGCTCGGTAGAGCATCTTTGTTTTATCAAAATCGAAGGTATGTCTGTCATAGAGGCTGTGTTCAGACACAGCCGACTTGTCCTTATGGCCCAGACGTTCGCATCTGATGTGCTCTTTGCAGCGCTGCGAGATGCATCGCTGTGTTTGGCCAATGTACCGAAGGCCACACTCGCAGGAGATACTGTACACACCAAACATTTGTAGATTCAGCTTGTCTTTCCCTGAGCCAAGTAACTCTTTCGGTTTTGGTGGTGGTCGGAAGACTGCCTTGATGTTGTTTTTCCTCAGGATTCGCGCGGTTTGCGCGGAAGGAGGTCCTATATAGGGTATAAATGCGAGTTTCGCTTCCTCGTCCTCTTCTTTGCTGGTGGCGGTGTCATTCTTTTTCTTCATTGCTCGTCTTATCTGCGCTTCACTTTAACAAATACGAGCCGCGTCCAGAAAGTAAGTTCCGTTTCAATTTATCCCCGCTGCAGCGCTGCGATTGCAGTTCCGCGCATGCACTGTAGACGATGTGGATCAAGGAGAAGAACGTGCGCCATTTGGAGATCGCTGTCAGTTGTCAGTTACGTACGCTTTGTTGTTTTTGTTTGAAAAGTCGGCGTTGATTGAAAATCCCGCCGCTTGTGAAGTCAGGTCGGTTATTCGGTTTCTGAATGCGAAGAAAATGAAACCAAGTGAAATTTATCGGCAAATTTGCGATGTTTACGGACCAAATGCGATGAGTGATTCGATGGTGAGAAGACGGGTCCGACAGTTCAATGGCGGGCGTAGTGATGTGCACGATGAAGAACGAAGTGGGCGTCCACCTTTGGTTACAGAAGAACTGGTTAACGCGATTGATGACAAGATCCAGGAAAACCTTAGGTTTACAATTAGTGCTCTCGCTATGGACTTCCCCCAAATTTCACGATCACTGATGCGTAAAATTGTTACGAAACAACTGAAATTCCGTAAACTTTGCTCACGTTGGGTACCAGAGATTCTCACTGAGCAACACAAAACACAACGCATGGGTAGTGCACTTGAGTTTTTGACACGTTATGCTGAAAGCGGCGAAGAATTTCTAAGAAGCATAGTCACAGGAGATGAAACGTGGGTTTCTTACGACACCCCTGAGAGTAAGCGGCAATCAATGGAATGGAGGCACACTTCATCCCCATCAAAGGTAAAATCATGACATCTCGGAAAATGATGTGCACAGTGTTCTGGGACTGGAAAGGCATCCTACTCATTGACTTCTTACCGCGTGGTCAAACAAAGCAAATGCTTAACGCGAGCCGGCCGCGGTGGCCGAGGGGACTGAGGCGCTCCAGTCACGGTCTGCACGGCCACTACGTTCGGGGGTTCGAATCCCCCCTCGGGCATGGATATTTGTGTCGTCCTAGTTCGTAAGTAGTTCATAAGTAGTTTGTAAGTTTAGGGACTGATGACCCCGTAGTTAAGTCCCATAAGCTATACAAACATTTGAACTTTTTTAGCTTAATGCGAGACACCTCGGAAATTTCTCCGTGCAATTCACAATAAGCGCAGGGGACTGCTGTCAAAAGGTGTTTTTTTGCTTCACGACAACGCACGACAACACACTGCAAATGTGACGAAAAACCTCCAACAGGGATTTGGCTGGGACGTGTTTGACCATCCTCCGTACAGCCCTGACCTCGCTCCTAGCTACTTTCAAATTTTCAAATGTTTGTAGAGCTTATGGGACTTAACTACGAGGTCATCAGTCCCTGAACTTACAAACTACTAATGAAGTAGCTAATACTAAGGACGGCACAAATATCCATGCCCGAGGGGGGATTCGAACCCCAGACCGTAGTGACCGTGCAGACCGTGACTGAAGCGCCTCAGTCCCCTCGACCACCGCGGCCGGCTAGCGACTTTCATCTGTTCATACGTCTCAAGTCTTTCTTTGGCGGTCATCACTTCACCAATGACGACGAGCTGAAAGAAACTGTTTCCAACTGGTTGAAGACATAGGCGGCAGATTTCTATGAAGAAGGCATACAAAACCTGGTGCCACGCTATGGCAAATGCCTTCAAAATTTCGGCAGTTATGTGGAAAAGTAGTTTAAGAGTTGTTGAATTTTGTGCAATAAAAATTTCTTCTGTATCTGTGTACAATTTCATTTTATTACCAAACGGAACTTACTTTCTGGACGCGCCTCGCAGAATCGGTGGAAATAAGGCTACACGACAATCTTGTCAATAGAGATGAGGGCTACCATTTGAGTCCAGCATGGAACCCTGCATTAACATCCATACGCCGAGACCGTGCCCAGCAGTTGACGCTACGGGAGTCTGGGCCAGACTGAAGACGCCGTAAGCCCAGCAGCAGAGGGCGCTCCCCCACCACCACCACTCCGCCGGAGGGAGGGGAGGGGGAAACGGCCCCCACTCGGCTAAATATAGGGCACGCCCGCCCGTCATCCACACTTCGCCAGAAGACGATGAGAATGACTCTCATCAGAACGTCGCGGAATTTTATCGCATCTACCCAGTTGGAAGCACGAGAAGATTTCATCAGCTGTATACGCCGGGAAAGACTACATTCACAGAGTAGATATCATTTCTTAATACCTTGCGGCTCATCAAAAGCTCGTCAAAGGTATGCTAATCTGTTCCGATAAAAATGTTCCTTTTGCAACGACTTTTCGCAGTATTTTCCAACTTTTTGCTGAAACTAGAAGTGTTAAATCTATGGAAAGAATCCTATGTCAATTTATTAGAAATATAACCGTTTTTCAACAATTTTCAACTCATTTATATTTTTGCCTATTGCAGCGCATCTATTATGAAACGAAAAAAAAAGTTCTTAAAGTAGTTACGTATTCTTTCAACTATAATCAAAATCTTTATATTGTCGCGTTGAAATGGAAGCAGGCTTGACTTCGAAGGCAGGGTTGTCAACTGAACACAGCACTTACTCTGAAAGCAGGTTTTTTGCGAACTTAACATACACGCAGCACTAACTGCCTCCTTAAAAAAAAAAAAAAAAAAAAAAAAAAAAAGCAACGTTAAAAACCAGCTAACAGAACCTCCTCCGTTTGAAATGTGATTAACGGCACTGAGCTTCCAAACCAGTTCATACAGAATGAACTCCAGGCTAACGGTAAACAAAAACACCACTTCTGGAGAGGGGAGAGGAGCGCGGCTATGGTGGCCAGCAGCGCTGCAACAGCCGCCCTCATGACCCACAATTACTATACACATATCAACTTTCCTTTTTTTTCTAACATGAAATTAAGACAATCGTATTTAAACAAACGTGGAATAAACAGCAAAAACCATTAAAACTCAGCTAACAAACCTAACCAATTCCTTGTCTTTCAAAACGGATTTTCAACATGTTGCCGTATTTCTTTTTCTGATCTGGGTATTTTTTTTAACTCTTTCGTACTGCATTTTCACGTATAACTGAAAATCTATTCCATTATCTGGGCCCAAATTGTTAATTACGTAACTTACATACTTACCCATTATCCAGTGGATGACACTGTTTTTCGTCTGAGGGAAATAGTTTATTTGCGGCCGATAGAGCAGCTCCGAAGTAACATTATCAGGTGTAGCCCTCGTCAGAAGCGCGATGCTGGATCGCAACCAATGCCAATTATTTATGCGTCCATTACAAGTGAATCTGTGGAGTACTATGTCCACCAGATTACATTTCAAGCAGAGATTTGTGTCATTGCGACCGATAGCGTAGAGTCTTTCATTTGTGCTAACAGTATTGTGCACTGTTATATACCAGGCAGTTTTGACATCGGAACTGAGGCCTTTGATATTGATGTTTGCCCATATAATCTTGCAGTTGTAATTGGAATATTTCTCCTCAATTTTACTTCTCCCTTAGTTCTTCCGTTTTTCTCGCATGACGTCGCTTGCTCTGATATTAGGCGAGTTCATTATTGTGCTGCTAATGTAACTCGCTTCAATGTAAAAGGCCCTTACATGCTGTAATTTTTTATTTATTCTTTGTACATCTACCGGGGGCTGAAGACTCTGTGGCGCTACACATTTGAACAGTTTAGTTGTTATACTTTCTGGGCTGTCTTTAAATATATTCAGTAACCTTTTCAGATACAGAGCGGATGCTTTGTTATGTATATCAATCAGACCTAGACCGCCATTACTAGGGTCTAGCGTGACAGTCTGTAGATTCACTTGGAAGACCTATCCCTTCCATAAGTTACTGGCAACCATCGACATGACGTTTTTACCTATCGTCTTAGGTAGACGGACGACTTGGGCTATGTGGAAGGCCTTGGAAAGAATGCAACTGTTTATAAATTTCACCCTCTGAACTTGATCCATATATCGTTGAGAATTGGCTATTACAGCCCCATGAATTTTCCTTACGGTATCTTTCCAATTGACATCTGTAATTTTCATTGGGCATGGTGTCAGGATTGTCCCCAGTGCTTTGTGGGTACTGACCACTTTTGTCCAGTCTGTATCTATTCTTTCGAAACCCCTTAGATTTAAAAGTTGACTTTTATCGCTATTCACGAGCGCCCCGGACACACTGCAATACTTTTGAAGTATCTGTTTCAGCCGGACCAATTCGACTCGGTCCCTCACGACAACCCCTACGTCGTCAGCGTAAGCCCTTATGACAGTTTTTTGGCCAGAGAAAGATATACCAGAGAGATGAGCATGAACAGTTAATAATAGGGGCTCTAGTGCAATTACTTACAAATACATAGCCAACGGACTGCCTTGTGGAACTCCACGGAGCAGATGAGTCTGCGATGATATCTGGTCACTGGCTATAATTTTGGCCCGTAAACCAGTCACCATATTTTTATTACATTAACTGTACTTTGGAGGAAACCCAGTTTCTTCATTATTGCGAATAGAAAATTATAGTTTACCCGATCGAAAGCTTTGAAGAAATCAATGAACCTTAGATCACATTTTATCTTGGTTACAGATGTTACGGCGATTATGCCTCAGTATTCAGAGATGGTGTGAAAGATACTTCTGCCGCGGTGGAGTAGCCGAGCGGTCTAATGCGTCTCGCTGCGGAGCGCGCGGTTGCTCGCGGTGGAGGTTCGAGTCCTCCCTGGGGCATGGGTGTGTGTGTTGTCCTTAGGTTAGTTTACCTAGGTTTAAGTAGTTTGTAAGCTACGGACTGATGATCACGCAGTTTGGTCCGATAGATTTAAAAAAAAAAAAAAAAAAAAAAAAAAAAAAAAAAAAAAAAAAAAAAAAAAAAAAGATACTTCTGTCTGCCACACATGATTGGTGACGACTAACTATTTTGGTTGAGTGAAGGGAAAGTGGCTGTTTCAAAATTCTGCACACGATCTTATAATCCGAATTTAAAAGGGAAATTGGGCAGAAGTTATTCAATCTGTTTTTGCTATTACTCTTCGGGATAAAAACTATTTTACTTTCTTCAAAGTCCTCAGGTATCGTGTTTCCATTTAGAATCTCATTTGCAAGACACCTAAATTTGTCACCAATTAAGGACCAGTATTTAATGTAGCATTCAATAGAGCAGACCGTCGGGACCAGGAGATTTCTTTAGCGGTGAATTCAACACCGTCTCAACTACGTCATCGTTGCTAATTTCAGAACGAATTCCGTCGTTATCCTCTGCCGTTAACTTCGGTGTCACGATGTGAATGAAGTCTTGCATAGATCTTTCATCCAATTGTCCGGGGGAATAAAGTGTTTTAAAGTAGTTGTGAACCTCTCCCATAATATCTTTCTGAGTTGTCAGTGTCGTACCGTTCTTCAACGTCAGTTCATCGATTAGACTTCGGCGTCTGTTCTTTGCATGCCTAATAAAATGATACAAAGATGTTATTTCGTCCTCTACTATTGACTTGGCTTTTGACTTCATTTTAAGAACCTCCATCTGTCGCCTCTTTAAGTGTAAGTTGTTTCGCTTTGACTCTCTTGATGTCTTGTAATCGGATGTTGGATACATTTGCCTGGTGGTATAGGTCTCTGAGCAAAGTGTAATAATATTCCATTGCACCTTTCAGCTCCCTAGTTCTCTGGTAACGGTAACTTCTAAGAACCCGACGCAACCTAGGTTTGGCGCACGTAGTCCACCAGTCTAACACTGTAGGGTACCTACCTATAAATCGCAGGCAAGTGCTCCACGCTGCTGTTATTTCAACTGCCAAGTCTTGTTCTTCTAACAAAGATACATTTAAGTTCCACTGATTTCTATACATACGAATCTGTTGTGCAGGTAAATTTAAGCAAGCGAGCATGCTACTGTGGTCACTTAAATATGCTGCAATTATTTCTGATTTCAGGAGGGAGCTTTGTAGGGTTTCCGAAATATAGATTCTGTCGATTCTACTACAGGAAGAGGATGTCACATACGTGTATTGGACCAACGTTGGCTACTTGAGTTCCCACGTATCTTTAAGATGAAGATCATTAACTAGGTGTTTCAGTTCCACCGATCCATTAAAGTTTGGTGTTTGATCCTTACGATTGAGGACGCAATTGAAATCGCCACCGATTACAAGACGTAGTAGATTTTTACGTAACAAATAAATTAGTTCTTCTTTAGAAAATGCTGCTCTTGCTGATCTATTAGAATTCCCAGAGGGGGCGTACAGATTAATAAATGTTATTCCGTAAATATTGATTGCTATAGCCCTGCCAGCCTCTAATTTTTTTTACATCTGTCACTGGAATACCCTCCCTGATTAAAAAGGCGGTTCCTGTATTCGATTCAAGGGAGACGTTCAGGATTTCTACATATTCAGGTACCTCTTGAAGAAAAGCAATATCAGTATCAGAGTCATACAAGAATTCTTAAGGGCCGCTACCTTTAAATCAGATCGTATCTTGTTAATTTTTATCGTGGTAAGGGAATAAGCTTGCATTGCCTAGGGTTGTAACTAGAGTTCGGTTTAAAGTCTGATTCCTATATTTGAAGTCCTTGTTTCTCTACAATTTATCCAGACGCTCATCATGTTACGTATGGGGTGGGGCTCTTAACTGTTAATTTCCACTGGACTTTCTAGTTTGTCGGGGTTGTGCGTCGGTGACGTCGTCAGAAAGTTCATCTTCCGTCTGCTCTCTGACAACGTCGTATCGTATGTTTTTCTGTTTTTTATCAGTTCTTTGTGGCTTCGTTGATGCCTGATTACGAGCGACAGAGAGATTCGGCTGTGGTTTTAATTTACCCCGTCTCTGGAAACTCTGAGAGGCAGCGGTTGCAACTTCCGCGCCCGGTCTTGGCGCTGCCGCCAATGCCGCCGCCGCCTCGCCTGCTGTTACGGAAGTCTGTTTACTTATCACCGCCATATGTTGTGTTTCGACCGTGTCATGTTGCGGTTCTTCGTCTGTTTTCCTCCTACTGCGATCTGCGGCGCGGATGGGGGTTGTTGTGGATGTGCGTCAATTATGTCCACCTTCACGCGCTGAGGCAGCTGGTTAGCCTCGCTACAATGTGCAGACTGTTCGACATTTTGTGTCATTTCCCTCATCCCACTACCTTCGCCAGCCGTTCCTGTTTGTGCCACAACTTGGGATACGCCTGGATCTGGTAACAACTCCACTTGCATGTTTTCTATTTTTTACGAGAAGTCGTCGCTACACGATTCCTGTTTGCGAATTGCCGGCGAACTACAGGTATCGTCATCTGAGTGATCGTCAGTGAGCGCAATAGGCCGTTTTTTCTTTTGCATATCACTGTCTCGGGGGGACGAATCTTGACTTGACCGTGTCGGGAGCGGAGGAAATGCACTGGTGTCAACAGAATTGTCATCAAGACTTGTTGCAGCATTAGGGATATCCGCCTGGTGGGCAGAATTAGCAGTAGCCAACACTTCATTTAGAGTTAATTTACGGCGTTGCATTAAATTTGTTTTCAGTACAACAACACGACGGGTACAATCCTGCCGCAAATGACCTGCTTCATTCAAAAATGTTCAAATGTTTGTAAAGCTTATGGGACTTAACTACGGGGTCATCAGTCTCTAAACTTACAAACTACTTATGAACTACTTACGAACTAGGACGGCACAAATATCCATGCCCGAGGGAGGATTCGAACCCCCGACTGTAGTGGCCGTGCAGACCGTGACTGAAGCGCCTCAGTCCCCTCGGCCACCGCGGCCGACCCTGCTTCATTACAAACATGACTGGTTGGGGTTTGTCCAGAGTAAACAATATGAGATTTAGAATTTTGGCCTTCCACCGATATGTATGAAGGGATGTTAGCTTTCACTTCCATCTCAACGGAATGGACACCATTAAAGCATTGCAGTTTATATTGCTTGGACCAACGTTCATTAAAAATTTACTTTACTTCCCCATATTTAGTCAGAGCTTCCCTAATTTTCTCATTGTCAACTTCAATAGGGACATTTAACACTCTAACTGTTTTATATGCGGAGTCAGCTCTCTTTACAGACACCTTACTTATTGTGCCGTCTCTATGCACATACTCAACATGTTTGCCAATTCTACTGAGCAGTCTACATAAAGAAACAGTGTCCAGAAATTTTACAAAAACACAGTAATTTTCACAGTCGAGTTGCGCGGTATGAACTGAATCAGGATTGATGCCAAGTACCTGTGTAATCCAGTCGTCGATCTCCAGCGTCGTTGGTTGAACTCACCGAGTCTCCTTGTCGAAAGTAAAAACCACAGTATTCTTGTGGACTGAGTTTGCCATGGTGTAATATTGCCCGGGGAATTCGTTCAAAACCGAGATTCCAAATAAAGACCACTATCCGTCGAATTAACAGACAACTATCCAGTTAAGGATATAATACAGGTAATAACACGTTGACACAGTCAGACACAGAACACGATAGGAAACACCGGCGTAAGCACTGACAACACGCAGCAGAGACAGAAAGCGTCCGTCCGCGGCGACAGCTGAAGCCGGAATGAGGAGCCACGGTGATGCAGATGTTGCACTTGATTTCAATTCATGAGGACGGTCGCCGTAAGTGTAAGGATAACTTACAACACATTGTTCACGAGTTGTGATGTCATAAACAATCAGATGCTCCAAAAACTGCTTCATCAAACGACAATGTTGCATATTTCCTCGTAAATGATTGAACCCATTTCAACAAAATTTAGTACACATATTGCTCACCGTGAGGTAACAATCTGTCGGGGTGAGAACCACATACGGCATATGGTTCAGTTGATATGTCATCATTAACAATAAGAGTTGCAAAAAACTGCCACATTCACACACTGTATAAGAAATACAGTACTTAGCGACTTGCAACCAACTTTAAACGTGATTTCGAACCTTTATTAAACTTTCTCTCCCTGACAACCACATCAATATAATGAAAGGAAAAATGTTTCTCGCTTACCACTTTCCACAGTTCCTGGAGGAAAACTACGTCATTCGATATAACGTTAAAGGTTATAATTTCTACACTACACATTCTAAACGCACGAAATTTTACAGATAGTATACACACATACAGCTGAATGTAATTTTGAAACTGTGTCACAATTCGACTCGTAGTTCATGAGATACAAGGACATAAACAGTAACGTTCATGGAAAACCGCCCCATCACTCATCAGGTTTTAATCTATTACTTCTTTGCAACTAACTCTGATCGCAACGGATTTTACCGACATACACACTTATACAAATGAATATATAACTTCAAAATTATACAATTGTAACACATATAATTAAATAAATATGAAATCATATATACAGCGTTGGGTAAAAACCTGTCACATCATGCACCACGTATTAATACATTTATGTGTTTACCGCTAAAACACTCCTGTATTCCAGTCAGCTTAAGAAAATTCCTGAAAGCTGTCTAATCAACTTTGAACTAACTTTGAACTGGGAAGCGCACACGGCTACAGGTGAAAGCAGTAGACTTTTATAGAGCTACAAGGAAAGGAAGAGAATGAAACAGTGTACATCCAACGAATACCCATTATTTCCGACAGATCAAGCTTTCGACTTCTAGAGACTGCAATTTCCAGTGAGACTCGCATTTTATATTACGATTAATAAGTCACAGTGCAATCTATTCAATACTGTGGAGTGGATTTGACATGTCCGTGTTTCTCAAACGGACAACTTTGTGTCACTTTCTCATGGGTAGGCACACCAAAGAAATTATATTAGATCCTCGACAAGTCACAAGAAATATTGTTTGTAGTAAAGTCGTAAATTCAATGAATGTATGAATGTTACGTATTATTTGTATTTTGATTACTATCTTTCTTTGTTTGTATATGGCACTTATAATTTTGTACATTATGCAAGACAGTCCAATTTCTTATATATTTTCAGATAAATATAACATGCTATTAGAAAAAAGGAGATGGACAGAGAGAAGGGATAGGAGAAGTACTAAGTGAAAGCTTGAATAAATACATAAATACCCGGCCAACGCCGGGTTTTCAGCTAGTCTACAATAAAAACAGGGATCCGACTTAAGATTTCAGACTCATCCCACACTCGCCCCTGAGGGTGGTGTATTTAGTTCGAGATTCATGTTAGTGGATGACCCTCTTAAAGGTGAACAACGTATATTATAACTTTCTTTTAATCCACTTTGTATTTTTCCAAATATTTCGAAAAATAATTTTAAGTGCCTCATCCTGTATATTGTGAAATGTAAGGGTCCTGTAATACTCCCCTGGGGCACGCCTGAGGTCACTTTAAGAAAACATCTCTCCGTTGAGCATGATATGCTACTTTCTGTTAGCAAGAACGCTTCTATCCAGTCACACGGTTGTTCTGATATTTTACATGCTCCCACATTTGTTCATCAGGCGATGGTGCGTAAAGGTGTCAAACGTTTTTCGGATGCCAAGAGACCCGGTATCTACTTGGGACCCTGAATCTATACTGCTCAATACAGTTAAGGGATCAGGTGAGATATACATAATATGCCGGAGACCTGGCTGAAAATGACTTACAAGTTTGAGGCTCCCTTCATCGGAAATGCTGGAATTCAGAATGGTGTTGGTCCTTAGCTTTGATGATAGCTTCCACTCTCGCAGGCATACGTTTTCTTTTTTGCGTGGGAATGGCAGCCTATTCTTCACGGAGTACTGCACGGAGGAGAGGTATTGATGTAGGATGGTGAGGTCTGGAACGAAGTCGGCGCTCCAAAACATCCCAAAGCTGCTCTGTAGGATTCAAGTCAGGACTCTGTGCAGACCAGTCGATTGCAGGGATGGTATTATTGTGTAACCTCTCCGCCACAGGTTGTGCATCTGTGCATTATGAACAGGTGCTCGATCGCAATGAAAGATGCAATCGACATCACCCACTGCTCTTCAACAGTGGGAAGCAAGATGGTGCTTAAAACATTAATGTAGGCCTGTGCTGTGGTGGTCCTACGCAAAAATATAAGGGGTGCCTGAGAAACATGACCACACAATAACACCACAGCCTCCGAATTTTATTGTTGACAGTACTTACGCTGGCAGATGACGTTCACAGAGTAGTCGCCATAACCACAGGCTACCATCGGTTTATGGTATATGAGATCCAAAAATAATAACCACACTTTTGAAGGACAGTTACCGACACATAAGAAACATTCACTATTACAGTGATGGCTGTGCTGGCAAGTACAAAAATAAATATAATTTAATGAATCTGTGTATGCACCAGAAAGATTTTCAGCTCGAAGCCCAATGGTCTTCTTTGGAATGAATCATGGTAAAACAAAATGTGTTGGTACAGGGGGTAAAGTGTTTAGCTGGGAAGGAAAGTCTACAGCTACACCTGGAGAGGCAAATAACACCAACAAATGAGCTATTTGAGTTTTGCAAAACCAATATTAAAAATATTAATTTTAAACTTATCTGTAAAGGCTCAGTTGACTCAACTTGACACACTTTGCAGAATCGCATGAGAAATGTTCAAACACTTCCAGGAACTGGAACTTGCCACAACTTCTAACCAGTGTATGATTCGGGAGTAATAGAAGGTAGAAGAATAAGCAGTGATTCAAAACCAGCTCTCACATTAAATTTGTGTGACAAAATGCAAAATGTATTTGTCAAACTCGAGGATTTATCTTCTGGGTGTTTTATTGCTTGTGTTTATGATAAACCATGGTATTTTGGCGTGGTTAGTGATGTAAATACTGAAGAAAACGATGTGCTTGTAAGATTTTTACATCCTCATGGACCATCAGAATCATTTTTCTGGCCCAAGAGAGAAGATTCTTGTTTTATTCCCATCCTTCACATCACCATTGTGGATCCTCCAAAGACAATCACTGGGAGAGTTTACAATTTTGTTCAAAAATGCATGGCCTATGTGAACAATAAAGTTTTGAAAATACTAGATCAACTCAAAAAACATTGAGATAGAATTTAGTCATTATACCACTGTTATAACAAAATTTAAAACTTATATTTATCTATTTGTTTACCAAGTTGTTTTTTGTGTTTAAAACCAAGAAACATAATTAATCTTGTTTCTACTTATCAATACTGTCTACTTTTAAAGTCTACAATTAAAATTGATTTAATTAAATGTGGGAAACGGTATATTTAGCACAATCAAAGGAAGCAAGAGATGTTTGCTAATTAATTTCGTTTGTGGACTAGTAAACCATGAAGGAGTGGAAAACCCACAAATTTTATTCTGTTGTGTGGTAGAGTATGTCTTTTAGAACAAGAATGAAAAAGCGTTATTCAAATATTATTTTCCCTTTTGATGATATTGCTCTTAATGCGGTTCTACGTATTTGGTTCGAAAAATATTGAAAACTGCAATTTAGGATTTATCCAGCACATGTGCAGTCTTATAAGGTTTTCATTGACATTAGTTTTTAAATCTTTACACATTGTTGCACACATAAACAAAAAATTATCACTATTATTTAGAAAATGAAGAAGATATAAATTACTTTCTATATCTCAGTACAATGAATGTCCTCAGCTCGACGACCAAAATCTACTAAATTTCATAAACTTCAACAGGCTGTAAAATCAAATTGGTTTCAGACAGAGCAGAAATATTTTCAATTTTTAGTCCATAAATGTAACAAATATGTCAAGTTATAACAAAATCTGAGACCATGGGGGTCATGGGGTGGTTGAACTGACATGGAATGAAACCGCCGCAAGTGGTGCTTTACTCTAACGTTAGCTTGCAGTACATTCTGTAGGAACGCTTTTGAAGCTCAGTGCCGTTAGTATCACTACAAAAGCAGGAGGTTCTGTTAGCAGGTTTTCGAAGATGAATGGTTTTAAAGCTCAGTGCCGATAGTATCATATCAAAACAGGAGGTTTTGTTAGCAGGTTTTCAAAGATTTTATGCGGTTTGTTGCACATTTCTTTACATAGAATAGTGTTGATTTCATATATTAAAAAAGAGGAAAGTTGCTACGTATATAGGAACTGTGGATTTTGGGGGTGGCTGGGCCTGTGCCACCGTGCACCATTAGCCACTCGAGGTCCGCTCTTGTCATCCGGCCACAAGTGGTGCTTTACTCTAACGTTGGCCTGGAGTACATTCTGTATGAATGGTTTAGAAGTTCAGTGCCGTTAGTATCATTTCAAAAGCAGAGGGTTCTGTTAGCTGGTTTTAAAAAATGAATGGCTTTAACTCTTTCAGTCTTGGTGGTTAGTGTCACTAACCACCTCTTTTCGATCACGGTACTTCTATTCCGCGCCATCTAGCGATAAACGGTTGAATTAGTATGTCCGTTTGGACTGTGATTCAAAACAAATGACAGATTCCGGGTACATTGCATGAATGTCAGTGCATACCAGTTGCATTGAATATAGCGCTAACGTACCTTGTCTCGAGTGTCTGATAAAAACATCAATACAATGGGTACGTAACATGTTTTCTGTAATGTATTTTATTGAACATATTCTCATAGACCTATTTTATGTGTGTTGACATGCAGGTACTGTTACTTTTGTGTTTCCACTGAGTAGTTACAAAAGGAATGTGGTGGTTTGCTAACAAACCACTATGACGGTGGCGGGTTAGCTGATGGATGTAACGTCATTTTTTTTCACATACTTTACAGTATGTCGCGCCACACGCGCCACTTAGGAGAGAACGAGATTGGACAATACTTGTTTGAAGACATCCCTTCAGGTAATGAGAGCATTTGTAGCTCTGACGATGACGAAGAGGCCCAGACCTCGACAAGCTGATTCTGACAGACTTCCGGAGAGGAAGTATATCGGGGCCTACTGGCACCAGCATATGACAAACACAGGCCGGATTCAGTGAACAGCAGTCGTAATCCCGAGGCCTCATCTCCAGGACCTGCATTTATAAAACGCCACAAACCTACAGTCCCGCAGGAAATTCGTCTAGAATCCAGTCGCCATCAACCTGAAAGAAGGACATCAAGAAGATGCTGCAATTGTATCACTAAAAAATCTCCCGTGCGTACTGTATGGCAGTGTTGTACATGTAAAGTGCCTCTTTTCATCTAATAAATAACGTTCACAATCATCTTAGTATTATTTATAACAATAGTCATGGTGGTTAGCGTTAGTGACCACCTCAGTTTGTTGCACTTTTCTTTACATACAATAGTGTTGATTTCATAGATTATAAAAGAGGAAAGTATATATATATATATATATATATATATATATATATATATATATATATATAGTAACTGTGGATTTTGAGGGTGGCTGGGTCTGTGCCACTGTGTACCATTAGCCGCTCCAGGTCAGCACTTGTCACCCCGCCGCAAGTTGTGCTTTAATCTAACGTTACCCTAGAGTACATTCTGATTGAATCGTTTAGATGCTCAGTGCCGTTAATATCATTTCAAAAGCAGGTTGTTCTGTTAGCCGGTTTTCGAGGATTTCTTGCTGTTTGTTGCACGTTTCTTTACATACATTAGTGTTGATTTCATAGATTAAAAAGGAGGAAAGTTTATATATAGTAACTGTGGATTTGATGGTGGCTGGGTCTGTGCCTGCGTGTACCATTTATCGCTCGAGGTCCACTCTTGTCAACCCACCACAAGTTGTGCTTTACTCTAACGTTAGCCTGGAGTACATTCTGAATGAATGGTTTAGATGCTTAGTGCCGTTATTATCATTTCAAAAGCAGGATGTTCTGTTAGCAGGTTTTCAAAGATTTTTGGTGTTTGTTGCACGTTTCTTTACATACAATAGTGTTGATTTCATAGATTAAAAAAGAGGAAAGTATATATATATATATATATATATATATATATATATATATATATATAGTAACTGTGGATTTTGAGGGTGGCTGGGTCTGTGCCACTGTGTACCATTAGCCGCTCGAGGTCAGCACTTGTCACCCCGCCGCAAGTGGTGCTTTAATCTAACGTTACCCTAGAGTTCATTCTGAATGAATGGTTTAGATGCTTAGTGCCGTTAGTATCATTTCAAAGCAGGAGGTCCTGTTAGCAGGTTTTCGAGGATTTCTTGCTGTTTGTTGCACGTTTCTTTACATACATTAGTGTTGATTTCATAGATTAAAAAGGAGGAAAGTTTATATATAGTAACTGTGGATTTGATGGTGGCTGGGTCTGTGCCTGCGTGTACCATTTATCGCTCGAGGTCCACTCTTGTCAACCCACCACAAGTTGTGCTTTACTCTAACGTTAGCCTGGAGTACATTCTGAATGAATGGTTTAGATGCTTAGTGCCGTTATTATCATTTCAAAAGCAGGATGTTCTGTTAGCAGGTTTTCAAAGATTTTTGGTGTTTGTTGCACGTTTCTTTACATACAATAGTGTTGATTTCATAGATTAAAAAAGAGGAAAGTATATATATATATATATATATATATATATATATATATATATAGTAACTGTGGATTTTGAGGGTGGCTGGGTCTGTGCCACTGTGTACCATTAGCCGCTCGAGGTCAGCACTTGTCACCCCGCCGCAAGTGGTGCTTTAATCTAACGTTACCCTAGAGTTCATTCTGAATGAATGGTTTAGATGCTTAGTGCCGTTAGTATCATTTCAAAGCAGGAGGTCCTGTTAGCAGGTTTTCGAGGATTTCTTGCTGTTTGTTGCACGTTTCTTTACATACATTAGTGTTGATTTCATAGATTAAAAAGGAGGAAAGTTTATATATAGTAACTGTGGATTTGATGGTGGCTGGGTCTGTGCCTGCGTGTACCATTTATCGCTCGAGGTCCACTCTTGTCAACCCACCACAAGTTGTGCTTTACTCTAACGTTAGCCTGGAGTACATTCTGAATGAATGGTTTAGATGCTTAGTGCCGTTATTATCATTTCAAAAGCAGGATGTTCTGTTAGCAGGTTTTCAAAGATTTTTGGTGTTTGTTGCACGTTTCTTTACATACAATAGTGTTGATTTCATAGATTAAAAAAGAGGAAAGTATATATATATATATATATATATATATATATATATATATATAGTAACTGTGGATTTTGAGGGTGGCTGGGTCTGTGCCACTGTGTACCATTAGCCGCTCGAGGTCAGCACTTGTCACCCCGCCGCAAGTGGTGCTTTAATCTAACGTTACCCTAGAGTTCATTCTGAATGAATGGTTTAGATGCTTAGTGCCGTTAGTATCATTTCAAAGCAGGAGGTCCTGTTAGCAGGTTTTCGAGGATTTCTTGCTGTTTGTTGCACGTTTCTTTACATACATTAGTGTTGATTTCATAGATTAAAAAGGAGGAAAGTTTATATATAGTAACTGTGGATTTGATGGTGGCTGGGTCTGTGCCTGCGTGTACCATTTATCGCTCGAGGTCCACTCTTGTCAACCCACCACAAGTTGTGCTTTACTCTAACGTTAGCCTGGAGTACATTCTGAATGAATGGTTTAGATGCTTAGTGCCGTTATTATCATTTCAAAAGCAGGATGTTCTGTTAGCAGGTTTTCAAAGATTTTTGGTGTTTGTTGCACGTTTCTTTACATACAATAGTGTTGATTTCATAGATTAAAAAAGAGGAAAGTATATATATATATATATATATATATATATATATATATATATATATAGTAACTGTGGATTTTGAGGGTGGCTGGGTCTGTGCCACTGTGTACCATTAGCCGCTCGAGGTCAGCACTTGTCACCCCGCCGCAAGTGGTGCTTTAATCTAACGTTACCCTAGAGTTCATTCTGAATGAATGGTTTAGATGCTTAGTGCCGTTAGTATCATTTCAAAGCAGGAGGTCCTGTTAGCAGGTTTTCGAGGATTTCTTGCTGTTTGTTGCACGTTTCTTTACATACATTAGTGTTGATTTCATAGATTAAAAAGGAGGAAAGTTTATATATAGTAACTGTGGATTTGATGGTGGCTGGGTCTGTGCCTGCGTGTACCATTTATCGCTCGAGGTCCACTCTTGTCAACCCACCACAAGTTGTGCTTTACTCTAACGTTAGCCTGGAGTACATTCTGAATGAATGGTTTAGATGCTTAGTGCCGTTATTATCATTTCAAAAGCAGGATGTTCTGTTAGCAGGTTTTCAAAGATTTTTGGTGTTTGTTGCACGTTTCTTTACATACAATAGTGTTGATTTCATAGATTAAAAAAGAGGAAAGTATATATATATATATATATATATATATATATATATATATATATATATATAGTAACTGTGGATTTTGAGGGTGGCTGGGTCTGTGCCACTGTGTACCATTAGCCGCTCGAGGTCAGCACTTGTCACCCCGCCGCAAGTGGTGCTTTAATCTAACGTTACCCTAGAGTTCATTCTGAATGAATGGTTTAGATGCTTAGTGCCGTTAGTATCATTTCAAAGCAGGAGGTCCTGTTAGCAGGTTTTCGAGGATTTCTTGCTGTTTGTTGCACGTTTCTTTACATACATTAGTGTTGATTTCATAGATTAAAAAGGAGGAAAGTTTATATATAGTAACTGTGGATTTGAAGGTGGCTGGGTCTGTGATACTGTGTACCATTAGCCGCTCGAGGTCAGCACTTGTCACCCCGCCGCAAGTGGTGCTTTACTATAACGCTAGCCTGTAACACATTCTGAATGAATGGTTTAGATGCTCAGTGCCGTTAGTATCATTTCAAAAGCAGGAGGTCCTGTTAGCAGGTTTTCGAGGATTTCTTGCTGTTTGTTGCACGTTTCTTTACATACATTAGTGTTGATTTCATAGATTAAAAAGGAGGAAAGTTTATATATAGTAACTGTGGATTTGAAGCTGGCTGGTTCTGTGATACTGTGTACCATTAGCCGCTCGAGGTCAGCACTTGTCACCCCGCCGCAAGTGGTGCTTTACTATAACGCTAGCCTGTAACACATTCTGAATGAATGGTTTAGATGCTCAGTGCCGTTAGTATCATTTCAAAAGCAGGAGGTCCTGTTAGCAGGTTTTCGAGGATTTCTTGCTGTTTGTTGCACGTTTCTTTACATACATTAGTGTTGATTTCATAGATTAAAAAGGAGGAAAGTTTATATATAGTAACTGTGGATTTGAAGCTGGCTGGTTCTGTGATACTGTGTACCATTAGCCGCTCGAGGTCAGCACTTGTCACCCCGCCGCAAGTGGTGCTTTACTATAACGCTAGCCTGTAACACATTCTGAATGAATGGTTTAGATGCTCAGTGCCGTTAGTATCATTTCAAAAGCAGGATGTTCTGTTAGCAGGTTTTCAAAGATTTTTGGTGTTTGTTGCACGTTTCTTTACATACATTAGTGTTGATTTCATAGATTAAAAAGGAGGAAAGTTTATATATAGTAACTGTGGATTTGAAGGTGGCTGGGTCTGTGATACTGTGTACCAATAGCCGCTCGAGTTCAGCACTTGTCACCCCGACGCAAGTGGTGCTTTACTATAACGCTAGCCTGTAACACATTCTAAATGAATGGTTTAGATGCTTAGTGCCGTTAGTATCATTTCAAACGAAGGATGTTCTGTTAGCAGGTTTTCAAAGATTTTTGGTGTTTGTTGCACGTTTCTTTACATACAATAGTGTTGATTTCATCGATTAAAAAAGAGGAAAGTATATATATATATATATATATATATATATATATATATATATATATATATATAGTAACTGTGGATTTTGAGGGTGGCTGGGTCTGTGCCACTGTGTACCATTAGCCGCTCGAGGTCAGCACTTGTCACCCCGCCGCAAGTGGTGGTTTACTATAATGCTAGCCTGTAACACATTCTGAATGAATGGTTTAGATGCTCAGTGCCGTTAGTATAATTTCAAAAGCAGGATGTTCTGTTAGCAGGTTTTCAAAGATTTTTGGTGTTTGTTGCACGTTTCTTTACATACATTAGTGTTGATTTCATAGATTAAAAAGGAGGAAAGTTTATATATAGTAACTGTGGATTTGAAGGTGGCTGGGTCTGTGATACTGTGTACCATTAGCCGCTCGAGGTCAGCACTTGTCACCCCGCCGCAAGTGGTGCTTTACTATAACGCTAGCCTGTAACACATTCTGAATGAATGGTTTAGATGCTCAGTGCCGTTAGTATCATTTCAAAAGCAGGATGTTCTGTTAGCAGGTTTTCAAAGATTTTTGGTGTTTGCTGCACGTTTCTTTACATACAATAGTGTTGATTCCATAGATTAAAAAAGAGGAAAGTATATATATATATATATATATATATATATATATATATATATATATATATAGTAACTGTGGATTTTGAGGGTGGCTGGGTCTGTGCCACTGTGTACCATTAGCCGCTCGAGGTCAGCACTTGTCACCCCGCCGCAAGTGGTGCTTTAATCTAACGTTACCCTGGAGTTCATTCTGAATGAATGGTTTAGATGCTTAGTGCCGTTAGTATCATTTCAAAAGCAGGAGGTCCTGTTAGCAGGTTTTCGAGGATTTCTTGCTGTTTGTTGCACGTTTCTTTACATACATTAGTGTTGATTTCATAGATTAAAAAGGAGGAAAGTTTATATATAGTAACTGTGGATTTGAAGGTGGCTGGGTCTGTGATACTGTGTACCATTAGCCGCTCGAGGTCAGCACTTGTCACCCCGCCGCAAGTGGTGCTTTACTATAACGCTAGCCTGTAACACATTCTGAATGAATGGTTTAGATGCTCAGTGCCGTTAGTATCATTTCAAAAGCAGGATGTTCTGTTAGCAGGTTTTCAATGATTTTTGGTGTTTGTTGCACGTTTCTTTACATACAATAGTGTTGATTTCATAGATTAAAAAAGAGGAAAGTATATATATATATATATATAGTAACTGTGGATTTTGAGGGTGGCTGGGTCTGTGCCACTGTGTACCATTAGCCGCTCGAGGTCAGCACTTGTCACCCCGCCGCAAGTGGTACTTTAATCTAACGTTACCCTAGAGTTCATTCTGAATGAATGGTTTAGATGCTTAGTGCAGTTAGTATCATTTCAAAATCAGGAGGTCCTGTTAGCAGGTTTTCGAGGATTTCTTGCTGTTTGTTGCACGTTTCTTTACATACATTAGGGTTGTTTTCTTAGATTAAAAAGGAGGAAAGTTTATATATAGTAACTGTGGATTTGAAGGTGGCTGGGTCTGTGATACTGTGTACCATTAGCCGCTCGAGGTCAGCACTTGTCACCCCGCCGCAAGTGGTGCTTTACTATAACGCTAGCCTGTAACACATTCTGAATGAATGGTTTAGATGCTCAGTGCCGTTAGTATCATTTCAAAAGCAGGATGTTCTGTTAGCAGGTTTTCAAAGATTTTTGGTGTTTGTTGCACGTTTCTTTACATACATTAGTGTTGATTTCATAGATTAAAAAGGAGGAAAGTTTATATATAGTAACTGTGGATTTGAAGGTGGCTGGGTCTGTGATACTGTGTACCATTAGCCGCTCGAGTTCAGCACTTGTCACCCCGCCGCAAGTGGTGCTTTACTATAACGCTAGCCTGTAACACATTCTAAATGAATGGTTTAGATGCTCAGTGCCGTTAGTATCATTTCAAAAGAAGGATGTTCTGTTAGCAGGTTTTCGAGGATTTCTTGCTGTTTGTTGCACGTTTCTTTACATACATTAGTGTTGATTTCATAGATTAAAAAGGAGGAAAGTTTATATATAGTAACTGTGAATTTGAAGGTGGCTGGGTCTGTGATACTGTGTACCATTAGCCGCTCGAGGTCAGCACTTGTCACCCCGCCGCAAGTGGTGCTTTACTATAACGCTAGCCTGTAACATATTCTGAATAAGTGGTTTAGATGCTCAGTGCAGTTAGTATCATTTCAAAAGCAGGATGTTCTGTTAGCAGGTTTTCAAAGATTTTTGGTGTTTGTTGCACGTTTCTTTACATACAATAGTGTTGATTTCATATATTAAAAAAGAGGAATATATATATATATATATATATATATATATATATATATATATATATATATATATATATATATATATATATATAGAAACTGTGGATTTTGAGGGTGGCTGGGTCTGTGCCACTGTGTACCATTAGCCGCTCGAGGTCAGCACTTGTCACCCCGCCGCAAGTGGTGCTTTACTATAACGCTAGCATGTAACACATTCTGACTGAATGGTTTAGATGCTCAGTGTCGTTAGTATCATTTCAAAAGCAAGATGTTCTGTTAGCAGGTTTTCGAGGATTTCTTGCTGTTTGTTGCACGTTTCTTTACATACATTAGTGTTGATTTCATAGATTAAAAAGGAGGAAAGTTTATATATAGTAACTGTGGATTTGAAGGTGGCTGGGTCTGTGATACTGTGTACCATTAGCCGCTCGAGGTCAGCACTTGTCACCCCGCCGCAAGTGGTGCTTTAATCTAACGTTACCCTAGAGTTCATTCTGAATGAATGGTTTAGATGCTTAGTGCCGTTAGTATCATTTCAAAGCAGGAGGTCCTGTTAGCAGGTTTTCGAGGATTTCTTGCTGTTTGTTGCACGTTTCTTTACATACATTAGTGTTGATTTCATAGATTAAAAAGGAGGAAAGTTTATATATAGTAACTGTGGATTTGAAGGTGGCTGGGTCTGTGATACTGTGTACCATTAGCCGCTCGAGGTCAGCACTTGTCACCCCGCCGCAAGTGGTGCTTTACTATAACGCTAGCCTGTAACACATTCTGAATGAATGGTTTAGATGCTCAGTGCCGTTAGTATCATTTCAAAAGCAGGAGGTCCTGTTAGCAGGTTTTCGAGGGTTTCTTGCTGTTTGTTGCACGTTTCTTTACATACATTAGTGTTGATTTCATAGATTAAAAAGGAGGAAAGTTTATATATAGTAACTGTGGATTTGAAGCTGGCTGGTTCTGTGATACTGTGTACCATTAGCCGCTCGAGGTCAGCACTTGTCAACCCGCCGCAAGTGGTGCTTTAATCTAACGTTACCCTAGAGTTCATTCTGAATGAAGTGTTTAGATGCTTAGTGCCGTTTGTATCATTTCAAAAGCAGGAGGTCCTGCTAGCAGGTTTTCGAGGATTTCTTGCGGTTTGTTGCACGTTTCTTTACATACATTAGTGTTGATTTCATAGATTAAAAAGGAGGAAAGTTTATATATAGTAACTGTGGATTTGAAGGTGGCTGGGTCTGTGATACTGTGTACCATTAGCCGCTCGAGGTCAGCACTTGTCACCCCGCCGCAAGTGGTGCTTTACTATAACGCTAGCCTGTAACACATTCTGAATGAATGGTTTAGATGCTCAGTGCCGTTAGTATCATTTCAAAAGCAGGATGTTCTGTTAGCAGGTTTTCAAAGATTTTTGGTGTTTGTTGCACGTTTCTTTACATACAATAGTGTTGATTTCATAGATTAAAAAAGAGGAAAGTATATATATATATATATATATATATATATATATATATATATATATATATATATATATATTAACTGTGGATTTCGAGGGTGGCTGGGTCTGTGCCACTGTGTACCATTAGCCGCTCGAGGTCAGCACTTGTCACCCCGCCGCAAGTGGTGATTTAATCTAACGTTACCCTGGAGTTCATTCTGAATGAATGGTTTAGATGCTCAGTGCCGTTATTATCATTTCAAAAGCAGGATGTGCTGTTAGCAGGTTTTCAAAGATTTTTGGTGTTTGTTGCACGTTTCTTTACATACAATAGTGTTGATTTCATAGATTAAAGAAGAGGAAAGTATATATATATATATATATATATATATATATATATATATAGTAACTGTGGATTTTGAGGGAGGCTGGGTCTGTGCCACTGTGGTCCATTAGCCGCTCCAGGTCAGCACTTGTCACCCCGCCGCAAGTGGTGCTTTAATCTAACGTTACCCTAGAGTTCATTCTGAATGAATGGTTTAGATGCTTAGTGCCGTTAGTATCATTTCAAAAGCAGGAGGTCCTGTTAGCAGGTTTTCGAGGATTTCTTGCTGTTTGTTGCTCGTTTCTTTACATACATTAGTGTTGATTTCATAGATTAAAAAGGAGGAAAGTTTATATATAGTAACTGTGGATTTGAAGGTGGCTGGGTCTGTGATACTGTGTACCATTAGCCGCTCGAGGTCAGCACTTGTCACCACGCCGCAAGTGGTGCTTTAATCTAACGTTACCCTAGAGTTCATTCTGAATGAATGGTTTAGATGCTTAGTGCCGTTAGTATCATTTCAAAAGCAGGAGGTCCTGTTAGCAGGATTTCGAGGATTTCTTGCTGTTTGTTGCACGTTTCTTTACATACATTAGTGTTGATTTCATTGATTAAAAAGGAGGAAAGTTTATAAATTGTAACTGTGGATTTGAAGCTGGCTGGTTCTATGATAATGTGTACCATTAGCCGCTCGAGGTCAGCACTTGTCAACCCGCCGCAAGTGGTGCTTTAATCTAACGTTACCCTAGAGTTCATTCTGAATGAAGGGTTTAGATGCTTAGTGCCGTTTGTATCATTTCAAAAGCAGGAGGTCCTGTTAGCAGGTTTTCGAGGATTTCTTGCTGTTTGTTGCACGTTTCTTTACATACATTAGTGTTGATTTCATAGATTAAAAAGGAGGAAAGTTTATATATAGTAACTGTGGATTTGAAGGTGGCTGGGTCTGTGATACTGTGTACCATTAGCCGCTCGAGGTCAGCACTTGTCACCCCGCCGCAAGTGGTGCTTTACTATAACGCCAGCCTGTAACACATTCTGAATGAATGGTTTAGATGCTCAGTGCCGTTAGTATCATTTCAAAAGCAGGATGTTCTGTTAGCAGGTTTTCAAAGATTTTTGGTGTTTGTTGCACGTTTCTTTACATACAATAGTGTTGATTTCATAGATTAAAAAAGAGGAAAGTATATATATATATATATATATATATATATATATATATATAGTAACTGTGGATTTTGAGGGTGGCTGGGTATGTGCCACTGTGTACCATTAGCCGCTCGAGGTCAGCACTTGTCACCCCGCCGCAAGTGTTGCTTTAATCTAACGTTACCCTGGAGTTCATTCTGAATGAATGGTTTAGATGCTTAGTGCCGTTAGTATCATTTCAAAAGCAGGAGGTCCTCTTAGCAGGTTTTCGAGGATTTCTTGCTGTTTGTTGCACGTTTCTTTACATACATTAGTGTTGATTTCATAGATTAAAAAGGAAGAAAGTTTATATATAGTAACTGTGGATTTGAAGGTGGCTGGGTCTGTGATACTGTGTACCATTAGCCGCTCGAGGTCAGCACTTGTCACCCCGCCACAAGTGGTGCTTTAATCTAACGTTACCCTAGAGTTCATTCTGAATGAATGGTTTAGATGCTTAGTGCCGTTAGTATCATTTCAAAAGCAGGAGGTCCTGTTAGCAGGTTTTCGAGGATTTCTTGCTGTTTGTTGCACGTTTCTTTACATACAATAGTGTTGATTTCATAGATTAAAAAGGAGGAAAGTTTATATATAGTAACTGTGGATTTGAAGGTGGCTGGGTCTGTGATACTGTGTACCATTAGCCGCTCGAGGTCAGCACTTGTCACCCCGCCGCAAGTTTTGCTTTACTATAACGCTAGCCTGTAACACATTCTGAATGAATGGTTTAGATGCTCAGTGCCGTTAGTATCATTTCAAAAGCAGGATGTTCTGTTAGCAGGTTTTCAAAGATTTTTGGTGTTTGTTGCACGTTTCTTTACATACAATAGTGTTGATTTCATAGATTAAAAAAGAGGAAAGTATATATATATATATATATATATATATATATATATATATATAGTAACTGTGGATTTTGAGGGTGGCTGGGTCTGTGCCACTGTGTACCATTACCCGCTCGAGGTCAGCACTTGTCACCCCGCCGCAAGTGGTGCTTTAATCTAACGTTACCCTGGAGTTCATTCTGAATGAATGGTTTAGATGCTTAGTGCCGTTAGTATCATTTCAAAAGCAGGAGGTCCTGTTAGCAGGTTTTCGAGGATTTCTTGCTGTTTGTTGCACGTTTCTTTACATACATTAGTGTTGATTTCATAGATTAAAAAGGAGGAAAGTTTA
The DNA here is from genome assembly GCA_026315105.1 of Locusta migratoria. NCBI lineage: Eukaryota > Metazoa > Arthropoda > Insecta > Orthoptera > Acrididae > Locusta > Locusta migratoria. The sequence continues at coordinate 664,362,318 of CM048755.1, read as the reverse complement.
TATATAGTAACTGTGGATTTGAAGGTGGCTGGGTCTGTGATACTGTGTACCATTAGCCGCTCGAGGTCAGCACTTGTCACCCCGCCGCAAGTGGTGCTTTACTATAACGCTAGCCTGTAACACATTCTGAATGAATGGTTTAGATGCTTAGTGCCGTTAGTATCATTTCAAAAGCAGGATGTTCTGTTAGTTGGTTTTCAAAGATGAATGGCATTAAAGCTCAGTGCCGATAGTATAATTTCAAAAGCTTGAGGTTCTGTTAGCAGGTTCTTCGAAGATTTTTTGCTGTTTGTTGCATGTTTCTTTACATACATTAGTGTTGATTGAATAGATTAAAAAAGAGGAAAGTTTATATATGTAGTAACTGTGAATTTTTAGGGTGGCTGGGTCTGTGCCACCATGTACCATTAGCCACTCGACGTCCCCTCTTGTCGTCCCGCCACAAGTGGTGCCTGGAGCACATACTGTATTAATGGTTTTCAAGCTTAGTGCCGTTAGTATCATTTCAAAAGCAGGAGGTTCTGTTAGCAGGTTTTTGAGGTTTTTTTGCTGTTTGTTGCACGTTTCTTTACATACATTAGTGTTGATTTTATAGATTAAAAAAGAGGAAAGTATATAGTAACTGTGGATTTGAAGGTGGCTGGGTCTGTGCCTCCGTGTATATATATATATATTATATGTTTTCGAGGATTTCTTGCTGTTTGTTGCACGTTTCTTTACATACATTAGTGTTGATTTCATAGATTAAAAAGGAGGAAAGTTTATATATAGTAACTGTGGATTTGAAGGTGGCTTGAACTGTGATACTGTGTACCATTAGCCACTCGAGGTCAGCACTTGTCACCCCGCCGCAAGTGGTGCTTTACTCTAACGCTAGCCTGTAGTACATTCTGTATGAATGGTTTAGATGCTCAGTGCCGTTAGTATCATTTCAAAAGCAGGAGGTTCTGTTAGCCGGTTTTCGAGGATTTTTAGCTGTTTGTTGCACTTTTCTTTACATACATTAGTGTTGATTTCATAGATTAAAAAAGAGAAAAGTATATATATATATATATATATATATATATATATATATATAAATATATATAGTAACTGTGGATTTTGAGGGAGGCTGGGTCTGTGCCACTGTGTACCATTAGCCGCTCGAGGTCAGCACTTGTCACCCCGCCGCATGTGGTGCTTTAATCTAACGTTACCCTAGAGTTCATTCTGAATGAATGGTTTAGATGCTTAGTGCCGTTAGTATCATTTCAAAAGCAGGAGGTCCTGTTAGCAGGTTTTCGAGGATTTCTTGCTGTTTGTTGCACGTTTCTTTACATACATTAGTGTTGATTTCATAGATTAAAAAGGAGGAAAGTTTATATATAGTAACTGTGGATTTGAAGGTGGCTGGATCTGTGATACTGTGTACCATTAGCCGCTCGAGGTCAGCACTTGTCACCCCGCTGCAAGTGGTGCTTTAATCTAACGTTACCCTAGAGTTCATTCTGAATGAATGGTTTAGATGCTTAGTGCCGTTAGTATCATTTCAAAAGCAGGATGTTCTGTTAGCAGGTTTTCGAGGATTTCTTGCTGTTTGTTGCACGTTTCTTTACATACATTAGTGTTGACTTCATAGATTAAAAAGGAGGAAAGTTTATATATAGTAACTGTGGATTTGAAGGTGGCTGGGTCTGTGATACTGTGTACCATTAGCCGCTCGAGGTCAGCACTTGTCACCCCACTGCAAGTGGTGCTTTAATCTAACGTTACCCTAGAGTTCATTCTGAATGAATGGTTTAGATGCTTAGTGCCGTTAGTATCATTTCAAAAGCAGGAGGTCCTGTTAGCAGGTTTTCGAGGATTTCTTGCTGTTTGTTGCACGTTTCTTTACATACATTAGTGTTGATTTCATAGATTAAAAAGGAGGAAAGTTTATATATAGTAACTGTGGATTTGAAGGTGGCTGGGTCTGTGATACTGTGTACCATTAGCCGCTCGAGGTCAGCACTTGTCACCCCGCCGCAAGTGGTGCTTTACTATAACGCTAGCCTGTAACACATTCTGAATGAATGGTTTAGATGCTTAGTGCCGTTAGTATCATTTCAAAAGCAGGATGTTCTGTTAGTTGGTTTTCAAAGATGAATGGCATTAAAGCTCAGTGCCGATAGTATAATTTCAAAAGCTTGAGGTTCTGTTAGCAGGTTTTTCGAAGATTTTTTGCTGTTTGTTGCATGTTTCTTTACATACATTAGTGTTGATTGAATAGATTAAAAAAGAGGAAAGTTTATATATGTAGTAACTGTGAATTTTTAGGGTGGCTGGGTCTGTGCCACCATGTACCATTAGCCACTCGACGTCCCCTCTTGTCGTCCCGCCACAAGTGGTGCCTGGAGCACATACTGTATTAATGGTTTTCAAGCTTAGTGCCGTTAGTATCATTTCAAAAGCAGGAGGTTCTGTTAGCAGGTTTTTGAGGTTTTTTTGCTGTTTGTTGCACGTTTCTTTACAAACATTAGTGTTGATTTTATAGATTAAAAAAGAGGAAAGTATATAGTAACTGTGGATTTGAAGGTGGCTGGGTCTGTGCCTCCGTGTGTATATATATATATATATTATATGTTTTCGAGGATTTCTTGCTGTTTGTTGCACGTTTCTTTACATACATTAGTGTTGATTTCATAGATTAAAAAGGAGGAAAGTTTATATATAGTAACTGTGGATTTGAAGGTGGCTGGGTCTCTGATACTGTGTACCATTAGCCGCTCGAGGTCAGCACTTGTCACCCCGCCGCAAGTGGTGCTTTACTATAACGCTAGTCTGTAACACATTCTGAATGAATGGTTTAGATGCTCAGTGCCGTTAGTATCATTTCAAAAGCAGGATGTTCTGTTAGCAGGTTTTCAGAGATTTTTGGTGTTTGTTGCACGTTTCTTTACATACAATAGTGTTGATTTCATAGATTAAAAAAGAGGAAAGTTGATATATATATATAGTAACTGTGGATTTTCACGGTGGATGGGTCTGTGTCACTGTGTACCATTAGCCGCTCGAGGTCCGCTCTTGTCATCCCGCCGCAAGTGGTGCTTTACTCTAACGCTAGCCTGTAGTACATTCTGTATGAATGGTTTAGATGCTCAGTGCCGTTAGTATCATTTCAAAAGCAGGAGGTTCTGTTAGCCGGTTTTCGAGAATTTTTAGCTGTTTGTTGCACTTTTCTTTACATACATTAGTGTTGATTTCATAGATTAAAAAAGAGGAAAGTATATATATATATATATATATATATATATATATATATATATATATATAGTAACTGTGGATTTTGAGGGTGTCTGGGTCTGTGCCACTGTGTACCATTAGCCGCTCGACGTCAGCACTTGTCACCCCGCCGCAAGTGGTGCTTTACTATAACGCTAGCCTGTAACACATTCTGAATGAATGGTTTAGATGCTCAGTGCCGTTAGAATCATTTCAAAAGCAGGATTTTCTGTTAGCAGGTTTTCAAAGATTTTTGGTGTTTGTTGCACGTTTCTTTACATACAATAGTGTTGATTTCATAGATTAAAAAAGGGGAATATATATAGTAACTGTGGATTTTGAGGGAGGCTGGGTCTGTGCCACTGTGTACCATTAGCCGCTCCAGGTCAGCACTTGTCACCACGCCGCAAGTGGTGCTTTAATCTAACGTTACCCTAGAGTTCATTCTGAATGAATGGTTTAGATGCTTAGTGCCGTTAGTATCATTTCAAAAGCAGGAGGTCCTGTTAGCAGGTTTTCGAGGATTTCTTGCTGTTTGTTGCTCGTTTCTTTACATACATTAGTGATTAGTGTTGATTTCATAGATTAAAAAGGAGGAAAGTTTATATATAGTAACTGTGGATTTGAAGGTGGCTGGGTCTGTGATACTGTGTACCATTAGCCGCTCGAGGTCAGCACTTGTCACCCCGCCACAAGTGGTGCTTCAATCTAACGTTACCCTAGACTTCATTCTGAATGAATGGTTTAGATGCTTAGTGCCGTTAGTGTCATTTCAAAAGCGGGAGGTCCTGTTAGCAGGTTTTCGAGGATTTCTTGCTGTTTGTTGCACGTTTCTTTACATACATTAGTGTTGATTTCATAGATCAAATAGGAGGAAAGTTTATATATAGTAACTGTGGATTTGAAGGTGGCTGGGTCTGTGATACTGTGTACCATTAGCCGCTCGAGGTCAGCACTTGTCACCACGCCGCAAGTGGTGCTTTAATCTAACGTTACCCTAGAGTTCATTCTGAATGAATGGTTTAGATGCTTAGTGCCGTTAGTATCATTTCAAAAGCAGGAGGTCCTGTTAGCAGGATTTCGAGGATTTCTTGCTGTTTGTTGCACGTTTCTTTACATACATTAGTGTTGATTTCATTGATTAAAAAGGAGGAAAGTTTATATATTGTAACTCTGGATTTGAAGCTGGCTGGTTCTGTGATACTGTGTACCATTAGCCGCTCGAGGTCAGCACTTGTCAACCCGCCGCAAGTGGTGCTTTAATCTAACGTTACCCTAGAGTTCATTCTGAATGAAGGGTTTAGATGCTTAGTGCCGTTTGTATCATTTCAAAAGCAGGAGGTCCTGTTAGCAGGTTTTCGAGGATTTCTTGCTGTTTGTTGCACGTTTCTTTACATACATTAGTGTTGATTTCATAGATTAAAAAGGAGGAAAGTTTATATATAGTAACTGTGGATTTGAAGGTGGCTGGGTCTGTGATACTGTGTACCATTAGCCGCTCGAGGTCAGCACTTGTCACCCCGCCGCAAGTGGTGCTTTACTATAACGCTAGCCTGTAACACATTCTGAATGAATGGTTTAGATGCTCAGTGCCGTTAGTATCATTTCAAAAGCAGGATGTTCTGTTAGCAGGTTTTCAAAGATTTTTGGTGTTTGTTGCACGTTTCTTTACATACAATAGTGTTGATTTCATAGATTAAAAAAGAGGAAAGTATATATATATATATATATATATATATATATATATAGTAATTGTGGATTTTGAGGGTGGCTGGGTCTGTGCCACTGTGTACCATTAGCCGCTCGAGGTCAGCACTTGTCACCCCGCCGCAAGTGAAGCTTTAATCTAACGTTACCCTGGAGTTCATTCTGAATGAATGGTTTAGATGCTTAGTGCCGTTAGTATCATTTCAAAAGCAGGAGGTCCTGTTAGCAGGTTTTCGAGGATTTCTTGCTGTTTGTTGCACGTTTCTTTACATACATTAGTGTTGATTTCATAGATTAAAAAGGAGGAAAGTTAATATATAGTAACTGTGGATTTGAAGGTGGCTGGGTCTGTGATACTGTGTACCATTAGCCGCTCGAGGTCAGCACTTGTCACCCCGCCGCAAGTGGTGCTTTACTATAACGCTAGCCTGTAACACATTCTGAATGAATGGTTTAGATGCTCAGTGCCGTTAGTATCATTTCAAAAGCAGGATGTTCTGTTAGCAGGTTTTCAAAGATTTTTGGTGTTTGTTGCACGTTTCTTTACATACAATAGTGTTGATTTCATAGATTAAAAAGGAGGAAAGTTTATATATAGTAACTGTGGATTTGAAGGTGGCTGGATCTGTGATACTGTGTACCATTAGCCGCTCGAGGTCAGCACTTGTCACCCCGCTGCAAGTGGTGCTTTAATATAACGTTACCCTAGAGTTCATTCTGAATGAATGGTTTAGATGCTTAGTGCCGTTAGTATCATTTCAAAAGCAGGATGTTCTGTTAGCAGGTTTTCGAGGATTTCTTGCTGTTTGTTGCACGTTTCTTTACATACATTAGTGTTGATTTCATAGATTAAAAAGGAGGAAAGTTTATATATAGTAACTGTGGATTTGAAGGTGGCTGGGTCTGTGATACTGTGTACCATTAGCCGCTCGAGGTCAGCACTTGTCACCCCGCCGCAAGTGGTGCTTTAATCTAACGTTACCCTAGAGTTCATTCTGAATGAATGGTTTAGATGCTTAGTGCCGTTAGTATCATTTCAAAAGCAGGAGGTCCTGTTAGCAGGTTTTCGAGGATTTCTTGCTGTTTGTTGCACGTTTCTTTACATACATTAGTGTTGATTTCATAGATTAAAAAGGAGGAAAGTTTATATATAGTAACTGTGGATTTGAAGGTGGCTGGGTCTGTGATACTGTGTACCATTAGCCGCTCGAGGTCAGCACTTGTCACCCCGCCGCAAGTGGTGCTTTACTATAACGCTAGCCTGTAACACATTCTGAATGAATGGTTTAGATGCTTAGTGCCGTTAGTATCATTTCAAAAGCAGGATGTTCTGTTAGTTGGTTTTCAAAGATGAATGGCATTAAAGCTCAGTGCCGATAGTATAATTTCAAAAGCTTGAGGTTCTGTTAGCAGGTTTTTCGAAGATTTTTTGCTGTTTGTTGCATGTTTCTTTACATACATTAGTGTTGATTGAATAGATTAAAAAAGAGGAAAGTTTATATATGTAGTAACTGTGAATTTTTAGGGTGGCTGGGTCTGTGCCACCATGTACCATTAGCCACTCGACGTCCCCTCTTGTCGTCCCGCCACAAGTGGTGCCTGGAGCACATACTGTATTAATGGTTTTCAAGCTTAGTGCCGTTAGTATCATTTCAAAAGCAGGAGGTTCTGTTAGCAGGTTTTTGAGGTTTTTTTGCTGTTAGTTGCACATTTCTTTACAAACATTAGTGTTGATTTTATAGATTAAAAAAGAGGAAAGTATATAGTAACTGTGGATTTGAAGGTGGCTGGGTCTGTGCCTCCGTGTGTATATATATATATATATTATATGTTATCGAGGATTTCTTGCTGTTTGTTGCACGTTTCTTTACATACATTAGTGTTGATTTCATAGATTAAAAAGGAGGAAAGTTTATATATAGTAACTGTGGATTTGAAGGTGGCTGGGTCTCTGATACTGTGTACCATTAGCCGCTCGAGGTCAGCACTTGTCACCCCGCCGCAAGTGGTGCTTTACTATAACGCTAGTCTGTAACACATTCTGAATGAATGGTTTAGATGCTCAGTGCCGTTAGTATCATTTCAAAAGCAGGATGTTCTGTTAGCAGGTTTTCAGAGATTTTTGGTGTTTGTTGCACGTTTCTTTACATACAATAGTGTTGATTTCATAGATTAAAAAAGAGGAAAGTTGATATATATATATAGTAACTGTGGATTTTCACGGTGGATGGGTCTGTGTCACTGTGTACCATTAGCCGCTCGAGGTCCGCTCTTGTCATCCCGCCGCAAGTGGTGCTTTACTCTAACGCTAGCCTGTAGTACATTCTGTATGAATGGTTTAGATGCTCAGTGCCGTTAGTATCATTTCAAAAGCAGGAGGTTCTGTTAGCCGGTTTTCGAGAATTTTTAGCTGTTTGTTGCACTTTTCTTTACATACATTAGTGTTGATTTCATAGATTAAAAAAGAGGAAAGTATATATATATATATATATATATATATATATATATATATATATATATATATATATAGTAACTGTGGATTTTGAGGGTGTCTGGGTCTGTGCCACTGTGTACCATTAGCCGCTCGACGTCAGCACTTGTCACCCCGCCGCAAGTGGTGCTTTACTATAACGCTAGCCTGTAACACATTCTGAATGAATGGTTTAGATGCTCAGTGCCGTTAGAATCATTTCAAAAGCAGGATTTTCTGTTAGCAGGTTTTCAAAGATTTTTGGTGTTTGTTGCACGTTTCTTTACATACAATAGTGTTGATTTCATAGATTAAAAAAGGGGAAAGTATGTATATATATATATATATATATATATATATATATATATATATATATATATATATAGTAACTGTGGATTTTGAGGGAGGCTGGGTCTGTGCCACTGTGTACCATTAGCCGCTCCAGGTCAGCACTTGTCACCACGCCGCAAGTGGTGCTTTAATCTAACGTTACCCTAGAGTTCATTCTGAATGAATGGTTTAGATGCTTAGTGCCGTTAGTATCATTTCAAAAGCAGGAGGTCCTGTTAGCAGGTTTTCGAGGATTTCTTGCTGTTTGTTGCTCGTTTCTTTACATACATTAGTGATTAGTGTTGATTTCATAGATTAAAAAGGAGGAAAGTTTATATATAGTAACTGTGGATTTGAAGGTGGCTGGGTCTGTGATACTGTGTACCATTAGCCGCTCGAGGTCAGCACTTGTCACCCCGCCACAAGTGGTGCTTCAATCTAACGTTACCCTAGACTTCATTCTGAATGAATGGTTTAGATGCTTAGTGCCGTTAGTATCATTTCAAAAGCGGGAGGTCCTGTTAGCAGGTTTTCGAGGATTTCTTGCTGTTTGTTGCACGTTTCTTTACATACATTAGTGTTGATTTCATAGATCAAAAAGGAGGAAAGTTTATATATAGTAACTGTGGATTTGAAGGTGGCTGGGTCTGTGATACTGTGTACCATTAGCCGCTCGAGGTCAGCACTTGTCACCACTCCGCAAGTGGTGCTTTAATCTAACGTTACCCTAGAGTTCATTCTGAATGAATGGTTTAGATGCTTAGTGCCGTTAGTATCATTTCAAAAGCAGGAGGTCCTGTTAGCAGGATTTCGAGGATTTCTTGCTGTTTGTTGCACGTTTCTTTACATACATTAGTGTTGATTTCATTGATTAAAAAGGAGGAAAGTTTATATATTGTAACTGTGGATTTGAAGCTGGCTGGTTCTGTGATACTGTGTACCATTAGCCGCTCGAGGTCAGCACTTGTCAACCCGCCGCAAGTGGTGCTTTAATCTAACGTTACCCTAGAGTTCATTCTGAATGAAGGGTTTAGATGCTTAGTGCCGTTTGTATCATTTCAAAAGCAGGAGGTCCTGTTAGCAGGTTTTCGAGGATTTCTTGCTGTTTGTTGCACGTTTCTTTACATACATTAGTGTTGATTTCATAGATTAAAAAGGAGGAAAGTTTATATATAGTAACTGTGGATTTGAAGGTGGCTGGGTCTGTGATACTGTGTACCATTAGCCGCTCGAGGTCAGCACTTGTCACCCCGCCGCAAGTGGTGCTTTACTATAACGCTAGCCTGTAACACATTCTGAATGAATGGTTTAGATGCTCAGTGCCGTTAGTATCATTTCAAAAGCAGGATGTTCTGTTAGCAGGTTTTCAAAGATTTTTGGTGTTTGTTGCACGTTTCTTTACATACAATAGTGTTGATTTCATAGATTAAAAAAGAGGAAAGTATATATATATATATATATATATATATATATATATATATATATATATATATATAGTAATTGTGGATTTTGAGGGTGGCTGGGTCTGTGCCACTGTGTACCATTAGCCGCTCGAGGTCAGCACTTGTCACCCCGCCGCAAGTGAAGCTTTAATCTAACGTTACCCTGGAGTTCATTCTGAATGAATGGTTTAGATGCTTAGTGCCGTTAGTATCATTTCAAAAGCAGGAGGTCCTGTTAGCAGGTTTTCGAGGATTTCTTGCTGTTTGTTGCACGTTTCTTTACATACATTAGTGTTGATTTCATAGATTAAAAAGGAGGAAAGTTAATATATAGTAACTGTGGATTTGAAGGTGGCTGGGTCTGTGATACTGTGTACCATTAGCCGCTCGAGGTCAGCACTTGTCACCCCGCCGCAAGTGGTGCTTTACTATAACGCTAGCCTGTAACACATTCTGAATGAATGGTTTAGATGCTCAGTGCCGTTAGTATCATTTCAAAAGCAGGATGTTCTGTTAGCAGGTTTTCAAAGATTTTTGGTGTTTGTTGCACGTTTCTTTACATACAATAGTGTTGATTTCATAGATTAAAAAAGAGGAAAGTATATATATATATATATATATATATATATATATATATATATATAGTAACTGTGGATTTTGAGGGTGGCTGGGTCTGTGCCACTGTGTACCATTAGCCGCTCGAGGTCAGCACTTGTCACCCCGCCGCAAGTGGTGCTTTAATCTAACGTTACCCTGGAGTTCATTCTGAATGAATGGTTTAGATGCTTAGTGCCGTTAGTATCATTTCAAAAGCAGGAGGTCCTCTTAGCAGGTTTTCGAGGATTTCTTGCTGTTTGTTGCACGTTTCTTTACATACATTAGTGTTGATTTCATAGATTAAAAAGGAGGAAAGTTTATATATAGTAACTGTGGATTTGAAGGTGGCTGGGTCTGTGATACTGTGTACCATTAGCCGCTCGAGGTCAGCACTTGTCACCCCGCCGCAAGTGGTGCTTTACTATAACGCTAGCCTGTAACACATTCTGAATGAATGGTTTAGATGCTCAGTGCCGTTAGTATCATTTCAAAAGCAGGATGTTCTGTTAGCAGGTTTTCAAAGATTTTTGGTGTTTGTTGCACGTTTCTTTACATACAATAGTGTTGAATTCATAGATTAAAAAAGAGGAACGTATATATATATATATATATATATATATATATATATATATATATAGTAACTGTGGATTTTGAGGGTGGCTGGGTCTGTGCCACTGTGTACCATTAGCCGCTCGAGGTCAGCACTTGTCACCCCGCCGCAAGTGGTGCTTTAATCTAACGTTACCCTGGAGTTCATTCTGAATGAATGGTTTAGATGCTTAGTGCCGTTAGTATCATTTCAAAAGCAGGAGGTCCTCTTAGCAGGTTTTCGAGGATTTCTTGCTGTTTGTTGCACGTTTCTTTACATACATTAGTGTTGATTTCATAGATTAAAAAGGAGGAAAGTTTATATATAGTAACTGTGGATTTGAAGGTGGCTGGGTCTGTGATACTTTGTACCATTAGCCGCTCGAGGTCAGCACTTGTCACCCTGCCGCAAGTGGTGCTTTAATCTAACGTTACCCTAGAGTTCATTCTGAATGAATGGTTTAGATGCTTAGTGCCGTTAGTATCATTTCAAAAGCAGGAGGTCCTGTTAGCAGGTTTTCGAGGATTTCTTGCTGTTTGTTGCACGTTTCTTTACATACATTAGTGTTGATTTCATAGATTAAAAAGGAGGAAAGTTTATATATAGTAACTGTGGATTTGAAGGTGGCTGGGTCTCTGATACTGTGTACCATTAGCCGCTCGAGGTCAGCACTTGTCACCCCGCCGCACGTTTTGCTTTACTATAACGCTAGCCTGTAACACATTCTGAATGAATGGTTTAGATGCTCAGTGCCGTTAGTATCATTTCAAAAGCAGGATGTTCTGTTAGCAGGTTTCAAAGATTTTTGGTGTTTGTTGCACGTTTCTTTACATACAATAGTGTTGATTTCATAGATTAAAAAAGAGGAAAGTATATATATATAGTAACTGTGGATTTTGAGGGTGGATGGGTCTGTGCCACTGTGTACCATTAGCCGCTCGAGGTCAGCACTTGTCACCCCGCCGCAAGTGGTGCTTTAATCTAACGTTACCCTAGAGTTCATTCTGAATGAATGGTTTAGATGCTTAGTGCCGTTAGTATCATTTCAAAAGCAGGAGGTCCTGTTAGCAGGTTTTCGAGGATTTCTTGCTGTTTGTTGCACGTTTCTTTACATACATTAGTGTTGATTTCATAGATTAAAAAGGAGGAAAGTTTATATATAGTAACTGTGGATTTGAAGGTGGCTGGGTCTGTGATACTGTGTACCATTAGCCGCTCGAGGTCAGCACTTGTCACCCCGCCGCAAGTGGTGCTTTACTATAACGCTAGCCTGTAACACATTCTGAATGAATGGTTTAGATGCTCAGTGCCGTTAGTATCATTTCAAAAGCAGGATGTTCTGTTAGCAGGTTTTCAAAGATTTTTGGTGTTTGTTGCACGTTTCTTTACATACAATAGTGTTGATTTCATAGATTAAAAAAGAGGAAAGTATATATATATATATATATATATATATATATATATATATATATATATAGTAACTGTGGATTTTCAGGGTGGCTGAGTCTGTGCCACTGTGTACCATTAGCCGCTCGAGGTCAGCACTTGTCACCCCGCCGCAAGTGGTGCTTTAATCTAACGTTACCCTGGAGTTCATTCTGAATGAATGGTTTAGATGCTTAGTGCCGTTAGTATCATTTCAAAAGCAGGAGGTCCTCTTAGCAGGTTTTCGAGGATTTCTTGCTGTTTGTTGCACGTTTCTTTACATACCTTAGTGTTGATTTCATAGATTAAAAAGGAGGAAAGTTTATATATAGTAACTGTGGATTTGAAGGTGGCTGGGTCTGTGATACTGTGTACCATTAGCCGCTCGAGGTCAGCACTTGTCACCCCGCCGCAAGTGGTGCTTTACTATAACGCTAGCCTGTAACACATTCTGAATGAATGGTTTAGATGCTCAGTGCCGTTAGTATCATTTCAAAAGCAGGATGTTCTGTTAGCAGGTTTTCAAAGATTTTTGGTGTTTGTTGCACGTTTCTTTACATACAATAGTGTTGATTTCATAGATTAAAAAAGAGGAAAGTATATATATATATATATATATATATATATATATATATATATATATAGTAACTGTGGATTTTGAGGGTGGCTGGGTCTGTGCCACTGTGTACCATTAGCCGCTCGAGGTCAGCACTTGTCATCCCGCCGCAAGTGGTGCTTTAATCTAACGTTACCCTGGAGTTCATTCTGAATGAATGGTTTAGATGCTTAGTGCCGTTAGTATCATTTCAAAAGCAGGAGGTCCTCTTAGCAGGTTTTCGAGGATTTCTTGCTGTTTGTTGCACGTTTCTTTACATACATTAGTGTTGATTTCATAGATTAAAAAGGAGGAAACTTTATATATAGTAACTGTGGATTTGAAGGTGGCTGGGTCTGTGATACTGTGTACCATTAGCCGCTCGAGGTCAGCACTTGTCACCCCGCCGCAAGTGGTGCTTTAATCTAACGTTACCCTAGAGTTCATTCTGAATGAATGGTTTAGATGCTTAGTGCCGTTAGTATCATTTCAAAAGCAGGAGGTCCTGTTAGCAGGTTTTCGAGGATTTCTTGCTGTTTGTTGCACGTTTCTTTACATACATTAGTGTTGATTTCATAGATTAAAAAGGAGGAAAGTTTATATATAGTAACTGTGGATTTGAAGGTGGCTGGGTCTCTGATACTGTGTACCATTAGCCGCTCGAGGTCAGCACTTGTCACCCCGCCGCAAGTTTTGCTTTACTATAACGCTAGCCTGTAACACATTCTGAATTAATGGTTTAGATGCTCAGTGCCGTTAGTATCATTTCAAAAGCAGGATGTTCTGTTAGCAGGTTTTCAAAGATTTTTGGTGTTTGTTGCACGTTTCTTTACATACAATAGTGTTGATTTCATAGATTAAAAAAGAGGAAAGTATATATATATATATATATATATATATATATATATATATATATATATATATATAGTAACTGTGGATTTTGAGGTTGGATGGGTCTGTGCCACTGTGTACCATTAGCCGCTCGAGGTCAGCACTTGTCACCCCGCCGCAAGTGGTGCTTTAATCTAACGTTACCCTGGAGTTCATTCTGAATGAATGGTTTAGATGCTTAGTGCCGTTAGTATCATTTCAAAAGCAGGAGGTCCTCTTAGCAGGTTTTCGAGGATTTCTTGCTGTTTGTTGCACGTTTCTTTACATACATTAGTGTTGATTTCATAGATTAAAAAGGAGGAAAGTTTATATATAGTAACTGTGGATTTGAAGGTGGCTGGGTCTGTGATACTGTGTACCATTAGCCGCTCGAGGTCAGCACTTGTCACCCCGCCGCAAGTGGTGCTTTACTATAACGCTAGCCTGTAACACATTCTGAATGAATGGTTTAGATGCTTAGTGCCGTTAGTATCATTTCAAAAGCAGGATGTTCTGTTAGTTGGTTTTCAAAGATGAATGGCATTAAAGCTCAGTGCCGATAGTATAATTTCAAAAGCTTGAGGTTCTGTTAGCAGGTTCTTCGAAGATTTTTTGCTGTTTGTTGCATGTTTCTTTACATACATTAGTGTTGATTGAATAGATTAAAAAAGAGGAAAGTTTATATATGTAGTAACTGTGAATTTTTAGGGTGGCTGGGTCTGTGCCACCATGTACCATTAGCCACTCGACGTCCCCTCTTGTCGTCCCGCCACAAGTGGTGCCTGGAGCACATACTGTATTAATGGTTTTCAAGCTTAGTGCCGTTAGTATCATTTCAAAAGCAGGAGGTTCTGTTAGCAGGTTTTTGAGGTTTTTTTGCTGTTTGTTGCACGTTTCTTTACATACATTAGTGTTGATTTTATAGATTAAAAAAGAGGAAAGTATATAGTAACTGTGGATTTGAAGGTGGCTGGGTCTGTGCCTCCGTGTATATATATATATATTATATGTTTTCGAGGATTTCTTGCTGTTTGTTGCACGTTTCTTTACATACATTAGTGTTGATTTCATAGATTAAAAAGGAGGAAAGTTTATATATAGTAACTGTGGATTTGAAGGTGGCTTGAACTGTGATACTGTGTACCATTAGCCGCTCGAGGTCAGCACTTGTCACCCCGCCGCAAGTGGTGCTTTACTATAACGCTAGTCTGTAACACATTCTGAATGAATGGTTTAGATGCTCAGTGCCGTTAGTATCATTTCAAAAGCAGGATGTTCTGTTAGCAGGTTTTCAGAGATTTTTGGTGTTTGTTGCACGTTTCTTTACATACAATAGAGTTGATTTCATAGATTAAAAAAGATGAAAGTTGATATATATATATATAGTAACTGTGGATTTTCAGGGTGGATGGGTCTGTGTCACTGTGTACCATTAGCCGCTCGACGTCAGCACTTGTCACCCCGCCGCAAGTGGTGCTTTACTATAACGCTAGCCTGTAACACATTCTGAATCAATGGTTTAGATGCTTAGTGCCGTTAGTATCATTTCAAAAGCAGGAGGTCCTGTTAGCAGGTTTTCAGGATTTCTTGCTGTTTGTTGCACGTTTCTTTACATACATTAGTGTTGATTTCATAGATTAAAAAGGAGGAAAGTTTATATATAGTAACTGTGGATTTGAAGGTGGCTGGGTCTGTGATACTGTGTACCATTAGCCGCTCGAGGTCAGCACTTGTCACCACGCCGCAAGTGGTGCTTTAATCTAACGTTACCCTAGAGTTCATTCTGAATGAATGGTTTAGATGCTTAGTGCCGTTAGTATCATTTCAAAAGCAGGAGGTCCTGTTAGCAGGATTTCGAGGATTTCTTGCTGTTTGTTGCACGTTTCTTTACATACATTAGTGTTGATTTCATTGATTAAAAAGGAGGAAAGTTTATATATTGTAACTGTGGATTTGAAGCTGGCTGGTTCTGTGATACTGTGTACCATTAGCCGCTCGAGGTCAGCACTTGTCAACCCGCCGCAAGTGGTGCTTTAATCTAACGTTACCCTAGAGTTCATTCTGAATGAAGGGTTTAGATGCTTAGTGCCGTTTGTATCATTTCAAAAGCAGGAGGTCCTGTTAGCAGGTTTTCGAGGATTTCTTGCTGTTTGTTGCGCGTTTCTTTACATACATTAGTGTTGATTTCATAGATTAAAAAGGAGGAAAGTTAATATATAGTAACTGTGGATTTGAAGGTGGCTGGGTCTGTGATACTGTGTACCATTAGCCGCTCGAGGTCAGCACTTGTCACCCCGCCGCAAGTGGTGCTTTACTATAACGCTAGCCTGTAACACATTCTGAATGAATGGTTTAGATGCTCAGTGCCGTTAGTATCATTTCAAAAGCAGGATGTTCTGTTAGCAGGTTTTCAAAGATTTTTGGTGTTTGTTGCACGTTTCTTTACATACAATAGTGTTGATTTCATAGATTAAAAAAGAGGAAAGTATATATATATATATATATATATATATATATATATATATATATATATATATATAGTAACTGTGGATTTTGAGGGTGGCTGGGTCTGTGCCACTGTGTACCATTAGCCGCTCGAGGTCAGCACTTGTCACCCCCGCCGCAAGTGGTGCTTTAATCTATCGTTACCCTGGAGTTCATTCTGAATGAATGGTTTAGATGCTTAGTGCCGTTAGTATCATTTCAAAAGCAGGAGGTCCTCTTAGCAGGTTTTCGAGGATTTCTTGCTGTTTGTTGCACGTTTCTTTACATACATTAGTGTTGATTTCATAGATTAAAAAGGAGGAAAGTTTATATATAGTAACTGTGGATTTGAAGGTGGCTGGGTCTGTGATACTGTGTACCATTAGCCGCTCGAGGTCAGCACTTGTCACCCCCGCCGCAAGTGGTGCTTTAATCTAACGTTACCCTAGAGTTCATTCTGAATGAATGGTTTAGATGCTTAGTGCCGTTAGTATCATTTCAAAAGCAGGAGGTCCTGTTAGCAGGTTTTCGAGGATTTCTTGCTGTTTGTTGCACGTTTCTTTACATACATTAGTGTTGATTTCATAGATTAAAAAGGAGGAAAGTTTATATATAGTAACTGTGGATTTGAAGGTGGCTGGGTCTCTGATACTGTGTACCATTAGCCGCTCGAGGTCAGCACTTGTCACCCCCGCCGCAAGTTTTGCTTTACTATAACGCTAGCCTGTAACACATTCTGAATGAATGGTTTAGATGCTCAGTGCCGTTAGTATCATTTCAAAAGCAGGATGTTCTGTTAGCAGGTTTTCAAAGATTTTTGGTGTTTCTTGCACGTTTCTTTACATACAATAGTGTTGATTTCATAGATTAAAAAAGAGGAAAGTATATATATATATATATATATATATATATATATATATATATATATATATATATAGTAACTGTGGATTTTGAGGGTGGATGGGTCTGTGCCACTGTGTACCATTAGCCGCTCGAGGTCAGCACTTGTCACCCCGCCGCAAGTGGTGCTTTAATCTAACGTTACCCTAGAGTTCAATCTGAATGAATAGTTTAGATGCTTAGTGCCGTTAGTATCATTTCAAAAGCAGGAGGTCCTGTTAGCAGGTTTTCGAGGATTTCTTGCTGTTTGTTGCACGTTTCTTTACATACATTAGTGTTGATTTCATAGATTAAAAAGGAGGAAAGTTTATATATAGTAACTGTGGATTTGAAGGTGGCTGGGTCTGTGATACTGTGTACCATTAGCCGCTCGAGGTCAGCACTTGTCACCCCGCCGCAAGTGGTGCTTTACTATAACGCTAGCCTGTAACACATTCTGAATGAATGGTTTAGATGCTCAGTGCCGTTAGTATCATTTCAAAAGCAGGATGTTCTGTTAGCATTTTTTCAAAGATTTTTGGTGTTTGTTGCACGTTTCTTTACATACAATAGTGTTGATTTCATAGATTAAAAAAGAGGAAAGTATATAATATATATATATATATATATATATATATATATATATATATATATATATATAGTAACTGTGGATTTTGAGGGTGGCTGGGTCGGTGCCTCTGTGTACCATTAGCCGCTCGAGGTCAGCACTTGTCACCCCGCCGCAAGTGGTGCTTTAATCTAACGTTACCCTGGAGTTCATTCTGAATGAATGGTTTAGATGCTTAGTGCCGTTAGTATCATTTCAAAAGCAGGAGGTCCTCTTAGCAGGTTTTCGAGGATTTCTTGCTGTTTGTTGCACGTTTCTTTACATACATTAGTGTTGATTTCATAGATTAAAAAGGAGGAAAGTTTATATATAGTAACTGTGGATTTGAAGGTGGCTGGGTCTGTGATACTGTGTACCATTAGCCGCTCGAGGTCAGCACTTGTCACCCCGCCGCAAGTGGTGCTTTAATCTAACGTTACCCTAGAGTTCATTCTGAATGAATGGTTTAGATGCTTAGTGCCGTTAGTATCATTTCAAAAGCAGGAGTTCCTGTTAGCAGGTTTTCGAGGATTTCTTGCTGTTTGTTGCACGTTTCTTTACATACATTAGTGTTGATTTCATAGATTAAAAAGGAGGAAAGTTTATATATAGTAACTGTGGATTTGAAGGTGGCTGGGTCTCTGATACTGTGTACCATTAGCCGCTCGAGGTCAGCACTTGTCACCCCGCCGCAAGTTTTGCTTTACTATAACGCTAGCCTGTAACACATTCTGAATGAATGGTTTAGATGCTCAGTGCCGTTAGTATCATTTCAAAAGCAGGATGTTCTGTTAGCAGGTTTTCAAAGATTTTTGGTGTTTGTTGCACGTTTCTTTACATACAATAGTGTTGATTTCATAGATTAAAAAAGAGGAAAGTATATATATATATATAGTAACTGTGGATTTTGAGAGTGGCTGGGTCTGTGCCACTGTGTACCATTAGCCGCTCGAGGTCAGCACTTGTCACCCCGCCGCAAGTGGTGCTTTAATCTAACGTTACCCTGGAGTTCATTCTGAATGAATGGTTTAGATGCTTAGTGCCGTTAGTATCATTTCAAAAGCAGGAGGTCCTCTTAGCAGGTTTTCGAGGATTTCTTGCTGTTTGTTGCACGTTTCTTTACATACATTAGTGTTGATTTCATAGATTAAAAAGGAGGAAAGTTTATATATAGTAACTGTGGATTTGAAGGTGGCTGGGTCTGTGATACTGTGTACCATTAGCCGCTCGAGGTCAGCACTTGTCACCCCCGCCGCAAGTGGTGCTTTAATCTAACGTTACCCTAGAGTTCATTCTGAATGAATGGTTTAGATGCTTAGTGCCGTTAGTATCATTTCAAAAGCAGGAGGTCCTGTTAGCAGGTTTTCGAGGATTTCTTGCTGTTTGTTGCACGTTTCTTTACATACATTAGTGTTGATTTCATAGATTAAAAAGGAGGAAAGTTTATATATAGTAACTGTGGATTTGAAGGTGGCTGGGTCTCTGATACTGTGTACCATTAGCCGCTCGAGGTCAGCACTTGTCACCCCCGCCGCAAGTGGTGCTTTAATCTAACGTTACCCTAGAGTTCATTCTGAATTAATGGTTTAGATGCTCAGTGCCGTTAGTATCATTTCAAAAGCAGGATGTTCTGTTAGCAGGTTTTCAAAGATTTTTGGTGTTTGTTGCACGTTTCTTTACATA
The DNA here is from genome assembly GCA_026315105.1 of Locusta migratoria. Lineage (NCBI taxonomy): Eukaryota > Metazoa > Arthropoda > Insecta > Orthoptera > Acrididae > Locusta > Locusta migratoria. The sequence goes on along the minus strand of CM048755.1, from coordinate 664,343,400 downwards.
CAATAGTGTTGATTTCATAGATTAAAAAAGCGGAAAGTATATATATATATATATATATATATATATATATATATATATATATATAGTAACTGTGGATTTTGAGGGTGGATGGGTCTGTGCCACTGTGTACCATTAGCCGCTCGAGGTCAGCACTTGTCACCCCGCCGCAAGTGGTGCTTTAATCTAACGTTACCCTAGAGTTCATTCTGAATGAATGGTTTAGATGCTTAGTGCCGTTAGTATCATTTCAAAAGCAGGAGGTCCTGTTAGCAGGTTTTCGAGGATTTCTTGCTGTTTGTTGCACGTTTCTTTACATACATTAGTGTTGATTTCATAGATTAAAAAGGAGGAAAGTTTATATATAGTAACTGTGGATTTGAAGGTGGCTGGGTCTGTGATACTGTGTACCATTAGCCGCTCGAGGTCAGCACTTGTCACCCCGCCGCAAGTGGTGCTTTACTATAACGCTAGCCTGTAACACATTCTGAATGAATGGTTTAGATGCTTAGTGCCGTTAGTATCATTTCAAAAGCAGGATGTTCTGTTAGTTGGTTTTCAAAGATGAATGGCATTAAAGCTCAGTGCCGATAGTATAATTTCAAAAGCTTGAGGTTCTGTTAGCAGGTTCTTCGAAGATTTTTTGCTGTTTGTTGCATGTTTCTTTACATACATTAGTGTTGATTGAATAGATTAAAAAAGAGGAAAGTTTATATATGTAGTAACTGTGAATTTTTAGGGTGGCTTGGTCTGTGCCCACCATGTACCATTAGCCACTCGACGTCCCCTCTTGTCGTCCCGCCACAAGTGGTGCCTGGAGCACATACTGTATTAATGGTTTTCATGCTTAGTGCCGTTAGTATCATTTCAAAAGCAGGAGGTTCTGTTAGCAGGTTTTTGAGGTTTTTTTGCTGTTTGTTGCACGTTTCTTTACATACATTAGTGTTGATTTTATAGATTAAAAAAGAGGAAAGTATATAGTAACTGTGGATTTGAAGGTGGCTGGGTCCGTGCCTCCGTGTATATATATATATATTATATGTTTTCGAGGATTTCTTGCTGTTTGTTGCACGTTTCTTTACATACATTAGTGTTGATTTCATAGATTAAAAAGGAGGAAAGTTTATATATAGTAACTGTGGATTTGAAGGTGGCTTGAACTGTGATACTGTGTACCATTAGCCGCTCGAGGTCAGCACTTGTCACCCCGCCGCAAGTGGTGCTTTACTATAACGCTAGTCTGTAACACATTCTGAATGAATGGTTTAGATGCTCAGTGCCGTTAGTATCATTTCAAAAGCAGGATGTTCTGTTAGCAGGTTTTCAGAGATTTTTGGTGTTTGTTGCACGTTTCTTTACATACAATAGTGTTGATTTCATAGATTAAAAAAGATGAAAGTTGATATATATATATATAGTAACTGTGGATTTTCAGGGTGGATGGGTCTGTGTCACTGTGTACCATTAGCCGCTCGAGGTCCGCTCTTGTCATCCCGCCGCAAGTGGTGCTTTACTCTAACGCTAGCCTGTAGTACATTCTGTATGAATGGTTTAGATGCTCAGTGCCGTTAGTATCATTTCAAAAGCAGGAGGTTCTGTTAGCCGGTTTTCGAGGATTTTTAGCTGTTTGTTGCACTTTTCTTTACATACATTAGTGTTGATTTTATAGATTAAAAAAGAGGAAAGTATATATACTGTGGATTTTGAGGTTGTCTGGGTCTGTGCCACTGTGTACCATTAGCCGCTCGACGTCAGCACTTGTCACCCCGCCGCAAGTGGTGCTTTACTATAACGCTAGCCTGTAACACATTCTGAATGAATGGTTTAGATGCTCAGTGACGTTAGTATCATTTCAAAAGCAGGATGTTCTGTTAGCAGGTTTTCAAAGATTTTTGGTGTTTGTTGCACGTTTCTTTACATACAATAGTGTTGATTTCATAGATTAAAAAAGAGGAAAGTATATATATATATATATATATATATATATATATATATATATATATATAGTAACTGTGGATTTTGAGGGTGGCTGGGTCTGTGCCACTGTGTACCATTAGCCGCTCGAGGTCAGCACTTGTCACCCCCGCCGAAAGTGGTGCTTTAATCTAACGTTACCCTGGAGTTCATTCTGAATGAATGGTTTAGATGCTTAGTGCCGTTAGTATCATTTGAAAAGCAGGAGGTCCTGTTAGCAGGTTTTCGAGGATTTCTTGCTGTTTGTTGCACGTTTCTTTACATACATTAGTGTTGATTTCATAGATTAAAAAGGAGGAAAGTTTATATATAGTAACTGTGGATTTGAAGGTGGCTGGGTCTGTGATACTGTGTACCATTAGCCGCTCGAGGTCAGCACTTGTCACCCCGCCGCAAGTGGTGCTTTAATCTAACGTTACCCTGGAGTTCATTCTGAATGAATGGTTTAGATGCTTAGTGCCGTTAGTATCATTTGAAAAGCAGGAGGTCCTGTTAGCAGGTTTTCGAGGATTTCTTGCTGTTTGTTGCACGTTTCTTTACATACATTAGTGTTGATTTCATAGATTAAAAAGGAGGAAAGTTTATATATAGTAACTGTGGATTTGAAGGTGGCTGGGTCTGTGATACTGTGTACCATTAGCCGCTCGAGGTCAGCACTTGTCACCCCCGCCGCAAGTGGTGCTTTAATCTAACGTTACCCTAGACTTCATTCTGAATGAATGGTTTAGATGCTTAGTGCCGTTAGTATCATTTCAAAAGCAGGAGGTCCTGTTAGCAGGTTTTCGAGGATTTCTTGCTGTTTGTTGCACGTTTCTTTACATACATTAGTGTTGATTTCATAGATTAAAAAGGAGGAAAGTTTATATATAGTAACTGTGGATTTGAAGGTGGCTGGGTCTGTGATACTGTGTACCATTAGCCGCTCGAGGTCAGCACTTGTCACCCCGCCGCAAGTGGTGCTTTACTATAACGCTAGCCTGTAACACATTCTGAATGAATGGTTTAGATTCTCAGTGCCGTTAGTATCATTTCAAAAGCAGGATGTTCTGTTAGCAGGTTTTCAAAGATTTTTGGTGTTTGTTGCACGTATCTTTACATACAATAGTGTTGATTTCATAGATTAAAAAAGAGGAAAGTATATATATATATATATATATATATATATATATATATATATATATATATATATATATAGTAACTGTGGATTTTGAGGGTGGCTGGGTCTGTGCCACTGTGTACCATTAGCCGCTCGACGTCAGCACTTGTCACCCCGCCGCAAGTGGTGCTTTACTATAACGCTAGCCTGTAACACATTCTGAATGAATGGTTTAGATTCTCAGTGCCGTTAGTATCATTTCAAAAGCAGGATGTTCTGTTAGCAGGTTTTCAAAGATTTTTGGTGTTTGTTGCACGTATCTTTACATACAATAGTGTTGATTTCATAGATTAAAAAAGAGGAAAGTATATATATATATATATATATATATATATATATATATATATAGTAACTGTGGATTTTGAGGGTGGCTGGGTCTGTGCCACTGTGTACCATTAGCCGCTCGACGTCAGCACTTGTCACCCCGCCGCAAGTGGTGCTTTACTATAACGCTAGCCTGTAACACATTCTGAATGAATGGTTTAGATGCTTAGTGCTGTTAGTATCATTTCAAAAGCAGGAAGTTCTGTTAGCCGGTTTTCGAGGATTTTTAGCTGTTTGTTGCACTTTTCTTTACATACATTAGTGTTGATTTCATAGATTAAAAAGGAGGAAAGTTTATATATAGTAACTGTGGATTTGAAAGTGGCTGGGTCTGTGATACTGTGTACCATTAGCCGCTCGAGGTCAGCACTTGTCACCCCGCCGCAAGTGGTGCTTTACTATAATGCTAGCCTGTAACACATTCTGAATGAATGGTTTAGATGACAGTGCCGTTAGTATCATTTCAAAAGTAGGATGTTAGGTTACCTGGTTTTCAAAGATGAATTGCTTTAAAGCGCAGTGCCGATAGTATAATTTCAAAAGCTTGAGGTTCTGTTAGCAGGTTTTTAGAAGATTTTTTGCTGTTTGTTGCATGTTTCTTTACATACAATAGTGTTGATTTCATAGATTAAAAAAGAGGAAAGTTTATATATGTAGTAACTGTGAATTTTTAGGGTGGCTGGGTCTGTGCCACCATGTACCATTAGCCCCTCGGGGTCCCCTCTTGTCGTCCCGCCACAAGTGGTGCCTGGAGCACATACTGTATTAATGGTTTTCAAGCTTAGTGCCGTTAGTATCATTTCAAAAGCAGGAGGTCCTGTTAGCAGGTTTTCGAGGATTTCTTGCTGTTTGTTGCACGTTTCTTTACATACATTAGTGTTGATTTCATAGATTAAAAAGGAGGAAAGTTTATATATAGTAACTGTGGATTTGCAGGTGGCTGGGTCTGTGATACTGTGTACCATTAGCCGCTCGAGGTCAGCACTTGTCACCCCGCCGCAAGTGGTGCTTTACTATAACGCTAGCCTGTAACACATTCTGAATGAATGGATTAGATGCTCAGTGCCGTTAGTATCATTTCAAATGCAGGATGTTCTGTTCGCAGGTTTTCAAAGATTTTTGGTGTTTGTTGCACGTTTCCTTACATATAATAGTGTTGAATTCATAGATTAAAAAAGAGGAAAGTTTATATATGTAGTAACTGTGAATTTTTAGGATGGCTGGGTCTGTGCCACCATGTACCATTAGCCACTCGACGTCCCCTCTTGTCGTCCCGCCACAAGTGGTGCCTGGAGCACATACTGTATTAATGGTTTTCAAGCTTAGTGCCGTTAGTATCATTCCAAAAGCAGGATGTTCTGTTAGCTGGTTTTCAAAGATGAATGGCTTTAAATCTCAGTGCCGATAGTATAATTTCAAAAGCAGGAGGTTCTGTTAGCAGGTTTTCAAAGATTCTTTTGCCGTTTTTTGCACGTTTACTTACATACAATGGTGCTGATTTCATATATAATCAAAAAGGAAAATTAATATTTATGTAGTAACTGTGGATTGTGGCGGTGGCTGGTGCTGTGGCACCGTGCACCATTAACTGCTCGAGGCCGCGATTCTGTACTCTCGTCAGAGGCGGTGTTTTTTCTAACGTTACCCTCGAGTACATTTTGTGTGAATGGTTTGGAGTTTCAATGGTGTTAGTAACCTGATCAGGGACTCTGTATTAATTTGCTGAGTACGGGCTTGCTGATTTCCTGGTTCTGAGCCGTAGGCTGTGTTGTGCCAGCAGTCCGCTACACCGTAATCTCTGTGCGTGCATTAACGATCATCGTTTCGACCGACGGTGGAACGTTGTACGTTTCAGTGCTCTGGGATCCTGACTTAATCGTCGTCGTCGCGAGGACGGTAAAAACGTCTATATACAAAAAAGAACTTCAGTCTCAAACTGTTCTGCGTGCCGAGTAGATGGATGGTTGTTGAGGTTGAACTTTCACTAGCGAGCAACCTGTGGCAATCCTGCCGCACATCAGTTGTATAAGGCTTACCCAGGCAAGTGTGGATCTACCTGGCTGGACGTATAGTTCCCCAGCCGCTCGTGAGATCACGATGAAACGATCCATTAATAGCGTTGCCCGACGCAAACCGGCGTCTCTAAGCGTAAGAAGATGGAGTTTAATGCCGCTCAATATGATCCCCAATCATTTCCTACCATAGCCATTCTTGAACGGCGGGGTTTCCACTTCTCTATGGGCGTCTATAGGCCGTCTAAGTACAACAAGGTAGCCACCGGTGCCTTCATCCTGGCCTTTGATGGCGATTCTATGCCCGAAAAGGTCAAGGTTATGATATACCAGTGCGACGTAAAGCCTTATATTTCTCCTCCGATGTGGTGCTTTAAGTGCTGTAAATTTGGGCACATTTCCTCCAGATGCAATTCCAGCCCCACGTGCAGAGAATGCGGACGTCTGTGACATCCGGACGCTCCCTGCACTCCACCGCCTCTGTATATGTCAACTGTTGACAGCACCATCCACCTTGCTTGCCAAACTGCTCGATGCTCCATAAGGAACGTAGGATTATAAACTACAAGACCATTGATAAACTCTCATACACGAATGCAATAAAGTAGTACGAGCGACTGCACCCAGTCACATTTCATCTACATCTACATAGATACTCTGCAGATCACATTTAAGTGCCTGGCAGAGGGTTCATTAACCACTTTCATAACTTTTCTCTACCTTTCCATTCTCTAATAGCGCGCGGGAAGAAAGAACACCTAAATCGTTCCGTTTTAGATCTTATTTCTCTTATTTTATTGGGATGGTCATGTCTCCCTAAGTACGTGGGTGCTAGCAAAATATTTTCACATTCAGAAGTAAAAGTCGGTTATTGAAACTTCGCAAACAGATCACGCCGCAATGAATAACGTCTTTCTTTTAATGATTTCCACCCCAATTCGTGCAACATTTCCGTGACGCTTCCCCCCCTCCCTCCCGTAACGTTATAAAACAAAACGAGCTGTCCTTCTCTGGACCTTCTCAGAGTCTTCCGTCAGTCCCATCTGGTGAGGGTCCCACAAGGGGCAACAGTACTCCAGGAGAGGACGCACAAGTGTGATGTAGGCAGTCTCTTTGGTGGAGCTGGTGCATCTTCGAAGCGTTCTGCCAATTAAACTTAACCTTTGGTTCGCCTTCCCCACAATATTTTCTATGTGTTCTCTCCAGTCAAAGCTGTTCGTAATTGTAACTCCTAGGTATTTGGTAGAATTTACGATCTTAACGTTTAACTGATTTATCGCGTAATTTAGGTCTTCATTTGCCGCCGTGATCCCTTTCTTTGGTGAAGACGGTAGCTAAACCCGTGACAACTACGATCAGCCCTCATGTCCGTCAAACTCATTCAGCCTCCTAGATGGTTGGGGGCGCAACATCAATTGCTCCCACGCACACACCTTCTGTGGGAGCACCTTTTCCCACACGATTGGAGACAACTGTACCCATTACTCAGTCGGAGGCACAACAGCTCCCTCCGATACCTCTCGCTCAGAAGGGGTCCCTGGGTACGCTCCCTTGCGAAGTTTCTCAGAGTGTGCCACAGGATCCCAGACAGTGGCTGAAGGATCAGTCGACTGCTAATTGAAGGGCTTCTGGCTCTGTGGCAGTCCCTGATGCCTCCCCAGAGAAGCCCTCCCAGCCCTTACTACCAAACGGCCAGCGAGAGGTGAAGAAGAAACTGAAGAACAAGAAATCCTATGTACCATCAAAAACTCGCTCCCTTACGTCTCTGCTTTTGAGGATGAGGTGGAGATCGTCGCATCCCCTGAGGATCTCGCCATTATAAATCCACTGGAACCTATGGTTCTTGATCCAGCAGATTCCGAGCAGTTGGCAGCAGGTAATTCTACAGAATAAGCTGCTTTGCTTTAAATCATGGCTTATCAGCTCTATCCTCCAATGAAATTGTGGCGGTCTTTTGCACCATATTGCTGAGCTGCGACAATTACTGTGCCGCTACCCCGCATTTTGCGTAGTCCTACAGGAAACGTGGCTTCCTGGTCAGCGGCCCCTGCCCTTCGCGGCTATTGGGGTTCTTTTAAAAATCATGTGGATTAGGACAGGGTCTTTGGAGGTGCGTCTACGTCTTTGCTACTGTCCTCAGTGCCCCCGTGCCTCTCAAATGTTTGTATAGTCTATGGGACTTAACTACGGGGTCATCAGTCCCTAAACTTACAAACTACTTATGAACTAACTACAGCTAAGGACGGCACAAATATCCATGCCCGAGGGGGGACTCGAACCCCCGACCGTAGTGGCCGTGCGGACCGTGACTGGAGCGCCTTAGTCCCCTCGGCCACCGCGGCCGGCCGTGCCTCTCCACACTACCCTAGAGGCAGTGGCTGTCAGAATCAGAGCGCTAGAAGACATCACTGTCTGCTCATTTTACCTACCCCCCGATGAGGTAGTTTCTTCTGCAGATCTCACTGCCTAGGTCGCGCAACTTCCCCTCCATTCCTCCTATTGGGGGACTTCAATGCCTACCACCCTTTGTGAGAAGTTCTCAGACTTCAGCGCGTGGTAGGGATCTTAAAGCTGTGCTGGCGCAGCAGGATGTGTGCCTTTTGAATACTGCATTTTCACTTTACAGGCCCGCCCCAACGACTACCAGCCGACACGGATATGTCGGTTCAACAGATCACTACTGCCATAGTTTCTGACGTCGAGGCTACTGTTCCGACCACTACTACTGGCTCCCCTCGGCGCAAGTCTGTACCCTGGTGAACGTTGGAGATTGCTGAGGTCATCTGAGGCCGTCGGAGAACGCTGCAACGCCATCAGCGTCATCCCACATTGGACAATTTAATTGCCTTTAACAGGCTATGGGCCCGAGCCTGACGACTCATTCGACGAAGCAAGCAGGACTGTTGGGAGAGGTACGTCACCTCCATTGGTTCTCGAGCCTTCCCTTTTTGCGCCTGGTCTCCAATACGGCGCATTTCGGGTACCGCCCACCAGCGGGAATCCCGTCTCTGAACATTGAGGGCACCCTCTGTACTGACCTGGCTGTTATAGCTGAGTGCATGGAAGAGCATTATGCACGTTGCTCTGCGACGGCAAACTATAGTGCGTTCTTCCGCTCTCTCAAACAGCGGGTAGAGTGGACTCTGATATCTTTCTATACACATCACTAGGAACTGTACAATGCTCTGTTTACAGAGTGGGAGTTCCAAACTGCTCTCAATGCATGCCCTGATACCTCCCCAGGGCCAGATCACATACACAGCCAGTTCGTTCGTTATCTGTCAGCGGAATTTCAAACCAAATTGCTCACCTTGTTTAATAGTGTCTGGGCAGTGGGTGTTTTCCCATCCCAGTGGATGGAATGTATCATTGTTCCCGTTATGAAACCAGGTGTAGATCCACTACCAGTTGACAATTATCTCCCCGTCAGCTTAACTAATGTACCATGTAAGCTGCTTGAGTATATGGTGAGTCGCTGGCTTATGTGGACACTTGAAGATAGACGTCTCTTGACCGCACAAAAGGGGTGTTTCCGTCAGTATTGACAATCTAGTGTCACTGGAGTCTGCCATCCGTACAGCCTCCTCTAAGCCTGAGCACCTAGTAGTGGCCTTTTATGACCTCTGGAAGGCGTATGACATGACCTGACGCCACCGCATTCTCGCGACATTATACGACTGTGGCTTACGGGGTCCACTCCCCATTATTATCCAGAGCTTCCTTTCACTCCGTACTTTTACGGTTAGAGTTGGTACTTCCCTCAACTCCCCCCCCCCCGAGTCCAGGAGAACAGCGTCCCACAAGGCTCTGTTCTTAGTGTACCGCTCTTTTTAATTGTGATCAACGGTCTAGCTGCGGCAGTGGGGTCATCAAATAGCTGTTCTTTATTTGCCGATGACTTTTGCAAATATATCAGCTCTCCTAGCATTGGTGTCGCTGATAGGCCTCTGGAGGGAGCCATTCGAAAGGCACAGTCATAGGCCTCAGCATGTGGCTTCACCTTCTCCGCTTTCAAAACCCGGGTCATACACTTCTGTCGTCGTCAGGCCGTTGACCCTCATCTAGAACTCTGCCTAGCTGACGAACAGCTTCACATCGAAGAAACGCACCGGTTCCTCAGCATGCTGTTTGACAACCGACTGACTTGGGGGCCGCACCTTCGTCAGTTGAAGCAGAAGTGCTGGAGGCATTTAAATATACTGCTATGTCTCAGCCACATTATTAGGGAAGCTGGCCGTTAAACTCTCAAGCACCTCTACAAGGCTCTAATCCAATCACGCCTAGATTATGGAAGCTAGGTGTACGACTCTGCGGCATCCCTCCCTTGAGTACCGCCGGTAACAGTTGTTGGTGTCATACGTTGCCCAAGTCCACGCTTCGCCCCACAATCCCAATCACAGTCTTTTGCTTTCAAATACTGCCCTTCCCTCTCCACAACATAGACCCAGATCCGGTCATCAGATCGCGGTCCGCGTTTGTGGTCTCCTTTCTTCACTCGAGTCCCTACATCTTCCTATCGCATTCTCCTGCCAATCCCATATCCCTCCTTGGTCCATCCCTCGCCTACAGCTCCACTTACAATTGTCCTGCGACCCAAAGGTGTCGGTTCCACTGCAACTGCCCTCCCCCTCCCGTAAGAGATTAGAGTGCGCAACGCATCTCGACGTCTGGTGGGTCTACCAAATCGCCACCTGCAGGTGCAGTGTCTGGTAGGCTGGGATCCACCTCCATAGGGATCAGAGCAGGCGCCGGACGTGATAGCGCGAGAACCGGTGGCCCACATGAGGCGTCCGGTCCCAGAAGTGTTGTGGATGACCCCCGAGATGCTAGAGCTTCTTCCTGCCCTAGAAAAGAACGACCGACATTTGTGTTACCTGCGTGTGTCCACGCCGGGGCCACAACTGATTTATGTGTTTCCGACATATCGGGCCGGAGAGTAAATTGACTTCTACCATTGCTCGTCCTATCAAGTGGGAGACAATCCCTGGGGCCCAATGGGAACGGACTGTGGAATATATCATTGCCCAAACAGGATCTTGTAGAGAGAACCAGTGATTGACTGCACCCCACTGGGGAGAGACAGTCGAGGATGGATGCACTAAAGACAATAAGGAACGATGAGGCCGTCCATGAAGGTGTTCTTCTGGTGTAGCCCCATCGTGGGGAATTGACCGGTATGAAGCCAAAAGTAAAAGCAGAGATGTCTCGAGATGGTGGTGACGAATCAGTTGGGACATCTGGGATTTGAATGTTGGAACAAATCGTTCTGCTCTGCCATTGGAAGCGGGATGGAAAGGAGCTGTGTGGAGAGGGTGGTTCCCATTGTCTGTACAAAATTTTGTAAACTCTGCTGAAGAAAACGGGGGTCCTTTGTTAGTGGCAATGGTCTCTGGTAACTCTTCAATGATAAAGATACAGGCAAGGGCTTGTATGGTTTGGCTAGCAGATGTACGTGGAACATGGGATACATATGGGAACCCGGTCCCTGCATCAAGCACAATCAGCCAGTTGTGGCCTAAAAATAGGCCTGCAAAGTCAATGTGGAGACGGGACCAGGGTTATGAGGTGTTGGGCCATCAAAATTTTTTTGAGGAGATGCTGTTTGTTTGGATTGACATGTGGGACATGAGGTGGTCATGGGAGTAATGTCCTTGTCCATACCTCGCCAGTAGACATGATGGCCCAATCGCTTTGTGAGCACTAACCCCCCCCCCCCCCAGTGACCTTTGTGTAGAAGGGTGATGAACTGCTGCTGAAGGGCAAATGGGATTATGGTTCTGGTCCGCCCATTGTCCCCTTGCAGGTGGAGAACTCCACAGAAAACTGACAGCTCATGCTGGTGGCACCAGTGTACTTGTAGCTCTGGTTGTTTCAGTCGACGTCGATCGGCCAGCCACCTGGCCTGTGTCTGGTGGAGAACATGCCTGCTGCACAACTGGATCTGCTGCCGTATGTTGAGCGACAAGCTAGGCGTCCACCGGCAGGCTGGCAACTGCCGCTTCGGCTGCCTCGGCGATGTGCAAGTATACATCAGGGTCTTCATCAAACTCCAGATCCTGTTCAAGAGGCAAGCAATAGAGTAGGTCAGCATTAGAGTGGCGGGAGGTTGAACGATATGGAATGTCATAGTGGTAACTCGACAAAAATAAGGCCCACCGCCGGAAGCGGCGAGCAGTTTGGTAGGAACTGACGCCGAACAGTTAAAAAGCGGCACTAAGGGCTTATGGTCCGTCAGTAGCGTAAACTTTCATCCATCTACATACTCGTGAAATTTTTTTATACAGAAAAGATTGCGAAAGCCTCCTTTTCCATTTGGCTATAGTTTCGTTGGGCGCTTGACATTGATTTGGATGCAAAGGCAATGGGGCGCTCCACCTCATCCACTATTTATGACAATACTGCTCCAAGGCCATAATCGGAAGCGTCAGATGCCAACGCCAGTGGGCATTTCCATTTGGCTATAGTTTCGTTGGGCGCTCGACATATATTTGGATGCAAAGGCAATGGGGCGCTCCACCCCATCCACTATTTATGACAATACTGCTCCAAGGCCATAATCGGAAGCGTCAGGTGCCAACCCCAGAGGGCAAGTCGGATCATAGGCTGACAGACAGGTAGGCCGAAGAAGAGCCTGTTTCAATGTGCAAAAAGCCTTGTCGCAGTCCTCCGACCAATGCCATGGTACCTTCTTGCAAAGTAATCTAGGTAAAGGTTCGGCAATGGCTGCTGCATGAGGAATAAACTGGCAGTAGTAAGTCAGGTGTCCCAAGACTGATTTTATTGGCTGGTATTGGACAGAGGGGGAAAATGCTGAATCGCTGACACATGTTGTGGCATAGGCCAGATACCTGCGCTAAACACATGGTCCAGATATTCTACATGTCTAAAAAAAAAAGGAAAGAGTATTTGGCTGTATTACATTTGACATTGGCCTGTTGATCCACTGTGAACAGGGAACGGAGGTTGTTTGCCAGAGGAACGTAGGGCCACAAACCAGACTGAACGATATTATCCATCATACCGTGTCTGCACCAGGACTGATGGGGAGTCTTTGTCGGCGAGCAAGCCTCAGTTCTTCAAGGATCTTCTCGAGGAGAAGTTTGGGGAAGTGGAGTCACTATCAAAAATGCGCAACTGTTCCATGTTGATCCTGTCCAATCACGGGCGCTACGCGCCTGTGATAAGCTGGGTGATACGGCAGAGACCATTACTTCCATTAAGTCACTCTACATGGTTCAGGATGTTATTTTCCATGGGGTTTTGTTGCTCCAGAATGGCGATGAGCTACATGCCAACCTCGAATAGCAGTTCATTTCAGCTGGCGTGTCTATAGGGGTCTGAAAGGAAACAAAGTTGCCACAGGAGCTTTCATCTTGGACTTTGAGGGTGATACATTGCCCAAAAAGGTCAAGGTGGTGGTTTATCAGTGTGACGTGAAACCATATGTTCCTCCCCATATGAGGTGCTTCAAATGATGGGAATTCTGTCACATGTAATTCCGGCGATGCCTGTAAGGTCTGTGGGTGTCCAGCGCATCTGGCTCTCTGTGTACACCGCTGCCCATCTGTGTGAATTGTAGGCAGGACGATCCTTCCTGCTCGTCAGAATGCACTGTTCTTCATCGGGAACGAAAAATAATTAAGTATAATGCCCTGGACCTGTTGACATACACTGAGACAAGGAGGAATTTCGAATGACTACACCCTGTAAGAATGATCATCTGTTTTGCAGCAGTCACATCGTCGCTGGCCTCTGAGGCGACGGCAGTATTTCCTGCTATGTCCTTTCTGTGGGCCTCAGGGCCGCCAACCTACGCGTGTCCCTACGGTGTTTGGGAACTCCCTTCCTCCTAATGCTCCCAATCGATTGCTTGTGGAGCAGCCTCCACCCCTCTCTCAGAAAAACAGCCACCATCTCTGGCTCACCTCGTTCGGAAGGGGTCGTTTGGGACACTCCCTTCCTAGGGTTCCACCAGTGTCGATATTGACACCAGCCAGCAGCAGGCGACGACGCAGGCTGCTGGAGACGGGGCTTCATGCTCTTCCTCAGTCCCTGAAACTGAGTCTGAGAAGCTGACCCCATCAGCGCAGCCCCCAAGGGACAAAGGGGGTAGGAAGAAATCTGACAAAAAAACAAGGTCAAGGACACCCTGGTGGCGTCCACAGCACCCTCCCCCCATCGCCCCCCCTCTGCTTCTGAGGACGAGTTGAGATTCTTGTGACTGCCAAGGACCTCGCTATCGGGGAGACCTCAGAAACGATGAATGTTGAAGACGAAACAGTTGATGCACATGATGCTGGATGCAAGTGATACTGAGGTGTAATTAGCCTCCTCTTATTATACATGTCTTTCCAGCTATCGGAAAACGTCATCCTCCAGTGCAACTGCGGCAGTTTTTTCACCCATCTGTGTGATACACGACAGCTTTTAAGCGTAACAACTGCTCTATGCATTACCCTTCAGGAAACCTGGTTCCAGCAATGCAGACCCCTACCCTTCATGACCACAGGAGATATTATTGCAGTTTTAGCGCATATAACAGGGTCTTAGATAAAGTGTGTGAGTACGTACTTAGTCCTGTTCATAGTGAATCCGTGCCCCTTCAGTCATTGTTAGAAGCAGTGGCTGTCAAGGTAAGGACAACACAGAAAATCGATGTCTGTAGTCACCCTCCAGATGGTTATGTAGCCCTAAATGTTTTGGCTGAGCTTATTTCTCAACTCTCACCACCTTTCTTATTGCTAGGCGACTTTAATGCCCATAACCTCTGTGGGGTGGGTCCACTATTTGTGGCCGTGGTAGAGTTGTCGAGAACATATTATCTCAACTCGACCTCTGCCTCTTAAGTACTGGTGCTCCCACACATTTTAGTGTGGCGCATGGCACGTTCTCGGCCATCGATTTATCAATCTGCAGTCACAGCCTTCAACTAGCTGTTCACTGGATAGCTCACGATGACTTCAGTGACAGGGATCATTTTCCGATTTTTTTGTCACTCCCATGGCGTCAGACCCCAGGGCGCCTATCCAGGTGGGCTCTAAACAGGACTAACTCAGAAGACCACACCTCTGCTGCCATTCTTGGACATCCGCCAATCGACAGCATCGATGTGGAGGTCGAGAATGTGATGTGGGCCATTGTTTCTGCTGCAGAAGCTACAATCCCTCGTTCCTCTCTCATCAGGGGCGCAGCATTAATTTGCTGAGAACGGGCTTGGCGAACCCAGGGTCCTGAGCCGTGAGCTGTGTCGCGCCAACAGTCCGCTTCAACATAAGCTCTATGCATGCTTCAACGACCATTGTTCGGCGTGATGGTGGAACGTTGTACGTTTCAGAGCCCGGGTATCTTGGCTTAATCGCCCGGGTTTCAAGGACGGTACAAACCTCTATTAAAAAAAACCTCAATCTCAGTGTGTGCTACGTGCTAAGCACATGTATGGCTGTAGAGGTTGAACAGTCGCTAGCGAGCAACCTCTGAGGAACCTGCCGCACCTCAGTTCTATAAGGCTTACTCAGGCAAGCGGGGTCTGCCTGGGTGGACGTATAGTTCCGTAGCAGCTCGTGGGACGAGAATGAAACGAGCTATAATCTAGGCCAATGCCAAGTCTAAGCGAGGAAGATCCAATTTCAGTGTCACAAAATATGACCACCGATCGTTCCCTTCCCTCGTTACATCACGGGAGGATAGAAATTCGTTATACTCTCTAAAATATCTAGTATGCAGCAGAACAGTTGGGGACAGTTTCATGACGACAAAACCTCTTTTCTTCGTCGAAAACCTGGAGGATAAGTACGGTGAACTCGTGGGTATGTCGAAGATGAGGAGCGGTTCAGTGCTGATAGAGGATGTATCATCCGCTCAGTCGAAAGCATTGCTTGCGACAAGCTGGGTGATGTTCCTGTAAATGTAACACCCCATAAATCACTAAATATGATCCGGGGTCTGATTTACTACAGAGACCTTTTTCTACAGTCTGATGATAAGTTACACGCAACTTAGAGCGACGGGGCGTCCACTTCGCCCAGGGCGTGTATAGGGGTCCGAAGGATTGTAGGGTTGCCACTGGTGCTTTCATCTTAGCCTTTGAGGGCGATACATTTCCCGAAAAGGTCAAGGTCATGATTAACTGGTGTGACATAAAGCCTTACATCCCATCCCTCCCCCTATACGATGCTTCAAATTTGGAAATATGGGCATATGTCATCCCGCTGCAACTCTAGCCCCACATGTAGGGAAATCTTCGTGCACTCCAATATGTGTCAACTGTGGGGAGCACGACTCACCCTGTTCACCAGACAGTAACACTCTCCGCAAAGAGCTTAAAATCTTGGAAATTAATACTCTGGACAGACATACACCCTGGCGACGATTGCACCAACAGTGCAACCATCTTCTGTTGGCCCTAAGGGCCATCAAACTCAAAAATGTTGATGTTCAAATGTTTGTAAATCTATCGGATCAAACTGCGTGGTCATCAGTCCATAGCTTACAAACTAGGGAAAATAACCTAAGGACAAACACACACACCCATGTTCCAGGGAGGATTCGAACCTCCATGGCGAGCAACCGCGCACTCTGCAGCGAGACGCTTTCGACTGCTCGGCTACTCCACCGCAGCCCATGAAACTCACTCTGCTTCCTCGAAGGTTGGGGGGCCTTTATTCATTGCTCCACTAGTACCATTGGTGGGGGCAATGTCACCCCCACCATCGGGGACACAAGTCCCCATTCCCCAGCCGGAGAAGCAGCAGTCTTCCCCGGCCCCTCTAGCTAGCGAGAAGTCCGTTCGGATGCTCCATTCCCCAGTTTCGAAGAGTAGACTGGAGGCCCCAAGCCGTTCACTGGGAGATGCACACACCTCTGGTCGAAGGGCTTCCCGATCCTCATTGGCTCCTGAAACTTCAGAGAAGCCCTCCCAGCAGTATAAACCGAAAGGTCAGCGGGAGGACAAACAAAAGGAAAAAAAGATCTAAGAAAAAATCGCTTCCGACGGCACTCCCGCCGTCGGTCTCTCAACCGTCCGATTCTTAGGATGGGTTGGAGATGCTAGCGTCCCCTAAGGACGTAGCACTCACCGACCTCCCAAAATCGATGGATATTGATGCCAAAAGTACTAAGACGGCGGCAAAAGGTGATACTGAGGCATAAACTCAATGTTCATGAAGCTCATGTCATCCCAGTATGCCAACAGCAATGTCCTTCAGTGGAACTGCGGTGGTTATTTCCACCGTCTAGCTGAATTGCGCCATTTATTGTGCGAATTCCCTGTGGTGTGTGTAGCCCTCCAGGAAACTTGGTTCCCTGCTCAGCGGATCCCTGCCCTTCATGGTTACCAGGGTTATTACAAAAATCATGCAGTGTACGACCTGCTTTACAGAGGTGTTTGCATCTATTTCCTCGACAATGTCCCCAGTGCACCAGTGCTACTTCACACTGCGCTGGAGGCAGTGGCTGTAAGGATTCGGGCAGGACAGGAGATCACAATCTGGTTTCTGTATCTTCCTCCGGTCAAGGCAATGTCTTCTGCAGAACTAGCTGCCTTGGTTACCCAACTTCCCCCACCGTACCTCCTGTTGGGGGCTTTAATGCCCACAACCCCTTGTGGGGTGGAACTAAGATTACGACCCGTGGTAGAGACGTGGAGTACCTTTTGGCATAGCTAAATATTTGCCTTCTCAACAACGGAGCCGCCACACACTTCAGCTTGGCCCATGGCACCTACTCAGCCATAGGTCTGTCCCTTTGCAGTCCGAGCTTACTTCCATACCTTACTTGGAGGGTACATGACGAACATTGCGGAAGCGACCATTTCTTTGTCATCCTGTCGCTCCCACAGTCACCACCTGCAGGCTGCCTGTCCCGATGGCCGGCTTACTCCTCGGCTGCTACAGTAACAGATCCGCTCCCGGACGACGTTGATTTGGCTGTTGACCATGTCTCTAGGGCCATTGTTTCCGCTGCTGAAGTCGCAGTCCCGAAATCTTCTGGGTTGCTTCGTCGTATGTTGGTACTCTGGTGGACACAGGAAATTGCTGAGGCCATCAGGGACCGTCGTGGGGCTCTCCAGCGCCATCGCTGTCATCCTTCTTTGGAGCACCTGATTGCTTTTAAAAGGCTCTGTGCCCAAGCTCGTCGGCTGATACAACAAAGAAAGCGAGATATCTGGGAGAAGTATGTAGCCACTATTGGCTCTTGGGCCTCCACAACTAGGTGTGGAAGCAGGTTAGGGGCCTTTTTGGGCATCGTCGACTGGCAGTAATCCCCAGTCTTCACATTTGGGGTACTCTGTCCACAGACCCAGCTGCTATTGCGCAGTACATGGCAGAACATTGTGCTCGTAGCTCAACATCTGCACCTTACAGTGCGGACTTCCGCGCCCTCAAAGAGCGTGTTGAACAATGGCAGCTTTCCTTTCACATGCGCCACCAGGAAAAATACAACATGCTGTTCAGTGAGTGGGAGTTTGAGAGTGCCCTAGCTGCATGTCCTGACACCTCCCCAGGACCAGACAGTGTTCATAGCCAGTTCCTTCATCACCTCCATGCGTATTTTCAACAACAACTTCTCGCCCTGTACAATCATCTCTGGGTGAAAGGTGTTTTTCTGTCCCAGTGGCGGGATTGCATCAACATCCCGGTGATGAAACCTGGTGCCGATCCGCAGGTGGCCGAGAGCTACCGCCCAATAAGCTTCACCAACGTTCTGTGCAAGATCTTGGAAAGTATGGTGAGACGACGGCTCATGTGAATTCTTTAAGATCGGGGACTCCTTGCGCCCAACAAGGGGGCTTCCGCCATGGCCGCTCTGCAATAGATAATCTAGTGTCGTTGGAGTCGGCTACTGACACTGCTTTCACCAGGGGTGAGCACATGGTTGCGGTCTTCTACGATCTTCACAAGGCGTACAATACCACCTGGCGCCACCATATACTGGCTACGCTATATGACTGGGGCTTACGTCGTCCCCTACCGACGTTCATAAAGAACTTGCTCTCACTCCCTACTTTTCGGGTTAGGGTCGGTAACTCTCTCAGCTCTCGTCACATCCAAGAGAACGGTATCCCCCAGGGCTACGTTCTCAGTGTACCTCTAATTTTAGTTGCCATAAATGGCCTTTCGGCGGCTGTAGGATCATCGGTCTGTTCGTCCTTGTTTGCCGATGACTTTTGTTTGTATTACAGCTCTGCTACCATAGGTGTCGCTGAAAGACGTTTGCAAGGAGCCATTCAAAAGGCACAATCATGGACCTCAGTGCACGGCTTCACGTTCTCAGCATCCAAAACCCGAGTGATGCACTTTTGTCGTCGTCACGTCGTCCACCCTGACCCAGAACACTACCTTGCTAACGAAGAGCTTCATGTCACAGAAATGCATCGATTGCTCGGCATGCTGCTTGACAATCGACTAACGTGGGGGCCACATCTTCGTCAGTTGAAGCAAAAGTGCTGGCAGCATCTAAATATACTGTGCTGTCTCGGCCATACTGCCTGGGGAGCTGGCCATCAAACTCTTATGCACCTAATCCTATCACGCCTGGCTTATGGGAGCCTGGTGTATGACTCTGTGTCCCCTTCAGCATTGCGGATCTTGGATCCCGTTCTTCATAGCGGTGTTCGCCTCGCAACGGGTGTATTCCGCACCAGCCCTGGGCCAAGCCCTCTCGCTGAAGCTGGCATCCCTCCCCTGAGGTTTCACCAGCAACAGCTGTTAGCTTCATATGTCGGCCACGTTCATGCTATGCCTCATCATCCAAATCGCAGTCTTTTGTATCCAAACGCTGTCCTTCCTCCTCCACAACGTCGACCCAGATCAGGTCCTCGATTGTGGTCCATGTTCGTGGTCTCTTTTCCTCACTCGAGTCCCTACCTCTCCTGCCAATCTCATATCCCTCCTTGGTCCATTCCTCACCTACAGCTCCACCTGCAATTGTCCTCCGATCCAAAGGCGTCGGTTTCACCACATACACTATATCACCAGCTTTGGATAACCTTGGCACGTTCCCTGATGCAGAAGTCATATACACTGATGGCTCCCAGGTGGAAGGCAGAGTGGGTTACGCCTATGTTCATGGCGACCACATTGAACAACGCTCCCTGCTTCCTGGCTGTACCGTCTTTACGGTATAGCTGATCGCCATAATTCGTCCTCTAGATCACCTCCATACATATCCCAGGAAGTCATACGTCATATGCAGTGATTCCCTGATGGGCTTGCAAGCTGTCGACCAGTGTTTCCCCAAACACCATTTGTTGGGATCCATTCAAGACTCTGTGTTCAGTCTTGGCGAGTCTGGCCGTTCTGTGGCTTTCATATTGACCGCAGGCCACATCGGTATTCCAGGGAACGAACGAGCTGATCAGCTGGCCAAGCAGGCCATTGCCTCCTGGCATCTGGATATCGGTACCCCAGAAAGGGACATCCGCTTGGGTCTGCACTGCAAGATCTCCATGGCCTGTATTTCAGAATAGTCGACATTGAGCACGCCCAATAAGCTCCGTCCACCAAACCTCCAACAGCACCTTGGAAAACTTCACTTAGGCCTTCTCTAAGGGACTCGGTCGTACTCTGTCGCCTGCGTATAGGCCATACATGGCTCACACAAGGCCACCTCTTATGTCGAGAGGACCCGCCAAACTGCTGTGTGGTGCTCTTTTGACTGTGGTCCACATCTTGTTGGACTGTTCACTTTTAGCTGCATTGCGGCAGTCATATAACCTGCCTTCTGTGCTTCCTTCGCTTTCAGCTGATGACGCCTCTATGGTTGACAGTGTTTTAGGTTTTATTCGTGCAGCTGGTTTTTATCATACGATTTAATGGTGGGTCCCTAAGCCTGATCTTTTGGGCGCCCACCACTGAAACAGTTTTAATCTGTTGTTCCTTTTGTCTTGTCAGTTCTATTCCCAACTGGCAGTTTTAGTGCATATAGGATGACTGGCTCATCCATTATTATCCTAGTGATCAGCCATGATATTCTGCTGTCCAGTTTTTTTTAACTTAGTTCCTGACTTGGAGTTTTTACCTATGTTTCTTTTGTGTAGTTTGTGTTTTTTGTCATTTGGTCTCTTTTGTGTGTCTCCATTCTCGTTGTCTGTTTTTAGCCTCCGACAGTGAGCTCTTATCTAGGAACAGGGGACTGATGACCTAGATTTTTAGTCCCTTTAAAACAACAACAGCAACACGTTCCTCAGGGTGCCAATGGCGGAAGATAGTGCTGTGGTGGTCGCCTGAAGTCGCTGAGGCCATTAAGGACCTCAGGCAGGCCTTATAGTGATACAAGAGGCGTCAATTTCTGGAGCACCTCATCAGTTTTAAACAGCTCCGCGCTCATGCCTGCCGCCTTATTAAAAGACGGAAACAGGAATGTTGGGAGAGGTATGTCTCCACTATTGGGTCAGGTACCTCGAACTCACAGGTCTGGAGCAGAATCAGTAGCCTAAAGGGATACCACATGCCAGGTTCATGATTGGCGCTATATTTATAGACCCTGACACACTTGCTGAGGTATTTGCTGAGCATTACGCTCAGGCCTCTGCTGCACAGAATTACTCAGTAGCCTTCTGTACAATAAAGGAACGGGTACAATGTCAGCCCTTATATTTTACCTCCCGCCGCACTGAGACATATTCCGTGAGTGAGAGAGTCTCAGTGCTCTTGCACAATGGCTCATGGGCCTGGTAGCATCAATAGTCAAATGCTGACACACCTCTCAACGGAGAGATAGCGTAATCTTCTTGCCCGTGGCTTAGAGTTTTCTGTCGACAAGATCAGTGTTAGGCACTTCTGCATCTTACGGTTCACCCCCAGCCCAAACGTCATCTTGACAACCACTTATTACAGGTAGTGGAAACTCCCTGATTTTTAGAACTTGTCTTTGACGCCCAGCTGTTATGACTCTCCCACGTTCGTGAGCTGAAAAAGGAGTGCTGACGCCATCTTAACATTTTTCGCCAACCTTTTCGTACTTATTGGAGTGCTGTTCGCTCCACACTGTTGCAGCTTTATAAAGCTCTGGAGCAGTCCCTTATGGATTTTGGATGCCTTGCATGTGGTTCTGCATCACCTTCACATTGCGGTTGCTGGACCACATTCACCACTGTGGGGTTCGCATTGCGACAGGTGCCTTCCATACCAGCCTCATGAACAGCTTACTTGTGGAGACCAGGGTCCCACCTTTGTAGGTCCGCCGCCAACAACTGTTCGCAGCTAATGCAGTCCATGTGCATAACTCGCCACGCCACCCAAACCATCGTCTCCTTTTCTCTGATGTGGTTATCCATCCCCAACAACGACGTACCAGGTCAGGTTGTACGATTGATTTTCGAGTCCAGTTCTTTCCATCGCAACTTGTGTCTTACCGTTCCATCTTCGTATCGGGGCCTCCCATGTACACCTCAATGGTGCCTGCTGAAGCCGCACACTTTTCTGGACTTGGTCCACGCGCCCAAAGACTCAGTTCCCCCTGAGACTCTCCATCGTTTGTTCTTTGCTGTCATTGTTGCAGTCCCTGGATATGACCTGGTCTGCATGGATGGTTCACTGGTTAAAGGCCACATTGGCTTTGCATACGTTCATGGCGACCATATTAAAAAGCACTCTCTGCCAGATGTTGCAATGTTTATACTGCAGAGCTGGTGGCCATTTTCCGGGCACATCTGATCCTGCTCCGGTGAGTCCTCCCATATATGTGATGACTCGCTCAGCCGCCTTCAAGCTCTGGACCAGTGCTGCCCACGTTCTCCCCTGATCATAGGTATACAGGAAACCCTGTCTGACCTTGACCGTTCCAGTCGATCAATGGTGTTCATCTGGTCTCTGGGTCACGTCTGTATCCCTGGCAATGAAATCAGGCTGTCGATGATTCTATTTTGGAGATTAGCCTTCCGTCTTCAGATCTGCGATCCGTGTTGCACTGTCGGGTTTATGAGCTTCGGAATACTGAGTGGCGTACACTGACCATGCCCAACAAACTACAGGCTGTAAAGGAGACCATGGCTGTGTGACGTCTCACTGGGTCTCTGTAGTACTGTGTCGGTTCTGCATTGGCCATACTCGGCTCTCAAATTGCCATCTTCTCCGTGGTGAGGACCCACCCCGGTTTCGCTGTGCCTCCCACTTGACGTTAGCCCACAACTTGTCGGACCTACCTATTGTAGTCGCCTTGCGGGGGTGTTTGATGATGACACTATAGCTGATTCATTATTAAGCCTTATTCATGCCAGATGGTTTAATAACTCTCTTTAAACTTCGTTTGACGGTCTGTGTTCCTCTTGTTTTGTATCTTCTGACTGGAGGTTTCCATGTGTTGCAGCTTGGTTGGCCCTTACTCTTTTCAATCTCATGGTCGTACAACCACAGCTTTCGGTTTTGTTTTATTTCTTTTCCTTGTTGGGTGTTTCTGTATGGTCTTCTTATTTAGTATTGTTTCTTATCGACTTTGTTGACATGTTACAGACTCAGTGGGATTTTCCTAACCCTTTATTATTTTAGTCTCTGGGCTCTTTCTTCCATGTGCTGTCCGGTGATGTAATGGGGGACTGATGACCTTTGTAGTTTTGCCAACGTAAAATAATAAACCAACCAACCAACCAACGAAACTATCGGTGATGACTATGCCACCTAAGATGGTCCTGTTTTGATACGGTTCGTGATTCGCCACTAGTGTCTGGGGAGTGTGAAACCTTGCACTCGCAAGGAGGAGTTTTCAGCCAAATGACCTTTGAACTCACGATTTTTCCCACTAAGGTTTCTATGCTTCGTTAATGTTGAAGTTGTGGACATCAAGATGTTTTGCAGTACACCAATGTTCTTTTGTCGACTACAAGCGCCAGTGTTCAGCTATAAACAGATCATTGTGCATGGGTAGCTGAGGGTTCATCCGAATGTTTCGCCTCATCTTGACCAGAGCATCTAATCTTCTTAGAGCTGTAGGTTGGATATTACTTGACAGGTTACATACGGCAACTTAAACTGCATGGCTACCAGTCATAAGTGGCATTGTCTGGTTGAGTTGCACATATTTCTTCCTAGAGTGAACATTATTCATTCAAGTTGAACAACAGTACTCAGCGACAGTGTATGACAGTGCCAAATCAGTTGATCTTGGGTTTTAACACAGCAGTCCCAAGAAGGTACCAGTAAGCTTCTGAATGATATTATTACGTGTCTTAACTTCCGCGGCCACATTGGATAAATGTTCTCGGAAAGTTAGGGACCTCTCGAGTGTTATTCCAAAGAACTTTGGTGTGCTGCTATAATGCAAGGTTTGTCCTAACAATTTACGTGAACCATAATATAACAAATTATCGAGTAGTGTCAGTGATCGGCGAAAACAATCTAACATGGTTGAATAATGTCACCCTTCATCATTTTCTGTATCTCTTAATGTATTATTCGACATTCTACTGCCGACACTTGATTTGCTCTCTGGCTGAGTGGCTGATGACTTGCTCTTCACTTGTGGACTGAAACACTCAGGTTGTTGTTGTTTTAAGGGGATCAAACATCTAGGTCATCAGTCCCCTGTTCCTAGATAAGAGCTCACTGCCAGAGGCGAAAAATAGACAACGAGAATGGAGACACACAAAAGGGGCCGACGGACAATGAACAGTTAACTGACTACATGAAGGAAAGACACATAGGTAAAAACCAAGTCAGGGGCTAAGTTGAAAACTGGACAGCAGAATATCATGGCTGGCTGATAACAAAGATAAAGCAGGATGAGCCAGCCATGCTGCACACACTAAAGAACCCTAGGTATTTCATAAGTGTCTTAAAAGGTCTTTAAAAGTGCTGGATAGATGGGAACCTGAGATATCAGGCTACAGCACCCACCACTAGACGGAATTGTATAAAACCAGCTGCGCGAATAAAACTCAAAACCGAGTTTGTCATGGAGGCGTCATCGTCTAAAACTAAGGTTAGGGCGTCTGGGACCTTAAAAGATTGCCGAAAGTTGGCTAAAAGTGGACAGTCCATCAGTAGATGGACTACTGTCAGCGCTACTCCACACCGACACACAGACGGGCTTTATGGCGAAGGAGATAGCCGTGGGTCAGCCTTGTATGCCCTATGCGGAAGCGGCAGAGGACAACTGATTCACGATGTATGGGCTCCCGTGAAGATTTCCACAGTACCGTGGATGGCTTGACTGTGCAAAGCTTATTATGTGCACCTGTGGTAGCCCATTAAGTGCTCCAATCCTCATGTACCTTCCGATGGAAAGCCAACTTGAGGTCCGATTACATAACGCTTATCTCCAGAGGTGTTGCTGTAGTGGCCTGCTTGGCCAACCAATTGACTCGTTCAATCCCCAGTATGCCGATATTGCCAGGAATCAACAGAAAGACCAAAGAACGACCAGATTTGTGAAGAGAGAAAACAGTGTCTTGGATGGATTGCTCTAATGGGTTGTGAGGAAAACACTGTTAGATTGCCTACAAGCCACTCAGGGAGTCACTACAGATGAAATATGCCGGCCGCGGTGGCCGAGGGGACTGAGGCGCTCCAGTCACGGTCTGCACGGCCACTACGGTCGGAGGTTCGAATCCCCCCTCGGGCATGGATATTTGTGCCGTCCTAGTTCGTAAGTAGTTCATAAGTAGTTTGTAAGTTTAGGGACTGATGACCCGATTGTTAAGTCCCATAAGCTTAACAAACATGTAATGTAATAAGATGAAATATGACCCCATGGGGAAGGCTCGGAGATTGTATCGAGCCTTTAGAATGGCGACCAGCTCTGAGGTAAATACACTACTTTCACGAGGTAATGAATGCTGTTCGACACGGTCACTATGGAGACTGCATACCAAGCACGACCATCTACTAGGGAACCATCAGTATAAACGGCTTTGGTGCCACAGAACGAATCAAGGAGTTGCAGGATCTGGCGACACAGTTGTGATGGAGAAACGGAGCCTTCGACGCAAGGGACAGATCCAGACAAAGCTACAAGCGAGGGATGGACCAAGGAGAGGTTGGATAGGAATATTGGGAAGTGGCAGGGAGTGGATGGGATTGAAGGAACGATAGGAGAGAACAAACACGGACTGCTGTCGTAACCCAATCTGGGCCATCTTGGAGGGATGGGGAGTGTAGCGTCTGGAAAAAGAAGCCAATGGTTCAGGTGGTGTGGCGAGGCCTGAAAATGGGCAACATATGATGCCAACAGGTGTTGCTGGTGGAACCTTAGGGGAAGGACTCCAGCATCCAGCATCAACTGGGACGCTTGTCAGAGGACTCATGCGAAAAGCCCCTGTCGCCAAACGGACACCACAATGAAGAACTGGATCCAACGCCAGCAGTGCTGCAATGCAGCCGTATCATAAAATATATATCCGTAATCGAGGCGAGACTGGATGAGGGCCTGATAGAGTCACCAGAGCGTTGGACGTGCAGCTCCCAAAACAGTGTGGCTTCGACAAAGTAGGATGTTTAGGTGCCGCCACCACTTTTATTTGAGCTGTCGGAGATGCGGCACCCAAGTAAGACGGTCATCAAACAATATCCCTAAGAATCGGTGTGTCTCTTCAACATGCAGCAAGTCATCAGCTAAATAAATTTCGGGTTCCGAGAGTACCGCCCGACGTCGACAGAAATGCATGACACAGGTTTTTGAAGCAGAAAATTGGAAATCATGGGCAAACGCCCATGACTGCGCTTTTCGAATAGCTATCTGCAATAGCCGTTCAGCAACGCTGATGCTGGCGGAGGTAAAATACATGTAGAAGTCATCGGCATACAAGGAGGTAGAAACTGATGACCCAACAGCCGCAACAAGACCATTAATTGCGACTAAAAACAGATGGTCACTAAGAAGGGAAGACTGTGGGACACCGTTTGCTTGATAATGAAGTGAGCTGAGACAGATACCGACTCGAACACGAAAAGAACACAGCGCGAGGAAGTTCTGTATGAATATGAGAGGTAGACACCGTAAGCCCCAGTCGTATAACATAGACAGTATATGGTGGTGCCAGGTGGTGTCGTATGCCTTCTGCAGATCAAAGAAGGCGGCAACCAGATGTTCGTGGCGAGTAAAGGCTGTACGGATGGCAGACTCCAGCGACACGAGATTATCGATAGCGGAGCGGCCGTGACGGAACCCACCTTGTTGTGAGGCCAAGAGTCCCCATCCTAGAGTATCGACATAAGCTTCCGACTCACCATACATTCGAGGAGCTTTTAAGGAACTTTGGTAAGGCTGATCGGTCGGTAACTGTCAGGCACCTGCGGATCCGCCCCAGGATTCATCACCGGGATGATGACGCTGTCTCGCCATTGAGATGGGAAAACACCCTCAAACAGAGACGATTAAGCAGGGCAAGATGCTGGTGCTTAGAGTCCGCTGAGGGGTGTCATAGAAACTCGTTGTGAATGCAATCAGGTCCATGGGACACATCTGGGCATGCAGCAAGGGCACTTTCAAACTTCCACTTAGTAAAAGGAATGTTGTATTTTTCCCAATGTCGCGCTTGATGAGAGAACTGATTTCGCTCCATGCGCCCTTTGAGGGCGCGAAAATCCGCAACATAAGCAGCAGTCGCTGAGGTGCAAGCATAGTGGTATGCCAAGTGCTCAGCTATGGTGAGAGGGTAAGTGCAGATTATACCCTGAATGCTGAGACACGGGATTTCCGCCGGTGGGCAGTGCCCAAAGAGGCGTGGAACTTGCGACCATACCCATGAAGGACATGTGCGGAAACCAATGGAGGCAACGAACAGCTCCCAGGAGGCCCTCCTGCGTTGTTGGATCAGTTGCCGCCCCTGTGCCCGAAGACGCTTGAAGGCGATAAGATGATCTACGGAAGGGTGGCGTCGGTGGCTCTGGGGTGCTCGCCGGTCTCAGCAATCTCAGGTGTCCACCAGGGCACCAACTTAACGGTGGGGTGATGTGAGTGAGGTGGGAATAGTTTTCACAGCAACAGAAATAATGGCCTCTGTGACCTGCTGAACAGCGGCATCAGCCAGAAGGGGAGAGGTAATCTCAGCAGCGATGGAATAAGCTGGCCAGTCTGTCCTATGGAGGGACCAGCGAGGCAGACGGTCAGCAGACGGACACTGTGTGAGCGACAGGAAGATCGGAAAATGGTCGCTGCCACAGGTCGTTGTGGACCCTCCAGGTGAGATGTGGAAGCAGGCTTGGGCTGCAGACAGACACGTGTATGGACGAATATGTTCCATGGGTTATGCTAAAACGTGTAGGAGCACCGGTGTTGAGGAGGCTGCCTCAGTAGAGTCTCAACGTCTCTACCCCACGCCGAGGTCAGTGAGACATCCCACAGAGTATGGTGGGCGTTGAAATCCCCAAAAGAAGAGAGGGAGGGGGAAGTTGGGCGACCAAAACAGCGAGGTCGACAGGAGAAACTTCCTAATGTGGTGGAAGGTAGACTGAACATATAGTAAAATCTTGCACTGCCCAGAGACGAACAGCAACCGCCTCTAGAAATGTTTGATGATGCATGGCAGCACTTGGGACAGCGGACAGGACATAGATGCAGACACCATCGGAAACTCTGTCATAGGAGGAACGACTTTTAAAATAGCACCGGTAGGCTCGAAGGCCAGGAATCCGCATTGCTGAAAACCAGATTTCCTAGAGAGCAATGCAGAGAGCAGGTGTTAAGGTTAAAAGTTGTGGTAGCTCAGCCAGGTGGGGGAAAAAGGAGCCGCAGTTCCACTGGAGGATTACGTTTTCTCCATGCTGTATCGCCATGATGAAGGAAAGAAGAAGATTATTCCATTGGAACATTATCTATCATCTTCTCTGAATCCACAGAACTTCCCTCAGGGGCTCAGCATTAATTTGCTGAGTATGGGCTAGGCAAACCTGGGGTCCTGAGTCGTGGGCTGTGTCGCGCCAACAGTCCGCTATACCATAAGCTCTGTGCATGCTTCAACGATCATTGTCCGGCGTGATGGTGGAACATTGTACGTTTCAAAGCCCGGGGATGTTGGCTTAATCGCCTGGGTCGCGAGGACGGAACAAACCTCTATAAAAAACCACTCAATCTCAAGGTGTGCTATGTGCCGAGGAGATGCATGGCTGTTGAGGTTGAACAGTCGCTAGCGAGCAAGCTCTGAGGACCCTACGTCACCTCAGTTGTATAAGGTTCACACAAGCAAGTGGGGCCCTTCCTGGGTGGACGTATAGTTCCCTAGCTGCTTGTGCGGCCAGGATGAAAGGAGCAATTAATAGCCTGGGCGGTCGCAAAAACGCCGTCTCTAAGAGAGAAAAAAGTGAATTCAGTGCTGTACGGTATGACCCCCAATCGTTTCCTTCCATCGCTACTCCATGGGAGGAACGACGGTCTAAGGAAAGGGCTGAGACTTACTCCCATAGATATCTTGTATGTAGTAGAGCAGATGCGGAATCGTTAAAGACCACTAAATCTCTTTTCTTTGTACATAACTTAGAAGACAAGTATGGTGAAGTGGCAGGTATGTCGAAGATGAGAAGCGGTGCAGTCCTCATTGAAGCAGTATCCCCTGCACAGTCACAGCAGCTTCTGGCCCTTCGTGGCTATCGGGGTTATTTTAAAAACCGTGTGGACTTTGACAGGGTCTCTGGAGGTGAGTGTGTGTGTGTCTACGTCCTTGCTACTGTCCCCAGTGCCCCCGTGCCTCTCCGCACTACCCTAGAGGCAGTGGCTGTCAGGAAAGGAGCGCTAGTAGACATCACTGTCTGCTCTCTTTACCTACCCCCAGATGAGGTACTTTCTCCTGCTGACCTCTCTGCCTTGGTCGTGCAACTTCCCTCTCCATTCCTCTTATTGGGGGACTTCAATGGACTTCAATTCCCACCAGACTTCGGCGCGTAGTAGGGAAAGTCAAGCTTTACTGGCGCAGCAGGGTGTGTGCCTTTTGAATACTGCACATCTTAGTTGGAGTGTCCACAACGAACTTTGCGGTAGTGATCACTACCCTGTCATTTTGTCGCACTTGCATTGTCAACCTGCAGGTCGCCCGCCCAGGTGGTATCTCCATCGAGCTGATTGGCAGGGTTACACCTCGGCCGCTGTGGTCCCTGCTTTGCTACTAGCCGACACGGATATGGCGGTTCAACAGATCACTACTGTCATAGTTTCTGCCACCGAGGCTGATTTTCCGGCAAGACTGTACCCTGGTGGACGCTGGAGATTGCTGAGGCCATCCGAGACCGTCACAGAGCTCTGCAATGCCACCGGCGTCATCTCACATTGGACAATTTAATTGCCTTTAAAGGCTATGGGCCCGTGCCCCACGACTCATTCGACGAAGCAAGCAGGACTGTTAGGAGAGGTACGTCGCCTCCATTGGCTCTCGAGCCTCCCCTTCTTGCGTCTGATCTCAAGTACGGCGCCTTTTCGGTACCGACCACCGGCGGGAATCCTATATCCGAACATCGAGGGCACCCTCTGTACTGACCTGGCTGTTACAGCTTAGTGTATGGCAGAGCATTATGCATGTTGCTCTCCGATAGCAACTATAGTGCGTTCTTCCGCTCCCCCAAACAGGGAGTAGAGCGGACTCGTTATCTTTCTGTACGCGCCGCCAGGAACTGTACAATGCTCCGTTTTCAGAGTGGGAGTTCCAAACTGCTCTCAATGCATGGCCTGATACCTCCCCAGGACCAGACCGCATACACTGCCAGTTCGTTCGTCACCTGTCAGCGGAGTTTCAAACCAAATTGCTCACCTTTATTAATAGAGTCTGGGCAGTGGGTTATTTCCCATCCTACTGCAGGGATAGTATCATTGTTCCCGTGATGAAACCAGGCGTATATCCACTGCAGTTGATAGTTACCGCCTCATCAGTTGAACTAATGTACCGTGTAAGTTGCTTGAGTGCATGGTGAGTCGCCGGCTTATGTGGACACTTGAGATCGACGTCTCCTGGCCCCACAACAGGGGGGTTTCTGTCAGGGTCGCTCCAGTTTTGAGTCTGCCATCCGTACAACCATCTCTAGGTGTGAGCACCTAGTTGCGGCCTTTTTTGACTTCCGGAAGGCATATGACACTACCTGATGCCATCACATTCTTGCGACATTATACGACTAGGGCTTATGGGGTCCACTTCCCACCTTCTTCAGTTGAAGCAGAAGTGCTGGAGGCATTTAAATATACTGCTATGTCTCAGCCACACTACCTGGGCAGCTGGCCGTCAAACTCTCAAGCACCTCTACAAGGCTCTAATCCAATCATGCCTGGATTATAGGAGCTAGGTGTATGACTCTGCCGCACCTTCCCAATTGCGGATCTTGGATCCGATTCTTCATGATGGTGTACGTTTAGCGACAGGGGCTGTCCACACCAGGCTTGTGCCAAGTCTCCTCGCTGAAGCCTGCATCCCTCCCTTGAGGTACCGCCAGCAACAGTTGGTGGTTTCATACATTGCCCACGTCCACGCTACATCCCACCATCCCAATCGCTTGCTTTTGTTTCCAAATACTGCGCTTTCCTCTCCACAATGCCGACTCAGATCGGGTCATCCGATCGCGGTACGTGTTTTTGATCTCCTTTCCTCACTCGAGTCCCTACCTCTCCCTATCGCATTCTCCTGACACTCCCATATCCCTCCTTGGTCCATCCATCGCCTACAGCTCCACCTATACTTGTCCTGCGACCCAAAGGCGTCGATTTCAATGCACATACTTCATCACCAGTTTCTTTACATACTTGGCGCTTTCTCTGATGCAGAAGTACTATATACTGATGGCTCCCAGATAGATGGCAGAGTGAAATACACCTACGTGCATGGCGACGACATGGAACAACCCTCCTTGCCCCAAGGCTGCACTGTCATTACGACAGAGCTGATCGCAATAGTTCGAGCTCTCGACCACTGCTGTGCATGCCCCAGGAAGTCGTATGTCATATGCAGTGACTCCCTGAGTGGCTTGCAAGCTCCTGACCAGTGTTTCCCCAAACACCACTCGGTGCAGGCCATCCAAGACTCCGTGTTCACTTTTGTCAAGTCCGGCCATTCTGTGGCCTTCATCTGGACCCCAGGCCACATTGGCATTCAGGGAAACGAATGTGCTGATCAGCCGGCATCTGGAAATCGGTACCCCAGAAAGGGATATCTGATTGGGTCTACACTACAAGCTCTCCATCTCCATCTCCTGGAGCTGCGAATTGTCAACGTTGAGCACGCCAAATAAGCTCCATGCGATTAAACCCTCAACAGCAACTTGGAAGACCTCCCTCAGGCCTTCTCGAAGGGACTCGGTCATCCTCTGTCGCCTGCATATATGCCATACATGGCTAAAGCACGGCCACCTCTTACGACGTGAGGAGCCACCAGACTGCCGTTGTGGCGCTCTGTTGACTGTGGTCAACATCTTCTTGGACTGTCCGCTGTAAGCTGCATTGAGAGAGTCTTTTGCCCTGCCTTCTGCGCTTCCTTCGATTTTAGCCGACGATGCCTCTATAGTTAACCGTGTTTTAGGTTTTATTCGCACAGCTGGTTTTTATCATATGATTTAATGGTGGCTCCCCAAGCTTGATCTTTCTGGCACCCGCCATTCAAACAGTTTTAATTTGTTGTCACTTTCGTCTCACTAGTCATATTTTGATTGGCAGTTTTACTATGTGCCGAGTCACTGGCACATCCATTATTATCCTTATGATCAGCCAGCCACAATCTTATGCTGTGATGTGTTAGCAACATTGTTTATTTGATCCACATCTTTTATGGTTTTCATTTTTATTCTGCCATTTTAGCACTCCTTGTCCCTTCATCATCCTGTTCAATGGGCTATGAAGTTCCTGTTTTCCAACGGTTAACTACATGATGTGAACTCTTCGCTAGGAATGGGGGACTGAAAACCCAGTCGTTTAGCCTCCCTTTATAAAGCCCCCAGCAGCAACAACCACAGAACCAGAGACCGTATGGTCCGGTGAATTGGTTATCGCGAGATCCGCAGGAGATGCGAGGATCTCGACTTCATCCTCAGAAGCTGAGGATGTTGGTGACAGTGGCTTTGCAGCCACCATAGTTTCCTTCTTTTTCGGTTTTTCTTTTTAGCCTCTCGCTGGCCTTTAGGTTTTAAGGCCTGGGAGGGCTTCTCAGAGGTGACTAAGGGCAAGAGGCCCTTCGACCAGCATCATGGGGATGCTGCAGCAATTTGCTGCTGCGATCCTCATTACCACACAGAGAAGCATCGGAAGGGAGTGTCCCGAATGACCCTTTCCGGGCGATAGGAGCTGGGGAAGGCTTTGCTTCTCTGGCTTTGGTGTGGGGACTGATGGCACCAGTGTTTGGGGGGGGGGTCGTTGCTCACAAGGTGAAAAGAGTGGGAGCAACTGAGGAGGAGGTGCCCCCAATTGGCAAGGGGCCAGGAGCAGTCGAACGGGCCTGGGAGCCCATTGGCGTTTCTTGCGCAGATTTTGATGGAGGAGCACCAAAGGATAGCAGTAAGGCTGCTGTGGCATAGGAAGTAGCCATGTTCACTGGGTGTAGCTTCATAAATTGGGGCGTTGCTTCTGAGTATGTCAGACAGTCCCGAGTCTCATATTGCGTTCTTGCTGTAGAACCGTGCACATAGGTGAGCAAGGAGAGTAATTCTGGCCGCAGTTGACACATACTGGAGGGGGCGTGCAAGGGACGTTCGGATGAACCGCACATCCACACTCCCAACATGTAGGGTTGGCATCTCATCGGGAGCTCATATGCCCAAATCTCCATCACTTAAAACAGCGCATAGGAAGAGGAACACAGGGGTTTACGTCGCACCGTTAGATCATCACCTTGACTATCTCAGGCAATGAATCGGCCTCGAAAGCCAAGATGAAGGCACCAATGGTGACCCCGTTGTCCTTCGGTCCCCTATGGACTCGGCAAATGAAATTTACTCCCGCCGTTCTAGGTTGGCACGCAATTCATCATCTGACTCTGACTGCAGCAACAGGTCTTTATGAAAGATGATGCCCTGTACCATATTTAAGGTATTGTGTGGCGTGATGGTAACGGAAACATCACCCAGATTGTCACAGGTAAGCAATGCCTGTGACTGTGCTCGGCATGACGTCGTTATTAAGACTGACTCAGTGCGCATCTTTGACATTCCTTCCACCTCACCAAATTCGTCCTCCAAGTTTTCGACAAAAAATAACGCCTTCCCCATCACTGCGGCTACATACCAGATATTTAGGGGCATACGCCTCACCCTGCTGTCGGGCCCGACGTCCCTCCCATGGCCAGGGAAGGGAACGTTTGGTAATCGTATTCCTGTGGCATTGTATTCGCTTCGACCTCTCTTAGAGACACCAGTTATACGTCCGGCAACGATATGGGATCTTTTCATGCTGTTCCCACGAGCAGCTAGGGATCTAAAGGTCCACCCAAGCAGAGCCCCGCTTTCCTGGGTAAGCCTTATACAACAGAGGTGCGGCAGGTTCCTTAGAGGTTGCTCGCTAGCGACTGTTCAACCTCAAGACATGCATATTCTCGGCACGTAACACACCTTGAGATTGAGGTTTTCTTTATAGAGGTTTGTACCGTCCTCGCGACTTGGGCGATTAAGCCATGATCCCCGGGCTCTGAAACGTACAACGTTCCACTATCCCGCCAAACGATGGTCGTTGAAGCACGCACAGAGCTTACGGTGTGGCGGACTGTTGGCGCGACGCAGTTCACAGCTTGGGACCCCGGGTTCGCCAAGCCCGTACTCAGCAATTTAATGCTGAGCCCCTGAGGTGAAACAGAGATCTCTTGGAAGAAGAGTGGAGTTTCTCCTGTTTGTCCGTTTTTAAGTCTAGCGGTAGTCATGCATAAAGTTCTTGCCTCGAAGTGGCAGGACTAATCTTGCCTGCAAACTTATCATAACGGACGTCTGTGACACTGTCGCTTTTCAGTTAATGGCTGATCACTACCAATGAACAAGCCACTTAGAAGTAGGTGGGGCTCTTTGCGGCGGGTAACTATCCGCAATTCCTAAGCCGCGCGGATTGGGAGTGTGGTCTAAGGCGTCATGCTATGGACTGGGCGGCCGTTCCCGCCGGAGGTTAGAGTCCTCCGTCTGGCACTGGTGTGTGTGTGTGTGTGTGTGTGTGTGTGTGTGTGTGTGTGTGTTGCCCTTAGTGTAAGTTAATTGATATAGTTTAAGTTTAGGGACTGAGGACTGCTGGCCGCAGTGGCCGAACAGTCTGCAGCGCGCCAGTCACATTCTGCACGGCCGCTATGGTGGGGGTTCGAATCCCCTCGGTGATGGATGTTTGTGTCATCTTCAGTATAAGGTAGTTCATAAGTAGTTTGTAAGATTAAGGACTCATGATCCCGCAGTTAAGTCCCTTAAGCATAACAAACATTTGAACATTTTTTTATTTTGGACTGAGGACCATAGCAGTTTGGTCCGATAGGTTTTCAAATAATTGATCATTTAAACAATTTCCGAAATCGTTTCATAAATGAGATTGGCACGAATTTTACTTACTCAAGTGATAAGCCCCTTTTACCTTCCACTAGGAGTTCCATGGGCTGATGTGTTGCAAGACACATGCCAGTTACCTTCGAAGCACTGACTGCAGGAATAACCACTTCATCCAGCACACGCACTAAGATACCTATCATCACCTGGTCTAATGAATAGTCTGAGCGCCCACAATCTATAATTCGTCGGAGAGCCTTTAAGAAGTCATATTAGAGTATGACACCATGAAATCTTCCTTCTAAACAGAGTAACTCAGAGTTTTATTTGATAGTTTATACAGTCACGAATAATGCATCGTCATGAAGGCTGTACATACCTCCATTAGTCACATTCAACTGTGTGTTTTTATTTTTGACAACTGTGGTATTTTGTGAGTGGAGATGATACTTTCTCGAAATAACCGAATATCATGGTCCGGTGTCCGCAAGAGCTTGTGCTGGTCGGCCATCCGTAACGATATTGATATAGTTTCCCTTGATTCTGGTGGTGACTGACGGCGGAGGATTTTGCTCTTAGGAGGCCTCGGCTGGGTGATCGGCTAGAACTCCTAAAAGGCGATGGAGACCTTGGTCGTCGTGTTGGGTAGCGACCTCTACAGCGCCAAGTTTGTGGCGATGGTGATGTAGGTCACCCTTGTAATAAATCCGCTTGTCCTTCTACTTCGCCGAGTGGTTGGAGTCAACTTAGGTCTGATTTTAGCCTACCCGCCGCTCCCACTAGTAGTACCATATGATACAGTCGTTCACAGTGAAAACATACCGGATGGTTGTTCCAAGTCCTCCAAACAACATTCTTCCTTGGGGAATAATTAGGTTTCTCAAGCTGTGTTGTAGGAGCGTAAACCCGCCTTGGCCTCGAATTTTTCACCGTTTTTGACACATCAGGACGGCAAAAGGATAAAGCTACCGTTTCTTCCAATTCCTCCCTTATTATCTATTGAAGTGTTTTTGTTATCGGATCGACTAACACTCTCAGACCCTTTTGAATTTCTTCTCTATTTCACGAATAACGTTTGCAAAATTGGTTTCTTCCTACGTATCAGTTATTGGTACGACTTTTGGATGTCGTTCAAATTTGTCACGCTTAATTCTTTTTTGATGCATCGTCTCAATGTATTGGCACAATTTTATGAAGTCGCCCATTAGTAGTGCTTCGTACATGTCCTCACTAACACGTTGTATAAGATATGAAATGTTCTCTTCTTCCATCTTTTAAGGTCTATTATATTACCAAACGGCGAGAGTCTTGATTTTATGCTTTTGTAGTCTCACCTTGACGCTGTGCTATGAATTTCAATTTCTCATCGATTTGGCATTCCTGTCTCTGTACATTCCTAAAATATCTATGCAGTTTCGTCTGGAATGCCACCCAGAGTGGTAGCTTTAGCTACTTATTTCCACACTATTGGTTGGCGTTTCCCTCCAAGTAGAAGTAGACATTAGCCAGACTGTGTCGTCACAGTTGTTGGATTTGAACATACGCTCGTATTTCTTTTCTTACTTGTTCGGATCTTGGCCAGAGAACACTAAAGGATGTTTGACGTGTTAGAAAACTGTAGATGTGTTGTTAGTCATTTCCTCTTCTACAGTCTCCGACGGCTTCCACTCATTATCCTATGGCTCGAACTCTACTTTCTCACTAAGTAAACGATGGCGCAGTCGTGGCCTGACAGGAGTCACTTTGCTGAGAAGGATATCTACGATCCCAAGTTAGCTGTACCCAACGTCTCCGGCAGAAAAATGTCACACAGTGGTGTCGTGGGACGTAGCTGACAGATTAACAAGCACTCGTTTAATCTAAGCGATGCTTTATTAGCACTTGCCACATACGTACAAGACTATATAAGATACTGACTCTGGTCGGAGGCGTGGGCAGTATATGTACACTAACAGAAACTTCTGGAACATTGTCTCAACACATCTAAAAAGTACTAGAATGTTTATATTCAAATTAAAATGTACATTCTGGGTAGGTTTTGAATCCAGGACCCCTTTGCTTCACATCCAACACTTAATCCGATACTCCACTGATCGAATGTCTTTCAGCGATTTATTAACTACATTGCTCCTACCTTATAACAACACAGTGTTGATGTTCGAGTCTTCTTGCTGCGGGAACGAGTCGTCGGACCTGCTTACTTCAACGCCCCAATGGCTGGGCTCCTTCTGGCAGTGGACCTGGTTGAACGTGCATCAACAGTATCACCAAACGTGTGAGATACATCGAGTAGATCAGGTGTGAGTTCCTGTCGTCATGTCCTAGTTCATGAATCACAGGCAACGTATGAGTGACCAAGTAGTCCTAACAGTGCGGGTATCAGTTAATTTGGAATAAGAATGGACGTCTTGGACATATTCTGAGTCGTGGCCACCTTTGTGCTCGGATGGCAAAAACTACCAAATCCACCGATTAGTCACTCAAGCATTAGGGGTAAAACTCAGTGGTATTCTGGGCAAGTAAGACCAGCAACCTGATTGCCAGGTACTGCGATCTCATGCTGGCAACAATCAGAGCAAAATGCCTCGTCCTTTCGAGGTAATGAAGCACCACCTCTAACTGACAGACCAGGGACTCGTCAGACATCACTTGGCTAACAATATTGAATGAAAAGGGGATCCATTAACATCAACGGGGGTTACACTGGCAGTCTGCAAGTGAGGTGGGGTTAGATATTTTAGCTGTTAGTGACGTTCAGGTATCGCAAGAGAAAGAAGACGAAGTGGGAGAATGGATCTAGTTGTCAGGTGTAATGGCAGGAAGAGCACAGTGAGGTGTAGGGATTTACATCTGGAAAACAATTCAACCATGTGTAATTGCAATAACGTATGTAAACGAATTATCGAGGTAGATAGATTTGGCAGTCTCCAGGAAGAGAATTAGGATTGTGTCAGTGTATTCGCCTTGTGAAGGACCGGATCAAGATGAGATCAGCAAATTTTATGACACACTCAACGATGTAGTCGTTAGAGTAAAGGACAAGAAGAGTGTTTCGCTCATGAGTGACTACAGTGCCAGGATATGAAATTGAACAGAAGGGTACGAAAATGTTATGAGTAAGTTTGGAGAGGATATGGAGGCCAACAGGAGTGGAAAACAGTTCTTGGATTTCTTTGCCAGTGTGAGCTTAATTATCACAGACTCCCTTTTCAAGAATATGAACATTCACCAGTATTCTTGGGATAGCAGAGGAAACAGATCTGTCATTGACTACGTAACAACAGATCAGAAATTCAGGCAGTCAGGGAGAATGTGTTTTCAGAGGATTGTTTGATAGCACTGTATTGTGAGGCCAAAACCTCAGAAAGCCAGGTCCATCTGTAGAAGGATAAGAGTAGAGAAGACACAAATACATAACAATTACCTCAGAAAGATACCAGCTAGTTGAATTGTAGTCATTTACAATCATTGAAAGAGGTATGGACAAGGTACAAGGACACCCTAGTAGAAGTGGTTAGAGAATGTTTTGCAACAGTAGTGTGTAAAGGCAGGAAGAAGCAGACAGCTTGGTGGAATGACACATTTATAGCAGCCTATGTAAGGAAAACAGAAGGCGTTTCAAAATTGGCTCCATACTATAAGGCAGACACAGAAAGTTATGTTGAAGAAAGAAAAGAGCCAAATAGCTAATGAAGAATTTAACCAGAAATCATGGTAAGACTTTTGAAACAGATTAGAAATTTTGGATCAAGTCGCGGGAAAACCATTCTGGAGCGTTATTAGCAGTTTTCGAAACGAGATGAAGAAGGTACTGACAGATATTTATTACAGGTCAGGAAAGTTGCTAGTGAATCCTGTGGATGCCTTGTGGGCAGATGGAGGGAATATTTTGAAGAGTTGCTCAGTTTATGTGAAATGTTCAGAGATGTATCAGATTTTGAGGTACAGTGGGATAGGAATAATAACAGCAACAGGATTACATTTGAGAAAGTGGAGAGGATGGTCAATAGATTGCTGTGCAAAAATGTAGCTGGGGTAAATGAAATTAAGTCGGAACTCATCAAATAAGGAGAAATATCAGG
This sequence comes from Locusta migratoria, assembly GCA_026315105.1. Taxonomy (NCBI): domain Eukaryota; kingdom Metazoa; phylum Arthropoda; class Insecta; order Orthoptera; family Acrididae; genus Locusta; species Locusta migratoria. Next base: position 664,304,513 of record CM048755.1, on the reverse strand, counting down.
TCCCAAATGGTCCCACAGGATAATTAAAACTGGAGTCGGGACAGGTTCCATCTGACTGGACGAAAGCAGTAATCACACCAATTTTCAATCGTGGAAAAAGGAGAGATTTTAACAGCTACAGATGTATCAATTTAATTAGCGTTGTGGAGAAAATATTCTCAGGTATTGTTGTAAGAGGACTGCGAGTATAAGTTGAAGACAAGTTGGATAACAATCAGTGTGGGTTTAGGCCCTTAGAGGTTGTCAAGACCAGACCTTTAACTTACGGCAGATAATGAAGAAGTGCTATGGGTGGAACAGGGAATTGTACCTATGTTTCATAGATCTAGAAAAAAACTTATGACTGTATTCGTAGGAGGAAACTATTGCCATTTCTATAAGATTATGGAATAGGAGACAAACTTCTGCAGGCAATTAAAGGTCTATACGTAGACTGTCAGGCAGCAGTTAGAGTTGACGGCAAATTGAGTTCATGGTTCACGGTGATTTCAGGAATAAGACAAGGCTGTAACAAGTCACCTCAGTTGTTCATAAAATTTATGGATCACACATTGAAAACAATAGACTGGCAGGGTGCGATTGAAACAGGTGAAAACAAACCAAGCAGTCTCCCATATGCAGACAACGTAGTTGTGATGGCAGATACGATTCAAAGGTTGGAGTCTAACATATCATAGTTAGATCAAAGATGTAAGGATAATGGTATGCAAATCAGCATCTCTAAAACGAAAGTAATGTCTGCAGAAAAGAGGTTTAAACAGATTGAGTGCCAAATAGGAGGAACAAAGTTAGAACAGGTGGACAATTTCAAGTGTTTAGGATGTATTTTCTCACAGGATGGTAGCATATTGAAAGAACAGGAATCAAGGTGCAGCAAAGCTAATGCAGTGAATGCACAGCTAAGATTTACTTTCTTCTGCAAGAAAGAAGTTAGCACCAAGACTGCCGACCGCGGTGGCCGAGGGGACTGAGGCGCTCCAGTCACGGTCTGCACGGCCACTACGGTCGGGGGTTCGAATCCCCCCTCGGGCATGGATATTTGTGCCGTCCTTAGTATAAGGTAGTAAATAATTAGTTTGTAAGTTTAGGGACTGATGACCCTGTAGTTAAGTCCCATAAGCTTAACAAACATTTGAACAGCACCAAGACTAAGTTAACAGTGTACTTAGACTAAGTTAACAGTGTACTTATTAATAAGGTTGAAAAGTTTCTGCATTAAAGTAGCAATGATGATTCCAAGTACTAATGTATGGGAACAATGGCAGAAGGGTATCCGTGATGAGGAAATCGAAGAAAAACTTGGAATAAACACCATAGATGAAGCAGGTAGAGCAAACGAGTTGAGATGATGGGGTGATGTTACACGCATGTGGAAAACAAGGTTACGTATGAGACTCATGGGTTCGACGGTAGAGGGTAAGAGGAGTTGAGGTAGACAAAGGAGGAAATACATAGATTCGTGAATGATTTTGAAGTAACAAGCCTAACGTCAGACAAGGAAATAATGTTAGCTTTGAATAGGGGATCATGGAAGAATTTTACTGGGGGTCTATGCTCCACACTGAACGGTGAAAAGCAAACCAGTCGATAATGACGACGATGATGATGAGTGGAAATGTATTTGTGTCTGCTGTAACTATTAGGGGACTACTGTCACCCTACACACAAACCAAGGAGACACACAGACACCCGAAACATAGTACCTGTACCACAGTTTCATCACCACAAAATATCACAACTAGATGATATTGAAAACAGTACTCTAAACAATGAGAAACAAAAGATATCAAGGCCTAAGTCCTAAATTCAATACCAGAGGCTTTAGCGGTTTAGCCCTTTCATAAGTTATGGACCGGCTGAGCTGGAGAAGTCGTTACTACACCGGATGACGGTTCGGGAGTAAGACAGATGATATCAGAGTACGTTTATCTTAATTTAGGTTTTCCGTAATTTTCCTAAATCGATTCTGACATACTGGTAGCGTTGCTTTGAAACCGCACGGACGATTTCGTTCCCCATTGTTGCAAGTATCGTCGCTTGTGTGGCGTCTCTAATAACATCGATATCGACAGAAATTCATATCTTACTCTTTCTACCTGCATTCCTCATTTCCTTCCTTTCTAGTTAATAACAATCCAAAATTTGCGAACATTACAAATGTCGTTCATACTTGAAAAAGAGACCTGCTCATTGTGACTGGTAAGAATGTTAAAAGAACGTGTGGAGAGAATTACCATTCAAAACACCAACAATCAGTTAACACAGAACTTCGGGTATATTCTACACGTGACTATAATGACATTGCTAGTGGCAAAGACTCTTCCCTTAGGGAATCCGCAAGGGCTTAAAGGTTACCATTTATATCTAACACAACTCACATGACTTACATACAAACAGTAGAATAGAATGGAGAGTAGCTGGAGGTCTGACTGGGCTGGTGTCTGCTTGTTGCTTTAGTAGATTTGATGGATATTACGTTGCACTTTCGTGATGCGGCACATGAAATACTTTTTTTTAATAATAAATTCAGTGGTAGGAATATGAAACAGACTCGTGAAGTGTACCACACACTCTAGGAGCACACAATACGTAGTTGCCAACGGTCGAGCATTCGAAAGAGCAAATGCACTGGTCAAAACAATTAGGGGAATAGTTGAGATATCGACAGAATGAACTAAAATGCTTCGACGTCTTTCTGTCGGTTCTACAGAGCGGAGACAATATTAAGACATCCGACATAGTAGTAATAACAGAAAGTTGCTGACGAGGGGGTGCGTGTTGGCTTGTGTTTACTCTACGTAACGATTTACACAAGCAGCTGGGTTCAGTTAATGTAGTGTGGTGTAGTGTGGTGCAACGTAACAGCAACGTGAGTTACCCGAAGCTATGACATGCAGAGCCATAGGAATGTTCCAAGAGGGACAGAGACAGAGGGAGGTGGCTACAGCTATTGGAGTGTTCCAAAGTGTAATTTCCAACACCTGGACGCCATTTCAGACAACAAGAACCGTTAGAAGAAGGTAAGGCCAATGTTGTCCACGGGAACACCCGCAAGAGATGACCATTATCTCCGATTAATAGCCCGTTGAGACAAGAGACTGAATGTATCTCAGATGCAGTGCACCCTCCAGGCATCAAAAGGACATACAATATCAACACAAACAGTCCTAAATAGCCTTCGGGAATGTAGCGAAGGCCTATAGTGTGTGTCCCACAGTAACCACGACACCGCTCAGCATGCAGAAACTGGGCGGAGGAAAATCAGAATTGGGGTCGTCAGGAATGGCGATCTGTTCACAGATGAGTCAAGATTTTGTGTTCAGCCGTACAATCGTCGTTCCCTCATGTGGAGAGAACGTGAAACTCGGAACAACCCTGCTTATGTGCTGGGAACATTACCATATCATGGTGGTGGACGAATGGTGAGGACAGGACTCAGAATTGGCGGACGTATGGACATGTATGTTGTTGAGAATAGGGTTTTGACTGCTCCGAGGTATAGAAACCAGATGTGCCCTACGTTGGTTCCATAAGAGATGGGTTCATTCTGGTGGACGATATCGGTCGTCCCCACAGAGCTGCACTGGTGGACAACATGCTTGAAGTTGAGGGGATTCAACGAAAGGCGTGTCCAGCTTATTCACTGGACTTAAACCCGACTGAGTTTGTCTAGGATGCACTTGGCAGATGCATTGCAGCACCTCTCACAACGTTTTAAGACCTGGGTATTGAACACATGGAAGACGGGGCAAATATCCCTCAAGAGCCGATAGGTAATCTCATACTGTCCATGCCAAGCAGGTGTGCAGCTGTACTGGCAGTCCAAGGTGTTCACACACCATAGCAGAAGGCAACGAGACTGACATTTTCACTATTATGGTAGCCCCATGGTGCCTCGCTCTAAGTAAACACCTTGTACACCTCAAGTAAAGAGTTGAAACAATAAAATATAGTTCAAAAAATGTTCAAATGTTTGTTAAGCTTATGGGACTTAACTACGGGGTCATCAGTCCCTAAACTTATAAACTACTTATGAACTACTTACAAACTAGGACGGCACAAATATCCATGCCCGAGGGGGGATTCGAACCCCCGACCGTAGTGTCCGTGCAGACCGTGACTGGAGCGCCTTAGTCTCCTCGGCCACCGCGGCCGGCAATAAAATATAGTACTGTATCACACACAAACATAATTGTAACCAATATCTGAATAAAATACGTTACCAAATTATGTTGTGTGTGCTATCTCACCTGATCCCCTAACTGTTTTGAGCAGTGCAGTAATCCTCGCAGTCACGAGCGGAGGCCGTAAAGTAAACGGCAACCCGACATTTCCCAAGTGCAAACCGAGAGAAGTTCTTGACACAGCTTAATGTCCAATTGTGGCAGTATATCATCAGGGGTGGATTCTTGTACACCAGCTTACATACAAGTGTCTCGTTCGTCCTACTTCCTCGCTTCCGTCACCAGACAGAGTTTATCTCAACCAAGGCACCTCAATACCGTAAGAGATTTGTTTCGAACAGCGCACAATTTGAAAAGCAAAAATTATAACGGTAAACTACGCGCCATTAGTTATAAAACATCCTTCCAGTTATGTCATAAACATAATACTTAACTGAAGTATGGACCTACAAGTAATTTAACGTATGAATAAACAACAGTCACCGCAAGATACTTACCGACCTACTTCCAGGCAACTAACTACATCATATAAACACACAAGATAATTCAAGACTCTAGCTGCTAGTGAGAACTGAAATTAATTGGTGGGAAAGTTGAAAATTTGTGCCCATTGCGGATTCCCTAATGATTTACTTCACTGCCCACTGGCAGCTAATACGGTAAATTTTTTTGTTTGTTGATTGATACCTGTTGCACGATCACAGATGGTGTTCGAATAAATGCTGCTTATTAGATTATCATGAGTGCGAACTGTAAGATTAAAATGCTTAGTGCCACAAATTTTTGAAACACAATATGTGTACCAGCACGTTTCGACCATCATCAAGACTATCAAAAGCTGTCGTTATATACTCTTCAAAGAAGATTTATCCCTTAAAAATTTGTAAGTACTATGACTAAGGGTTGCTAATAACAAAAGTCTAAAAACACGTAAGAATATGTGAAAGGGATTCTTCGTTCCTTTCTCGAATTTATTCGTACAATGAAACGCTCCACAACCCTTCAACATGTTTTTCACGTATACTGGAACGCGTATATACCATAGCCAATTACACTACTGGCCATTAAAATTGCTACACCAAGAAGATGACGTACTACAGACGCGACATTTAACCGACAGGAAGAAGATTCTGTGATATGCAAATGATTAGCTTTTCAGAGCATTCACACAATGTTGGCGCCGGTGGCGACACCTACAACGTGCTGACATGTGGAAAGTTTCCAACCGATTTCTCATACACAAACAGCAGTTGACCGGCGTTGCCTGGTGAAACGTTGTTGTGATGCCTCTTGTAAGGAGGGAAAATGCGTACCATCACGTTTTCGACTTTGATAAAGGTCGGATTGTATCCTATCGCCATTGCGGTTTATCCTATCGCGACATTGCTGCTCGCGTTGGTCGCGATCCAATGACTGTTAGTAGAATATGGAATAGGTGGGCTCAGGAGGGCAATACGGAATGCCTTCCTGGATCCCTACGACCTTGTATCAGTAGCAGTCGAGATGACAGGTATCTTGTCCGTATGGCTGTAACGGATCGTGCAGCCACGTCTCGATCCCTGAGTCGACAGATGGCTACGTTTGCAAGACAACAACCATCTGCACGAACAGTTCGACGACGTTTGCAACAGCATGGACTATCAGCTCGGAGACCATGGCTGCGATTACCCTCGACGCTGCATTACAGACAGGAGGACCTGCGATGGTGTACGAAACGACGAACCTGGGTGCACGAATGGCAAAACGTCATTTTTTCGGCATGAATACAGGTTCTGTTTACATCATCATGATGGTCGCATCCGTGTTTGGCGACATCGCGGTGAACGCACATAGGAAGCTTCTATTCGTCATCGCCATACTGGCGTATCACCCGGTGCCATGGTATGCGGTGCTATTGATTACATGTCTCGGTCATCTCTTGTTCGTATCGACGGCACTTTCAACAGTGGCCTTTACATTTCAGATGTGTTACGAGCTAGGCTCTACCCTTCATTCGATCCTTGCGAAACCCTACATTTCAGCAGGATAATGCACGACCGCATGTTTCAGATCCTGCACGGGCCTTTCTGGATACGGAAAATGGTGGACTGCTACTCTGGCCAGCACATTCTCTAGATCTCTCACCAATTGAAAGCGTCTGGTCAATGTTGGCCGTGCAACAGGCTCGTCACAATACGCCAGTAACTACTCTTGATGAACTGTGATATCGTGTTGAAACTGCATGGGCATCTGTACCTGTACATGCCATCCACGTTCTGTTTGACTCAATGCCCAGACGTATCAATGCCGTTATTACGGCCATAGGTGGCTGTTCAGGGTACTGATTTCTCAGGATCTAAGCATCCAAAATGCGTGAAAATGTAATCACATGTCACTTCTAGTATAATATATTTGTCCAATGAATACCCGTTCGTTATCTGGATTTCTTCTTGGTGTAGCAATTGTAATGGCCTGTAGTGTACTATAGGTAACTATAAAACAAATACACTGCGCATTCTCATTTCTGAATATGACGGTTTTTGTTAGGAATATGTTATATTAAGTAGTTTCTTTTCGATGATGTTGAGATATTCATTCATAGTAATCTGACCACTAGCGGTAATGATAGAAACAGTTGAATACGACGACATAGATGCCCAAATCATGACGGAACCTTCCCTCAGCTTGACTGTAGGAAGTAGTCATACCGTATCGAAAGTTCCTGTTGGGGTGTTTGAGTTATGAACCCGGTTGTTTGTAGGACGGAATGTAATAGATAATTCATCGGAACATACAACATGAAATATCCATGTTCTGTGATCGTAGCACAAATGCCAACGCAGGTTCGTGTTGGCTTTCGTTATTAACCGAAAACAAATGCTGCCTTTCCCATGAATGTTAAACTCCAGCCGTTCTGTTTTTATCGGAACAACATTAATGAAGTGAGGGTTCAGTTTTGCAATCGATTTAACATTGCTAGATTTATGTTGCTCGGCCACAGTTGTTCTTAATGCTGGTCAGTTATTGTCAGTTAAATCAAATGTTTCAAATGTTTGTATAACTTATGGGACTTAACTACGGGGTCATCAGTCCCTAAACTTACCAACTACTTATGAACTAGCTAACACTAAGGACGGCACAAATATCTATGCCCGAGGGGGGATTCGAACCCCCGACCGTAGTGGTCGTGCAGACCGTGACTGACGCGCCTCAGTCCCCTCGGCCACCGCGGCCGGCTATTGTCAGTTAACTTCGAGTTTCGTCCACTACTCCTCTCCTCCAGTGATGTTTTACCTTGACCTATGTACGCTGTCGTTAATGTAAAAAGTAAACAGCACCGCCCTTTCCGTCACAGACGCTGCCAATAACTGGGCACTTCCAAGTTGGCGTTGAGATCACACATTTCACCCACTATTTCTGTTGACCGTCGCAAACCAAAACGTACATTGAAATTAGGAAGTCAGGTGACATATCATGCACAATATACTCATGGTAACGTAATTCATTCAGCTATTGGTTACAACTGTAATAGCCACAGTGGAGTAGCCGAGCGGTCTAAAGCACCTCGCTTGCCGTGGAGGTTCGAGTCCTCCATGGGGCATGGGTGTGTGTGTTTGTCCGTAGGTTAGTTTACCTAGGTTTAAGTAGTTTGTAAGCTACGGGCTGCTGACCACGCAGTTTGGTCCGATAGATTTACAAACCAACACCTGTAATGTGTGTGTGTGTGTGTGTGTGTGTGTGTGTGTGTGTGTGTGTGTGTGTGTGTCTGTTACAGTAAAATATTTTTCTGTCTCATACCTTTGCTTGAGATTTCCATGGCGTGTGCTTATAGCGAGGCACTATAACAGGAAAAAAGTCATTCACGTTGCTCTCTGATATGATGTGTGATCACCTCAGACGGCTACTACAGTTGCACACCTGTGTGGAATAGACAGTATGGGGTTATCAATCAGCTCATGAGGGATATTTGGTCATTATTCTTGGATTGGATTGGATTGTTTTGTTTGGTTGGGATAGGGGGATTAACTACTGAGGTTATCAGTCTCCCCTGTGGGGAGGGGAAGGAGTGAGGATAGGAAAGGAGGGGAGGAGAAAAGGAAATGCAGTCCGCGAAGTAAAGAAGGAAGGAAGACTGCATTAGCTCGGGGCCCCGTGCTCGCCACGCACGTACTCACGAAAGAACCGTGAGAGCCCTGTGGGTTGGGGGGAGGGGCATTCTTCCATGAGTGGAATCCACCTCTGCATCCGTTATGTGAGGTGCTAGTCTGACTGCAGTGCCCTGTCAAGTCCATCCCAGTCATGATCAATCGGGTTTAAGTCCAGTGAACAAGTTGGCCACTCCATTTGTTCAATTCCCTCAGCTTCAAGCATGTCGACCACCAGTGCAGCACTGCGAGGACGAGCGTTAGCGTCCACTAAAAGGAACCAATCTCCTATGGCACAAGCGTAGGACACAACAAAAAGTCGAAGAATCTCGTCTCTATACCTCTAAGCAGTCAAAGCGCCATTATGAACGACATAGAGGTCCGTACGTTAGCAAATACTGAGTCCTGGCCACACCATTCGTCCACCACTATGATACGATGTTTCTTGCTAATAAGCAGGATTGTTAAGAGTTCCCCGTTCTCTACACACGAGAGAAAGACGATTGTGCGGCTGAACACAAAATCTTGACTCATATGTGAATATAACTCGGAGCAATTCGTTAAGACTTCAATTCCGATTTTCCTCCGCGCAGATTATGCAGGCTACATGGCGTCGTAGTTTTAATGGGACACATACCATAGGCCTCCGTGCCTAGAGGCCACATATCGGAAGGCGATTTCGGGTTGTTTGTGTTGATAATGCGCGTCCTGTTGCTGACTGGAGTGTGCGTTGCAGTTCAGTTGCAGTCAACGTCCTGTCTCGATGATCTGTTTACCGGAGGTTCCTGTAGCGTGAAATCGCGCTCAGGTCTTGGAAATTACATTTTTGAACCCTCCAATAACTGCAGTCACCTTCCCCGTGTCTGTCCCGCTTCCGACTCCCTATGGCTCTCCATACGATTGTATGGCGTAAGTCACATTGTTGTTAGATTGCACTGCCAGCTCACTACACTATCTGAACCCAACAGCTTGTGTAATTCGTTTGGTAGAGTAAACACAAGTAATCTCCAACCCCCCCCCCTACCCCTGCAGAAAGTTTCTGTTATTGCCCCTATCTCGGTAGCCGTAATGTTGTCTCCACTCCTCAGAACCGACAGAAAGACGTCAAAACATTCTAATTCATTCTGCCGATGACGGTACTTCAGAACGTAGATATCTAAACTGATCCCCTAATTTTTTGACCAGTGCATGATATACTGAAAAGTAACGTCCATGATTTGCTACGTCAGATGTGCCCTGCGGTCGCCACTCAGTGTTAACACGTGCTCACTGGTGGAAATGTTCAACAAGCTGTTGATGTGTTTCTATTATTTTGTCCATCCCCTGCATAACAGAGGCCAAATACCATCATATCAGAAGAAGAGTGATGTTATACTACTTTAAAAGAAATCATCTGCGAACTATCAGTTTTATACATTACGGGCGAAAAAAACTGAGACAAATTACGTTTGGAAGAGTAGAAAAAAGCTGGTGAGTGTTAGAGGAGATGAATTTGCGCTCGGGAAAAATTTAGGTACATGCGAGGCAACAATGACCTTTTGCTTTCTCTTAGAAGACAGGTTACCAATTGTAGACTTACAGACAGAGTTTAACAATGTTAGCCGGATTGCGCTCTTTGCAATTTTAAAAGTATCAGGAGTAAAATGATATGAAAAGTGATGTGTAAGGTACAAAACTGCTAGACCGCAGTTACAAGGGGCGACGGACGTGAAAGTGTAGCAGTATCTGATAAGCTATTCAGACAGGTTTTTACACTACCTCTTATTTTGTTCAGTCTGTACAATGGATAAGCTGTAAAGGAAAACAAGAAGAACCATTAAAGCAATAAAAAAGAAAAAAAGCAAGAACACCACGTCATGCAAACTTTTCCAAGGTAGCAGTCGAACATTTTCCAAGGCTGCAGCCGAACATTTTCCGTATCCATAAAGGCCCGTACAGGACTGCAACATGCGGTCGTGCATTATCCTGCTGAATTGACGGGTTTCGCAGGGATCGAATGAAGGGTAGAGCCACGGGTCCTAACACATATGAAATGTAACGGCCACTGTTGAAAGTGCCGTAGACGCGAACAAGAGGTGACCGAGACGTGTATTCAAAGGCACCCCATACCATCACTCCGTGTGATACACCAGTATGGCGATGACGAATAGACGCTTCCAATGTGCGTTGTCAGCGATGTTGCCAAACGCGAATGCGACCATCATGATGCTGTAAACAGAACATGGATTCATCCGAAAAAATAACGTTTTGCCATTCGTGCACCCAGGTTCGTCCTTGCGTACACCATCGCAGGCGCTCCTGTCTGTGATGCAGCGTCAAGGGTAATCGCAGCCATGGTCTCCGAGCTGATAGTCCATGTTGTTGCAAACGTCGTCGAACTGTTCGTGCAGATGGTCCTCATCTTGTGACTCAGGGATCGAGACGTGGGTTCACGATCCGTTACAGCCTGCGGATAAGATGCCTGTCATCTCGACTGCTAGTGATACAAGGCCGTTGAGATCCAGGAAGGCGTTCCGTATTGCTCTCCTGAGCCCACCTATTCCATATTCTACTAACAGTCATTGTATCGCGAGCCGCAATTTTGCGATACAATAAACCGCAATCGCGATAGGCTACAATCCGACCTTTATCAAAGTCGGAAACGTGGTGGTACGCATTTTTCCTCGTTACACGAGACATCACAACAATGTTTCACCCGGTAATGCCGATCAACTGCTGTTTGTGTATGAGAAATCGGTTGGAAACTTTCCATATGTCAGCACGTTGTAGGTGTCGCCACCGGCGCCAACCTTGTGTGAATGCTCTGAAAAGCTAATCATTTGCATATCACAGCATCTTCTTCCTGTCGGTTAAATTTCTCGTCTTTAGCACGTCATCTTCGTAGTGTAGCAATGTTAATGGCTAGGAATGTAGTAGGGGAGGCGAACCTGAGAAGATGCAATTCTTCTATTAAAGAAACTGCCTACTCTAGATTTGTGCGTGCTATTTTGGAGTATTTCTGCGCATTCTGTGATCCCAACCAAGTGGGACTAAAGAATGATATGTAGAAAGTTCAGAGAAGGGCAATTCGTTTTGTATTGTCGCGATATTGGGGAGACAGTGTCACGGAAATAATGCGCGATTTGGGGCGGAAATTATTAAAAGAAAGGCGTTATTCGTTGCAGCGAGACTGATTTGCGAAATTTCTTTACCAACTTTCTCCTCCGAATGCGAAATTTTTCGTTAGCACCCACCTACATAGGGAGACATTATCATCATGCTAAAATAAGAATAATCAGGTCTAAAACGGAAAGATTTAGGTGTTCCTTTTTCCCGCGCGCTATTATACTGCAGAGAAATGTCATAGCAACGGTTCGATTCAACCTCTGTCACGTACATAAATGAGATTTTAGCATTATTTACTTAGATGTAGATATTATGGCTATTAAAAATTATTAGTGCAAGAAATGACGTGGTTGTCAATTAAAGAAAGGGAGCTTCGTTAAGTACTGATGAAGAGACACTGAGCTGGGAAGCACGCTGGTATGGTCGTTCAGGAAATAGACTGTTGACAGACTGCGTATGTAATACGCCACAGTACCGCTTACTGTGGGAACAAGATGTAGAATGCAATGAAAAGGAACTCTAACAGCTGGCTGACGCAAAACGTGGAAGTCGTAACAGAGAGGGTTGAAGTAGCATTGGAAGAACCTTTAAACGGCAGTAAGAGAATACATCACTTGTAGACAATCTCATCCAAAAGTCCCTGGAAAAGGAATATATGAACGACTAGCACAGAACAAAGTCAGCTGGAGTCAGTCTTAGCTGCATTCACAGTTATTACCAGGGAGCAGCCGAGGTTTTGGAACAGTTACTACGTAGGAACAGTTCGATGATGATGAATAGACTATGAGAAGACCGTACACGTTTTAGGAACGACACCAGATTTTTCGGTAAGTGTACTGAAACACTTATTACTTGAACATTTCTACCCATAAGTAAAAAAAGCTCTTTAGAGTTTGTTTCTATAAGAAGCAAGTAATAGTATTGTTGTCGGAATATACCTGGGAACAATGTTCCTCCTACACTTGTATCTGAGTGTGAAGAAGGGTATTACATGCGTGAGTCGCAACATGTGATAATTTATGCATTCTCTGTGTGATGTTATTGGAAGGAACAAACTCTGAATCAAATTCGTATCTTCTTTTGGTACAGGCGTTTTAGTATATGTTGTTGAAGTGACTTGCACACTCGTCTCTTATCGTCAAATGTAAAATTCAGGAACTGGCACTTTGTGTAAAGAGGTAACATATAGAGTGGTAGATTTTTATCGTTTATGTGCATATATAGAAAACTACTGTAAGAGTAGGTGAAAATAATTAACGAAAAATAAAATGTTCTTAAACTGAAGATAGTTTTATAAAACTCGTCCACACAAAATTCTACAGGAATAATATCTATTTATTTATCAAGCAAGTTTTCAGGGACAACTGTTACCGATTAACAAAGTGCGTACAGTTATTAATGTGCTTTATGACAGTCGTTGCCCATAGACAAAATTTTTGTTTATCACTCACCATGAGTAGGAAAAGACTTTTTTTCAAACTCGCTTTATGCTGAAACAAGATCAGAGTATTAAATGCCTGTTTTTTTATTTTCTTTTTCCCTACTACAGACCTTCAGAAGATGGTTCACCTTCATAAAGTATCCATGTCTCCATTTTATAGTCCTCACCACTTCCAAATATTATGTTGTTGTAGGAACTTACAACATCCCTAGGAATTGCAAGGAAACGCATTAGTGTCATTACATCCTTCTTCTGTCCTGCACTCACATGGTTTGTCTTCAGAGTAATCGATTGTTTCATGGCTTTGAAGAAACAGATGTTGTTCTCTAATGATCTGGAGAAGTATGACACTTAAACAATACATTGAACATTAATTTTTCTGTAAATTCTTGCTTGTACATCCACCATTTTGAAAGGTGGATATTTCTTTAGAAAATCGTTTGATATCATAGGAAAAACACTCTTTTCTCCACACCAAAAGCTTTTTGAATTTCGGTATAATACTCCTGCATTCAGAAGGAGATATGATCTGCTATTTCTTCTGATATCCTTTTCATTTCCACCGAATACATAATCAGGTAATATGAATTTATGTCCGCAAAAGGGAAAGTAGTGGGTAGGTCTAGAGAACAGTTCAATATGTTCCATAGAACGTAACAGCATATACCGCATTGTAGAATATATGTTCTGGCTAGTGAATGAACATGAAAAATGCTCATATTCCAGTCCATTCTCGCTAATACCTACAGTCCTCTTTTCCAAATACTGAGGAATAAAATGTTTTAGTTCATATGCTATTTGCACCTCTTGCAGTTTCTGTTTCCAAATGTTCAAAATGTTCAAATGTTTGTACAGCTTATGGGACTTAACTACGGGGTCATCAGTCCCTAAACTTACAAACTACTTATGAACTACTTACGAACTAGGACGGCACAAATATCCATGCCCGAGAGGGGATTCGAACCCCCGACCGTAGTGGCCGTGCAGACCGTGACTGGAGCGCCTCAGTCTCCTCGGCCACCGCGGCCGGCTTTCTGTTTCCCCTAAACATATTGAGGTATATTATAAATATGTTGTTCTGGTTCCTGTAGCACCAGAGTCACATTATTGAAACACATCAGTCATGTGTGACTTACTTCTCCAATAGAGAGCTTTTGCAGAGGTTTCGTACATATCAGAAGCAAATTTTACGGTGCCTTCATATTAATTGTTCATACTGTCATTTCAACTTCTTTGCATGTTGAGTAAGTTGCTCTGCGAGGGTTACAACGTCTGAGACAACTCTTAAAAACAGCTTTATTGCCTGCTTGTCTTTCTTCATTACAAAATTTTCTCCATGTAATAATTACTCTTTTGGGGGGAAGGGGAATATGATCCACTCATTTCGCCCTACTATGTATACATTGGAACTCCCATGAGCATCCACAGTAGGTGTCACCTTAGTTGCCACATGCAGTAAGACTCCCGCCGTCTATCGCCAGGTAAAATAATTACTACAGGGTGCGATACTGCAATCAGAAAAGTACTTGTGGTGATATTTATGCCACACTAAACAAAGTATGAGGAAAAACAGCACTACCTTTAATGTCTTTTACAAAGTAAATTGCATAAAAGTTTTCAAAGGACCACTACAAACACATGTGTTATGCAAAACTGGCCGTATTCTCTGTGCTGTAAGTGCATAATGAAGCAATGTTTGCTAAAGCTAGGTCCATTGATTTGTAGAGGGAACTGAAATGTGTGTGTCAAAAGAAATCTATTTTGATAAAAATACATAAAACTAGTTTCTCGGAAACAGTTCCCATATTGTATCCAGTAAAGTATGCAATTTTATCTAATTCGTATAAAGGCAACAAATTTGTCCTTTCCATTATAAAATCACCTAAGTCTCCTAGGACATCCGGTATAGTTTGCACCATTATCCACATCCTATAAAGGAAACAAATTTGTCCTCTTCATTCCAAATCACATCTGCTAAGTATCCTAGGAGACTTTGTCATCCTATCTCTGTGAAAGATAAATTTGAAGATCGTTATGATCTTCAGTTTCTGCACTATACTAACCAGACATTCATTCAAAGCTGATGGTAGTACCAATTCTGGGATAAACGTGCTATTTAATATGTATTCTTGTAAGGCAGTGAAATGTGGACGATAAGCATTTAAGACTAAACGAGAATAGGTTCAGATATGTGGTGCTACAGAAGAATTATGAAGATAAGATGAATAAATCCCACAACCAATGAGGTGATAGTAAACAAAACTGGAGAAAAAAATTTGTGGTAGATTTCGTGCAAGAAATTGTTAACTGTGTGCAGAAATGCTTTCTCGAGTGCAGGGAGAGTCGGTTCCCTTGTTTTCAATGGGTGGCCGGTTCAGTTGCATGTTGCCTGATGAGTAGTACGCCTCATACGTCAGTCTGCTGTCAACTGCACCCCGCGACCAATAGGCAACACGCATCTGAGGCGGCAACTTCTCCAAATCAAAGGAATGGACTCGCCCAGTGCGCATCTCGAGGAAGTAGGGGCCACAATTTCTTGCTTGAAGTCTACAACTTGACTAAACGAATGGATTGTTAACGAAACGAATTCTAAGAGACCTAAGGATCATTTTATCTTTGTGGTGAGTGAAAATTGTAGAGGGAGGCCAAAACATGACTACAAACGAGCAAGTACAAATGGCATAAGACAGAGTAGTTATGCAGAGGAGAAAAGCCTTATACAGGATAAAGTAACATGAAGAGCCATATAAAGCTTGTCTTCAGTCCAATGACTCTAATTTACAATAACAGTGTAA
The DNA here is from genome assembly GCA_026315105.1 of Locusta migratoria. Classification (NCBI taxonomy): domain Eukaryota; kingdom Metazoa; phylum Arthropoda; class Insecta; order Orthoptera; family Acrididae; genus Locusta; species Locusta migratoria. Next base: position 664,288,864 of record CM048755.1, on the reverse strand, counting down.
ATGATATGACATTTCTTGAGAACAATGTATCAATGTATACAATAATTACTTTGTACCATGAACAATAAACTCTTTTCTTAAGAAAATAATGAAATGATGGTTTGGAAATATTTGCCAGAGGATCACGTTTGGGGTCGTTTGGTGCCTGGTGAATGTCTTCCTGTTCGACACCACTTTGGATACTTGTGAATCAAAAAAGCGAGCCCTGTATAAATATTCAGACAAAGACAATCTCTAATCCAGCATTGAGTCACAAACAGAAACCCACAGTATGTAGGCTGTGAAGCTAGATAACACACTGTGTACTAGAAAATAATAAAACGAAGAACTAAAAGTATCTTCCAGGAAATTTGAAATTGCTACTGACATTAAAGAAGAAGAAAGAAAACTACATTAAAGTAACAAACTAATCAACAATCTTGAACTCTCGTGGAAGTAGAAATTCATATGCTGTTGATAATACTTTGCTTAAAGCGTCAAAAACCTGTAGTATTTTTTTATCATAAGTGTAACACTTATGAATTTCTATGGAGTATCTGTTAGGTAGATTAAAAATCGTATTATTTGCCATTCTATGTGAAAAGTGTTCTTATATTATCACTAGTAACACTATATGTAGCTCTCTATTACATTATTTAGACCAAAAGTAATATACTGAAGTTTTGTTACCTGTAATATAATTCGCCTCTTACTCACAATTCACGTTTTTGGTGGAGGTATTTGCTGAGGTCTAGCTACTGATTACGTAATAAAAACGTTAAGTGCTGGAAAATCGTCACCTGATGTTCCAAAATATTCTATGTATCCAACATAGCAACCTGTCATGGAGGAAGTATCAATAATTAGTTTGCTAGTTCTTATATTTTTAAAAGGATGAAAAAAGTTTTGGTATCTATTTCACCTTAGTCACTCTGTGTTATGACATCATCATTGTGGAGAAATATTATGAAGGACTTCTCAGTTTTCTTTATAATAAAGTATTCTATTATTTTTATTATATGCTTTTCATTTGAAAGTTTGTTTTCAATATTGACACAGAGGATTAACAAAGAAAACAATTGTTATAATGTATCTGATAGGGGAAGTTCTCTTCCTATGTTCACTCATAAATTATTAAACTATGAATTTCAACCATTTCTGTAGAAATGTAAGTTTTTTTGAAAGCTAATAACAAACACAACCCAGTTATAATGTAGATTTTTGGTATCTTGTATGATATGCAATACTATTTTCTGCTGTTGCATCTATTACGAGTAATGAGAACTTAGACAACATCAAGTTTGATATATTGGAATATTTTCCACATTATTGTAAAATTATGTGGACAATTTTTGCGAGTGAATACTGAAATTTGTGTAGATGCCTGTAAAAATAAATGAGGATTTCAATGAGAGTCTCATTGCACATTTCTCCTGTGAAGAAGTTCGTGTGAACTGAATTTCTTTATTCAGAATAATATCATATTTCTGAAATAATATGAAGAATTATCCACACTCATTAGTAATAAAACTACTTTTGAATTAGGATCAAATTATGTGCAGCTTGTGACAGTACACTTAAATTTGTTCAATAATATTTAAATTTCAATCTATATAAAAATAATATGTAGGTAGTGTTACAAATGTTTGTAAATACGAAATCTGTTTCTTACTGTTAATAGTGAAGAAATAAAATTGTAACTTGTTAAGGTTCCAAAATATAGTTTATGTTCATGAGACTAGCATTTTAAAATGTTTAAAGTGTAATATTTGTTAATAATGTCATTTTGCTACTGGTTTTTCATAATATGACAGTGATTTTTTTGAGTCTGAAAGTGACTATGGATGGAAGCAGTAACAAGTTTTATTTAGTTCTTTAATAATTTTTGTGGTATTTGATATAAAACATTCTTAACATACTTATAAGAAAAACAATACATATATGTACCAAGCCACTTTACTAAAGCTGTCAATAATGCAAGATACGTTTATTAGGTACACTAAAGAGCATTTTAATGATAGTCATGAACAATGGTCATATACATATTACATAAATTTTATGGAATGTCAATGCCTAATTTAAGTATTGCTTACCTGTGAACACTATTTGTTTTCCTCTTCCAGAAAGTATATTACATTGTCTACTGCAGAGTAAAATGTTAAATACAATGATAGTTTCACATTGCATGAAAACAGTTTTTACATAATGTATCACTGAAAACATGATACAATTAAAACAGATATTTAAACATAGTTTTGAACCTGTGTAAGGCTTCTTGTGTTCATTCTTCAGATATGTAATGTAAACTTTCACTTTGTTACTGCAGTAGATAAAATGCCAGCAGATTTTCATGGTGGTTACATAAAAGGAAGAAAAATTACTAAATAACATAAGTGCCATGAATTCAATTTGTTTATAAAGCAAAGTATCATCTTTTGTTACCTTCATTTTCTAATATCTTCTTCAGTAGTTTGCTACTTCGTTTATCGTTAACCCAGAGATAAATATTAGTACTAAATTACTGATTATTTGCCATGCACAAAATTCCTGGGAAAAGAAGAACCTCTAAACATAGATTCCCATGGATAACTTCCTAAAGTAAAAGCACTATCCTTTTTTAACCCAAGTATAACAAATTCCATACTAGTGTTCATGGCATGTTAGATACTGTGTGGAAACACAGAACTGCTTTTGGTAGGCTATACACTGTTTACATGGAAAATATTTTGTGAGTACCTGATATAGGTATGCCTAATACTGGAATGAGAGTAACACACTTTCATATACTAAAATAGTGAATAATGTTATTAGAATAGTAATTGCCTGGGGGATATGGCCTTGTTCATAATTATTTCTTTAGCACCTACAAATAATTTTTTTTTCAAAACAATAGGTAGAGGCAATCTCATTGTTTCTCCCTCATATGGTGTAGTCTTGTCATTTAGACATGAGAAACTTTGTAAGTAAAACAATTCTTTTACAGAGGGACCAAAAGAGGTTTCACATCAAAATGTAAGTAACTGAGGTTTTTTTAAGTTCTATATTTAATTCAGTAGTTATACTTCTCATTGTTAGTGTGGCTGTATTATAATATTGTTTGTGTTCTTGGTGTCTTTAATAAAGTATAAATGCTGAATTATTTCAAAATGTTGTTCTGTAAGAATTTTAATCTTGTTAAAAACTGCTGTCATTAACCCATTTTGCATGGAAGGTTCAATAGTCATCTGTGTTTTGATACCCGTAAGGTTATATTATACATACAAATATTATAAGAATGTCCTTTTTATTTATTTTATATTCTTTGGTTTTTTAAGAAACAAAGTTTTATTAACATCATTTTACAAATTTATTATTCTTTTTTTGTTTTCCTTTAATATAATAATATGGAGTAAATATTACAAAAAGTTGTACCTAATGTGCGTCGTTCATGTATTTTTTATTCTATTTCTTTGAATACACACTGAACTATCATATAAATGACTCCCAAGTTTTGCTTCAAAACCCAGGACTTGTAAAACAGTACAGCAAATTCTAAATGCCACAGTGAAATTCATTTTACACATTTTCCAGGAAGTACATTCACACATTTTTTCTGTTTTTATCTAACACTCATACAAATATAGCCCACATTCAGACTTTTCACATACACACCATATTCAACATCCTGTTGGAAAGAAATATAGCTTGTAATCTTGAAACAGGTAACAGCCACACAAGTTACACCTCTTGAGGAACTGATAGTTGTTTGAATGAACATTACATCATTAGATATTTATATAATAAATGAAACAAAAGAAGTGCCCAGCATCAAGATTCAGTTTGCATCTAAACCATATTTACCACATAGAATAGGTGTTATTAGCACACCATCTTTGCCCTACCTACAATCAAATTTTGAAAATGGCTGTTCACTCTTATGAAATATTTCACAGTAATATAAAATATAAATCACTTGCCTGTTAACAACAGAAATAAAATTTAAATGCACATATGTTCACTAAATTCACAGATTTTAAATGATTAGTGTGGAGCTATTATCTCAAAATTTTCTTGTACTTACTCTATGGCATTCCAAGGATGTTAATTTTTAAATCTATAACTAAAATATTTTGTATGTTGCAAAGAACTATTGTAGAACAAGGAATATATAATTATATCATTTTCTGTAGACAATGAAACAAAACATACTTCTAAACTCATTTTTCATTTAAATAAATATTTGGCTTTTCTCCAGTGCAAAACAACCATTCTGGCATGTAATAAATAGGATGTTATTAAAAACAGAAGCATGTTTGGTTTATGGTTATAGAACAATTCAGATATAATATTACATCACAACAAAAATACTTAGTACAATTATTGCACCAGTACAGTTTGAAATTTAAATGTATAATGCAGAAGAAAATCTTACACAGTTCACAACTGTGAAGATGTAATTATCATGATTTGTGATTTAAATATTACTAATTTTCTCTGAAATAGGTAAAAATGAGTCATGAATCAAATATCAGAATATGTCTGTTTGATAAATACATTTACAATGGCTAAAGGTAAATAGAAAGAAACATAGAAAATATATCAATGAAATACGATACAATTTTGGCAGATTCATTCATAAAACAGATTTCATCCAATTATGTACCTGTTCATGCTGACTCACATTCTACTAGATTACCAAATTAACCACCTTGTATAAAATATACAATAACCAAAGTCTATGTCATTTTAACATGTATATGACACTAATGCTCATAATTGCCGATGATGCCTATTAGGTGCATTTCAATATAAACCAGTTTCACTTCATTTCAGATCAGTATTGTACTACTACTGTGAAGAGTGCAAATAGTTCCTTAAAATTTGCTAATGGATGACAGTTGACTTACAGACCATATTTTACATGAAATTATTCAAAGTAAATGCAATATTGTCTATTTGCCTGTATTTAAATAATTTGCACAATGCCCTTGCTTGTTTCAGCATACTACCATTATCAAGTGTGCCTGTATGTGTTTATAATAATAATGATTATTTATGTCTTAATGAATTACAATAATATATTAAATTACATTAAGATCTGAATAATAAACATTATATTATAATGTTCATACACTGGAACAAGTAGGATTGTTGTCTAAAATTTTAAAATACAAGCAAATAAAGAATTGCAGGTACATGAACTAATTTCATAGCAAATGTCATGTTTAGATGTCATAAATACTGATGCCCTCACCGAAAAGAAAACATTGTCTACTGTTTGATCTGAATATAAAATGTTGACATCACCTGCAGGGTGATATTTTGACGAAATAGGAACATGTATCTTGGTTCTACTGTGATAAATAAGTAAAACACTAGGACACGTTTCTGTGAAATAAACTTTACGAATACTGAAAGCTGAGACTAAAGTACCAATGAGATTTACGGAGGAGTGCTATATTAATTAATGATGAGACAGTGAATATGTGTGGCTATACAAATGAAATAAAGTTATATTTAACTAGCAGTGTGTTATAAATGATATTTTACAACAAAAAAGCGTAAATTATTTTACAAACGGTAGACTGCTTCCTGTCAGCTACATATATTTAAGTTTCTGAGAAAGTAACATTCTCAAATTCCTAATTAAAAAACTAATAACACAATGTTTCACCATGCTAACAAACAGTGAAAGAATGTGTGTGAGCAGTTCGGATTGTCAGAAGACAGTATGAGTATGACATGTCTTAAGTTCATGAATGAATTGAATATTATTAGTGCAGGGACACTTACAAAGTGTACCACTTTTATTTTTTCGGTATCTCATGAAATGATTGTGGGGACATTAAAAATCATCTATCTGCAATGCTGATCATAATAGAGACTTATTGGGCAGCATCAATAGCCAATGAAGAGAGTCTGTAACACAAAGTTGTACTGTATTTTGATCTCCATCTGTACACTACAAAATAGTAATATTTTCCTGTATATTAACTAAAGGAATTAAAGTTTTTGGATGATTTAAAATATATTAGGTCATATTTTATTCGATTTCTTGCATATGTTTCTAATTTATGTGATAAAATACACACTACACACCAATAATTATAGTTATATTATATTCAGTCAGATAGGGTGGTGTAAAGTTTCATATTTTAGGTTTTTCTTGTGCATAGTTGCATTCAGTTTCTTTCTCTGACACTTACTGTGTAGACTGTGATAAAGGAAAATAGATTACTGGACAGGAGTATATACCCCAAGAAATACTATGAGCCAAGTGGTAAGGGATTATTTTATCTTACCCATTGAAGGATCACAGAAGTTATTATTCTCAAAGAAGGTTATTACACAGAATTTCTGGTTTGTAATCACATGAACATCGTTGAAATATTCCAATATTGTAGAAAATTTCAGTGCTTGTAGTTTGATTTTTAAATTAAACAATAATATACCATTCTTGTATTTAAATACATGAAGTAGTGAGTTTTGTAATGTATCATCAGCGGTAATTACTACTTTTTAAGGTGGGGTTTCGAAAAATACAACTAAATTTCGAAAGCTCCATTGTTGTGTTATTGGAATTAAGGGGAAAAGTAAAAATTCTGAGTTCTCATAATTAGTGCTCACCAGTAGATCCAGTCATCATTATTATCCAGCAATAATAAAAAAGAGATTTAAGTAATTCTTTAGTACTTTCCTCATACTCTAATACTACATTTTAGAACTATCTAAAATATATTATAAATATCATGGCTAACATTCATTTTCAATAAATGGTATAGAAATGGGAAATATTATCTTCCCAGGTGACCCAGAAGTGGCATAATTCCACAAGAGTATTTAAAAAAAACGTAAATTAACCAATGATCACTCTAAACGCTTTTACTAGAGAGTAAAATGGTTCCACAACATGATGTTTATGAAGCGTGATATCCAAATTAAATAAAACTGAATCTACAACTTCAACAAAATTAGATATACAACAAACATGTTTATCTCCTTTTAGACAATTGGTTTTCTTGCTTTGCTATGAAAACATCAAATGTAGTTGGTATGTTATCTGTTTTACTGAAGAATTTGCCAAAATATCATTCTGATAATCACAGATACATTAGATACAGTGAATTTATTGATTAAATGTGACTTGTGTGGCAAAACTAACAAGAGACACAACAATGATATTTCCAAATGGATAATACAAATACATTATATTATGTGTGATAAGGGGTCATAGTATTTTAAAATACATTTAATAAATATATATTATTAACATCTGAAAACATCACGAATTTATTGGTTATGACATCTGAAAGACAAGGTGAAATACAATAAGATTATTATAATACTGAAAGTAATATTACAAAAATCCTTCAGGTCTGCATATCAATGACGTGTGGTACTTGTATTACCCAGGGCACTGGATCATAATATGTATATATTCATATTTTCTTTACTGTACTTTGGCATATGTATACAACAGTACTTACTGACACACAGGCATGCACCCCTTTTAAGACATGGGCATTATGTTTTATGATTATGAGGAACACCTATCTTATAAGACACATCCAATTTAATCCTAGCCAAAATATAAACATGTTCAAAAGTAAGGAAATTGTTCATGGGGTTTACAAATGCAACCACTTTAGTCAGCTGTGCACATATTTTGCAAATGTTTGCCAAATAGTTATGGGCAAGTATTACTTCTTACTGCTCAATCCGAAATGGGTTTCTTCAACCTCTCAGTCAAAAATTTAAATAATTCTTAATGCTGCAAAATCTAGAATACCCATTTCATTAATGAGAAAAACTCTATGGTAAATATACTTAGTAATTCTTTGATACAAAGTTAATTATGGTTATAGTTCTGGAGCTCTTTTATTTTGTGTCTAAATTAGTGATGGGTATGTGATTTATTATACCATTTTTGTACACTGATTCAGGGAACTCTGTCAACATAAGATTAAAATGTTATAAGGGGATTTTTATGATACGTAATACATGCACATAGTTTTCTATTTATGCTGAATTATAATTTGATATAATTATAGGAATTTTGATCATGGTCACAATAGCTCTGTACAATTTCCTTATTTTCACATGATTTATTAGACATATACCACTTTACATCTATATATGTCATTTTATACTTTATCATAAATGCTATATAATAATATGACCCGTCATGCTTTTGAAGACTTTTAATTTGTTGCTTATATCACTTGTACACAGCCTAATGGCTCATACACTGGTCTGAATTACTGTTGATCAATTTCAAGGAAATTATAATACATCAATTGTTAACAGCTTGTAACTTTTGAGTAACTCTATTGTGTTTTAATGGCCCATATTTCAATATTTGAATATTAAATTAATTAAAACAAAACTGAGAAAATGTGATATATGTTTTAAATTCAGACCACCAAGGAAGCATCTCTACTTTTGACACCAAAAGGCTCTCCTACATAATAACAGGCACATGTATACACATTCAAAATTCTTTTTTAATAAATCGATCTTTTTCTTCCAGGTTTTGGTGTATTAAAGTTACTGGGTTTGTAAATAAAGGACAACTTTCACATCAAAAGCTTTGCTAATAAATAAGACACACCACGACTGAGTGGAAGCTCTTATGAGACCTTTTTCCATATTGACTGAACTGTTCCAAAAGAAACAACAATTTCATTAAAAAAGTTTTCAGTGAATCCCTTATTGTTGGAGACACAGAATCTCTTAAGATATCTCAGTCTGACAATTGTTTATTAAAGCTGTGTTTCGTTTGTTTGTAGGGGAGGGAAAATCTCCTAACGTCTTGTCAAAGAGAAGGACAAGGAACCCATTTTACACTCAAGTGTCCTTACTCAAAATTCACTTCACAATCACTCTCTTCAACTGCGCTTATTTATGCACAAATTTCCTTCTAACTTTGGCAAATGTAATGAAGTTCACATTATTACATCCATAATAACAACATACCAATATTTGCATTATGTGTTTCACTCTTGGTGTATAGGATACGAATGCACTATTGACATCGTTCGGTGGAAAATCTCCTGCCACAATGCAGTCATCAATTTGTATTAAAAAACAACGGCGTATGTTAATTTAAAAAAATTACTCGATGTATTTAGCTCAAATTCAATATTTTGGTTTAAAAGTAAGCAGTAAGCTACTGGGCTAAAAACTATTGAAAACAAGACTACAACAGTAAACTGCACTTCTCGAAAATTATAGCTTCATGGCGAGATTAACTGATAATCTGGTGTTTGCATTTCGCGGTAGAAGTATGGTATTCTATTGTCACGAATAGGAGTTTCTTTCATTAGATATCTAAAAGAGTTATATGTGTGCTCCGGTTACTGCTTTGAAATAATATCTGTATGTATCTTAAATGTCTTTTGTTATGTAACTTCATAGGGAATCAAATTTTCATCGGTCATAAGCTGCGCTTACTCAGTGTCGCAGGGGGTACTGAAAAAGAGCTCGATTAATATGCTCGATGCATAGTTTTGGCATCGTTAGTTTTGTTACAAAAATTCGACGTACTACGTTGAATCTACAGCTAAAAGTATTGTCTCAAACCACCGCAAGGCTGACGACCAGCGGCAATATCTAAAGTTGATCGGATCGAAATTCAAACAACACAGAACGTACTAAAGACTTTTTTTCGTAGGGTCAGTAGGTATGTAGAGCGCTCCTTTTCCTATCCCGCGAATGTCCAGATAAAATACCACACTTCTAATATGGAACTACTGCAGAAAGCTTTTCTGGTAATCAGCTCCTCTCAGACCTGTACCACGACCCACTTCCCGCACCACAGGAGATTGTCCCTACGCACGCCTACTGGATAGTGACGATGTAAGTCGCGCAAATTTTGGTTTTACTGAAGTAATTCGTAATTCGTGACACTTTCGGTAACTGCTCGACGAAAACCGTTCGCAGGTAATTCTTGCGAGCGGCGGGAGGCTCTCAACGTTTGTTACCCGTTCCGGTGGGTACAGAGCGCGCGGCAAACGACTTCACGGAAAGTGTCTAGCCGCAACAGGAGTGCGCATCTGGAGAGCCTCCCTGGATGGTTCCTATCAGTTGTAGAAGCCACGGTTCATAGCGCACCGGTTGCGGTTGTGCCACTTGCACGTCAGAATGCGGACGTAGGTGCGGCGGAAGGACGCGTTGCACAGGGCGTAGCACACGGGGTTGATGGTGCTGTTGATGTAGCACAGGTAGTAGAAGAAGTCCCACAGCTCCTCCGGGATGCAGCCGGTGCAGGCGGTGAGCGGCTTGAGCAGGACGAGGATGTTGTAGGGCGTCCACGTGATGATGAAGGTGAGCAGGATGGCGGAGAGCGTCTTGGCGGCCTTCTTGTCGGCCTTCTTCTCCTGCGTCTTCTTCTTCTTCTTGGGGTGCTGCTGCAGCTTGGGCCCCGCGTTGGCGAGCAGCGCCTTGGAGCCGGGCGCCAGCTGCTTGGGGATGATCTTGGCGTTGAGCGGGATGCGGATGTCGGGCATGTGCGAGGGCCGGCGCGCGGCGGCGGGCGACGGGAAGGCGGACGGCGCGCCCGCGGGGTGCAGGCTCAGCGAGTAGTCGCCGCCCACCGCGCTGTCGGCGCGCGCCGCCGCCGCCCGCCCCCGCAGCGGCGTCAGCGTCGCCGCCGGCGGCCCCGCGCCCGCCGCCGCCCCCGCCGCCCCCACCGCCCCCGCCGCCCCCGCGCCGCCCAGGCCGGTCGCCGCCGCCGCCGCCGCGCCGCTGCCGTCGTCCGCGATCATCTTGATGGACGGCTGGTCCGCCGTCGAGTCGCAGCTCGCCGAGTCCGGGGGCAGCCGGATCAGGATCGTGTAAACCTGCAACACCCCGGCACACCTCTTACGTAGCACCGGCGGCAGCTCCAGTGGACACCGCGATCAATCCTATGTTAGAGATATGAAGGTGAAGGACAAGCATTGAATTTAATCATTACTTCCTTTTGGAACAACTTCCTGATGTTCTGCAAAACTTTTCTTTTGGTCACAAACCGGCTCTCGGCTTCTTAGGCCATCATCAGGTGACAACTGAACGTAGTACTCATGTTTTCAAAGATGTTAAGATTTACAAAGATGTTATCAGAGACAATCGATACTTCACAGGAAAGTTCATCGCAAATACTTATTTATGAGAGTTATTAACACATATATAAAACTATAATAAATATGTGTAAAGAATCAAACTAATATGATTATTATTGAAAAGGAAGGTTGTGAATAAAACCTCTACTGAAATAAGTTTTATTTTCAACCTTCCTTTTCAATAATAATCATATTAGTTTGATTCTTTACACATATTTATTATATTTTTAGATATAAATGTTAATAACTCTCATAAATAAGTATTTGCGATGAACTTTCCTGTGAAGTATCGATTGTCTCTGATAAAATTTTGTAAATCTTAACATCTTTGAAAACATGTGTACTACATTCAGTTGTCACCTGATGATGGCCAAAGAAGCCGAAAGCCGGTTTGTGACCAATAAAAAAAGTTTTGCAGAACATCAGGAAGTTGTTCCTTTTTGATATTATTATCATGTTCTGTCAAGTACCGACGGAAAAATCAATTGACATTACTTAAAGCTTCCGGGTTGAGATGCCGTGGTACATATATGAAACTTTCCCCTGACGTTTCGCCTTCGTCTGCGGAAGGCATCCTCGGAGGTAAAGCGGAAGCTTTAAGTAATGACGACACCTGCCGTGAAAGCCTTCATTCTATGATCATTGAATTTAAATGTGTGCCATGCCCAGGATTAGAACTTGGAACTTCCTGCTTACTGGGCAGGCGCCATACCACTAAACGACAATTTAATAAATACAGCGACATTGCGGATTGTCTTAAGGCACATCTCCCTCTACTACACAAACTTCAGTTCTGCCTCAAGTTCCCCTACTGTCTTAAGCAGTTTACGTAGTAATCAGGAAGTCCCGAATATGGCACAAATTTTAATACAATGCCTGTCCTTCAGTTTCATACCTCTAACACATACTGAGATAAAATATATCTCTGGACAATGATTTATTATTTGATATTTACATATACAAACTTATATTGTTGTATGTCAACTCTTCCATAAAGGATAATGCGCCAGACCATCACACTATTACATTAAAAAGAACAAATCTTCAGCTTGGTGGTTGTGATGATTTTTGTTAAAATCTGTGTAAAATATCAACGATGGTGAACAAACTAACGCGAGCACAATTGTAATCATTAATCATTGGAAGGTTCTCTATCATTTGAGATCATTAATATTTTTTATTCATAGAAACAAATCCCTATTGCCATCTATATCTTTCTTTCTGTTTCTATGTCGGAAATAAAAAAAATATTCTGGCTAGCTTTATCAATTTGTAATAATATTCCATTAATATATTCTTTAAAATCAGAATCTCACTCTTGGTGTTAGCTATTTATGCATCCCTTGTCACACTGATATAATAATTGTAAATTTCATGTCTACATTTATCAGCTTAAAAGTATATGGATGTGTATCGTTCAGGCCTGTGCAAACCAACGTCATCGCACGCAAACTATACACCATGTTTTTCTCTGTATCATTAATTGAATGCCTGCTGTAAACTTCGGACGAGGATCCGATGCCGATTAAAAAATCGAACCTGCTCTAATGTTATTTAAAACAGACTTGCACACTCACGGCCTTGAACAATACACAAACATAGATCTGCAGCCGCCATATTGCGAGCTTTTCCAGTATGGGTAAATTAATTATAATCCATACCCCTTTTTGCTCATGGTGCTGCTCCATTCTAGTAAATTGGTGAATCATTAAAAAAAAAATATTTCCTGCAAATCGCTGAGGTTACGTCAGTGTAAAACATATTATATCTTTTAAAAAACTAATAAAATCAAATATTACATGGTGTGATGTGACATATTTATTTTAAAAAATCACATATAGATTTCGTTCACTTGAAGCAACGTTAAGAGTGCTGATTTAGAGTCATGAGGACTCATCTACTGCGCATAAAACATTTACAAGTCAGACCCATAAAACATATAAGAAATAGATCTCTCTAGTGCATGTTACAAGTTAAACTCTTTGTAGCATGTATTAAAAAAGTCATTTTATTATATAATTTATTGATCTGAATTTTAAATGTTTTATGCACAGTTCATGAGTCCTCATGACTCGAAATCGGCATTCATGACGTTACATCATGTGAACGAAATCGGTACGTGACTTTTTAAAATAAATATTGCATATCACACCACAAAGCTGAAAATTCATTGTATTGAAAATTATATTGTACGTGTAGGTTAGATTACCGTCTTTTGAAACTGTAAATATTAGTTTAATTGATACCAGACGCGTTTCGATTTACTTCAAAGAATCTTCAATTGTCAATTTTACAGTAAATTCCAAGAAAGATATTTTTATATTGCACCAAAGCTGCATTTTTTACCCAAATGCTGACTAGTTTCGGGCTTTGCATATTTTTATGCCACCTATTACAGAGAACAAACCTAGTAGGGTAGGCGAACCAAAGGCTACGTTTCACTGGCCGAAAGAAACTGCCTACATTACACTTTTGCGTCCTGTTTTGTGCATTGTGGGATCCCCGCCAAGTGGAACTGACGGAGAATATAAAGAAAGTTCAGAGTAAGAGGGATCGTTTTGTTCGAGTAGCGCTGAGAGGAAAAGGTACCAAACGACACTGTGGGTATAAATGAAGTCTTTATTCAAAAGTAGTCACCAGAGGCCCGAGAACAACGAGCCGAAATATTTCCTGTTCCTGGAATTCTTGTGCCTGTGACAAGAGACAGTCCTCTACTGTGTCCTTCAGTTTATCGTTTGAGTTGAAGTGCTTCCCTATGAGATGGTTTTTAACAGACCAAACAACTGGAAGTCACAGGGAAACATGTCCGGGCTAAAGGGTGGATGCTCAAGCTGGTCCCAGTTGAACGTGGCCAGTACACGTTGTGTGACCCTGGAGACGTGTAGACGCGCTTTATCATGGAACAGAATCACACCCTCCGTGAGCAGCCAAGGCCGTTCGCTCTTGATGGACTACGGAGTGTCCCACAGTATACGACACTGTTAATGGTTTTCCCGTGCTCGAGGAATTCGATGAGTATAGGACCTTGTACGTCGAAAAAGAATGTGGGCGTCACCTTGCCTGTTGAGAGCACAGCCTTGAATTTCTTAGGGGGAGGTGACGACACTACCTTCGCGTCTCTAGATGTCACATTACGTTACTCCAAAGCGACATTTTTAATTTGGACCAATTTGGTCAGAAAAGCGATAATTAGCATAACAAATCAAGACAAAGCAAAGATGATGTTCTTTACAGGAGATGCTCAATATGTTCACCATCATTCCTCAACAATCAGCTGTAGTCGAGGAATAATGTTGTGAACAGCACTGTAAAGCACGTCCGGAGTTACGGTGAGGCATTGGCGTCTGATGTTGTCTTTCAGCATCCCTAGAGATGTCGGTCGATCACGATACACTTGCGATTTCAGGTAACCTCAAAGCCAATAATCGCATGGACTGGGGTCTGGGGACCTGGGAGGCCAAGCATGACGAAAGTGGCAGCTGAGCACACGATCATCACCAAACGCCCCCCCCCCCCCCCTTTCAGGGGGCTCACGGTTCTTTCGTGAGTACGTGTGTGGCGAGCAAGGGGCCCCGAGCTAATGCAGTCTCCCTTCCTTCTTTACTTTCCGGACTGTACTTCCTTTCCCCTTCCCTCCTTTCCCATCCTCAGTCTTTCCCTTCCCCACCGGGGAATGATAACCTCAGTAGTTTAGTCCCCTTATACAAAACAAAAAACCAAACCCAACGCAAACGAAGCGCACAAGAGAGCTTTCACGCGTCCCGTAACATTGGGTGGAGCGCCATCCTGCATAAAAATCGTACGTTCCAGCAGGTGTTTATCAGCCTGGCTGGAGATGATGCGATTCTGTAACATATTGGCGTACCTCTCACCCGTCACAGTAGCAGTTACAAAACCAGAATCACGCAATTTCTCGAAGAAAAAAGGCCCGATAATGGTAGATGTGGTAAATCCAACCCACACCGTGACTTTCTCGTCGTGCAATGGAGTTTCCACGACAATGCTAGGATTTTCGGTAGCCCAAATTCTGCAGTTGTGGGCGGTGACAGACCCTCGGAACGTGCAATGAGTTTCGTCGGTCCACTACACGTTACTCAACCAATCGTCATTTTCCGTCATCTTTCGAACTCCCACACCGCAAATGCCCTCCGCTTTACTAAATCGCCAGGTAACAGTTCATGATGCCGATGGATTTTGTAAGGATAGCATCGAAGGGTACGCCGAAGTGCCAACCAAACAGTAGTGTATGGAATGCCGGTGCGACGTGCGACTGCACGAGTGCTGACTTCCCCGTGCATAGACGAACCCGCTACAGTCTCCATTTCTTCCTGAACTGTCTCAGCAGCATTACGTCCTATACTCGGTCAGCCGATACGGGGTCTATTGTCTAAACAACCCCTTGGCTTCTAACTTCGAAATCATTCTCGCCACAGCTGCATTTGTCAACGGACCTTTACCCGTTCGAATCCCCTTCCTATGGCGATAGGATCGTAACGCTGAACTAGCACATTCCCCATTCTGATAATATAGCTTCACTAAAAGCGCTATTCAAGTAACGTCGACATGCTGCGACTGCTGGTGCATCTGATTCTCTCTCTCATTACAGCTTCTTTTATACACGATTTTCATGCGCAGTCACTGATGTTTTGCTGTCTAGCGCCATTTGTCTGACATTTTAATTTTTTTCCTTTTTGTTGTGTTTTGTGTTTTGTTTTAATGAACCCCAGGTCATTCCAAGCATGTGTGTCAATTTTTACGTCTCTATCTACATTATTCCGTGATTTATTAAGTTTTCAAATTTATACTGAAATATTGGTCACCCGTTATATATATTCAGCGAGATCGATGCTTTGTGGTCGTTTGTTCATATTTGTTCTGGGTTGTTCGTTGAGAAATTTACTCAGTTTTTTATTATAGATGACGTTGAATCAACACCGTTTGAAGAGAAGGCCTATGCACTACCGTGCCACGTCACGTCACGCAGAGTACGTCGCGATCGCGTAGCTCACTGCCTGATGGGACACAGCCCACCGCCTCATAGCATCCAGCCAGTGAGCTTCGTGATAGCGACCTACTCCGCGTGACGTGGCACGGGAGCGCACAGGCCTTCTCTTCAGATGGTGTTATTTGAAACGTCTTTCATTTTCTCTCTTTCCATAGGTTCTTCGGTTTGAACGGCTACTTTGTGCACGTTGGTTTGATGTGTCCTATTTTGATCGTTAGCACACCGCGCTCTAGCAAGTTCCGAACCACCGTCTAGCATATTCGCACATTACAAACTAATTCCTCGCCTATTGCGCTATGGCAAACAGCTGCGAGAGTAATCTGTGATTCTCGTACCATCCATGGCAGTCTTTAACTAACTAACTAACATTAGATTATAATTCATTGTCCTAAGAACGAGGCGTTTTTGATAATTTTCAGTGCGCCATTGTTTTGAAATGACAATGCTTGAGTTGTATTAAAAAAATCATCAAGTAGAGAAATCAGAATGGCGTACGCAAAAGAGATTTTGGGGCGAGGGATGTCATGTGATTGATTTACGAACGTCAAATATACGCTGTGTTCCATCCAGGCTATAGTCACTCGTCCGAACGCCAAATTTACGCTACGTTCGTTCCAGGCTTTAGTCATTCATAACCAGTACAGGCAAAGAAAATAAACTCTGAACTACCAAAGCAAGACGGGTGATAATATTTTTAAAAATATAATGAAAATGTGGGAGAGATATTAAAGTGATAGTTCAAAGAGGTAAAAGTTCAAAAAAGAGTATGTTTTTCAAAGCCAAACTCAAATATCATATAATTTTGGGTGTTTGTTAAAATACGGTCAGAAAGAATATTACGTGTTGGGTGCATAGATATTACCACAATAGTAGAGTCGTAATCATATCACCAGAATTTTTTAGTATTTAGATTATTATTTTGGTCCGAAATGTTTGCAAAAACTTATAAAACTACAAATCTAAAGTGGGTCGTAAAACACGTCAGTGCGATTTTTTTTTTCTAATGCACACATCTTAGAAGAAAGATCAGCTCGATGACTAGCGATAGAAAGTTCACAGTCACATGACATGTTCATTATTATGTTCTTTAGAAAAAGAATTATCCCTTGAACCATGTCGGCCCACAGGGGCGAAGTAAACATCAATATTGCGGTGCAAACACACCTACCGATAAGATGTGCCTGCGGCTGTCGATACTCTATAAACCGAGGGTAATGGATCAGTGTGTAGCGAGTTTGAAAGACGGCTCATTGTTGGTGTGACGGAATGGGAAATCGATGCTCGTGTGGGACGAGTATTTTGGCAGTGTAGCTGGAGTGTGCAGAATAGTTCACGGAAGGATACGAGATGGTTTAGGTCACACCACCCAGAGCACTCCACGAGAAGATCGACTCCTCATCCGAATGACTGATCTGCGTCATACTCCGCTCTGGCGGACAGTGGAACTGTGTACTCTTTCAGGGGTGACAGTCCGTCACCGTTAATGACGCCATGCGTTACAACCTGGCAACGACCTGTAATATTTTTCAATCCATACGGGGCACTCGTGATTTGCCTCTATCTGGTCTCTCGAGGCAACAACCGTAACAACTGGTACACTATGTGATCAAAAGGATCCGGACACCTGGCTGAAAATGACATATATGTTCGTGGCGCTCTCCATCGGTAATGCTGGTATTTAATATGGTGTTGGCCCACCCTTAGCCGTGGTGACAGCTTCCACACTCGTAGGCATACGTTCAGTCAGGTGATGGAAGGTTTCTTGGAGAATGGCAGCTTATTCTTCACGTAGTGCTACACCGAGGAGAGGTATCGATGTAGGTCGTTGAGACCTGGCACGAAGTTGGCGTTCCAAAACATGCCAAAGGTGTTCTATAGGATTCCAGTCAGGACTCTGTGCAGGCCAGTCCATTATAAGGATGTTATTGTCATGTAACCACTCCATCACAGACACTACATTATGAACAGGCGCTCGATCGTGTTGAAAGATGCAATCTCCATCCCCGAATTGCTCTTCAATAGTGGCAAGCAAAAAAGTGCCTGAATCATCAATATAGGCCTGTGCTGTGATAGTGTCACGCAAAACAACAAGGGGCGCAAGCCTAAATGAAAACCACGCCAGTCTGCACGATTCGAATCTCCCCACGGGCATGGGTGTTTGTGCTATCTTTAGTATAAGGTAGTTCATAAGTAGTTTGTAAGTTTAGGGATTGATGACCCCGCAGTTAAGTCCCATAAGCTATACAAACATTTGATTTGATTTGAACCCTGATTTGTCACTCCACACAACGTTTCTTCACTGTTCAATAGTCCTATGTTTATGCTCCTTACACCAAGCGAGGCGTCGTTTAGCAGTTCAAAAAATGTTCAAACGTTTGTATAGATTATGGGACTTAAACTACGGGGTCATCAGTCCCTAAACTTACAAACTACTTATGAACTAACTAATACTAAGGACGGCACAAGTATCCATGCCCGAGGGGGGATTCGGACCCCCGACCGTAGTTACCGTGCAGACCGTGACTGGAGTGCCTCAGTCTCCTCGGCCACCGCGGCCGGCCGTTTAGCAGTGATTTGGGTGATGTGTGGCTTATGGCCAGCCGTTCGACTGTGAAATCCAAGTTATCTCATCTCCCACCTAACTGACGTAGTACTTGGAGTGGACCCTGATGCATTTTGGAATTCCTGTGTGATAGTCCGGATAGATGCCTGCCTATTACGCTGTGCGACCCTCTTCAACTGTTCGTGGTCTCTGTCAGTCAATAGACGAGACCGGCGTGTATGATTTTGTGCTCTTTGTGTCCC
Source organism: Locusta migratoria (assembly GCA_026315105.1). NCBI lineage: Eukaryota > Metazoa > Arthropoda > Insecta > Orthoptera > Acrididae > Locusta > Locusta migratoria. The sequence goes on along the minus strand of CM048755.1, from coordinate 664,269,994 downwards.
TTCACGTTTCCACTTCACTATCACATCAGAAACAGTGGACCTTGGGATGTTTAGGAGTGTGGTTATCTCGCGTACAAACATGTGACACAAGTGACACTCAGTCACCTGACCACGTTCGAAGTCCATGAATTCCGTGGAGCACCCCATTCTGCTTTCACACGATATCCAATGACAACGCCGTGGTGGAGTGGCCGAGCGGATTGAGGCGCCATTCTCCGATGCGCAAGGTCGCTCCCCGTCGGAGGTTGAATCCCCCCTCGAGCATGGATGTGTGTGCTGTCTTTAGTATAATGTAGTTTATAAGTAGTTTGTAAGTGTAGGGACTGATGACCTCGCAGTTAAGTCCCATAAGTTTGACAAACATTTCTTTCTTTCTTTCCTTCTATCTTTCTAATGACTACTGAGGTCACTGATAAGGAGTAACTGGCAGTAGATGGCAGCACGATGCACCTAATATGAAAAAAGTAGTTTTAGGGAATGTACGGATACTTTTGATTACATAGAGTATCTGCGATATCTCGTCTGAAGCAAATCAGACCAGACTGCTACCACGATGAATACTGACTGTATAAGGTCGACCGGGAGACAAGTGTCAAATAAACCTAGGCTTTTAATACTGTACCTCACAACCGCCTTCTAATCATATTGCATGCCTACGGAATATCGCCACAATTGTATGACTTGATTTAGGAGAAAATGTGAGCAGCTCTCTTAGACAATTCACGGATGATGCTCATCTATCGGTTAGTAAAGTCAAAGAACGATGAGTGTGAAGTCATCCATATGAGCGCTAAAACTAAGCTGCGTTCCACACAAGCCTCGAGGACCCAACGGGTACCGACCGGCTGCCGTGTCATCGTCTTCCCGAAGGCCTCACCGGATGCGGTATGGGCGGAAGGGGGGGAGGGGGTGGAGGGACGTAGTTAGCGAGCCGCTCTACCGGTCGATGCGTCGGTTTGCCAGACGGGAGCCGCTACTTCTCAGTTAAGTAGCTTATTATGAACAGGCTCTCGATCGTGTTGAAAGATGCAATCTCCATCGGCGAATTGCTCTTCAATAGTGGCAAGCAAAGAAGTGCTTGAATAATCAATGTAGGCCTGTGCTGTGATAGTGTCACGCAAAACAACAAGGAGTGCAAGCTTAAATGAAAAGCACGCAAGTCTGCACGGTTCGAATCCCCCCTCGGGCATGGGTGTTTGTGCTGTCTTTAGGATAAGGTATTTCATAAGTAGATTGTAAGTTTAGGGACTGATGACCCTGCAGTTAATTCCCTTAAGCTTAACAAACATTTGAACTTTTTTTTTTTTTTTTTTTTTTTTTTTTTTTTGAAAAACACGACCATACAATAACACCACCGTCTCCGAATATTACTGTTGACACTACACACGCTGGCAGATGACATTCACCAGGCATTCTCTATACCCACACCCTGCCATCGGAACGCCACATTGTGTACCCTGATTCGTCATTCAACACAACGTTTTTTTCACTGTTCAATAGTCCTGTGTTTACGCTCCTTACACCAAGCGAGGCGTCGTTTAGCAGTGACTTGCGTGATGTGGGGCTTATGGGCAGCCGTTCGACTATGAAATCCAAGTTATCTCACCTTCCAGCTAACTGACGTAGTACTTGGAGTGGACCCTGATGCATTTTGGAATTCCTGTGTGATATTCTGGATAGATGCCTGCCTATTACTCTGTACGACCCTCATCAACTGTTCGTGGTCTCTGTCAGTCAATAGACGAGACCGGCGTGTATGATTTTGTGCTCTTTGTGTCCCTTCACGTTTCCACTTCACTATCACATCAGAAACAGTGGACCTTGGGATGTTTAGGAGTGTGGATATCTCGCGTACAAACATGTGATACAAGTGACACTCAATCACCTGACCACGTTCGAAGTCCATGAATCCCCACCCTCGAGCATGGATGTGTGTGCTGTCTTTAGTATAATGTAGTTTATAAGTAGTTTGCAAGTGTAGGGACTGATGAACTCGCAGTTAAGTCCCATAAGCTTGACAAAAATTTTTTGTTTGTTTCTTTCTAATGACTACTGAGGCTACTGATAAGGCGTAACTGGCAGTAGATGGCAATGAACCTAATATGCAAAACGTAGTTTTAGGGAATGTCCGGATACTTTTGATTACATAGAGTATCTGCGATGCCGGCCGCGGTGGCCGAGGGGACTGAGGCGCTCCAGTCACGGTCTGCACGGCCACTACGGTCGGGGGTTCGAATCCCCCCTCGGGAATGGATATTTGTGCCGTCCTTAGGATTAGCTAGTTCATAAGTAGTTTGTAAGTTTAGGGACTGGTGACCCCGTAGTTAAGTCCCATAAGCTTAACAAACATTTGAACATTTGTATCTGCGATATATCGTCTGAAGCAAATCAGACCAGACTGCTACCACGATGAACACAGACTGTATAAGGTCGACCGGGAGACAAGTGTCAAATGGACTTTGGCTTTTAACACTGTACCTCATAACCGCCTTCTAATCATATTGCATGCCTACGGAATATCGCCACAATTGTGTGACTGGATTTAGGAGAAAATTTGAGCAGCTCTCTTAGACAGGGGCTGCCGTGTCATCGTCTTCCCGAAGGCCTCACCGGATGCGGTATGGGCCGTAGGGGGGGGGGGGGGGGGAGGAACGTAGTTAGCGACCCGCTCTACCGGTCGATGCATCGGTTTGCCAGACGGGAGCCGCTACTTCTCAGTTAAGTAGCTGTTTAATTGGCCTCACAAGGGCTGAGTGCTTCCAACACCACCTAGACACAAGGCCTCACAGCAGCCGGCGTCACGTCACACCGACCATGCGGCGACCGCCAGCTTACTGGCTGGCCGCTGGGGTACTGGCGACTTCCTCGTAGTGGTCAGCCAGTCCGCTAGCGATCGCGGTCTGCTCAATGTGACGTGACACGAACTGTTGTAAAGCCTTGTATGTAGGTGGTGTTGGTGCATCCTGCTTGCCAACAGCGCTCGGCAGACCCGGACGGTTACCTCCATGTGCTAGCCAAGCCTGACAGCACGTAAATTCGGTGATCTAACGAGAACCGGTGTATCCAAGGCGACACGGCCGTTGGCTATGACCACTAAGAGAAATCTGTTAAACTTCATTTACGCAATAAAGCAGTCAAATATGCAGGTTTAAATTCAAATTATATTGGAAAGAACATATAGAAAATGTTGTAGGGAAGGCGTGATAAAGGCTACGTTTTATTGGCAGAACACTTAGACGATGCAACAGAAACTTCCTACACTACATTTGTGCGTCCTATTTTGGAGTATTTCTGATCATTGTGTAATCCCCAGCAAGTGGGACTGACTACGGATTTAGAGAAAGTACAGAAAGGATAGCTCGTTTTGTATTTGCCCTATAGAAGGGAAAAAGTGTCACGGAAATGATTGACGAGATGGGTTGCAAATCATTAAAATAAAGTCGTTATTCGTTACGGTGAGATTAATTTGCGAAATTTCTTTCACCAACTGTCCCTTCCGGATGCGAACATATTTTTTTGGCATCTACCTACATAGAAAGACATGATCATCATTATAAAACACAGGAAATTACATCGATAACGGAAATATTTAGATGTTCCTTTTTGCAGCGCGCTACTAGAGAATAGATAAATATCATAAAAGCCGTTCGACGAACAACCCTCTGTCGTGCAGTACAATGTGATTTGCAACGTATTTATGTATCTGTAGATGGAGATGTACGAAACAGATTTCACAACTTTCTGTATTCTAGACGGACCTTAAATCCAGACTCCATGGTGTGCTTTATCGATGGGACCAAAATCACCAAGAGTAGACCACAGAAAATTATCACGAAGTTCTTTTCACAGATGAAAGTCGCATGTGACCGTCGAAGTGTATGTGCAATGAACCATGTAATGCTGCACTCTAGAGGGACACCGACAATTGAGTACAGCGAGGTGGTAGATCAATGATATTATGTGCGGATGGGCTTTCGGACGCCATCGCTGTCCACCAAGAGCAGGCTCATGGATCCACAACACAGGAATAATATCCTTAAACCCATCAATGAGCAGTCCCATCAGCTTTTAAAGGAAGAATTCAAGTTGATGGGTGCCATATTCCGAGTCCGTCGTGCTGTCATCGTCAACGATTTCATGAATCGCGCCGGTATTGTATAATCCGGCTAGCTTACATGATCGTCAGATATGAATGTAACTGAATATGCTTAGAATATGAAATCTGAGCGCCCCCCAACGTGATGAGTATTGGGCTCGGTGATGGAATCGACGAGCACCGGTATTTTGGCTGGAGCGCACCCAGCCACTTTCAAGGCAACTGCAGAGGGGAAGTATTGTGCATAGACACTTAAAACCTTGGTTTTAAAGAAAATGGGAAAGATACCAAACAACCAACAAACAAGCAGCAGAACCATCACACACACAAAATGGTGATACGTGTCAAAAGTATCGATAGTATCAGTGATCAGCGAATGAGGCGACATTAAATCTGTCCGTCTGTATTTTGACGAAATATTCCACTCAGAATTTGATCAAAAACTTTTCTTTTTATGAGGTTTCCGCTAGTTTAATTTCAACATCTTTCTTAATAAAATATTGGGAGTGCATGCCAGGATATCCGTGTTGTTGCATTGTCACGTTGAAAACTGCAGGTGATCCGGAATTCGAAGGCTGGTCGTTAATAGAGCACGACACTGTACACTTAGAACACGTTTATTGCTAACACAAGCGTACACTCAGTACAGACTGACTCCTGCTTGGAGTACTCCACTATTTATACATAAAAATAATTTTTTGGAACTTACAAGTATATCAAACATAAGAAACGTGTAGAACATTCTAGAAATAGTATATACAAAGAATTTTTTTCTGCCCGTGGCGGGATTTAAACTGGTGACCGCAACCACAGCGATCTGCGATGCTAATCACTGCACCACGCGTTCCTTGGGGATACTTGCGAGAACATTTCAGAGGGTGACCTGTGTCTAGGCAAAGATCTGAAATATCAGATTTGCTAGTTTGTCGTAAACGTGGGTGACGCTTATGTTCACTGCACCGGTCGTCCACATTCATGACAGTTTGCCCAATATTTGGTTTGCAACAACTGAATGGGATACGATAGACACCCTCCTTGCGCTAACCAAGATTATCTTTAACGGACCCTTTGCAGTTATGTGGTCCTCACTCCTAGAACTAGTTTGATGCAGCTCTCCACGTTACCCTGTCCTGTGCAACCTCTTCATACTGTATTCATCTCTCGATCTCCCTCTCCGATTTTTAGCCTATACACTTCCCTCCAATGTTGACGACTCCTTGATGTCTCAGAAGGTGTACAGGCAATCGATCCCTTCTCTTAACCCGATACAATGGACAATGCCACATACCATACAATTGCATTCATGAAGGACTTCCTGACATTTAAATTAACATTGGATGTCAAAAAATATCGCTACTTCAGAAATACTTTTATATCTTCTTTACTTCGGCTATCAGATGTTATTTTGCTACTCACATAACAAAACTCGTCTACTCTATTTATTGTTTCATTATCTAATCGAATGCCTTTAGCATCGCCTGCTTTCGTTGCAGTGAATTCCATTGTACTTGGTTTCCTCTTGTCAATGTTCATCTTAAACTCTACTTTCAAGACAGTGTCTATTCCGTTTAATTGCTCTCTCTGGTCCTTTGCTGTTTCTGACAGAATTACTATGTTATCGGTAAACTTCAAAGTTTGTATTCCTCCACCCTAAAATTTTATTCCTTCCCCAAATTTGTCCTTTCAATCCTTCACAGCTTGCTGAATATTCAGAATGAATAACATTGGGGATAGGCTACAACCCTGTCTTAATTCCTTCCCAACCACTTTCATGCCCACGGCTCGTATAACTGCTGTCCGGTTTTTGCACAAGTTGAATATAACTTCGCGTTCCGTATATTTTACCCCTGATCCCATCAAAATTTGGAAGAGTGTGTTCCGGGCAACAATGGCAAACTTTCTCCACATCTACAAAAGTTAAAAACGTAGGTTTGCCTTTCCTTAACCAATCTTCTAAGATAAGTTGTAATACGATATTGCCTCGTGTGTTCCTACATTTCTCTTAAATCCAAACTGATTTTCCCAAGGTCGGATTCCACCAGCTCCGTAAATCATTCGTGTTAGTATTTTGCAACCATGACTTATTAAACTGATAGTTCTGTTCAAATGTTTCTAAACCTATTGGACCACACTTCTGGGTCATAAGTCCCTACAAACTGCTTAAAGACTGTCTCTCTTTGGCCCTTTCCCGCACATGCAGGTTCGGCACTGTGTTAAACGCGGATTTGGCATGCGTTAATATTTACAGGGTGGATGGATGCCCTTACTGCCGCCACCCCATGCCACCCAGGCGGAAATTCGTACTCCCAAATGTCTGCAAAAAATGTTCAAATGTTTGTAAAGTCTATGGGACTTAACTACGGGGTTATCAGTCCCTAGACATACAAACTACTTATGAACTAACTAAGACTGAGGACGGCACAAATATCCATGCCCGAGGGGTGAATCGAACCCCCGACCGCAGTGGCCGTGCAGACCGTGACTGAAGCGCCTAAGTCCCCTCGGCCACCGCGGCCGGCCAAATGTCTGCGTATAGTGTTATATATGTGGGAAAGTGTAACGAAATGTTTGCGAATCGTTTAACTGAGGCGGGACTTGTGGACTAGCCCGGTAGTCACCTAGGGGGATATGGAAAACCGCCTAAAAAACCACATCCAGGGTGGCTGGCACTCCGACCCCTTTCGTTAATCCGCCGGGCGGATTCGAACCTGGGCCGGAACGCCTTCCCGTCTGAGAATGTGGTGCTTTAGACCACACGGCTAACCGTGCGGGTACTTTCAAACTGCTTAAAGTAGCCCAAGAACAACACACACACCAATGCTCCAGGGCGAACTCGAACCTCCAACGGCGAGCAACCGCTCGCTCCGCAGCAAGGCACCTTAGACCGCTCGGCCACTCCCCCGCGGCGGTAGAACAGTGTTTCAGCTGAATTAATTCTGCATTATTTCTCTTCCTCGTGTCCTTGACATAAATGTTACCAAGTGCCGCGTGGAATGGTCACGTGCTCTAAGCCGTCATTTTACGGTCCGAGCCACGTGCTCTAAGCCGTCATTTTACGGTCCGAGCGTCCGCTCCCGCCTGAGGTTCGAGCCCAACCTCAGACATTGGTGTATGTATTGTCCTTAGTGTAGGTTAGTTAAAGTAGATTGTATATCTAGGGACGGATGACAATGGTAGTTTGCCCAAATAAGTTTACTACGGTCGGGGGTTCGAATCCCTCCTCGGGCATGGATATTTGTGCCGTCCTTAGGATAAGCTAGTTGATAAGTAGTTTTTAAGTTTAGGGACTGATGACCCCGTAGTTAAGTCCCATAAGCTATACAAACATTTTTTTCAAAATAAGTTTACAACCATTTGAACATTGTTACCAAGTTTGGCACTCATGGCCGGCCGCGGTGGCCAAGGGGACTGCGGCGCGTCAGTCACGGTCTGCACTGCTACTACGGTCGGGGGTTCGAATCAAATCAAATGTTCAAATGTTTGTATAGTCTATGGGACTTAACTACGGGGTCATCAGTCCCTAAACTTACAAACTACTTATGAACTACTTACGAACTAGGACGGCACAAATATCCATGCCCGAGGGGGGATTCGAACCCCCGACCGTAGTGGCCGTGCAGACCGCGACTGGAGCGCCTTAGTCCCCTCGGCCACCGCGGCCGGCGGGTTCGAATCCCCCCTCGGGCATGGATATTTGTGCCGTCCTTAGTATTAGCTAGTTCGTAAGTAGTTTGTAAGTTTAGGGACTGATGACCCCGTAGTTAAGTCCCATAAGCTCTAAAAACATTTGAACATTTTTTTGGCACTCATGCGGTAGTTAGTTTCCTTGTTATTACGTGTTGAACAGGAAAAGTTTAATTATAACCTCTCGGTACTAATTGTGAGAAATCCTTACCTTGTTCCTCACTCGAAGCGCTATGGTAAGCCGGAGAAACATTTTTCGTCTTCAAGTACCGACGATGTGTGAGAACATTACTTTTATTGGAAGGCCAGTTTCATAGTGTTGATGTGAGAAACGGCAGTTGTTCCTTGGGAGGAGAGTTGAGTGAGCAAGGACGGCCTTTGATGTCGCGTGACGCTATCTCTGGCGCCAGACCGCGACGCTTCCGGCCCGGCTGTCCCGGGCAGCGGAGCTTATAATGGCACTGCCGTCCCATTACCTGATAGAGACCGCAATCCGGGCTCACTGCCCGCAGCCCTGGCCGCCCACATAATACCGCCACGGACATCGCGCCGCGCACGCCTTCTGTCACACCACGTGCTACCATTCAGGAGACCAGTCCTTCCCCATCTCTCATTTACTTGGGACACATTTCGGGTTACACCCTTGCAATTATTTCAACACGCTGTCTTTATGTAAGTATTACCCGTTCAGCTGGCCGCGGTGGCCGAGGGGACTGAGGCGCTGCACTCACGGTCTGCACGGCCACTACGGTCGGGGGTTCGAATCCCCCCTCGGGCATGGATATTTGTGCCGTCCTTCGGATTGGCTAGTTCATAGGTAGTTTGTAAGCTATACAAACATTTGAACATTTACCCGTTCACCTTATAATGGACGTTTCAGCTGAGGGCGCTGCGAACTGTTGACGTGTTCAGCTGTTGGCTGTCTCTAGGGCTGTGAAAACGGTACTCGCGTTCGAACCAAGTTCAAATGTTTGTTAAGCTTATGGGACTTAACTACGGGGTCATCAGTCCCTAAACTTACAAACTACTTATCAACTACCTTATACTAATGACGGCACAAATATCCATGCCCGAGGGGGGATTCGAACCCCCGACCGTAGTGGCCGCGGAGACCGTGACTGAAGCGCCTGTCCCCTCGGCCACCGCGGCCGGCAAAACCAAGCCCCCACAATCGCGTAAGCGGCCGACTGCGAACAGCGGACAAATTGAAGAGCGCCTCGGTGGCCATTGTAGTGTCAAACTTCCGCGCGAACTTTAAATGTGCGTAAGATTCTTTTGATTAGAGAGAGTATTCACTTGAGTTAAGTCGCGAAAACTATGTCTAATTGAAAAATATAACTACAAAACAGCTTCAGACTCCTTGAGTATACAGCAACTATCGGTTGTGTGTAAATTTATCACACATATGGACGGTGTTATGCATCACTAGACCAAGCGCCATTTATTGATATCTTCTGATTTCAGCAAATTCTATTGAGAAACATCATAATCTATTTGGATAAAAATCACCGTTCTCGTCGTAGCAACGGTTTCCATGCTATACTAAAAAATACTAAGTGCCATTTCGCCTATCGTTGATTTTCAATTTTTCATCACAAGTCCATATGCGACAAACCAAACTGTAGTTCTGCAACAGTGGACCAAGCGCCACCTTCCTCGTCTGTAGTCTAGTGATGCTAAACGGAACTTGCGGCAGCGCTGGTTCACATCGTCGGCTGTGTGCACCGATCTAGCAAAACACCTTGTTACATTGCTCTGTGAACTGTGTAGTGTTTGCGGACGTAATACTAGGTTTTGTGTTGTAATGTCGTGAAGTGTATGGTGCGATAATTGACACGTTCAAATCAAGTACACAACGTATTACTGAAAGTGCAACAAGTATGTCGAATGGATCTGGAGCTCTAAAGGTAAGAAATCGCAAGTTACCTTTCGAGGTTAACTTCAGAACTACTTCATAAGGACCTAAATACTATGTCGTAAACTTTACGCATTCCGTTCTTCTTTTTTTAGGGTGAATATGCATCTCCCAGCACGGACATTCAAACCAGGGCTTTTTCACTGAATGCAAATAACCTTACAATGATGTAACATCAAATGCAGTAGTGTGTGAGAAAATCGATGATGGGTCTGTAACTTGTAATGAAGGCGAGAACTGCAGACCTGGAGGTAGCCGCGTAGACAATGACAAGAGGCCAGTAAACGTAAGTGAAGAGACCTTACAGAAGATTGTGTTTACATACGATGCACAAAACAACATTCCTGAATGTTGGAAAAACAAATAACAAACCGCAAATGTGACACAGAAAACCGCAAAATAAATTGGCTGAAGACTAGAGAAACCTCTAATTACTTGTATGAAAAGCGACTCTGACCAGGAGACTGCAGCTGAAATGTACATTCAGAACTTCTCACCCGTTGAAATGAGTGAACACTTAATACCACTGTGTCCAAGTGGAAAATTGATTTCTAAGGAAAAACTGGAAGACTTGAATTCTCTTCTACCGCTGATTCCGAAAGATGCACGACAAATGTACCGGTCTTTCCGAAATGATCCTAGAATGGAAGACGTCGTCGATGGTTTCAATTGACATGTTGACTTCGAAATAGAATGCGAACAATGACAATTACCTCTAATTATGTTTTGTATAAGTATCATTATGTTCCATTTTATTGGGTTTGTACAATAGGTCCATTGTGATGTACATTTGGTTACACTTACTTCCATTTAGAATGTATGTGGTGCTGTCAGAGATATTCGTAGAGAATCCATAACGTATCTGCAATCTTATTTGCATTGTTATAGTTGATTTGTGTCACATACAATTTCATAAATAAAATGTCAGTGGTAACAAAATGATACTAAAACGTCAGCACTGATACCTTCTGCTTGTTTTTCACAATGCTTAGCTTACAAAATGTAATTTGTTCTTTATTTAAGCTTCGTTTTCAGTAACGTGACCGCATTAAGTTTATTTAGGATGTGATTGGCATATGGCTTCCTAAGGATTTATTTTTATAATAGGCCTAATGCACAGTTCAGTTACGCATAATGAGAACAATAGGACGTTGAAGTCTTTTAGTCCTGTGATGCATAACAGAACTGCACAAGCAACAATTAAGCATTAATAGTCTATCGACCATTTTTGTTATTTTTTCGTGTTGTATAGCTTTTAATTGCGGTGATCTTCCACTAATAAGTGAAACAATAATAACCCTTCGTCTGTACCAAAAATTGGGCAACTTCAACAATACATACATTTTTAAGGGGACGGTAACTTTGGTGGCCATTTTCTCGCATATGACATTTTGGCGCTTGGTCTAGTTATACATAACACCGTCCATATGGTGTTTCCTGTTCCTAACGAAACTGAGCTTTAACATGTAGTATTTTTTGCGTTCTAAGTGCAGCATATGAACGGAATTTATCGTCAGACACGATTTTTTGCCACTTTCTCAGTATATTCTACGATTGTGAAACTTTTGTAGAAACATTAATTTCGGAAGAATTTCACACTTTACGTTTCTGCTTTAATGCTGTATTCTCCAATATTCCGATACTTCATAGCATCAAAAAATCAAACAGGGCTGACTGAAACAGCTAATGTTAAAAATCGATTGTAAAAGTGAAAATTCCATCAGATACATAACTGAAAAATAGCTTCTTACGTTGTGAATACAGCAACCAGCCACTACCAAATTCTTTTAAGAACACGAAGTATGCCATAACATTTTCTTAACTAAGGCATCTAACATTAGCAGTATGGTATCTAGCAAGAAAATGAGCGTTTTTAATGGTGTAAGCCAAATACCTTATAGCAGAGTGAACTGCTCAGATGTCAGATACTATCGTCACAGGGTTGAACTTCACAATGTGCATCCACTGTGGCTGTGTGCCCTTCATATATGGAACTATACACAGGTCTGCAAACCCCTCTTAGTTGTTATACCTATATGTAAAACAGATTACCTTTCAATTCCGCGTTACAAGTTGCTAATATTAATTTCATAAACAAAAATTCGAACTTCAGTGAGGCAACTAATTTCATAAAATGAAACTTTTTGAACTTCCTGTCCACCACTACTGCCTAAAGTAGCTCATTTTTATGAGCTACCAGTATTATAAAAGCCTGTTATTTATTTCATTCAATCCTATATTGTCTTAACTAACAGTCTATTAAGCAAGAGTAACAATCTCTGAACACAAGTAGTAGGGTTACTTGTATTCCTGAGAAATATAAATGGGAATACAGTATTCGATCTTTTTATTCCTTGCAATTCATTTATGTATTTAAACGCTGAGCAGCTCTTCACCATCGTGCTTAATGTACACTGCTATAGTCAAACAATACAGACGTGACTATCAATTGTGTATATATCCCGCAGTAGCTATTTAATACACGATCTACCTGCTTACAACACTGGTATTTATCTGACGCTTGCCTCTACCATGGCGGCCGGGCGAAAGTTCAAATTATCCCGCGACAGCAGCGCCGTCAGGGAGTCTAGTTATAGGCCTCTGATTCGAAAACGCTAGAGATTTCTCGATACAGCCACAGTGTAACATACACAGTCGCGACTCTCACTACTGTGAAAGTTGTTACCAACTGACAGTTGCGACCACAATAGCGACAACATTATTCCATTTAGTTATTTTACATGATTTTCAGCGTCATAGTATCTCGATTTTCACGCCTATTTAATGAAAATAAACGAAACCAAAGTCTTGCAGACAAGCAAATTTTAAGTGATGCAAAAATTAGTTTAAGGACTGCCATGCGAGAGGTGTCCAACGACTTTGAGAAAAAGGTTTTTTGTACCGACTTGGCAGAAAATCCTAAGGTATTTTAGTACTAGGTCAAATTGGTAAACCGGTCGAAACTAAATATGCAGACACAAAATGGTGTTGAAACAGAGTATGACACACAAAAGGTCGAAATATTAATTTTCATTTTACAAAGCTATTCCACAAAGAAAGATTGCATCGGGGGAGGACTAGAACCTGCAACGGTTAGTAACCGCGCGCTCCGCAGTAAGGCGCCTTAGAACGCTCGGCCACTTCACAGCGGCAATGTCTCTTGAGGAGCGAAGCCATCCTAAGGATTGGAAGATAAAGCCCCGGTCATTGGCGTTTACAAGAAGGGTCGTGGATCAGATGCGCAAAACTATAGGCCTATATCCTTGACATCGGTCAGTTACAGTAATTTGGAACACATTTTATGTACGAATATTATGTAATTTATGGTGCCTGGAAATCTCCAATGTAGAAATCAAAGTGGTTTTCGAGAAAAGCGATCATGTGAAACAAAACTGGCTCTATTCATCCACGTGATCCGGAGGGCAATCGACAATGGATGCCAGGTATAGGCCGTGTTTCTTGAATTCCGCAAGGCTTTCGATACGGTTCCGCAGCATCACCTGATGAATAATGTGCGAACATATCAAATATCAGGCCAACTGTGAATCTGAACTGAGGCATTCCTAGCTAACAGAAAGTAGCGTGTCATTCTCAACGGAGAGGTCTTCATGCGTTAAAATGATCTTTTCTTAATATGTATAAAAACCTCGTGGATAACATCGGAAGCTCAATAAGGCTTTTTGAGGATGAAGCTGTACTAAACGAGAAGTCGCAACACTGGCAAAGGGCCGCACTGGAGTAGCCGAGCGGTCTGGAGCGCCACGTTACGGATCGCACAGCCTCCCGCGTGGGAAGTTCGAATCCTCCCTCGGGCATGGATGTGTGTGTTGCGCTTAGGTTAGATTAACATAGTTTAAGTAGATTGTAAGACTAGGGACAGATGACCAACGTAGTTTACTCCCATAGAATTACAAACATTTGAATTTAAACTGGCAAAGGGTAGCGAAATGAGGATCTGCAGCGCATTGAAGTATGGCAATCGAGCATCAAAATAAACAAGTGTATAGTGCTGCGTTTACATATAAATAAAGACACTTTATTATGTAACTACGCAGTAACAGGAAAAACACTGGAAGCAGTTGTTTATATAAAATATCTGTGAGTAGACAGAGGGAAAAGATGCGATTTGAAATGGAACGACAATGTAAAAACATTGGTGGGTAAGGCAGATGCCAGACTGACATTCATTAGAAGAATCCTCATGAAATATAGTCCTCCAATAAAGGAAGTAGGTTACAAAACTCTCGTTCGGCCAATGCTTGACTATTGCTCATCAGTGCGGGATCCATACCAGTAAGGGTTGACAGAAGACATAGAGGAGGTCCAACGGAGAGCAACAGGCTTCGTTAAGAGCTCATTTACGAAGCGTGAAAGCGTCACGGAGTTGATTAGGAAACTGACTGGCAAACGCTCACACCGTGAGGTGGCTTGTGCAGTGTAGTATGAATGTAGATGAGGTAGTTCAGGCCGCGGCGGAGTGGCCCAGCGCACTGAGGCGCCATGCTACGATGCGCGAGGTCGTTCCCCATCGGGGATTCGAATCCCCTATCGGGCATTGATGTTTGTTCTGTCTTTAGTATAAGTTAGCTTATAAGTAGTTTGTAAGTTTAGGGACTGGTGACGCCGCAGTTAAGTCCCTTAAGCTTAACAAACATTTGAGGTAGTTCAGGTGGTAAGGCTCCACGCTTTGCAGTGACATGGCCTTTTCCATATTCGTAAACTAAATTAATTGCCTGTAGGGGCAGGTGTCTCCCCTGCCTAAAGCCATCCGTGTGACCAAAGCGTGTGTGTCCCACTCGTTGGCCACTTCGCGATTACCACGGGAACGCCGAAGTAGCAGGCCGTTGGCCGCCTGAAGCGTCAAATGCGCCACAGATCACTCGCCAATTCTAGAGTAGCGAGCGGCTAGAATTGGCGTGGTCAGCCATATGGCACTGCACTAGCGTCTCATACCCGTGTCTCGATCCGAGTAGAAGTGATGGCAATGTAATACTCACACACATTCGTGTCTGCTTACCACCTGAGAGTACTTTACCCTTGTTTGTTAGGTTCAAAGTTTGGCACTAGTTTCAGACTTAGCTTCCCCATGATGTAGGGACTTAAAACTTTTAACACGGAGGATAATCGAGTGACAATGCAAAACTAATACCACTGTGGAGTGGCCGAATGCCCTAAGGAGCCTTGCTGCGGAGCGTACGGCTGCTCGTCTTCAGAGGTTCGAGTCCTCCCTCGGGCGTGTGTGTGTGTGTGTGTGTGTGTGTGTGTGTGTGTGTGTGTGTGTGTGTGTGTAATCCTTAGGTAATTTTAAGTTATTTGAATGCCTAGGAACTAATAACAGCAGACGTCCCTTAGATCTAGAACATTTGCAAAACTAGCTCGCTCTCTATTCTCTTGTGTAGTGGAGAGTACTCTGTTTTTCTGTTTTTCCTATTACTTGAAACTTTCAATATAACTCACAGCTGGATGACAGTTGCATATTAACTTGCTTTCTTATCTGGTGTGTTGAAGAGGGTACTTTTTTAAAAAATTGCTATTTAACACTTTCCTATTTGGTTCACGAATGTTTCCAGTATGAATGATCACGATGTGTGATCGCGAATCACTCTCATTTTTAACTTCACAGTCTTTTATGAGATACGAGGGTTGGAAGTTAATTAGTGGCAACGCTGCTGTGGAGACACTATGCAATGGAATATACAATTGTCGCTGATAGCACACGTTGTTGACATACCTACATTACCTACGGGCAAATGGACTTGCCCGTAACACGTCACCGGCGTGCGCACAATCGAGGAAAAACGTCAATTGTGAGCGTGCGGTCTAAGGTAACAGTGTCACTACGATTTCGAAACAGGAACAACGGATCTAGATGAATGTGCCAGAGGTCTTAGAGCACGATAGTGTCATCTAGGTCTTCAAGAGGCGTGCGGGGAATCGGCATTGGCGTGCAGGACGGTGGCACTTTGGGTAAAAGCCTTCAACGAAGGTCGGCAAACTGTGGCAGACTTGCATCGGGCAGGTGGTACTAGCGTCTCTGCAGAAGTAGTGCATAGTGTTGCCTCGTTAGTGGACAGTGCTCGACGCCAGACGATTTGTGCGCTCCCCCACTAAACCGGATTAGCGCGTACGACAGTGCTTCGCATCCTGAAGGAACGCCTGGGCATGCGAAAAATTGCATCACGATGGGTTCCGCATGAATCTTCGGAAATGCAGAAATGGATGCGTTACGACGCTGCTCAGACGCATTTGGAGCGCAATGAGCGCGAAGGAGAGGCTTTCTTACGGGGTATCGTGACACTGCATGAGAGATGGGCCACATTGTACCAACCAAATCTCTAACGCCAATCCAACGAATGGCGTCATTATGGGTCGCCGCGGAAGTCGAAAGTATTGTCAAATTATTGTGAAACTATTGTCGAAAGTATTGTGAAAGTTATGGTGATTTTCGTTGTTGGTTGTTTAAGGGGGACAAAACTACAATGGTTATCAGTCCGTGATTTTCGTGTACGACTATGACTGCGGGGACATCAGTCCCTAAACTTACAAACTACTTATGAACTAACTTATACTAAAGACAACACAAACATCCATGCCCAAGGGAGGATTCGAACCTCCGGCGCGGGAGGCCGCGCGTTCCGCAACGTGGGGCTCCAGACCGCTCGGTTACTCCCGTGCGGCGATGGTGTTATCCTACCGCTTGCGTTCTCCACGACAGCCCGTCAATGCATAGTATTACTGCTCGTTTTCGGAGCATCTGCGACCAGCTTTGCGAAAGAAGAGGCAACATGTTCGGCGCAACCAACCCAACATTTTGCACGACAATGCACGGGCGCATACAGCGCAAGCTGTTGCCGCTCTGTTCGGTCGATGGGACTTGGTTGTACTGTAGCATCCACCATACTCTCCTGACTTATGTCATTGTGACTCTGATTTTATTCCGAAGATGGAGGAACCACTTCGTGCCATTCGCTTGAGAAGTGTTCCAGAGATTCGACAGGCAGTAGACCGCTCCATTCGCACCGTCAACAGAACAGGCTCTGCTAGCGGTATACCACGCCTTACACAGCGCTGGCAACGGGTTCTACACAACGGTGGTGACTACTATGAAGGACAGTAACAGGTGGAAACCAGCGAGCACAGAATAACACAGAGAGACCTCACAATGACAGAGAAATGAAGCCGGCTGAGAGCGCGACACCCAACCAACATATCGGCCGAAAGTTAGTCGGCCACAGCTGAGAGTACAAATTAGTTTACTGAGTTCGCTTTTTGTTAATTCCTCTTTCATATATTTTAAAGTGTTCCTTTTTGACAATCTATTTTTGCCAAAAATAATTACAATTTTCAGCTAGGGATAGCAGATCGTACTATCATATAAAATAGAAACACATTTTTCTTCTGTCTGTCCCTTTAACCTTTTATAACTCAAGGAGTACCGAACTTATCGTCATGCGGTTTCTTTTGATTTCCTCTTTAGAATCCTGGAATAATCTTAAGCTATATTTTGTGTCAGTACGAATATATAAAAGAACTAAAATATGAATCAGAACGTAGAATCGTTTACCGCTTCTACACTTCAATCAGCTCTGGAGCCTAAACTATAAGAGCTAGGCCAGTGTGCAGAGTATAGAATTGCAGAACTCACAAACATATACAAAAACCCAACCACCCTCCCATCCAAACGTATCATTTTTGGCTTCAGACTACAGATATAGCGATTGTGGGAGAAAATGTTCAAATGTTCAAATGTTTGTAAAGGTTATGGGACTTAACTACGGGGTCATAAGTCCCTAAACTTACAAACTACTTATGAACTACTTACGAACTAGGACGGCACAAATATCCATGCCCGAGGGGGGATTCGAACCCCCGACCGTAGTGGCCGTGCAGACCGTGACTGGAGCGCCTCAGTCCCCTCGGCCACCTCGGCCGGCGATTGTGGGAGATCTGTATAAGTTACATGTATGATGTCGCGTACTTTTTTTGTTTTTAATCGTCGTGAGCTCTATAATTTTATACTATGTACTTTGGCGCAGGTCTCATAGTTAACGCTACAAAGGTCAGGAAATTGCGGGAGTGTTAACCATTCTACGTTATTATTCTTATTTCAATTATTTCTCATTTTCGTATTAGCATTTAATATACCCTTCGTTGAACACAGGATTATACCAAAGAAATCGAAAGAAGCCGCATCACGATATGTTCTGCAGTTCTCGATGTAAAGAACTTTAAATATTACCCGTGCAATGGAGCGGCTCAGCTAGTTAGTAGTAAAATAAATAAAAAGTGTTAAGTCATAATTATTGGATACCGAAAATTGTACCCCAAATTAGAAATGTTTTTCAATATTGGTTACAAAGTGCAAGGTGAGTGGACAACAACTCTGCTCGCTGGTGGGTAAATCGCTGAAAGTAACGAGTAGAATTTGAAATGTTCGCAGCGCTATTGTATTCAAATTTGCTAGAAAGCCAGTGGAGCTATAAAAAAGTTGTTTAAATAAAAAGAAAAGTTCATTTCATTATCTACAACTTTCTCGCTGACGAAAATTTCCTGACCGCAAAACAAAAAAAGTGGCAGGCGATTAACTTTTTCATGTCGGATTTTTTATTTCATATAAAAGTAATAGTTCCAATTATTATTTTTATACAAATACAATGCGTATTGTACTTGCTAAGAACACTGTTGCATCCCTTCAGTATTCACCTGTCTGCGTGAAAAATGTGGTAATTTTTTCCTATCCTAAGAGGTTCAAATGACAATGTAATTATGGTGAGCGCCACTTGGAGAACGACGCATTTATCGGGCCAACTCGTTTCTACACCCAATTAAGATGGCTGCTGGGCTTCAATGCCTATACGCGGATGTAGACGGTATAGCCTCTCTATGTTATTCTGTGCTCGCTGCTGCAAATATGTAACGCTTTTGTATCGGTTGAGAATAAATAGTTACGACTATTCCAACGCTCGTACATGTAGTGGTTCACTCGGGTAAAGACAAATTAAAATCTACAGTTTATCACATGTCTTCGTTTATCATAAAAACAGTTCATATCAATTTCAGTACAATAAAACAGTAGTGACTTAGGTGAACTATTCTTACATAAACGCATTCAATGCATCCGTGTAAATATCGCGAGGCCATGCAACAGTCCACTCGACCGTGATAGTAGGTGGGAAAGTATCGGTTATCTTCGGCAACTTCCGCCCATTCTCGCGAAGTATATTCGCGCTCTCACTCGCACAGTACCGGCGCATGCGCACCACGCACATTGGCCACGCGATTGCACGCCTCTGCCACTGCCCCCCTTTTGCGATTGCCCCTGCCACCACGTTTCATTGATATGGTTTATATACACCTCGGGACGTTCCCTTCTGAGATGAAGAGACGTGCTTCGGAATCGAACGCGTGTTCGGCGGCATTGAATTAGTCGGAGAACTGACGCCGCGCGGGAATGGCCGCACTTTCTGAGGCTCCACGTCAGAGATTGCGCGACCGCTCCCGCCGGAGGTTCGAGTACTCCCTCGGGAATAGGCGTGTATGTTGACCTTAGCATAAGTTATTTTAAATTAGTTTAAATGCCTTGTAAGTCTAAGGACCTGTGACTTGAGCAGTTTGGTGCCTTACTTACACAAACTTTGATCTCTGACCTTTCAATTACTGTGCTTTATGCTCGGTAAATTTCGAAATGACTTCACCGATTTGAATAATATGTTTTAATTTGATTGTTTTAATACACAGGTAGTTTAGAAAAACAACAGAAGACATTCAAAGGAACAGCGGAAAAATCGAGAATACGTGAAATTGGCAATTTTGTAAGGGGAGCATCGCCACTTCGGATTAGATTCTTATTCTATAAGGTGCTACACCGTTCAAACGACCGCGATAAAATTTAGCACACTTCAGCTTCAAAACTAAAGGAAAGACAATGGTTACTTAATAATTCGCCATATCACGAATAGCACGGCTGCTTCTCCCTGGGGCACGGATGTGTGTATTGTCCTTAGCATAAGTTAGTTTAGGTAGTATGTAATTATAGGGACCTATTACCAGGGTACTTTTGTCCCTGAGGTCTTAAACAAATTTAAGAACTCTTTAAGGAGAACTAGGACTCGCTGCATCCAGTGTAGGATGGCTGGCTTAGGGCCATAAGGTAACCAGGTGTAAAGAAATTTTGTAGCTGGGAGGACACGTCACAAGTGGAATGGGTGAGAAAACATAGCAGATGGTGTAGCATACTGCATTACTGTGAGAAATTGCGCCAATGCTACCCAGAAACATTCTCATTGGCTGCCCCCCCAGCTCTCTGTAAGGTCCCCTCTACGTTTCTTTAAGTGATACAAATTAGGTAAACTAATGAATGGGAATTGATATGATTTACTGTAAATATTATGTTTAGAATGAAGTTTATTATGGTGTGTTTTGTTTATTTAGAAAGGCTTTAGTTATGTAAAAGAAATGAATAACTATGTTGGAGAAGTGGCGGTTCCCGCCAAAAGTAAGAGTACGCGGGAACGGCACTGGGAGGTGGCAGGCAGTTCCACGAGGGCAGTTCAGGGAGAGAGTTCCGCACGGCAGGTCAGCACGAATGGACTTGGGAAGATTAACAGTTATGTTGCAATGAAATGTTTATACAAGTTTATAACAATCAACAGTCTGATAGATGTCGTCTGTTACTTCGCGGCATAACAATAAATTATGATACAACTGGCATCCCGACTTTTTGAAATATCAGCTATGAAACTAATCTCCAGTTTCAAAGCTTCCACAGTATATCACTTCAAGAGAAGAAGATCCACGACCTGTGCGCTGCTTTTGCGTGATATAACGAAGAAGCCAGGTTAGTGACCAGAAAATTTTATTACACGCACTGACAATGCAGGTAGTTCCACGGCCCTCACGTGCAGTGCTACGCGATTAAATCTCGCGACATTGGCACGAGTGCGGTTGCAATATCGCCGAGGGAAGTGTTGGAGTGAGTGAAAGGGACAGAATTTAGGTAAAGGCTAACTGACTTTTATCTAAAGCTCATTCCACGTATCTTTCATTTCTTAAGCCCCGCCGTACCAGGCGTTAGGGAACGTCCATTGATTCCGTAAGGTGATTTTAGTGTTTCTTAGACCCTCTCTCCACCCTGGTAAGATGTAAAATTTTGCTCGACTCCTTTCCCACACCCAAATCTCACGTGAGATTTTTCAGAATGTGCTTCATGACATTGGATTTATTTTAAAAAAAAACCCTCAATGTGTTTATTTTTTAACCTTATTCCAAATTCCCCTTCGCCTGTATATCTGAACAGTAACTGTTGTCTGCCATGGCCATTAATAGTTTAGAAAGGAACTTCTGCTATAACTTTGACATCTGTGGATCTCATATGATGAGGGAACTTTTCTGATTCCTCATTCTGGTCGTTGATATTGTTCAATTCTTCAGTAGGCGGTGGTTTCATATAGTTCTCTTTATAACATCTGCCACATGAAAGTGCACATGTCTCTAATATATTAAGCAATTATTGATCAACCGACTAGAAACTCAAAATGTGGAGAACGCATCGATTTAGCAGTCCCAACGTACATCTAAACTTCAATTTGATCCATTAGAAACCGTTGATGAAAAGCCTACGGATTATCTTTTTAACGGACTTCTAAAAAGGAGCAGGTTCTCAATTCGACAGTATATATTTTTTATGTTTGTTACATTAGAACCTTCGACTGTGTGGACCTATTTTCATTATTCTTTTTTTATTTGAAAGCTGGTGCCTCCCGTGTGGTCCTATTCCAATTTGGTACAGTTCTGAAAATGGCATCCATAAGAAAACCATATTTAAGTCTTAAATATACATTAAGTATCTGCGCGACAAATGGTCGAATAACTCAAACTCATGCCTACCGATTTGGATCTTTTTTTTTTTTTTTTTTTTTTTTTTTTTTTTTTTTTTTTTTTTTTTTTTTGGAAAGGATGCACTTCAAGCGTAGTTTGATGACTCTTTGGTTAGGTTCTGGTGATGAGATCCATGACAAAGTAACGGAACTCTTCAATTCTTAAGAGAAAATTAACGATACACGGACAAATCTTTTATAGGCTATCCGGATATTTGATTAATATACCATAACGTCGTTACGGTCAAATAAATCTCTGTTCTAAACTTTATGTAAAGCCGAATTTTTGCGCTCTTCGCAAGTCTCTTTTGAACCTGTTCTCAAGGTAGATTTCCTCTGTTGAGATAGGTGCTTCTCCCTGACTTCGTTTGTTTCATTTAAACGGCGCTGTCTCATATAACCAGCACGTTTAGTAGGCCTACCAATATTCAGAAAAATAGTTAGTGTACTTCAGATTCACTAAAATTCAAATAAAGAAAGATTTTAACAAAAAACAAAACAAATTAAAGTGAACTAAAAAGTAAAAGCCGGCCACGGTGACCGAGGAGACTAAGGCGCTTCAGTCACGGTCTGCACGGCCACTACGTTCGGGGGTTCGAATCCCCCCTGGGGCATGGATATTTGTGCCGTCTTTAGTATAAGGTAGTTCATAAGTAGTTTGTAAGTTTAGGGACTGATGACCCCGTAGTTAAGTCCCATAAGCTTAACAAACATTTTTGAAAAAGTAAAAAAAAAAAAAAAAAAAAAAAAAAAAAATAGCGTATTCTTCTACAACTTAACAATGACCTTACTTTCTCTACTCATCACTCTGTAGGTACGATCTATGTGTTTACCACACGATACGATATTTAGGTACCTACCCCCACATTACATCTAACTCAACACATACCTATGACTAACAAACAACGATCAGAATGTTTTAGTTCTCCTAAGTAAAATGAAATGAAAAATATTATACTACTTAACAGTCAATCAAGTTATTACGATAATATAATGTAGTCACAATTATTGTTATTTTTGGAGTCGGTGCCAGCCGCGGAAACATTCGATCCTACTTCGGTCTCAATATTCTCGTATTATTTTTGCTAGGTATATTGTAGTGTTTCCTTGGCTGACACCGACTCCAAAAATAACAATAATTGTAATCACATTACATTATCGAATACCTTGATTGGCTTTTAAGTAGACTAATATTTTTCATTTTATTTTACTTAGGAGAACTATGCTGTATCTCAGGTTATTTCGGGAATCGGTAGTGGGATGATGGATGACTCTTGGCTCCCCGGCCCAGACTGTCGTTCCTCCTGTGCTCCTCGTCCAGGTCCGCCGACGCCCACTCCTATGGGTCGGCGTCCGCGCATGTCCGGTACGGCGCCTCTAGCGCCGCGCCCGGAAAGACGACGCGCCACATCTCTGGTGCGCGGCGTCGATATGTGTATCGACACAGCAAACTATAGAAATATTTTGATCATTGTTTGTTAGGTATAGGTATGCATTGAGTTAGATTTAAAGTGGGTAGGTACCTACCTATATTCTATCTTGGTAAACACATAGATCAACCTACACATTGATGAGCAGAGAAAGTAAGTTGATTAGTAAGTTGTAGAAGAATACGCAATTATTATTATTATTTTTTTTTTACTTTTTAGCGCATATTAATTTGTTTCGGAATAGTTATTTGAAGTCGTTTTTTTTTGTTAAATTATTTGTTTATTTCATTTTCAGTCAATCTGAATAACACTAACAAAATTTTCTGAATATGGGTAGACCTTCTAAGCGTGCTGCTCATATGAGACAGCGTCGTTTTACTGAGACAAACGAAGTAGGGAGAAACGCCTATCTCGACAGAGGAAATCTACCTCGAGAATAATTTCAAAAGAGACTTGCGAAGAGCGCAAAATAGACTTTCAAAAATACAGCTTTACACGAAAAAAATGTTGAACAGGGAATTACTTGACCATAACAATGTTCCGGTATATAACTCAAATATCCTGAAAGCATATAAAAGATTGGGCCGAGTATCGTTAATTTGATCCTAAGAATTGAAGAGTTCCGTTACTTTGTCATGGATCCCATAATCAGAACCTAACCAACGTCTCATCAAAGTACCCTTGAAGTACATTCTTTGCAATAAAAGAGAATCATCAAAATCGGTTGGCGTGACATTGAGTTATTCGTCGATTTGTCGCGCACGTACTTAGTGCAGATTTAAGACTTATATGGTTTTCTTATGGATGCCATTGTCAGAACTGGACCAAATTGAAATGGGACCACACTGGAAGCACCTGCTTTCAAGTAAAAAAGAATCACGAAAATCGATTCACGCAGTAGAAACATAAAAACAAAAATACTGTCGTATTGAGAATCTCCTCCTGTAGAGAAGGCCCAAACCACACAACTGTGAGGGTACAAAATTTTTGAAAATAAATTTTCTCTTTTGTAATGAATTATTGTATGTATTTTATATCTGAAACTTCCCTCTCTATATTAATGTTACATCACCTACATCCTATGGTCTGAAAGGGATATCACTTGAAGCATCAAGTCTTTACCGCTTTTATTCATCATACACTACTGGCCATTAAAATTGCTACACCAAGAATAAATGCAAATGGGAAACGGATGTTCATTGCACAAATATATTATACTAGAACTGACATGTGATTACATTTTCACGCAATGTGGATACATAGATCCTGAGAAATCAGTACCCAGAACAACTACCTCTAGCCGTAATAA
This sequence comes from Locusta migratoria, assembly GCA_026315105.1. Classification (NCBI taxonomy): domain Eukaryota; kingdom Metazoa; phylum Arthropoda; class Insecta; order Orthoptera; family Acrididae; genus Locusta; species Locusta migratoria. Next base: position 664,245,684 of record CM048755.1, on the reverse strand, counting down.
CGGCCTTGATACGCCCGGACAATGAAGTTTTGCCATTGGTTCACTCAGGTTAGTTGTTGCGTACACCATCGCAGATGATCCTGTCTGTGATGCAGTGTCAAGGGTAACCACAGCTATGGTCTCCGAGCTGATAGTCCATGCTGCTGCAAACGTCGTTGAACTGTTCGTGCCGGCCGCGGTGGCCGAGCGGTCTGCGGCACGCCATTTTACGTTCTGCACGGCCACTATGGTTGGGGTTCGAATCCCCCCCCCCTGGAGCATCGATATTTGTGCCGTAACTAGTATTAGCTAGTTCATAAGTAATTGGTAAGTTTAGGGACTGATGACCCCGTAGTTAAGTCCCATAAGCTCTACAAACATTTGAACATATGAACTTTTAGTGCAGATGGTTGTTGTCTTGCAAACGTTCCCATCTGTTGTCTCAGGGATCAAGACGTGGTAGCACGATCCGTTACACCCATGCGGATAAGATGCCTGTCATCTCGACTGCTAGCGAAAAAAGGCCGTTGGGATCCAGCACGGCGTTCTGTATTACCTCCTGAACCCACCGATTCAATATTCTGCAAACAGTCATTGGATCGCGACCAACGCGAGCAGCAATGTCGCGATGAGATAAGCCGCAATCGCGATAGGCTACAATTCGACCCTTATCAAAGTCGGAAACGTGATGGTACGCATTTCTCCTCCTTACACGAGGCATCACTACAACGTTTCACCAGGCAACGCCGGTCGATTGCCGTTTGTGTATGAGAAATCGGTTGGATACTTACCTCATGTCAGCACGTTGTAGGTGTCGCCAACGGCTCCAACCTTGTATGAATGCTCTGAAAAGCTAATCATTTGCATATCACAGCATCTTCTTCGTGTCGGTTAATTTTCGCATCTGTAGCACGTCATCTTAGTTGTGTAGCAATTTTAATGTCCAGGAGTGTATTTTAGGTATAAAAGTACAGAAGATGGGGAAGGGTATGAAAGATTTATTTGAAATATGTCGCTGCGGGGGAGTGCCTGAGTGTTCTAAGGCGCCTTGCTGCGGAGCATGCGGTTGCTCGCGGTCAGGTCTTCGAGTCCTCCCTCGGGCGTGGGTGTTTGTGTTGTTCTCATCATAAGTTACTTTAAGTTACTTTTAGTTGTTTGTAAGCCTAGGGACTGATGACCAACAAAGTTAAGTCCCTTAGATGTACAAATATTTAAACATATGATTCAAATAAATATGTCAAAATTTAAGGAAGTTACGCTTCTGAAGTACTGAAAAAAAAAAAAAACAAAAAAAAAAATCGTTTTCAAGAACACTTACCGTTAGGCGAGCCCAATTCCCTCTCCCCTCCCCCCTTCCCTCCTCCCCCAAGCCATACTTCCAACGCCCAAGATATTTGTTCACGAGACGCCACTGAGGCGGACTTTATGTACACCCTGTAGTACCTGACGGGCATAAGACGCGGTTGTTTAATAGCGGTAGCAGAATGCATAGTTGCAAATGAACTAGCGGCTTTTGAAGGCGTTTGTCTCTCTAAGCTAACGATGAGATGTCGAATACTTGACTTGGATGCTGATCTAGAGGCTTTAAATTCGTCTTTCTATTTTTATGATTAACATGGTGGAAACTGGGATGGGTTTCTGCGTGATAAATCAGTCACCAATAATCTGTCTTGTTTTGATACTCTAGCAATAACTTCTACATTCAACGACTTATACATTAAAAAAGAGAAAATTCGTAATATAATTCATAATAAATAATCCTTCCGTTGCTTCCATGAATCGGGCATTTAAAAATATAAAATATTGCCACACTAAAAGTGCTTTATTAAACTCTTCATGAAATCCAATCGTTGATATTGAGGCTAAGAATGCTTTCACGTTGATTATACTAACGAAAGACCTATTATCAGCCGCGGTGTTATGGCCGAATGTTCTAAGGCGCCTTACTGCAGAGCGCACATTTGCCCCACGTTGGAGGTTCGAGTCCTCCCTCGGGAAAGGGTATGCGTGTCAGCCGCGGTGTTATGGCCGAATGTTCTAAGGCGCCTTACTGCGGAGCGCACATTTGCTCCACGTTGGAGGTTCGAGTCCTCCCCCGGGAAAGGGTATGCGTGTCAGCCGCTGTGTTATGGCCGAATGTTCTAAGGTGCCTTACTGCAGAGCGCACATTTGCTCCACGTTGGAGGTTCGAGTCCTCCCTCGGGAAAGGGTATGCGTGTTTTCCTTGCGTTAGTACAGGGTGTCTCACGAAAGACTCCTGTCAGGCACCCGCGGGACTGAGGCGCTCCAGTCACGGTCTGCACGGCCTCTACGGTCGGGGGTTCGAATCCCCGCTCGGGCATGGATATTTGTGCCGTCCTAAGTATAAGGTAGTTCGTAAGTAGTTTGTAAGTTTAGGGACTGATGACCCCGTAGTTAAGTCCCATAAGCTTAACAAACATTTGAACATTTGCACCCGCGGATCGCGCGGTACGGCTCCCGGCCGCCGCGCCGCCACCGCATCCGCCAGCCACGGCAGCGCCCGATTCTCGGACTCCATTGTGCCACGGGCGCATACACTGAGATAAAGTCTAAACAACATTGCCATCTGAGTAACCTAAGCTTATCTTTATTTACAGTAGCTGTTCAAAACGATGTCCTTGTATGGAAAGAGTGGCCTGGCATCTCTTGAACACATCTGCTAACACTCGAAAAATTTCGGTTGCGAAGTCTGTGAAATGACTAATCGAATCCTGTCTTCCAACTCTTCGAGTGTATGGGGATTACTTGCATACACCTTCTCTTTTAACATTCCGCAAAGATAAAAGTCACAGGGATTTAGATAGAACGAGGAGGCGAGTCAACTATTCTATCATCAAAAACACTTCGTATTGCTACCATGAAAGCATTGGGAATGTGTGGTCTTGCATGAAATAATCATACAGCTTTTCGTTGGGTGTAAGTCCTTGAAGAAATGTATGCGGGATATTGTTCACATACCTGTCAGAATTCATTTTTTCGTGAAAAAAGATTCGACTACTCATTTCCCAGATTTCGGCAGCCGAAATTCGTCGAGTGTTAGCAGATGTATTCAACAGATTTCAGGCCGCTCTTTCCATAGAGGGGCATCATTTTGTACATCTACTGTAAATAAAGGTAAGCTTAGGATACTCAGATGGCAATGTTTTTTAGACTTTATCTCAGTGTATGTGCCCGCGACACAATAGAGTCCGAGAATAGGGCGCTGCCATGACCGGCGGATGCGGTGGCTGCGGCCGGGAGCCGTACCGCGCGATCCACGGACGCCTGGCGGGCGTCTTTCGTGAGACACCCTGTAGTTTGTAAGCTTATGGACTGATAACCTTAATAGTTAAGTCCTATAGGTTTACAAATATTAGAACGTGATATCATCACTGAGGATAGATCTGGTGTCACGTCACTTTATCTCTTTATCTCAGTGTATGTGCCCGCGACACAATAGAGTCCGAGAATAGGGCGCTGCCATGACCGGCGGATGCGGTGGCTGCGGCCGGGAGCCGTACCGCGCGATCCGCGGACGCCTGGCGGGCGTCTTTCGTGAGACACCCTGTAGTTTGTAAGCTTATGGACTGATAACCTTAATAGTTAAGTCCTATAGGTTTACAAATATTAGAACGTGATATCATCACTGAGGATAGATCTGGTGTCACGTTTCCCGCAGTTTCATGGAGAAAAATGGCAGTCTCAGTTAATAGCTATTTCAGAAACAACTGTACCCTTGGCGGGAATTGGAATGCGCCTGCAGCTTCTCGTAACGTCACAGAGCACCCGGCTGTTTCACTTACACATACGTTTGCCGCAGGCACAGTTGTGTGCCCCATGTGACAACAGCTCACGGCCAAGACACAGTGCCCCGCGAGCAAGTGAGTGCTCCATAGCTCACGGCCAAGTGAGCGAGCTGGAACAACCTGCTCTATATCGAGATAGAATATCACTCTGGACATTGATTCATTATTAGTTTAACTAGTTTGTAGGCCTAGGGACCAAGGAGGCTTAAATAAAGTGAGGCAGTGCTGCTGTGCAGGTGTAGCCGAGCGGTCTGGAGCGCCAAGTTGCAGATCGCGCGGACTCCCGTGTCGGAGGTTCGAATCCTCCCTCGGGTATGGATGTTTGCGTAGTTTTAGTATGAGTTAGTTCATAATTAGTTTGTAAGTTTAGGGACTGATGACACCGCAGTTGAGTCCTTTAAGCTTAGCTGTCGATTGCAACCAGTCCGCCATCTTGCGGAGCCAAGGAAATGTGTTTTCAAAGCTTATGGGACTTAACTGCGGGATCACCAGTCCCTAAACTTACAAACTACTTATGAGCTAACTTATACTAAAACAACACAAACATCCACGCCCGAGGGAGGATTCGAACCCCCGACGTGGAAGGCCACGCGATCCGCAACGTGGCGCTCGAGACCACTCGGCTACTCCCGCACGGCAATATGTTTTCAGAATAAGCACTGCCTGCTTTTTGGCATTTAATTTCAACACATACCGATGACTGTCATCTCTGAGTGCATAACTTCACAAGAACTGAAATTGGTACCAATAGTTCACAGGATATGTAGTGCAAGATATTTCCAGTATTAACAGAACCAAACTGTATCATTTTCGTACGTTCTTTCAGTAGGTTCCACGTCAATAAATATTTATAGTAAAATTGTGTATCACCAGGTCTTCGAAATTTGAAGGGAGCCTAGATCCCGTAAAAATGAAAATTGGGAGTCATTGAGGGCGAAAACACTGAAACAAATAGCATGTATTAATTTAGCAACAAAAATTTTCTGCTTAAAATAGCAGATGACTTTGTTATTCTGCTTTCACAGCGATAAGTAATGCAGGTAACGTTTATTTTCATTTTAGATAAATCAACACTTTCAACTCAGAATGCAGTGAATGAATACACACTCGTCACCACAAATGTTATTGGCTCCGTAATATGGCGGCAATGTATCCATGTATATACTTCGCAAATCGCGAAATTTCCCGACGTCTGCTGCTCCTGTAAGATGGACAAACGATCTGCAATACATGAAAATTTGTGCCGGACCGGGACTCGAACGCGGGTCTCCCGCTTTTCGCGAGCGGTCGCCTTAACCACTCGTCGACCCGTGCAGGCTCTCCAGGAACACCCAAACTTCCGTGTGTTGCATGCATGTGAGGGAAAGAGACAAGTGCAACACATGATAGTTTGAGTCTGGCCGGAGACCGTGCCACGCAGTTTGGTCCGATAGATTTACAAACATTTCAAAATGTGTAGAGCGTGCACCGCTGGCCGAGTGGTTAAGGCGACCGTTCGCGAAAAGTGGGAGACCCGGGTTCGAGTCCCTGTCCGGCACAAAAGAAAAGAAAAAGATTCATGTGTTGCAGATCGTTTGTCCATCTTACAGGAGCAGCAGACGTCGAGAAATTTCTCGATTTGCGAAGTATATACTTGGATATATTTATCTCTGCTGCGGATCACCGCCAACGTTTGTTCCCTTGGAACAGACATAATAATAAACATGGCGACAATGGCTTCACTCCCGTGGCGTTAAGGGCCTCTCCCCCTATTCTAACCTCCTCACTAGGGACCACTGCAGTTTGGTGCCATACTTTAACAAACATGTGCGCATTTGGAGCAGTGGACGGAAGGAAGATTAGCGTGTGGCGGTCATGAGAGCCGGGCTACTCACCGAGTCGCTGGAGACGGAGCGCGCGGCGAGGCGTCCGGCGTGAGCGTGGGCGTGTCGCGTGGGCGTGTGCACGGCGCTGAAGGGGTCGCGGATGACGTTGAGCGAAGTGCAGCGCGACACGCTCGACTGCAGCGGCGTCTCCACGGAGACGGGCGTGGCGTAGCCCATGTCGCTGGGCGTGTCCTCCAGGTCGGGCACGCACTCCTCCTCGCGGCTCGAGTTCCACCAGGTCGCGCACCACGCGCGCAACCAGCGCCAGGTGAACGGCGCGCCCTGCAACACCGACAACAAGGTCTCCCTAAGCGACAGGTTCACATAATACAGAAACACAGGTGCTATAGTCTACGGCACGTAGGAAGGCGGTGCAATTTTCAGCCGTTCCGCGCATCCCTCTCCATTACGCCATTACGGCACTGGCAGCTAATAACATTCATTCTCTAAGCGCACGGCTGGCCTCGAGTTACGCAATGTTGTTGTTGTTGTTGTTGTTGATGTTTTTTTTTTTTTTTTTTTTTTTTTCTGCATGCGCAACTGTTGGCGTTCGGCCGTAGCTCTTCCTCTTCTTCCCCTTCACGCTCACCATTTCGCTCCACTTCTATGCGCGGAAGCGCCTTCCTACATAACGTCACGTAAAATGACCAAACCACCTCCTAGAGAGAAGACCGCGGCGCTCTCGTGTCACGTCAGGCAGAGTAGGTTGCGCGCGCATAGCTGACTGGCTCGCTGCTTCGGCATAGTGAGCCGCGAGCCGCGGCTAGCCAGTCAGCTATGCGCGCGCATCCTATTCTGCCTGATGTCACACGAGATCGCCCGTGGCAGGCGAGAAATACAGGCCTGAGCGCGCACTTCATGCTACTTAAGCAAGGTAGTTCCGAGCCGGCGCGTTCGCTAGCCGATTGGCTAGCTAGCGATCGCGCCGGCTCGGAACTACCTTGCTTACGTCGCATGATGTGCGCGCTCAGCCCTCGAGGCCTACGAGAAAGACAGGCCGCGGCGTGCACGTCATAAAACGTGATCAAGTGAGGCCTGTGCCGGCGCAATCGCTAGCGGATTGGCTAGCCGCTATGAGGCAGTGGGCTGTGCTCTTGTGGCCGGCCAATCTGCTAGCGATCACGCCGGCACAGGCTTCACTTGATCACGTGATATGATGTGCGCGCTGCAGCCTGTCTTTCTCGTAGGCCTCGAAAGCGCCGCGGCCTTCTCTCTCGGTGGTGTTGTTTTGATCGGGTAGTTTTAATTACTGTAGCCAGGTAACTTCTGGTAGATGGACGGAGAAGATAAAAAAAATTGTAACTTATATAAGCAAAGAGTTTAAAGCGTGTATCAAAAAGTATGGCGCAAATTTGCACTGTTGAAAGTACGCGCTAATAGAAGCAGAAATGTCCCAATCAACATGGGTCCGCAAGCGAGCCGTCTGCGAGATAATTACGAATGTATGGTTCCAAGCCGCCACTGCTCGTCATTGTAAACATCGTCCCACTTAGTACACATCAATTTGAAATTTATACTTTACTTTTAATACTTACATCGCAGTTTGTTCATATTTCACTGAATTCATTGTAAACATCGTCCTAGTAAGTACAAATTAATTTGAAAGTTAGATTCTACTATTAGGTTTTAAATCACATTTAGTTCACATTTCGCGTATGGGTTACCTGTTAAATGAGGTTGTTCCTAATGTCTTTCTTGTATCTGGATCCAATATTGTGCGCGTCTCTACAATGAATTTCGAATTCTTTCAAAACCCCATAAATCATTTCGGAATTCATGACAATCATGTACAACTCTCCGCTTCAGTTCTTCAAACGTGTTAATGGGTGTGCTGTACACTTCGCTTTTGAGGTGACCCCAGACACAAAAATCAAAAGCAGTTACATCAGGTGATCTTGGAAGCCAAGATACAGGTCCGCCTCGACATATCGATCTTTGGCCGTATCTGCGCGTTAGATGCGTCTGACAGCAGCAGCAAAATGAGCCGGAGCTCCATCACGCATGTACCACGTACTCTGCCGTTGCATCCTCAAGCAATCATGGAAGATGACGGCGCTGAAACTTACGCTACCTCCATCTATTACGTTTTGGGGGAAGAAAGTGTGACCCAATGGGTTCGTCACCTAGTACCCCTAATGACACGTTCAGTGACAAACTGTGCTAATTTGATTACTCATGAAGAGCATGTGGGTTTATTTCACACTAAAATGTGTATCATGAAAATTAAGAACACACTCGCGTGTGAATCCTGCTTCGTCAGTAAATAAAATGTTACATGCGAAACAAGGGTTGGAATCATACATTCGTAATTATTTTACAAACGGCCAGTTTGCAGACCAATGTTTACTGGCACTTTCTGCTGCTATTATCATCTACTTTCAAACTTGTAAGTTCGGGCCATCCTTTTTTATCCATTCTGTATATGGGCATCTCCAATTTAACGTGTAACACAGCATTTTTCATAAACGGTATTGTTAACAGAGGCGGAAGAAGTGACATGTAACCGTTAAAAATCCTAGATTTGAACAGGGATCAAACCCACGGCCTTAAACTTTTTATAGTCCGACGTCTTACCCCGCCCCCCCTTCCCCCACTTTATTTATTTATTTATTTATTTTTTCGTGTAGTTCGGTCCGCATCCGCTGCGGACGCGTGTTCCCTTCTGTTCGTTGTTGATATTTCAGTTCTGGGCTCAGTTTTTATTTTTATATTTTTTATTTTTATTGAGAGCATTGTGCCCTCTAACCGGACAAGCTGAGCCACCATGCCGATATCGCCTGAGCCACGGTGCTATGCGTTCGAAATAGCTATAGTTCAGTACTGTTCTGCTATTGATGCAAGGAAAACTACGTGAAAGGAGGATGAGAAACTTTTCATAGGCATGTACGAGCTAGGTCTTCTTCTAAATGTCGTAAGTCGTATTGATATGAGGCACTACAAAAGTAGAAAAAATGTCGAGGCATGGTATTACGAAGTTTTATGTTGTGGAGCTAATTTCTGTGATTTTTTGTAAGCTTGTTTACGATAAATTGTTTTATAACTCTAAAGCATGTGTAAGTAAACTGTCAGTATGTGCATACACATTAGTCCCATATTCAACGGACGATAAAAGTTATACATGACAGATTAATTTCCTCCGTTTCATGTAGGTTCTCAGGCCCTTGTATGCGTCTAAATACTTATGTACGACAAAGTTACAACAGTATGTGGTTCGTGTATTACAGTTTACCGAAGGATGAAAAGTCAACATATGGTTCCAAAAAATGGAAGAATTTCCTCGCTAATCGCTTTTCAGGGTAGTGTTTTGACAGGCAAAGGTTCGGAAATGCATGGTTGAAGCGTAATTCTGTGGCAACAATTTTTGACTTTCCACAGCATCTGTTAGCTAAAGTGTCATCAATAAAACCGCGCTGCGGTGGAGTAGCCGAGCGGTCTAAAGCACCTCGCTGCAGAGCGCGCGGTTGCTCGCCGTGGAGGTTCGAGTCCTCCCTGGGGGCCGGCCGCGGTGGCCGAGGGGACTAAGGCGCTCCAGTCACGGTCTCCACGGCCACTACGGTCGGGGGTTCGAATCCCCCCTCGGGCATGGGTATTTGTGCCGTCTTTAGTCTTAGTTAGTTCATGACTCAGATGGGAAACCAGTTCTCAGCAAAGAAGGGAAAGCTAAAAGGTGGAAAGAGTACATAGAGCAGCTCTACAAAGGAAATGAACTTAGAGACGATGTTGTAGGAAGGGAAGAGGAAGTAGATCAAGATGAAATAGGAGATACTATACTCAGAGACGAATTTGACAGAGCCTTGAAAGACCTAGGCAGGAACAAGGCCCCAGGAGTAGATGATATACCCTCAGAGCTACTAAAGTCTCTGGGAGAGCCAGCCATGACAAGACTATTTGAACTGGTGTGTAGGATATATGAGACAGGCGAAATGCCCTCAGACTTTAAGAAAAATGTAATAATCCCCATTCCAAAGAAAACAGGTGCAGACAGGTGTGAAAATTACAGAACCATCAGTTTGATAAGTCATGGTTGCAAAATTTTAACACGAATTATCTACAGGAGAATGGAAAAGCTGGTAGAAGCTGACCTAGGGGAAGATCAGTTTGGATTCAGGAGGAACGTAGGAACCCGGGAGGCAATACTCACTTTACGTCTTATCTTAGAAGATAGATTAAGGAAAGGCAAATCTACATTTTTAGCCTTTGTAGATTTGGAGAAAGCGTTTGACAATGTTGACTGGACTACACTCTTTCAAATTCTGAAGTCAGCAGGGGTACAATACAGGGAAAGGAGAGTTATCTACAACCTCTACAAAAGCCAGACCGCAGTTATTAGACTCGAAGGGCATGAAAGGGAAGCATCAGTTGGGAAAGGAGTAAGACAGGGTTGTAGCCTTTCTCCGATGTTATTCAATTTGTACATTGAGCAGGCGATGAAGGAAAGCAAGGAAAATTTTGGAATAGGGATTAAAGTTCAGGGGGAAGAAATAAAAACATTGCGTTTTGCTGATGACACTGTAATTCTGTCAGAGACAGCAAAGGACCTGGAAGAGCAGTTGAATGGAATGGACAGTGTGTTGAAGAGAGCGTACAAAATGAACATTAACAAGAGCAAAACAAAAATAATGGAATGCGGTCTTAGAAAATCAGGCGATGCTGAAGTAATTAGATTAGGTAACGAAACAATGAAGGTGGTAGATGAGTTTTGTTACTTAGGTAGTAAAATAACATGTGATGGTCGCAGTACAGAGGATATAAAATGCAGAATGGCAATGGGAAGAAAAGCATTTTTGAAAAAGAGAAATTTGCTAACATCGAATATTAATTTAAGTGTAAGGAAGTCTTTTCTGAAGGCATTTGTGTGGAGTGTTGCCTTGTATGGGAGTGAGACATGGACGATAAACAGTGCGGACAGGAAGAGAATAGAGGCTTTTGAAATGTGGTGCTACAGAAGAATGCTGAAGATTAGGTGGGTAGATCGCATAACTAATGAAGAGGTACTGAACAGAATTGGTGAGAAAAGGAATTTTTGGCATACCCTAACTAAAAGAAGGGATCGCTTGGTAGGACACATTCTTAGACATCGAGGAATCGTAAATTTAGCATTTGAGGGAAGTGTGTGGGGTAAAAATCGCAGAGGGAGGCCAAGAGACGCGTATAGTAAGCAGATACAAGTGGATATGGGTTGCCGTTCTTATGAGGAGATGAAAAGGTTTGCTCAGGATAGAGTAGGGTGGAGAGCTGCATCAAACCAGTCTCCGGACTGAAGACCATAACAACAACAAGTAGTTTGTAAGTTTAGGGACTGATAACCCCGTAGCTGAGTCCCATAGACTATACAAGCATTTGAACTTTTGAAATAGACCTCTCTGGGGCATGGGTGTGTGTGTTTGTCCGTAGGTTAGTTTTCCTAGGTTTAAGTAGTTTGTAAGCTACGGACTGATGACCACGCTGTTTGGTCCGATAGATTTACAAACATTTGAACATTTGAATAAAACCGACAACAAAAGAAAGTATCAAGTGCCGGTATGTTTACATTTTAGCATACTTGTAATTTTATGCCGCGTCGGAGCGGCCGAGCGCACTGAGGCGCTATGCTACGATGCGCGAGGCGTTCCCCGTTAATGGTTCGAATCCCCCCTCGGGCATGGATATTTGTGACGTCTTTAGTACAAGCTACTTCATAAGTAGTTTGTAAATTTAGGGACTGATGATCCCGCAGATAAGTACCATAAGATTTACAAACATTTGAACATTTTATGTAATTTTATTTTCAATTTTTTTTCAAAGCAAACCGGAAAACGCAAATAAAGTGAAATATCACGTTTGACACTAAAGAACATAATACTCTTGACCTTCGGCGTTTAAAGAAACTTCGAGCACGGTATCTCATTTTAAGACGTCTATAAATATATAAACTTAGTTTTACGATACATCTGGAGCTTATTTGTGTGTAGCGAAGTGAAAACGCTAAATATACACGGACGTAAGCGTGCCGTCCCAATACCGCGTGACTTGACCGCAAGACATGTAGCGGACAGAATTCTCGTTCTGCGCACCCTAATGCTCACTCTGTGTACTGTCTATGCGACGCCAGCGGTCTGGGTGGGTGCAACAAGCAACACTAGCCACAATGTTTTGTAAAGTCAGGTATATCGAAAATTTACGATATACAAACGCAACAGAATCTAGAAAAATCGCGTGTTTTGCGAAAGTAATACAGCTTAAGTGTATTATGGTTGATAATAAATTATGTCCAGTGTGTGAGTGCGCAGTTTTCGATTTACTATTTGTTGTAATAGGATAGTTGCAATGTCATACTTTGGTTCAGTACCAGCATGGTTTCGTTTCTACCTATTATACTCCTAACGCGTATTTCCTTGCTCTTTGAAGTCATCTGGGATGTTCTGATTTTCAAATGTTTGTAAAGCTTATGGGACTTAACTACGGGGTCATCAGTCCCTAAACTTACAAACTACTTATGAACTACTTACTAACTAGGACAGCACAAATATCCATGCCCGAGGGGGGATTCGAACCCCCGACCGTAGTGGCCATGCTGACCGTGACTGGAGCGCCTCAGTCACCTCGGCCACCGCGGCCGGCGAGGAATATTACCTGTCGACAATAAATACGAGGGGTGTTAGAATGAAAAGGTACGAAACGACACTGTGGGTTTAATTGAAGTCATTATTAAAAAGTAATCACCAGAGGCCTGAGTATAACTATCGCACCATTTAAAGAGCCAAAGGATTATCTGTTCAGGACCAAACGAGTTAGAAGTCACAGGGCGACATGTCCCGGCTGTAGAGCAGATGCTCCAGCTACTCCCACTTAAACTTCCCAGTACACTTTGTGTGACCCTGCAGACGTGTGGACGCACGTTATTATGGAACAGAATCACTCCTTTCGTGAGCAGCCCAGACCGTTTGCTCTTTATGGACCTGCGTAGGCTACGGAGTGTCTCACAGTACACGTCACTGTTAATGTTTTTTCCGTGCTCGAGGAATTCGATAAGTATCGGACCTCGGACGTCGAAGAAAACGCTGAGTTACAGCTTGCCTGCTGAGGGCACAGCTTTGAATTTTTAGGCGACGAAGCATGCTTCGCGTCCCTAGTCGTCGCACTACGTCATCCCCAAGCGGCATATTCAAATTTCAATCGGTTTTGTTCTTAAGACATTTCGTACTTTTTTTTTGTGAACACCCCTGGTACAAGAATCATATGCCCCACACATATATATAAACTATAATTAAGCTAGTCTTCTCTTCTTCTTTCTCTTTAGCCAAGTTCCCGTATATACACTGTCGGCTTTGTTAATCGGATTTGGCATGTCAACAGTTATTGGGTGACCGAATGCCCTTCCTGTCGCCACCCCATGAACTGATCTAGTCTTTTATTTGTACATAATTCTTTGAATAAGACAAACACAACAATGGGTAACCAATGTGACACAAACAAGTGGTGGTCTGCACAGAGGTATGTATGCTCTTCTCGTCTTAGAAGGAAGAAAGGAAGCTTAGGGTTTAACGTCCCTTCGATAGCGTGGTCATTAGAGACGGTTCTCGTCTTAGAGGTTCTGGTAATGTTCTTTCTCCAACTAACATAAACAATATCGCGGAATGAGATGAAATATGACGCTACTATTTTGAATTAGTACTGCTGAAAGCCACACAAAAATCATGACCAAGTATCAGTAATTTTCCTCAACAGGAAGGATAATTAAGCCTTCGAATCAAGTTCTAAAGTTTTTATCTACAAATATTATCATCTGATTTTTCTATAAATACCAACTAATTCCATAAATACAGTAAATTTATTTGAGGCATACATAAGAAATTACTTATTTGTGTGAAACTTCCAAAGCGTCATCCGAGTCAAAGGTGGAGTAGGTGTTATACAGAAATTCGCCAGTATCTACAAGGTAAGATACGTCGGTTATTACACAAAAGCGCGTATTTGAATTACTACAGTAAAACAACATTTATAACATCGAAAAAATCTCGCTTTGAGTTGCCACAGGACATGAAAAATGCACTTTATTTTTAGAAATTGTATTCGAAACGCTCCATGCGGTAAATAAATAAGAAATCTCTACAGGCAGTAGTAAATGTTTTGTGAGACAAACGAAACCAAATTTATTCGTGGTAGCAGACGACTGTATCACTTAACATGACGATCCAAAACTCAGTAGGTAAGTTTTCAGTTGGCGTCAAATATGGCAGCGCCTTGTTCGGTCTGTGTTGTTCGTATAGGTCTTTGTATATAACGCTAATGGAAATAATACAGGGTGCTCCATTTATCTGAAGACCGCACGCGCCGCGCTGTGGTTGCACCTGGAGCGTTGCAAGCCGGTCGAATGGGGCCCCCGTCTCCCTATGCACGGTCGCATTGCGCGCTTTTAAGAGGAGTGTGACCATGGCGTCCCAACAGTGTGACAACCATCACAAGTGTGGTAAGTCTGCAAACGTTCGCAACAACCGCAAGGCCAAATTATTCCGTGTCTCGACGAGTGTTTTGTCACGATTCGTATGTTGTACCGAGTCCGCTGGTACTGTATGCTGATTGTTTGAACAGAAGTTTCCAGGTGTTCGAATTCCGAGTCGTGATCCAATTCACAAATTACTGAGTAAATTCCGAGATACGGTAAGTGTTCGCGACAAGAAGCATAAGCGAGAGCTGCAGATACTCATCTCAATGACATTGCTTACCGCCTGTAAAAAAAAAAAAAAAAAAAAAAAAAAAAAAAAAAAAAAAAAATAAAAAAAAAAAAATAAAAAAAAAAAATCTCGTTGACGTCTTTCACAGCAAACACAACGTTTTGCTTTTCTGTTAAAAAGCCTCTTAGCCGGCCGCAGTGGCCGAGCGGTCTGCGGCACGCCAGTCACAATCTGCACGGCCGCTACGGTCAGGGGTTCGAATCCCTCCTCTGGCATCGATATTTGTGTCGTCTTTAGTATAAGGTAGTTCATAAGTAGTTTGTAAGTTTAGGGACTGATGACCCCGCAGCTATGTCCCTTAATCTTAACAAACATTAACATCAAACACCACTTAGGTTACTTGGGCTAAAGCCTTATAAAGTAACAGTAGTGCTTGTTAGATGCCAGAAATGCTTGGAAAGCAATGTCAGACAGTCCCAGCATCTCTTTGCATGAAATGGGGAGGACATCCGGAAATGTTCAAATGTTTGTAGAGCTTAAGGGACTTAACTGCGGGGTCATCAGTCCCTAAACTTACAAACTACGTATGAACTAGCTAATACTAAGGACGGCACAAATATCCATGCCCGAGGGGGAATTCGAACCCCAGACCGTAGTGACCGTGCATACTGACTGGCGCGCCGCAGAACGCTCGGCCACCGCGGCCGGCGACGACAGCCGAAGATTGGTTTGAGCACCATAGTGCTTTACTAGGCATGGTCTTATTCGAAGGTGGTATGCCATTGCCTTCCTCCGACCTTCGAACTGACTTACCCAGCCAGTTACAGGGGGACCTACAGTTTAACGTGGGTTCCGAACCACGGTACAACTTGGTATTTTTCACATGAGCAATACTGCCAGAGGGGAATGAAGTGGAAACTGACAGATAAAAATCCTGGGACCTGGCGGGGATCGAACCCGCGACCTTTGGATTCGTAGTGTGGCTCTCTACCACTGTGCAACCGCCTTGCACTATTTCGATTTATTTTCTTAAAATCAATAAAATCTTGATTCAGTCTCTACCAAACTTCACAGTATCACCCGATGGGCTAATCTGAAGATTTTCAGAAGATTTCATCAAAACTGTTGCAGCCGTCTTGGAATCTATAGGTAATATACATACATTCACACGTCGATTTTTATAGATATAGATTTAAGAGATTTCCATGTTCCCCTGATTGTCTCTGTCATCCTTACTTCATGCTTCCCCTCCAGTCGCCCATTGATGGTCACAGCTACCAATACCAATTCCTTTACGCTCCATCCTGTTGTAGGGGTGCCCAAAAGCTCGGATCTTTTCCCTCTGCTTTATCTTCTCTACACTGCTGATATGTCCAAATCACCGCCACCGGTTCACGTATGGAATAGTGAATATAGCTTAGTCATTCCCAATACTTTTATAGTGGGACCCACAATTTACTGGAAAAAAATTTAACGACCCAGTATATATTTGCTTTACATAAGTTAAATGTTAAGATCAGTGACATCTGTTAAATCGTTAACTCTTAGTATTCGAAATACTTTCCATATTTAGATTGCAGTTTGTTGGGTTTAGGCTTAAACTATTGTCTACGCAGTTTATTCTTATATTTACTGAAAACTAGAAAATGCACGTTCTCATAAATAAGTATTTGTGAATTTCATTATTTCCTTTACAGGTATATTTGCAACAATCGATACTACCCCTTTTCTCATTTCAACTGAGATTAGGCTTCAGTCTTAAGAAAAGTATCCGAAGAGAATCACGTGATTTTTACATCAGGGAATGTTCCTCAGATGCTGACAGTTTTAGCTATTTATAGTTGTCCTGTACAAACGGTTTTTACCCATAAGAGTTCATAAGGAATTCTTGAAAAGTAACTACTAGAAGAACATTAAATTTTAAGTAATACTCCTACGTAAACAAAAGAGCTGCACTGGGCCTAAAGTGCAAATATTTGTTTGTTAGAACTCTAAACACTAATCCATATCCGTTATAATTTTAAATAAAAAAGAGGTACAGCTAAATTGTTACTTTTATTTATGGTATGGAAATTAATATCGTGAAACAAATGTCTTACAAAACACCTTCACTTTTTTGCAGTCCTCAAGATAATTCGATTTTTTTAAAGTCGTTTTGCAATTCACCTGAATGGATAGTACAAGCCGTACTTTGGTAACCACTAGTATAACTAATAGCTCCTTAAGATCAATCTTGCCAGGCAATAACTGCTGGACGAACTACCTGCACCTTCCTCTCCTATGTCTTCTATCTAACTATTTATGACGCCCTATCCAGTTGTCTAATACACTCCTGGAAAATGAAAAACGAACACCATGAATTCGTTGACCCAACAGAGGGAAGTTTTATTGACAAGTTCTTGAGTATTTATACAACACGATCATACAGAGCCATTCGAACGTGAGTATAGTCACCAGAGTGTGCACAATGTCAGAAATGTTCAAATATTCGTAAATCTATAGGCTTTAACTACTGCAGTTATCAGTCCGTAGGCTTACAGACAATTTAAATAGCTTCATCTTGTTGTGGCGTAAAGTCAGCGCCACACACCAGACGAAAGAGAACGATCGTGGAGAAGGCAGCGATCGACCGAAAGCCAATAGCAAGCAGGCGCCGCGCATCCTGGAGGGAGTAACCGAAGATGCGCGCCCTCTATAAGCGGCTGTATCGAGGCCGACATACGTGTGGACGCCCGTCAGTTACTAGTGAGAACTCGGACAGTTACCAGACAGCTACGAAGCCAGAAATAGGACAGTACTCAGTCAGAACGCGGCTACGAACTTAGCGGTAACAAGGTCTCAGCGCAGCTAGCGTAATACAGACGACGCTGCGAGAAGCAAGAAGATAGAAGAAACAGACATATGTTCTAAAGTTGGCTGTGTTATATTTCAGTCAATAAGTACCTTGTAATACTAACTATATCAATGCCTTAGATTGAACCAGTAGCTTTATTGACAACTAGACCGGGACGAGTAAACAACTAAAGGCGACGAGGTCACAACACATACCACCTAAGAACAGTACACACACCCATGCCCGAGGGAGGATTCGAACCTCCGACGGGAGCAACCGCGCTCTCAGCAGCAAGGCGCCTTAGAGCGCACGGGCATTCCACCATGGTTGCGCAACGTCAACGCTAGTATCATGCATACCCTCCTTTTGCAACAATGCAAGCTGCAATCCTCGCATAGAGACGATCGAAGAGGTGCCGAATGTAGTGTTTCGGAATGGCCTGGCATGCATCTTCCACCTCGATTGGGCCACATTTCGTGCTGGTCGCGCAGACCGCGTAAGGTGACGTTCCATCCTGTCCCAAACTCGCCCAATGGAGGACAGATCTGGTGATCGTGCTGGCCAGGGTGGTTGTTATACACCATGAAGAGCATGTTGGGTGGTGCGTTTAAGATGTGGACGTGCCTTGTCCTGTTGGGGAAGCATGTCGCCTTGTCGGTGCACTTATTGAAATTACCTGGTAGATTAAAACTGCGTGCCGGAACCAGGACTCGAATACGAGACCTTTGCCTTTACCGAGCAAGCGCTTTACCGTCTAAGCTATCCCGGCACGATTCGCGCTCCGTCCTTACAGCTTTTCTTCCTTCAGTACCCTGCCTCCTAATTTCCAAACATCACAGAAGTCACTCCTGCGAACTTTGCACAACTAGTACTCCTGAAAGAAAGGATATGGTGGAGACATGGCTTAGACACAGCCTAAGGGATGTTTCTAGAAAGATATTTTCACTCTGCAACGAAGTGTACGCTGATAAAATTCAGAGGTAAGAGTCGAGGAACTGGCGCAATTTAAGCCGTAGGGACGGACCGTGAAGCGAGACGGAAGAGTTCTGCCGAGGCCGGCGCGAAGACTTAGCGCGTTCGGTGAGTGGGGTCAATGTCCTCTCTAATAAAAATAAATCTTAGCCAAAACGTAAACTATTAGAGTCATACCAGAACGATTCGACGAGCGAAAGCAACATATCAAGCCAAAGAACAGTAAAAAGACGGTAGAGCGGTTGCCCGCGAAAGACAAAGGTCTCAGGTTCGAATCCCAATTCGGGCACACAGTTTTATTCCTGAAAGAAGTTACATATGAGTGCACACTCCACTGCAGAGTTGAAGAGTTAAAATATCACTCTGGAAGTTAGGTATAGTTAATGAAGTATATCTCACTTTTATACGAAAACCACTGATGATGCTTAGCTGTAGTAGGTATTAAAAAAAAAAAAAAAAAAAAAAAAAAAAAAAAAAAAAAAAAAAAAAAAAAAAAAAAACGTTAACTACATGAAATGCCTGCCGCAGTGGCCGAGCGGTCTCCGGCGCACCAGTCACAGTCTGCACGGCCGCTACGGACGGGGTTCGAATCCCCCCTCGGGTATGGATGTTTGTGTCGTCTTTAGGATAAGGTAGTTGATAAGTAGTTTGTAAGCTTAGGGACTAATGACCCCGCAGTTAAGTCCCTTAAGCTTAACAAACAATTGAACATTTTGAACTACATATTTAAAAATGTTCAAATGTTTGTAAAGTCTATGGGACTTAACTGCGGGGTCATCAGTCCCTAAACTTACAAACTACTTATGAACTAACTAAGACTAAGGACAGCACAAATATCCATGCCCGAGGGGGGATTCGAACCCCCGACCGTAATGACCGTGCAGACCGTGACTGGAGCGCCTCAGTCTCCTCGGCCACCGTGGCCGGCTACATATTTAACAAAAAGTTGTAAAGACATATAATATTTTATTTCGCGTGTGTGATGTATCCTTTAATCCTTAGTTTTGTACACAACTGATCATGCACTTCCTATTCAGAAGAAACTTCGACTGTCAAAGAACGAGGTGGAGAAATGTTCACTATCTAAACATGTGACAGAAGCATGCCTACGTGTTTTATCACGTTTAAGACTAAATACATCATTGTTCGCTTTCTTTGCCAGCCATGCTGGAGTTGTCATTATCTTCATGGAACAATGTAGCGCCTGAAGACTTCCTTCCGGCTGTCGGGAGTCTTGGCTTGGGGCTGCAATTTAACTTGACGATAGGCAGTTCTGGCGCTGCTGTGTTTCTGGCTGCCTGCGCGGACGTAAAGTGCCACGGTTTTCCTTCCCTGGCTCTAGTGCTCGCCATTTACGAGAAGAAGCCGAGAGCTTTCGTGTAATGGCACCACTTTCTGGGATTTTGCACCCGTTTTCTTTAAAAATTAATTAACAAGACGAATGTAGTTTACAAACGAAAGATAAAATATTCTTTAACATCCCAAAATTCTCTTTGTCTCCCGTATAAACAACATGGAATTCGTCTTTAGAATCAGTAATACAAAATGTAGGCCGCGGCGGAGCGGCCTAGCGCATTGGTGCGCTATGTTACGATGCCCGAGGCCTCTCCCCGTCGGGGGTTCGAATCCCCACTCGGGCATGGATGTTTGTGTCGTCTTTAGTATAAGGTAATTCATAAGTTGTTTGTAAGTTTAGGGACTGATGACCCCGCAGTTAATTCCCTTAAGCTTAACAAACTTTTGAACACTTTTGTAGGTAGCTGTGGGTGTAAATTTCCTTAGATAAGTCTTTCATGTATGCGAACTTAATGTGAACGAACCCTACGAGTACATGTTAAATCGACCGCCGAAAGTGACTTCTGTGATTAGTAGAATCAAATTTCATTTTGGGTTTCTGTGGTTTCCTTAGTTTGGCTCGAGGAATGTCCTGTTGCCCTTTTTTTCAATTCAGATTAAATCCTTACTCTTATCATCATAGATGTTCTGGATTATTGTGATCGATAATGTGTTAGGAAACGACAGAATTGATAACTACTTGTGAATAAGCAGAAAACATGCCAAACTGTAGAGAGTTCGTAAAGTTAGTTATCATACAAATCGGTTAAAACGAAAATAAAAGGATATGAGCTGATACGCTAGACGGAAAGAGCCTTCTAAAAGAAATATTCAAAGAAATTTACTACTTGGCTGCCAGTGGGCACTGTAGTAAATCAAAGAGAACCAAGATTTTGATTTATTATCACTAGTAACATATCGATAGAGTTGCTCCGTTGCTTATTCTAAAGATATTGTCATTTAGCACAATTTTCATACATCATAATTTAAGATGGACATCCTAACTGCACTGTACAATAGACTTAAGACTTTCACTTAATGGTTCGGTTAGCCGTCACTTTCGTGCTCCGCTCCACACCAATTCGGGTATAACATAATTTTATTCCCTTTATATGTTAATTTAATGTAATTATAAACGTTTTTTTTGTTTTGTTTTAAAAATCCTCTAAGTGTAAGCAACATCC
The DNA here is from genome assembly GCA_026315105.1 of Locusta migratoria. NCBI lineage: Eukaryota > Metazoa > Arthropoda > Insecta > Orthoptera > Acrididae > Locusta > Locusta migratoria. The sequence goes on along the minus strand of CM048755.1, from coordinate 664,225,056 downwards.
TGAAGATGGCCCCTTGGGTCGAAACTAGTTAAAAATCAACAACAAATCTTCGCTATTGACTGTTTATTTAAAAAAAAATCATCACAAGAGCCTGTTTCCCAAAGGAAAAAAAAGTATTTCAAATAATATGTTTATTCTAAATTTATGTGTCTGTAAATGTTATGAAGGTACAATTAATGAAATCAGACAGAGATACGTCAACTGTCGCCCTTCACACACACCGTCCACTACGGGGTGAGAACAGGACGAGGGACCATAAGGCCGTTTATGAAATATAAATGTCGATTTGTCACTACTGAATATTGGAAAAATTTCTGAAATGTTTTACAAGTATGGAAAAACTGCTAGTATAATACTGTAAGGTGATTTTAACATCACCTTTTCATTCGCCGTCGGAAGTTCGAGTCCTCCCTCGCCGACCGCGGTGGCCGAGGAGACTAAGGCGCTCCAGTCACGGTCTGCAAGGCCACTAAGGTCGGGGGTTCGAATCCCCCCTCGGGCATGGACATTTGTGCCGTCCTAGTTCGTAAGTAGTTCATAAGTAGTTTGTAAGTTTAGGGACTGATGACCCCGTAGTTAAGTCCCATAGACTATACAAACATTTGAACATTTGAACGAAACCTCCCTCGGGCATGAGTGTGTGTATGTGTGTGTGTGTGTGTGTGTGTGTGTGTGTGTGTGTGATTCCTTAGATTTAGAAACTTTCGAACATTTGAAGTCTTTGCATTCTTCGAAAGAGGGTGGAAACCAATGAAGGTTAATACACTACCGTTTGTGGAAACTGCAACACCGCGAAAGAAACGCATGAATTCAATGAATTTAATACCACAGGTTATGTACGTGAAAATTAACAAATGATTACCTTTTAAGATAGGTACGTGTACTTTGAGCCCTACTATTCAGTATGTTTTGTGGCCACTGTGCGCTGCAATTGTAGCTGCTACACGCCGTGGCAATGAATCAATAAGGTCCTGAATACGTCCCTGAGGGATTTCCCTCCACGCAATTTCTAGCCGCGGCGGAGCGGCCGAGCGCTTTGAGGCGCTGTGCTACGATGCGCGAAGCCGTTCCCCGTCGGGGGTTCCAATACCCCCTCGGGCATGGATGTTTGTGTTGTCTTTAGTATAAGCTAGTTCATAAGTAGTTGGTAAGTTTAGGGACTGATAACCCCGTAGTTAAGTCCCATAAGCTCTACAAACATTTGAACATAATTTCTATCCGAGCCCACAAATTCGTGACAGTAGTTACAGCAGGGCCGTTACGCACCGACCAACCATATACCATACATGTTCGATGGGCCACATGTCTGCCGAACGTGAAAGCCAGCTAAGCAATGGTACCCGTCGCTTTTAGAAGAAGGCCTATACATTCATCGCAATATGTGGCCGGGAATTGTGTTGTTGGAATGTGGCCCAAGGAGAAGTCTGAAGCAGGGGGAGTACCTAAGGCTCCACAACTATCATGAGGTACCGGTTGCTGTTCAAAGTGTCCTCAATAAGCAGGTGGCGAGATCAGGTATGGTAAACAATGGCACTCCAAACTATCACAACTGGTGTTTGTCCGCTATGCCGATCCACTATGCACCTCTGCTGGTTGCGCTCACCACGATACCGCCGGACACGTATCCAGCCATCACTGTAGGACACGTCGAAGCGGAACTCGTCCGAAAAGATTACATTCTGCCACTCAGAACCCCAGTGACGGTGTTCACATCCCCATTGAATTCAGAGGAGCTTGTGATTTCTTGACGAGCCAACAATGCGGATGACGCTGTACGGTCGTCATGGTCATGCAGATTAGATGACGATCATCCCGTGCCACGGTCATGTTCCGTGGTCCAGTTCCCCTCGTCGCTGCGTACGACTTTCTTCTTTCCACTGCTTCCACACACGCATCACTGTCGTAGCAGCATGCCCTGTGCGAGCCGAATTGTCACGGTATAACAACCCCGTTTGCTGGAGACCAATCATTCTGACCCAGTGGAACTTGCTCACATGCCGATATGGCTCTTTTTGGCGTCGACGAGGCATATTGGCACTCACTGTATTTGTTTCAGCTCTGCACCGACTACCCTAGGCGCAACGACGACCCTGTCGGACCAACATGAGAGAGTTCTGCTCGGCCTACGTGTACGCATCTAGTTGAAAACCATATCACTTACTGCTTGCACACCCGTCGTCACTTCACCAAGTGTGGCGCTATTAGGATAATTCCTTCTCGGTGTTGCACTTTTCACAAACGACGATGTATATTGCGGAACAAATTTATTGGACCACTTTCCGGGGAACACCTGATTGTCTCCGATTGTACACAGAAGCTTGAAATGTAGATAAAAGGTACTTATAAACCTCCTCTGTTACGGTAAAAGATGTCAGTTCTTCTTAGAATTATGCGTACTAGAGCACTCACTCTTCTGTTCAATTTCCATTTCTACACGTAGTGCACAATTAAACAGGTGATTAACGAGCGTAGTATGCCGCTATCATGATACGGTAGTGTCTCTATGTCAGCAAAATAATTCTGAAGCATAACCATAAAACCGGCCTCAATGGCCGAGCGGTCTGCGGCACGCCAGTCACTGTCTGCACTGCCGCTACGGCCGGGGGTTCGAATCCCCCCTCGGGCATGGATGTTTGTGTCGTCTTTAGTGTAAGGAAGTTCATAAGTAGTTTGTAAGTTTAGGGACTGATGACCCCGCAGTTAAGTTCAAAAATGTTCAAATGTTTGTATAGCTTATGGGACTTAACTACGGGCTCATCAGACCCTAAACTTACAAACTACTTATGAAATACTTACGAACTAGGACGGCACAAATATCCATGCCCGAGGGAGGATTCGAACCCCCGACCGTAGTGGCCGTGCAGACCGTGACTGAAGCGCCTCAGTCCCCTCAGCCACCGCGGCCGGCGCAGTTAAGTCCCTTAAGCTTAACAAACATTTGAACATTTTAACATAACCATAAAAATAAATTCCAGTCCCTTGTCTTTAATTTTACGTATTACGACGAACACTAAAGACTTATTCTGAAGTTTTTGTCATTAGCGTTGGTCCTTAAGTAGATACCAGTACGTCCAAATTCGCATCTCCAACGGTGAAGTTTTAAGCAGCCGTTGGCGGCAGTTAAGCCTACAGAGGGTTACTGTGCCGCAGCTCGGTTGCGGTCTATCGAGTGTGCGGTTCCTTGCGTTTGGATCTTTTTACGTTCTGCGTTTTTGGTTTCAACGAGGTCATTAGCGAAGGCCGTTTACTCAGGTTCCGCAAACTCAGGAGAAGAAATTGATAGCGACATTGATTAATGAACTGCTGCAGTTTAGCGATATCAGTACTGCTCTGAATAAGTCCAGCTAATTCGAGAAATAAATTAATGTTCTTTATATGCAAGTGCTATTACAACACCCCTCGCACGTTCCCCTGTTTCTTTTTTTCCACTGTACTCCTCTGGTGAATCGAAGATAAATCTAAAACATATACATTTACTATTATTAACCTCTAATATTATCACAACTATAACTAACACGAGAAACATATATTCAAGAGGAATTGTTGTGAAGACTAAACTCCGAGGCAAGTAATGAAAGGGAAATACTGTGATCGCATAAATCGCAATGTTGGGTAGTGAAATTCTGTGAAGAGTAAAGTAGAAAAGAATTTCTGCCAAGAAAAAAATTGTTACTTGTAACTATTATTTTAATAAATCTGTTACTTACATCTCAAGTTTTTGTGTACAAAATTTCTATTTTATCTGTAGGTTGGTTTAGGACGTAACACCTGCAAGGGTGTCTGATGTTAATTATAAATGCTCTTGTGTAAAGAAAAAGAATAGGGTTGTTCGTGTGTACCTTGCAACTGTTTGAATCCTGGTATTTTGTCAGTGGCTTCTGGAACATACATTAGAACAGGGGTGAATTTTCTAGTCAAAGCGAAGAGACAGTATTTAAATGAAATGTGTGATACCTAGAAAAAGTATTAGCTTGTTATGTGGAATAGTTTTGTAGTCATTTTGTGGTGAATAAACTGAACAAAAATTCTTCGTTCTAAACTGTGTATCACAAATGAACACGCAATGATAATTGGTAAAGTTTGATGCAGGTCCGCGTGTTCCATTTAGAACAGTTACGAAAGAGACAGCAGTTTTTAGAGTCTAAGAGCATGAAAGGAAAACCATTGATAGGGAAGGGAGTAAGACGGCGTTCTACCATTTCCTCAGTGTTATTATATCTGTACATTGAGCAAGCTTTGAAGGAATACAAGGAGAAATTTCGATATGGAATTAAAGTTCAGTGTGAAGAACAAAAACTTTTCTGTTTGCTGATGACAGCAAAAGACTTGAAAGAACAACTGAACGTAATGAACAGCATCTTGAAAGGAGCTTATAAGATGAACGTTAACAGAGCAAAAAAAGGGTACTGGACTGTAGTCCTAAGAAATCTGGCGATGCTGAAGGAATTATATTAGGTAACGAAAAAATTAAGGTGGCAGACGGGTATTGTTATTTGGGCAGTAAAATAACATACTATGGTCGCAGTACAGAGGACGTAAGATGCAGAATGGCAAAGAGAAGAGTTTCTGTAAAAGAGAAATTTGTTGGCATCGAATATTAATTTAAGTGTTAGGAAGTCTTTTCTGAAAACATTTGTGTGGAGTGTTGCTTTGTACTGTAGTGAAATATGGGCAGTAAATAATTCATACAGGGCGAGGATAGAAGCTTTAGAAATGTGCTGCTACACAATAATGCTGAAGATTAGGTGGGTAGAGCGCGTAGCTAATAAGGAGGTACTGAACAGAATTGAGGAGAAAAGGAATGTATGGCATATTTTGACAAAAAGAAAGGATCGATTGGTAGGACAAATTCATACACATAAAGGAATCGTGAATTTAGCATTGGAGGGAAGTGTGAGCGGTAAAAATCAGAGGGAGACCTAGATACGAATAATCAGGTTCAAATAGATGAGGGTTGCGGTTCTTATGAGGAGATGAAGAGACTTGCTCAGGATAGATAAGGGTGGAGTGCTGCATCAAACCAGTCTGCGGACTGAATCACAACAACAGGAAAGACGCGCTTGAATTAATCAAGGAAATACCTCTCCTGAATTGAATATGGATGAACGACATCCAAAAATTCTAAGTAAATATTTGATGGAAGTGAAAAAATGTTATTTTAGGTATTGAAGAATAGGTGACTCTAGGTGTACGACGCATATAACGTCATTGGAACATTAGATGAAAGAGTATTTTGCATAATCATGTTATTACAGGACATTTATGCTAAATGACATATTTATTTATGTTAATTCAACTCGCGCGAAAAAAATTATTTCCAAAAGTAAATAAAAACAAAATTCTAAGAAAAGTTACGATTGTCCTAAAGGAAGAGAATTGATTTTGTGTGTCTTTTGTTGTGGTACACGAAACGTGAGTTCATCTCTTCACACCATCGACTAACCCACAATCAAAGCAAAAGAAAGTTGGAAGCAAAATGATCACGTACCAAAGTGACAGTAATCTTATAAATCATTTTCAGAATTGTAATCAAAATCCGTCTCACATTATGTAAATCTTATGAACAAAATAGATGTAGGAATAGCACAGACGTAACGTGCACTGCGAAATAAGAAGGAAATATTTGGTAAGGGGAAACTCGTCTGTGTACAGAGGTGATTAATCAGTTGAAAAATCGAGGGATATGAATTACACATCCGACAAGGAAAACTCCAAATCGAAACCAGTCTGATTTAGTGGAAAGTTGGCGCAGTAGGTAGCCCGTCAAAAACTGAACGCAGATCTAGCATGAAAACAGGAAGAAGTTGTAAGGGGCTGACAAGAAGAAGAAGAAGAAGAAGAAGAAAAAGAAGAAAAAAGAATAATATGAAGATTGAGCTGCTCAAGCGCATGATGTGAATCATGGAAGAAGCGTCAAAACTCATGTTGTCTAGTTTATGTGGTCATTGTGTTGGACTACTAGGCTGTAGAACCGTGTTCAACACTCCGTCGAGATATATATTTTTAGTTTTTGTTTTTCACAAATTATCAAATGTCCGTCCAGTCTTTCACATGTCTGTTCATTGTATTCGATTCTGTGTCTGTGTTGGGTGTAAAGTCCGTACCGCACAAGTGTTTTCTTAGCAGTCGAAAGGCAGTGACTTTTGAAAGGTAGCCGCAAACGTTTGGTAACAAGACGACAGCCAAATGTTCGACTGGAAAATACGTCTGATAATATGCAACATTTGTGACATTATGTGCGTCATAGGCGCTTATCGGCGCACTTAATTTGTACTCCTGGTGAGTGAGTGACATATACCTTTTCGTCCGATTTACGTGTCATAGGAATGTGATCACTCCCAAAGAAATGACGAAAACATAACAGTTTGTCGCATAAATGCAACAGATGAACACAACAGTTCCACAATCACACACGTATTCCTTTGAGCTGTCAAAACATATACATTAACGTTTTTGAAACATACATCATCGAATTCTGCATATATCCAAGCTTATCAGAACATGTCCTGGAATTTCGGAGAGAGAAGTTGATTATGTTTATTATTTACTGTTTTCATTTCAGCGAGAGGTTTCGTCTGGTCTAACTATCCTCAACTTTACAAGCAACGGTAATTATACTCCCCACATGACTTATGTATAATATGACAATTTCCAAGGCCACAAAAAGAGAACGGAGATGTCAATGACCGAACGGTTGACAATTTTTTGAAAAACGAAATGTAAAAATACATATACGAAGGTGGTTTGAACGCGGACCTCTTGCATCGCAGTGCATCACCAGCACCGCAGAAATACGACGCCAAGGCTTTAGTACATTGCTCGATGTTACATATATAGCTCTTGGACCATTAATTGTTCCTAGTTTCATTATTAATTTTAATTTTTATTTATTTTTTTATTTTACACTTCCACACAAAGTTATTCCTGTTATCAATTTTTGATGGGCTATCCGCTGCATCATCTTACCACGAAATCTGGCGGAAGTGCAATGGTGAGTTTCCCTTGTGAGAACACAAACATAGCTTACCAGATGGCGCAATCTCTAATTTTCACCTACTCGGCCTGACAAAAAAGGCATACACCCAGAAGGAATAGTCGAATCTTATCCCATTTAGGTTTCGTGCACACGGTTAATGTGTGACATTTACATGTCTCTGTAATCTATAGGACGCTCATCAGAGAGTATTCGTAATTTCACAACACCTTTGTTGCTAAGTTGTTACCAGTCAACTGCCAAGAGTAAGACAGTGAAGCAGGACGTTTGCGTACAGTGCGAAGCACCCGTGATGCCTCGTACACGCATTACACAGCCTATCCACCAAGTGAACACATTTGACAGAAGCTGCATCATTGGACTGCATGGAGCGGGGTCATCGATCAACACCGTCTAGAGACAAAGCCTCACTACAGTCCGTGACACGTCACACAGAGAGGCCGCGACCGCAAGCTGACTGGCTTGCCGCTGGAGTACAGCCCACTGCCTAGTTGCGGTCAGCCAATCAATTAGCGGTCGCGGCGTCTCCGTGTGACGTTGCACGGACTGTTGTAAGGCCTTGTATCAAGGCGATGTTGATCGTATCATGCAATTCGCAGGCACGGCAACAATTCAGATGTCACAGTGTCCTGACGAATGGGTATACGAAGCACCCAGCACTCCGTGCAGGTTCATAAGGATCAGGAAACGCCGCTCCGAGTGAGGACCGTGGTATGGTGCACAAAGCAGTGAGGTTCCCATGACCTCCCCGAGCATGTACTGGAGACTCTACAACACCCTGTGAATTATCGCACAGTGCCTCGATGAATCACAACTGCGAGATTGGGGTCCGACTGCACCATGTGTCGGTTGCCATCAACACCAGAAAACGACATTTGGAGTGGTGGCTTGCCCGAGAGATGTGGTCAGGTGACGCATGACATCGCACCATGTACAGTGATGAGTCTCACTCCCCCATACCTTCCTGTGACCATTGTGTTCGGGTTTGGTGGCGTCAAGGACAGAGGATACATCTGTCCAATATTGTGAAGAGACACACAGATGTATATCTGGCATCGTGGTGACGGGAGCCATAGAAAATGCGTTCAAGTCACCCCTAGTCGTGCTACGTAAGGCCTAGACGGGACAGCATTCATCACTGACATTCTTGGTCTTCACGGCCTACCCCCGATGACACAGCAAATTTTCAAATGCTGCTGTTATCAGTCCTTAGGCTTACAAACTACTTAAACTAACTCATGCTAAGGATACACACACACACACACACACACACACACACACACACACACACACACACACACATATGCCCGAAGGAGGCCTCAAACCTCCGACGGCGAGCAACCGCGCGCTCCTCAGCAAGGCGCGTTAGAGCGCTCGGCCACTTCACCGCGGCAATCACACAGCACCCTAAGACAGTCTTCTAACAAGATAATGCACACCCACACACAACACGTATGTCTGTAGACTTCCTACTACACGTTCTGAGTCCACCCAAGGCCAACAAGTTTCCCGGACATCTCCATCACTGAGGACATGTGGAATGACGTTTGAGGGGACCTCCATCCTAGTACCAACTCAAAGATTCTGTCGGGTCAGCTGCAACAATATTGGACAAATCTGCCTGAGGGGTGTGTTAGGAAGTTGCCTGATAAGAAATTACGAATAAAACTTCAACTATAGATGATACAGTCAAAGGTATACAGCTTCGAAAATAACATCTCAAGAAACCAGAGACAAACTATTGCATGATCAAAGATAATAAAAAATTTACGAAGTAATATCTTTGTAAACATGTTGCATTGCAATGAAACTGTCATATACCATTAAATAAGAACGTCATAAAGATTTATTAAAAGTTCATAACAGCTGCATGCAATAAGTACATGTGTACTATTAGCGTAGCACAAAAATAAGTTTTATATCACGTAAATACTGCATGTAACATCGAAACGTTTATTATACCATATTTATCTTTCGTTTTTATGTAAAACGTTATCTAAATCCAAACTGTAAATTCGTTCACAGATTTCTTGAAAATGGCCTAAGGGCAAAACAACTTTTGCTAAAATGACAAAATATTAGCAGCATCAGAGGGTAAACTTTTTTATAATGTCGTTCTACGATATATATTTTGCTGCTGGCCCAATAAAGAAGAAAATTTTGTCTGACACCATTTCCACCGTATAAGGCCATGTATTGCGGCTAGACTGATCAGACGCTAACTTTCCACTTGTAACTGTCAACGGCTATTTCTCTTTACTCCCATAGCGACACATTCGTTCGTAACATGTAGCTTCACTCAGTTCCAACCACTTCTAGTTGCCATACGTCTTTTGTCAGGCAGTGTAATTTCGTATCTGAAGAGAGTTATACCAAAGAATATATATAGAGGCTAAGTCCGTCTTATGGATACACCGTGGATCTTCGGAAAGAAAAGAATATTTGACCTAATAAGCTCTGTCTTTCACTTATAGATCCAAATTTTATCTCAGTGGCCGAAATATACACACAGAAACGCGTTCGCGCAATACATTTCAGTCACGTGTCTCGTATGAACCGTACTCATCGTAATTAAAGAAGACGAATATGTTTTGTATCTTTTGTAGGGTATCTTCCTGAATATAAGTTTTCTACAGGCTTTTATTTTATTCGATTCTTCTTCTGTCCACCAGACAGGTTTCTATACATTTTAGATTTTTACCAGTATATTCTGTTTTAAACGGAACATTCAATTACACGTTTTCCCCCATGTTCTCCGTACAGTAGCCACATGCGGCTATCTGGTGTTTTCGTGGCACAATCTCTTGTAACACACGTATCATGCAGCCCGCTGCGCCTGCATATTGAAATTCTCCCGGTTTAATAATGTGGGATGTGCAACTTTTTAATATGTTTTGAAATTCATTGGAGTTTAGATTTTTATAAGTTTTGAGACCGATACTGTATAGTGCAAGTAGGTGTGTTCCAGTATTTATAGTATATGTTTTACCAAGCGAACTAGAAATGTTAACAAGGGCTCAACTATAGGAAATCCATATTAATTAGACAAACGCGGCCACGCTTCGCTGGGTCTCATTCTCATACGAGAAGAAAGGAAAAATGATTGAAAGAAATCTTGATGGCATAGAATGACCAAGAAAATAGTCAACGGCAGTGCCGTGGTGGCTACGCCGGTTCCCGTCAGGTCACCGAAGTGAAGCACCGTCGGGTGTACTTGGATGGGTGCCGGCCGCGGTGGCCGAGGGGACTGAGGCGCTCCAGTCACGGTCTGCACGGCCACTACGGTCGGGGGTTCGAATCCCCCCTCGGGCATGGATATTTGTGCCGTCCTTAGGATTAGCTAGTTCATAAGTAGTTTGTAAGCTTAGAGACTGATAACCCCGTAATTAAGTCCCATAAGCTTTACAAACATTTGAACCTACTAACAACACTGATATTTATCTGACGCTTGCCACTACCATGGCTGCCGGGCGAAGGTTCAAACTATCCCGCGACAGCAGCGCAGTCAGGGAGTCTAGTTATTTTTACAAGGTCTTTGGTTCAAACACGCTCGAGATTTCCCGATACAGCCGCAGTCTAACATACATAGACGCGACTCTCACTGCTGTGAAAGTTGTTACCAACTGACAGTTGCGACCCGGTACGTTACGAGCTGCTGACAATTTTCCCTTTGCCTTACGGCAGAGGGGACACGAGGTGATGCAAATTCCTTGATCACCAGTCATTGAACCAATGTCCTGGATTAAATTCCAAAACCTCTCCGCAGCGTCTCATGGAGTGAGGGCATGGGACACTGTTGATGGTGATCCGTACGTCGGAGTGGGATGTTAAGCTCGGGGGTCCCCTTAGTGCTTTTCGAGACGAGAGGCTGTGTCCCGGCACCGCGTTTCACCCTCTCCCTTCTCCCAACATCTCCAAAACGAACACGACACAACACTGCACCCATTACAGTCACCAACACTTAACATAGACACTTCGCACACAGTTCACATAATTCTCGAAGGAAAGGTGTCTGCAGGCACGAAGGATAGGAAAACCTTTCCAATTAAGCGGATGAAACTGCACTTGAGGGTCTCCCAGCCATTCATGCCACACGACTTTACTTTACTTACCAAGAAAATATATGTGTGTCGTGAACGTCAGTTTCTAGTATCACCTCTGGGATCGGCCGAGTGAGGTAATACGCTGAGAAGGCAGTACATTGCCTGGAATGCGTATGTAAGGCATCGCGAAGAGATAGGAGAGGAAAAAGATGTTCATCGTGAGTGACGGTGTCGTTAGCCCGTGGAGTGTATTGGGTTGTGGTGCGGGCAAAGCTGAAATTGGCTGAGCTTACTCATAGGAGAGCCTAACATAAAAAGTCACGAAACTCCCCTGTAACTACTTCACCTTGCATCTGCGGCGCCGCCACGCGGCTGTGTTGTATAAACACGCAGCGAAACGATTTTGTATTCAATGTGTATCTGGAGTGGAGCAGCACATTCATAGTGCCACTGTATTTCGGAGCTTTTGCGGTGCTATAAATTGTAGCATCTGTCAAAACCATAAAACGGAAATCTCCCATTTCGATCTGCAAAGGATGCCGAGAAGCAAAAGAATAATTTTGCGAATAACAAGTATTCATTTGTGGTGATTAGTTATACTTTATATAATTGAGTCACTTCGAAACTTCGGCTGTTAATGACGATCGCAAGACTTAACCACTACTTCATAATATTACTGCCGTGGTGGAGTAGCCGAGCGGTCTAAAGCGTCTCGCTGCGGAGCGCACGGTTGCTCGCCGTGGAGGTTCGAGTCCTCCCTGGGGCACGGGTGTGTGTGTTTGTCCTTAGGTTAGTTAACCTAGGTTTAAGTAGTTTGTATGCTACGGACTGATGACTACGCAGTCTGGTCCGATAGATTTACAGACATTTGAACATTTCTGAACATAATATTACTGCTGCATAAAAGTATTGTTTTAGCGTTCCGATTGCAGTTAATGAACTATTTCAGTTGACCCTGTTTAGTAGGTACTTCAGTTTGACAAAAATTAGAGGCCTGTGTACCGACACATTTTGCCTGTTTTTTCCTGGTTCTGAGCCCCTTTGTCCTGTAAAGATGAGCATAGGGAATAGGTTCTGATACGTTAGTTGCTCAAAAGCCATTCCAAGAACCAGAATCCATTACGCTGTACTGCAAAGCAAATACTCATTGGGACGTTGGAGACAAAGGCAGAGTTATTAAATAATCTGGAAGAAACGGAAATCTATAGTAATTAAAAAACTAATTCTACGTTCCTACTGAATGAACTGTTAAACTTCAGAGAGATATATTTATGATTTGTTAGGTTACTTGCTATAGAATTATTTACTCTTCTGTTTCTATAGTTGAATAGACAAGTATTTTTAACGCCATGATACTACGGCCGACAAGTTGATTTGTCTAATATATTGTACGTAGTGTAATAGGTCATTTTTCTCTATTCTCGCCTTTCGTCCTACTTCTGTAATAAAATCTAGCGTCTGGCCTTAGCTTGGTCTGATCCCTGCAGTCAAAAATGTAACCGCTTGGTGCTCTAGCCGTTTGACGTTTTTGTACCGATAAACATGGCTGATGGCTGTTTTCTGGGTGTGTTCGTCCACCACATAACTGATAGAAATGCACCACGCAGATGAGGCGGTCAATAATGTGCAACTGGAGTACGATGCAAGAAATACATTGTGTGGCCACGCGGGAGTAGCCGAGCGGTCTGGAGCACCGCGTTACGGATCGCGCGGCCTCCCGCGTCGGGGGTTCGAATCCCCCCTCGGGCATGGATGTGTGTCTTGGCCTTAGATTAGTTTAAGTAGTTTGTAAGTTCAGGGACTTATGACCAAAGTAGTTTGGTCTCGTAAAAATGACTAACATTTGAATATATTGTGTGTTTATAGGTAGGTGGGATATGTTACAAGTCTTGTCATAGCCGTCCACATCTGCCTCTGGATTTACCCAGGTTGCATTCTAATTAGCAGGAGTCAGACACAATACACTCGTTATTAAAAAAAGGTTTTTGTAGTTCTCTATTCCTGCATTTTTGTACTCCAGATGCCACACGATAAAATGTCTTTATCTGCATCGTAAATTTATATAAAGTCTGCAGTTGATGAAACAATAAATTTTCAAAATAAAAACCTAAATAAAAATCGTTCTTAATGACAATATACTGTAACAAACGATTTATACATTATAATTTGTTCAAATCAAATGTTTGTATAGCTTATGGGACTTAACTACGGGGTCATCAGTCCCTAAACTTACAAACTACTTATGAACTAACTAATACTAAGGACGGCACAAATATCCATGCCCGAGGGGGCCGGCCGCGGTGCCCGCGGGGACTGAGGCGCTCCAGTCACGGTCTGCACGTCCACTACGGTCGGGGGTTCGAATCCCCCCTCGGGCATGGATATTTGTGCCGTCCTTAGGATTAGCTAGTTCATAATGACCCCGTAGTTGAGTCTCATGGACTCTGCAAAAAATGTTCAAATGTTTTTAGAGTTTATGGGACTTAACTACGGGGACATCAGTCCCTAAACTTACAAACTACTTATGAGCTAGTTTATCCTAAGGACGGCACAAATATCCATGCACGAGGGGGGATTCGAACTCCCGACCGTAGGGTCCGTGCAGACTGTGACTGGAGCGCCTCAGTCCCCTCGGCCACCGCGGCCGGCGGACTCTGCAAAGATTTGAACATTTTTCCCGAGGGGGGATTCGAACCCCCGACCGTAGTGGCCGTGCAGACCGTAACTGGAGCGCCTCAGTCCCTTCGGCCACCGCGGCCGGCTTTAATTTGTCTTTAAGTGCTTATTCGTAGCTTCAAATATTAAAATGTTCAAATGTTTGTAAATTTAAGGGACTTAACCGATTAGGTTATCAGTCCTTAGGCTTACGAACTACTTTAACTTCTCTTCCGAAGGAGGACTCGAAACTCCGGCGGCGAGCAACCGTGCGCTCCGCAGCGTGGGGTCTTAGAGCGCTCGGCCACTCCACCGCGGCCTTCAAACATTACTTATATTATTTTCATCAAAGTGTACTGCAGTCGTAGAGTGCTAACTGTAAACTAGAGTAGTTTTCTCCTATTGCAAGAATTCTTAGCATCACTTTAGGCCTGTCTTTTGCGTACATACCTTTCCTGAAGTGACTTTCCTGCTTTGTAATATAAGGAACCGAAGAACCACTTTCATGAAAACATATTTATATGTGCTGCATCGTCTATTCGCAAGTAATTTTAATATGAGTATGCGACTTTACGTCCCCTACTATCAGTTCCCGTTACAACTTTCGTTGTATGTTTTATTATCTCACGATGATTCCCATCGTTTCAGGTAGGTTTATTATTTTGATTTTATTCATCATTTTCTTATAAATCCAATATAATTGTCGTACACGCACCTGCGTAACCTAATAATGAGTTACAGTGTGAAATTTTGAAGTAACTTTGATCAAATATTGGATGACAATGTAATACTCCATTTCTGCGTCACGTGAAAGAGCTTTGTCAAAGAATAGGACCATTATTTCGTTTAATTTCTTGTCCAATACATTTGATAGTATAATATCGGCCAAAGGAAGACTTCGTGCAAAGTTTCCAGGACATGTAATGCAGAGCACAGCGGTGCATAGTTATGGGAACTGAATATTTCGACGGGCAGTAAGGTAACTGTATTCATAGTTCATCTACTTTAATATTACAGGACTATTCACCAAACTTTATTGTCAGCGAATGTAGAATCTGTTGCCCTTAATTCACAGTTACCAGGATATTCTGCAAGAGTAGAGCAAGATAAGTTCCGCACGAACGATATTTGTTTAAATTCTTGTTAATCTGTTGATTGAAGCTTTCTTTGTCTGAAGGAACTTTAATATATTTGAACTTAGAATATGCCCATGAGCTGATATGATATGTATGAGCAGATTGAACTATGTGGAAATCCCAAAATGGAATATATAATAGATTCAGATCCATCATTCCTTCGAAAACGTAACGATATGACCTCTTTGTCCGGCAGCACATTACCATTTTACAAGTAGCACTACACAAAAACATTGCACTAGAAAGATGTGTCCAGGTGTGGTTCATATTTCTAAGAAATATTAACAAGCCTAAAAGCGCGATCTCAGCAACTGTCACCGCCGCAGTTTTTCTTAAGCAAAAGTCGGCAATATTGTCAACTACATGTGTGAGTAGGATGTGTTTAAAAGCAATAAAAACAGATGGCAGAGATGATAGAGGAGACTGGACATAAGATCAAGAGCCCGTGTCATTGTCGATAAGGAACAGCTTTAAGCCGATGTCAGAAGCTTCCAAACCACGACATACATACAAGACGCACCAGTAGTATGACTAGCATGTGCGAATCGCACTTTATGATTCCATGAGATGCGCGTATGTGACTGTCTCTCTCTCTCTCTCTCTTTCTCTCTCTCTCTCCCTCTTTCACTTCTACTTCCCCCTTCTTCCACCCCCAATCCCTCTCTCTCTCCAGGAAATATAAAGTTCAGCTGTGCTTTCAACTTAGCTAATAAATCACGTTTAGTAAATCAGAGGTGTCTGACTCAATCTTTCAGTTTAAGCCTCCGTAATATATATGCCTGCCACTACAAAAGACTTACTGAATCACTCCATTGCCTTGCTAGAGAGATTTACTCCGTTTTATAAGTGTACCAATATATGCGAAATATATATATGTAGGAAAGCAGCAACAGATTTATGTAGGTTAGGGTACCGAAGAATAGTGAGAACTTCTTTCGTGCAGACAAATTATCAAGAAGAGTTTTTCACTAACTGCTCTACTGAGCAGTGTTTCGAATGGGATGAATTATCATCATCCGACATATCGGACTGTTCGTTTTCACGATTGGGGAAGGGGCAGAAAGCCGCGTGGGAGTAGCCGAGCGGTCTGTAGCGCCACGTTGCCGAGGTTCAAATCCTCCCTCGGGCATGGATGTTTGTGTTGTCTTAAGTGTAAGTTAGTTCATGAGTAGTTTGTAAGTTTAGGGACTGATGGCCCCGCTGTTAAGTCCCGTAAGCTTTACAAACATTTGAAAATTTTCGTGGCAGAACTCCTGTTTCATGGCAGGAAATCAGTAGCATAAATCTTTTCTCTAAGCAAAATCCGAACAACAATGGAATCAGTGCACCATTTTTATGCCCTGTCGGGAATACTGCTAGCATTGTGACGATCCAACTGTCGTCTCCTTTGGTTAGGCTGTGTTTGGCCAGAATCGAAACCAGATTTATTTCACACCCACCTTTACCGGTTCTATCCTCCTGTGATGTGTTACTTTTTGCAGACTGAAAGGTATCCTAAAATGGGACTGTTTCGGAATGTGGAAGAGATGATACACAAATTACTGGTGACACATTAGTGACATGAAATCAGATGTATTTGAAGACAGCCACATTCATTACGAGAAGATAAATACGTTAGAAGAAACGGATACCACTTGAAAATGATGTAATTTAATGAGCTTCCTGAGGAATACAAAATATGCATATGAGAAACTGTCGGTATTTTTCGTCTCCCTCTGCAGTGTGCCTTGTGGATTACGAATTTAATATCCACAACATTTGCATTACAAAAAAAAAATGACAAAAGTTGACTGATGGAAATAATGTACGTTATCTCGTTTTTCAACACACATTTAACAACGAAACGAACAGTTTGGAATCTCTCTTATGTTACCGAAAGCAGAATCAGTGCTTCTTGGTCGATATCGCAGTAATGAAAGGTTCTTTTTTGGTTTCCGCTTGTTTATTCATTCCTTTCTTTTGCTGTGATTAAGGAACCTCGCGACGGAAAACGGCCGCTGAACAAATACGTAGAAGAGCCTACTCATACATCGTTTGGCTACCAATGAAAGATCTCCAACACTTCATTTTTGTCGTGCATCGAGAGAGCATCCTACGATACGGTTTTGCACAGAGCAGCTAATAAAATATGCGGATATAGATTGTGGTGGATACGTTTATGAATGTTGTTAATTTACTTCCTATAGGGCTCGCAGTTTAGTAGATGCTTCGAAATTACATTTTAATGATAATAGTACTGAACCAGGACGCTGCTATAGTTGACGAAGCTTATTGCTGTAGATTATTAGCAATACGTCTACTTACATCAGCTTGGATGTGTGTCTAGTGGTGGTTTGGTTTGACCGAAATGAATTAGTGTTTTGATGTTTTACTAGGAATCTGTTGTCGTATTTAGGAATTTTCTTCAAACCGTTCGATGACATACGTAAGTAAGCGGTATGTGTTTGAACGTTTGTTTTATGGGTGTATATTTTGTTAATTATGGATTTAAATATTTTATGTCAATTGTATTTTTAGTGTACTTTCTTAAGTTGTATGGATGGAAGGCATTTTTGTGCTACATAGGTTAGGATAGTTAATTCTTATTGTGTGACTGTTCCATGGATAGATTTGTTAGTCTTTTAAATCATTGTGTTAACAGATGAATATTTGTGTGTTTTTAAGTGACAAGGGTTTGCCTTAAAATATTGATTGACGACTATTTTCTGTGCATTTCAGATTTATTTTCGTTGTTACTATGTTTAATTCTCAGGACTGCAACATTTAGCTATACTTTAAATGTAATATATTAATGAAGTTTTATGTCTGATACTCACAGAATGTAGGATGTAATCTCTCTAATTTTATCTTTACGGTTTCTTTGCGAGATATAGGAGAAAGAGATATACTACTTGATACTTCTTGAAATGTTCGATCTTGCAACTTTGACAGTAGGCCATACGGTGATGCAGAACGTCTCTCTTGCAGCGTCTACAACTGGACTTGACCGATCATCTCTGTGATGCTTTTACGCTTAGCAGATTAACCCGTAAAGAACATCGCTGCCATTCTTTGTATCTTCTCTGTTTGCTTTATCAATCCACTAACGTACACATCCAACACTGACGAGCAACATTCTTCGAATGAGTTGTTTTGTAAGCTACTAATTTTGTTGAAGAACTACCTTTTCTTATTATTCATCCAAGGAATGTCATTTTCTTATATTTCTTAGCCACGATTAATTTTATGTGCCAGCCGAACATCCTATTGGACAATGTACCGATGGTGCATTTAAAGTGTTACCTTGTTATCTCGGAGTGTGGTGTAACTTGTGGTTACCAAACATCTGGAATCTCAATAATGCAGCAACCTCTGGATCACGTCCAATACCAGAAGCTGGACTCATTTAATGCGTATGCTATTGGTTTCTAATTATATAGAGCAACACCAGGTAACTTTGAATCCGTGGTTTAATACACTTATAAACTAGGAAGATAGCACTTGCAAAATAATAACACTCAATAATAAAACGTCAACGTGCTGTCGGGCATAGTGACTGCTTCGAAATCTGACCAAAAACTGAGCTCCTATGGCCTCATAATAATGCTTTTATATGTAGTTCTAAGCAGTGCCTTGCATTATTAAAGTTATTAAAACCATGAAATAATTAAATTTACAAGTGATTTTCTCTAAAACGTGCTTAAATATGTCTTCATATTTTAAAACTATTTAAACCTTCTTAAATGTTTTCAATTACTATTAATATACTTAAATTTGTGGATTGATAAATGTATATTACATTTATCGTAATAACTTGTAAAATATTTATAAGAAACAGTTCCTGAGGTTTATGTACCTATAATTCTTGAGTATTTTTAATTGTGTGACATGATTGACCAGAAATAATAACGCGTACTTTGAGATTACCTAGACAGTGGATTTGTCTTTACAGACTTATTATGTTACTGTATAAAATTCAATCAAAAACTGATTATTACTAAAAGCTTACATGATCGCAGATGATCTTCTTTACAATACATTACTTTAATTTGGTATTTGAGCTGAAATTCACGGTATCTATTTGCTCAGCATTGAGCTCTAACATATTTCCAAATTTAAAATAAACTATTTAGAATGTGATGTTCCTACCAGTTGATATGCTATATCATACTGCTTATTTTATTTTGACAAAATTTGGATAATCCACTGTGTACTCAGCTATGTCTCGTGCGTCTCTGTTGTCACTGGTGTATCAAAAACATTTCAGTCTCAAATTAGAATATTTAGCTTGAGAAAATAGGTGGTAACTGTGTGTGAGTATTGCTGTAGGTCTTGTCTAGCACTACAAAGTACTATAGCAAGGTGAGCATTGACTTCTGCGAAGCGCAACAGCCTGTGCTGTATCGACGTACACTGCTGACACAATGCACATCGTGCTGACTGGTTGAACACTGTCTCCTGTATCCAAGCTCACTATCCTACAGACCGCCAATCAGATTTCACTCACGTGCTAGTGTTCTAAACACGTGGCCTCTGGCGGAAAAGTAGGAAATTCTATGGCCAATTTTCTTTGTTCCCATGGCCATATCCATAGTACTGAAGTTGTCTTTCGTGTCATCACAATGCGCGATATTACAATTACCTAACGTCGAAACAACACATCTGTCTATATTCTGCTATAAATTTCTAGCTTTGCAAATTCTCCTTATATAAGAACATCCAGGAACTTCAGACGCTGCTCATTAGAACGTTAACAAATACTGTGAGATATTCCGTTGGGGTACGCATGAAGTTAATTTTATGTTTGAAAATTTCTCACAGTTAAGAACGGTATGTTGCATTTTGTCTGCCAGATATTCTACAGTTCAATTCCAAATCTGGCTTTAAATTCAATATGCTCGTATTTTATTCTTTAGGCAATAGCGTGGAACTGCCTTTACATCTACATCCGTACTCCGCAAACCACCTAACGGTGTGTAGCGGAGGGTACTTTGCGTACTATAGTCACTTCCTCCTATTCCAGTCGCGTGTGGTTACCGAGAAAAATGATTGCCTGTATGCCCTAATCTCTGATCTTAGCCTTGTGGTCCCTCCGCTAGTTATACGTGGGTGAAAGCAATATATTGGTTGACTCTTCATGAAACTACGCTGCCACTGGAGTTTCCTAATCATCTCTGTGACGCTTTCGGGTTTACTAAATGAGCACGTAACGAAGCGTTATGCTCTCTGTAGGCCCTTCTTTATGCCTTCTATCAACCCTACCTGGTACGGATCCCACACTAATAAGCAATACTCAAGTGTTGGACGAACGAGAGTTCTGTAACCTACCGCTTTGTTGACGGACTGCTCTTCATGAGGATTCTTTCAGTTGATCTCAAACTGGCAGCTGTGTTACCCGTCATTGATTTTATATCAGGCATGGTCAACATTTCCGGCCGGCGGGTGCGCCCGTGCCCCGTTGGCCGTGTACACTGTAGTTCACCGCCCCGGCCGCGACCGTGTGTCGCTAGTGTCGGCAACGGAACGAGAGAGAGAACAGCGGAAAGAGTGAGACCGCACAGCACTGCTCTGCGCTGGACTGTCCCGCGGTCAGAGCCAACGTAAACGAAGTAACAGGAAGCGCAGATCTGTAATGTGGTCCAAGAACGGCGAAACAAGCAAACCATTTACTGTTTAGTTAACAATTGGTGTTTGTATGGCAGAATCACTACACGAACCTTTAGAAAATATCCAAAACACGAATCGAAGAAAAACTTAGTAATTTTGTGACCCAAATTTGATTCTATTAGTATCGTACATGCACACTCGTCATATACAGGGTGTTTCACTAAGCGTGTTTGCCTCTGTAACTTATAAAATAATAGGTGACAGGAAATTTTAATGCGGTAGGTCGACACAAGAAATGTTACACTTTCTGCGGAGCTATGAACATAGTTTATTGTATCATTTTCCAAAGAGTTACAGTACAAAGATATAATTTTTTAAATGGAACAATAGTTTTTTTCTATCGTGCATTGGATTCGTTGAAACCAGCTGCGTCCAAATCAATTTAAACTACATTCCTATCACTGTTAGTTTGGGAGCTACAACCCTTCAAAGTTTAGGGAGCGGAGGCTACGACAGCGTAGCTGACTGGCTGGTTGTCATGAGACAGTGGGCTGTGCACCAGGGGATAGCCACTTGGCCACTCAGCTACGCTATCGCAGCCTCCGCCCCCGGACCTTTGAAGGGTTGTAGCTCTTAAACTAACAGTGATAGGAATGTAGTTTAAATTGATTTGGACGCAGCTGGTTTAAACGAATCCAATACACGATAGAAAAAAAACTATTGTTCCATTTAAAAATTTATATCTTTGTGGTGTGACTCTTCGGAAAATAATACAATAAACTATGTTCATAGCTCCGCAGAAAGTGTAACATTTCTTGTGTTGATCTACCGCATTAAAATTTCCCGTCACCTATTATTTTATAAGTTACAGAGGCAAACACACTTAGTGAAACACCCTGTATACAGTAGGCTTCTTCTGAAAGATATATGTTTCTTAAATAAACTAGTATCATAAATACGCTATTTTAAAAATAATTTTATGTAAGGGCCATAGAGTCTCAATCTAACAAGTAAATATTTTTTGTTAAAACACAAATAAAAAGCTAAGAAAGAAAGGTTGGTTTTAGGTGCATTTTCCCCCAGTTCCTCTGAAAAGATGCTAGTACACTTCCTGCGCGAGCCGTTTTGACGGGCGCACTACTTCCCCCACCACTGCAATGCCTGCAGCATGTGTGGGAGTGAGGCGGCTGTATGCCAAACGCTGAAAGGGGGGAAACGAAGGAAGGCATTTTTTGCAACACAGTGAGGCTAATAAGTGAAGATGACAATGTCGTAGAGTACTTTTATAATTGGGATTTTAGCACTAATATATATTTGCTACCTTTTTTCATTCGCCGAAGCAAATTACATACTTTCGGAGTCATTCTTGGTGACAAAAGTTAGTGACTCACCGTGTATGTATGTGGTGTTTGTTCTTTCGGACATATATCGGGTGAATCACCTAGCACTTGCGACGCAAATACTGCGGAAACGGAAAGTGCGGTTTTCACAGAATGGACTAATAGTCCAGGACTCGTTTTGTTAGCCAATAAACAGATTGTAAAAATTCCTAGAATGTGTATTTTTATGCAAAAGTGCAATGTTTCAAATGGAACAATGGTTGTGTCTATCATGCACTGGAATTTTTGACATCAGCTGTGTACAAAGAATTTTGAATGACATTTTTATCATGTTTAGTTTGGCAGCTACAACCATTCAAAATTTTGGGGGCGGAAGCTACAACAGCGTAGCTGACTGGCTGGTGGTAATGAGACAGTGGGGCCGTGCCACAGGGGCTAGCCACTCGGCCAGTTAGCTACGCTATCGCAGTCTCCACCCCCGAAACTTTAAACGGTTGTAGCTGACAAACTAAAAGTGATAAAAAGTCATTCAAAATTCTTTGTACACAGCTGGTATCAAAAATCCCAGTGCATGATAGAAACAACCATTGTTCCAATTTTAAAAAATTGTATGTTTTCATAAAAAGTACACTTTCTAAGTAATGTTGGCTAAAAGTACTGGCTCCTGGCTACCAATCCATTCTGTGAAAACCGCACATCAATCGCACTTTCCGTTTCCGCAATATTTGCGGTGCAAGTGTTACGTGATTTACCCTGTATATGCCCGAGGTCATGACCGTAGTGGCCGTGGAGACCGTGACTGGAGCGCCTCAGTCCCCTCGGCCGCCGCGGCCGGCTCCACGTTTTGCGTCTTAACGGTAAAACGCCTCATTGAACTTCCGATGTCAACTAGGAGACCATTCATATACAATGTGAGGCATTTAAAATCGTTCTTCGGAATATTTACAAAAATGTAAGTCGGATTAAAAAAAAATGCAATAAAAGTTGTACGCCTCTAAAAGGGGCGTCCAGCAGCATGAAGCTCGACTCTTCTGCACCACCCCCGGGGAGGGAGGTGAGGTGACTTTCAAATCTTAATTATTAACTATTGTAGATTTCGATTCTCTGTGAAAAAATATTTAACTTTTGTATGAAACATTTTGTTTTCGTTTCATGATACATGGAGCTGTAATTGCCAAAAATAAAAACGAGTTGCCGGCCGCGGTGGCCGAGGAGACTGAGGCGCTTCAGTCACGGTCTGCACGGCCACTACGGTCGGGGGTTCGAATCCCCCCTCGGGCATGGATATTTGTGCCGTCCTTAGTTGTAAGTAGTTCATAAGTAGTTTGTAAGTTTAGGGACTGATGACCCCGTAGTTAAGTCCCTTAAGCTTAACAAACATTTGAACATTTGAAAAACGAGTTGAAAATAGTTGAAAAACGGTAAATCTCAAACAAGTAGACATCAGATTATGAAAATTAAAGTACAGTTTTTCATAGTTTTGGTAATGCTGTCATGTGACAACTCCCACAACTGAATGATTGGAATGTTTCTCTGTAGCAACTTTTTGCAGTATTGTCCAACTGTTCACTGAAATTGGTTTTTTCGGAGTATCTGGAAAAATACAAATGGATTAAAAAAAAAGCTGTAATAAAACGTGTTCTCCTCTAAGAGGGCATCCATTAACATAAATCACGACCCTCCTGCACCACCCCCAGGGTCGGGAGAGGGTGGGGGTTTAACGTTGAAATATTTAACAGGAACCCCTATTTTTTATTGCAGATTTGGATTCTCCATGAAAAAATAATTAAATTTTGTATGAAATTTTTCTCAGTTTCATGATAAATGGCGCTGTGTGGTACAAATTAAAACAGTTACCATTGTAGGTAACGGACTTAAAATGTGCAGAAAAGTTTAATTACATGATCGGTAATCAGTCAACGGATCAGGTACTGTTATCAAATATGTACGATCAATTGTTTAAATGTTTGTAAAGTTATGGGACCTAACTGCAGTGATCATCGGTCCCTAAACTTACAAACTACTTTAACTAACTTCTCCTAAGAACAACACAAACGCACCCGTGCCCAGAGGAGGACTCGAACTTCCGAGAACTTCCGAGAACGCATATCGCAGCTAGGTGCCTTAGCACGCACGGCTATTCCGCCGCAACTACGTACGATTGTATGGCAGGAATGATCGGTGACCGAATGATAACATCAATATAGACATGGTCAGAAGGTTATAAGTCGATATTTATCAAAATGATTTCAAGGAAGTTAAATTCTTCTCGGAAGGATTTAGCTTACATACACCTAATTCAGTAGCTGTTTTAAATATTGCTCGTCGATATAGCACACCATCTATGATTCATAAATGAAAGAGAAAGCAGTATATCCAAAGCAGATCTTCTGATATGTCGTCTCCACTTGGGAGATTCACAGAAACGTACAGAAATTCCTGAGATATATAGTGAATGTACGTCACGGAAGCCTTTATTTCAAAACTTGGTGATCTCTTGATGTCGTACGGGTCTAGTTACATATAAGTTTTTCAGAATGTTCAAATGTCTGTAAATCTATCGGACCAAACTTCGTGTTCATCAGTCCGTAGCTTACAAACTACTTAAACCTAGGTAAACTAACTTACGGACAAACACACACTCACCCATGCCCCAGGGAGGACTCGAACCTCCACGGTGAGCAACCGCGCGCTCCGCAGCGAGACGCTTTAGACCGCTCGGCTACTCCACCGCAGCATATAAGTTTTTCCATGTCCCATTTCTTATAATGAAAACAAGACCAAAATTAAATTATTGCGTGTACAGATACATAACGAGAAGTATTATTCTTACCTCAATTCCATGATTACTACTCGAAGGAGCAAGTGAATTCTGGTACTCTATGTTTCGCTCGGTTCGTAGCATACGGAAGCTTATGAAGTAAAAATATACGTAGTTGTACTCATTTGACTGCTGATATTCACACGTGCTCTGCCGTCCAAAACTTTGATGAAAAGGTCACATATTAATTTTCGTTTTGATTAAATTCCTATTTTCCAATAAATCAGACTTAGACATAGCGCTGAACAATAAATACCAAAACTATAAAGGCATAGAGCGAGAACGTGGTTCCTGTATGAACGTTTACTACTCTGCCTCTCGCGGTGTTACGACTGCTTCGCCTTAATAGCTTGACGTACTAGTTTTACGATCACCAGCAGGAAGGCTACGGTGACTGACTAATAAGCTTTAATCAGCTGAGCTCAACAGAGCCGATCTAGATAGCGATCTACACTAAAGTTTGCAGAACCTTCAGACAATCATGGGACTGTAGGAGTCCATAAAGTTTTACAAATAGATACAACAGTTTCTGCAGAATTTAATAGTGAAATAAATTACTCAAATGATTTTAGATCTGAACGTAGGAGCTCGTGAAAATATACACTTTATCGTATAGAGAGGTAAGGAATCTACACACATTTTGTTTCTCAGTTGTAAACAAATAAAAGCACTTTTGTTCTATTAAAAGCCTGTGATAGTCCTATTCACGATATTCAACTGATCAGATATTTCAGAAACCTATGCGTAAAAAAAAACCCTACATTTCACGATTATTATTCGTAGTCATTGTCTTTGAATACATATCGCCTCTCACCCTCAAGACGCCTGTTATGCAGCAAATAGCTACTTAGCGTTTGATCTACATTGCTGTCCCGTGCCTTAAAAAACAATGTTGCCGAGGAGGGATGGCTTCCTCACTTCAAGGATATATATAGCAGTTTAGTGGTTGCAACCTTACGACACAGGTAATTGTGGAGTGAACAACCTTTCAGTGGCTAGTGAGGCGATTGTCATGATGATTGAGTTATTTAGTCCTATAACGTAAAACAAATTGGCTTTGTTATCGCGCTGTTGTAACTGATACGGACGGAACAATTGCAACGTCGTCAATTCGTTACAGTTTCCAATTGTGGTCACTACAGTGTTCTGTGTAGTTGTGGATGCATTATGCAGAGATAACCGACGTATTTGCTGCTTCTGCGTAGAATGTTGATACAGCGTACCGCGCAAGCAGAAAAGCATTATATGATGTCACAGTACGGACGAAAGTGTGTTGAAAGATGACACACAGTCAGTGAAGCACACTGTGACGATAAATCAGATGAAGACATCTGCAAATGTTGGTTCGGTCTCCAATGTCATACGTCGCTAAGAGAAAACAAAGGATGTCAGTGCAAGGGAATAGTGAATTAAGCCACCAATCATCGTCAGATCTGGAAGAAATTTGGTGTCTCACAAGGATCCATTTTAGGTCCATTTTTTCTTGAGTATAATAATTACATCTCATCAGTTACACTGCCAGAAACAGTATTCGTTTGGAGATGATACAAGTATTGCCATAAATAGCATCTCGAGCATAGTTGTAGAAAGGTCTCCTAATGATATTTTCATGAGTATTAGTAAATGGTATTAAGTTAGCTCATTGAAATTAAACTTCGAAAACATTCACTATATGCATTTCAGAAAATGTACGAGATTTACATCCAGCATATGCATGAAGCATGAAGAAGAGAAGATAGAAGAGGTTGACAGTATTAAATTCTGGTGTTTGCAAATGTTTGTAAAGCTTTGGGACCTAACTACTTCAACTAACGTACGCTAAGAACAACACACACACACCCATTCCCGAGGGAGGACTGGAACCTTGCTTTGGCAAGGTGCCTTAGAGTTTACGGCTATTCCACCTCGGCCCGGGGACTGGAACTTAATAATAAATTCAGTTGGGAGGAGCACACCACAGAACTGCAGTAACGCCTCAACAAATCTGTATTTGCAAGACGAGTGTTACCAGACGTAGGCGTTATAAAAGTAAAAAAGCTTGCGTACTTTGCTTGCTTTCATTTCATAATTTCATATGGTATAATATTGCGGAGTAACTCTTCACGTCAAACAAAACTTTTTCAGTGTTCAAAAGCGTGTAATACGTGTTATTTGTGGGGTAAATACTCGGACATCCTGTAGAAGCCTCTTAAAAGAAATGCCTCCTGGTATTTTTATTACTTAACGAAATTTGTCGTAATTAATATATCCCTTTCTCCAGGAAACATATCACTTCATACATTCAATGCTAGCAGCAAAAAAGATCTATACAAATATTTAAAAGCATTTACTTTAGTTGTAAAAGGGGTCCACTACTGAAGAGCACACGTTTTCAAAAATTTGCCAGCAACCATAAAAAAATTAGCTACAAATGAAGCCTGAAAGACTTACTGGTGGCCCACTCCTTTTACTCCACTGACGTATTTTTTGACAGAAACAAATGAGGTACTGTATATATTCATAGTATTAGTATTATTATTTCAGCCTGTAAAGAAAGAAATACACACACTATATATATATATATATATATATATATATATATATATATATATATATATATATATATATAGTCATGTTCCACA
The DNA here is from genome assembly GCA_026315105.1 of Locusta migratoria. Lineage (NCBI taxonomy): Eukaryota > Metazoa > Arthropoda > Insecta > Orthoptera > Acrididae > Locusta > Locusta migratoria. The sequence continues at coordinate 664,197,860 of CM048755.1, read as the reverse complement.
TTCACGAGGATCTCCTCAATACGCATCTTTGGAGCAAGCAGCTAATCTAATCTAATGTAATGTGTCTCATACCTGAAATTTGTGCACACAAAACTATATGAATTATAGTTCCCTAAACATGGAATTCCAAGGTGAACCGGAATTCTTTGTCTCTCTCGCCAGTGGTGCAATTGCGAGTTACAGAAGAACATGGTGTCGAAGCAATGGAAGAAAGTTACTGGTTCTAATGAGTCTTGTTTCGCAATGTCTGCATCAAATGGCCGAGTTAATGTGTGGGTTACACTGTCCGAATTACGCAGACATTTTGGTACCTAGGGTTCAACAAGACGGGGATTCGGTGGCGAATTGTTCAAATGTTCAAATGTTTGTATAGTCTACGGGACTTAACTACGGGGTCATCAGTCCCTAAACTTACAAACTACTTATGAACTACTTACGAACTAGGACGGCACAAATATCCATGCCCGAGGGGGGATTCGAACCCCCGACCGTAGTGGCCGTGCAGACCGTGACTGGAGCGCCGCAGTCCCCTCGGCCACCGCGGCCGGCGTGGCGAATTGAAGAAAGAAATGGAGATAACTGTTTAACCTCCGGTAACGATTTGTGCTGCCATGTGTGGTATTGTATTGTCTCCATAGTTTATCTGCAGGGTCATGTTACTGCTAAGTGTTATATGAAGATTATAGATATGCAGGTGCAACCCATGGTACAAATGAATTTGACCCCAATGGTGATGCTGTGTCCAAAGAACACAAGGCGTTTTCTCATACTCCTCGCGTCGTTGAGGACTGGTTTTCTGAGTACAAAGATGAATTTTCACATTTCCACGCAGTGGCTGCAGTCACTTTATCTTAATACTGTTGAGTGTTTGTTGTCTACTTAGGAGAGATGGTCGCGAGATTGCTAACAACGGACACCATCATTAACTGAAAAGCCACCGAGGTGTAAGATTCCTTTGAAAATCATTTAAGACCCGTGCGTATTCATCACGGAGGTATGGAACTATTTTGAATGACAACGATTTTCCTACATCGGATTAGACATAGAAATGTGTTGTATTTTCGGTGCTAACATGTTTTTGCCGTATTTGCCCCGTGGACAAGTGGCTCCACTGTGCGATTTACTGACAATGTTATCCTCTTAGGTACAAAATTCAGAAATGAAAAAGTCCTCTTCAAATCTACGGGCGGAACCTAACCAGGACGATGTCGTAAATACATCTGTTATCCACATATTTTAGGATCCATTGTTAGTACTCTTAATCGGATAAGCAGCATTGGAAAACTGGAAACAAATGTTCAAATGTTTGTATAGCTTATGGGACTTAACTACGGGGTCATCAGTCCCTAAACTTACAAACTACTTATGAAACTGGAAACAGAAAGGGGATATCAGGAATGGTATCGGGCCACTTTATCGCATTCTACGGTTATCACTGCGAAATAAAACGTAAAATGATGACGGGGGGGGGGTGTAAAGATAGAAAGAAGAATATTACTTACTACCACCTCATTGAAAGAAACACAAAGGTTTACTGTTATCAAATACTGATTTCTTTATTTTGCACTCACAACGTGTGTTAAAGGTTTAGACATCCATCATTGGGTGGAATTATTTTGAATTTGTGTGATAATGTGACGTGTATGTGTTACGACTGTAGAAAATCCTCTGAAAACGTCTATAAGGGTAAAGCAAAATACTACTTCGGGATTTGGTCCTCTGCAAATATTTCATTGAAGAGTGAATGTAGAAAATAAACAGACTAAAATAGCATACCTCCAGTAGTCATACGTTCCTTTCTCTGTTATAAAACCTCTGATGTTGGGGATACAGAATGTAGTATGTTAACAGATTTCGGATATTCTCAATTATTTATTTCTTTTGGAATAATATTCTTGTGTTAATTTCTCACTCAGCCAATATGTATTCATTTAAGAAGATACAATATTTAGAATTATTAATTTGATGCAAAAACGCACTTATGGCCGGCATATATTTTAGCAACTGGCAAGACCAACCACAAACTGACAGTACATATATTCACTTTTTAAAATGTAAGTCGATTATATATCTGAGGTTGAGATTAGCAGAGTGATGTACAATTAAAATACTAAAATGAAGAACTGATATGTAGTACCTTTCAATTAATCCAATTTTGGTACAAAAAGTGGTGAAATAAACTACTGGCCATTAAAACTGCTACACCAAGAAGAAAAACAGATGATAAACGGGTATTCATTGGACAAATATATTATACTAGAACTGACATGTGATTACATTTTCACGTAATTTGGGTACATAGACCCCATAGAAATCAGTACCCAGAATAACCACCTCTGGCCGTAATAACGGCTTTGATACGCATGGGCATTGAGTCAAACAGAGATTGGATGGCGTGTACAGGTACATGTGCTCATACAGCTTCAACACGATACCACAGTTCATCTAGAGTAGTGACGGGCGTATTGTGACGAGCTAGTTGCTCGGCCACCATTGACCAGACGTTTTCAGTTGGTGAGAGATCTGGAGAATGTACTGGCCAGGGCAGCAGTCGAACATTTTCTGTATCCAGAAAGGCCGTACAGGACCAGCAACATGCGGTCGTGCATTATCCTGCTGAAATGTAGGGTTTCGCAGGGATCGAATGAAGGGTAGAGCCACGGGTCGTAACACATCTGAAATGTAACGGCGACTGTTCAAAGTGCCGTTGGTGCGAACAAGAGGTGACCGAGACGTGTTACTGATAGCACCCCACGCCATCACGCCGGGTGATACGCCAGTATAGCGATGACGAATACACGCTTCCAATGTGTGTTCACCGTGATGTCACCAAACACGGATGTGACCATCATGATGCTGTATACATAACCAGGATTCATCCGAAAAAATGATGTATGCCATTCGTGCGCCCAGGTTCGTCGTTGCGTACACCATTGCAGGCGCTCTTGTCTGTGATGCAGCGTCAAGGGTAACCGCAGCCATGGTCTCCGAGCTGATAGTCCACGCTGCTGCATACTTTGTGGAACTATTCGTGTAGCTGGTTGTTGTCTTGCAAACGTCCCCATCTGTTGACTCAGGGATTGAGACGTGGCTGCACTATCCGTTACAGCCATGCGGATAAGATGCTTGTCATCTCGACTGCTAGTGATACGAGGCCGTTGGGATCCAGCACGGCGTTCTGTATTGCCTTCCTGAAACCACTGAATTCATTTTCTGCCAACAGTCATTGAATCGCGACCAACGCCAGCAGCAATATCGCGATACGATAAACCACAATCGCGATAGGCTACAATCCGACCTTTACCGAAGTTGGAAACGTGATGGTACGCATTTCTCTTCCTTACACGAGGCATCACGACAACGTTTCACCAGGCTACGCCGGTCAACTGCTGTTTGTGTATGAGAAATCGGTTGGGAACTGTCTTCATGTCAGCACGTTTTAGGTAACGCTACCGCCGCTAATCTTATGTGAATGCTCTGAAAAGCTAATCATTTGCATATCACAGCATCTTCTTCCTGTAGGTTAAATTTCGTGTCTGTAGCACGTCATCTTCGTGGTGTAGCAATTTAATGGCCAGGACTGTATATACCTGTAAACTCGTTCACATTGTACGCACGAAAATGAAATGTATGACACACGACATAAATAACTTCAAAAGTGTTTTCAGTACGCTTCTCCTAAAGAAAACTTTCTATATCACAGAATAATTGTTGAACATCATGTTATTCCTCTGTAAGGCAGCATCTAATTCGCTGACACGGCTGAAAGAACTGGAGCGGAGGTTGTACACGCTTGACAAATATTCCGAAATGATCCAGGGGTTTTCGAAAGAATTCGAAATCCATTGGAGACACAAGCACAGTATTCTATAGAGATGCATGGAAGACACTTCGAACACCTCAATTAACAGGTAACCCATACGTGAAATGTAACCTATATGTGATGTACAACCTAATAGTAAAGTCTAAATTTCAAATTAATGTGTACTATCTAGGACGATATTTACAATGATGCCAGTGGCGGCTTGGATCGATACATTCGTAATTATCTCGTAAACGTCTCGTTTTCGGCTCATCGTTACTGAGACATTTTTGCTTCTATTACCGCGTACTTTCAAACCTGTAAGTTTGCGCCATTTTTTTGATACTCCCTATATTCTTTTCCCCTATTTTTTCTTGAATATTATTTATCTCCCTTGCTTCCAACTCCATGCTTGATGATGATGACTGGCGTTTTAGGGCGCTCAACAGCGAGGACATCTGCGCCCGTTCCATGCTTGTAACGTTATACTTTCTTGCTACATACTTCGCAAGTGTCCATAGCATTTACATTTTTTATCATTAATTTTAGCTACAATGGTGGTTGTAACTGTCACACTTTCTCTAATTATTTCACTTCTCACGTGGTTAACTGATGTTGAGCTGTAGCATCTTCTGCAGTACGCCGCGGTGGAGTAGCCGAGCGGTCTAAAGCATATCGCTGTGAATTGCGCGGTTGCTCGCCGTGGAGGTTCGAGTCCTCCCTGGGACATGTGTGTGTGTGTTTGTCCGTAGGTTAGTTTACCTAAGTTTAAGTAGTTTGTAAGCTACAGACTGATGACCACGCAGTTTGGTCCGATAGATTTACAAACATTTCATTTGAATTCTCCAGTATGACATCTCTATCGCAAGTAGTTTCCGTTCTCTATTTTCATCTTTCTTTTACACTTCTGAACCATATGTCATGACTGGCTCTATTACTACCTTAAATATAATAATCTTCAAATCAAATGTTCAAATGTTTGTTAATCTTAAGGGGCTTAACTACGGGGTCATCAGTCCCTAAACTTACAAACTACTTATGAACGACCTTATACAAAAGACAACACAAATATCTATTCCCGAGGGGGGATTCGAACCCCAGACAGTAACGGCCGTGCAGATTGTGACTGGCACGCCGCAGACCGCTCGGCCACCGCGGCCAACTAATTTTCTTCGTCTGTTTTAACAAGTAATTATTCAAATGTTCAAATGTTTGTAGAGTCTTTGGGACTTAACTACGGGGTCAGCAGTCCCTAAACTTACAAACTACTTATGAACTACTTACAACTAAGGACGGCACAAATATCCATGCCCGAGGGGGGATTCGAACCCCCGACCGTAGTGGCCGTGCAGACCGTGACTGAAGCGCCTCAGTCCCCTCGGCCACCGCGGCCGGCAGTAATTATTCCACAGTATCGGATGTAGAGTCTAAATTATGTTCTTTCCTTTCTCTATCTTCTTCCTTAGCCGCGCGAAAGTGGTCGTGTGCCCTAAGCTGCCTTGCTGCGAAGTGGGCGTCTGATCCTCTTTGGAGTTACAAGTTCTCCCTGAGACTTGTGTGTGTGTGTGTGTGTGTGTGTGTGTGTGTGTGTGTGTGAGTGTGTGTTTGCGCGCATACGTGTTATCTTAGCATACGTTAGTTTAATTAGGTTAAGTCTAAGGACTGATGACTACTGCAGTGGTCGAGGGGACTGAGGCGCTCCAGTCACGGTCTGCACGGTCACTACGGTCGGGGGTTCGAATCCCCCCTCGGGCATAGATATTTGTGCCGTCCTTAGTCTTAGCTAGTTTATACGTAGTTTTTAAGTTTAGGGACTGATGACCCCGTAGTTAAGTCCCATAAGGTTTACAAACATTTGAACATTTTTTCTTCCTTATGCCCTTCTCGTCTTTTCCAACTTCAAAAATTGTAAAGATAGATTCAGCTAGTGAATGACAAACATTTTAAATATAGTTTTAATCTCTTTTTACGTAAACTCCAGAAAGAAAGCATTGTTATCACGGAACACATTTTCGGACGACTTGCGAGCGTCCTCCATCGAATATTTCGAGGTACAAGTATTAGACAATTTTCATTCACCAGGAACTATGAGGAAGTCTATATAAATACAACTTCTGACAATAAAGTTTGCTGAATAGTCCTGTAACATTAACGCAGATGAAGTGTGAACTACAGTTACCTTTCATAACTATGCACCGCTGAGCTCTGTGATACATGTCCTGGAAACTTTGCACGAAGTCTTCCTATGGGATGGTGTACAAAAGCCTCGTCACGTTTTGTTGAATGTCAGTAATATTGTCAAATCTCTTTCCTATCATAGCGAGTTAGAGTGAAGGGAACAGGAAGAAGTCTAGAGCAGCTACTCCGTTGCAGAGTGAAAGTTTCATTCTGGAAACATCCCCTAGGCTGTGGCTAAGCCATGTCTCCACCATATCCTTTCTTCCAGGAGTGCTAGTCTTGCAAATTTCGCAGGAGAACTTCTGTGAAGTTTGGAAAGTAGGACGCGAGGTACTGGCGGAAGTAAAGTTGTGAGGCGGCATCGTGAGTCGTGTCGGGGTAGCTCAGTGGTAGAGCGCTTGCCCGCGAAAGGCAAGGGTCCCAGGTTCGAGTCCCGGTTCCGGCACACAATTTTAATCTGCCAGGAAGTTTCATATCAGCGCACACTCCGCTGCAGAGTGAAAGTTTCATTCTGGAAACATCCCCTAGGCTGTGGCTAAGCCATGTCTCCACCATATCCTTTCTTCCAGGAGTGCTAGTCTTGCAAATTTCGCAGGAGAACTTCTGTGAAGTTTGGAAAGTAGGAGGCGAGGTACTGGCGGAAGTAAAGTTGTGAGGCGGCATCGTGAGTCGTGTCGGGGTAGCTCAGTGGTAGAGCGTTTGCTGCAAAAGTTGTACAAACATTTTAATTTTTTTCTTTTTTTTTTGTATTTTTTGGAATGGAGTACGTTATCCTCTTTTTACATGATTTCCGAGAGAAAAATATATTTTGTTTAACCATCATTTCGCATTTCAGGCGAGACTCTGACGCGAATTATGCTGTTTAAGAAAGGTCCCAGTATATAGACAAAGTGTAGATTTTTTCTGAATTTTTCAGAAAAGAAATCAAATGCTCAAATGTTTGCAAATCTATGGGACTTAACTGCTGCGGTTATCATTCGCAGCGCTTACAAATTACTTAAACTCGGGTATAAACTGCGTGGAGGGAAATCCCTCAGGAGCGTATTCAGGACCTTATTGATTCGTTGCCACGGCGTGTAGCAGATACAATTGCAGCGCATGCTGGCCACACGACATACTTAATAGTAGGGCTCAAAACACATGTACACATCTGTTAAGGTAATCATTTGTTACTTTTCACGTACATGACCTGTGGTATTAAATTAATTGAATTCATGCGCTTCTTTCGTGATGTTGCAATTTCCACAAATGGTGGTGTATTAAACTTCATTGATTTCCACGCGCCTTCGAAGAATGCAAAGGATTCAAATGTTCAACTGTTTGTAAATCTAAGGGACTTAACTCCTGCGGTTATCAGTCCCTAGGACTACAAACTACTTAAACTAACTTATGCCAATGACAACACACACACACACACACACACACACACACACACACACACACACACACACACACACACACACACATATATATATATATATATATATATATATATATATATATATATATATATATATATATATATGCCCTGGGGAGGACTCGAACCTCCGACGGGAAGCAACCGAGAGCTCGAACCTCCGACGGGAAGCAACCGAGAGCTCAGCAGCAAGGAGTCATAAAGCGGTCGGCCATTCTACCGCAGCTAACGTTTCAGAATTAGTTATTGTATCATGTTCTTTCACCTATCGATTGCTTCCTGATAACAATTTTGAGGATTTGCGCTTATTCATCATTATCTCACTGTATTATGAAACGATTTATCATCAATTAATAATGAATCTTACAAAAGGAGTTCCGCAATTTCAACATTAAATAAATTTCACTTAGGAATACGTATTGCTGAACCCGTACTTATTTTATGGTGCAAGTACTCCCTCCTGTGGCGGCGACCCCCGAGCAAGACTTTGCGAACCCCCTGTGGGTTGCGACCTGTTGTGACCTCGTCGCCTTTTGTTGAGTACTCGTCCCGGTCTAGTTGTTGATAGAGGTACTGGTACAGGAATTGATGTTCACTGTAACAACCCTTCAGATTAATAATACAAGTTTTACTGAAAATGATACCACTCAACTTAAGAATATCAGCCTGTTTCTTTTCTTTTCTCTTCTTGCTTCTCGCGGCGTCTTCCGTATGATGCTAGCTGCGCTGTGAATTAGTTCCTGCTAAGTTCGTAGCCGCGTTCTGACTTAGTACGGTTCTAGTTATGTTGTCGTAGCTGCCTAGTAACTGGCCTGAGTTCTCATTAGCATCTGCCTTCGTAGCTCACTGGTAACTGTCGGGATGTCCAGACGTACGTCGGCCTAGATATAGCCGCTTGTAGAGGGCGCGCATCTTCGGTTACTCCCTCCAGGATGCGCGGCGACTGCTTGCGATTGGCTTTCGGTCGATCGCTGCCTTCCCCACGATCGTTCTCTACGTCTTCTCGTGTGGCACTGACTTTACGCCACAACATGACCCACAGGTTGAGAAACACTCGTTGAGAGGATCGAGGTCCGACTTGTAAGGCGGATGTTCAAATTGCTCCTTCCGATTTCTTTTTTTTTTTTTTCTTTCCATGAACTGATTAACGGTTTTGTGTGTGGGCGAGGATTGTCGTGCAATCTGAACACCCACCATATTCGTCGGATCTAAAGCCTCCAGACTTCTACCTATTCCCTCGATTCAAACTCACTTTCAAAGGTAAAAGATTTGACGATATTAGTGAAATTCGACGAAACGTAACGAAACTTTTGTACTCCACCACAAAGGAGAAAATGTTCAAATGTTTGTAAACCTATTGGACTAAACCTTTATTATTATCAGTCCCTAGACTTACAAACTACTTACACTAAGGACAATACACACGTATACTCATGTCCGAATGAGGGCTCGAACGTCTGACGGAAACGGCCATTTAATCCATAGCACGACGCCAAAGGAAGGCTTCACGCAAAGTTTCCAGGGCATATCGCAGAGCTCAACGGTGCATAGTTATGGGAGCTGACTATATCGAAGGACAGTAAGATAACTGTTGTGAACTCGTCGCCTTTTTGTTGTTTACTCGTGCCGGTCTGTTGTCAATGAAGATATTGGTGCAGTATCCTTTGATGTCTAAAACATTGATATAGTCAGTATTACAAGATATTTATTGACTGAACATGATAACATTCAACTTAAGAAGATCAGTGTGTTTCTTCTCTCTTCTTGCTACTCGCGTCGTCGTCCATAGGATACTAGCTGCGCTGAGACGTAGTTACTGCTAAGTTCGTAGCCGAGTTCATACTTCATAGCTGCCTAGTAACTGCCTGAGTTCTGTGCAGTAGCTGACGAGTTCTCACTAGTAACTGCCCCGGTTCTAACTAGTAACTGAAGAGTTCTCACTAGTAACTGATCTGTTCCTGAATAGTAACTGCCGGCGTCCAGACGTATGTCGGCCTAGATATAGCCGCTTGTAGAGGGCGCGCATCTTCGGTTACTCCGTCCAGGATGCGCGGCTTTCGGTCAATCGCTGCCTTCTCCACGATCGTTCTCTTACGTCTGGCGTGTGGCGCTGACTTTACGCCACAACAATAACTGTAGTTCACAGTTGATCTATGTTAATGTCTCAGGACCATTCAGATCAAATATTCAAATGTTTGTTAAGCTTAGCCGCGGTGGAGTAGCCGAGCGGTCTAAAGCGTCTCGCTGCGGAGCGCGCGGCTGCTCGCCGTAGAGGTTCGAGTCCTCCCTGGGGCATGGGTGTGTGTGTTGTACTTAGGTTAGTTTACCTAGGTTTAAGTAGTTTGTAAGCTACGGACTGATGACCACGCAGTTTGGTCCGATAGATTTACAAACATTTGAGCATTTGTTAAGCTTATGGAACTTGGCTGCAGGGTCATCAGTCCCTAAACTTAGAAACTACTTATAAACTAACTTATACTAAAGACAACACAAACATCCATGCCCGAGAGAGGACTGGAACCCCCGACGGGGAACGACTTCGCCCATCGAAGCATAGCGCCTGAATGCGCTCGGCCACTCCGCCGTGGCACAGGACTATACATCGAAGTTAATTGTCAGAGGTTGTACATTCCTCGTAATAATAATTGGAAACATTTGAATTTTCTTTACTTCAAAGACGTCCTCTGGGTCGTAGCTGAAAATTCTTCCCTGTAGGCCTATGTGTGTATAAAAATCGCTTCAGATACTCATCATTATAAAGAATTCTGACCACAAATGTGCGTAATGAAGTGCTTATATTGAATTACGTTCAGTCGAAAACGGGAGCCAAGCTTCGCGTCTTCATATACAAGGCGACCTCCGGCAGCTGCGGCGGCACGGCTGTATTGAGGGCGTCCAGCGGTCCCGTCTTTTAACTTCCAGATTACGCAAGCCGATGGATTGTGCGCGGAATTTTGCCTCCGCCCTTGGGAGGGTAAACGACATTACTACGGCCGGCGTCTCAGAGCTGCGTCAGACAACTTCGGATGCGCCGCGGATGCTTCGGGCTTTGAAACGCAAATGAAGCGATTGCCAGCCCCGCGCGACAGCCACGCCGTGAATGCTGTAAACGCACCGTGGCTGACGTGAGGCAGGCGAAGGGAAGGGAAGGGAAGGGACGGGAAGATACTGTTGATCGATCTGCACAGCCGCTCAATGGCATGCGCCCGCCACGCCCTGCCCCTCCCACATCTTCCTAATAGACGCACTCCACCTCCCGCTCTCGCGCCATTTCACAGCCGTTAGCTCGCACTCTCGCAGCTTTTGCCTGTGGAACGCCCACATTTACAACCAGCAGGTACAGAATCCAACAAAAATAACAAACAAGGCACTAATTTTTACGCGTGTATCTTTATTTGACTACTGCAAATGTATTTCGGTCACTGAGTGGCCATCTTCAGTGCTGCAATAGAATTTTTTTTTTCTTTATTGTTGTTTTCAAGCCCCTGGTGGGGCAGGCGGACATATGCCACTCTACAGCCGAGCATTGATACAAATTGTTCAGAGGTATACATGCGGTGACAAAAATGGAGAATGAAACTTAAAAAAACGGAGATGAGCGTGAGACTTACACACCTGGTCATTAAAATCGCTACACCACGAAAATTACGTGCTACAGACGCGGAATTTGACCGACGGAGAGAAGGTGCTGTGATATGCATATGATTACCTTTTCAGAGCATTAACACAAGGTTGGCACCGGTGGTGACACCTACAACGTGCTGACATGAGGAAAGTTTCCCACCGATTTCTCATACGCAAACAGCAGTTAACCGGCGTTACCTGGTGAAACATCGTTGTGATGCCTCGTGTAAGGAGGAGAAATGCGTAGCATCACGTTTCCGACTTTGATAAAGGTCTGATTGTAGCTTATCGCAATCGCGGTTTATCGTATCACGACATTGCTGCTCGCGTTGGTTGCGATCCAATCACTGTTAGCAGAATATGGAATCGGTGGGTTCAGGAGGGCAATACGGAACGCTGTGCTGGATCCACTAACAGTCGATATGACAGGCATTTTATCCGCATGGCTGTAACATATCGTGCAGCCACGTCTCGATACCTGAGTCAACAGATGAGGTCGTTTGCAAGACAACAACCATCTGCACAATCAGTTCGACGAAGCTTGCAGCAGCATGGACTACCAGCTCGGAGACCATGGCTGCGGTTACTCTTGACACTGCATCGCAGAGAGGAGCGCCTGCGATGGTGTATGCAACAACGAACCTGGGTGCACGAATGGCAAAACGTCATGTTTTCGGATTAATCCAGGTTCTTTTTACAGCATCATGATGGTCGCATCCATGTTGGGCGACATCGCGGTGAACGCACATTGGAAGAGGGTATTCGCCATCGCCATACTGGCGTATCACCTGGCGTCATGATAAAGGTTGCGATTGGTTACACGCCTCGGTCACTTTTTGTTCGCATCGACGGCACTTTGAAAAGTGGCCGCTAGATTTCAGATGTGTTACGACCCGTGGCTCCACATTTGATCCCCTGTGAAACCCTACATTTCAGCAGGATAATGCACGACCGCATGTTGCAGGTCCTGAACAGGCCTTTCTGGATACGGAAAAAGTTCGACTGCTGCCCTGGCCAGTACATTCTCCAGATCTCTCACCAACTGACAACATGTGGTCAATGGTGGCCGAGCAACTGGTTCGTCACAATACGCCAGTTAATACTTTTGATGAACTGTGGTATCGTGTAGAAGCTGCATGGGCATCTGTACCTGTACACGCCATCCAAGCTCTGTTTGACTCAATGCCCAGGCGTATCAAGGCCGTTATTAAGGCCAGAGATTGTTGTTCTGGGTACTGATTTCTCAGGATCTATTCACCCAAATTGCGTGAAAATGTAATCACATGTCAGTTCTAGTATATTTGTCCAATGAATACTTGTTTATCACCGGCATTTCTTCTTGGTGTAGCAATTTTATGGCCAGTAGTGTAATAAAATCACCTAGGGTAGTTTTAAAACTGTGCCACGGTGGCTAAAATACTAAAATGTCTGAGTTAAAGTCTAAGGCAGCGACACTGATGAAAGTGTAAAACACATGTATGCAACACAATGTTTTGCCGTAGCCGTCGGTTGCACTGTTAAAATAACTTACACTGACACACTGTAGGATGCACAGACACTATATACACTGACGACGAACCACATTAAAACTGGAGCACTATGCAGACCCCACAGGGGAAGAGGGTATGTTGTGTTGGCGCGGGGGGGTGGGGGGGGAGGGCATGTGTGAAAGGAAAACATAAGAACTCCGAGGGAGAGGAAGGGAGATCCAAGCCGGGAGAGATGACGAAGAAAAGGAGGGATGGGAGAGGAGGGGGGCACGTAGTATACGAGTAGGAGGAGGAGGGATTAGTGCTGACAGGATGGGTGAATATCGAGACGGAGGGCGTCATCCGGGAAAGGGGACTGACGAAAGTTACCCTAGGCGGAGGACGTGGAGAGTGAGAAGGTATGTGCTGGTATCGGTGTGGCAGAGACCCAGGGTTTAGGAGGAGGAGAGACCCCAGAGGGTGATGGGACTCTTTTCTGTGGATTGAGATATGTTCAAGGAACTTCAGGAGGTGAGGAAAAAGAATGAGATTATAGATACTACATATGGGGAAGGGAGGCGGATGCGGTAAGCGAGGCAGAGGGCGTAGCGCTCTAGGATTTGGGGGGATTTATACTTGGTGGGAGAGACGGAAATTCAAGCGAGGTGTAAATACAATTTTAAAAAACGAAATTTTGAATTAAATAGACGTACATTCCTCTACAGTATTAAGAAGAAAAGCAGAAATTTGAAAACAAAGTCATACCTAGAATCGAAGCTTTATGATCCTACATAAATTAGCAGTTCGCATTTTAACAGCAGAGTATAACTGTATACAGTCAATGTTAATCACAATACTGAACTGATTCGTTAAGCTTTGTATACACCTGTGAGTATGCAGATAGTACATAGCGCCCTCTACACATATTACTACATGTCCTATTACAAGTAGCATTAGCAAAATAAGTTATATGCATCAAATTTAGGAAGGATACACGATACAAGTAACGAAATGAGTTCATATACAGTAATGTATAGATAAAAAAATCAAAATTCCACAAGAAATATTCCAAGTTGTATACCATGCCCTCTATAATATTACACATTATAGTAACTAAAATTGCAAGAATACCATCACTCATATGAGAATAAAATTACAAAAGTGCAAATTGAAAATTTACATGGATAGAAGGAGTCCATTATTTAAAACATAAATAAAAATTTAAAAGAAAATACAAAATACGAAAAGAAGGCCATCTGCGCCCTCTTTCAGTATGACCAGCAATTTCTGTCAAAAGATGTCAAATCCTTCCTGGTCTTACTAGTCTAAATCTAACAAGGTTCGCTAAGTACCCTACAGTGCTGTAAGTATTCAAAGTTCTAAAGAAAAAAATTTAAAATGACCAAAAATTGGCTGAAGGCCAAGAGCATCGTTATGGATAAGGTTACTTGTGAAGAAAAAATTGCAGCTCTTGCCAGATCCACAGTAACAAATAGGGGAGTCCATGTGAGAAAATACAAAGATCTTGGTATGACCTAGAACAGGGTTGTAAACGAAATGGTCAGGTTAATGCTTGAACATGAAAATTTTCTGCTCTTTTCAAATCTACAATAAACAATGGGGATTCTCATTAAAAATTTGACCTTCAAGATCACGATCAAGGTTACGACATGGACGTCATTGAATTGTCAGAGGAAAAGCCTACAACTTTTGTGTTTAACACTAAAAATCATTCCTAACGAGTTATTCAGGGTTTTCAGTACTTTTGTGCCACAGTGTATGTTACGAAGATAGGAGAGGTTATGACTTGACGAAAATTCAGTCACACAACTGAGACAGCGTGGGACTTGTTCCGCACAAAGGCAGCCAACTTCCTATGCAGTGGGGTGGATGACACTGCTGAGCGTAGAATCTGTTCTGGGCCCTCTTATCTGGCTCCGCTGTTCCAAGGGGAGCAGTTCGGGCTCCACCCACACCGGTGCCCGGAGGTACAGTCGCGTGCACTAACCGAGTCCACCCGCGAGACAGGAGCCACTTCACTGCCATTAAGTCACTACTTCCCCCTTAACAAGTATGAAACAGTTTGTAGCCAAGTATGGACTAATTGTTTGAGAGATAGAGTGACGTGTTGCTAAGTCAGGGTTTGTGCGTGAATGAGATTTACGCTGAAATGAATGAAAACATAGCTGAAAATGTTTCGCCTGTATTATTTTACCTTTACCTGTGAATGACTTATTACACATACAACCAATGACCAAGAAACTAATATTGTTAAAAATACCACAGCGTTTTTGGTCACTTCGGAGTGATAGAAATCTGGTCGAAATATGACTGGAATGTTTTCCGCGTATGAAAAATATATAGCCTTTAGAATTAATGCACTACAAATGACTTGTGTGTTACATGTCCTTATTTGTTTACAATTAACTATTGATCAGGGAAATAAGAATGTTAGCAATGAAACATAAAATACATGAAATTAGTAAATTATCCTAGTATCAGCTATGATGCATATAATAGTCTGCATGGTACAGTCAATAAGTTCTGAGACTTGACGCCTGGAGGATAGTCACCCACACGACTTTGTATGTTGCACCCGCTGCTATCCGTATTACATGGTATTACACTGCAATGTGTGAAACATACAGGGACGTGTAGGTGCCTACCCTCCAGGCGTGAAGCCTCAGACTTTATTACGAATTCAAAATATTGAAACATTTCGACGTTTCGGAGTGTTGAAATAAATTCAACGGCGAAGCTGAAAATTTGTGCTGGACCAGAATTCCCGCTTCGGGCCAGAGATCGCCTTAAACAATTAGGCTATCCAGGCACGATTCCCTTCCTTCATAAATTCTCAGTATGTAGAACACTACGATGGTAGTGTCCCATGCCCATTTGTTCCTCTTGCTAGCAGTCTATACTGGATTCCCACAAGGGATCGAGCGTATTAACCTATCTGCACTGAAATTGTCATTTGCCTATTGGGGTAATATATACAACGGTGACTGTTCTTTTTGAACATGTGTAGGCTGTGAGCAAGAGAAATAAATGGGCAAGGTGCTAGAAGCTGAGAATTTTCAACTTCGCCGTTGAATGTATTTCAACACTCCGAAACGGTAGAAATGTTTCAATATTTCGAATTCGTAAAATTAGGCCGTTAATGTCAACAAATGATGCCTTTTATTTCGGACATGTCAGAAAGAATATTGCTCTCTTGAGACCTCTGAGAAAAGTAAAGACGAGGGGAACTGTTGAATCAGAACCCTGACATTGAATTGTAAGAACGATAAGTGAGATTGAAAATTTCTCTTGTGGGCCCACAGTGAGCGGCGGACGGTACTCCGTGAATTATAATAAATTTCTTTTGATAATTATTTATTAAGAAGGGGAAGGAAGAAGGATGAGGAAGAATATGATTGATATTAGCTGCATTGGGGCATTAAATTTATAAAATGGGAACAAGTTATAATGTGAGCTGGGCCGGGAATCAAACCTGGGTCTCCCCCTTCGGGCCAGCGGTCCTCTTAGCCTTTTCTTCCTAATCCTCCTTCCTTTCCCTCCTTAATAAATAACTTGCAAATGCAATATAGCTGCGAACCAGTTGTGGTGTCTGTTCTGAAAGAACAGACGCTACACCAATCTATAATAAGTATTTTCACGCGAAGATGGCGTTTGGTTCATTTACTTCACCGCAGATGCGGTCATACGTTCGACGTCGCAAAGGAATCCTTTATGGCGAGTGTAAGAGACCATGGAAAATGCGGACGTTACAACCGTGTCGTAAGACTTGTGGAAGTTGAGACAAACGGGAGGCGAGCGTCGTTATCCAAGTGGTTAAGGGAGCACTTGTCGCCATAGTACAATTTCAATACCCCAATGCAGTTAATCTCAATCCTTTTCCTTTTAAAATGTTTGTAGAACTTATGGGACTTAACTATGGGGTCATCAGTCCCTAAGCTTACAAACTACTTATGAACTAGCTAAGACTAAGGACGGCACAAATATCCATGCCCGAGGGGGTATTCGAACCCCCGACCGTAGTGGCCGTGCAGACCGTGATTGAAGCGCCTCAGTCCCCTCGACCACCGCGGCCTGCCTTTTCTTCCTAATCCTTCTTCCTTCCCCTCCTAAATAAATAATTTGCAAATGCAATATAGCTGCAAAACATGTGTGGTGTCCAAAAGAACAGGCACCACACCAACCTCTAATAAATAAATTTTTTGTCCAAGTCTGTGCCTACGCTTAATCTCCACTGTTGGCTATCCAAAATGCAACACCAAGAACGACCAGAGGCAAAAAAATGTTCAAATGTCTGTAAATCTATCGGACCAAACTGCGTGATCATCAGTCCATAGCTTACAAACTCCTTAAACCTAGGTAAGCTAACCTACGGACAAACACACCCACCCATGCCCCAGGAAGGACTCGAACCTCCACGGCGAGCAACCGCGCGTTCCGCAGCAAGGTGCTTTAGACCGCTCGGCTACTCCACCGCGGCACGACCAGAGGCACCGCAGCTAAATGTATTTGAGAATAACACTTCATACAAAGATGAAATAGTTGAAAATACAGTTACATGTGCAGTGAGTTACATGATGAAATCAGTATTCGGTATTGCCGCCATTGCTGGCTATAACCGCTGCTACACGCCTTAACATTGAGTGAAGGGGGCTCTGGAGATGTTTCTGGATTACAGCAGACCAAACTACTTCCATGTGCTGTCAAAGTGCATCTGGTGTAGCAACGGATGGTGCATCCCGGATCGTTCGTTCCGCATTCATCGACAAGATAGGTGTGAGATTCAAATGTTCAAATGTCTGTAGAGTCTATGGGACTTAACTACGGGGTCATCAGTCCCTAAACTTACAAACTACTTATGAACTACTTACAACTAAGGACGGCACAAATATCCATGCGCAAGGGAGGATTCGTACCCCCGACCGTAGTGGCCGTGCCGACCGTGACTGGAGCGCCTCAGTCCCCTCGGCCACCGCGGCCGGCAGGTGTGAGATAGGGAGAACAAAGAAGCCAAGAGGGCAATGTTGACTGGTGGACTACGAAGAAGTATTTAACGTTGCGTATCACACATGGTCTCACCTAAAGGAAAAGCAGTCAAAAAACCGAAGATAGATTTGAACACCACAGTGCTCCACTAGGCATGGTTCTTTTGGAGATGGTATGCCGTTGCCTTCCTCCGACCTCGAACTGAGTTACCCTGCCAGTTATGGGGGAGCTACAATTTAATGTGAGTTTCTAAACACGGTGCTACTCGATGTTTTTCACATCAGCAACACTGCCAGAGGTGAAATAAGTGTAAAGTTACAGATAAAAATCCTTTAACCCACGGCCTTTGCATTCATAGTCTGGCATTCTACCAATGTGCTAGCAAGCTGAGTCGATGATTATTAAAAAACTGATCTGACCTACACTACCCACTGTTACACCAGATCACCTATCGAAACAGCATGGAGTGCTGTACTTCAACTCATGCAGAACGGTTTTGATTCCATGTAGTACCGGTAACATCCAGCAGTGGGGGCAACACTCAATACTGATTTAATCACCTTCCTTACTTTTCATGGGGCTGTATTTTCAATCGGGTGATCTTCGTTCCACTTGCCATTTTCCAAATCATTTGGGCTATGATATCTCCAGCCATTCTTGCTGAGATTTAAAAATTCAATTTCTTCAAACTTACCTTACTCAGTCAAAATTCAGAAATCGCAGCTACAAGATATGTCGCTCCAATAAGTGCGTAATAGTTTTATATACTCCGTAAACTGTGGAAAAGAAATATCTTTCACAATTATGGGAGACACAGTTTGTGAAATGGTTTATATCAAAGGATTCCATTTTAATGTTTATAACATATTCTGTACATAACGAAACAATGGTGTTGTACCGAAGGTAACCACGGTGAAAAGATACATGTTTATCGTTTGCCGAGTGCTCTAAGGTGCCTTGCTGTGGAGCGCGCGGTTGCTATCCGTTGGAGGTTTGAGTCCTCCCTGGGGCCTGGGTGTGTGTGTTGTCCTTAGGTTAGTTTAAGAAGTTCGTAAGTCTAGGGATTGATGACCTTAGCAGTTTGGTCCAAGGGGTTTACAAACACTCGAACATTTTTTATCGTGTAACTTCCGTGTATATTCCATCTTTAATTTCTCAACAACCAACGCACTTTTGTTCGTTTACAATAAGCAAATACGAATCCTGCCAGATAACCAATCACAATATTTTTCATTTTTCTTAATTTTCATGGTGTGTAATATTATAGAAATAAGTATATTATTTCTAATGTGCCTATGTCGCGAATTTGAGCAGTAAGAAAAACAAGAGATTTGTTATTATTTCAGTCCTGAAAAAGAGGCATTCGAAGTTTGTAGGTGAAAATACAGAAAATATTCATTAGCGTGCACCTTTTTATCTTTCTCTGTTTATTTATCCTCCCAAAATTCTTATGTTTAACCTGTCTCCACCTTGCCGAATTTTATAATCACTTTTTTGTCAATTGTTTAGGATCCTCTGTTGTAAACTCACTTTGCTTTAATTCGTCCTGTTTATGGACACGTTGTTAAACCTCGGAGTGCATTTTCGTCACTTTTATATGTCTCTGATATTGTGTAAGAGAGTAATCAGCCATTCAATCGGCACTACGTAGAGTGTTTCCTCACGTTGCATATTAAGCTGACTGTTAGTACAGCATGAAGGAGAACATTATCTGATACATTTTTCCTTGTGATGACGTAATATACACTATGTTTTTTTTTTTTCAACTAGGTCTGCATATCTCGAAAACGAGGCACTGAACGAAAATAATTGTACGTGAGAAGTTAATATTCATAAAGCCAGCTCCTAACCAACCCTCCTGCATGGGCAGGGTCAGATTTTGATTGTAAAATGGGAACCCCCATTTTATTGCATATTCGTATTTTAGGCCAAAAATATGTACGGGTCACTGTAACCATTGATTTCTATTCGTGGTGGATGGTACTGGAGGAAGGAATGAAGATTAGTGTTTAATGCCCCACCGACAGCATGGCATTGAAACCAACAAATATAATGCGTACCTATTTTATACACGATGTAAATGTAAATATTGTGTTCTACAAATTGGTATTTATTTTGGTACTTCTATTTCACCGGCTGGTGAATCGATAGGACTAGTCCGATAGCGTGGCCTGCCATATCACCCGATCTTACGTCGACGAATTTTTTACCCTTCGCCACTATCCCCAAAAAGTTATAACATCATCTCGCAATCACCTTTGATTGTAATATGTGTCATCGGAGTGAATGGTCTCATGTAGGCTGTTCTGGTAGGATTCAGAACAATCGATTGGACAAAGAACAAAATGGAAGCTGGTATTTGGGAATACATTCCAACAGTATGAAGAAATACTTTCGGATGAAATTGGTTAAAATTCGGCTTCGGGGCTTCAGGAAGCACCAAGAAATATTCCAGCTTCACTTAATCAAAACATTGACGTAGTACCAAACTGAAATGTGCAATGAGTAGTTTTATAATGAACAACAATGGGTTCCCAAACAATAGTGGGCACAAAGCGAACGTAACGCAAAGTTCGTCAACATGCCAGCAATTCGTTAATCGGAGGGAACCCAGTGTACGCGAGAGCATGTTAAACACGTAATACGTCTGCGGCCATCATTGTAATGAAAAGCAAGCAAGTATTGTCCGAGAACACGCCCTGCTATGCTATTGATCGTATTGATGCACGCATTGTAGCCTCAGGCAGTGACGGTTGGTTTGATGTTCAGCAAGCGAATCGGATCGTTATACAGGGCAACAGGAGTGCGTGCCGCCGGTTCTCGCTGGCTTACGAAATGCACATTAAAACAAACTATAATGCACGGATCTTGTAAGCCATAAAAGCTAACGGACCATGTTCGGGTCATGTGATGCTTACAATGTTTGTATTTTCCACCAAGCAGAGTGGTTTGCCATGCGAGAATGGCCGTCTGGTGTAAGGCGTCATCCTACGGATTGCGTGGTCGCTTCCCGTCAAGCATCAAGTCCTCCCTCGGACATTCGTGTGTGTGTGTTGTCCTTAGCATAAATTACTTTGAGTTACTTTAAGTAGTGTGTAATTGTAGGGAACGATTATCATAGAGCCGGCCGCGGTGGCCGAGGAGACTAAGGCGCTCCAGTCACGGTCTGCACGGCCACTACGGTCGGGGGTTCGAATCCCCCCCCTCGGGCATGGATATTTGTGCCGTCCTAGTTCGTAAGTAGTTCATAAGTAGTTTGTAAGTTTAGGGACTGATGACCCCGTAGTTAAGTCCCATAGACTATACAAACATTTGAACATTTGATTTGATGATCATAGAAGTTTGGTCACTTACGTTTACAAGGTCGTTAGTCATCTCTCACTTATCAGCCAGTCTGCCTCCAGTGGCTAGTCAGTTATTTATGCACTCCATAAAAATGTCGAGTATTGCATGTCAATTAATAATCAGTTGAGCATGTTTATTAACACCTTCAGTACTGAATTATTTTTAAAAACAGAAAAATTATTTTTTCGCACTTTTTCATGTCTATAAGACCCTATTTACTGTATATTGGAGCATATAAATATAAATCTACATAAAATTAAATTTTATCATACTTGGATGGAAAAATAAATAAAAATTATCCAATAAATTATATACTAGGTGAAGGTGACACTATCACAGCACAAGCCTCACATTGATGTTTTAAGCATCTTCTTGTTTCCCATTGTTGAAGAACAATTCGGGGATGGCCATTGCATCTTTCAACGCCGTCGAGCACCTCTTCGTAGTGCACGGCATGTGGTTACATGACAGTAACATCCCTGCAATGGACTGGCTTGCACAGAATCCTGACTTGAATCTTATCGAACTTCTTTGGGATGTTTTGGAACGCCGATTTCCTGCCGGGACTCACCGACCCACATCGATACATCTCCTGAGTGCAGCACTCCGTGAAGTATGGGCTGCCATTCTCCAAGAAACCTTCCAGCTCCTGATTGAACGTATCACAGACACGGGTTCTCAGGTAGATGCTGTGTTTCTTGACTTCCGCAAGGCGTTTGATACAATTCCCCAAAGACGTTTAATGAACAAAGTAAGAGCGTATGGTCTATCAGACCAATTGTGTGATTGTATTGAGGAGTTCCTAGATAACAGAATGCAGCATATCATTCTCAATGGAGATAAATCTTTCGAAGTAAGAGTGATGTCAGGTGTGCCACAGGGGAGTGTCGTCGGTCCGTTGCTGTTCACGATATATATAAATGACCTTGCGGATAACATCGGAAGTTCACTGAGGCTTATTGCTGATGATGCTGTGGTATATAGAGGGGTTGTAACAATGGAAAATTGTATTGAAATGCAGGAGGATCTGCATCGAATTGACGCATGCTGCAGTGAATGGCAATTGAATCTCAATATAGACAAGTGTAATCTGCTGTGAATACACAGAAAGAAAGATCCTGTATCATTTAGCTACACTATAGCAGGTCAGCAACTGGAAGCAGTTAATTCCATAAATTATCTGGGAGTAGGCATTAGGAGTGATTTAAAATGGAACGACCATATAAAATCAATCGTCGGTAAAGCAGATGCCAGACTTAGATTCATTGGAAGAATCCTAAGGAAATGCAGTCCGAAAACAAAGGTTACAGTACACTTGTTCGCCCACAGCTTGAATACTGCTCACCGGTGTAGGATCCGTACCAGGTGGGGTAGATAGGGGAAGTAAAAAAGACCCAACGGAGAGCAGCACGCTTCGTTACTGGATCATTTGGTAATCGTGAAAGCGTTACGGAGATGATCGATAAACTCCAGTGGAAGACTCTGCAGGAGAGACGCTCTGTCGCTCGGTACGGGTTTTTGTCAAAGTTTCGATAACATACCTTTACCGAGGAGTCTAGCAGTATATTGCTCCCTCCTACGTATATCTTGCGAATAGAACATGAAGATAAAATCAGATATATTAGAGGCCGCACAGAGGCATACCGACAATCTTTGTTTCCGCGAACAATACGTGACTGGAATACGAGGGAAAACAGATAGCCGGCCGCGGTGCCCGAGGGGACTGAGGCGCGCCAGTCACGGTCTGCATGGCCATTACGGTCGGGGGTTCGAATCCCCCCTCGGGCATGGATATTTGTGCCGTCCTTAGTGTTAGCTAGTTCATAAGTAGTTTGTAAGTTTAGGGACTGATGACCCCGTAGTTAAGTCCCACAAGCTTTACAAACATTTGAAACATTTTGGAAAACCGATAGTGGTACTCAAGGTACCCTCCGCCACACACCATCGGGTAGCTTGCTGAGTATGGATGTAGATGTAGATGCCTGCGTGAGTGGAAGCTATAATAAAGGCTAAGGGTGGACCAAAACCATTGTTGAAGGGAAATGACACCACGCATCCTGCATCGATGTCTATAAATCCGTAGAAGTACGAGGTGCTCATATTTCTTATGGCATCCGAAATATGCTAAATAATGTTCATGTCTGGGGAATTTTGTGGCCAGCGGTGGTGTCTGAATTCAGACGAGTGTCCCTGGAGCCACTCTGTAACAATTATGAACGTGCGAGATCTCGCATTGTCCTGTTGAAATTGTCCAAGTCCGTCGGATTACACAATGCAAATGAAAGGATGCTGGTGATAAGCCAGAATACGTCCGTACGTTCACCTGTCAAAGTAATACCTAGAAATATTACGGGGTCCCATATCACTCCAACTACACCATTACAAAGTCCCCATCAGCTTAAAAACTCGCCTACTGACATGAAGGGTCCGTGGATTCTTGAGGTTGTCTCCATACTAGTACAAGTCCGTCCACTCGATACAACTGGAAATGATACTCGTCGGTCGAGACAACATGTTTCCAGCCATCAACAGTTCAATGTCGGTTTTGATGATCCCAGGCGAAGCGTAAAGCTGTGTGGCCTGCACTCAGCAAGGGTACGCGACTGGGCCTTCGGTTCCGAAAGCCCATTTCGATGATGTTTAGTTGAATGGTTCACACACTGACACTTATTGATATCCCAGTACTGCAATCCGCACTTATGTTGAACAATGCTCTTCAGTCGTCGTTGGCCCCGTTCGCGCAGGATTACTTTTCCGGCCGCAGCGATGTCGGAGAGTTGATGTTTTTCAGGATTCTCGATATTCACAGTGCACTCGAGAAGTAGTCATACGGAAAAATCCCCACCTCATCGTACCTCTGAGATGCTGTGTTTCATCTCTCGTGCACCCTCTATAATTCCACGTTCAGAATAAGTTAAATCTTGATAACCTACCACTGCAGCAGCAGTAACCGATCTGATTCCTGGCCCAGACAGCTGCTGTGTTATATGGGCGTTGCCGATCGCAGCGTCTTCTGAGTGTTTACATTTGCTTATGGAGTATCGGCACAGGTATGCGACTGGATTCGTGATTTCTGTGAGAAAGAACACAGTTCGTTGTAATTGCCGTAAGGTATCGAGCAGAACAGAAATGATATTTGGCGTTCCACAAGGAAGTGTTAAGGGGCCCCTACTCTTCTTTATTTTTATAAACGATTTAGAAGACAATCTGAGTAACTCTCTTAGACAGTTCGCGGATTATGCTTATATGTATCGGTTACTAAAGTCACAGAAGATCAAAAGCAACTGAAAAATTATTTAGATAAGAATCTACTTGGTACAAAAATTGGAAATAGACCCTTGTCAAGTCATCCCCATGAGCACTAAAAAATCCGTTAAACTTCATTTTTACGATCAATATGTGAAATCTACAGGCCGTCAATTCAACTAAATACCTAGCAATATCTATTACGAACAAATTAAATTGTAACACATAGAAAATATCGTAAGGAAGACGAATCAAAGACTACGTTTCATTGACAGAATATTAAGAATATGCAACAGTTCTACTAAATAAACCGCCTACACTACACTTGTGCGTTCTAATTTGGAGTACTGCTGAGCACTTTGGGATCCACACCAAGTGGGACTGACGAACGATTTGGTGAAACCTCAGAGAAGGGCAGCTAGTTTTGTATTGTCGCGATATAGGGGAGAAAGTGTCACGGAAATGATGCACGAGTTCTGGTGAAAATCATTAAAAGAAAGGCGTTATTTGTTACGGTGAGATATATTTGCGAAATTTCTTTCACCAACTTTCACTTCACAATGCGAACATGTTTTGTTAGCATCGACCTACTTAGGGAAACATGGTTATGAATGTAAAACAATAGAAATCAAATCTAAAACAGAAATGTTTAGGTGTTCATTTTCAACGCGAGCTGTTAGAGAACGGAACTGAAGAGAAATATTGCAAAAGTGGTACGATGAACCCACGACAATGCACTTCAATGTGACTTCCAGAGTATTTACGTAGGTGTAGATATACGTAAGAGGCCGCGGTGGAATGGTCAAGTGTTCTAAGGCCCCTTGCTGAGGAGGGCGCGGTTGGTTCCTATCGAAAGTTCGAGTCCTCCCTCGGGCGTGTGTTTAAAAAAATGTTCAAATGTTTGTAAATCTCTCGGACCAAACTGCGTGGTCATCAGTCCGTAGCTTACAAACTACTTAAACTAAGGTAAACTAACCTAAGAAGGACTCGAACCTTCGACGGCGAGCAACCGTGCGCTCCGCAGTGAGGCGCCTTAGACCGCTCGGGTACTCTACCGCGGCGGCGTGTGTGTGTGTATGTGTTGTCCTTAGTTTAGTTTAAGTAGTTTGTAAGATTAGGGACTGACAACCGCAGTAGTTAAGTCCCACAGATTAAGAAACATTTGAATTTTTTATACCAGTTACTTTCGCTCTTCAGTATACATGTCTTGTGAATATGAACTTCTATCTCTACTCTTTCTGGATTTTTTGTTTCCTTTTTAATTTTTTCTTCTGAATGTGCATTTACTGGCTTAAAGCATTCAGTGTCAGACACTATCCCCAGCTACTGCGTTGCACTGCGTTGTTCTTAGTCACGAGACGACACCTCTGGAGTAAGACGGCGGCTCAGTACACTAGTATTTGCAAATAGTAAGTACATTCGTCGCGGCATACACGCTTGCACCGAAGTTACAGTTGGCGCTGCGTTAAACACAACGATAGGGCCGGCGGCAAAGTGAGAACTAAATTATTGGCGAGGTCAGTGAGAGGCCGGAGCTTTGTATCCGGCGCGGCGGAGCCTGAGTTATTCACCTCTCGGCCTGGGGCGGCCAGTCAGCGCCTCGTGTGTTTCTCTCCGCAGTTTCCGAGGTCCGGGCCGCGGCCAGCTTCCAATGAATAATCCCGACCTTATCCTTTCTCTCGAGGGTGGCCGTCGTGCACAACCCTCGAGTCACCCTCCGTGGGGATCGATACGAGCAGAGAAAGGACATGCCACGCGCCCTCGCTGGAACCCACTGTCAAGCGCCTCAGCGGCGGACGAACCATTTTTCTTTTCTGTCAGCATCCTTAACCTGTTGCCGCTGGTCTGCATTGTGTTTAAGTCAGCCAGAGTTGCACACCACTTTCCCACTACCCCTTCCTCTCGTTGCAGGTACTGTCAGTATAATTTCTGGAAACAAACACTCCCAAATTAGTATTGCCGGGCAGGTATTATAATTTTGATCCTCTCGGAGAGCAGTCCACTTACTCCAGTATACAGTGTCACTTCTTCAGTGTGATGCAGGCTGCCTGCAACTTCCTTAGGTGGAGGTAAAGCAAATACTACTTTTTAACACATGACGCAAGGCAAACTTTACTGCAAATATAAATGTAGTGTAGGATTGCTGGATCGTGGCCATAGATATTAAGTTCCTAAGAAATTTCATAGCTAGTAGATGACGTCATAGGTGGATGTGTGGGAAAAGATGACATATGGTGTAACATATTGCATTTCCGTGAGAAAATGTACCAATACTGTCCAGACGCATTCTGATCCACCTCTGTGTAAGTTCCCCTCTATGATTCTTTAATTATAAATATTAACTAAACTGCTGCGTACAACTGAACGTGTTTATCTGTAATTAATGTGTTTACATGAAGATTTATTAAGGTATGATTCGTTTATTTAATTATGTTTCAGTTTTAAGAAACAATTCAATGTAGATTTTCTAGAAAGTGCGCGGGACCAGCACTGCCCTGTTGCAAGCAGACCAGCACAGACCGCTCTCGCGTTAAGAACTATGGCAGTCCTGTTCTTAAAATAGCTAGCCTGTTGGCGGTTCAAACTGTATATTATTAACTACTGTAATTACGATTCAAGTATACGAAAATCATGGATAGTGTTACATATGTGGCTTGTTGTTTCACGAAATATAAATAAACTTTATGAAACAACTGGCATCCCGTCTTATTTGAAAAATACGTTTGAGACTAGCCACAAGTTTTAAAAGTTCCACAACACTTCAAAATAGTAGGATCGACGATCTGTTCTGCTTCTACGTGGGGACAACAACGGAAAAGAAGAAGCCAGATTAGGGAACAGAAACGTAAACTACACGCACTGACGATGGATGTAGTTCTACAGCCCTCACGTGGAGTCCTGCGTAATTAAATCTTGCGACATTGGCACGCGTGCGGTGATGACACCGCCGAGGGAAAGTGTTAGAGAGAGAGAGAGATAACTTACATGGACGCCAACTCACTTTTATCATACTCTTTCATCCTTTTTCTCCGACTCCGACCCCGCCGTAGTACACAAGTTCTTGCAGACAAGGATCAGTTAAATAATGCCAAAATTGGCGTAAGGGCAGCTGTGCGAGAGGCGTTCAACGACTTTGAGAACTTTGTTTTGTGGACCGACTTGGCAGAAAATCCTAAGAAAGTTTCATCCCACGCCAAATCGGTAAACCGGTCGAAACCAGATATCCAGACGCTCTGTGACCATAATAGTGTTGAAACACAGGAAACCAGAAAAATGGCCGAAATATTAAATTTATTTTTGCAAAGGTGTTCATCAGATTGCACGGTAGTTCCTCCTCTAAACTCTATATCCACATACATACTCCGCAATCCACCCGAAGGTGCGTGGCGGAGGGTACTCAGTACCACTAGTAGTTACTTACTTTCCTGTTCCAATCCCATACAGAACCACGGAAAATGAATGTTTGGATGCATCCGTTCTAGCTCTAATCCTCTGATCTTATCTTCCTCGTTTGACGCTACATGTAGGTTCGCGGCAGTAGAATCATTCTGCAGTCCGCCTCAAATGCCGCCCTCTAAATTTCTTCAACAGTGCTTCTCGAAAAGAACGTCACCTTCCCTCCAGCGACTCCCAGTCGAATTAAAGTAAAACTCGGGCACTGATTGAATCTACCAGTTACAAACCTATCGCATGAACTACAAAATGACAAATATCGGAATAAGTGTCAGAGGGATAGAAAAGCAACTGAAATCGCTGAAGAGAGGAAACGCCGCTGGACGATGCGATACCGATTCGATTTTACAGGGATACTCCCTTAGAAAGCAAGAATGTACCGAAGGTCTCTAGAGGAGTGAATTATCTGAAAGAAGGAAGAAAACTGTTTCTATTCCAAATGAAATTTCCCTAATAGATATATAGTATGAAGTCCAATAATTGTGATAACACAGAGTGTTAAAGCAGGACAGAGTAGCGCCGTGTGGAGTGCGGAAAATGCGCCGTACTGCGGGCACGACCGGGCGCGACTGGCGCTCGTCCTCAGCGCACGGCGCAACAATCACGGCGCCGGAATGAAAGGGTTCATACTTGTTCCATAGATCACACATACGACATTTCGTAATGATGTGGAACGTGTCATTTAGTAAATGGTGTTTATACATGACAATATTTTAAGAATTTTTAATTTTCATATTTTTATTTTTATTTTTAATTTTTTTATTTTTATTTTTTAAAGTTTTATCTAAAAATTCATCTAAAGTGTAGAAGGAGTTGCCATTCATAAATTCCTTTAATTTCTTTTTAAATACCAGTTGGCTATCTTTCAGATTTTTTATGCTACTTGGTAAGTGACCGAAGACTTTTGTGGCAGCATAATTCACCCCTTTCTGTGCCAAAGTTAGATTTAACCTTGAACAGTGATTATATCCCTTTTCCTAGTGTTGTAGCTGTGTACTCTGCTATTGCTTTTGAATTGGGTCGTATTGTTAATAACAAATTTCATGAGTGAATATATAGGGTAATGTTGGGGCAAACGGACATGGGGGCAAACGGACAGAGCGTAACCAAATGTGGTGTATTTACCTCGTTGACGTTGGCAACACCGTTCTTGTGACTCAGTTGTTGCAGTGTAGTGTATACGAGTGACTGTGATAAGTATTTTTTGAAGTAACCTATTCAGAACGTTCTTCTGGCTTGTAAAGTAAGGCAGGTAAGCAACATATGCTGTGCAGGCAATGACTTTGTTCAGAATATGGCTGTGTTCCTTTTACGAGTACGTACCATTCTGTAAATACGAATAGTATTCAGTCACAACTACTGAGATTTAGTAAAAATTAAATTATTAGTAAGTTAAAAATATTTTCTACACCTCCATAACTGTTTTATTAAGAAAAAACTAATGTGTCAGTTTGCCCCCACGAACAAGTGTCAGTCTGCCCCACCTGAGCAATATTTGAGTTAGTGTCGTAAAAATACAACGGATGGCACCAGCAAAGCACATCGTCTTACTGGCACGTGGTGGAACGCAAGAGCCCGCTTAGGACCAGGATAGAACCTCCATGAATTCATTGAAATACCAACAATCCTTAGTTCTACGCAAAGTAGTAGTTTTTTCTGTATGAGTTCACTATCGTGTTATGAGCTTCTCTAACTCAGAAGTTGTTTTTAGTAAGATACAGGATGTTCCAGAATCAGTACGTATTTGCGTTTTACATTATTTCTATTTTGAGGCACTTCATATAAACACGAATACGTTTCACATGATGGAACTGAACGCTCATCTCTCATATCCCCTTAAACACTGGTACGTTAATTATGTACTCTCATTTGTTAACTCAGTTGCAGGAAAACTATTTATGGGACTTTGTAACAGGCATCTTGATTTGTGTGGCCATATTGTCCGTAGTTGCATTAAGAGAACTGGAGTTCTCTCAATACATGGAACTACAAGAATATTCTTTTATAATATACCAAAGTAATTATTTATATTTTAAACACAAATGATGAAATAATATACCACAGTTTTACGAAACGAAAAATGTATTTTTTGGTAATGCACTTACCGGAGGTAGAATTACATTCTTTTTCATTACACAAAAAAGTGTAAAAGTGAAAGATAGTAAAAAATCCAATGGTACAGATAGCATAAACTATCAACAACCGTTCATGTAGTTGACCGATGCTCAACCGATATGAGAAACTAGGCATTAAATAATAATCAGAATAATGAAAGGCTTTGGTGACAATCCATACATTAACTTGCAGCTGGATAGACGCAAGAAATGTTTCATTCTGGAAACATCCCTTAGGCTGTGGCTAAGCCATGTCTCCACCATATCCTTTCTTCCAGGAGTGCTAGTCTTGCATCTTTCGCAGGAGAGCTTCTGTGAAGTTTGAAAAGTAGGAGGCGAGGTACTGGCGGAAGTAAAGTTGTGAGACGGCATCGTGAGTCGTGTCGGGATAGAGCACTTGCCCGCGAAATGCAAAGGTCCCAGGTTCGAGTCCCGGTTCCGGCACGCAATTTTAATCTGCCAAGAAGTTTCATATCAGCGCACACTCCGCAGCAGAGTGAAAAATTCATTTTGGAATGTTCAACAAATCTACCTATCTGTTTTCTAATAAAAATGGATTTACAGCCTCACCTCTTGCCAGATTCAACAGGCGTTCGACGGATCCTAAGACATCTGTCAAGTTTGTGGGAGCCAAGCCTTATGGAATGTTCTTCAGTATACGTAAGTTCTCTTGTCTTCTGCCGCGATAGTCAGGCCGACTTGAGTAGTAGTATTACTGGTTTTGCGGAAGATCATTGACACTGTACCTGAAAATCAAATTGCGTGATTACGGAGTATCTTCTCAGTTGTGGATTGGATTCGTGATTTTCCGTCATGAAAGACAGAGTACCTTCTAATTAATGGAAAATCGTTGAGTGATTCAAACGGATATTTGGCGTTCCCGAGGGAAGTTTTACACGGCCCATATTGTTCCGTCTCTTTACTATTTGGGAGACAATTTCAGCCGTTGTCTTACACATAATAATATATCTACATGGTGCGAGAATTTGCAAGTGACCATAAACAACGACAAGTATAACAACAGCAATATTAGTATGTGTAACGACGAAAGCTCATTCAATAAGTCAGTGACTAACATGGTAACTTCTTCACGAAGAACCAGTTTACCCAAGCAGAAAAAGTGCTTGTCAGTGTTCATTGGTGATACAGAGTTCAAATGTCCGACAGGCACAGATTTTCAATTCTCGCTTTTCAATCAGTTGATTCCTCTATCTCATCAGAACGTAATTATTTCAGTATTTCCCTATACCTTCTCTCCGAAAATGGCTAAATATTTTTGTTCAGTATTTAATAGTATTGGCTGTTGATACCGTCGACATATAAAGTGACCGATTCGCCATGCTGTAGAGTGGGCAGCAGCTAGACAGAATAGTGATAGTCACGGCTTATTATCACGTGGACTGTCATTACTCCATCTACCGCTACCCACCACTCGAAGAGTTGATGCTACTGTATACACGTCTGTCGTAGAGAGCCTGGAAATGTGTATCATAAATAAGAATCTTCTCTTCTAAAGTATGAGTGAAATTTTTATTAGTTTGCTTTTAATTAACACAAAACTCACGAAACAACTCTAAGGATAACTCCTATGTTTGATGTCTGGATGGATTCAAATCGGCAAGTGATTCTCTATAAGAAATGGATTTGCTTGCAAGATAGAAGACTCACTACAGGTGTAAATGTGATTCATTGTTTGCATTCCTAACTAATCAATCTTGATGGCTTCCTTAGCTTAAATCAGAGACTTCAGATATGGTGGCACAATCATAATTGCTCATATTCTTCTTTTTACCGCTCATGCTGTAATAGCAGCGAAGCAGGGATGGTGCACACATTACCACTAGAAGAGGAAGGATGCTTTACGTCTATTCTATAGTAGGGTTGAGTGCAAACAGAAATGCGGGCAAACAGGCACTCGAACCTGGGACCTTTGCCTTTCGCGGGCAAGCGCACTACCGACTGTGCTATCCCGACACGACTCACGATGCCGCCTCCAACTTTACTTCCGCCGATACCTCGCCTCCTACTTTCCAAACTTCACAGAAGCTCTCCTGCGAACGATGCTAGACTAGTCTAGCATGGTTCGCAGCCGGCCGCTGTGGCCGAGGTGTCTGAGGCGCTCCAGTCACGGTCTGCAAGGCCATTACGGTCGGGGGTTCGAATCCCCCCTCGGGCATGGATATTTGTGTCGTCCTAGTTCGTAAGTAGTTCATAAGTAGTTTGTAAGTTTAGGGCCTGATGACCCCGTAGTTAAGTCCCATAAACTTAACAAACATTTGAACATTTTTGAACATGGTTCGCAGGAGAGCTTCTGTGGAGTTTGGAAAGTAGGAGGCGAGGTACTGGCGGAAGTAAAGTTGTGAGGCGGCATCGTGAGTCGCGTCGGGATAGCACACTCGGTAGTGCGCTTGCCCGCGAAAGACAAAGGTCCCAGGTTCGAGTCCCGGTTCCGGCACACAATTTTAATCTGCCAGGAAGTTTCATATCAGCGCACACTCCGCTGCAGAGTGAAAGTTTCATTCTGGAAACATCCCTTAGGCTGTGGCTAAGCCATGTCTCCACCATATCCTTTCTTCCAGGAGTGCTAGTATTGCATGTTTCGCAGGAGAGCTTCTGTGAAGTTTGGAAAATAGGAGGCGAGGTACTGGCGGAAGTTTCAAATGTGGTGTATTTACCTCGTTGAAGTTGGCAACACCGTTCTTCTGACTCAGATTGTGGCAGTGTAGTGTATACGACTGACTGTGATAAGTATTGTTTGAAATAACCCATTAACGCAGGTAAGCAACATACGATGTGCTTAAAATGACGTTCTTCAGAATATTGTTCCGGAAATAAGGATTGTTGGTATTTCAATGAGTCCACGGAGGTTCTATCCTGGTCCTAAGCGGGCTCTTGCTTCCCTCCACGTGCCAGTATGACGATATGCCTTGGTGGTGCCATCCGTTGTATTTTTACGACACTAACTCAAATATTGCTCAGGTGGGTCAGACGGACACTTGTTCGTGGGGGCAAACTGACACATTAGTTTTTTTCTTAATAAAACTGTTATGGAGGTGTAGCAAATATCTTTAACTGACTAATAATTTAATTTCTAGTAAATCTCAGTAGTTGTGACTGACTACTATTCTTATTTACAGAATGGTCCGTAAGCGTAATAAGAACACAGATAGATGGCCGCAGCCAACAGTGTGCATCTATTGGCATCAGTTGGCACGCACCCGACAGCCGCTACACTCTTAGCGGGAAAACCACTATTCCGATTTTCACGCTGTAAAAACTGCCCACGGTACAATAGACCATCACACATCGGTTTATGAACTTAGTTTTTCCTTACAAGCTTTACTTTGCATGTGGAAAAAATATGTTGTTTACTTTTAATTCCGCACAACTTTTTAACTTCATAATGCGTCTCACTCGATTCTGAAGAAACTGTGGGGTTAAAAGATATGATTTTTGGGCATGTGATAGTATAGCATCTTAGCTCTCTAACGAAGCATTTAATTTTTCATAATTCGTAACTGTCATTTTAAAATGACGCTATTTGTTAAGTACGTGCACGTAACTTACAATGTACTGAAAAAGTTAGATAGTGGGCATCTTATTGGCCTATGCGTTGTATACCGTACATTACCGCGAGTGAAATAGAGCCGTCTCATTTCACGAGTAATTGCGAGTTAATGAGCAGCATCAGAGCCGCGATAGCAAGTATGTGTATTCGGCGCATGTTCGAACAGCGATTCTGTGGACACTTCGCTAAATTGCTTGATATATCCTTGCTTATATAAATGACCTGGGAAGCGTCAGACATCACTACTGTATCAATCGATACCTTTAGATCAGTCACTTCACTAAGAAGGTATTCCGTAAGCACAGAATTGAAGAGCCATTTGTGAAGTAAATTGTCAAAAGCTTTACGGAAATCTAGAAGTATGACATCGATTTGATATCCCATGACAAAAGCACTCCCCTCTTCTGATGGGTAAAGAGCTACTAGTTGGGATTCTCATGAGCAATATTTTCGAAGTCCATGTTGACTATGGATGAATAAGTCGTCTTCCAAGTAATGTTGGAGTACAGTATATGCTCCAAGCCCACACTACAAATGATATAGGTCTGTAATTTAGCGGATTAATCCTGTTGCCCGTCTTAAATGTTGGCGTGGCCTCTGCAACTTTCTAGTGTCGGATACAGATTCATGTTGCTAGCGGTTGTATATGAAAGTTTAATTTGGCGCTATTGTGCCAGCATACTCTCATAGGAACCTAAACGGTATACAACCTATGCTGGAAGACTTATTTTAAGTCCTGTGGAAAGGCCGTGTGGTCTATGCTACGGACTGGGCGGCAGTTCCCTTCGGAGGTTCGAGACCTTCATCGGCTCTGTGTGTGTGTGTGTGTGTGTGTGTGTGTGTGTGTGTGTGTGTGTGTGTGCGTGCGTGCGTGTTGTCCGTAGCGTAAGTTATTCAATTATTTTGTAAATCTAGGGACTGATAACCGTAGTAGTTTGGTCCAATTCGTTTACAAACGTTTAATCAAATTGCGTGGTTATGGTATATCGCCCCAAATTTGCGACTGGATATGGAATTTACTGTCAGAGAGGACAAAGTTTGTAGTAATCGATGGTAAGGCATCGTCTAAAACAGAGGTGATATCGGGCGTTCCACAGGGTAGTGTCATTGGTCCTCTACTGTTCCTTATTTACATAAACGATTTGGGAGAAAATCTAAGCAGCCCTCTTAGGTTGTTTGCAGATGACGCCGTCATTTACCGTCTAGTAAAATGATCTGACGATCAAAACTAACTGCAGAACGATCTGAATAAGATATCAGTATGGTGTAAAAATAAGCAGTTGACTCTAAATAGCATGGAAAAACTTATATGCCGCGGTGGAGTAGCCGAGCGGTCTAAAGCGTCTCGCTGCGGAGCGCGCGGTTGCTCGCCGTGGAGGTTCGAGTCCTCCCTGGGGCATGGGCGTGTGTGTTGTCCTTAGGTTAGTTTACCTAGGTTTAAGTAGTTTGTAAGCTACAGACTGATGACCACACAGTTTAGTCCGATAGATTTACAAACATATGAATTTTTGACTCTAAATAATGCGAAGTGTGAAGTCGTCCACATGAGTACGAAAAGAAATCCGTTAAACTTTCTTTACAAGATAAATCAATCAAACGTGAAGGCCGTAAACTCCACAAGATATCTAGGAATTACTATTACTTCAGACTTAAACTGGAAGGAACACGTAGATAATGTCGTGGGAAAGGCGAACCAGAGAGAGTGTTTTATTGGCAGAACCCTTAAAAGATGCAACATACCTATAAAGAGACTGCATACACTACGCTTGTCCGTCCTTTTTTGAAGTATTGCTGCACAGTATGGGATCCTTATCAGGTGGGTTTGAGGGAGGACATCGAAAGAGTTCAAAGAAGGGCAGCTCGTTTTGTATTGTCACAATACAGGGGAGACCGCATCACGGAAATGATACAGGACCTGGGATGGGAATCATTACAACAACGGCGCTTATCGCTGCGGCGTGGTGTGCTTACGAAACTCAAATCACCATCATTCTGCTCCGAATGCGAAAATATAATGTTGACTCCCACCGACATAGGTAGAAATGATCATCACAATAAAATACGAGAAATCAGAGCTCGAACGGAGAGATTCAGATGTTTTTTCTTCGCGCGCGCTATTCGAGAGTGGAATGGGAGAGGAATAGTATAAAGGTGGTTCGATGAACCACCTTCCAGGTACTTAAATGTGATTTGCAGAGTATCCATGTAGATTCAGAACGTATTTAAAACCACGCGGGAATGGCCACAGGTTCTGAGGTGTCATGTAATTGCGCGGACGCTCCCATCGTAGGTTAGAGCGTCTCTCGGGCACGGGTCTGTCTGTTTTCCTCAGTCTAAGTTAGTTTAAATAGTTTTTAAGTCTAGGCACGGATGACTTCAGCAGTACGCTAGCCGTTTGTCATCCATGCGAGGACACCCAACATACGCAGTTTTCTTTAAAGACTCACTTGACGGTCTCTTTGCCGTGCGCCCGTCCGCTCTGCTACCACCGGGACTACCCTTGCGTTCGTTACTTGGCCAGCTCGGCGTTACAATGCCTGCTATTTTCTCGACTGGAGAGCACCTCTCCACCGTGACTAAGCCCCAAAGTCCGTATTAACTTGGACCTTCATTCTCTTCCAAAGGACTCCACACCTAGTTTCGTTTACCGGAGAGAATTTCACGCATTCCGGTTCAAATTTGATGACTATTTGTTCATCAACTGATGGCTCAAAGACAGACCAGGGTGTTGGGTGTGCCTTTGTACTTGGCAACGCCTCGTTTAAATATCGTCTCCCTGAGTGGAGTACGATTTTTACAGCTGAGCTGTATGCATTATATCAAGCCACCCAATACGTCCGGCGAAACACGCTCACTGAGACTGTCATTTGCTCGGACTTTGAGTCCTCTTTTGAGCCTTCGCACGCTATATCCTGTCCATCCCCTGGTACAAAGCATCCGCAATTGTCTTACCTCTCTTTCAGCGTGCGGAAGTACTGTGACGTTTCTGTGGGTCCCTGGCCACGTGGGGGTGTTGGGGAATGAGTCTGCGGATACGTCTGCCAAGGAGGCAGTTCTCCTTTCTCGGCTATCTACCTTTTCTACTAGCTCTGATGACCTTCGCGCTGGTGTCTCCCGGCGTATCATCTCCCGTTGGTTTTTATATTGCTCATCCCTGTCAGGGAACAAATTGCGGGCCATTAAACCTGTGCCTGATCTTTGGTCAACGTCATCTCGACCCTCTCGCCGAGAAGAGATTGTCCTGGCCCGGTTTCGTATTGGCCACTGCCGTTATAGGCACCAGTATTCGTGGTGATCCTGCTCCCTATGTGAGCACTGTAATGAACCTTTTACTGTGTACCAGCTTTTAGTTAAATGTCCGTTTTTTAATCGTCTCCGTCATGATCTTTGGATACCATTTGAAATGTCTGATATTTTAGCTGATGATCCGCATTCTGCAAACAGAGTTTTACTTTTTATACATCGTGCAAATATGGCGAAAGCCATTTAAGTTCTAACCCCGGTTCGATTTTACTATGGGCAGTGTTGGGCGATAATGACCTCAGCAGTTGTGCGCCCTAAAAATATAATAATAATAAAAAAAAGACTTCAGCAGTTGGGTCCCTTAGATCTGCAAATGTAGGACGTTATGTTAGTAATACTTTAATAAGCGATTTAAGTTACTTTACTTCTCCGAGAATATATACTTCTGTATTACTCTTATTTCAACTGTTTTTAATTCCAATTCAAGAATATTTGCTTCTCCCTCATTGGCGAGGAATTTCTGAAAGCTGTGTTTAGGAACAGTGCTTTAGCAACGGTGTCAATGGCAGAATCACCATTACAACCGCGTAATGAAGGAACTGACTGTGTGTTTCCTTTCGCATAACTTGCGTATAATCACAAACTCTTTGGACTTTCTGCCAAAATTTGAGACAGTTTCGTTGTGAAAAAATGTTCAAATGTTTGTAAATCTATCGGACCAAACTGCGTGGTTATCAGTCCGAGGCTTACAAACTACGTAAACCTAGGTAAACTAACCTAAGGACAACACACACACACCCATGCCCCAGGGAGGACTCGAACCTCCACGGCGAGTAACCGCGCGCTCCGCAGCGAGACGCTTTAGACCGCTCGGCTACTCCACCGCGGCCGTTGCGAAAACTGCTGTAAGCATGTCGCATTGAAGTTAAATATCTAGCTGCCATAATCAATCTTGTGGTGTCGCACAAGTCTAAACTGCGCGCCACCTACTTTCGGCGCGCGCTGCCATGCACGCACGGCGCGGCGTTCTTACGACGTCATCCACGAGCGCCCTCTGATAAAACTCCGCTCGTGGCCACCACTGAACGATATCGTTCACTTGGGACTGAGATAGGAACCAGCAAACACTTCGTAATCAGATAGGCACCAGTGAAGACTTGACTAACGGATAGGAACTAGGCAGGCCTCTAGCTCAACTATGTATCAGCATTCTGCAGTACTGAGCTATGTAAAAGTTAAGTATTGTATAAATTCTGTGCAATATATATCCCGTTATAATTTACTCTAGTGTTTCTAGTTTCTGCTGTCCCACTGGCTGCTCACCTCCGTACCTGCACACACGTGCATCTTTTATCCCTGTGTCGGTCTCGTTTTACTCGGCCACCGACACCTACGACGGAAACGAGACACAAAAGTGGCGACGAGGATGGGA
Organism: Locusta migratoria; assembly: GCA_026315105.1. Classification (NCBI taxonomy): domain Eukaryota; kingdom Metazoa; phylum Arthropoda; class Insecta; order Orthoptera; family Acrididae; genus Locusta; species Locusta migratoria. Next base: position 664,159,965 of record CM048755.1, on the reverse strand, counting down.
CACAAAAAATCTTGTGTAGTTTGCGTTCGTTTAAATCTGGCCTGTTTTTTCCGATGTTTTCGCAACAATGTTCTGCCCTGTTTATTTTTACCACTTAGAGGCTAATACCAGAATGTTCTACTTTGGAAATATTCCTTCGATGGCTGTACTGGTGGATCGTCCTCCTCGTCGATCATATTCTCATCCCGGCCCGTTGGGTTCAGCGACAGATTTTAAGTGACGACGGTGAAGGAGTGGAGTGGTGGCAAACATTTGCCGGCGCACGTGTCGCGGCTTAGGCCTCAGACTGGGGGCGCGACACTCGCAGCTGCAGCCGACCGCAGTTAATGCGAGGCCACGTAGCCCTCTCACTGCGGCGCTGGCCAGCTAAGCCCACCGCTAATTTTCTCTCCGCAATTTTCTTACTCTGGAAGGGAAAATACTTTACGCCACGAGCAACCTGCGTATTAACACGGCTCTGTTAGCCCCGGTTGGTGTAATTTGCACAAACAGCGGTGCTGTCGTAATGGTTCACAACATTAAACTAGAGCATTAAGAATCGTAAATAGTAATGGAAGCAATGAGTATCCTTACCACTCGTTTTCTGAGTATAACACTAATTTTGTTTCAATCCAGTACATGAATGATCCTCCGGAACAACGTTGTATATTACTTTTTGGCCATTTTGAATTACATGCATAGTAGTTTCGTACTTCATGTCTGGATTCTATTCCTCATATTACGACACTAGTATATCTCTGGATTGTTTTCATGAACGTTAAAAAGTAAGTCTTCTTGGAATAGAAGTGGATATCGTAACAAGATGACCGTCGTTAGATGTGTTAGCGTGTCTCTTAGTGCCTTAAACGCAAGAAACAGTGATAGGAAACGCAAAATAAACAAACATAAGTTCTCAACAAATGTGGGAAAGAGGTTGCGGAATGCTGAAAAACATACGAATGCAAAAGGCCGTAACATGTACGGAAAATCGACATCAGATGAAGGCATGTAAAAAACGCTGTGCCGGCCGCGGTGGCCGAGGGGACTGAGGCGCTCAAGTCACGGTCTGCACGGCCACTACGGTCGGGGGTTCGAATCCCCCCTCGGGCATGGATATTTGTGGCGTCCTTAGGATAAGGTAGTTGATAAGTAGTTTGTAAGTTTAGGGACTGATGACCCCGCAGATAAGTCCCATAAGCTTAACAAACATTTGAAACATTTGAAAAACGCTGTATATCACTTATAGACTGCAGAGTACGTAAATCTTAAAGACAATCTAATGAATTTATTCATTTCTGTTGATTATGATGATGTTTTTCCTAAAGTAATACTTCTGTGACTCAATGTTTTAATTACTGTGTTACTAAAATTTACGTTGTACTAGCTGTAAACCCGGCGGTGCCCGTGTGTTTATTTATCCTACACTCTCGTAGTCTACATCCCCTCCCCCCCTCTCTATGCATCCACCTCTTTCTCTCCCATCTCTCTGTTCGTTTCCACCTTTCCCTCTCTCGGCAAAGTTTTCTCCAAGGTAGCCTCTGTCATATACCATACAAATATTTATGTACCCAGTGATCTTCGTAATGGTTTAAAGATAATGTGTGCAAAAATTGGAGCAAAACTATGCATTTTGTAAAATTAAGTGCCCTCCACCATGCTCCAAACGAAATTTTATACCGACAGTGTCATTACTCTTGTTCTTAAGGTAGAGTGTGCCAAATTTCAGCAACATCGGTACAAAACTATAGATTTCTATGCCATAGAAACGCAGGTTCACATTGAAAAACGCACTTTGTTATTCTCAAATATTCCAATTTTATTTCATACAACCCTTTTATTAGGAATAACGAAAAAAAAATGATCTGTGAAATCGGTCGAGCCGTTCTCAAGTTATGGCGCGACCAAGGAATTTAGGAATCCATTTTTATGATTCAAAGTATCCTCCCCCAGGCACCGTATGAAAATTAAGGTAGACGGTGACCTACCTCTTCTTTTGAAAGTGAAGAGTGCGAAATTTCGTGAATATCGGAAAGAAACTGTAGATTTCATGAGTCTGTAAGAGACGTATGCTCCGCCATGCACCTATCACAAAATACTTTCTTAGCTGACGTTTTCTACGTATAAACTACATTCCTGCCAAATTTCAGCTTTATAGGTGAAATAGTTTTCGAGATTTCGTGTTTAGTCAGTGAGTGAGTGACCTTTCGCTTTTATATAGAGATTAAGAAAACAGATTGCTAAATTTTGGATGCAAAAGAATGAAGGGAGACTTGCAGACAAAAATCAATAGTAAGATGCAAATCTGTAATGCTAACTTTACTTGATACAAGGATACAAAGATATTTTACGGAGTCTACAGCGAAACCGTTGTAAGCGGTAGACTTCTTTTCTCTCTTTTTTTTTTTTTTTTTTTTTTTTTTTTTTTTGGGGGGGGGGTGGGGTGGGGTGGGGGGGGGGTAAGTTACAAAACGCTTCATAAACGTCCGAAATTACATGCAAAATTTGTTGCAGATCCCTACCTACTCTCATTTTCCAATAATTGAAGCATACATCTGTGTATTCTCACGCGGTGGCCTCTCATTATTTATGACGTCATATCTTCTGAACTATTTATCGTGCTCTTTTGTTTTTGAGTCAGGAACCCTTTGTGGGCGTACGGTGAATAGTTCACCAAAGTTTCATTGCAGTCGAATGAATGGTTTATGACCACATTGAGGACATACAGACAAACATTCATTTTTTTATATATAGATGCTAAAAATGATATACAACGTTTTGCAACTTCATATACAACATTGTTCCACGGAAAGCAAGCGTATATATCCTTAACCCCTTTTTTTTTCTTTTTTTAATATAATCGGAGAATAGTGGAACTTTTCCACCTGGTTGCCAGAAAGAGGCAGATATGGAGTAGCAAGTGCTGTAAGTACACCATTTTATAGCAAAAAACGAAATGTTTTGTACATATATAAAATCCTAACCTATATGTGTAAACATAATCATTTAAATATTTCAGGACACTCACTGATGATGCCTTGTGAAAAAGGCGAAAGGCATATGGGTGAATTATAAAAATAAAAACCATTCATTTGCAGTAGCAAAAGGCGTTTTCATAAAATTAGATACTTCATTGAAAATACGTAATATTCCGCTGCTGCTCAAATGGCCACTACAAGCAACGTATTATATGAGGAATATAATCGGAAAAAAGACCCGAAATACGTTTTTCGGCAGTACTGGAAAGTTGCGAAAAGCGACATACAGTGTTCCGTGGGACGATGCACAGTTCCGATTATGACAAAACGTTTGTTGTGGAATATCTTGGTGACATACGAAAATTTGTGCAGGACCGGGAATCAAACACGTATTTGCCACTTTTAAGAAGCATTCATTCTAACCATTAGGCTGTCCGCGCATAGCGCCAGTACTGACTGAACCTTCTAAATGTTATTCATACTCCACTATTGTTCTGCAGCGCTCGAACAGAATCTTTGAATCCCATACAGTGAGCTCGCAGATCTTACTTTGGCTTCAAGAACAGTATGAAGTTCTCGTGCTCTTACGATTTAACCAATGACATGTCCTATGACATGCATCTATAGCTGAAAGAAATTTTATTACTTCAATCGCTACAAAGACGGACACATAACAATGCAGACATACGGAACAGGATAAATGTGTTGATATAATTAATATTAATTTTTGTCGAAAATCTAGTAAATATGTTGCTGTTGTTCTTCCTGCTGCTATGAGCTTCAGTCCGAAGTTTGGTTTGGTGCAGTCCTCCACTCTTCTCTATCCTGTGCAAGCCTCTTTATCTCCGAATTAAACAGACAACCCACAGCTATTTGAACCTGCTTACCGTATTCATCTCTTGTTCTTCTTCTGCACCTATCGCCTGCCTTCGCCCCCTCGCACACACCGACACACTACTCTTCAGTAATAAGCTAACGATTCCTCGATTTCTCAGAATGTCTCCTATCGATTCCTTCTTTTGGCTAAGACAGCCAGAAATTTCCACCCAATTCTGTTCAGTACCTCTTTATTAGTAACGAGATATACCCATCTAATCTTTTGCATTCTTCTGCAGCACTAAGTTTCAAAAGCTTCTACCCTCTGTTTGTCTAACCCGCTTATCGTTCACGTTTTACTTCGTTACGAGTTTACACCACAGAGAAGTGACTCCAGAAAGGTCCTTATAAGACTTCAATTATTAATTCATCTAAAAAATTTATCGTCTTCTGAAATGTTTTTCTTCCCACTGCCATTCGGAATTTTATAACTTCATTATTCCGACCATGAGTTATTTCCCCCCCAAATAACAAAACTCATCTACTACTTCCATTGTCTTGTTTCCTAATCTAATTCCCTCAGCATTGTCTGATTTAATTCGGCTTCATCGCCTGATTTAATTCGACTACGTTCCATTACCTATGTTTTGCTTTTATTAATGTTCCTCTTATACTCTCCTTTCAAAACATCGTTTAATTGCTTTTCCAGGTCCTTTGCAGTTTCCGACAGAATTACAATGTAATCGGCAGACCGCAAAGTTTTTTTATATCTTCTCCCTGCACTTTAATTCCGTTTCCTAATTTCTCCTTGCTTTCTTCAACAGCTTCGTTAGTGTACGCATTCAGTAACACTGGGGAAAGAGGACAAGCCTGTCTTACCCTCTTACCAGCCACTGCGTCCCTTCCATACCCAAATAACTTACCGTTCCCTATATTACACCACTGCTGACTTCAGAATTTGAAAGAGTGGATTCCATTGACATTCGCCTATCTTCTGATATAAGTCGCATAGTCAGTACTGCGTCACGTGCCCCAAAATTTGTCCTAAGTTCAAACTGATCTTCCTAGAGACCGGATTCGAATAGTTTTTTTCTCATTCTTCTGTACATAATCTGTTTTGCAATCTTCTTGAAATATGAGGGTATCTCACCTGTTCCCCACATCTTGCACATCAGGTTGAATACGTTTTTCATGACTTGCTGTCCAAGAGATACTGGTTCTGTAAGAATGTCATCTACTCCATGGATCTTGTTTCGACCTAGAAATTTAAGTGTGAGCTATTGATAATCATACAACTTTTTTTCCCAACGTCTCTTTAATTTCCCAGCGGGCCTTATCCATTTTTCCCCTAGTTGCACATTCCTCTATAGACCTACTATCGTCTCCTGGGCTCTCCTCTCTTAGACAGTTTACACTTCATGTCAACCACATTTCTACCCGCCTGTAGTACATTTTCCATGCTTCATTTGCTACATTTTAAAATTTTCTCCTTTCATCAATCAAAGTCAGTATCCTGTGATAACCTAGAATGTCTACTAGAGCTAGCTTTCTGCCTATTTTGTTCTCTGCGGCCATACCTGTTCCTTTTCTCAAAGCTACCGTCTTGTAATGTGTTATTTTGCTCTGTTTCAGTCAATCGTTGCCTAATACCCTCTCTGAAACTCTCACTAACCTCAGGTCCCTTTAATTTATGTAGGTCTCATCCCTTTACTTTCAGCCCTTTTTGAAATATTCAATTTTAATCTACAGTTCATAACCAATAAGTTACGAATAGAGTCGATACCTTATAGTATAAAATCTGATTCCGAAATAGTTATCATAGCATTATAAAATCAGATGGAAACCTAATGGTGTCTCCTGGTCTCTTCCACATATACTACCTTTCTTTGATTATACTTAAACTAGCTGAAAACCCGGCGTTCCTCGGTTATTTATTTATTTATTCAACCCTTGAGTTAGTACGTCTCCTATACCGTCTGTCTCTGCCCATTTCCTTTCTCTAATAAGATGTTATATTTATCCAGAACATATATAATGAATCAGGCTGTCTTGCATAATGTAAAGAATTTTAAATACAGTAACCAAACAAAAAGAAAGATAGTAATCAAAATACAAATGATCTCTAACATTCGTATATTCTTTTAATTCACCACTGCCGGCCGCGGTGGCCGAGGGGACTGAGGCGCTCCAGTCACGGTCTGCACGGTCACTACGGTCGGGGGTTCGAATCCCCCCTCGGGCATGGATATTTGTGCCGTTCTTAGTATTAGCTAGTTTGTAAGTAGTTTGTAAGTTTAGGGACTGATGACCCCGTTGCTAAGTCCCATAAGCTATACAAACATTTGAAAAAACATTTGAATTCACCACTTGACTATAAACAATATTTCTTGTGACTTGTCCAGGATCTAATACGAATAATTTCTTTGGTGAGCCCACCCCTGATCAAGTGACATGGATTTGTTCTTGTCAGAAACATGGACATGTCAAATCCAATCCACAGTATTGAATAGAATGCCCTCTGATTTATTAATTGCAATAGAAATATATTTTTAAGATGTATATTCGTTTGTATAAGTGATGTATAACTGTAAAATCTGCTGCGAATACAATTAGTAGTAAAGAAGTAATAGATTAAAACTAAGTGCGTGGTGGGGCGCTTTTCCTTGAACGTTATTGTTTATGTGCTCATATCTCATGAACTACGTGTCGTACTGTGATACAATTTTCAAGGTACATTCAGCTAAATGTGTGTATACTGTCTGTAAAATTTCCTGCCGCTACAGTGTGTAGGGTATAAAATATAAGTTGTAACGCCGTACCGAATGCCGTAATTTTAGTCCCATGAACAGCCGAAAAGTAGTAAGCGAGAAACGTTTTTCCCCTTCATCATTTTACATTGGTTGTCAGCAAGAAAAAATATAATAAAGGTTTGAAATTATCTCAAACGTTTGTTTCAAGTCTCTAAGTATTATCATTCTCATACAGTGAATGAATAGTCTCATCGCATTATGAACCATGTGTCGTATGTGATTCTTAACCCTTCAGCAACGCTAAGCAATATGTGTATCAAATGAGGTTGAAATCGGTCCGGTGGTTTAGGAGGAAATGTGCAACACTGTCGCGCTATGTAAAAAATTTTCTCGCATCTCATTGTTTATGACGTCATATCTTGTGAAATATGTTATACGTGATCCTTACACTTCCGGCAACCATCCTCATCGTCTGAAGCTTACGTGTGCAAAATTTCATAAAGATTGGTACAAAACTGTAGATCTGCATGCAATACGTGCATACAAATACACAAACACACGGACACTCTGATTTATACATAAAGACAACACTGTTAGCGATGATTAAATGAAGCTCTGTGCAAATTTGTACCAGGCTGAAACTTCCTGGCAGATTAAAATTGTGTGTCGGAACCGGGACTCGAACCTGGGACCTTTGCCTTTCGCGGGCAAGCGCATCGTGAGTCGTGTCGGGATAGCACAGTCGGTAGTGCGCTTGCCCGCGAAAGGTAAAGGTCCCAGGTTCGAGTCCCGGTTCCGACACACAATTTTAATCTGCCAGGAAGTTTCATATCAGCGCACACTCCGCTGCAGAGTGAAAGATTCATTCTTGTATTAGGCTGATTCAACTTTAATTCCTTTTCCTCCCTCCATATTCACCTTCTATTTTTCCTTCTCTTTCTGCTACCAAATTCCAGTCAGCATCACAGTCAAGTAGTCCTCTCCCGTAACTTTCTGAATAATTTCTTTTATCTCACCATAAATATCTTCAGTCTCGTCATCATCGGCCGAGGTAGCTGGCATATAAACCTGTACTACTGTGGTGGATGATGGCTTCGTGTCTTCACTAGTTACGATAATAGGTTCACTATGTTGTTCATACTAGTTTACCCGCTTTCGTATTTTATTATTCGTTATCAGAACTACGCTTGCATTACCCCTCAACATTTTTTTTTTTTCATTTCTAACCCTTTTATTCTTCCGACCATAATTCCTGTTCACTTTCAAAATGTTCAAATGTTTGTAGAACTTATGGGGCTTAACTACGGGGTCATCAGTTCCTAAGCTTACAAACTACTTATGAACTAGCTAAGACTAAGGACGGCACAAATATTCATGCCCGAGAAAGGATTCGAACCCCCGACCGTAGTGGCCGTGCAGACCGTGACTGGAGCGCTTCAGTCTCCTCGGCCACCGTGGCTGGCCCTGTTCACTTTGCCGCCTAATTTCACCAATCCTCGCCTGATATAAATTCTACCTATACATTATCCTATTCAAATTTTCTAAGCTACCAATCCGACGAAGGGAACTAACATTCAACTCTCCGATTCTTAAAAATTATAGTTTTTTGTTTTATTTTATTTTATTTTATTTATTTATTTTACGAAACTTTCCTGAATAGTCGCCAGCCGAAGATCCTATTGATTGACTATTTTACACACAAAATATTTCCCCTAAGACGAAGCCAACCTCACGTGCCCATACGGTAGAGCTGCATGTCCTCAGAAAAAGTAATGCCCGGCCGAGTGGTCTGCGGCGCGCCAGTCAGTCTGCACGGCCACTACGGTCGGGGGTTCGAATCCCCCCTCTGGCATGGATGTTTGTGTCATCTTCAGTATAAGGTAGTTCATTAGTAGTTTGTAAGATTAGGGACTGATGACCCCGCAGTTAAGTCCCTTCAGCTTAACAAACATTTGATTTTTGAAAAAGTAATGTCTGTAGTTTCCCCTTGCTTTCAGCCGTTTGCAGTAAACGTAGGCTACGCCACGTTTCCTCACCTTACAAGGCCAGATCTGTCCAACATCCAGACCGATACCCCTGCAACTAATGAAACTGCTGTTGTATTACTAAAGCGTCTACACGGTTCTCCGGCTTTCTACAGATAACCCTTCCCTCTCGTTGTAATTACTTTAAGACGATCTGAATCGTTGGGGCACGCAAGCCATCGTACCTCGGCAATGTCTGTGATTTACCGAGGTGGAGAAATTAAGTACTGAATAGTAATTCCGTAACATTGATTCATTCCCTCTGTTGGATGATATATGTTTGTCTTAGTCTTTTCGTTCTCAGCTCGGCGATATACTTGTCACTGGTCGAAGTAGCCTTCGAATCGGAGGCAGTGAAGTGAGAACGTTTTACACGTAACTGTTGTACATGTAAGGCCCTTATTTCCTCAAAGAAACCTTAAGAGGTTAAAAATACGCCGCATATGTTGCCGAAGGTGTAAGCTCTGCCGAAATGTGGAATCGCATTAGATATCATTCCTGCCACGCGGAATGGGCACGTAATTTAAGGCCACGTGCTACAGACTGGGCGGCAGTTCCTGCGGGGGTTCGAGTCCTCACTCGGGCATGTGTGTGTGTGTGTGTGTGTGTGTGTGTGTGTGTGTGTTGTTCTTAGGGTAAATTGGTTTAAGTAGTTTGTAAGCCTAGGGACTAATGACCATAGCACTTTGATCCAATAGCTTCACGAACATTTTTTATCATTGTTCTTCTATGTCGACAATAAACAACTGCAAAGAGAATTCACTAATAGTACATTTGAAAAGCAACTTCTAATTTTACAAACTCACTCAAGTTCTATATATACATGTGGCGTCTGTTCCGAAAGAACAGACGTCACTTCCGATCCTGCAGATGTTATTATTTAATATTCACAGAATGTATGACATCAACTGCGATTGGGCAAAGCTGAAAATGTGTACCCAGCCGGGATTCGAACCCGGGTCTCCTGCTTTTAGGCACTTCTGATCCTGCAGATATTATTTAATATTCACAGTTGATGTCATACATTCTGTGAATATTAAATAATAACATCTGCAGAATCAGAAGTGACGTCTGTTCTTTCGGAACAGAAGCCACATGTATATATATAATATGCCGGTGACGGGCAATGATCCTATTGTTAGTGGGGAGGGGTGGGCAAGTTTGAAGCCCTTACTCTTACGGGAATTAGTTTCATAACTACGAGTTTGAGTACTGTGGGCAGGGCGAAGCTGGGAATTTGAATCTGACGGGAGGCGTGCTTAGGTAGTCTTTGCAGGTGCGGTGATCACTGTGTCCCCAGTGGTGTAGGGGTCAGCGCAACTGCCTAGAAAGCGGGTTCGAATCCCGGCTGGGTACACATTTTCAGCTTTGCCCAATCGCAGTTGATGTCATACATTCTGTGAATATTCACTCAAGTTCATCTCCATGAGAAGCGTAATTTTCCTAAATGAACCAGATACACATGATGACACCAAATGCTCTGTCCTTAACGGTCGCAAGGTCGTCCCCTGCCTTCCTTGTACAAAATATTAATTTATGTCGTAGATGACTGCGAATGATATATTCTTACGGCAAACAATAAATAAATAAATAAACTACTGTGTGGCGGAAATATGGGATTCGGAGTCGGCTCAGCGTCGTGCTGTTAAATAAAAACTGTGTAACAAGCTGCTGATGTGGCCGCAAGCCTATGTTTGCCACCGTAATCACCGCGATATGTTTCTTCTTAACATCTTTATATTGATTTCCCACATAGTTCACGTCTACGATTCTACCTCTTTCAGAGGCACGAAACGTTCATAAGCTTTTAAAAATTAGTGTGATGATGGAGAGAAGGGAAAAAAGTGTAACGTGCCATCGAGATGATGGAGTCGCAACACAAAACTTTATTGGAATATGATGGAAAATAGAAAACCTGTATCTGGACGAGTAGACAACCAACTGGAAGTGTCTTGCAAAAACAGTACCACGTCACAAATGTTAAGTATTACATAATGATGCAAATTGTGATGATGATAATGATGATCACCATCGTCATCAGCAGCTGCAACTACAACAACCATAACCACAATAACAACAACAACGACAACAACTCATCAGCACGACGGCTACCATTGTCATCAACAAACACCACGAACGTAGACGGTATCGTCTACTCCAAAAGGATCAAATGTTTGTAAAGCTATGGAACCAAACTGCAGTGGTCATCAGTCCCTAGACTTACAAACTACTTAAACTAATTTATGGTAAAGGCAACATACGCACACCCATGTCCTAAGGAGAACTCGAACCTCCGACGGGGAACAGCAGCACACCACTCAGCAATGCGCCTTAGAGGGCTCGGCCATTTCCGAGCAGTTCGTGGACTCCCTAAGACATCTGTAATCCTAATTGATTTGGTTCGATGTTATGTTCGTTTGAATTAGGAAGTGTGTGAAGCAGGGATCCGTGGAAATAAATAGGGGAGAGTTAGTAAACGTATACAGCGGGGAATAGAGTGCTTCGCATAAAGTCAGTGGTTTCCGGTCCATAAATGCAAGTGAATATTCTACAACGGCTTTGCAAAGCTAGCGGGAGTAAGTCAGAGTTACTTGAGAGAGATAATTTTGTGCTAGGGTTGACTTAGTGTTTCTATACAAAGTCTTCTAGGAAGCTTTTGGCGTTTTAAGCAAAGTAAGCAGAAAAATGAAGTTTTAATGTGCAGACAAAGGGCCTTATGATATTCTGTGAACTGTGGGCTACAAAATGCTTGCTTTGATTTGTTAGTTGTAGATCTACGCTCCGTTTTAGCGTGAAACCGAGTAAACTGAAAGAAATAAAAGAAGATGCAACCTGGGATAATCACACGCTCTTGAAAAATCTCTATGTAAAGGGTCTTGGAAGAAGCAAAAGTAAGGAAGGACAACATCAAACGTTCTCCTAAATCAGCAGCAGTAAAGGAAACTTAAAAGGTAAACGACCAGAGCAATAAGAAAAAGGGACTCTTTCATGACAACAGCAGTTAGTTAATGAAACGCGGGGGAATCTATAAACACGACGATGACACTCATAAGCTAGTAACCAGTTCGTCTCAAGCAATTAACAGAACTGACGTCTTTCTTATCTATGGAGAATTTAGTCGTTGAAAAATGTTCAGACGTTTGTAAACCTAAGAGACCAAACGACTGTGCTCATCGGTCTCTAGACGTACACACTACTTACACTAACTTTTGCGAATGACAAAAGATACATACATACACGTACAAACATACAAATACCCGACGGAGGACTCGAACGTCCGACGTGAACGGCAGCGCATTCTGTCACATGACGTATCAGAAAGCGCGCCCAGTCCCGTACTGTAATTTGGTGATGATTGAGAACTGTGTTCTCGCTGGCTTCCAACAGCCACTACCACAGAACATATTAGCCATTACATTTTAATTTTGTTTATATTTATATACAACCATCTAATATTTAAAAATTGCCGGCCGCGGTGGCCGAGAGAACTGAGGCACGCCAGTCACGGTCTGCACGGCCACTTCGGTCGGGGGTTCGAATCCCCCGTCGGGCATGGATATTTGTGCCGTCCTTAGTGTTAGCTAATCCGTAAGTAGTATGTAAGTTTAGGGACTGATGACCCCGTAGTTAAGTCCCATAAGCTATACAAACATTTGAAACAAACATTTAAAAATTAATGTTTGTTTGTCTTTTTGTTCGTATTTTATGCGCGGCCATACCGTACATAAGATTGCGATAAAACTTTTCGAACTCATTGCTTGCGCTCCCGTGAAGGGTGTTCCACAATTAGTAAATTCGTTTCTTACGCCTTCGTACTGAAATGAGTGAACGGATATGAATGATATTTGGAACAGGGGTAGCTTGTAGCCTGGTAATACATGGGCTATCTTTCGTAAGCCACCATATTGTGCGTGGCGGAGGGTACCTTACAATGGGTTAATATGTTTGCTACTCCTTGATGCTGAAAGAGATGGACAGATTTGAATGAAATCTGGAATGCAGGTAGCTTATACCCCGAATTAATACATGGTCTACTTTCGTAAACCTCCGTAGGTACATGGCGGGGGTAACTTACACTGGATTAACACGTTTGTTACTCTTCACGCTGAAACGGCTGGACGGAATTGAATAAAATATGGACTGAAGAGAGCTTATACCCAGAATCAATACATGGGCTACCTTTCGTAAGCCTCCGTAGGTGCATGGCGAAGGGTACACACACACACACACACACACACACACACACACACACACATATATATATATATATATATATATATATATATATATATATATGCCGGCCGCGGTGGCCGAGGGGACTGAGGCGCTTCAGTCACGGTCTGCACGGCCACTACGGTCGGGGGTTCGAATCCCCCCTCGGGAATGGATATTTGTGCCGTCCTTAGTTGTAGGTAGTTCATAAGGAGTTTGTAAGTTTAGGGACTGATGACCCCGTAGTTAAGTCCGTTAAGCTTAACAAACATTTGAACATATATATATATGCAGGGTTTCCCACTCAACTGTTTCACCCAAGATGTCAAGATGTCTCTGAAACTACAAGAGATATTGAAAAACCACTTTCACGGTCGTGAATGTACGGCAGGGGCTGATGAAAGTAGATACTATGAGACACGCTAAAACGTGAAGAAATATTATTTTCATCACAAACGTATGTTTTTTTAAATGTATACCCCATATTATTTCTTAAACAATCGATGGGATGAAAAATCACAAAAAGAATGGCGTGGATTGCATCGCGATGCGTCAATTACATCCGGAGAAACTGCGAAGCGAAGTTGACGTTTGGAACACATGAGGGACGGTGCTAGCGCGTGTCCGCATCGCTATGCAACCGACGCCATTCTTTTTGTTATTTTTCATACTATCGATTGCTTAAGAAATAATATGGGGTCTCCATTAAATAAAAGGGGGAGAAAAACGTAAGTTTTTTGTTGAAAATAATATTTCTTCACGTTTTAGTGTCTCATAGTACCTACTTTCATAAGCCCCTGCCGTACGTTCATGACCGTAAAAGTTGTTTTTTAATATCACTTGTAGTTTCGGAGATATCTGGGGTGAAACAGTTGAGTGGGACACCCTGTATATTAGTTTGTATTTTTTGCGCCGCCGTACCGTTCATCTGACTGCGATGAAGCTTTGCACACTTGATCTTCAGAACAAGAGGAAAGGCACCGTCTACTTGAAAATTTCTATTGTGCGTGGTGGAGAGTACTTTAGCTACTAAATTCGACAGAATCTACGGTTTTATTCCAATCTTGATGAAATTTTGCACACTTAACCTCAAGAGCAAGAGGAACGTTGCCGTCTAACTAAGATTTCATACGCTGCATGGCGAAAGGTACCTTGTAACGGACACCACTTTACTTATTGTGAAATTTAACAGAGTAACATAATCTTTCATAGATGGGGGAGGCAATGGAATGAGTAGCTGGAGATGAACAGAGAGAGAGAGGCATATAGAAGATGTTCACAGAGAGAAAGACTGGAATAAAAAAGTACCCCAGCGACGGCGGGTTTCACCTAGTAGTCAATAACAAAGCGACAAACTGCTGCTACCACAATGATCAGTTCCTTTGCCTAACTTGTTCACCCCCACAAAATGTAATGTAAAAATAGTATAAAAATAGCAAAACTATAATGTAATTTAATTAGGTACACAATATTCAAATGAAACGCAAAATGTAAACTGTAATCTCTGATAGTCAAAAAAGGTACAAGTGTTCATTTTCATACCTCTAAACATAGGTCAAGACCCCCAAAAAATATACCATTGATTATAAAACAATAATATTACGTGTTTTAGGTAGCCTAAATATTATGTATTTTTTTCCCTTTCGTAAACAAAAGATGAGTAGCGATAAGAGGCAAGTTTATTGAATTCATTATACAACGTGAGAAGAAACTGAAAACTTCACAACTAATGTCGTAACCAAAGATCATGTGTTTATGTACACGTTTGAGTATACTGTTTGGTAATCTAAGATCTAGCCTTTCTTGTCAAAGATTGTCAGTTGTTTCTTGATGATGCCGTAATAAGCCGAACACTAATTTGAAGTAAAAGAAACTTCCTGGCAGATCAAAATTGTGTGCCGGAACCGGGATTCGAACCTGGAAGTTTTGCCTTTCGCGGGCTAGCGCTCTACAGTCTTTCTTTACTTCTTTTTTCTTTTTCCTTTTTTAAATTTAATTTTTTTTTCTTTCTCTCTATGGATAGTTCTGTTCCTTGCGAGCGCTGATCTTTTTTGTTCGATGATTGCTTAGATCAGCTTCTTTATTACGAAGGGCGTTGAGCCCTCTGACCGGGCGCGCTGAGCCACGGCGCCCGACTATGCGAAGAACAAAAGACGCACACACACACACACACACACACACACACACACACACACACACATATATATATATATATATATATATATATATATATATATATATATATATATCGCTGTCTGAGCTAGCCCGACACGCTTCACGGTCCGTCTTCACAACTTCACTTCTGCCAGTACCTCGCCTCCTACTTTCCAAACTTCACAGAAGTTGAAACTTCCTGGCATATTAAAATTGTGTGCCGGAACCGAGACTCGAACCTGGGACCTTTGCCTTTCGCGGGCAAGCGCACTACCGACTGTGCTATCCCGACACGACTCACGATGCCGTCTCACAACTTTACTTCCACCAGTACCTCGCCTCCTACTTTCAAAACTTCACAGAAGTTCTCCTGCGAAACTTGCAAGAGGTTTGGAAAGTAGGAGGCGAGGTACTGGCGGAAGTAAAGTTGTGAGGCGGCATTGTGAGTCGAGTCGGGATAGCACAGTCGGTAGTGCGCTTGCCCGCGAAAGGCAAAGGTCCCAGGTTCGAGTCCCGGTTCCGCCATACAATTTTAATCTGCCAGGAAGTTTCATATCAGCGCACACTCTACTGCAGAGTGAAAGTTTCATTCTTCACAGAAGTTCTCCTGCGAACCTTGCATGAATAGCACTCCCGGAAGAAAGGATATGGTGGAGAAATAGCTTAGCTACAGCCTAAGTCTGGAAAGTAGGAGAAGAAGTACTGGCCGAATTAAGTTGTGAGGACGGACAGTCTAGCTTGCTGGGAATGTTCAGACGGCACAGCGCTTGCCCCCGAAAGTCAAAGGTTCGAATCCCGGTTACGACATACAATTCCGACCTGCCAGGAACTTTCATATCAGCACACACTCCGCTAATGTTTCATTCTAGTTCGAAGTAAATAAAACAATCACTAGAACAAAAACAGTTTATTTGTTTTTAACCCAAGATAAGGTAAGAAAATCCGGGTAGTCACGAGAACGTCTTAGGGTGTGTTGACGGTAATGTCTGCTGAAATGACATGACCCAGGCCCTCGGATGACTGCGGACAGGACGGAACGTACGTGCCGACTTGGAGCACAGGAGGCAGATGGCGATGGCGACCGCGATAGGGTGAATGCTACAAAGCTGGGTGATTCTTGAGGGCGAGAAGGCGGAAAAAAGCGGGCCCGCTGGGGAGCCGAGCCAATATTCTAAAGTGCTGCGTTGCGGCGACCTCCGAGGGAGCGCCTTTTGTGAAGCGCATCATCTGCTTTCATCGGACAGTTTCCATCCTAAGAACAGACTGCCTACTCCAACTTGGGACCCGCCGGCGCTTAGTCTTAATCAACATATCCCAACAATACCTCCATAACGCAAGCTCATCTGAACATCGAGTTCGGTGAATTCAGAACCTACGTGTATTTTCAGTGGTAAAATAATTATTATTGAAATACAGTGTCATACGACTGCACGAGATTTGGTTTACCTTCTAAGCAAGCTGAAAAAGAAAAAAACATGCCCTTGTATCTGACGACCAAATTACATTTACAAAACGTTATTTTAGCAGTATCAGTTAATACAGGATTCAAAGTAAGCAGACAGAAGTTCACGTTATACCAATATAGATAGTTACTTTTGCGCCACGTAGTGAAACTTTGTGAAGGATACAGTCATTGAGTACCAGTTACATGGAAATTATATTGTCAAAAATTTAGAGAATTTGTTAATAGAAACCTAGTAGTTGTGTTCTATTGAAAGTAGTGCCTCTTAAATAACAGAAAAATATCACACAACCTTAAACAGTGAAAACTAAAGCGCAGTGTCTTAACATTAACTAGCTGGAAACCTGACTTTGCCAAGGTATTTATTTATCCAACCCATTTGTTTCTTCTGTTCGTCTCATTCTCTCCCATCTTTCTGTTCATCTACCCTCCCATCTCTCTGCCATCTCGTCTCCTAAATCTATCATCTACTGCCTCCGTCTTCTAAAATTGCATATATGTACCAACTATCGTGCTGAACTGTAATAATGTGCCTACTTTCATAGTGACTGGTCAGGCGACGTTGAAATAACGTTCCGTCTTTCATCACCGTACGAAATTTGAAGTAGGCAGTGCCCTTCCTCTTATTTTGAAGGTTAAATGTGCAGAATGTCACGCACCATACGAAAGTTTATGTAGACTGTGGTGACCTGTCTCTTGTTTTGAGCATCAAGTGTGGAAAATTTTTATAAAAACTGAAGCGCATTGAGGCGCTATGCTACGAAGCGCGAGGCCGTTCCCTGTCGGGGGTTCCAATCCCCCCTCTGGCAAGGATGTTTGTGCCGTCTTTAGTATAAGCTACTTCATAAGTAGTTTGTAAGTTTAGGGACTGATGACCACGCAGTTAAGTCCCATGAGCTTTATAAACATTTGAACATTTTTGAAACAAAACTGTAGATTTATATGTATTACAAACAAGCCTTTTGCGCGAGTGCATCTCAATGACGTCATACTTCCTGAACTGTAAGTCGTACGATGAAATATTTTCTTTAATACTTTCATTGCAAAAAATCGATCCATTTGAAAATAATGTTGCGAATGCGTTTAGTAACAAAGAAGTAATAAATTTAAACATCATTCACACTGCTGCAGTTCTTCACGCATCCCAGTGTTCATGACGTCGTCTCCTTGTACTGTGTGTGGAATATTGATATAATTAGGGCTAAAGCCTTCGCGAATTCCATGAAATATGTCAACAAAGTTTCGTATCAATCGGGTGAACGGTACGGTAGCGCGAAAAAATTCGAACAAACATACAATCAAACATTCATTTTTATATATTATACAACCAACCTTCTAAACCTGGGAGAGAAGCAATTTGTCCCTTCGGTTCACTGGGAAACAGACAACTGTGGAATTTGTATCCTTTATTCTGTTTAATTGTTTATCTATACATATATCAGCTGTTAAAAAGTCATAATCAGTGCATTGCGTACATTAATGTATGTACATGCAGTTCGGGATATTGATTTTCCAACCTGATATTATCCCCTACTTGGTATATAATATGTATGTACCAGTTTAAATCTATATAGATCTCCAAATAACAGAATTTTAGCGACAACTTTTGCCATTCATTGAAATTTCATAATAAACACTCGCTGGGCATAACGGGTTCTCATCGAGTCCAATCGAATCAATATATTAGAGGTTTCTAACTGTCACTAATTGCAACATAGATATACACCGCAGATCAATTAAACAAGGTTGAATTCATATACAGTGAACTGCTCTGAAGTATTAATAAACGGGACAATCGCATGATGAGCTGTGCGATCAAAATTTCTGGTAGCATATTTAGTCACAATACGGATTTTCCTAAACCGTTAAAATGCAGCACTGACCCATTCCCTCTGATTACCATGTGAATAAGTTGTCTCCTGTTTCTACCTAGCTTCACATTTAACAATACGTAAATCGACCTACTTATTTCACCATCTGTCTTCTTCTTATGTCTGTCAACACAATAAACAGTACTACAATACGCCAATACGCATAGCAAAGCTATACTCCACAGATACAAAACGAGCTGCCCTTCAGCGAACTTTCTCTGTATCCTCCGTCAGTCCCACTTGGAGGGGATCCCATAATGCGCAATAAAACACCATCTAGTGCGCACAAGTTTAGGGTAGGCAGTTTCTTTAGTGGAAGTGGTGTATCTCATTAAAGATAAATCTGAAGCATTGAATTAAAATATATGATACGTCCGGAAATCGAACCCGGACCTCCATGCTTAAAAAGTAGAAGTCTTACCGCTTTTTTTATTTTTTTTTTTTTCTTTTTTTTTCTTTTTTTTTACGCACTTCATTTTATTTCTATATATATATCAATGAAAGAGAAAAGAAAAGAAAGGAAAAGAAAAATATCTCCTTCTTTTGTGAGGATTTTCACTGGAAGTTAAATATCTCTACATGAAGTACAGCATTAATAGCGTCGGACAGTGAACATAAATAAGACCGCCCTCCCGGCGGAACAAACATAAATGGTGACTGCACACCGACCATATGCGGATAGATATTAGCTGAATTTCTGTTCCTCACGCGAGTTCCGGGCACGTCTTCTCGAATAAATTGTTTTCATCCGTTACATAGGTTCATTCTTCCGAGGGATCATTCATACTAAATTATCGTCTCATACCCGGCACACCCAAGCTGTGGGGAGGATCCAGGAAAACACTACCCAGAAAATTGGCATAGTATTGTCGGTGTCTTGAATTATGTAGTAGAGACGTGAAGCGATCTTGGAGGAACGTCCAAAAATCAAGCACACTCTTTTCTCGATCGTGAAACAAATAATATATAGATAGGCCTTTGATCCAGTTCACTGCATTAGTCTTTGTGCGTGGAAAAAAGCTCTCGTCCGGAAATAGAAGTGACTGCGGTTCAATAGTGTGTGGAGCTGTACGACAAAGAAAGGCAAGTATTTTCTTTATGAACAGCCACACCTCAGCAGCAGGTCCACACATCAGCCGATGTTCATCAGTGTCTAACACGTGACACTGAGGGCAGTGTGGAGAGTCCGTCATCTTAATTGCATGCAGCCGATGTCGCATCATGTATTTTCCATTGACAACCAGATACCAGGTAGCACGAGCATCTGTATCGAGGAGGCCATGATGCACAGAACGCCAGACCACGGGCCATCTGATTGTTGGATGTCGCCTCTCCACGAAATTCCGGGTGTGGCCTTTCATCATTATGCGGTACACATCACGTGTCGTTGGAGTCCGTGTATGGGGCAAGTCTTCATGGACGTAACTATATTCTATAAAAAATGTCGTAATATGTGAGAGATGGGTAGAGATATGCGCTACTGCTATGGGCGGCATTAGAGATATAGGAGCAAGTTCGTCGATCAGAATCCCAGATATTCCGGTCTGGCGATGTTTCCACAGCTTAATCATTGTACTGACATAAAGGGAAGACGCTCTGACATGTACATTGACAAGCCCAAGACCTCCGTCTCGAGGGGGGAGAGTTAATGTTTCATAACGGACTTTGAAGATAAGGCCGGCGCTCACGAAGTATCCAAACACAGCCAGCAGTCTTGTTGCCATCGTCTTCGGCATCGGTAGAATCTGGGCCAGGTGCGGTATTCGAGACGCCAGATGGATGTTCACGAAAGCAACTCGTTGTATTAAGTCTAACGACCGTAGTAGATTGCTTCGGACGTTAGCTCGTAGTACCTGAAGAAGGCGTTTGTAGTTGACTGCCGAGGTTCGTCGAATGTCGCGCGTGAAGGTTATCCCTAAACACTTGAGCTTGTCCACTGATTGTAGCGGGGCCACGCTTCCTTCAGGAAGACCCCTGCCAATGTTCATAGCGGCAGACTTGGTCAGATTCATACGGCTGCCCGCAGTAGTTCCGTACTTGGTAATCCATTCTAGTGCTATCCGCACTTCGTCCCCTGATTGAGCCAAGAACAGAAGGTCATCAGCATATGCGCGACAGATAAAGGACCGGTCCCTCATCTTCATTCCAGACAGTCGACATCGCAGTCCATGTAACAATGGCTCAAGCGCAATGGCAAAAAGAATCATCGATAGCGGACAGCCTTGTCGTACAGATCGCGAAATGGTAACAGTGCCTGCCACACGTCCATTGATCAGTACACGTGAGGTGGCGCATCGGAGAAGCCGCAGGACGGTGTGTATAAAGGCGGGAGGAAACGCCATTCTTCGCAGCACTGCTTCAAGAAAGTCATGACTCACCCTATCAAAAGCATGGTCCAGGTCTACGGACACTAAGACACCACGAATGCGGCAAGTCTCGGCCAAGGCTATGATGTCACGATAATCACTTAGTGCTGTCTGGATGTTACTTCTGCCACCAAGACATGTTTGATCCGTAGATACGACTTGATGCAAGACACGCCGGAATCTGGAAGCGAGGATCCTGGTAAAAATCTTGAAGTCGCAGTTCAGCATGGTTAACGGCCGAAAATGTTCCACTTTTTGTCCCCTGGACTTCTTCGGGACTGGAATGATCAGGCCTTCGACAAAAGCAGGTGGGAGTGGGACGTCAGGTATCGTCAGTTCTTTATACATTTCTATCCAGCGAGGAGCCATGATGTCTTGAAAGGCGCGGTAGAACTCCAGCGGGAGGCCATCTGGGCCTGGGGATTTGTTTGTTGCTCCCCTGCGTAGAGCGTCAGCGAGATCATCAGCAGTAATCGTATCTGTAAGGGTCTGCACAGACTCCCCATCAAGAGTACCAGGCATGGAGTCGAGCACTTCTTCCATTGCTATAGCATCCTGATCTTCTTCTGCATACAACTGTCGATAGTGGTCCACGAAAGCAGTGGCGATGTCATTCTGAGATGTCAGTCGACGACCATCTGGGGTATCAATAGCGTGCACCAGCGCTCTTCTACACCGTTGCTTCTCTCGAATAACGTGATGTATGGAAGGAGGTTCTCCAGCGACTCGATCTTGACATCTCGCACGTATCACTGTTCCCTCAAGACGGCGGCGCATAAGTAAAGTAATCTTCGCCTTAATCCGCTGAATTGCAATCTGTCGTTCAGGAGACGGTGCTTGGCTAGCAAGCTCACGGAGTGCCGTAAAGTAAAATTCCATGGTTCGTCGATGCCAACTCATTTTGTCACGTCCATACTGTACCAACGTGCGACGCAAAGCTGGCTTAGCACACTCGAGCCACCATCGAATCGTTGAAGGATATGCCGTAAGACGTCTCTGGCAGTTGTTCCACGTCGCTTCTATATGCTGTCTGCACTCGGGATCCTTAAGATGTGCAACGTTTAACTTCCAAGTACCTCGACTTCGCCACACGCCCTGCCGTCGAAGAGAAACTGTACAAATATAGGCGATGTGGTCCGAGAAGGCGGTAGGCCACAGCTCGGCATCAAGTGTTGCCGTTGTGAGTCCGCGGGAGACATAGACTCGGTCCAGACGGCTCGCAGAATGGCTGGTGAAAAAAGTGTATCCAGGTCGATCACCATGCTTATGCTCCCATGTGTCTATCAGGTCCAGTTCTTGAATAAGTAATTTAAGTTTTTGGCACGTGGTAAAATGAGGAATTTGGTCCTTTATGGCGAGCACACAGTTGAAGTCTCCTCCAAGAATAATGTGATCGTATTGACCTGCAAACAGTGGAGCTATCTCTTCTGAGTAGAAGTGCGAGCGTTCCCTTCGTTTGTCCGAGCCGGAGGGAGCATAAACGTTGATGATCCGGACACCATGGAATGTCACAGCAAGGCCCCTGCCCGATGGTAAATAAGTGACGTCTTCAACGACAATACCTTCTCTCAAAAGTACGGCCGTCCCACTACCGTTGGAAGAAGATGGCGTTTGATATGTATCATAACCAGAAATATCTGGAAATGACTCGAGGCGAACTTCTTGTAGAAGGGCAATATCTAGATCTGACGCCCGCATCATGTCACGGAATAACTGAAACTTTATCTGCGTTTGGATTGTATTAATGTTGATAGATCCAATTCTGTAAGCCTGCCCTTGTGCCATATTTACAGGGATGCTCATTGTAACACGAAGATCAGGTAGCACATTCTCCCCCAAACCCTCATCGATTAGCATACATTTAGTTTAGTAGCAACATCTGTTGCTACGTCACCTGTGGATGAATTATCTTCAATATCTTCGTGCCATGCTGCGTTGCTTGGACGCTGCTCGTCAGTTGAAGCCCCTGGTGAGTCAACATGCATTGATGTGTCGTCAGTGTACGACTGACGAATGGCTGACTGCTGGTCATCATCTGTAGTAGGAGTTATAGACATACGCCGTGTTGATTCCGCTTCCGACTGGAGTGAGGCAGGAAGTTCCACTTTAGGGTCTTCTGATGGTAGAAGGTCTTGGGATTCATCATTAGATTGTGATCGGCTGATATCAGACGGAGCAAGCCGACGTTTCTTCCTTCTCTGTGGTGACCGTTGTTTTCGCACGTGTACGTCAGTATCAGACGAAGTCTGGGTATTCTGACTGTCTGGCACGAAGGCGGCGGTAGGCACGACCATAGAGGCGGCATCTGTTCCCTCCTTCGGAGACACTTCGTTATCCTTCCTCACGTGACGTTCAGGAGCAGGCACAGGTGTAGCCTCCATCCTGTCCTCGTTGCCCTGAAGGTCTACCGTGTTTGGCACGGTGTCATCGAGTGGTGTCGGCACAGGCTGCTGGCTGGGTTCATTTTGAAGAACCTGTACGTATGTCAATGGAAGCGTCGTCGGTGCCGATGGGATCTGTTCATCACCAGGTGGTAACTGCGTTATTCTGCGCTGCATACAGCTGGAACGAACGTGACCTTCTTGGCCACAACCGGAGCACGTCTTCGGCTGGCCATCATAAATTATGATGGCACGGCACCCTCCAATATATAGATAAGATGGCACGTGTTTGGTCAATTCAATGCGTACCTGCCGCACCCCATTGAATACCGGATATGTTGTAAATTGAGCCCATTTCTCGGCCATGTGGCTAATAACGTTCCCATAAGGGCGCAGCGCAGAAACAACCACGTCTGAAGGTACTTCAAACGGAAGTTCAAACACTCTAATTGTTCGTAGTCCAAGACCTGCTTGTTCGATAGTCACTTCACCGATATTTCCATCTGAGTGACGGAATTTGAGTCCATTTCTTGATCTGTGTAGAATCTTCTCACAGACGGCGTCGCTGGTAAGCTTCACATACACTACACTGCTCACTATAGAGAAGTGGATGCCGATAAGATCGTTACAGTCAATCTTCACTTCGTCTCTAAGAAATTGTTCGACTTCAAGTGCCTTCGGTCGTGCATATTCATTCGAAAAACTGATTTTCAATGTTGATTTTCGCCAGGAGTGGGCCATTCTTGTTCTAAGTAAATTACGCAAGCGAAGGCGACTGTGCCACGTAAACACACGCGAGCAGCAGACCCGGCGGCGGGACATAAACAGTCCGTCCGCACCGCTGCACTGCCTGACGCAGACTGTCCGCTAGACCATCACATCACTAGCGATTAAGGCGCCTCGGAATAGTCTAAGCACGATTTCTTGCACATCACAAACTATTCCGAGGCTCCTTAGTCGCTGGTGATGCGGTGGTCTAGCGGTAAGACGTCTGCCTCGTAAGCATGGGGGTCCGGGTTCGATTGCCTGTCACATCACAAATTTTAATTCAATGCTTCGGATTTATCTTTAATGTCTTTGACATATTCGAGACGAAAATCCGTCTCGGGGATTATATGTTTCTGTTTATACCTTCTAAGTGTTCTGTCAATGAAACGTAGCCTTTGGTTCGCCTACCCTACGATACTATCTATGTGTTCTTTCCAATTAAAGTTCTTCATAATTGTAATTCCTAGGTATTTAGTTGAATTTACGGCCTTTACAATTGACAGATTTACCGTGTAAATGAAGTTTGATGGATTTCTTTTAGTAGTCATATGGTTGACTTCACAATTTTGATTATTTAGGGCCAAATGCGATTTTTCGCACCATGCAGATATCTTATCTAAATCGTATGGCAGTTATGTTAAACTGTGGGCACTCCTTCGGCAGAGCCGGAAGAGGGGAAACGTTTTTAGTAACACGCACATTTGCGCTGCTGGCAGGATGGCACAGGCTGGCAGCTGGATTCTGACGGAAACGCACGAATTGGACCAACGCAAGACAATATAGGTAGTTCCTTGCGCTTGAGCAGAGCCTCCCTAAGGCAACATCCATGCCTCACAGTTGTTTTTTGCGCACTGAAAATTTAATAAAAAGACGTCATATTTGGTAAAGTTTCTCGTGACAAAAAGTCAGCTGATGACACTTCAGCAGTAAAAGCCTACAGAAGATCTTAAAATGAATAATAACATTATTAGTCACAAACTGTGAGAAATATGGTTAAATAACGTTGTGGAGAAAAAGGAAGAGGGTTTGCGTCCGGGTACATGATGTATTTCTTTTCCCCATCTTCACGTATACAAGATTCTGCAACCAGTAGTGGCTTTTGTGTTGCCACAAGTGTTTTATCAAAAAATTTCGCACTTTAGAGAGTCAGTTACCTTTTTTTTTTCATTGACACAAATATTCAGTTGTTTGAAAAGACGTGAGGAGAGAAGCGTTTGCGCATGCATAAGGTGAGCTGTTGGTGCTGGTTATTTCAAAATGTTGAAATGTTTCTAAATCTGTGGGACTTAACTAATGAGTTTATCATACCATAGACTTACAAACTACTTAATTTAAGGTAAGGACAACACACACTATATATATATATATATATATATATATATATATATATATATATATATATATATATATATATATAGGGTGTCCCAGCTTTGTTGTCCACCCAAAATATCTCTGGAACAATAACAGCTATTGGAAAACGACTTTCACCGGTATCAATGGACGGCTGGGGCCCATGAATGTACATATTTGGAAACATTCTAAAATGAAAGCAAATGTGGTTTTTTAACACAAACTTATGTTTTTTTTAAATGGACACCCTATATTTTTTCTTCAGCAATTCATATCATGAAAAATCACATAAACAATGACGTTGATTGCATCGCAATATTCCAATTACATCCCGAGATATTGCGACGCGAAGTTGACGCTTGAAATACGCGAAACGCGCTGCTAGCGCACGTCCTGAGACTCAAGCGAGAACCCCATGCTGCTCAGGACATGCGCTAGCCGCGCATTTCGCTCATTTCAAGCGTCAACTTCGCGTCGCAATAAATCAAAAACAACTGCGTACCTTAATTAGAACCGAACATATCGTAGAACAAACCGATTAAAATATTCAATGCAAGGACAGAAGGATATCGCGTTCGAATAAAACTAAAGGATGGAGAGACTTAAGTTAATCATGATGCTTGATGGCAAATATGCGAATGAATACCTTTCGTTTAAAGCAAAAATGAAGGAAATCAGTCGGATAGAACGGCCTGACCGACTGACTTTAGTTTACGGCAAGGACATCCCCATAAGAAATATACAGAAGGATATCGCGTGCCGGCCGCGGTGTCCGAGGGAACTGAAAACAAAACTACTTCTGATGTACAACGAATTAATGGACCCCAATACCGTCGTTCCACCGGAATTTTGTCAAGGAATTGTTGTACTATTGCCAAAAAAACCGTGCAGCAATACGCTTACGGCCTTAAGACCTCTTACTTTACTTAATGGGGACTACAAAATTTTTGCCGGAGTCCTCAGCCGTCGGCTCAAATCGATCATGCACACGATAACGGGTCCCTAGCAAACAAGTGTCGGTTGCGACAGATCAATTTACCAAACTATCTCAGATTATCGAGATATCATAGCAATAGCCGAGACCTGTAGATTAAAATGTGCCATCTTAACGCTGGACTTTGAAAAGGCCTTTGATAGAGTGAGCCATTATTTCCTCTTCCATATTATGTAGGAAATGGGCTTTCCGCGCCGATTCGTGGGTATCATACAAAATTTGTTCCACAATAGCACTTCTAGAATATTAATTAATGGTCCACTCACTCAAGCTATTAAAGTTTCGAGCTCAGTAAGACAGGGATGTCCGATGTCAGCGGCTTTATTTGCCATCGCTATGGAACCACTGCTCGTCAAGCTCACGCACCAGCTGCAAGGCTTGGTAATGAACGGGCAGAAGATCGTGTGTCATGCATATGCGGATGACGTGGGATTTCTCGTAGCGAACGAACAAGATATAGAGTCCTCGCTCCACATTATCGAGAAATACGAGGCTGCATCTGGAGCCAAACTTAATTGGCAAAAATCCGGTGTCCTGCATATTGGTTGCGGAATAAACATGCAACACCACGTGCGTTTGAAGGAAGTGACCAGCATGAAATGTTTAGGGATACAATTTAGAAAAAAGATACAGAACACTATTGCAGTCAATTATAGGGACCTACTCAATAAACTTCGAGCATGTATCCATCTCCACAGCCTGAGGCAACTGAATATTATACAAAAAGTTGCACTGGTGAACACCTACATCCTATCTAAAATAAATTATGTCGCAAAAGTGTTGCCCATTCCCTGCGGCATCGAAAAAAAGTTTGTTGTCTGCAGTTGGTTATTTCGTGAGCAGAGGCAGCATTTTCAAAGTCACATATGAAACTTTAACCCTTCCAATAAAAAACGGTGGGCTGAATCTCACGAACGTGCATACAAAGGCACAAGCACTGTATACCAGTAGTACTTATAAGCTGTGGAAAACGTCACCGCACAGTTTAATTTCCCACCTACTCATTGAAATAGCACCCCCAGATTTAAATCCACCGATTGACGTTCATCATATTCCACATGCACTACACCATATACGGAACTTTTTATTGGAGTTCAGTTACGTCCGGAAAAGGATACCAGAAAAAGAAATAATGGTGGCAAAGCAAATCTACAATTCGTTAATTGCCACAAAACCTGAAAATAACATAGAAAAAAAGTACAAGAATAACAATTGGTGCGTGATTTGGGAAAATGTCAACTCACGAAATTTGCTGTTTGCCGTGCGATCTGCTTGGTACACCGCTGTGAATAGGAAAATAGCGACCAATTCGAAGTTATACTCCATTAATTTAGACGACTCATCTCTTTGTAACACTTGCACGGTGGAAGACAGTGAAGAACACAGATTTGTATGCTTAAGAGTGAGAGATGTTTGGAACATAGTTAGGCAGCTGTTGGCAAGTATAACGAGAACGTCTGCCACGGCGATAACACCAGCAGATTTCCTTACACCCGACACTGTGCCCTACCCACAGACAAAGAGAAATTCTGTAAACTGGATAAAAGCACACACAGTTTTTTTTATATTTTTAACTGTGAAAATCCAAGTAAAGAAGACTTCGCCATGTATCTACACACACAACACAATAAACTACGGGAAACCGCAAGCTATACCAAGAACTACGCAAAATTTTTAAACAACACTATCAACGAACGCTTACTGTACTAAGTTATAATAAATAATTCTGATTGGAAGAATGGATGTTTTAGACATTTTTCGAATTGATTGCGTCTCGAGAGAACTACCAGTATATATGGATACACATCTAAAACTCATTACTCATGAGGGAAAATCATGAAAGACTACTTTTTTTCTTAATTTATTATAGCCATGAAGCTTATGGCTCGTGGGAAGTTCTGCGGAGGTAAGAGAAGACGACTTGGTTGTACGACTGGTAACAAACGAAATGAAAGAACAGAACGGATCAAGATTGATAGGAAAACGGAAGCTTACCACTACACTTTCGAGAAGACGATCTCCGTCAGGGCAACCGCTGAACCGAAGTGAAATGGAACTCACGGCAAGTTGCTTTTTTTTTTATTTCACATTCTCAGTATGTTTTTATTTTGAAGACAGAAAACGTCGATTACAATACTTTTTTATTTTCTTTCTACAAGCGGCAATCGCAAAGGAAACTACTATTCACCACATCAACATGTAAAAGAAGAAGATAGTTTAATTTTCGCAGAAGGCCGAGAGAAGCCGACGCCAATGAAGGCGATTTTGGTGAGCGGAAGGACGGGTTGAAGGGGAGGGAGGAGACCCGAAAAAAAAGGTACTGAGACGCTTCAGTCACGGTCTGCACGGCCACTACGGTCGGGGGTTCGAATCCCCCCTCGGGCATGGATATTTGTGCCGTCCTAGTTCGTAAGTAGTTCATAAGTCGTTTGTAAGTTTAGGGACTGATAGCCCCGTAGTTCAGACCCATAGGCTTTACAAACATTTGAACATTTTTTTTTTTTTTTGATATCGCGTTTGAGTATAGAAAAAGGAAGGCGAGAGTTATGTAAATTATGATACTTGATGGCAAACCTGTGGATGAATACCTTTCGTTTAAAACAAAAATGATGGAAATAGGCCGGGTAGTTTGGTCTGGCCGACTGACTTTAGTTTTCGTAGATTCTTTTGCTGGTAATTGATTACTACCACGCAGTATATTTCATCTAGACACCTGCCACATAACTACAGGTGACACAATGAAGTTTGTCATCGGCTTCCTACATCCCGCGATTTAGTAGGACATCATATGGGTTTCGCGTTTGCCTCATTATCGTAATTGGAAGACCGATATACTGCTAGCTTACAGCACCCTCGCTAGAGGTAATGTGAAACTCAGATGTCCCAGTTAATTACGTGTTGTGTCCTAATTATCTTCAAGAGCTTTGTAATTATGGAACCCCAAATTGAATTATCGGTAGTCGAAATTGTTGTTTTGTCGCATTTCATTGCATTCTGGGCGAATACTGGTATAGTGTTCAGCACTGGCAAACGATACAGTTTGCAAAATGACAGTACATTGTTGCTTTCATAATTAGCTTTCCTGTGCAGTGCCCGTGGTCCGAACTGTTCAGTGAAGTGATAAAAATAGTGACTGGAAGAAGAGTTCTCGAATTAAAATTTCTACTTTGACCGAGATTCGAACCCAGGCACTTTTTCATAATAAGAACACACTTTAATGACTCAGCTATCGCAGCCAATGGAGACTGAGCCTGCAGCGACTGTCTTTGAGAACGTCTCGCTTCAAAACACAAACTTTAATTCCAATTCAGTAGGATGGCCAGGTTTCGGAACCAAGTCACAGCATAAATTTTAATTCAAAGCCTCTTCTTCAACATCATGGATATTATGAGACAGTATATGTCTCAGGAAATTCAATTACAGTTTGAGGTGACAAAAATCACTGGATGGCGATTTTCACAGATACAGATGGCGACAGTATTGTGTGTACGAGGTATAAAAGGACAACTGGCCGCAGTGGCCGAGCGGTCTGTGGCATGCCAGTCACGGTCTGCACGGCAGCTGCGGTGGGGGTTCGAATGCCCCCTCGGGCATGAATGTTTGTGCGGCCTTTAGTATAAGCTAGTTCATAAGTAATTTGTAGTATTAGGGATTGATGACCCCTTAGTTAAGTCCCATAAGCTCTACACACATTTGAATTTTATAAAAGGACAGTGCAATTATATATTTTTGACGATGTTACAGCGTTCAATGATCGCAAATTGCGATTCATTTCAAGGATAGTGCTTTGGCAGAGCTGTCCCTTGAAGTCCTGTGATTCAAGTGGAAACGTTTCCGACCAGATTGTGGTCGCACAACGAGAATGCTAGTGGGAGCTATAAGCATGGGACATTCTATTGCAAAAATCGTTAGGGTATTCACTATAATGAGATCCACGGTGGCCAGAATATGTCGAGAATGTCAAATTGCAGGCAATACCTCTAATCACGGATAACCCAGTGCCTGGCGGCCGAAACTTACCGACCGAGTGCAGCAGTCTTCACTTAGATACAACTGTTGTAGCGTCGGTATTCGTCACAACGCCGGCGGTCTACACATGTCGCCGTGCAACTTGAAGAAGAGGGAAAAAGTCGCTCCACAGTACTTCGGCCGCCGGGGGCGCCCACAGTCTCGTTGGCAGAACGCTTAGACGATGCACCAGCTCCACCAAAGAGACTGCCTACATCACACTTGTGCGTCCTCTCTTGGAGTACTGTTGCCCCTTGTGGGACCCTCACCAGGTGGGATTGACGGAAGATATTGAGAAGGTTCAGAGAAGGGCAGCTCGTTTTGTTTTATCACGTTACGGGGGGGAAAGCGTCACGGAAATGTTGCACGAATTGGGGTGGAAATCATTCAAAGAAAGACGTTATTCATTGCGGCGTGATCTGTTTGCGAAGTTTCAATCACCGACTTTTAGTTCTGAATGTGAAAATATTTTGCTAGCACCCACCTACTTAGGGAGACATGACCATCCCAATAAAATAAGAGAAATCAGATCGAAAACGGAACGATTTAGGTGTTCTTTCTTCTCGCGCGCTATTAGAGAGTGGAACGGTAGAGAAAAGTTATGAAGGTGGTTAATGAACCCTCTGCCAGGCACTTAAATGTGATTTGCAGAGTATCTATGTAGATGTAGATGTAGATGTATCTCTCTGCCTGCTTCGCGCGCTGGCCAACAGGAAGAAGGATGCTCACCTACATATGCCGGCGCACCAGAGCCACGACGGTCAGTACGGAGGAGTAGCAGTTGCAGTCGGTACCAGGAGGTTCAACGATTCAACAGAAGAGCGCCAGCAACGAGAGTTAGCAGACTTAATACAAGCCGCAACAGTTGCTACTGAAAGGACTCTAAGTGAAGCATAGCAGAACTGTAGATACGACATCACACGCACATCCAAATTAAGTATTACTTTCATGTGTAATAAAAGCGTATGTGAACTAATCAGTTCTTTTAGCTGCAGACTGGTCCATATCCTTGCTAGCCACAGTCCACCACCTTTCGAACCTACAGCATCGCGAGGTCGCAACAACAACCACACTGCATTAATTAGTCGGTGTGTCACATACGTCCAATGTCTCCGTAAGGACTCTGTGGCACAATTTGGCGTTAACGAGCCATGGTAGAAGACGACCGAGTCCAGTGCCTTTGCTAAAAGCATTACATTACCTGCAGCGCCTTTCCTAGGATTGTGAGCATTTCAGTTGGAGTTCAGACAAGTGGAAAAATGTGGCTTTATCAGATAAGTCCTGATACCACTTGGTTAGAGCTGGTGGTAGGACTGTATCAAAAATGTTCAAATGTTTGTTAAGCTTATGGGACTTAACTACGGGGTCATCAGTCCCTAAACTTACAAACTACTTATGAACTACTTACGAACTAGGACGGCACAAATATCCATGCCCGAGGGGGGATTCGAACCCCCGACCGTAGTGGCCGTGCTGACCGTGACTGGAGCGCCTCAGTCACCTCGGCCACCGCGGCCGGCGGTAGGACTGTAGTGTGGCACAAAGTTGTGCACTCAAGTCGTGAACAAAGTACTGTGGAAGCTGGTGGAGGCTCCACGCTGGTGCATGCAGTTGTTACGTGGACGTAACTTCGTCCTCTGATTCAGGTGATCCTGTCATTAGCTGGAATGGAATTGTTCGGATGCTGGAGACCATTTGGAAGCCATTCCAGGACTTCATACACGAAAATAAAGAATTAATTTTTGTGGTTGATAATGCGCCTTGTAATAGATTCAGCCTAGGAAACCCATTTGTTTTGTTTGGTAATTGAACATCCAGATAGCTATTTTTTATATGTATATAATAGCAGAAAAACCACCTATGTACCGCCATTCACCCCTTTTACATGGGCTCCCAAAACCAGCTATCGTAAACCGATTTCCCTTTGTTTGGTCATGTAGACACTCCAAAATCGATTCTGGAAATCCACTTCTGTAAAGCGGTTTTCCAGTTCCACAATCGATTTTCATGCCCATGTATATGCAAACGTTTTTGAAACGTTCTTGGCTTGTCAGATGCTGATTTATTGTTAAGAATTTGCGGTTAGTATAAACGAAGTGACATTTTATGCAGTGAGAGAGAAGTATAAATATTAGAGTGTGCAAGGAATCTGCGTACTTAAGTAAAAAAATGCGATTGTGCTGACTTAAATCAGGAACCAATTAACTGTTTTTCAGCCGCATACTGAATGGGCTAGGAAATCCGTTTCAGGCAATAACATGTATACAGCGAAAACGGTTAACGAAAATCGATTTTCGTCTTCCGGAACGTAGTGATTGTTATATCTACAGACTACATATCTGTTGGTACATGATTCAAACTTTGCCGTAATATTAACCGCTCCAAGGCGCCCAGCTGCGGAGAGCGCGGCTGCTCGCCGTCGGAGGTTCGAGTCCTCCCTGGAGCATGGGTGTGTTTGTTGTCCTTAGCACAAGTTAGTTTAAGTAGTTTTTAAGCCTATGGACTAAAAATCAGAGTAGTTAAGTCCCATAGATTTAGAAATATTTGAATTAATGAAGTAAATTCTATAAAATACTTTGCTACGAACAAAAAGTATTTTCGATAGCACACAAATATATTTGCTATGTAAATTATGTTACGAAAATACATTGTCATACGTTTAACTTTACTGTATTGACCGTTCTGTCATATTACTTCTGTTTATATACAGTTTACAAAAATCTCGTAATAACAGTAACTTGTAATATTATGCAATTATTCGTATTACTAGATGAACATACATACTAACATTTCCTGGAGTTATCTAAAATATACTAAACAGTTTGTCATAACCTGTCTGTAACAAAACATTACGGCTGTTATAATATTTAACAAATTTTAATTATGTAAACAAAACCATACTGCTCTAATCATAATTTGCATATACATCTAATCTATGTTTTCCTTTGTTACATAAATATCTGTAAAAGCAATTTTGATTTATAGTGAATAATCTGTTATGATTATTATTTGTGAAAAAATTATGTTCTTTTTACGGATATTGAATTCAGTCACAATATTGTATAAACTTTGTTCTGGAACATTCTAGAAACCAACATTGTCTATACATATACGCGTGCGAGTAGTCCATATACTAGTCTATCTGTGGTTCAGATTAAGTAAACATCAAAGTGTCTTTGTACCGTGAACAGTCACCGATGCAATATAAAATTAGTATTTCGTGCAACATTCGTAGTTGCTGTACATTCAAGAACGTTGGCTAATTTATAAATAATGATTACAAGACATAAGCAGGCTGGGAGACGGCGTGTCTGACGACTGTTCCCAAGTCTAGTTTTAAGTTGGAGATATTTCAGTTACAAAACCGTACATATAACTTACAGTGACAACATGAAACCCAGGAGCACAGCGTACACCCATCGACATAGAGGCCTAAATGACTTCGGAAATGACATAAAATACTAGCATTTTGCATTACATAACTATAATACTACAGCAATTCCCACTTCAAACAAAATGCACCGTAAGCAGGTGTAACCAGGCGCATTCGGTATTTCCGGACTTCGGAGCAGCTGTCGATTTAATGGTGTTCCAAAGCGTGAGAAAAAACTATCCTCGCCAATACCGTCGTGAGTTTAGCTACGTCACACATTCACCTACTGGTCGCGAAATTTTATGGTCCTTGTATCGTGTATGAATATCAATTTGTGACCAATATAGATCGTCACTTCGTGGTGCGTGTGTCTTACATTGCATTGTTTCACAGTTGTTCATCCGGTCTTCAGTCCAAGCACTGGATTGATGCAGCTCTTCACCCTACTCTACCCCGAGCAAACCTCATCTCCTCATACGAACAGCAACCCACACACATTTGAACCTGCTTGCTTTAATCGTCTCTCGGTCTCTCTCTACCATTTTTACCCCACACACTTAACCTCCAATGATAAATTTACGATTCCTTGACGTCTAAGAATGTGTCTTACCAATCGATACCCTCTTTAACAACGTATCCAAAAAATTGCTTTTCACGCCTTACTGTTCTACCTGCATTAAACACTAAACAATAAATATTCACTCTGGTAAGAAAATTGAATGGTGACTATTTATGTGCTTTTTTGCGAAGGATATTTTGATATAGAATTTAATATTTCGGCTTTCCGTATACTGCATACTATATCTGTTTCTATGCTATAAAAAGTGTAAGAATTCTATGTCTTGTGCCATTAAATTGGTAAAATTTTTATGTCATTTTATTACATGAGGTATTGTTGGATTCGCGTATTGCTCTTCGGGTAACTATACATGTGTTCAATAATACCTACCTATGTGCAATTTTATGCTTTTCTGTTGTATGTCACTTTCAACCGTGCTATGAGAACTGTGTTTTATTTTAAGCCACTTTATTCCATATTTAGAATGCTAAAGTTGGCCCCAGTGGTATAAAGAAGTCTAATGTAGTATGCCTCTTACTGAGTTATTTCTGATTTTCTAGATTAAAGCTTTGGATCACTGTTGCTAATGGAGATGTTCAAATTTTCAAATGTTTGTTAAGCTAAAGGGACTTAACTGCGGGGTCATCAGTCCCAAAAACTTACAAACTACCTTACACTAAAGACGACACAAACATTCATGCCCGAGGGGGGTTTCGAACCCCCGACGGGGAACGGCCTCACGCATTAGAACATAGCGCCTCAATGCGCTCGGCCGCTCTGCGCGGCTAATGGAGATGTAGTAGTCATTGATATTTTATACACAATTTTGAAGACCTCCAATTTTCGGAGTCTGGAAGGTTCATCAGGAACTCTTT
Source organism: Locusta migratoria (assembly GCA_026315105.1). Classification (NCBI taxonomy): domain Eukaryota; kingdom Metazoa; phylum Arthropoda; class Insecta; order Orthoptera; family Acrididae; genus Locusta; species Locusta migratoria. The sequence continues at coordinate 664,125,048 of CM048755.1, read as the reverse complement.
CATTATATCTTGAGGCCTCAAAGGCAGCTACACAGATGTTCCACTAAATTTTACTGTTACAACTTTTCTAACTTAATGGTTTCATATTGTCAATGATTTCATCTTTTCAAGGCCCATAAGATGTGAAAAATTCGTGATTTTTTGTCACTGTATGATATAAATTCTTTCAGTAGTATATTAACACATAACCTTGTTTTTTACTCTAATTCAAACGATTGCCCTCTCGCTTCATACAGTTTTTTTTTTCATCTGCATGTACTAAACAATGAGTATGACGACCGAAATAAATTAAATAAAGAAGAAAAGAATTAACTTTGCCGCGTTTGAGAGATACATCTTTCAAACTTCGATCTGTCTAATAAGTTAGCTTTATCATTCACGTTAGCAGAACTATGTAAAACACTCACAGTATCTATTATTTATTTATTGATTATCACGCGTTACATATACCAAGCATACTTGAGATTCTATTGTAAGTAATAGACTTGGAAATATAATATTCGCACTTAAATCACATTTTAGTTATTACTTTTACCAAATTACCGTTCTCGCTGTCAACTACAAAATAAAGAAAATTCTCATTGTTGTCGTTAATGCCGCAGATGAAGTTACAAGGAAATACAAGGAGCAAGTGGTAGTACGTAAAATCGAAACCTTTTTTCCCCAGAATAGCTTTTGGGAACAAAGCTCTTGATCCATGTTGAAAATATCTGGTTCAAATCATGAAGCTTGTGATTACACAGCAATAATGAATACTTAAACGAACAAACATGATTGACATAAAAGTTTTCTGGATGTTGTACAGCGCCATAATGTAAGATGGCTATTAATTCAATAACCAACATTTCGGCCAATGTTATAGTGGGCTTCTTCTGAGTACACTAATGTGAGCTAATTGTTAAGTCACTATACTTTGTCATTACTGTCAACTGTGACATAACGTCATAATTTTAAAGTCATCAATGTAATAGGTGATTTTGGAGGGAAGAGTAGAAACTTTATTATAATAGGATACTGAGGTGGAAGGAATGGGGATCAGCCGTTGTCTATTGCTCCTTGGATAGAGAGCCATGATTGGTGGTCGTAGACAAACAAAGATGATATTATAAAACGCTGTTGTCCTCCTTCATTTGTGACGAACGTTATTAGCAATGACATGGCACACAGTACTTCTTTTTAAGTTGTTAATGTTTACTCTTTAATCAGTGGCAAACTGGAATTTCACCAGCATACTGTCCGTGCATGTCGTTCAAAGTTAATTCATTTCGGTTCAGTGGGCTGTAGAAGGCAAGTTTCCCTAACGTAATTTAAATTCAAATGAGTAACGGCCGCAAAGGAATTCTAGCATATCAACTCCACCTTGCATGCTGTAGAGTCCGACACTCAACAATTTCCAGAGTCACTGTATTATTTGGCTTGTTTTAAAATTTGTACTTGCTGTTGTTCTTTATATCACTGCCTTTCCACCTTTATTCCATTTTTGTTTCTCTTCAATACGTACCTCAACAGTAGTGAATAATTACGCCACGATTGCTCCCGGCTTTACAAAACGACGTCTTTATCGTGACTGAATAGAACATGTTGTTTACTTGAGTTGTCGGTCTTAACATTGGGAATGGTGCCTTATTCACCTTTATTTATCCTAAAGGATGTACTGGTTTTGTTCTAAAGGTCTGAAACCACAGATCTAACGATTTAATTATAGCATTCTTGCATCATAAGCCGCTCGGCCAACGCACTGACGTCAAAGGCACGCATGTTCCGCTTCGCAAGCCCGCCAGCGGTGCCATAGTTCATCCGCTCGCTCAGAGATGTCGCATCCTGTCTCTTGCTCGTCGTACTGCCCTCGCACGCGTGCGCATTTTCATGGCGGCTTTCGCATTTGAACCATAGAACGTGCAATGTGCGTGTGTGGAAATGTAATTGTACGTGCCATGGGCTTGAGGAAGTTAATTCTAGCTAAGCTGCGAATATCCACAAGTATTAAGCAGACATGAGATATGCACGGTCCACACTTCATGTTTCGAGAGACATTAGCTTACGCGATGTCTGCTGTGGACGGCGTTACCACCCCGTGACAGTTAAAGTACTTCACAAATATGTGCATGATCTTACTAGTGGGATGGATTTACGGTAGCTTTAATATTAACATTGTAAATAATTATTTGTGTAAACTTCGGATGCAAGTAATCAACGTTTATTACCAATACTGGCAAATTATCACTCGTATAAATATAAGAAAAGCACGATGTTATTAGACTATACGATCGAAATCATTAGGAATCAGTCTGAACAGGCAAAGAATGAGGTTTGAGATGTAAGGATTACAAAAATAAAGCTGTGACAGAGCAAATGACAACCCAATTTTCTGCAGTATAGTTCCAATGGAGCAATATTATTCGCAAATTTTACTGGTGGGAAGGATTAGTCAATGAAGGACTGTGTCAATCGTTGGGTGTTTGTTTCTCCAGCACAAAGGAAAGGAATGAATGAATGAATATTAGGGTTCAACGTGCAGCAGGCAGCGTAATAATTCGACAAAAACCTTAAACCCGGTTTAGGAAGCAGCTATCTCTGCACTTTTCTCGGTGGATTTGGAGAAACTACGGAGATTGGAAGTCTGAATAGTGACGCTGATTTGAATTCCCGGTTATTAAAAGTCGTAAATGTACACTTCCATATGTTACAAAAATAGTTATTTAGAACCAATTTACATGTCGCGAAATGATTTTGATATTGAAATTACAGGGTGTCCAGAAAAGGACTCCCTGATTTCAAAATTAAATATCTCGAAAACAAAGATCGATAGAGGAATGCAGCAAACGGTATGTTTATTGTGAAAGCTGTAAAAAGGTTATACAACTGTTTGAATTAATAGTTACAAAAGCTGCTAACAGATGGCGCTGTAATCGCCATACGTAATGCCTAGTACAAATAGTGATCCGAGGCCCAGATCGATCAGTTCCACTATTGAAATGTGAGAGGAGGTTAGCGTACCGAAGGATGAGATTAAAACCATGTACTCCATTGAACAACGCATTTTTCTGGTGCTAGAGTACCACGGGTTAGAAGAGAGTCCTACGGCAACAAGGCGAAGTTTTCAAGCACGATTTAATGTTCCAAAAGGACCCGATGCGAAAACTATTCGTACGCTCTTCGCAAAATTTCAACGAAAAGGCAGCTTAACTGATGATCTAGTGGGGCATGTTGGCCGCAAGCAATCCGCAGTTACGGCTGAAAATATCGCCACAGTTTCTGGAATTATTCAGCGAAATCCAATGTCATCTGTCCGTAGAATTGCATCTGAGATTGGTTTGAAGAGTTCCAGCACGCAGAAAATATTGAGAAAGAACCTACACATGTTTCCATTCAAAATTCAAACGCACCAGGCCATACCCGGACGAGCTGTGCAACAAATGGTTGGCTTTGCTAATCAGATGCTCACAATGATTGATAGTGAAGGATTTGATGTTGGCTGCATCTGGTTTACAGATGAAGCACACTTCCACCTGAATGGATACGTGAATAAGCAGAACTGGCGATTTTGGGGTTCCGAAAAGCCATATTGGTGTGAAGCGAAACTCCTGTATTCTCCTAAAGTTACTGTGTGGGCTACAGTATGCAGCAGAGGCATTATTGGCGCTTTTTTCATTCGAGAAACGGTCACTGGTGCACGTTACGTTGCAATTTTGGAACAATTTGTCTCCACACAGCAAGCGTTAGAGGATCGACCAGGTACTGAATGGTTTATGGAGCCCGACCATATCGGACCGAATAAGTGTTTCGCTTTCTTGAGGAATACTTCGTGAATCGAGTCATTGCTTTGGAATATTCCAAATTTACTGGTGCAGGCATGGATTGCCCTCCATATACGCCGGATTTGACTCAATGAGATTTTTTTTTTTTTTTTTGTGGGGCACAGTGAAAGACATGGTCTACCCGAAGCATCCCGCTACGCTGGACGAGCTTGAATCGGTGATCTCTGTGGCATGTGAATCCATTTCGGCTGAGACACTACGAAATGTGATGGCGAATTACATTCTTCGTTTTCGCCACCTCTGTAGTGCCATTGGTGAACATTTTGAAAACATTGTGATGTGATTGTTTGCAAAGAGTGTTTTCATACGATTATTTCACTTACGTATGCTGATATGAGGTGTACAGCGTACAGCGCCAACTGTTAGCAGCTTTTGTAACTATTATTTCAAACTGCTGTATAAACTTCTTACAGCTTTCACAATAAACATACCGTTTACTGCATTCCTCTATCGATCTTTGTTTTCGAGATATTTAATTTTGAAATCAGGGAGCCCTTTTCTGGACACCCTGTATTAAAACTAATGTGTACCAATTATAGCGAAGGAGATGAATCTTCATCACCGAAACCTACCATATAGTGGCTTGTATGGTATAACAGTTCATGTAGATCGGCTGAGAGGAATTTAACTGGGAAACCCTCAGATATCTGTGTGAATGTGACTCTTTCACTCCTCGTCTTTACTTTCATTACTTATTAATTTGTTGGGGGGGGGGGGGGGGGAGAGGAATAAATTTCTGCTCGAAAAGTCGGATTTTTTAAGTTCTTCAGTTTTCACTTAGAAGCAAAGATCAAATTTCTCATTCAAGAATGTTTAATTCTCAAGAATTTTTAGCTCTTGGTCACTACAATGATGTACTATGCTTTCCAAATACATATTATTGGTAACGTATGTTCCGAATGTTTTTACCAATGCAATTAAGACGTGCTGTATAAATTTGTGTAAGAGATAAACAGTGGCGGACTAAGGCTGTTGGAGGCAAAACAAAATGAGGCACCCCGTCCAGTTGTAAATACATACATTACTATAAAAACTTTTACTATAAAAAACTTTTGAGACTTCGAGGCCCTCAGGACGAAAGGCACAAGCCAGTCTGAAAAAGGCTTTCGAGAGGCCAATGGAGCAAATAAATGAATAAATAAATAGATAGATAAAATAAAATATATTAAAAAAACTTCCTTTCGAAGTATTTGGAGGCCCTCCAAGACGAGAGACTCGGGGCGGTCCGCCTCCCCCCCCCCCCCCCCCCCCCGCCCACCCTTAGCCCGCCACTGGTGATAAATATACTTCGATATAATTCGTCTAAAACAGTTTCACCGATTAACCTAGTAATAGAGAACGAATAGGGTGTTTAGACCTTCGGGAAACTGCAAGTCGTATCGTTCATCAACGTCCACGGTAGAAGAAACGCAAACACCTCACAAACACGGGGCTGACTCAGCCATGTACAAACGGTGCAGTCGCACAGGCTTCTAGGGATCCCGCGCAATGTATTATAACGTTTTAATTTAATACTAGTATATACCAATTTTGAAACGATTATGGCCACTGGAGTACGTCTCAGATTTAGAAATTACGCCTTTATCAAAGTCGAAGGAACCAGCGGTTATGCTACTTATGCCCAATAGTAATATCCAGTGTCAACACATGACTACTGATCCCGCCATAAATAAGAGGTTTGCGATTCATTGTACCTCGGCGTGTCTCCACGCCCTTTCTACTCATTGTCGTGACTGTTCATCAAGCATTTCATTGGTCCGCTACTAGAAGTTTTCCCGCAAGGCAGGCTGTCCTAGATTTCGCTCCCTGCTCCTCTCGCTAAGAACAGTCAAATGGGACGGCAAGGCACTTGCTACAAGAGCGGCAGGCAGCTGCCACGGCGACGTTTTTCCGCTGTCTGTTGTGCCTTATATGTGCGGCAAAATCGTTACTGCCTATGACGTAGCGGCATGCTACCTCAGGGCTATAGGAAATTAAATCCAGAATGAAACTTTCACTCTGCAGCTGATAATGCGCTGATATGAAGCTTCTTGGCAGATTAAAATTGTGTGCCGGAACCGGGTCTCGAACCTGAGACTTTCGCCTTTCGCTGGCAAGCGCTCTACCGACTGAACTATCCCGATACGACTCGGGATGCCGCCTCATAACTTTACTTTCGCAGGAGAGCTCTGTGAAGTTTGGAAAGTAGGAGGCGAGGTATTGGCGGAAGTAAAGTTGTGAGGCGGCATCGCGAGTCGTGTCAGGATAGCTCAGTCGGTAGAGCTCTTGCCCGCGAAAGGCAAAGGTCCCAGGTTCAAATCCCGGTTCTGGCACACAATTTTAATTTGCCAAGAAGTTTCGGGAAATTAAAAGATCGTATGGCTGTTATTGGCCGGGATATCCCCATCGGAGTTCGGCCGCCTACTGCAAATGTCTCGATTGACGCCACTTCGACGACTTGCGTGTTGGTGATGATGAATGTGATGATGACGACATACACACAACAGTCAGTCCATTTTCCATCATTTGTATTTTTTGTGTCCCCGCCTCGTCGCCACTTTTGTGTCCCAGCCTCGTCGTCGCTTTTGTGTCTCGTTTCGTGGCTGACGTAAGAACGCCGCGCCGTGCGTGCATGGCGGCGCGCGACGAATGTAGGTGGCGCGCACTTTAGACTTGTGCGACACCACAGTATTGCCTACAGAATTTTACTAATAATGCCAGTAACTGTCACCTCCGCGGAAAGGAGCTTTTCACGTTTAAAGCTTATGAAGAATTATTTCACAAACAGCATCTGCCAAGAACGCCCGTCTTCTCTTGCCCTGTTGTCAGTGGAACACGGTGCGGTTTCAAAATCGAGTTTTGAAGATATTATCTATGACTTTGATCGCCAAAAAGAAAGGAAAAGTTGTTTTATGTCAAGTGTGTAAAGCATAAGACTCTTAATGTTTTCGACCTACAACTAATCTATATCTATAAATGTGAATGTCTGTTCGATGTACGCTTATCACGTCCGAACGACAAGACGCAGATACTTAAATATTTGTACAGTTACTAATTGATACCTGAGGATGGTTTTAGGCACGGTTTTTATAGCGATCTGATAGACATTTAGTAATTTAAAGATGTAACGCGAAATACGGAACAGTAATTACTCTTTGAAAATTATATTTACTCTTTGAAAATGGTTTTATTGTTGCTTGAGGGTTGATAATGGTAAAAGGATGGAGTATATAGGGATGGAAAGTTATTGGTATATATATATATATATATATATATATATATATATATATATATATACTCTTTGAAAATGGTTTTATTGGTTGCATTGTTGCTTGAGGGTTGATAATGGTAAAAGGATGGAGTATATAGGGATGGAAAGTTATTGGTATATATATATATATATATATATATATATATGGTTTTATTGGTTGCATTGTTGCTTGAGGGTTGATAATGGTAAAAGGATGGAGTATATAGGGATGGAAAGTTATTGGTATATATATATATATATATATATATATATATATATATATATATATATGTGTGTGTGTGTGTGTGTGTGTGTGTGTGTGTGTTAATATTTGCTCTGCAGCGAAAACTACAGAACGCAAACGAATGGTCTGTGTGTAATTGTTGTCCGAAGTCTCCCGTTGTACACCATAGCAGTTCCATGCCGATAGCTATAAGGGGGTGGAATATATGATGGTTGAATGTCGTCAAATTAAAAAAAAAAAAAAAAAAAGCGTTTGCGACTCTGTAGCAAGGAGGTTACATACAGTGAAACGTGATGCGACAGACCATATCTTTGGTCTATACGTGCTACAATGTCTTCAGCTCTATCTCTGTAAGCATAAGCATGCGAATAAGGAAATAAAAGAAGAAATAAATAAAGCAGTAAAAAAGAAATTTCTTTTAAAACATCTGTTTAAAAAAATCGATTTGATGTTTCGCACATTACATCAAGTGATCGATCTGTGATATTATTACAATCATTATTGGTGAATTTCGTTATTGGATTCTTCGAAACGAGTGCATTTTTACGTGTGATTTGATCTCATAGCACACTACTGAAAGATATCTATCAACCAACATGCGAGCGGAGCCGCGGGTTTAAGCTAGTTTCTTATAAATACTGAGCATGTCAAAAGCGAAAAACATGTACCGTCAAACGGGGTGATTTCGGACACCGGGGTGATTTCGGACGAAATGGTTTATCTTCTGTTTCCCGCTGCATAGCAACGAATTAGCACTAATTTCCGCCTCCGCGCGCTGCGTCCCGCGTTCCCGCGTTAGGATCGATTATTTACAGACGCAGTAATCAGTCGGACAGTCTCAGTGTCGAAAGTTCTCGCTGTGTTATGGAACGGAAACTTTCTGTTGTTGCGACTGGCGGAAAAGAATAGTAGCGTCAGTTGCCAACGATATCAGTAGGATTCGGCACTGTGAGAAGTTTTGTACCAGTTCGTCACGAGTATTGTGTAAAGTTTCAAAGTAACGGAGTTTTTTTTCGAAATTGTTTACTTTGTGGGGTGATTTCGGACAATGTAGAGAACGTATAAAAGTAAGAACGATGTTCAAGAACGGTGTAATTATGACCTAGAAATTTTAAAGAAAGCAGTTCGAGATGTTCAGTATGTAAAATTAACGTACAGAAAAGCCTTTAATAAATAAAATTCCTTGTCTCAGTCCTTATCCCTTATTTTAGTGATGAACGTTCTTAAAATACGTTAAGTCACTAAAATTAAACAGAAAGAAAGCAGAATAAAAGAATGTCAATTTGTGTCCGAAATCACCCCATACACTTCGAAACACCGGAGAGAGATTGGAAATATACATGTATTCGAAATCACCGCAGTCCATGGGGTGATTTCGAACACTTTATTTGTCTGTCACAGGCAAAAGTATATGCACATGGACGTTTAGTTTCTAGGATGTTTTATTGGTTATACATATACCCCACCACTTCCGTAGAAAACAACGAAATCTGACAAAACCTACAAAATGTATAGTGAAAGTAATCTCAAAACTGTCCGAAGTCACCCCGTTTGAATGTAAATGTGTATATCCTTAACAATGCTTGTGAACTCTTTCCGATTTTTATTTTCATTAAATTGGAAGGATTCCGATAGCTAAGTTATTTTTATTATTAATATTTTACCAATTGCCATTCTTATTAAGATTCTTTCTCCGGTTACTTATTTTCGTAAGATAAAAGTAGGTCTGCTGTAGTAAGTATCATGGTATATACCGGTAGTATGTCATCGACGAAACTTAGAATTGTTTTGAAGGTGACGAAGGTGTATAGTCTTTGCTTTGGGGTGGATGGGGGGGGGGGGGGGACCTAGTTAAATATTATGACGAACTAATACCCTGAGAAACGATTGCCACAACCAACAAATGCCAAAAACGATTCTTTAAGGCGACATTCGATGTGACGTGCGATACTGACTTCTTTGTACTGCGAAGCTGTGCAGTGGACGTTAAACCTTAATGTTTCTTCTTCCTTCCTCCTGTGCACTGCGGGCAGTCTGAAAAAATTAAAGCCGGCGTATCAGTCGTATTAATAATACGGTTAGCCCGTGCTACAGTCGTCCTGCCATCAGACACACGCATTAAATTTAATTTTAAACGATGCTGCGAAACGTGTTCCTGAGATGTCAAATTTTTTCGACAATTTGGAAAAAATGTATAGCCTTTTTCGCAGTAGTATAACACCATATGTTAATAGTGAGTAACGATGAATATTAAAAATATAAAATTACCCTTAAGAATTTATAATCTTCTAGATTGTCTTCACGACACGACGCTTTATCGGATATAAAGAAAAATTATTCATTAACAATTAAAAATTTATACCAGATAAATTTCATATCTATTGAAACAAACGAGAATGACGAAAGTGCAGTAAATAGTTTAAAGAGATATGATTTTATAGTGCTTTTCGCCTTTTTTAAATTCATTATTTGAAATCATTAATCCAGTTTCTAAGGCTAGTATTTTTCAAAGCAGTGTTACGAACAGAGTGAACGAAATAAGAAATCGCCGCGGTGGAGTAGCCGAGTGGTCTAAAGCGCCTCGCTGCGGAGCGCGCGGTTGCTCGCCGTGGAGGTTCGAGCCCTCCATGGGGCATGGGTGTGTGTGTTATCCTTAGGTTAGTTTACCTAGGTTTAAGTAGTTTGTAAGCTACGGATTGATGACCACGCAGTTTGGTCCGATAGATTTACAGACATTTGAACATTTGAAATATGAAATCAAAATTCATTCCATGGTTTGCTAAACGGTTCCAGAGACCTAGAACAATAGTGGGAGATAATAAATGTTTTCAAAAATAAAAATAAAACCGCAAAATGGCGATATTTTGACGAGTTGTCAGAAAATGAGAAAATTTGAAACCGGAATCGGAGTATTGCTGTTCAAATGTTCAAATGTTTGTAAATCTATCGGACCAAACTGCGTGGTCATCAGTCTGTAGCTTACAAACTACTTAAACCTAGGTAAACTAACCTACGGACAAACACACACACACCCATGCCCCAGGGAGGACTCGAACCTCCACGGCGAGCAACCGCGCGCTCCGCAGCGAGGTGCTTTAGACCGCTCGGCTACTCCACCGCGGCGCGCTATTGCTTTTTAGATATATTAATGTATTGAACTAAACCAATATTTTAAATGAAAACCATTTATTTTTCTTTTTTCGTCACAGTTACACTATTTGGTAGCTGGTAACTAGTTTCGGACCTGTTCGTCCATTTTCAAACCATATGCCTTATTCCAACCGTAACAATACACTGCATGAAGCAAATGACATAAAATCTACACGTTATCCACTGTTAAAACATGATTACATGGAAATTTAAAATAGGTTAAAATAGATGTTGTGTTCACGAGCCTCCAATGGGGTGCCATTGGTTACACGTCTCGGTCACCTCGTGTTCGCATCGACGGCACTTTGAACAGTGGACGTTACATTTCAGATGTGTTACGACCCGTGGCTCTTCCCTCCATTCGATCCCTGCGGAACCCTACATTTCGTTTGTTTGTTTGTAAATCTATCAAATGTCTGTAAATCTATCGGACCAAACTGCGTGGTCATCAGTCCGTAGCTTACAAACTACTTAAACCTCGGTAAACTAACCTAAGGATAAACACACACACACCCATTCCCCAGGGAGGACTCGAACCTCCACGGCGAGCAACCGCGCGCTCCGCAGCGAGACGCTTTAGACCGCTCGGCTACTCCACCGCGGCCCCTACATTTCAGCAGGATAATGCACGAGCGCATGTTGCAGGTCGTGTACAGGCCTTTCTGGATACGGAAAATTTTCGACTGCTGCCCGGGCCAGCACATTCTCTAGATCTCTCACCAATTGAAAACGTCTGGTCAATGATGGCCGAGCAACTGGCTCGTCACAATACGCCAGTCACTACTCTTGGTGAACTGTGGTATGGTGTTGAAGCTGCATGGACATCTGTACCTGTACACACCATCCAAGCTCTGTTTGACTGAATGCCCAGGCGTAATAAGGCCGTTATTACGGCCATAAGCGGTTGTTCTAGGTACTGATTTCTCAGGATCAATGCACCCAAATTGCGTGAAACTGTAATCACATGTCAGTTCTAGTATAATATATTTGTCGAATGAATACCCGTTTATCATCTTGGAGTAGCAATTTTAATGGCCAGTAGTGTATTTGAATTGTTTGGATAACTTGACTCTCAGGAATATTAATTGTAAATAATTAATTACCTATGTAACATGTGGACAACGGCCGTTCCGCATTGGATACACCGGATCCCGTTAGATCATCGAATTTAAGCACTGTCGTGCTTGGATAGCACTTGGATGGGTAACCGTCCGGGGCTGCCGAGCGTTGTTGGCAAGCAGGGTGCTCAGAGACCTTGCGAGGCCAGCTGAGGAGCTACGAGATTGAGAAGTAGCGGCTTAGTCTGGAAAACTGACGCAACGGCCGGGAGTGCGGGGCGCTGACCACGCCCCCCCCCTCCAACTGTATCCGGTTACGCCTGTGTGCTGAGGATGACACGGTGGCCGGTCGGTACTCGTTGGGCTCTCAAGGCCAGTGCGGGACGAAGTATATCACAACTAGCTTCTCAGTTGACAAATGAATTAACGTTACGAACCTAAAAGATAGAAACTAGAAAAGGATAAGAACACTATCCACAATGATTCGACAATTTTTTTGCTTTGACTTGAAATGTGAAGTACCGATTCAGTGGCTGTTTGTTCCAAATTTTGGATTGAAGAATTCTCTCGGCTCATTCAAATTATATTAAAATATGAGCATGTACTTTTTGCACACGACACTGGAATTGTTGGTGGAATACTTTCCAGGCATTCTTCTATCACTTCAAGGAGACATTGTCTGTTTGAAAAGAAAAAGTGCCACACCATAAAAATTTTAAAACTGGTTCTTTTTACATTGGGGGGGGGGGGGTATAAACTTCCACGTGGCGAACTTTTTAAGTTTAAATTGTGTTAGAAGTGATTCTTTCGTGCAGAAGTAGTTTTAATTTTTTCAGAACTTTATTTTCAATTAAATGTGTCATGATTGAGCTGTGGCAGGAACCTTTATTCCTTTGGAGGTACAAAAGAAAAGTAGAACCGAATACAATTATCTTTTGTAATCCGTCAAATAGAATGACACTTGATGCTTCCAGAAGTAATTTTTATTTTATTTTATTTTATTTATTTATTTATTTTTTTTTTTTTTTAGGAGGAAGTGAATGACACCATTTTATTTAATTACAGAATTGGAACCTCGCCGATGAAGGCATTTTTGGTGAGAGGTAGACCGCCGGGATGTAAGGGGAGAAGGGAGGCCCCTAAAAATAAATAAATAAATAAAAAGAAGTTAGATCACCGAAGTTAAGCACTTTCGAGCTTGGCTAGTATTTGATGGATAACCGTCTGCGGCTGCAGAGAGTTGTTGGCAAGTGGAGTGCACACAGCCCTTGTGAAGTCAATTGAGGAATCCTTTGGCTGCAGGATGACACGGTTGCCGGTCGGTACCCATTGACCCCTCGCGGCCTGTGTGGAACGGAGTTCAGTTTAGTATGTAACATACACAAAGTCAGTATAAATATGAAAACTTAATAAACCACGGAATAATGTAGATAGAGAGGTAAAAACTTACACACGTGCTTGTAATGACATGGGTTTTATTAGAACAAAAAAAAAAGTATTGCGAGATGCGTGAAAGATCTCTTGCGCGCGTCGTTTGTTGATGATCGTGTGCTCAGCCGCCACTTTCGTCATGTTTGGCCTCCCAGATCCCCAGACCTCAATCCGTGCGATTATTGGATTTGGGGTTACCTGAAGTCGCATGTGTATCGTGATCGATCGACATCTCTATGGATGCTGAAAGACAACATCCGACGCCAATGCCTGACTATAACTCCGGACATGCTTTACAGTGCTGTTAACAACATTATTCCTCGACTACAGCTATTGTTGAGGAATGATGGTTAACATATTAAGCATTTCCTGTAAAGAATATCATCTTTGCTTTGTCTTTATTTGTTATGCTAATTATTGCCTTTCTGATCAGATAAAGCTCCATCTGTCGGACATTTTTTTAACTTTTTTTTTGTTCTAATAAAACGCCATAGCATTCCAAACATGTGTGTCAATTTTTACCTCTCTATCTACATTATTCCGTGATTTATCAAGATTTCAGGTTTATAGTGACTTTTTGATCACCTGGTACTTGATCAACAAATATTTATTTTATTGAAAATGAGGAGCTTTTGATTCGGTCTGTTCAGATCCGGCGCTCAGACTGTGAACACACAGTACTTCAGTTCGGAAATATTCTACGGTCACACCAGATTGTTTTATGTAATAGATATGAACTTCAATGCAGACACAAGGAACAATAGAGATAATTATGTGCAGTTCGCTCTTTTTCTGCGGTTATCTAATATATAAAAATGAATGTTTGTGTATTCGTATTTTATGCGCTGCCCTACCATTCAATTATTTGTGATGAAACTTTGTCGATATAATGCTTGCACTTTCGCGATGGTCATAAGCACTATTAAATGACTGCACGGCAAATAGTTCAGGAGATATGACGTAATAAACATTGAAATGCACGGAATAGTCCTGCATCATGCGACGTCTGCTTCTAACCGATTTCAACCAAATTTGGTACACGCATACGTTCCATGAGGTGACAATTAACCTAGGGGTTAGAACTATTTAAGACATACAGTTCAGGAGATACGCCATCATAAACAATTACATGGTTGAAAACTTGTGGCATCATGCGACTTGAGAATAAGGATACTGACATTTTGGACACTCGACCTTCAGAACAAGAGGTCGGTCAGTGTCACATAAAATTTTGGATGGTGCATGACGGAGGATACTTTACATACCGACTTCGTCAGATTCTACAATGGTATTGCGATCCTGATGATATATATATATATATATATATATATATATATATAAGCCGGCCGAGGTGACTGAGGCGCTCCAGTCACGGTCAGCACGGCCACTACGGTCGGGGGTTCGAATCCCCCTTCGGGCATGGATATTTGTGCCGTCTTAGTTCGTAAGTAGTTCATAAGTAGTTTGTAAGTTTAGGGACTGATGACCCCGTAGTTAAGTCCCATAAGCTTAACAACCATTTTGTTTTGCTTTTGATTCTTTTGTGGAAAATGTATACCCTTCATTTGATTTACGCAACAGTCGAGTGAAAGGATCCGCGACAAATTCTTATGTAGGCCCCGTCTTAGGCAAGATTAGGTACTGCTTAAAGCCCAGGAGATATCTCACCTTCAGGTAGCACCACGTGCCGGATTTCAGTAGCACAAAATTTGTGTATGGATGTGAAGAACGTGGAAGCTTTTCTCAAAGAACAAGCAGCACAGTGCCCCTGCTCTGCATTTTCGCCTGGCGCGGCGGCCGCACTACGTGTCCGGAATGTGGCGAGTCGATAGCTTCATCATTATGGGCCGCACCTGCCATTTTTGATGCAGTCTGGACTCTCACGCACACCGCGTGGGGATCAACCCTCCTTGAACACACCCGAGAAATATTGAATCCATGTCACAATAGGAAGTAGCTCTGTTGGCGTACCCTTTTGATTTGATGAGAAACTAACTTTTTTCTTCAGTCGCTGACAATGCAGAGTTCTGTAATTACAATTAAATATCTTTTGCCATGTGTTTAATCCCTAGGATAAAATTCATTTCATCCCCTTTATCGCAATCATGTCTGAAAAAAATCGCACTGACGTGTTTTACGGCTCACTTTAGATTTGTAGTTTTATAAGTTTTTGCCAATATTTTGGACCAAAATAATAATGTAAATAATAAGAAATTAATAAGAGTGTCTGAAACCCTTTTAGGAAAGAAAAATTTAACTAGTGGCGGGTTTCGAAACACTGACCTTCAGCGTCACAGTCCAACGCCTTGCCCACTACGCTCTTTTTTTCCATCTGGTAGATCTATGGTTCGCGAACGTTCGTTTAGTTCGTTCGTGGAATGGTTGGCTCAGCTTTTTTTTTTATTACAGAGGGCGTTTAGCCCCCTGACCGGGCGCGCTGAGCCACGGCGCCCGGCAGCTCCGGCTATCAACCAAAAGTTATGCTCTTTATCTCATACTATTGATGGCCGTTGTTAACTGATGGTAATATGGCATTTGTAGACACTAGATTATCATTTATCGTACGAAGAACGGTGTATTTTTGTTAATTCTTCAGTGCGCCATTTCTTTGAAATGACAATGTGTAAGTTACAATAAGTAAATCAGCAAATACGCAACGCAAGATGGCGTATGCCAGAGAGTGTTCTGGGCGAGGAATATCACGTGACATCTCCGAACGGCTTGTTTTCGTTAATTCAATAGAGGGTGTCAAATCTCCGTTATTTTTGCAAATATCTCTCAAACTATACGAGATATGAAAAAAACCACAAGGGAACAAAGTTGTAGAGAATTTTCTCCTCTAAAAATTCGGTTATTCAATTTTCGCGTCGGATGAACGGTTTATTTGAAATTAAAATGACATTACAAGCGGCCGGTTTTTTCTTTTTTTTTCTCTTTTTTTGTATTAATAACTTATTTCTTGTCCGAAATATTTGAAAAAGCGAGGTTCTGGTCTCTGTTGACCAACAATTATGTCTGTGAAATTTGGTGCCGATCCATTGAACGGTTCGACCTAAAAAGTGGGAACACGTTACAGACAGACAGACATCGTCAAATCGCCGTTATTTTTGCAAATATCTCTGAAATGATGCAAGATATGAAAAAAAAAAGAAAATAAATAAAAGAGCGAAGATGTAGAGAACTTTCCCTTCTACCTATTAGGTAATTCAATTTTCGTGTCAGATGAATTGTTAAGCCGTCATTTTCATTGCCGGCCGCGGTGGCCGAGGGGACTGAGGCGCTTCAGTCACGGTCTGCACGGCCACTACGGTCGGGGGTTCGAATCCCCCCTCGGGCATGGATATTTGTGCCGTCCTAGTTCGTAAGTAGTTCATAAGTAGTTTGTAAGTTTAGGGACTGATGACCCCGTAGTTAAGTCCCATAATCTTTACAAACATTTGAACATTTTGATTTCATTTTCATTTAAATTTCGAGCTGTCAAAATACGGTCGCAAAGGCCCACTTTTAGTCTTACTACCGTAACCTAAGGTGGACCAAAAATTTGGAGATGTGATATTTATGCATGATGGAGGAGGTGCAAATTTTTAACACAAAAAGACGACTGCAGTGCTAGTAGTACTCAAAGAAACCACGAAAACGTCACAGAAGAGACTCATGTAAGGAAATGCACTTGAAACTTATAATTACTTCTCGAAGTGCGTCTTGAGAAACGTTAAAACAACTATGAATCATTTGTTCCAAAGAATCAGACATTCATGATGGTCCGCAGCCATGTATATGAAATTAAATTATCAAATATTCATTTGCAATTTGCGAATTCCTCCGACTTTCCATGTTTTTTGTTTCTGACTGAGAAAAGTTAGTGCCGGACCCGGAATCGAACCTGGGTCTCCCGCTTTTCGCGAGTGGTCGCCTTAACCACTCGTACACGCTGGTAGGACCACCTTGAGAAATGCATCTAAAATCGGCGGAAATCGCAAATTGAAAATCGGTAACTGATTATTAAATCTCATATATATGGCTGCGGACCACCGCAATGTCTGTTGCTTTGGAACGGATGTCTCATAGTAATTGACACGCAAGGACAGGCCAATGATTGTAAAGTAGTGCCTCTGCCCATCTCGGGATTCATACTAAATGTGTGCGGGATGTAGGGGAGTCTGACAAATGGAAGTGTTCTTCGGGTGGCCAAGTGGTTAAGGCTGGAGACCTGGGTTCGTGTCCCGGTCCAGTACAAATTTACATTTGTCACCAAATAATAGATGTCCTTCAGAAATGCAGTTAAAGTCGGCGGAATTCGTAAATTGCGAATGAATAATTCATTATTTAATTAAAAATACGTAACTGCTACAACCTTACATTACATAAATTATACATGTACATTTCATGATGTAGCAGTGTTCATATTTGTAGAGGTACTGTAGATGTTAAATGTAAAATACGCCCACGTGACCTATGCATACAAAAGTAGAAGCATAAATTGACGTGTACGCATGGAAACACACTTAGCTCCAGCCTTCTGTGTACCCAAAAATCAGAATGTTTACGTTGCTAGATTAATGAGGAAACGTGAAGTAAAGAGATTTCCTTCGTTTTGTGAAAGAGAATACAAACTAGTGTAACCGTTACCGTATTCCTTGTAAGATGCGTCGTGCGAAGTAGTGAAGATCACGATTACGATGCCATTTTACGGGGCATGTAATTGTGTTAATTTGATTTTGAGCAAGCGGTACTCGGTTTGAAACACCATCAATAAATAAGTCCACTGACCAGAAAAAAAAGATTCGAATCTAACAATTTGCTGACACATCTGCAAAAAAATCCTGTCGCTAAATCTTCTCTACATCAGGTTGTTCAAAGGATAACATCGCAGTAATTCAGACATGGGCTGCTAGTATTCTTACGGGTAAATTCCATTTGCTAGCAAGTGTGTTGAAGAAGCTCGTCAAAGGTATACTAATCTGAAACTTCCTGGCAGATTAAAATTGTGTGCCGGAACCGGCACTCGAACCTGGGACCTTTGCCTTTCGCGGGCAAGCGCTCTACCACTGAGCTATCCCGACACCACCCATGGTCACACAACATCAATTCTGCCAGTACCTCGCCTCCTGCTTTCCCAGGTTCGAGTCCCGGTTCCGCCACACAATTTTAATCTGCCAGGAAGTTTCATATCAGCGTACACTCCACTGCAGAATTACAGTTTCATTCTGTATACTAATCTGTTCACTAATAGGAATTTTACTTCTGCGAGGAATTTTCTTAGTATTGTCCAAATGTTAGCTGAAACTGGAACTGTTAAACCTATGGAAAGACCCCGATGCCTGTTTCTTCAAGATATTACAATTTTCCAACAATTTTCAGCTCATTTCATTTTTTCCGATTACAGCGCCATCTATCATTTAACTAAAAATATATTTCATAAAAACGTTATATATTTAATAAAAAGTTACATACTTTTTCATGTTGAATCCATATCTCCGATAGACAATAGGGGTTCCTATTTAAGATTTTCAAGTCACCCTCCCGTGCCCGAAGGTGGTGCAGAGGGTCGAAATTTATGTTAACGGATGGCCCTATTCAAGGTGAATAACTTTTATTACATTTAAAAAAAAATCTGAGTTGTATTTTTCAAAATAATCCGAAAGACAGTTTTACGTGCTTCGTCCTGTATATCTATTCAGCGGCGATGACCTTTGAACTACGGAGACGTAATGTTGTCACGCTGACCCTGTTAAAGCCCGCCGCGGTCGAATGGCTGAGCGCTCCAAGCAGCAAGTGCTCCGCGTCGGAGGGTCGAGTCTTCCCTCGGGAATGGTAGTGTGTATGTGTTGTCCTTGGTTACTTTAAGGTAGTTTAAGTAGTTTGTAAGCCTAGGGACTGATAACCGCAGTAGTGAAGTCACATAGATTAACAAACATTTGAACTTTTTGTTAAGGCCGAGAGTTGTATCCCTGCAAGACAGACTTCCCTCCAGCAACAAAGGATCAACCGGTCAGGACATACGCCCAGGCGAAGCGAGTCAGCCAGTAAAAACGTAATAACGGCCGGATGCAGAGGTTGCCAGCAGCGTGGAATTATGCTGCAGGAAGAAGAAACTGCGTGGAAGTACTATCACACTGCTTTATGATATGAGCTGCGCACTGCTGCTTAGTCGGTAAAATGTTGTAGTCCACATCTACGCTGCCACCGAATCGCCTAAGCCGCAAAGAAGGCTATATCGTGTAGACATAATCTCATAGCGAGACTGTCACTAGCAAGAAAGATCTGCAACTGCATCCATATTCCGCAAACCACCTCACGATGTGTGGCGGCGAACTTTGTGTACCAGCCTGACTTCCTCTTTTTCAAAAAATGTTCAAATGTTTGTAAATCTATCGGACCAAAGTGCGTGGTCATCAGTCCGTAGCTTACAAACTACTTAAACCTACGTTAACTAACCTAAGGACAACAAACATACACACCCATGCCCCAGGGAGGACTCGAACCTCCACGGCGAGCAAGCGCGCGCTCCGCAGCGAGACGCTTTAGACCGCTCGGCTACTCCACCGCGGCGATTCCTCTTTTTCCTGGTTCAGTTGTGTATGGTGGGCGGGGAAAACTATTGTCGTTAGGCCTCAGTGTGAGTTCTTCTCACTAATTTTATCCGCGTGGTCTATTAGCTGGATATATTTAGTAGAAAGCAATTGTATAACTGTTCGAGAAACGTACCTTTCTCGCCCACACAGCGAAATAGAACGCCTCTCTAGCAATGGCGACTCCTTTAGTTGGCCAATTATCTCCGTGACGCTTTCACGCTTGCTAAATTAATCTGTGACGAAGTGTGCTCTTCATAGGATCTTCCCTAACTCGTTTATCGTGCTCAAGTAGAACAGATCTCTCACTGAAAAGAAAGTATGGCATTTTTGGCCGGGAGATACCATATGAGATTGTTCGGCCGCCAAGTACTAGTCCTTTTACTTGGCACCTCGCGGGCGACTTGCCTGTCGATGGTGATGAAAAGACTATGATTAGGACAACACACAAGACCCAGTCCCCTGCCGGGATTCGAACCCGCGCCCCCTTTGTGGTAGTCAGCGCCCCTGTCGACTAAGCAGACAGATCCCTCACTGAACAGCTATTATCACGTATTGAGCAATCGATTCTGTAAACTGCACGGCCACTACGGTCGGGGATTCTAATTCCCCCTCGGGCATGGATATTTGTTCCGTCCTTAGGATTATCTAGTTCATAAGTAGTTTGTAAGTTTAGGGACTGATGACCCCGTAGTTAAGTCCCATAAGCTATACAAACATTTGAACATTTTGATTGTGTAAACCATTTCCTTCGATGCTAGACTACACTTACTGAAGGTGCTTCGTGTGTGTTAATCTGGTATCTGCCTTAAACATGATTAATTTCATGTATTCGTTCCACTTTAAATCATTCCGTATGCATACTCTGCGATATTTTATGGACGTGACTGCTTCCAGTGAGCATCCTTCAACTGCGTAATCGTACGACAAAGGCTCTTTACAGAGACATATAAAAGGGTGAGGGGGGGCAGGCCCCCTGCCCCCCCCCTCCCGAAATAATGACTATATAGAAAATAAACAAGTACTTTTTTATTCTTTATTAGGCATCAGTTTGATGAGGTACGATGCTACAACATTTCCACGAACTTAACTTACCTTTAATTTGCCTTGTTTCTATGTGTGCGCAATACGTTACTTTTGTTTATCGAGGATCAACTGCCCGTCCATACGTTGTTGATTCACCTCATTTCGATACAATTTTTTAGCGTTGCGACTTGTCGATACACTACAGAAATATGCGTCAGAAGTCCCACTGAACGTAGAAATCACATAGAAAATAATGTAGGAAAGGTCAGCCAAAGACTACGTATCAATGGCAGTCGGGAGTACACTTACAAGATGCAACAGTTCAATTAAAGAAACTGCATACACTACACTTGTACGTCTTATTTGGGAATTTTACTGCACATTGTGGGATCCCCTCAAAGTGAGGGAGTGTATACAGAAAGCTCAGAGAACGGCAGCTAGTTTTGTATTATCGCGTTATAGGTGAGATAATGTCACTGATATGGTACACTAGTTTGGGTGGAAATCATTTAAAAAAATGCGTCATTCGCTGTGGCGAGATTTCTTTCACCAACTTTTTCTTCCGAAAGTAACACATTTTGTTAGCACCCACCTACATACCGAGACATGATCATCATAATAAAATAAGAGAAATCAGATCGTAAACGGACAGATGAGGGTGATCCTTTCTTCCGTGCGCTATTGAAGAATGAAACGGTAGAGATAAATCACAAAAGCGGTTTGATGAATCCTCTTTCTGCTTTGTCCTCCCCGGCCTATCTTTCAGGAAAGGATCTGCTCAGGACGCGAGGGATGTGTGAACAGCTAAAACAGCTACACAGATTAGTAATACAAATTTTATTTACTAATGTTTACACCAAATACTCGACTTCTAGAAAGTATGTCTGTTCTCGCGGCGGCGTCTTCTTCTTGCACGATGCAAGCTGCACTTACAGCCACTGCCTAGTTCGGAGGCGAATTCAGATGGTGCCCTTCCAGGCGCACGTCGGCATAGATATAGCTGCTTTTAAGAGGGCGCGCTTCTCCGTTGCTCCTACTAGGAGGCGCGGCGCCGGCGTGTAATTGGCTGCCGATCATCCGCTGCTTTTATCACGATCGTTCTCGTGCGTCTGGCGTGTAGCGCTCACTTTACGCCACAACACTTTCATGCACTTTAATGACATTATCAGAGTATACAGGGTGTTACAAAAAAGGTACGGCCAAACTTTCAGGCCGGCCGCGGTGGCCGAGGGGACTGAGGCGCTCCAGTCACGGTCTGCACGGCCACTACGGTCGGGGGTTCGAATCCCCCCTCGAGCATGGATATTTGTGCCGTCCTTGGTAGTAGTTGATTCATAAGTAGTTTGTAAGTTTAGGGACTGATGACCCCGTACTTAAGTCCCATGAGCTATACAAACATTTGAACAAACTTTTAGGAAATATTCCTCACACACAAATAAAGAAAATATGTTATATGGACATGTGTCCGGAAACGCTTAACTTCCAGGTTAGAGGTCATATTTTTTACTTCTCTTCAAATCACATTAATCATGGAATGGAAACACACAGCAACAGAACGTACCAGCGTGACTTCAAACACTTTGTTACTGGAAATGTTCAAAATGTCCTCCATTAGCGAAGATACATGCATCCACCCTCCGTCGCATGGTATCCCTGATACAACCCTAGAGAATGGCGTATTGTATCACAGCCGTCCACAATACGAGCACGAAGAGTCTTTACATTTGGTACCGCGTTTGCGTAGACAAGAGCTTTCAAATGCCCCGTAAATTAAAGTCAAAAGGGTTGTGGTCAGGAGAGCGTGGAGGCCATGGAATTGGTCCGCCTCTACCAATCCATCGGTCACCAAATCTGCTGTTGAGAAGGGTACGAACACGTCGCCAGAAATGTACAGGAGCTCCATCGTGCATGAACCACATGTTGTGTCGTACTTGTAAAGGCACTTTTAGCAGCACAGGTAGTGTATCCCGTATGAAATCATGATAACGTGCTCCAGTCAGCGTAGGTGGAAGAACATGAGGCCCAATCAAGACATCACCAACAATTCCTGCCCAAACGTTCACAGAAAATCTGTGTTGATGACGTGAATCGAGGAAGTACAATACATACTTACGAAACAATTGGGTATTTTTACAATTGTCTGCACGAATTATTTCAATTTACATTTAAAGAGAAATACTAAAATGAGCTCTAACATGGAAATTAAGCGTTTCTGGACACATGTCCACATAATATATTTTCTTTCTTTCTGTGTGAGGAATGTTTCCTGAAAGTTTGGCCGTACCTTTTTGTAACACCCTGTATAATATGTAGATGAAAAACGAAACGAATGGTTGAGTCAAACACAGTTGTATCTCCCGTACGGAGAGCTGCGCGCATCCACAAAAGATAATGTTAGCAAATGTTCAAATGTTTGTAAAGCATATGGGACTTAAATGGGGTGCCATCAGTATCTAAACTTACAAACTACTTATGAACTAACGTACTAAAGACAGCGCAAACATCCATGCCAGAGATGGGATTAGAACCCTCGACGGGAACGACATCGCACATCGGAACACAGCGTATAGCACCTCAATGCGCTCTGCCGCTCCGACGCGGCTGATAATGTTAACATCTGGTGCAACATCGACCGTGTGATGTACTACAAATTGCTTCACTGAACTGTAAACAACACTGCTGGCATTTATTGTAAACATCTGAGATGTCTTGCACACGAATTTGTACAACAATGACCTGGAGGACTGGTCGAAGCTGGAGGGCCACGTTACGGATCGCGCGGCTTCCCGCGTCGGAGGTTCGAATCCTCCCTCGGGCATCGATGTGTATGTAGTACTTAGGTTAGTTTAACTTAGTTTAAGTAGTTTTTAAGACTAGGGACTGATGACCAACGTAATTTTGTCACATAGGATTACAAACATTTTAACATTTGAATTTGAACTGATCGAAGCAATACCACTTCACGTAAACGCGCAACCGCATTTGCTGGACTGACAAAAATCACTCTACAGGAGTTAAGTTGGGAATTCATATCACACCCACTTTATTTACCTTATCTTCCAACCTCAGATTTTCACCTTTCCCGCTCTCAAATTTCAAGGAATTTCCTTTTCGGATTAAATTGCGCTTCCAACATAGCTCGTCGAGTTCTTCGCCTCACAACTGACGTGATTTCTACAGTCGCAGAATCGAAAGGTGACCCAAAGTTGGCAGACGTGTAAACAATGAAGGTTACATGATTTATGACTAAAGTTTTTGTTATATGCATCTATTGCGCTGAAACTACCGGAGAACACGCTACTAGAGGGGTATGGGAGTGTCATACCACCCGCAAACCATAATACCGCGGGCAGGACCTACGTGGCAATGCATGAGGCACCAGTCGAACAGCTTCGCGCCAGTCTAACAGCTTCGCGCTAGTCGAACAGCTTCTCCCCACGGTTCTCTCCCTCGCCACCCAAGAATAGTTACAGGAAGATGTAGGAGAGATGCAGAGACTGAGATAGTCCTCCCGGAGCCCACGATTCCTGAACCCAGGAACAGACGAGAATAGGCTACTGCTCTGCAAAGGATCTGGTGACAGCTGAGTTCCAGAGACTCATAGGCTGCCTCTCACGCAGACTCCCGAAGTCTGCAGACCCAGAGAAGGTCCACATATTACGTGCCTATACCATGACATATGCAGTATGGATGTAAAGGTCTGCCATAGGAACTGAACTGTACGTTCTGGTCAGTCAGCCTGATTAACATTTTAGTTTGTCTTGGAGGATCCACAGACAGTTCTAAGCGACTGGAAAGACGCTCAGGTGATTCTCATGTATAAGAAAGACAAAAGAACAAAAACCATACAATTACAAGGCAATATTATGTACATCAGTTTGCTGTAGAATTGTTGAACATATTCTCTGTTCTCGTATAGTAAATTTCCTTGAGACGGAAAGGCTTCTGTCCATGCATCAGCACGGCTTTAGGAAGCATCGACCATGCTAAACTCAGTTTGCCCTTTTTCCTTGTGACATCCTGCGAGCTATGGAAGAAGGGAAAGAAGCAGACAGCATATTTCTCGATTTACGAAAGTCGTTTGACACGATACCACACAGCAGACTGCTAACGATGGTTCGAACATTTGGAACAGGTGCCCAAATATGTGAGTTACTCGAAGACTGATTAAGTACTCAGTACGTTGTCGTCGATGGCGAGAGTTCATCCGAGACTAGGGTATCGTCGGGAGTGGCCCACGGAAGTGTTTAATTCAAATATTGTAAAGCTGTGGGACCAAACTGCAGCGATCGTTCCTAGACTTTCAAACTACTTAAACTAATCATCTGTTTAGACGCCATCACACAACTGTTTCACAATTATTACTGTCCTTCACGCACCAGTTGTCAATAATAAAATATATATGGCAACACGACATGTTTCGGGACGACATTATCCTATTATCAAGTCTGTAAAACAAGAACAGTAAAAATAATAAGGGCACTAAATACAAACTGTACCAAGCCGGCCGGCCGCGGTGGCCGAGGGGACTGAGGCGCTTAAGTCACGGTCTGCACAGCCAACACGGTCGGGGGTTCGAATCCCCCCTCGGGCATGGATATTTGTGCCGTCCTTAGTTGTAAGTCGTTCATAAGTAGTTTGTAAGTTTAGGGACTGATGACCCCGTAGTTAAGTCCCTTAAGCTTAACAAACATTTGAATTTTTGAACTGTACCAACAAATATTCCAATGAAACTAACCTACCTACCATAAAACGTATCTGCTGCTAGGAAGCATCGTCAAACAATAGCTATGTATGTACATTGTCAAAAATAAAACTTTGTGCAGTACCACATGTTTGTCTGATGCCAGAAAGTTGTGCTCTAACGGACAGCTGATCTATCTTCAAAGATTGTCCATATGTTTAACCTCTGTCAATGGTGGGCACAGATTCTAATCGAGACACCTAACATTATTCATAAAATCAGTCATTAAATTAAAGGATTTTTTAAACGGAAATACGCTCCAAATGTTTCACTGAAGTTAAAAACACGAAGTCAATATTTAATTCATGCACACACATCAGTGTTTCTCAAGGAGGAGGTTGCTAAAATGTTCCCAGTAACGGTTTTTAGACACTTTTGTCTTTTCGTTGAGCGTGCTGCTCGAATCCTCTCTCAACGCACAAAAGATCTAAATTTCTACTAGATTTGATAATAACCAACCTCTGTCCTCTAGAAGAAATTGAGATCTTTCGTGCATTGAGAGAGGATTCCAGGAGCATGCTTAACGAAAAGAAAAACTGTCTAAAAACCATTACTAGGCACATTTTAGCAACCTCCTCTTTGAGAAACACTGATGTGTGTGCATGTATTAAATATTGACTTCGTGTTTTTTACTTCACTGAAAAATTTGGAGCGTATTTCCGTCTAAAAAATCCTTTAATTTAATGACTGATTTTATGAATAAGGGTAGGTATCCTGATTAGGATCTTTGGCCACCATTGACAGAGATTAAACATATGGACAATCTTTGAAGTTAGATCAGCTGTCCGTTAGTGCACAAAGTTCTGCCATCAAAGAAACATGTGGTACTGCGCAAAGTTTTATTTTTGACAATGTATATACACAACTATTGTTTGACGATGCTTCCTAGCAGCAGATACGTTTTATGGTAGGTAGATTAGTTTTATTGGAATATTTGTTGGTACAGTCGTTTGTATTTAGTGCCCTTATTATTCCACGTTTCCTTGTTTTACAGACTTGATAATGGGATAATGTCGTCCCGAAACATGTCGTGTTGACATATATATTTTATTATTGACAACTGGTGCGTGAAGTACAATAATAATACTTAAACTAAGTTATGCTAAGGATAAGAGACACACCCACGCCCGAGGGAGGACTCAATCCTCCGACGGGCAGCAGACGCGACTTCCCCAGCGCCTTATAGCAAACGACCACTGCCGCGGGCCATGGAAGTGTGATAGGACCGTTATTATTTTCTATGTATATAAATGGTCTGACGGACAGAATGAGTTTCAATTTACGGCTGTTTGCTGATGTTGGTGTAGTGTACAGGTAGCTGTCGTCATGACTGAAACAGGATGCAGGAATACTTGGATGAAATATGTAGGTGGTGTGAGGAATGGCAGGTAGCTCTAAATGTAGAAAAATGTAAGGCGCCGCGGTGGAGAAGCCGAGCGGTCTAAAGCGCCTCGCTGCGGAGCGTGTGGTTGATTGCCGTCGGAGGTTCGAGTCCTCCCTGGGGCATGTGTGTGTGTGTGTGTGTGTGTGTGTGTGTGTGTGTGTGTGTGTGTGTGTGTGTCTGTCTGTCTGTCTGTGTGTGTGTGTGTGTGTGTGTGTGTGTTGTCCTCAGATTAGTTTTACCTTAGTTTAAGTACTTTATAAGCTACGGACTGATGACCACGCAGTTTGGTCCTATAGTTTTCCAAACAAAACATTTTGGAAGGCAATGCAGATGAGCAGAACAAACAATCTCATAATTTTCGAATACAGCATTAGTAGTGTGCTGTTTGATAGAGTCGCATCAATTAAATAACCAGCCGCAACGCTGCACAGCGATATGAAATGGAACGAGCATATAAAGACAATCGTAGGAAAGGTGGATTGTCGACTTCTGTTTATTGGGAGGATTTTGGGAACACGTGATTCGTGTGTAAAGGAGACCTCATAAAAAATGCTTGTGCGACCTCCTCTTGGTTATTGCTCAAGTATCAATAAAATTCTTCCGGGTATGAGACCGCGCCGTCATTTTATAAACTCTACTGACGTTTCGGCCGCTGTTGCAAACGTCGGTAGAGTTTGTAAAATGATGACGCTGTCTCATACCCGGAAGAATTTTATTGATAGTAACAACAGCCGCGGAAGCCTACGTTTGCATTTATTGCTCAATCAACCAGATTGGTTTAACGGATGACATAGAAGCGGGCGGCTGGTTTTATAATTGGTAGGTACGATCAATGTGCGAGTATTACTGAAATGCTTCGGGAAATAAGATGGGAGTCGCTGAAGGGAAGGCGACGTTCTTTTCAAGAAACACTGTTGAAGAAACTTCCTGGCAGATTAAAATTGTGTGCCGAAACCGGGACTCGAACCTGGGACCTTTGCCTTTCGCGGGCAAGCGCACTACCGACTGTGCTAACCCGACACGACTCACGATGCCGCCCCACAACTTTACTTCCGACAGTACCTCGCCTCCTACTTTCCAAACTTCACAGAAGCTCTCCTGCAAACACGCAAGACTAGCACTCCTGGAAGAAAGGATATGATGGAGACATGGCTTAGCCACAGCCTAAGGGATGTTTCCGGAATGAAACTTTCACTCTGAAGCGGAATGGGTGCTGATATGAAACTTCCTGGCAGATTAAAATTTATAATCCACCATATCCTTTCTTCCAGGAGTGCTAGTCTTGCATGGTTAGTAGGGGAGCTTCTGCGAAGTTTGGAAATTATGAGGCGAGGTACTGGCGGAAGTAAAGTTGTGAGGCGGCATCGTGAGTCGTGTCGGGATAGCACAGTTGGTAGTGCGCTTGCCCGCGAAAGGCAAAGGTCCCAGGTTCGAGTCCCGGTTCCGACACACAATTTTAATTTGCCAGGAAGTTTCATAGCAGCGCACTCTCCGCTGCAGAGTGAAGTTTCATTCTGGACTGTTGAAGAAATTTAGACGGCCAGAATTTCAAGCGGACTGCAGTACGATTCTACTGCCGCCAACCTACATTTGGCGTAAAGACTTCAAAGTTAAGATCAGAGAGACTACGGCTCGTTCTGATGCATAGAAGTATTCGTTTTTTCCTCGTTCTATATGGGAGTGGAACAGAAAAGTAAGTAACTAGTACTGGTATTAGCTACCCTACGCCACGCACCTTTGGGTGGATTTCGGAGTAAGTATGTTTGTGTGGATATAGACGCTAAATGATAGGGTGCTTCGTTTAGGTAGACATCTTTTTCTACCTTACTCTGCAACTGTCTAACCAGCGCTCAGTTTCAAACGACCTGGATCTCAGAGACTTGTTAATTTGTTACAGTCAACGAGGGAAGTACGTGAAAAAATATTGATACGTTGTCGCTACGAGAAGTATCAAATACTGATGTACGGTAAGTAGTTGCTGATGGTGTTCCGCTGTTTTCGCTGAAAATATAATCCCGTTTTCGTAATGCGTTTCCCGTGTCCGCACTCGTAAATGGCCGCAGACCGTCGGACCTCTTTGCCGCGCGAGGGAACGTGCGAGCGTCGGCGGCAAAAGCTCCCGAGCGCTTGCCGATAGCGCTTGCCGGCGTCGAATAACCGGCGAAGTGGGGCTGGCCGGATCCGTATCTGTGCGAGACGTAAAAGTGAGCCGCTGCCTTCCCCCGCGGACTGCACAAAATTGCTAAATGAACGCGAGCAGAATTGCCTGCCGCGCACGCCTAACTGTGCCGCGCGGGACTCCGGCGGCAGGAATAAACTGCGCCTAACGTGGTTACGGGCCGGCGCTCCGGTATTAAATCTCTCTAACATGTTAGCGCTGCCACATTATGGAACTCCCTCCATGAATCCCATTCAAAAGCCGACGGTGCCGTGCCGACGGTTCTCTTCCTGTCGTTTCTTACTGTTGTGCACCCTACTGTGAAAACTTTCTGCCATCGCCGTTTTGTAATTTCTAAAATAGCCTAGAAACATTTGCAGTGCACAAGCGCACGAAATCGGGATTCGTAGAGAGTCACAACCTTACAGTTGCATTTAACCACAGTGCTTCTACAACCTTTGACAATACAGTTCGGTCGCGCGGGAGTAGCCCAGCGGTCTGGAGCGCCATGTTACGGGTCGCGGCGGCCTCCCGCGCGGGGGGGTCGAAACCTCCCTCGGGCATGTTTGTTGTTCAAATGTTTGTATAGTCTATGGGACTTAACTACGGGGTCATCAGTCCCTAAACTTACAAACTACTTATGAACTACTTACGAACTAGGACGGCACAAATATCCATGCCCGAGGGGGGATTCGAACCCCCGACCGTAGTGGCCGTGCAAACCGTGACTGGAGCGCCTCAGTCACCTCGGCCACCGCGGCCGGCCCTCGGGCATGGGTGTGTGTGTTTGTCCTTAGGTTAGTTTAACTTAGTTTACGTAGTTTGTAAGCTAGGGACTAATAGCCAAGCAGTCAAGTCCCATAGATTTACAAACATTTGAATAAAGTTCGGTGAATATTCTTCTAGCCGTGCGGAGTCACTGTGCGCTCTAAGGCTACTTGCTGCGCAGTGTTTCCTCTAGGAGTCCTCCTTCGGGCATGTGTATGTGTGTGTGTAGTCCTTAGCGTTAGTTAGTTTGTAACTCCACGGGCTGATGACCGCTGCAATTAAGACCCATAGCTTTACATACATTTGAATAGTCCTGTAACATCAACGTAAATAATACGTATTATATCGGTGTGGTGTCTGTTCTTTCGGACGTGTCCGAAAGAATAGACACCAACCAATATAATAAGTGTACTGTCTGCCATCAGGTTACCCTGAATGGCAGGCAGCACCGCATAACAGCAGCGCTGTAGGGAAAACAAACGAACAGCAAAACAGGCGACGCCATCAGGTAAACAAGCAGACGATGCCAATCGATTAATAGGAACCTTTCCTTGCAGAGGTCGCCGCTACATATTCCGGACACGGATTCCTACGCCGGGTTCCTATTGGCTCCAGCTCGTTATATAGGCTCGGCAGGACGAGGACAGAGCCAGTCTTCGTTCCGCTGCTAATGACAACTGTTCATCAGAGACCCGGGAAGATTACGCCGAAGCCACTGTACGGGTTACACCGCCGACCGACGTACCAGCCAACCGAGAGTAACCACAAAGAGTGAAGATACAACAATAAGTATTCACATGCGACGATGGCGTAAAATGTTCGAATCAAATATTTGTCAAGCTTATGGGACTTAACTGCGGGGTCATCAGTCCCTAAACTTACAAACTACTTATGAACTCTCTTATACTAAAGACGACACAATCATCCATTCCCGAGGTGGGATTCGAGACTCAACGGGGAACAGCCTCGCGCATCGTAGCATAGAGCCTCAATGCGCTCGGCCGCTCCGCCGCGGCACGATGGCGTTATCTTCAATTACTTGACCGCAGATGCCGTTATACGTTCGACCTCGCACAGGAATGCGTAATGGCGAATGTAAGAAGGCATAATCGATGGAGGCGCTACAGCCATAGCGTGCGACTGGTGGGAATTTGAGACGGACGGGAGGCGAGCACGGGTCGACACCTCGGTGCGGCGCGCAACTTGTTTACGTCGAAGTGTTTACGTCGCTGCGGGCTTCGCGGCATCGTGTTGTTCTCGCTTCCAAACTTTCAACTTTGAATAGTAATTTCGTACCAATGGAATACGACTAAAGTGAGGAGAGGGAAAATAATGTTCAGATCGCGTTTGAACATAGTGCTGATAAAATGACCGGCTTTGAAACCCACCGTTTTCTTACGGAAGATTTGTAATTGTCTTCGGCAGACGTTATTTGTGTGCAGTATGACAGGTTTCTTAATACAGTGTTCTTGAAATTATGTTCCCCAGATCTTTGTGAGAGACTCGTATTAACTGACGATGGATGACGTCAGTTACGACACCTGAGTGGACACCTTAGTTCCGTTGAAATCACGCAAGCTGGGTTCGGCTTCCGTCTCGTTCGTGTTTTTAACCCTGTCCGCCACATCATAGGCCTCTGAGGCCCAGATGCTCACTCAGACCTGTCTAATCCCGCTCCAACACAGCAGGAGGGGACGTGACTCGCATGTAAGTCTCCTCTAGTTAGTTTTCTCTGAGCTAGTGTACAGTACACATCACTTCCTCCCCTACCGGCCCGTTCAGGTAAACAACTTGGCCTCCGAGACCTCCATAACTTTACAAAAACCAAGGGAAAGGAAGACAACGATGAAACAAAACCATTGTCCCGATTTGAGTTTATGTTGACACTTTCTGAACAGCTTACAGCACCTTGGATGAAGGCTAGGTTTGACACACCAATTCCCCGTGACCTACGGAACAGTATTTACAGATGGCTAAACATGACCACCTGCAGAGGCAGCTTGTGAGCAAGGAGCTATTCCTAAAAGAATTTATTATAATCTTTGTGACTCCAAAAAACAAAGTAAATCAAAAATGCAGTGTGATTTCTGTACGTTGCCAGTGTGTGGTCAGCACCACAAAAAAACTGTACCGGTAAAAAATTAGAAACTGGCGCTGAATGTTGTGATACCAAATTTAGTTTTATACATTATTAATTGTAGGTGGTTTCGAATAAGAAGGAGTTTTTGCGTTATATCAATTTTAGACTACTATTGTTTAATTTATGAGAGTTTGGTTATTTTGTTTTGTGCTTTCCTGAGGAAATATATGTTTCTTTTATGTTATTCAACGTTATTTAATGTATCATACCCTCATCCTTATCATGACATTGAATTTGTTAAAGAGTTTTTCATTACTATATATCGTGTGGGTCTCTGAGGTCTACCGTGTGGCCCACAGGGTTAACCTACCTGTAGAGATTCCTGATGACACAATTAGGCGGTATCTATCACCATGTGACGCAGGTAATAAAGGAGAAGTGGTCAGGTGTCTATCCGCTGCAGGTTTACAACGGCATACGTAGTGTCAGAATGGTTATTCGACAACATATACCGTCCTTTATAATGGTCAATGGCCTTCGTGGCTTCGTCACAAACAACCACAAACGTATAGTTTCTGTCAGAGTGTGGGGCATTACCGTTTGCAGTGTCCAAAGCGAAGACGGCTGATTCAGCTGTCGCGTGACGACAACAGCTCCGCCGCCCCGCCGCCTCGCGCGCGAGGAAGAAGTTCAAACTGCAGTGACGGATACCCCGGTCACGGGCACGACTTCTGTTGCAACTGGCAGTGCCCCTGTAGTACCAGTTGGTCCCGTTCTGAACCCGACTGTGACTGTTCCTGTTGTTGCCGCCGATCGTGTGGATGTTTCGGGAGCGGTTATGCGAGGGCTTGCGTCCGTATCCGTTCCTACCGCCGCGCCAGCTTATTCATCGGCCGACGCCACCATTCTCGTGACAGGAAGTGAACCCTCCACCTCCACGGCCACTACTGTTACGGAGACAAGCGTCGGTGCAGCGTCGCTCCAGGCTTGTGCTGCGATCGATCTTCCGCCGCAGAAGCCACAAAGGACGTCGTCGCGGTCCCGCAGTCCGAGTTGCACACGACGCAGCTCGTCCCGCGAGACCGCAGTTGGTCTCCCGCCTGCCGTGCCTCCGGCCCTCGCCAGCACGTGTCACGCCGGGAGTCTTGTCGCCGCCTCGTAGACCTCGGGCGCCGCTCCTCATCGCTGCGCCACCGACACACGGAGCGACGCCGTCCCTCCCCGCACACCCCCGGCCGACGGCGCGAGTCCTACGAAGACCTTCGGCGCCTCGACGAGGACTCTCGGGTCGTCTCAGTACAATGCCTGAAGACCGTGTTTTTGTATCCCAGCCTCGTCGCCGCTTTTGTGTCTCGTTTCCGTCGTAGGTGTCGGTGGCCGAGTAGAAAGACCGACACAGGAATAAAGGATGCACGCTATTGCAGGTAGGAGGTGACCAGCCACTGGGACAGCAGAAACTAGAAACACTAGAGTAAATTAGAACGATATATATATATATATATATATATATATATATTTCACTTAGTAATACTTAACTTTTACATAGCTCAGTACTGCAGAATGCTGATACATAGTTGAGCGAGAGGCCTGCCTAGTGCCTATCCGATAGCCAAGTCTTCACTGGTGCCTATCTGATTCCGAAGTGTTAGCTGGTTCCTATCTCAGTCCCAAGTGAACGATGTCGTTCAGTGGTGGCCACGAGCGGAGTTGTAGCAGAGGGCGCTCGTGGCTGACGTCGTAAGAACGCCGCGCCGTGCGTGCATGGCGGTGCGCGGCGAAAGGAGGTGGCGCGCACTTTAGACTTGTGCGACACCACACGTGTGTGATATTCCTGGTCTGTGGCCACTTCATATTTCTGACCGCTGGCCGTTTCTTTGCTAGCATCGTACGTGTCTTAAACGCGGAAGAAAAACAGAAGTGCAGCATATGTTGAAATGTGGGGCGGGGAGCAGTAGCATATGGCACAGTAGGTGCTGGTTCCGGTGGGAAAGCCCGCCTATGTTACTGGTACTCTCCTCGCATTGGCTGCTGCATTTCACGTCACGTGATTTTTTTTAAATTAGTTTTGTTTATTATATACTAAATATTAATTATTGAGAGCTGAGAATTTGTGATAAATAGCTCTCGAGGACAGGCTAGGTTTTGACAGTTTAAAAAGTTTAAGGTGTCTTCTGTTATTGTAACAAGAGAAGAGCCATTTTGCAGTTTTGGCGCGAAATAGAGCGTCAGGTGCCCTCTCGCAACGCGCCGCAGTTTCAGTCTCGAGCTGACCACTATACGCGCCGGACCGCGCCGGTCATGAGTAAAGTTTTGTGTAATTGTGATAACAGTCGAGGTCTCAACATGAACTACGGGCAGCATAGGCCGTGTCGTATTAACAATAGTTGTACATATTTTATTATTCTGAATCTAGATGTAATAAATGGCATCCCTGACAATTAAAAATCTCGCGAGTCGCTTCTTATGCTTCAAATGTTCAAATGTTTGTTAAGCTTATGGGATTAACTACGGGGTCATCAGTCCCTAAACTTACAAACTACTTATGAACTACTTACGAACTAGGACGGCACAAATATCCATGCCCGAGGAGGGATTCGAACCCCCGACCGTAGTAGCCGTGCTGACCGTGACTGGAGCGTCTCAGTCACCTCGGCCACCGCGGCCGGCTTCTTATGCTTCCATCCCAACAAACTTATTTTAGCCTCACTTGTATGCTGAAGAAGAACCAACGAACTGTGTGCCGTCTTCTGCGCTGGGGACACAACTATAGAAGAAAACAGGTTAGTCAGAACTCTATGCTTTCCATAAAGACTTGGACAGCAACTACGACACCTCGTGCGTACTGTAGGGCGGTACAAACGCACACTGCTACACAACAACATCCGCAAGGATGTAGAGGTTTTAGGGGACTTGAGGGAGGAAGCAGTACTAATTTCTCCGTCCAGAAATAAAACCCTAGGAAGCTTGTACGTTCTGTCGCAGAAGATGGACAGAACCGACGCCGCCCTGGCCATCCGGGGACTGCGGCGCGCCAGTCACGGTCTGCACGGCCACTACGGTCGGGGGTTCGAATCCCCCCTGGGGCATGGATATTTGTGCCGTCCTTAGTGTTAGCTAGTTCATAAGTAGTTTGTAGGCTTAGGGACTGATGACCCCGTAGTTAAATCCCATAAACTCTACAAACATTTGAATTTCGTCCTGGCCATGGAGGCTGATGTTCCTCCGATTACTTCGGTGAAACGCAAAGCTGAAGACGACGACGGCCACCGTCGTCTAGCTCGTCACTCTCTCGGCAGTTCGGTTAGTGACGTCGAAATGTCGGCAGCGGAATCTACCGACACGGAGATGATACCGCCGTCCCCGCCTCTCCATCCCGGCGAGCGCGTCGATTGGACAGAGTCCGAGCTTCCGGCGCCGGATGCAGGTGGGAATGAGCTGTCTTTTAATTTTGACGTGTGGCCGTTCCGTCTCGGTTTCACTGTTTTAGTGGATTTTCCTGATTTTTATCGATTTTGGTGTGTCATTAAGATTTTACGTATGTGCAGAATTTTATCTGGTTTTATTGCCTCATGTGCGTGTACTGTCTGAGTGCTTAGGTTGATGAGGTGATTTTATTGGATATGATTTAAATTCTAGTGCTAATGTAGCATTTTAACTGTCCTTTTTAATCGTTCACGTGGTCGGTCACTATTACCGATGTTGTCATATTTGTAAGTAGCGTGGCACTCTGTTACTTTTGCTCACCTTTTCTCAGTCTCTTTTCCCCTCACTGGTGTCATATGAGCTCGATTTTGACTATTTCCTGGATTTGGACTTGTCGGTTTAAAACCAAACTCACTGGATTGGACTACGCGCCGCGTGTTTGACCTTACTTTGCCTGAAATTTGGTTTCTTATATGACGACATGGCTGAAGTTTAATTGTTATGGTTGGTACTATTTTGGATATTGTTGTTACATCGTTCTCTTGACCGTTCAAATGAGGAACGTTATCTTATTCTTTCACTTCTTCTAAGGATAATTTTTGTTTTTTGTTTTGTGATTTCGAGATGTTGTGTCTTTTTCGTTTTCTCTTTCCTATAATGTCTTCTAACAGTGTGGCTTTCTGTTTTTTGTTTCACGTGTTTTCACATTCTTACTTGATTTTTGTTTTGTATCTGCTTTTTACCACTCGATCGCTCGGTTTTGTTCCTTTCTCGGCCGTGAGCTTTTCGACCGCCACTTTCACGTCAGGAAGATGTGTTTCTGTTGTATCAGATGTTAATGTTCTTTCCTTTCCTTTCGCGGGTGCTTTTATTTGGTGGTTATGACGTTTCTGGAAGGGGACCAGTATTTTTGTTGTTATACTTTGTACTACTCGAAGAGACGTTATGTGTTGTTTTCGTGCACGTAACAGCCAACAACCTTATTCATATTCCGTGAGGGAAGACATCGTTCCAGCGACGAGGGACGTTTTAACACCGAATTTTAAGTATAGCTGAGAAGCTCAAAATAAATAAATAAAAGGTAGCCAAGTGGTTAAGGCGACCGCTGGCCCGAAGCGGGAGACCAGGGTTCGATTCCCAACCCGGCTCACATTTACACCACTTGTTTCAAAGCCCCAAAGCAGCCACTGTCAATCCTTTCCTTCCTATTCCTTCTTCCTTCCTCTCCTTTATCAATAATTTGCAAACGTAAATAATACGAGAATATGAAACTGAAAGTGAATTAACACTGCTACGAATATACAACCTCTGACGATAAAGTGTGCTGATTAGTCCTGTAACATTAACGTAGATGACCTAAAGAGTACAGTTACCTTACTGTTGTTGCTGTGGTCTTCAGTCCGGAGACTGGTTTGATGCAGCTCTCCACCCTTCTCTATCCTGAACAAGCCTCTTCATCTCCTAATACGACCTACAACCGACATCCATGTGAATCTGCTTACTGTATTCATCTCTTGGTCTCCCTCTACGATTTTTACCCCACACACTTTCCTCCAATACTAAATTCACAATTCATTGATATTTAAGAATGTGTCCTCTCAATAGATCCCTCCTTTTAGTCAAAGTATGCCAGAAATTCCTTTTCTTCCCAATTCTGGTCAGTATCTCCTCATTAGTTACGCGATCCACCCACCTGATCTTTAGCATTCTTCAGTAGCACCATATTTCAAAAACCTCAATGTCTTCCTGTCCACACTGTTTATCGTCCATGTTTCACACCCATACAAGGCAACACTCCACACAAATACCTTCGGAAAGGACTTCCTTACACTTAAATTAATATTCGAAGTTAATAATTTTTTTTTTCACAAACGCTTTTCTTCCAATTGTCATTCTGCATTATATATCCTCTGTACTGCGACCATTGCATGTTGTTTTACTGCCCAAGTAACAAATCTCATCCACCACATTTATTGTTTCGTTACTTAATCTAATTACTTCATCATCGCTCGATTTTCTTAGACTGCACTCCATTACCCTTGTTTTGCTCTTGTTAATGTTCATTTTATACGCAACTCATAACACACTGTCCATTCCGTTCAACTGCTCTTCCAGGTACTTTTCTATCTCTGACAGAATTACAATGTCATTGGAAAAAACGCAGTGTTTTTATTTCTCCACCCTGAACTTTAATTCCTTCTCCAAATTTCTCCTTGCTTCCTTTATAGCTTACTCAATGTAGGAATTGAATACCATTAGAGAAAGGCTACAATCCTGTCTTACTTCCTTTCCAACCTCTGCAACCTTTTCATGCCCTTCAATTCTAATAACTGCTGTCTGGTTTTTGTACAAGTTGTAAATAACCTTCCGCTCCCTGTATTTTACTCTTTCCGATTTCAGAATTTGAAAGAGTGTATTCCAATGAAAATTATCAAAGCAATCTCCAAATCTAAAACAGCTAGAAATATGGGTGTCTCTTTCCTTAATCTGTCTTCTAAGATAGGCTGTAAAATGAGTATTGCCTCCCCTGTTCCTACATGTCTCCTGAATCCAAACTGCTATTCCCCAAGGTCAGATTCTGCCAGCTTTTCCATCCTCACCTTACTATCCTTCGAAATAGTCACCTCCCATAACTATGTTCTGCGACAGACGTCCTGGAAACTTTGCGCGAAGTCTTCCCTTGCGATAAAAGCAAAGCTGTGACTACTGAAGCCCATCCCCTATACGGCTGCCAGCCAGCACAACCTCGGCTGAAATCAAGAAAGAGCTTTCTGACCACTACAGACGCACTTATAGGGACACCACAGCAAGCCAGGATTTCAAAATGGCGGGAAAAAGTCAGTATTTGCAGGAGTCGATGATGCCGATTGAAGAGCTTCCCCTTGGCCACTCAGAGAAGTGGACAACATGGAAGGCTCCCAACAAACTACGCTCTGGTACCACGAGATGCAAAGGTGGGGCCTTCCAGTAGACTCAGTTCTCTGTGCGGGTGGTTCTATGCAGTGTAACAACCACCTACTGCAGTGTCCTGCATCTCCAGCTACATGCACCGTGAGAGACGTGACGAGGGCCACACATAATCCACTCTACGTAGCCAATTTCTGGTCTGCCACTATATGAAATGACGAAACAGTGTTTTTACCTTTGTTGATTTTACATTTTTCTGTAATTTACTTAAATTTTGACAATTGTTCTTCATATCATTTTTTATGTATTCTGTATTTTGCATTCTGTATTATGTATTTTGAATACTGTCAGTTCACTTCAATCTGCGTGCTTCTGACACGATAAATAAATAAACAAAAATTAACTGTGAACTACAGTTATCTTACTGTCCTTCGATACAGTTA
Source organism: Locusta migratoria (assembly GCA_026315105.1). Classification (NCBI taxonomy): domain Eukaryota; kingdom Metazoa; phylum Arthropoda; class Insecta; order Orthoptera; family Acrididae; genus Locusta; species Locusta migratoria. Next base: position 664,086,613 of record CM048755.1, on the reverse strand, counting down.
CCTCCCATAACTCTGCAATGCTGAGCTCTGCAAAACGTGTCCTGGAAACGTTGCACGAAATCTCCCTTTGGGAATGTGTTCAAAAGCCTCGTCAGATGTCAGGAAAATCGTCAAATCTCTTTCCTTTCAAAGCGAATTTGAGTCGAGGAAATAGGAAGAAGTCTAGAGAATTGACAACCAGCGAGTACGGTGGATATTAAAGTTGCATCACCCCTATTTATCCAGAAACAGTTTGACGATATTGACTGTGTATGGGCTAGCATTGTTTTGCAACTGGAACATTCAACATACTCGCCGGATCTCAATCCTCCAGACTTGTTCCTATTCCCTCGACTCAAACTCGCTTTCAAAAGAAAGAGATATTACAATATTCCTGACATTCAACTTAACGTGACGAGGCCTTTGAACACATTCCCAAAGGAAGACTTCGTGCAAAGTTTCCAGGACATGCATCGCAGAACATAATTAAGGAAAGTGACTACTTCGAAGGATACTAAGCTACCTGTAGTCCATAGTTCATCTACGTTAATGTCAAAGGGCTAATCACCGTACTTTATTGTCAGATGTTGTATATTCGTAACAGCATTAATTTACTTTCAGTTTCACATATTCGTATTATGTTATTACAGCCTTGTTGTTTCTCCGCCCTCATAGCTATTCCAGCTTTACCATTCTGTACTATCCGTCAATTTCATTTTCTATACGTCTGTATTCCCTTTTGAGTATTTCATTTACTGCAGTTCAGTACTGTTAAATTACTTGAAAAATATTCAGGGGCTTGTGCGCAATTCCACCGCAGCTTTGTTTTTGCCTGCTTGATCCTTTGCGACGTTCATAATTTGAGGTATCAGTACTACTCATTAATCTTCTATTCCAGTGGTCGTAAACCTTTGAATCGTGTCCGAATAGTGGCTCACATAATGCATATGAGTCGCGAGACGAGTTTAAAATATCAAAGTAAAATATCTTATCGAGTACCGAGTGAAAAAGTTAAAGAGTCTTAGGGTTTAACGTCCCGTCGACAGCTTGGTCATTAGAGACGGAGCTAACGCTCGGAGTTTTTGGGTATGAAGGGGGAAGGAAATCGGCCGTGCACTTTGAAAGGAACCATTCCGGCATTTGCCTGGAGTGATTTAGGAAAATCACGGAAAACCTAAATCTGGATAGCCGGAGGTGGATTTGGACCACCGTCCTCCCGAATACGAGTACAGTGTGTTACCACAGCGCCACCTCGCTCGGTCTTTCATCAGAATTATTATTTTCACTATATTATTTTTAATCCCGTAAGGAAAAGTAATTGTTAAGGTGCACAACTTTTTCATTTAAATGATTATGGATATGGACTAATGTTTCAAATTTTAAGTTTTTATGAACTATTATTTTCACGGTTGGCCCAATGAAAGCTGTTTCTCTGTCTAGGAATAGTACTTAAAACTGGTTCTTTTTTATGTTACTTTTCAACAATTGCTTATGAATGGTTACGGATAACTAACCGTTTTCAGAGAATAACCTTAGAAAACTAAGACTATTAGCATCTAACGAAGACTCTACGATGGATCTGTCATGTCATTCCTTTCCGAACACTTTTTGAAGATTCAAAATGTTCAAATGTTTGAAAACCTATTGGACCAAACTGCTATGGTCATCAGTCCCTAGACCTACAAAGTACTGAAACCAGCTTACATTAAGGACAACACGCAGACACAAACCAATATCTGATTACAGAATCTCTGTAGTTCGAATATGTAATCTAGCTAAAGCCTTCCCGTGTCTCCAGGTCTTCTCGAGGTATACATTCTCCTCTTATGACTCTTGGACAGAATATTCGCTATTATTATCTCAAATTTATTACAGAACTCAATTGGTCTTCGTCGTACTTAATTCCTCCTACGAAGTCCATTTTCTTCCTCAATACTCCTTCTATTCCTTCCCGTTTAATTATGTACAAATTCCCAATGATTATTAGAATCTTATTCTTATTATACTCTTCCTGTTGCTGTTGATATTATCCTATATTTATCTATACTCCGCCTTTGCATTCTCACGTTGCTGATTCCTCCGCATTTTAGGGAAGTTTCCCACCCTAAGACCATGAGAGTGACATAGAACTCTGTTCCACCTGTTTTATGAGTCCGCTGGCAAAACGATGTTGACTTCTCACACTGCAAGTTTTTCATCACTACTACTGATGATTGCCGGCCGCGGTGGCCGAGGGACTGAGGCGCGCCAGTCACGGTCTGCACGGCCACTACGGTCTGGGGTTCGAATCCCCCCTCGGGCATGGATATTTGTGCCGTCCTTAGTATTAGGTAGTTCATAAGTAGTTTGTAAGTTTAGGGACTGATGACACCGTAGTTAAGTCCCATAGACTCTACAAACATTTGAACATTACTGATGATTTTTATGCAAAATTTAAGTGGTGATGGATTTCGAACCCGGGACCGATTAACCCCACTTTTTTTTTTTTTTTTTTTTTTTTTTTTTTTTTTTTTTTTTTCTCGTTCATTGTTGATAAATGACATATGATAAACAAGCTAGAAGATATAAATAAATGTACTTTATTGGTCTTCAAAATTGTCGACATCAGCCTCCAGTGGAATCGGCCACAGAATGGCTGTTGCACGATCTTTGACATTCGCGTCCACAAAACGTTGACCTTTTATGGCCTCCTTTTAGCGAAATACAGGAAGAAGTCCGCAGGAGTCAGATTATGGGAGTACGGACAATGGCGGACTAAGGCTGTTGGAGGCCCGGGGCGGCGGCGAAACTAAAGGAGCCCCCTCCCCCTGTCTACTTGGAAATGCATGTATTACTATAAAAAAAGAATTTGAGGCCCCGTCCAGTACGAGAGGCACGGGACAGTCTGAAAAAATAGCTACCGAGATTTGGAGGCCCCAGCAGAACGAGATGCCAAGCGCGCTCAAAGGTCCTTCCCAGGTATTTGGAAGCCCCCCAAGACCGGAGGCCCGGGCGGTCCGCCCCCTCCGCCCCCCCCCCCGCCCAGTCCACTACTGAGTACGGAGAGCGTTCAAGAACAGTTACCATCTTCCGCGCCGGGAAATGCCGCACACGGACCCTGCAATGTGCAGGGGCATTGTCATGAAGCACCATCGATTTTCCAGTTCTGTGCAACCCAGCCGATCCTGCCAGCTACGTCTTGTCCAATTTGTAGCAGAACTTGATGTTTACATGTTGCTCCATTGCGCTGTGACACTTCCTCTCACACTGACTACGTTCACCCGGTCGCAGTCTATTTACACTGCCAGTCATATTCAATGCATGCTATGTATCGATTCTCCTCCATTCTCTAAAAACCCATGCGCATGCACGTATACGGGCGCTAAGCTTCCGTTCAGATATGACACCGTTTACCGAACTTTTTAGACACACCACGTATTTCCTCAGGTTTTTAATAGAAAAAAGTGCGACCAGCTATCGCTAGACCAGTAGCTTCTTAACCGTTTATATTGCTGTAGCAGACGTATTATAAACCTTTTGCAAACTTTTTATTTACATTTCCCTTGGTTGTACGCCGACCGCCGGTTCAGGGTTAAGTCACAGTCGCTTTTGTCGCTTTTGTCGCTTTATGCTACTCGAGGTCGAAGAACGCGACACAATTTAAAATAGTATTCGCAGAACTGCAACAACATTGTTGCACAGAAACAAACGATGTTTAAATCTCACCTGTCATCCTCAAGAGGAAAGGATGGGCTTGGGTTCTTTTGAGCCTTGCGGAAGGTTGAATTGGGGCAGGGGGATACAAGTTACGCAATAAATACAAACAAGCCTTAACAGTGTCACTGAAACAAAGGAAATGCCGCCTTCCCTTCAAGAATAGGATAGTAATCTTCCACACAACCAAGAACAGAGGCTAAAAACACAACCTACATATTTTAACAGGCCCTTACAATGTGTCACTGAATTGTTCCCTTACAACTACTGTATCTCATTATTGATCTGGTCTGAGTGGTTTCCTTATTCTTGTCAAATGTACACTGTGCATTTTTGTGTCTTTTAAGAAATAATGGAAAACCTTATTTTTAGATAGAAAAGGGAACGCCTAGTCCCAGTGAAACTGAATATGGACTTATAAAGGAAGCGAAACCTTTTACCAAAATAAGCGTAACATATAAAAATTAGTGCAAAATTTAAAAAAAAAAAAGTTACATAAGTGGTGGAAAGAGCAGTATTCTGGAGAGTTTCCATTATTTGTGTGTAGTTAATATGTAAAACGTTTAGGCTAGATACAAATAAATCGCTGAACACTGATGCTTCTTTATTTATCTTTATAAAAAACACTTCATTCAGCCAAGATCGCAAAAAATTTATTTTTGTCCCTTAACTGGTTTCAGTGAGCTCAGTCACCATCTTCAGAAAGTCAAGTAAAATCACTCACTGAATCCGGTTAAGGGACAAAAATAAATTTTTAGCGATCTTGGCTGAAAGAAGTGTTTATATAAACTGTTGATCGCTCTCCAGCGGCGTAAGATGCCTTTTAACTATTTATCTTTATCATTCAGGATACAGGATGTCGTGTTGTCAAACCCGATAGATAAAATATGCACGAACAGTTATGTGGTACTGTATAATGTAATGAAAAATACGCAAATCAGTGCTGAAAATTTACTGTAGTGCACGTGTCATATGCAAGTGTGGATGTTACGTGTAAAATTTAATTTAAAAAAATGATACAATTTAATTTAGAGGATTACTGTTAACTTCAATTCAGTAGAGATATATTTCACTTCTAAAACCAGCATTAATGGCAAAATTAATAAATTTTCTAGTAGCAGAGTTTTGAACAATCTTTTTATATTTTGCGCAAATGTAAGGCATGATTTGTGCATTTTTGCGAGATTATTTTATTTTGTAGCTCAAACAGTGCTCAAGACATATACTTTGGCATACATTAAATTAATTCCTCAAATAACGCGAGTTAGGTTACAGTACAATATGTACTATCACTAGAAAAACAACAATTTAGTGATATCAATGCCAATTCACTGCCAGGCCCAGACCATTTCGTTTGGAACTCGTTCTACGTAAAACGGCCGGCAAAAATTCCTACATTCATAGGACACTCACGAACACAATACAGCTCCGTCACAGCGAACAGAGAAAGAACATAAGGTATCCGAAATGGATGCGCCGGAAGAGCGCCTTTGTTCAGCTGCAACGTGTACGTTAGACCCTCGCGAGAACAATGAGTTTGACAATAAAATGCGTGACTGAGCTGTGGCGGGGCTTAAGCTGTTTGGCATTAATCAGCAGGCGTCGGGCCGCGAGAGCTGCTAATTGTGTGCGCCGGACAAAGCAAACAGGCGGCCTGGCCTTATCGCGGGCCCGCCCACGCGCAACCGCCCTCACAAAGTTGTCCTTCCCGGAAACGCGGAAGCTGACGCGGCCGCAATTGATGATATTTGGCCAATGTCTCTGTCACCGGCGGCTGAAACCGCGGGCTCACACTGTCAAGTATACGAGACCGTATCTCTGTGCTGGGTCTTAAGCACCATCAAGGGTGTAGAGCTCAATATAAACGCAAAATTAAAGTGCAGGGACACGTAATTAAATTGCTAAGTAATGCATATAAGCATTACCGTCAATAAGTTCTGGGACTTGACGCCTTGAGGGTAGGCACCCACACTACTCTGTATGATGTACACACTGCCATGTAATACCGTTCAAATGTTCAAATGTTTGTAGAACTTATGGGACTTAACTACGGGGATATCAGTCCCTAAGTTTACAAACTACTTATGAACTAGCTAAGACTAAGGACGGCACAAATATCCCTGCCCGAGGGGGAATTCGAACCCCCGACCCCAGTGGCCGTGCAGACTATGACTGGAGTACCTCAGTCCCCTCGGCCACCGCGGCCGGCTGTAAAGCCGTGAAATGCCGCAGCGTGTGCAACAGTGAGAGTCGTGTGGGTGCCTACCATCCAGGCTTAAAGTCTCAAAAATGTTTGTAAATCTATCGGACTCAATCTCTTGGTCATTAGTCCGCAGCTTACAAAATACTTAACCTAAGGACATCACAAACATCCATGCGCGAGGGGGGTTTCGAACCCCGACGGCGAAAAGCCGCGCGCACTGCAGCACGGCGCTCCAGTACGCACGGCTAATCCGCCTTGGCGCGTCAAGTCTCAGAACTTATTGACGTTTCCACCTATTAATAAAATTATAATTTCTTGTATATTTATTATTATTGATTATACAGGGTGTTACAAAAAGGTACGGCCAAACTTTCAGGAAACATTCCTCACACAAAAAGAAAGAAAATATGTTATGTGGACATGTGTCCGGAAACGCTTAATTTCCATGTTAGAGCTCATTTTAGTATTTCTCTTTAAATGTAAATTTCATTCCAACGTGATCAAATTGTAAATTTTCACAATCAACATGTTTTGGCTGACGAGAATCCGCGCGCAATTGTGCAATCACGTCATCAACACAGAATTTCTGTGAACGTTTGGACAGGAATTGTTGGTGATGTCTTGATTGGGCCTCATGTTATTCTACCTACGCTCACTGGAGCACGTTATCATGATTTCATACGGGATACTCTACTTGTGCTGCTATAACATGTTCCTTTACAAGTACGACACAACATGTGATTCATGCACGATGGAGTTCCTGCACATCGCTTCTCAACAACAGATTCGGTGACCGATGGATTGGTGAAAGCGGGCCAATTCCATGGCCTCCACGCTCTTCTGACCTCAACCCTCTTGACTTTCATTTATGGGGGCATTTGAAAGCTCTTGTCTACGCAACCCCGGTACCAAATGTAGAGACTCTTCGTGTTCGTATTGTAGACGGCTGTGATGCAATACCCCAGTCTCCAGGGCTGCATCAGCGCATCAGGGATTCCATGCGACGGCGGGTGGATGCACGTATCCTCGCTAACGAAGGACATTTTGAACATTTCCTGTAACAAAGTGTTTGAAGTCACGCTGTACGTTCTGTTGCTGTGTGTTTCCATTCCATGATTAATGTGATTTGCAGAGAAGTAATAAAATGAGCTGTTACATGGAAATTAAGTGTTCCCGGACACATGTCCACATAACATATTTTCTTTCTTTGTGTGTGAGGAATGTTTCCTGAAAATTTGGCCGTACCTTTTTGTAACACCCTGTATGTGATGGCAGTCTATGTTACCTTAAGTGCAGAGGCACACTTTGCTCAAACTCTCACAGGAATTAACACGAGGGCAAGAATTCTACAGCAGAAATGTGTGGACAATTTGAAAAAATGTATGTGGCGAGTAGCGTGTATTTGAAGTGCGCACTGTCTCTGGATGGTGTAGTGTACAGCGCAATTGTCTAGTAAGCAGGAATCCCGGCATTTGAATCTTTGTCTAGCACAAATGTTTAACTCTCCCCATTTACTGGTTTCAGTTTCTACTGGTAGTTAATATATTATTTCCTCTGATAGAAATGGAAAATTAAAGCTGTACGTAGAAAAGGTATTGAGTAAAAATTAACGTATGAAACGTAAAGAGCCGTACAATCGCAAAATCGCCGGCCCAATCAAAGCAAGACCTGTACCACCTATGGCCTTTCCGCAATTAATGAAAAATCTTTCTTCAGATACAATTAGAACCAGAATGAGAAACGTCATATAAAATTCGAACAAAAGGCGAATATGATCTGGCCAGTGACAAAGGTGTAATAGAGGACAACTACCTTCACTACCAATGTGACAGAATCAAAAGTAATTTTAATTTTTTAGACATTTTGATCAGATTTTCACGGTGTGACCCCATGGCGTGGAAGCAACTTGATAGAACATATGAAAAGTATACAAACTACTTATGAACTAGCTTATGCTAATGACGGCACAAACATCCATGCCCGAGGGGGGATTCGAACCCCCGACCGCAGCGGCCGTGCAGACCGTGACTGCCACCCCGCAGACCGCTTGCCACTGCGGCCGGCAGACTAGTCTTGAAGCTAGTTTTCCACGTTTAAAAAATTAAAATATTTGTAAATCTATCGGACTCAACTGCTTGGTTTTTAGTCCGTAGTTTACAAACTACTTAAACTAAGGTAAACTAACCTGAGGACAACTCAAACACCCATGCCCGAGGGGGGGACTCCAACCCCCGACGGCGAACGGAAGCGCGCACAGCAGCACGGCGCCCCAGTGCGCACGGCTAATCTGCCGCGGCTATGGGTAACTCAAAGTTTTTGGGAATATGTCTTACAATCTCTGTATCTGGATAGTACACTGTAGCAAGTTTAGGAAAACTGCTACAAAAATCAGTTTCTGTGTCTCCCAAGATCACTACCGTTGTCGAATGAGATTGTGACGATGATTTGAACATTTGACTGGGAATGAAATATTACTTGTAAACAGTAAAAATGAAATGTAAATATTTTTGAAATAAAGTAAAACAAAATGAAATCACGTTTCTATTTTTATTTTTAACATATATTGGCAAAATATTACACCTACTGCGTGGTCATCAGTCTGTAGCTTACAAACTACTTAAACCTAGGTAAACTAACCTAAGGAGAACACACACACCCATGCCCCAGGGAGGACTCTAACCTCCACGGCGAGCAACCACGCGCTCCGCAGCGAGACGCTTAGACCGCTCGGCTATGGAAAGCTCACAAAGGTGCTGTTGTAGTATATGTACCACCATAGTTTTTGGACATACTAAATCACAAAAATAAAATCGTGAAAACTGAAACATTGGTCACAATTGTAATGAAAAAAAAATTAATTAAAAAAATTAAAAAAAGGTTTTCTTTGGTGAGTTACCACAAAAAATGCGTCCGCAAAAGGGCATATAAGTCATAGTTGTAAAATACTAACACGAATTACTTGTAAACGAATGGAAAAACTGATAGAATCCGACCTCGGGGAAGATGAGAAATGTAAGAACACGCGAGGCAATACATTACGACTTACATTGGAATCCAAGTACTTTCTCCTTGGTCTACCTCGGCTTCTCTTACTCTATATTTTTTTAATTGTTGCAGCATTTCATTGAGCTAAAAGCGTCGCCAGTTCCAAAACCCATCACGAAAACGAATGTAAGTTGCGAATATCAGAACTTAACAATACACGATACTAGCTGATAACTCGGCGTTGCCCGGGTATTTATTTACTTATTTATTACTGCCATTTTCCAGGTATATATTCATTTGTATAAGGGCTGTATGTCTGTAAAATCTCTTGGGAATACAGTTAGTAGTAAAGAAGTAATAGATTAAAACTTTGTGCGTGATGGGCGGCTTTTCCATTAACGTTACTGTTTATGTGCTCATATTTCATGAACTACATGTCGTACTGTGATACGATATAGAAACTACACTCTACTATATCCATTTATACTGTTTGTAAAATTTCCTGCGGCTACAGTTTGTAGTATAGAAATTATAAATTCTAACGTCATACCGAATGCCGTAGTTTTAGTCCATGAACAGCGGAACGTTATTGTTTACGTGCTCATATCTCATGAACTACGTGTCGGAATGTGATACAATTTAAAAGCTACATTCACCTATATATGTGTATACTGCCTGTATAATTTCCTGTCGCTACAATTCGTAATGTTGAAATTATAAATTTTAACGTCATACCGAGAGCCGTAGTTGTACTCCATAAACAGCGGAAAAGTAGTAAGCGAGAAACTTTTTTCCTTTCATCATTTTACTATTGTTGCCAGCGAGAAAAAGTTTAATAAAGGTTTTAAATTATGTTTAAAGTTGTTGGAAGTCGCTAAGTACTGTCATTCTCATGCAGTGCATTTCGAAAGTCTCGCCGCATTATATGGCATTTTTTGCGATTTCTGTTGGTTATGTCGTAATATCTTTTGAACCATGTGGTATGTGATTCTTAACCATGCAGCAATTGTTACCTCACGGTAAGGAATGTATGTACCAAATTTGGTTGAAATCGGTCCAATGGTTTAATACAAAATGAGCAGCATTGTCGCAAAATGCAGTAGTTTTTCGCGCATCTCACTGTTTATGACGTCATATCTCGTGAACTATATATCGTATGTGATTCTTACACTTACGGCGACCGTCCTCATGGATTGAAGCTTACGTGTACAAAATTTCATAAAGATTGAAACAAAACTGTAGATTTGTATGCAACACGTACAAACATACGGACACTCTGCTTTATATATTAGAAGATACCGCCAAATCAGTAGTGTCCTCTGCTAGCCGCTACAGTCAGGGTGCGTAACAGAAATTGGTTGTAGTGTTGTGACTGGTATGTCGGACTACACAGAAGTCAGTAATAGCGCGCGTCAGCAGGTGGTACGGCGCCTCGGCTACTGCAGAAGGCGGCAGCTGCGTGTTGTGGCTCCCGTGGGACGCCGGCGACAATGTCCTCGCCTTGCTGCGTCCTGCCGGTGATTCCTCAGGGGACGCCTCTGGCGCGTCCTCATTTCTCTGCTCAATGCCGCCTTCCACCAGCGCCCCTTGGAAACCACCGACAGCCCCGACTAGTGTTTCTTTATTTTTATTTTTTTCAGTCAATGGGTAATTTCATTCCATCATTTTCCGGGTTAAAATAAATAAACTGTTTTTGTCCTACTCATTTTTTTAATTCACTTTGTAATGTATATGGCCTGGAAAGTCTCGTTTGTTTGGATTAATGAAACGTTCGATACAACATTTGATCGTGGTATTATGCCCTAATACGAGGTATGTCCACAAAGTAAGTTCCGTTTGGTTATATAAATGAAACGTGTACAGATACAGAAAAGATATTTATTGTACAAAAATATACAACTATTAAACTACTTTTCTATATAGCTTCCGAAATTTTGTAGGTATTTGGCATAGCGTGCAGAAGTTTTTGTATGCCTTCTTCGTAGAAGGTTGGCGCCTGTGTATTCAACCATGTGGTAACATGTTCTTTCAGCACGTCATCATCGCTGAAGTGTTGACCACCATGGACAGGTTTTAGGTGTAAGAAGAAAGTCGCTAGGAGCGAGACTGTACGGAAGATGATCGAACACGTCCCAGTGAAATTCCCGTAAGAGTTGTTTGGTCACATTCGCCTTGTGAGGTCGGGCGGCAACATGAAGGAAAGAATACTCGTTTCATATCTTCTTACACCTAAAATCTGTACTTGGTGGTCAACACTTCAACGATGATGAGCTGAAAGAACATATTTGCCACATGGTTGAATATACAGACGGCAACCTTCTATGAAGAAGACACACAAAAACTTGTCCAACGCTATGACAAGTGCCTACAAAATTTCGGAAGTTATGTAGAAAAGTAGTTGAACAGTTGCAGATTGTTATACAATAAATATTTTTTCTGTATCTGTTCACGTTTGGTTTATATAACCAAACCCAACTTACTTTGTGGACATACCTCGTATTCCGTGATTGTATTATATAAGCATTTTAAGGCACTTCTGACTGTCACATAATCACTTTCATTACTTGGGTCTTTTAATGAACTAAATAAATAAATAAATTATTGAAAGTCGTAAGTTTAATGTTGGACAATACTGTTTGTTAATGAAATTAGTAACTAAAATTATCTGATGTTTTCTATAATGTAGTGACCATAATATAATACTTTGCTGATTATAGAATTGATTAGTTTCTTTGATTTAACAATTTAAAATAATGTAAACATATGTTAACACTACACTAATTGTTGTTTACTTACGATCTTTTGTATTGTTATGTTTTGATGTGAAAATATATTATTGCATTTGTCATAATTTTGTGTACCTATACGTAAAGCAAGATTTATGTATGTTTCATAAACAAATTATTAAATATAAAACTTTATAACTTCCGTGTTCTAGACTCTACATTAAGTATTAATACGCGCGAATTGGCGCGTACGGAGTCAGTCTAAGGTTCGTTGCAGAGTTGTAAAGTCAATCCTAAGTCAGTTTCGAATTAGTATAACTTTGTCAGTCAAAGTGTAGTCATGCAGTCTTACTTTTGTCATTATGTAACAAGTAGTCATCAAGAATGAAAACTAAATTCATTATCAAGTGAAAAGTGTCACATGTGTAGTTCCTGGGCGCATAAAAACCCGACGTCCTATTATTTTCATGATGATTTCAAGGCAGGCGAGCAATTAAAACATCTATCACTGAACAACCGAAGGTGATGTATGGAAAAATGATGATTTTAGTATAATAGTATTATTATATAAAAACTATTATAACTTCAAACTATTTTTCTGCTTATTAGGCCATCATAAGGAAACGACTGACTAGCCCGCGCTGGAATGACCGAGCACGCTACAGTGCCTTGCTGCGGAGCGCGCCGTTGCTTCTCGTCGGAGGTTCGAGTCCTCCCTCGGACATGAATGTGTTTGTTCTCCTTAGATTAGTTTACGGTAATTTAAGTAGTCTGTAAGCCTAGGGACTGATAACCATCAGTAGTTTATTCCCATAGATTTACAAACATGTGACCATTATCAACTGACTAGCGTGGACAAGAAATGCTAGTTGTTTGATTTTCAAACATTTTCCTCAAAGATGTACACAAACACAAGCTCTTGGACAAGAAATGCTAGTAGTTTGATTTTCAAACATTTTCCTCAAAGATGTACACAAACACAAGCTCTTGCGATACGACATCGGTTGAGAAGTTTTTAATTTCTTCTCACATTACAGATACGGTTTCATAAACTTGCTAAATGTCATTTATTAACATTTGTTCGCGGGAGAAAGCTGTAACCATTACGGTTCTCTCAAACCTCAGGTTATCTTTATATCTGATTTTGAACATGGCCTGTCTGAATTAGCAACTGTTTTAACGTAATTTACTGTATGACCGCGGCGGAGCATGCTACGATGCGCGAGACCGTTCCCCGTCGGGGGTTCGAATCCCCCCTTGGGCATGGATGTTTGTGTCGTCTTTAGTATAAGCTAGTTCATAAGTAGTTTGTAAGTTTCGGGACTGATGAGCCTGCAGTTAAGTCCCATAAGCTTTACAAAGATTTGAACATTTTTGTGCTGCATCAGAAATGTAGACCCACCAGTTGCTTTAAAGCAGTGTTTTTAAACCTTTTAGATTATGTGACCCCTCCAACATAAAAATAGTCTGGTGACTCCATTCCAAACAAAAATATTCTAGCGACCCCCCTTCTCATAAAACGTAACACAGCTATGCTATCGCAAAGGAAAAAAGTTTGATCTTCTATCTTTTGCTTCATATTTCTGTTAAATGTCGGACGAAGTTTTTTTGTGTATTTTTCAGAATATAACACATTATCCTATTTTAAATGATTTCCTACCGTAAAAAAATATTTTGCTTGACGAGTGTTCCGCATTTTAGGCAAGACTCCGAAGCGAATTATGCTGTTTAAGAAAGTTTCCACTGTATAGACAATTTGTAAAGTACTACATCTTTTTTTAGAATTGTTCATTTACTTATTGTATCATATTGCACTTATTCATTATTAACACATTGAATTATAAAACAATATATGATCAATTGATAATGAATGTTACACAAGGAACTTCGTAATGTTAACATTAAATAAATTACACTTAGGAATACGTTTTTTGATTACCGAATCCCTGGTTTTTATATGGTACAAGTACTTCCTCTTGTGACGGCAATCCCCGGAGAAGGCCTTCGCGAACTCCAGGTTGAAAAACACTGCTTTAAAGTAAATGAACTTTATGTAGAGTTCGACTACCTCTAAGAGTGTCTTAATCAGAAATAAAACAACTCACATCAGACGTTTACACGAAGAGCTAAATGCGCTCATGTTGTATAAAGTTAGTTAGCAGTTTAAACAATAAAACATAACGTATCGGCTATCCGCTACGGGGTGCCGCTGCGGAGTGGCCGAGCGCATTGAGGCGCTACGCTACGATGCGCGAGACCATTCCCCCGTTGGGGTTTCGAATCCCCCTCGGGCATGGATGTTTGTGCTGTCTTTAGTATAAGTTAATTTACAAGTAGTTTGCAAGTTTAGGGACTGATGACCCCGCAGTTAAGTCTCATAAGCTTAACAAACATCTGAACATCTGAGGTACGGGCTGCCGATGTGTCCGCAGGTCAAAGTGGCATCAGACTGGTATCAGAACTAGCAAAAAGGTTTAACAACTATCTTTTTCCATTAGCTCTTTGTGTAAACGTCTGTGAGCTGTAGTTATATTTCTGGTAGTCGAAATCTACATAAAGTTCGATTACTTTAAAGCAGATAGTGGAGCTACATTTCTCATACAGTATCACTATGTTTGTCCGCGATGAACTCACATTTTACTCAATGGACTTTAATGAAATTCTGATCAGTGTGTGTCATTTGTACCAACTTAACGGATAGAATACTTTTATCTCGATTAAAAAATGTATATTTCTAATTAAATGTTTTTACCGAGGTTGCGTAAGTATCCAACAGATTGCACTATTGTGTCTTGACTTCAAATCTGTGCTTGCCATAAAGTGCGCGACAGGAACGCGAAAGGCTACGGGTTCGAAACCCACTGGACCCACGGATATCTTCACTCTACGTTTTAACCCAGCTTTCATATCTTAACGGTGTGAGGTATCACCAGAAACGACACGTTATTCGGATTCCACGATAAACTGTAAGTCCCCTTTTCCTGGGGAACGATAGGAACATGCAAGTCGCCGAAGTGGCGACCAGTTGAAACACTTGCACCAGGCAACTGAGCCACACAAAATTGTTATTATTACAATAGATTTCACGCGTTTCCTTTATTCTAGAAGGATATTTTCGCTCTCCAGCTGCGCTGATATGAAACTTCCTGGTGAATTGGAACTGTGTACTGGAACCGGGATTCGAACCCGGGACCTTTGCCTTTGGCGGGCTAGCGCTCTACCGATTGAGCTATCCCGACACGCTTCACAGCCCGTTCTCACAGCTTCACTTCCGCCTGTACCTCGCCTCCTACTTTCCTAACTACACCAAAGTTTTTCCTGCAAACCTTGCAGGACTAGCACTACTGGTAGGAAGGATATGGTGGTGACATGGCTTAGCCACAGCCTAAGGGATGTTTCCAGACGATATTTTCACTCTGCAGCGGAGTGTGCGCTGGTACGAAACTTCCTGGCTGATCAAAACTGTCTGCCGGTACCGAGATTCCAACCTCAGACCTTTGCTTTGCGCGGACAGGCGCTCTGCCGACTGAGCTATCCCAGTACTGGCGGAAGTAAAGCTGTGAGGAAGATCGTGAAGCATGCCAGTTATTAGAGACACGTCACGCACCTACGAATCTAAGGATTATAGTGTGGGTTCTCCCACTTTATTGTGCTTAATTTCTACGTTACGGCACTTGCATTACGAGAATCGCGACTATCGGGGAACTTGACGCACTATTCCAATAAGGAACGTCCAGGCTATATCGAGGACATTATAGACACGGAGCCCGCTATCAAGACTGGCCTGGAAGGGACATAGGCCATGCCCTTCGATAGAAAATATTCCGGCATTTGTCTGAGGTGACCGAGAGAAATCATGGAGAACCTAAATCTGGATGGCCGGAGGAGGGGTTTGAACACCCGGTGGTTCATCGAGGGTAGTTTGTTCTTGCTTAGACATATTTGGTAATAACGTAGCCATACTTTTCAGATACCCGTTTACCGCATACACTGCGGAAAAACACGGTACCAATTCTGATCCCTTGCCTACAGCTTGCTGCAGCGCCCTCAGATGGAGACTTTTTGATCTGCCTTTATATTTGAACAACAGCGCACGCGATGACGACAGGCGCTGAACGCTTGCATGGAAACAACTGGTTCCACTCAGTCACGATACTTTCGTTAACGACGACAATGTTCATATTACTTTTCGCGGTTAAACTTCACTCAGCACTGTTCGGCTATGTCTCCTTTATTGCATCAGTATTTGTTGTGTGGTAACAGTGATGCACAGCAGTATGTAAAAATTTACTCGTACAGATGGTCGAAGTACACTTCGTGTATGGATTCAATGGAAGCAACGAAACAGAGACACGACGAGTCTACACTAAGCTGGTACCTCGGCGAAGACAACAACGTCATAGTACTTTATTGTTGTCTGTTGTTATTATTGCTGATTGCGTATTACGAAGTTTCCACAGATGTGAAATTTTTTTACAGAGACAAAGGTCATGGAAATACCTCCCGAGTAAATCATAAGTGTATTATTACTTTAAAAGATGACAGATGGAATCACGAGTGAACTGTGCCAGAATACCCGGAAATTATTGGGAGCTCAGGTTCTCACTGTAGAAAACAGAGATTCTAATGAGAACTCTTTTAGTGCGGGGAAAGCGAAGATGCTGCATGTTGGAGTGGAGTAAACTTGGACTTCGGCCCTTGCGAATGGCTGAAAGGGTGGGGGCAAGTACGGAAACGCGTATGGGATGGTCTATAGCTATTTATTTATTTACTATATGTGTTCGGAACATATTATATAAAACATATCATACATATATATTACAAAGATTACAGAAAATATGTGAATATTTATATTCCATGTTTTGTCCAAAATTACTCTGCACAGACTGCCTTTTCATTGGAGATAATCAGATCGTCCATGGAAACAGATTTCGACAGTTTCCTGCAGTTTATTAAGTGCTGTTAGGTGCTGATGGTCTTGAGGTTCACCACACTCACAAAGTTCTTACCCTGAAATGTATCCCAATTTATTCATATTCTCCTTACACCGAGATACTCCAGTTCTCAGACTATTGTGTACCTTCCATGTCTCTCAGAAAGTTCTTCCTTGGGGTTCTCACAATATTTCTCTGATGACGAGTTACGCCAGAGTTGTATCGTACGTTCTACAGGTGATGTCTGGATTGGTTACATTGCCCGGAGGAAACTTAATCTCGACTTGAGTCTTGATCTATAGTAAGACTGGTGGCTTGGTATGCGGAGTACTATAGCCAGTAGAACTGGCAGACGTCGTCATATCTAAACCCTTTGCATAAACTTGCTGTTGAAATATTATTTTATTCTATGCAAACGGTTTAACAACAATTGTTGTAAATCATGGCGGGATGTGAAGGAACGTATTGTTATACGTAATGTCAACAACGAAACCCTGTCGTAAGTTTAATAACGAATTTACATCTTTAGTACGTTAAATGAAAAAGGTCAGAGTGTTTCAGCTACGTAGACTATTTCTGGTAATTTATTAAAAGTAAGTAAACTAGGTTATTTAAAGAGTGCTTCCCCTGACGGTGTGAAGTTTGAGAAAAATCTGTCTCTAATTGTTTATAGGAAGGTGAATGTTCAATCCTAAGTTCTCAAAGAAATAATCTGTAATGTTTAAGAAAGATAGAGATACGAAACCCTTTAAGTGTGGTACTTAGCGACATAATATGAGTAATAAAATTGTACCTTCTCCATGTGTATAACATATATAGGTAAGAATATTCGGAAAAATATTTGTCACTGGGTATACGTGTTCATGCCTCTTTTGGGAAGATACAGTTTAAAAGAATTAAGCGGATGTCATAACCGAATATTAACATCGTGTATAAAACCCGTTAAAATGTTCGATTTCAAACAAAAGCGTTGTGAAATTTAATCCCCTACGTAAAACACAATGGTAAGTGGAATAAACGCTCGAGGCAGAATACCAATCGACTGAAAAATTCAATATTATCCTCTGAAATCAAAGAGGATGTAGTCACAGAGTAGCTCTCCGCTTTTTTATCAAATATTGTGTGTCGTGTCCTAAATGGGACACATATCAGAACTGGATAAAAGTACAAAATACAGTCCTTGCTTTAATTATCTTGATTAATCTGCACGACAACAAAAACAACATTATTATTATATTATTGCTGTTGTTATTGTAATAATACGATAAGAAAAATTGCACTGTTTATGACACATAAAAACGTGAGACGTATACGTCTTTAGTATGACAGACAAATAATCCCATTGCCTAAATTTAAATGAAGGATGTGTTGTTTAATGTTCCGTTCCCGCTAACTTGACAATAATAACATTTTGAAGTTATGGTGTGATAAAAAATAAAAACATATATAAAACATTTATAAGTGTAATTTCCTTGAGAAACGTTGCATTATACTACAAATGACATTTTAATAGAGAGAAACGAAGTAAAGAAATTGCATTTTGAATCAAAAGTGCCAAAAACATCTACCTAAAGTAATTATAATAGTGCAAAACACACGTATCGCACACAACTTATAGAGCTCATATTAGCCCTCAAAATGCAGATGCAGGATTTCGATGAAGTAGTTAAATGTGGAGGAGATACATGATTGTTATTTCGTCAACAAATTTTACTCTGTGATATACAGTCAAATTTCCGTATCAAATTATAAACAATGTTTGCACTATGCTTAGCGAAAGACAGCTTAATACAATGACATACCTATGTTATCCTTTAAAATGTTATCAAAGGAAGGTAGATTAGTGTTAAACGTCCCGTCTACAGTGTGGTCATCACAGTCAGAGCTCACGCTCGGATTTTTGGGTAAGAAGGGGGACGGAAATCGGCCGTGCTGTTTAAAGGAACCATCCCGGAAATTTCCTCGAGTGATTTGGGGAAACCAGGGAGACCTAATTCAGGATTTCCGGTGGTGGGATTGTACAAGTCTCCCACAGTGGTCTGGATACGAAAAAATGTGTCCGAAAATAATTTAAAAAAAGTGACATTTACCAAATTGGTTGACTACTGTAGACTCTTGGGAAGAAGGTTATGAATCATGTGGTGTATCTTCAATACGAAAGACCCTACGGTAGTTCAAAGTTGCCGTTCTCGGCATAACCTTAATGATGTGCAAAGCCGCTGCGGAGACGCTGAGCGCATATAGGCACTATGCTCCGATGCGCAAGGCCATTCTCCGTCGGGGGTGCCGGCCGCGGTGGCCGAGGTGACTGAGGCGCTCCAGTCACGGTCAGCACGGCCACTACGGTCGGGGGTTCGAATCCCCCCTCGGGCATGGATATTTGTGACGTCCTAGTTCGTAAGTAGTTCATAAGTAGTTTGTAAGTTTAGGGACTGATGACCCCGTAGTTAAGTCCCATAAGCTTAACAAACATTTGAATTTGAATTTTTTTTCCGTCGGGGGTTCTAATCCTACCGCGGGCTTGGGTATTTGTGTTGTCTTTAGTATAAGGTAGTTTATAAGTAGTTTAGGGACTGATGACCCCGCACTTAGCTCCCATAAGCGTACCAAACAATTGAACAATGATGTGCAGTCACCCCGGAATATCACAATTATTGCAAGTGTTTATAGCTTTATATTACATTTTGTTGTAAAAAAGTATCAAAAGTGTGTATACATAATGGTTACCCGTTAAGTTGTTTTTTAAACTATACCATTAAATAAACATTTGTGTACCTAATAATTCTAACAGGAGCTTTGTTGAAAAACGGATGTGTGTTAGTAATGTGGAAACGTTCAGTATCTGACTTCTAGCGAGCTGACCATTAGCGGGGTTAGGACTTAGCAGAAAATAGTTCCCATTTGTCGTGGTGGTAGAGACCCGTCACTAATGTTATATTGGATTATACCTGTATTTCAGAATCACACACTGATAAAATGATCTGTACTTATTGAGGGCTGTTAGATGTAATGTGGAATAATTCGGACTTGGACATGCAACTTCCATATTTGGAGCAATATT
This sequence comes from Locusta migratoria, assembly GCA_026315105.1. Lineage (NCBI taxonomy): Eukaryota > Metazoa > Arthropoda > Insecta > Orthoptera > Acrididae > Locusta > Locusta migratoria. The sequence continues at coordinate 664,067,032 of CM048755.1, read as the reverse complement.
TTGCGACAATTAGGAAAAACTGTTGTCATATTCTTGACTAGGTTAGACAATCTTTGAAAGTCAGAAGTTATAATCGCGAGGAGCGGAAGAGAAAAATCTGCATGCTATTCGGAAGAAAAGTATTGCCAAGTGGTTAAAAACGTGGGATCTCCAGTGATGGCATTACTGCCTGTTTGTTTGTGTGTGTGTGTGTGTGTGTGTGTGTGTGCGTGTGTGTGTAAAATCGACAGTGTGTGCTGATATCCTAGGGTGGGACGAAGATTTCAGTCTCAGATTTCACGTTATCTGGCAGGTCACGTAGTGTGAGGTAGTATAACGTGAACAACGAAAATTTTCAGGGATTTTTTCGCGATACTACAGAAATAGGCACATAGAGGTTTCTTCAATACTACATGTTTTGGACTATTAATAAAGTCTTAATGTATGTTGCACAGAGATCGCCAATAGGCCAATTATCTGAAGATGTTCAGAATGTCGGAAATGAATATACCGATAAATATCATAATTGGTTATCGAGGAAAGGTTCACGCACAAATGCAATGGAAGGGACATATTATTGGTCCCAGAAATTTACGGTTTAACGTATTTTGAGCCTCAGAAAAATTAACTTTGGAAGACGATAACTACCCTGACAGTGAAGATGACCGATTTTTACGTTTTATTATTTATATATATATATTTAAACTCTACGTACTGTTACATATCTGGTACCTCAACAGGTTTCAAACATTTGAAGAAAAACTATATTTTTTTCGAATTTTGACTTTTGAAATTATAATACAGAATTCTGAATGACGCCCACTAGGTTCAAAAAACTAATAGTATCATTCTACGGAACCAGAAGTAAGGCCAAAAATGAGCCATTCAAATAGATTGTTGCGATTGAGGATGATAATAAACTAGCCGGTATATATCAGTCAGACGATACAGATAGGAAAATATTGAGACGAAAGATATTGGATTGGAAAGTTGGTCAGAGGGAAATTCGAAGTCGGAGTGGAACAGCGTGGTCTGATGGATGAAAGAGACTTCATTCTGAAAGTATCAAACAAATTTGGGCACAAAGGCAGGCTAACCGTACGTGAATAATAATAATGCAGAATTTTCTTAAGGTACTATATAGAAATAAATTATATTAAGATTTTTATGAAATTCCAATAAATTATAAATAAAGTGCGGCCATATTGGACCTGATATCTTGAATTTTGATGATATAATATGAAATTCGTAATCAGCAATATCGATAACCCTTATATGCCAATTTACTGTACTGATGTCTTCTTACTTTGTTTCATTCTATTAAAATGTCACTTGTGACGGAATGGAACCTTCTGCATGGAAATGGCATAGAGCACCGCTTTTTTCCTTATTTATTTTTTATGACTCTCCGTATTTCTAAGCAAGCTTCGTGTGGTTCCGAGCGTTCTAGGTGAAGGGCGTCCCTTGTAAGTGCTTTTAATACTCTACGTCAACTATGAATCCCATTGCCACTATTACACGTAGACCAACAGTCACATATTTAATAGATGGATGACCGATGGATTGATGCTGCAGATGATTTGTCTTAGGTGTCTCTGGGAGGGTGTGAAGTACCCATTACACCAGTTAGCCAACTCAAAAAATGCTTCACCAACGTATAAAAAAACTAGCCGTGCGGCCTACGAACGTTACATTTTTTCCCACTGGAAACGAAATATTTTTGTAAAAATATTCCCTTCGATATCCGGTGCAGCAAAACATGGAGCGGCGTATCTGCTCGTGAAAGCTATAGACATCGAGTTATATTTCCTATTCGCGCAAAGCCTCAGGGATTGGATGTCCTCTGCAGCTAGGCTACGCAGCGATGCTGCATTGAAAGCTCTGTGCATTATCGATGCAGCATAGCACCAATTCATAGTCCACGTATTGTTTCAACATTCCTTCGCTGCTCTTCTCCACTTGGTGCTCCATGTTTTGTTTCTTATTAGAATATCTCGCTTAATAAACGTTGCAAACAGTAACTTTAATAACAACTATAGAACTCGTGCGAATACTTCGCACCGTCAGTAGAATGACAAAAAAGTTGGGCAAATGGAAGTTGGATGATCATGCATAGCTTTCTTCAGAATCAATCAATGCAAGTGTTTAAAAGCGCAAATGAAAGAGCTTGATCCACTGAGTGTTGTTACGTCAAAAATAACTGCGTGCCTTAATTAGAACCTAAGACATAATATAATGCAATGACAGAAAGATACCGCGATTGAATAAAAATGAAGGATGTAGAGACTTAAGTTATTTCTGATACTTGATGACAAATCTGCGAATGAATACCTTTTGTTTAAAGCAAAAATGAAGGAAATCGGTCGCATAGTACGGCCTGACTACTGACCTTTAGTTTACAGCAAGGACATCCCCATAAAATATATAGAAGGAAATCGCGTTTGAGTATAGAAAATAGAAGGCGACAGTTATGTGCATTCTGATAACTGATGACAAATCTGTGTATGAATACCTTTCGTTTAAAACAAAAAAATGAAGGAAATCGGGCGGGTAGTTTGCTCTGGCCGACTGACTTTAGTTTTCGTAGATTCTTCTTATATACGAGGGTAAGTCAATTAGTATCTGCAATTTAGTTATATTTTTGTTTATGTTGGTAGTACTGTCGATTTACGTTGGTGACGTTTGCTTTGTTTATTTGTTGTTATGTCTTTGCAATTTTCAAGCTGCTTTGTTAGTTTCGTTGTCGCTGCCGTGCTGTTAATCATGGCTGCTCCGCTGTCTATTTCCACCAAAGAAGAGCAACGTTCAGTGAAACGTTTTTTTTTTTTTTTTTGTGGCCGGAAGGTGTATCAGGGGCCGAAATTCATAGAAGACTTTCAGTACAGTACGGAAGCAGTGTTTTGCCACAACGAAGTGTGTATGAGTGGATCGAAAAATTCCGAAATGGTCGCACGAGTGTTAAGCAAAATGAAGGAGCCGGACGACCGTTTACCGCCACAAATGAAGAAACCATTGAGCGATCAAGTGAAATGATTCTCTTAGACAGGCGATTAACTATTGATGAAGTGGCTCATCGCCTTCAAATTAGTCATGGTTCTGCCTACGAAATTATTCACAACGGACTTGGGTTTCGTAAAGTTTGTGCAAGATGGGTCCCAAAACAACTCATACAGTTGCATAAGCAATCGCGCCTCGACATCTGCAAAAAACATTTGCACCTTCTGACTATCACTTGTTTGGTCCACTAAATGTTCAAATGGTTGTATAGTTTATGGGACTTAATTACGCGGTCATCAGTCCCTAAACTTACAAACTACTTATGAACTACTTACGAACTAGGACGGCACAAATATCCATGCCCGAGGGGGGATTCAAACCCCCGACCGTAGTGGCCGTGCAGACCGTGACTGAAGCGCCTCAGTCCCCTCGGCCACCTCGGTCGGCGTTTGGTCCACTCAAACAGGCATTAAGGGGCCGTCGATTTGACTCGGACGAAGCAATGAAGGAAGCTGTGCATTCCTGGCTCGCAGCTCAACCGAAAACCTTCTTTTATGAGGGCATAAGGAAGCTTGTAGAGCGATGGACGAAGTGCATTGAAAAGAAAGGAGACTATGTCGAAAAATGATGTTCTTGTAAGTTCCGTATTTTATTACAATAAAATTTTGTAACTACTTTGCGGATAATAATTGAGTTACCCTCGTATAAGATACCTAATTTTCACTTGGTTGCTTGCCCTTTTTATCACCTACTAGTGTGCTAAAATCAGTTACTGTTCAATGTGAATTTACTAACAAGAGCTGAATATATTTGAGTCTAACAGTATAGATTCACTACATATGTAGAGAGTACAGATCATCGTAATGACGGCAGAGACCGTAATTTTACGTTATTGCGCGATAACGAATCTTGTGGTAGCATGAAAGCATCAACTGCAGGTGCGGCGCACGCGCGTTGAAGGCAGGAAAAGAGTGCGTCTCTGCAGACGTGGAGTGTCCACACGTCCGCCGATCGATGGCGCTGCCTTTGACGTGTGACTGACAAGCTGACAGGCATCAGAAGTACTGGCTGTGACCGATGCAGTCGGATTTCCAGCTAGCCAACTGGACTTGCAGTATTTTCGCGGTGACACAGTGTTGAACTTGTATTTTAAAGTGGCGCCCGTTGACCTTTAACGTCTCTGTGGAACGTTTTTTGTGTTTGATGATAAAATCATCATTTGTTTCATAAACAGGGAACTTTAAATGACCGTGTTGTGAAGAACTCAATCAAAGAATATTTATGAAATTTAAACCGGTATTTGAACAATAAATATTTAATAATATTAGGTGCATGCGACAGTTGTACGAGTTGGCTCCTCCACCATACTTAATTTCAAATAAATGTTTGTAAATTTATCGGACCAAACTGCGTGGTCATCAGTCCGTAGCTTACAAACTACTTAAACCTAGATAAACAACCTAAGGACAATACACACACCCATGCCCCAGGGAGGACTCGAACCTCCACGACGAGCAACCGCGCGCTGCGCAGCGAGACGCTTAAGACCGCTCGGCTACTCCACCGCGGACCATACTTAAGTCCAACCATGCACTAGGATGGACTACTGAACTCTTTTCCTCTCTCTGCTAATTGCTTATTTGGGTATTAATTTTCGAACCTTAGCACGTGGGAGGTACAGTGTAGAAACAGACTTGATGCTTATCCTGTAGATTGCTTTTTCTTTATACAGTACGGTACCGAACACCAGCACACGAGGAGAGAGAGAGAGAGAGAGAGAAAATGTTCAAATGTTTGTAGAGTCTATGGGACTTAACTACGGGGTCATCATTCCCTAAACTTACAAACTACTTATGAACTACTTACAACTAAGGACGGCACAAATATCCATGCCCGAGGGGGGATTCGAACCCCCGACCGTAGTGGCCGTGCAGAGAGAGAGAGAGAGAGAGAGAGAGAGAGAGAGAGAGAGAGAGAGAGAGAGAGAGAGAGAGAGCGTAGTAATTTTCAAGTTGCAGAGTAGCAGTATGTAAGGTATTTTTTGGTTACAATCTCTCACGTATTTATCAGCCTTTCAGTGGCGGTTATAACTGATACACATTTTGAACATTTGAGCGGCCGGCCGAATGTTCTTAGTATCCCGCAACAGCAGCGCCGTTAGGGAGTCTATGTCTATTTTACAAGTTCCTTGGTGATTTGCATACGCACGCCTATATCACTTTCTTTGGCTCTTCACTGTATTTGGACACAAAAGTTGATGAGGAAATATTTTATTTGAGCTCTGTAAGTGGAACGAGGTGCATATCCCAAGTAGTTCCGGCGCCGGAGAGCTTCGGTACCTGCGGTGTGTTAATTTGGGAAGCGACAGACGCAGAGCAGAGCGATGCTCGCCCGCTGCGGCGGGAGTGGTTTTGACGCGACGTGGCGGAGGCGGTGGCGGACAAAGGCATTGTGGGCCGAGAGGGGGCCACCAGCGTCTCGTAACGAGACCCCTCACGCCGAGGGCCCTCCGCCTTAAACGTCTTCACTTGCCATCTCCCGCTCCCCGCCGCTCCTTTCGATTTCTGCCACTGCCAGCCAGCCGTGTGTCACTGTCCTGCCGAATCAACCTCGAAATGCAATTGTTACGAGGTAATTAGCCCAAGACCCGAGTTGTTGCAGTCGCCAGCTAGAGCAGGTGAGAATGTTCACTGACGGGCTCGCAGAAGAGAGGGGACACTATTAATTAGGGTAACCAGATGTCCTGCATTTCGCAGGATACTCCTCTTTTCCTGAATTATTATTCTGCGGCCCGCCAAGAGATTAGAAAATCTTAAAAAATCCAGCCTTCCAATATTATCCTGCGATTTTTTTCCCTTTATTCCTATTTTACGCTACCCATACATACCGGGTGATAAAAAAGTCAGTATAAATTTGAAAACTTACTAAATCAGGGAATAATGTACATAGAGAGGTAAAAATTGACACACATGCTTGGAATGACCAGGGTTTTTATTAGAAAGAAAAGAAAAAAGTTCAAAATTTTTTCGACAGATGGCGCTTCATCTGATCAGAAAAGCAATAATTAGCACAGCAAATTAAGACAAAGCAACGATGATTTTCTTTACAGGAAATGCTCAATATGTTCACCATCATTCCTCAACAATAGCTGTAGTCGATGAATAATGTCGTGAACAGTACTCTAAAGCATGTCTGGAGTTATGGTGAGGCATTGGCGTCGAATATTGTCTTTCAAATGCACATGTCTGTAAATCTATCGGACCAAACTGCGTGCCGGCCGTGGTGGCCAAGGAGACTGAGGCGCGTCAGTCACGGTCTGCACGGCCACTACGGTCGGGGGTTCGAATCCCCCCTCGGGCATGGATATTTGTGCCGTCCTAGTTCGTAAGTAGTTCATAAGTAGTTTGTAAGTTTAGGGACTGATGACCCCGTAGTTAAGTCCCATAAGCTTTACAAACATTTGAACATTTTTTGAACCAAACTGCGTGGTTATCAGTCCGTAGCTTACAAAGTACGTAAACTAAGGCAAACTAACCTAATGACAAATACACACACACACACACACATGCCCCAGGGAGGACTCGAAACTCCGACGGCGAGCAGGCGCACGCTCCGCAGCGAGGCGCCTTAGATCGCTCGGCTGCTCCACCGCGGCGTTGTCTTTCAGCATCCCTAGAGATGTCGGTCGATCACGATACACTTGCGACTTCAGGTAACCCCAAAGCCAATAATCGCACGGACTGAGGTCTGGGGACTGGGAGGTCAAGCATGACGAAAGTGTCGGCTGAGCACACGATCATCACCAAACGACGCGCGCAAGAGATCTTTCAAGCATCTAGCAATATGGGGTGGAGTGCCATCCTGCATAAAAGTCGTAGGTTTCAGCATGTGTTTATCAGCCAGGCTGGGTATGATGCGATTCTGTAACATATCGGCGTGCCTCTCACCCGTCACGGTAGCAGTTACAAAACCGGAATCATGCATCTCCTCGAAGAAAAAATGCCCGATAACGGTAGACATCTTTCTATTAAAACCCCATGTCATTCAAAGCATGTGTGTCAATTTTTACCTCTCTATCTACATTATTCCGTGAGTTCTTCAGTTTTCAAATTTATACCAACTTTTTGATCACCCGGTACATACAGCCAGTAGGCTGGCAGCAGATTAGGCGCTGCTCTTCAGCCGAGAGAATTCATAAAACAAAGGGTACGATGAGATTAAAATAACAATGATATGTCGTTAAAATGTGAAGTATTAAAATCCTTGACACGTAGAGGTAAGTGACGTACATACACAACAGACAGACGATAAAAACATTTAGTCAGTTAAAATCCTTCTGCCACGATGGAGTTAAAAACACAGTGAGAACATCAAACTCTGGACACAGGAAGAAACACTCGGAGACTCTGGTTAAACTGTACGGCGGCGACATCTGTTTGTGGGCGGTGGACGCACTGATTAAAACACACTGAATCACTGGAGTCACTGACACTGGGCGTAACACTGTTTAAAACGACGGCACTGAGGACCCCTCAGGGGAGGGGAAGGGAGGGGGGAAGAGCGAGAGGAGGGGGTGGGGAAGGAGTGTAGGGACCATCCTGCGAGATTCGAGTTTCATTTTACGACGTGCGCCTGGCGACCGATTTTTTGTAGAGTGCATTCGTCTAACAAGAAGACTACATGGGTATCTGAAATTAGAAATTTTTATATTAGTGTACGTGAAGTTCAGAACTTAAATAACAGTCCGAGATAGACATTTGACGCAACTCTCAAGAATTCTAGAGAAATCGACTTTGAGGTTTTGCAAGTACATCTGAGTTCAGCATCTAAGCTGCAGTATCTGTCGGTGTAGCTCAGGTGGTAGCGTTCTGGCCTCACAACCATAGTGTCGGTGGTTCGAATCTTGATGTAACGGATATTGTTTGCGATTTCAGTTATGTAAAACACTTTAGGATCTTTAATTCCACGTGTTATATCAGTTTCTCTCCTTTCTCTCTCTCTCTCTCTCTCTCTCTCTCTCTCTCTCTCTCTCCCTTTTTTTTCGTATGTAGACAGCTGAACACCTTGTCACCTAAATCTATGGTCGGAAAGCCATTAGTAGCTATGGAGACGAATTTTCAAAACCTGCGTCGTAGCTCTGCACAAACAGAAAAATTAAAGACAATCTTCGTCAACTAACAGTGAATCCAATACTGTAAAAAATGCAAGTTACGATTTTTTGATTGAAGCCATCATTATAAACAACCTTTTATAAAATACAGAAAAAATTACCATTAGATATTAAAATTGTGTTAAGTACTCGAACACAATGAAAAAAATTGTCACGGGTGGATTCGAAACACCGACCCTATTGTTATAAGGCCAGAACGCTACCACCTGAGCTGCACCGACACATGCTACAAGGTAATTATTGGTACTTACGTATCACTTTCAAAACTTATAAGACGATTTTCTCGAGAATTTTAGAGAGTTGCGTCGAATGGCTTTGGGTGATCGTTATTTGAGTTCTGAACTTGACGTTCCGTAAATATAAAAAAGAATTCTAAAATCCGATACCCATGTGGTCTCCTCGCACGTCGCGGTTGCCAGCGGTCAATATGTGCAGAAAGTTTTAAGATATTTTCTTTCGCTAGTCTTGTAACACGAAGATGATGTGTTGCTCCATCAAGATAATTCTTGCTCAAACACTCCGCATGAAGATTAACGGGTTCTGCTAGACGTGCAGCAACATTCTTGGCCAGCTCGCTCTCCGCACTTCTTTCCAATCATACACGTGAGGGATATGATAGGACAACTGACACGTGTGAATAGTCATCTCAAAACGCTCGCAGAACTGCTATGGTTAGCAGTCCCTGGACTTACAAACTACTTTATTTTACATTAAGGACAACAAGCACACCCATGCCTGAGAGACGACACGACCCTCTGGCGGTAGTGGCCGCCAAGTCATTAGCATGATTCCTTAGACCACGCGGCTACTCCCGCGCGGCAATATGGGTCTTTCAGAACGGTTTGACACCTGGTACCCCAGTACCACCTTAGCTGCTGTTGTTATGGTCTTAAGTCCGGAGACTGGTTTGATGCAGCTCTCCACCCTACTCTATTCTGAGCAAGCCTTTTCATCTCCTCATACTAACGGTAACCTACATCCATTTGGAGGTGCTTACTATATGCGTCTCTTGGTCTCCCTCTGCGATTTTCCCCCCACACACTTTCCACCAATGCTAAATTTACGATACCTCAATGTCTAAAAATGTTTCCTACCAAGTGATCCATTTTTTTAGTCAAGGTATGCCAAAAATTGTTTTTCTCCCCAATTCTGTTCAGTACCTCTCCGTTAGTTATGCGATCTATCTGCCTAATCTTCAGCATTATTCTGTAGCACCACATTTCAAAAGCCTCTAGTCTCTTCTTGTTTGAACTATTTATCATCCAAGTTTCACTCACTTACAAGGCAACACTCCACACAAATGCCTTCAGAAAAGACTTCCTTACACTTAATATTTGATGTCAGTAAATTCCTGTTTTTCAAAAACGCTTTTCTTCCCATTGCCATTCTGCTTTTTATGTCTTCTGTACTGCGACCGTCATATTTTATTTTACTACCCAAGTAATGTATTACCTTTATTGTGTCGTTACCTAATCGAAGCCGCGGTGGAGTAGCCCAGCGGTCTAAAGCGTCTCGCTGCGGAGCGCGCGGTTGCTCGCCGTGGAGGTTCGAGTCCTCCCTGGGGCATGGGTTTGTGTGTGTGTGTGTGTGTGTGTGTGTGTGTGTGTGTGTTTGTCCTTAGGTTAGTTTACCTAGATTTAAGTAGTTTGTAGACTACGGACTGATGACCACGCAGTTTGGTCCGATAGAATTACAAACATTTGAATTTTGAACCTAATCTAAGCCGCGGCGGAGCGGCCGAACACATTGAGGTTCTATGCTGCGATGCGCGAGGTCGTTCCGCGTCGGGGGTTCGAATCCCCCCCTCGGGCATAGATGTTTGTGCTGTCTTTAGTATAAGTTAGGTCATACGTAGTTTCTATGTTTAGGGACTGATGACCCCGCAGATAAGTCCGTTGAGTTTGACAAACATTTGAACATTTGAACCTAATCTAATTCCTTTAGCATTGCCTGATTTTCTAAGACTGCATTCCATTATCTTTGTTTTGTTCTTGTTACTGTTCATTTTATACGCTCTCTTAAACACACAGCCCATTCCTTTCAACTGCTCTTCCAGGTCCTTTGCTGTCTCTGACAGAATTACAATGTCATCAGCAAAACGCAATGTTTTTATTTCTTCTCCCTGAACCCTAATCCCTATTCAAAATTTTTCCTTGCTTTCCTTCACAGCTTGCTCGATGTACAAATTGAATAAAATTGGGGAAAGGCTACAACTCTGTATTACTCCTGTCCCAACCAACGCTTCGCTTTCATGCCCTTCGAGTCTAATAATTACCGTCTGGCTTTTGTACAAGTTGTAAATAACCCTCCCTTCCCAGTATTTTACCCCTGCTGACTTCAGAATTTGAAAGAGTGTGTTCCAATCAAGATTGTCAAAAGCTTTCTCCAAATCTACGAAAGCTAGAAATGTAGGTTTGCCTTTCCTTAGCTACTGATTTGTAAATGTATTCATTTCATGTCCCCCATACAAACTGTTTCAAAAATAGCTTTTGAACTGGAAAGCTCCGAGACAGCTTTCAAATTTTGATTTCTGGCAGTGTAGTTACGCTACAGTACGCCATGTTAATTTAGAGCCTTCTACCGGTACATGGACGAAACTGGCAGATCGAGGAAATCGACCAAGTAATTTGCATGACAAGTAATACCCCAAACGATATTGAAAACAGAATTAAAAAAACAGTGGCATTACGTTTTAGCACGCCATCGTAAATATGAAACAATTTTAAATTCTGAAAAATGAATGAACTCTAAAAGCAGTTTCCGTTTCCAATGAATTATACCAAAGAATCTCATGACGTTATGGCAGTATGCGTCTGTAGTCCAGTGGACAGCGTGCTAGATCGCCACGCACGGGGCCCCGGGTTCGATTCCCGGTCAGGCTGGAAAATTTCTCCACTCGGGGACTGAGTGTGTTGTGTCGTCCTTATCATCGTCGATGTGCAAGTCGCCCATGTGGCGAGACTTAAAGACTTGCACCACGCATGCCGAACACGATCCCAGCTGGAGTTTAACGGCCAACAATTCCACACGAAATCATCATACATTACCCGGTTGAACGGAATAACTTTAAAGGTTGTATTTATAAACGTACTAGCTGAAAACCCGGCGTTGCCGGGTATTTATTTATTACTGCCATTGTTCAAAAATGTTCAAATGTTTGTAGAGCTTATGCGACTTAACTACGGGGTCATCAGTCCCTAAACTTACAAACTACTTATGAACTACCTAATACTAAGGACGGCACAAATATCCGTGCCAGAGGGGGGATTCGAACCCCCGACCGTAGTGGCCGTGCAGACCGTGACTGGCGCGCCCCAGTCCCATCGGCCACCGCGGCCGGCTGCCATTTTTCAGGTGTATATTCATTCACATATTGGCTGCATGTCTGTAAAATCTCTTGGGAATATAATTAGTAGTAAAGAAGTCATAGATTAAAACTTGGTGCGTGATGGGGGGGGGAGGGTTCCATGAACTTTACTGTTTATGTTTTCATATCTAATGAACTATGCGTCGTACTGTGCCACAATTTATAAGGTACAGTCAACTATATGCGTGTATACTGTCTGTAAAATTTCCTACGGCTACAATCTGTAGTGTAGAAATTATGAATTTTAACGTCATACCGAATACCGTAGTTTTAGTCCATGAACAGTGGAACGTTACTGTTTATGTTCCCATATCCCAAGACCTACGTGTCGGAATGTGATACAATTTAGAAGCTACATTCAACTTTATACGTGTATACTGTCTCTAAAATTTTTTGTCGCTACAATTTGTGTTCAAATTATAAATTGTAACGTCATACCGAGAGCCGTAGTTTTACTCCATAAACAGCGAAGAAGTAGTAAGCGAGAAACTTTTTTCCTTTCATCATTTTACTATGGTTGCCAGCGAGAAAAGTTTAATAAAGGTTTGAAATTATCTTTAAAGTTTGTTGCAAGTCGCTAAGTACTGGCATTCTCATACAGTGTATTTCCAAAGTCTCGCCGCATTATATGGCATTTTTTGTCATTTCTATTGGTTATGACGTAATATCTTTTGAACTATGTGCCGTATGTGATTCTTAACCATGCAGCAATTGTTACCTCACGGTTAGGAATGTGTGTACCAAATTGGGTTGAAATCGGTCCAATGGTTTAGGAGAAAATGAGCAGCATTGTCGCAAAATGCAGCAGTTTTTCGCGCATTTCATTGTTTATGACGTCATATCTCGTGAAGTATAAATCGTATGAGATTTTTACACTTACGGCGACCGTCCTCATTCATTGAAGCTTACGTGTAGAAAATTTCATAAAGATTGGATCAAAACTGTAGATATGTATGTAACACGTACAAATATACGGACACTCTGCTTTATACATTAGAATATTCTGCTGATAATTGTGACACCTCCTTACATTATTCCTGAACAAATGACGTCCAGAAAATGCTGATATATCGTGGATGTAAGCGCTGTTCCCATGCATCATGTACATATAACTCGGAACAGAAGAGAGTCAAAACGTCACAAATTACCTGTACAACAGTACCCCTATTTGTCTGCGAGTGAACAGAATATTATGTTAGATTAACAAGTTTCATAAATGTGCCTTCATTAGTTCGACGCTAATGGGAGGCAAAATTGGTCATTGAAAGTTGGAATGTCATAAACGCAATTGATCACAGCCGTGGGCTCCCCTTTGGCAGAAATTATTTCACTTATTCTTGTATTAAACGTTTTTAAATGCTCGTATATCGCTCGAAATATAGGGTGCAAATCACAATTTGTTTATTTTCACCGTATACACTCAATTACAAGACACAGAGACACGCTGGGCAACTTCATTAACCGAGCTGTTCGTAATGGAAAATTATTTTCACAAAATTCAGGGGGCTTCACTGCACTGCTCCCTCTTGTGAGTGTTTCTGACCGTAAGTAAATTTATTTATTAACAAAAGAGCTCTTGTTGTATAGCTTCAGGCACAGGTCCTAATTGTAGACTGCAAAAGCAAGCTTTTAAGCAGGATACAGGTAGCGTATGAGCTTAATGATCCGCGTACGCGTATTTTTACTACACCTGATGTATAACACCGAGTCACAGTAACGAAGAGTATTAATAGTAGCGTGCTGTATTTCTGTTCACTTTACCGGTTTCCGGATTATCTACGAAAGTTTGTGACAGTGCCAACTAATATCTGGTAATGTAATATAAAAATATGTATATAAGTATTATAAAAGAATTTTTATTGATGCCGATATCTGAGAATTTTTCCCACACAATTGGCATCAATAAAATTGGACGTCCATAACCAGAACTTCATTGAAAAGACGGTAAATTAACTAGACATTTTCATTATGATACGACTTCAAATGTGAGTGATTAGCCGATAGCGGTGAACAAATTGCCGTGTGTTGCTGGTACTGTATGTGGTTTGGAAAAGACAGAAAACTAGTGGGAAAGCTTGAAAGCCTTATCAGTGCTACGTGTTTTCTGGAAATTCAAGAGCTGGAATTTTGATGAGATGACGAAATAACACATTTTACCGAGTGAGTCAGAAAGGAAGGTACATGCTTTGAGGTGTGATGCTACTGGTGATTATGAACAGATAAATTCTAATAAGTATATTTTTGTGTCCCAGCCTCGTCGCCGCTTTTGTGTCTCGTTTCCGTCGTAGGTGTCGGTGGCCGAGTGGAATGAGACCGACACAGGAATAAAGATAGCACGCTGGTGCAGGTACAGAGGGGAGCAGCCAGAAACTAGAAACACTAGAGTAAATTAGAACGAGATATATATTGAACAGAATTTATACAATACCTAAGTTTTACAGAGATCAGTACTGCAGAATGCTGATACATAGTTGTTAGAGTCCTGCCTAGTGCCTAACTGATAGCCAAGTCTTCACTGGTGCCTATCGGATTCCGAAGTGTTAACTGGTTCCTATATCAGTCCCAAGTGAACGATGTCGTTCAGTGGTGGCCACGAGCGGAGCTGCAGCAGAGGGCGCTCGTGGCTGTCGTCGTAAGAACGTCGCGCCGTGCGTGCATGGCGGCGCGCGGCGAAAGTAGGTGGCGCGCACTTTGTACTTATGCGACACCACATATATAACGGTTTCTTAACCGTGTCCGCTAAACCAATAAAAACAAATAGAAACTGGAGAATTTTAGCGTCATCTTTACTAACCGTGCCAGTGTTTTTACAGGAACAGAGTATACTGTTTTGTGTAGTGAAAATGCCGTGGATCATCACATATGCAAGAGTATGCTAACATAATGTTAGCCTATGAATTGTCCAATGGGAATTCCATAGTTGCTTTGCGAAAATACGAACAAAGATTTTCGAATCGCAGTGTCAGATAGCAGTGAGTTTATCAAGGTGTTTCACAGACTGCGTAAGCGTGGTACGCTTTCCAGTGTACATGTTGGCTCTGAACGCTCCGTGCAACAAACTCTTCAGGAAGTAGAGAATATTCTTCAAGCAGTGGAACGCAGCTCAACTAGAAGCTCCAGACGAATTGATGCCCAATTTGATATTCCACAAATACGAGTTATACGCGCAGTACACGAGCAAGGTCTGTATCCATATCATTGGCAGATTGTACAACATCTGCATGGAGGAGATGCTGCGCCCGGCAAGATTTCTGTTAATGGATCATTGCCAGTGATCGATTAATTCAACATATTCTGTTCACTGATGACTCAACGTTTGCCCGCAACGGAATCAACAACACGCGCAACTCACATATGGAGAGATAAAAATTTGCATGCTACTGTGGCAACGAATTTACGACGTTTCTCAGTCAGTGTATGGTGCGGTATTATTAATGACTGAATGTTCAAATGTTTGTAAATCTATCGGACCAAACTGCGTGCTAATCAGTCCGTAGCTTACAAACTAACCTAAGGACAAACACACACACCCATGCCCCAGGGAGGACTCGAACCTCCACGGCGAACAACCGCGCGCTCCGCAGGGAGATATTAATGACTATCTCGTCTGTTCTGTTGCTTTATATAACCTTCTTAATGGGACACGGTATCTTGATTTTCTTCAAAATGTGTTACCAGAATATTTGGAGGATATCCCTTTGGTCACACGAGCTCGTATGTACTTTCTACATCTACATAGATACTCTGCAAATCACATTTAAGTGCTTCACAGAGGGTTCCTTAAACACCTTCATAACCTTTCTCTACCGTTCCATTCTCTAATAGCGTGCGGGAAGAAAGAACACCCAAATCGTTCCGTTTTCGATCTGATTTCTCTTATTTTATAAGGATGGTCATGTCTCGCTTTGTAGGTGGGTGCTAGCAAAATATTTTCACATTCAGAAGTAAAAGTCGGTGATAGAAATTTCGAAAATAAAACTCGCCGCAACGAATAACGTCGTTCTTTTAATGATTTCCACATCAAATCGTGCATCATTTCCATGACGCTTTCCCCCCTGTAACGTGATAAAACAAAACGAGCTGCCCTTCTCTGAACCTTCTCAATGTCTTCCGTCAGTCCCACCTGGTGAGGATCCCACACTGGGCTACAGTACTCCAGGAGAGGAGGCTCAAGTGTGATGTAGGCAGTCTCTTTGGTGGAGTTGTTGCATCTTCGAGGCGTTCTGCCAATGAAACGTCACCTTTGGTTCGCCTTCCCCACAATAATTTTTATGTTTTCTCTCCAGTCTAACTTGTTCGTAATTGTAACTCCTAGGTATTTGGCAGAATTTACGACCTTAAGGTTTGACTGATTTATCGTGTAACTGAAGTTCAGCGGATTTCTTTCAGTGCTCATGTGTATTCAAAATGTTCAAATGTTTGTTGAGCTTATGGGACTTAACTACGGGGTCATCAGTTCCTAAACTTACAAACTACTTATGAACTAGCTAATACTAAGGACGGAACAAATATCCATGCACGAGGGGGATTCGAACCCCCGACCGTAGTGGTCGTGCAGAACGTGACTGACGCGCCGCACACCGCTCGACCACCGCGGCCGGCGTCATGTGTATTACTTCGCATTTTTCATTATTTACTGTTAATTGCCAATTTTCGCATCAAGTAGAAATTTTGTCTAAATTGCTTTGCAGTTGCTTTTGAGCCTCTGTTGTCTTCACTAACATACCGATAAACGACAGCATCATCCGCGAACTGTCTAAGGGAGCTATTGAGATTGTCTTATAAATCGTTTATAAACACAAGGAAGAGTAGGGGACCTATAACGCTTCCCTAGGGAACGCCAGACATCACTTCTGTTTTACTCGATAACTTACCGTTAATTACTACGAACTATGTCCTTTTTGATAGGAAATCGTGAATCCAATCGCACAATTGGGGCAATATTCCATAACCACGCTTTCAGCATGACTGAGCTCCTAGACATTCCGTACAGTCAGTGACACAGTATCTCAACGTATCCTGGTCGTTGGATCGGTCGCAGTGGAGTTATTTCTTGGCCACCGAGGTCGTTATATCTTACCACATTGGATTGTTGTTTGTGGGGGTGGTTTTAATTGGTTCACCCGGAAACGGTTCAAAAAGGGAATATGTTCATTAGACGTTTTTGTTCAGAATCAGCAGTAATATCACCCGTGAAAGCATCTACCTTTCCTCCTGACTCACCATGTATATGAGTGTTTGTTTTGGTGCTTCGGTTTGATTATTGTACGCAACCGACATCTAGCATATGCAAATAGAGAGGCGTCTGTTGGAAGTTGCAGGAAATAACGTTTTGCAGCGAGCGATATAGTGGTAATTTCGCATGTCTGGACAACAGACGCTGTTGGCATGGACGAGGAGGAAGAACGTGCTGAACACAAGACAGCAGACGAGTCTCCATCACGCTTCTGCATGTTATTCAGGAAGCCGGTCCCTTCTCCAGGTGAATGCACAATTGCTTGTTAGCTCCATGCGGAAATAATTGGAGCTGACGCAAGTTATATGTAGTATGAGGAGGGAGAAGATCGATATCTCTTTGTATAAGGACACACACATCTCCCTCGCTACTACAAGCTCTGAAAAGCCGTTTTCGATGCCGCAGGTAGCACAAGTATACGTAAAGCAGGTGAATGATAAACAGTTTACATAAATAGATACTATTTTAAATACTGAAACATTCATCAGGTGTATGATTCATTTAACTATCAGAATCATTTTGCCTTCCTGATCGGGAACTGTGGGAACTGTGTTGTTTCGTATTTTGTACCTTCTATGTTCATTAATTAATCTGGTAGTTTTATATAGCGATTTCATCTCTTAAATTTAATCAAACATCAATAATATGAAAAGTGCAGACTGGCCACGATGGCTTCTAAATCTTTATTTACGGTATGTTTCGACGTACCTGAGCTACCATCATCAGATCTTCCACATGTTAACATAGTTCACATTTTTAAAAAGTTTCAGCGCGATGCTACGTAATACTGCAGTTACAAGTAGCCAGGAAAGTCGGTATGTCAAGTATAAAATGCCCGAAATAAAAAATATATCCCACCTTACTTGTCTACTTAGCATCGCAATGAAGTCACCATACCGCGGTGGAGTAGCCGAGCGGTCTAAGGCGCCTCGCTGCGGAGCACGCGGTTGATCGCCGTCGGAGGTTCGAATCCTCCGTCGGGCATGGATGTGTGTGTTGTCCTTACCTTAGTTTAACTTAGTTTAAGTAGTTTGTAAGCTTAGGATAGTAACCCAGCAGTTAAGTCCCATAGAATTACAAACATTTGAACATTTTTTGTAGAAGTGTGGACGAGCCTATCGAGGAACAGAATCACTTCCTCCGTAAGCAGCCCAGGCCGTTTGCTGTTGATGGACTTGCGTAGGCTACGGAGTGTCTCACGGTACATGTCACTGTTAATGGTTTTTCCGTGCTAGAGGAATTAAGTATAGGACCTCGGACCTCGAAATGGACGGTCAGCTTAAACTTGCCTGCTGAAGGCACAGGCTAGAATCTTTAACGGGTAGATGACTACAGATGCTTCGCGCCCGTAGATGTCGTACTGTGTTATCCAAAAGCGGCTAATCAAATTGGTTGTTAAGACGTTTCGTACCTTTTCATTTGAAAACCGCTCGTAAATTAATCCTCCAGCCAGAAGCACGATAGACAAAACAAAGCAAAGTTACATATTAAACTTGCTGGGGAGGGGGGAGGAAGAGGTCAGAACCTGAGAGATCAGCCTAGGGTATCAGTCACTAAATAGAGTGGTAATAATCATCTGCGCGGATAAAAGTACAACTATTGTTAACTTATTGGTTCCCACTGCTGTGGTCATCACTCCCTAGACATACTAACTAATTAAACTAATTTAAACTAAGGATAAAACACATATCCATGCCCGAGGGAGGACTCGAACCTCCAGCGAGGTTGGCTGCCTAGTCCGTAGCATTACGCCTTAGACCACGATAAAACGTAAAGCAGAGTCAGCCATAGAGGTAGCGTCACCAAGAATTATAGGAAGTGCAGCAGGCGGATTGAAGGAATGCCGAAAGGAGCTTAAAAGTGAAGAAAGCGCCACAGTGGCCCGTTTGGGGTATCTCTCGGTGAAGAAGGTGGCTACGCGTTAATCAGGTATGGCCAATACATAGGCGGCATAGAACAACTGAGTCCCTATGAGAGGCCCTCAGCAAGGCGTCTTCGGAAACGGTATGGAGGATTGTGTAATCAGCACACCAATTTCGCAGTAGTTGCCGAATTTCTTTTAGAACTGCCACTACTTGATCACGTAGCTGCTAAGTTGGCCTCAGGAGGCAGCATTCTTCCTCAGTTTCAGTTTTCCTACCAACGAGAAATCCTTGGCAATATCGGGAATCGAGCCCGGGTCCTCCGCATGGCAGTCAGACGCGCCGAACACTCAGCTACGGAAGCGGACAATCTCAATTGTTGCTCTGGGAATTTCAAACATTTCCTCAGAACAATAATTTCAGACTTCCATCAATACCGATTTTACTTCACAGTTCATTTCATAACGGTTTCTTTGCTTATTGTTCCCAACTATTTAGAATCAAATAAATGAATTAATAAAATCTTCTCGAGCTTCCAGCCGCGTCAAGTGGTTGTGAACCCACGAGCCTTCTGTCAAGTTTTCCTTGGCCATTGTCAAGTGGTTGGAAACTCGAGTAAGATTTTATTAAATCATATCGCCGCGAGACCATGCACTCATACAAATAAATGAAACAATAATAGTAGCAATTACTATAATTTTAATTACGCTTAGTACTCATGCATTACGTGTGACAAGAGCTGCTTTGAAAATGCAAATGGTTTGGCAGAGGTAACCGCCGATATCGCCTCCTGAGACGTAATGTCCATTATAATGAATGATACGTTTAATGTACAGCATCAAGAATTCTGCATTTTTTGGCATAATATCTGTGGCACATTTGAATGGCCAGTATGGTGCAGGCATCTGGCGAGAGAAACGGTCACTATGATCATTGGGCTCCAAAATACCTGTTTCGTTTATGATGTTTTACAGTGGCAGGCGAGTTCTCAGTCATTACTGTGTAGTTTTCGAAACTTATTTCGTGAAAGGAACCTATTGTAGATAGTGTCTGTAAGTATTGTTTAAATGACCTTTCTTTGTAATAAGTTTTAGTAATACTTCGTATTTCCGTAATTATCGTTACAAAACAGTATAGTACACCGTAATGGACGCCAGCTATTTCGTCCACATTTCCAACTACTAGTTCCTAGACCATAGTGATGATAACCTTCACTAATTTACAATACATTCGTTGACCGGACACTGAGAAAAGACAAACAAATTTGTATTGTAAAACGGAATGATCGAAAGCCAATCATAACTGCATCGAAGAAGGTCGGGAAGAACCCTGTAGATCAGTGTCAAAGGTGGCCGAAAATACATTTAAGATACATTCAAGTTTCCCGTCCAGTAGCAATCAGCTGCTACAATAAAAATGTGGGTGGCATAGACCTGACTGACAGGATGACGAGTTTTTACAGGATCTACACAAAGACCAAAGATGGCGAGCGAAAGAAGAATATCCTGCAGTACCTTGATTTCAAACTTGGAACTGATGAGTATTTGTTAAGTAGCCAAGAGGAACAACATTCGGATGAAGATGATGAAGAATTAACTCCAAAAAGGCGACCATTACTGCCGCCACAATCACAGTCACATGCTGTAGCCCATCTGTCGGAAATGACTGGCTTGAAATACAGCGTGAGGTGTAGGAACTGTGACTGTACGAAGAAAACCAAAATAAAGTGCAAAGGTTGTTCAGCTTTCCCCTGTCTAACATCACAGAACAACTATTTTCCTGAGTCTCATAAGAAATAAAACTATCAAAATTTATATATTTTAGTTTTTAAGTTTATATTAATTATTTTAAATTAATTATCACTCTATGGTTCAAGTAATATCTGGGTTATAAGACAGTATCTTTTTAGGTAAACTACCAATAAAGTAATTTTTCTTATTCATTCAACTTACTTTCTAATGATTACTTATACGTGTCCAAGACACAGTTTCCATTCTAATGCACACCTAACATATTCATGAATTGAAAAGAAAAAGTCCACAACTTTCATGAAACCTGTTTCACTATTTTGTGGTTAACAGATACAGAATATCTGTTATAAATCACACTGGCGTGTTTTACGGACCACTTCAGGTTTTCCTGTAGTTTTATGATTTTTGAAAACATTTAGGACAAAAATAATAAAAAATTATGACGTTACCATTACGACTCTACTGTTGCGATAATATCTATTCACGCAACATGTAATGTTCTGTCTGCTGTACTTTAACAAACAGCCAAAATTTATCACCTGACTTGCGTGGTAGTTGGTCCTCTTTTTCAAGTTTATTTTCTTTGCCTGTTCTGGTTTACGTAAAATCAAGTGACAGTGGCAGATCGCCCTTGTTTTTGCAAATATCTCTGAAACGGTGCGGGCTATGGAAATAACATAACAGAGCAAAGTCGTTTAGAAATGTCTCCTCTACAAATACGTTTATTCACTTTTCGTCTCATATTGACGGTTAAAACTTCCCAGAATGAAACTTTCACTCTGCAGTGGAGTGTGCACTGATATGAAACTTCCTGGCAGATTAAAATTGTGTGTCGGAACCGGAACTCGAACCTGCGACCTTTACCTTTCGCGGGCACACAATTTTAATCTGCCAGAAAGTTTCGGTTAAAACTTTATTTGCAATTAAATTTCCCGCTCTCAATAGGTCATCACAAACGGCCTAATTGTAGTGTTAGTAATCAATTGTTGTCCGAAATATTTGGAAAAGGGAGGTTCTAATCGCCGGTTGCCATCAATTACGTCTGTAAAATTCGGTGCTGATCGATTGTACGGCGCGACCTAAAAGTGAGAAAACTTTACAGGCAGAGAGTGTCAAATCGCAGTTATTTATATAAATATCTCTGAAACGATGCGAGATACGAAGAAAACATAAGAGAGCAACGTTGTAGACAATTTTATGCTCTATAAATTCTTTTATTCAGTTTTTGTTTCAGACAAACGGTTAAGTCGTTATTTTCATTTAAATATAGAGCAGTCAAAAGGCGATCGCAAAGACCCACTTATAGCGATACCAAATAGCTTATTTTATATACTATACTTGCCTTCAAGTCTGTGATTCTGTATTTTATTTCGCTGCATAAAAAAATTCTTTGAAAGGTTTACATGTTATACTTCATTTAAGACATTACGTTAGATGATAATTTATTTAAAGTTCTGGGTTGAAAAATTAAGAATTCCTCTCTGCCATGATATGTGCAACACGTCAGCGCTTCTGATGTGAGGCGAAATTGTAAGAAAAATTTTCCGTAGGAGGTTAAAAAATCTACATTTTACAAAACTTATAAGGAACTGTTTTCGATCCATGAAAACAAATCGACTCTCATTTCAGACCACTGTAAATGTTTTGTATTGAATAAAACGGAACGCGTCTGGAGAAACATGATTGCAGTGTATTGCAGTTACATCGACGGACAAATAAAGTCCTTTATAATTTGTACAACTTATTTGGATAGGATTCGAACTGTAAATGGAAACAATACATGACAAGTTTTAGGCTTATGCACTTTCCATGAGGATTTAGAAAACCGATTGTAAGGCACGGCAGTAAACCAAATACTGAAAATGAAAATATAAGACATGAATTAAATAGTTCAAAAAATGTTCAAATGTTTGTTAAGCTTATGGGACTTAACTACGCGGTTATCAGTCCCTAAACTTACAAACTACTTATCAACCACCTTACACTAAAGACGGCACAAATATCCATGCCCGATGGGGGATTCGAACCCCCGACAGTAGCGGCCGTGTAGACCGTGACTGGAGCGCCTCAGTCTCCTCGGCCACCGCGGCCGGCAATTTAAAAAGTCTGTTTATCCTTGTGCTTCATAAAATATAACTTATGCTTAAATAGAAAAACGTTGCGGTTAAGGTATTGTGGCGGTAATAAAGACATTAAAATAAAATGTGCGATTATACATCTGTTGATGTATTAAATTACTTGGCTTAAAGAAAAGAAGGAAAAAAAAAAACTACACGCAAGGAAAAATTACAACATATTCTTATTTCTGATATGTTTCTCCACAAAGTGCTCTGGGATAATACGCTTATACTCACGTGCTTATTCAAGTTAGCTTTTCTATTACGAATAAGCCCCTGGCTGCATCCGCAAACAAATTATAAAAAATAAGGTAAATCAAAGTGTAAAAGACACTGTTTATTAAAAGCAAACGATTTGTGTCGAACTAACTGTAGCCTGCTTAAGTTTTTATAGTTGCATCTCTTATTTTTCCGGAACCGGAAGAAAGTTTCTGAGTTCTTTGCTGTTTGTAGTTATTACAATAGTATACAAGAAATATACTCCTTCTTCCAACCATTTCCTAGTACTGTAATGTAACCCGACGAATCAAGTAAGTCTTCTGAGACTGACAATTGTAAATCCGCTGGTCTCTCTCAGTTTTAGTTCACAAATCACGCCGGTAGGATGTGTTCAGGAGAGCTGTCGCACGTTTTAGGGAGGAGTTTCCTCTATGTTATTTACTAACTGAAAACCCGGCATT
Source organism: Locusta migratoria (assembly GCA_026315105.1). NCBI lineage: Eukaryota > Metazoa > Arthropoda > Insecta > Orthoptera > Acrididae > Locusta > Locusta migratoria. The sequence goes on along the minus strand of CM048755.1, from coordinate 664,043,873 downwards.
GCCCGGGTATTTATTTATTTATTTATTCCTGCCATTTTTCTGGTATATATTCATTTGTATAAGGGCTGTACGTCTGTAAAATCTCTTGGGAATACAATTAGTAATAAAGAAGTAATAGATTAAAACTTAGTGCGTGATGGGGTGGTTTTCATGAGTGTTACTGATTATGTACCCATATCTCATTAACTACGTGTGGTACTGTGATACAATTTAGAAGCTACATTCAATTATATATGTGTATACTGTCTGTAAAATTTCCTGTCGCTACAATTTGTAGTGTTCAAATTATAAATTGTAACGTCATACCGAGAGCCGCAGTTTTACTCCATAAACAGCGGAAAAGTAGTAAGCGAGAAACTTTTTTCCTTTCATCATTTTAATATTGTTGCCAGCGAGAAAAAGGTTTGAAATTATGTTTAAAGTTTGTTGCAAGTCGCTAAGTACTGTTATTCTCATACAGTGTATTTCGAAAGTCTCGCCGCATTATATGGCATTTTTTGCGATTTCTATTGGTTATGACGTAATATCTTTTGAACCATGTGCCGTATGTGATTCTTAACCATGCAGCAATTGTTACCTCATGATAAGGAATGTGTGTACCAAATTTGGTTGAATTCAGTCCGATGGTTTAAGAGAAAATAAGCAGCATTGGCGCAAAATGCAGCAGTTTTTTGTGCATCTCATTGTTTATGACGTCATATCTCGTGGACTATATATCGTATGAGATTCTTACACTTACGGCGACCGTCTTCATGGATTGAAGCTTACGTGTACTAAATTTCATATAGATTGCAAAAAACTGTAGATTTGTATGCACCACGTACAAACATACGGACACACTGCTTTATATATTAGATAAGCTATTTGGTGTTACTACCTTAACCTAAAGTGGGCCGAAATCATGACCTTTGTATCCAGGTCTAAGGAGGATATGCTTACCTCCTTAAGTTATTTTTTCTCCTCCCCTCTTTTTCTACCAAACTCGTACCGTACTGAAATACCGGATGATCAAAAAGTCAGTATAAATATGAAAACTTAATAAGTCACGTAATAATGTAGATATAGAGGTAAAAATTGACACACATGCTTGGTTTTATTAGAGCCCGCCCCCCCCCCCCCAAAAAAAAAAGAGTTCAAAAAAGTCCGACAGATGACGCTTCATCTGACCAGAAAACCAATAATTAGCATAAGAAAATTAAGACAAAGCGAATATGATGTTCTCTACAGGAAATGCTCAATATGTTCACCATCATTCCTCAACAATAGCTGTAGTCGAGGAATAATGTTGTGAACAGCACTGTAAAGCATGTTCGGAGTTATGCTGAGGCATTGGCGTCGGATGTTGTCTTTCAGCATCCCTAGATATGTCGGTCAATCACGATGCAATTGCGACTTCAGGTAACCCCAAAGTCAATAATCTCACGGACTGAGGTCTGGGGACGTGGGATGCCAAAGCATGACAAAGTGGCGGCTGAGCACACGATCATCACCAAACAACGCGCGCAAGAGATCTTTTTTAACTTTTTTTTCTAATAAAACCCCATGTCATTCCAAGCATGAGTGTCAGTTTTTAGCTCTCTATCTACATTATTCCGCGATTTATTAAGTTTTCAAATTTTTACTGACTTTTTGATCACCCGGTACATTCACATCTACATCTACATGGGATACTCTGCAAGTCACATTTAAGTGCCTGGCAGTGGGTTCATCGAACCACCTTTATACTATTTGTCTCCCATTCCATTCTCGAACAGCGCGTGGGAAGAAAGAACACCTGAATCTCTCCGTTCGAGGTCTGATTTTATTCTGATGATATTTCCTACCTATGTATGTGGGAGTCAACAATATATTTTCGAATTCCGAGGAGAATGTTGGCGATTGGAGTTTCGTAAGTAGCCCACGCCGCAGCGATAAGCGCCGTTGTTATAATGATTCCCATCCCAGATCCTGTATAATTTCCGTAACGCTGTCTCTCCTGTACCGTGACAATACGACACGAGTTGCCCTTCGTTGGACTCTTTCGATTTTCCCGGCAAACCCACCTGATAAGGATCCCACATTGGGCAACAATAGTCCATAAAAGGACAGACAAGCGTAGTGTATGCAGTTTCTTTTGTAGTTGGGTTGCATGTTTTAAGGGTTCTGCCAATAAAACGCAGTCTTTGGTTCGCCTTTCCCACAACATTAGATACGTGTTCTTTCCACTTTAAATCTGATGTAATAGTAATTCCTAGCTATTTTGTGGAGTTTACGGCCTTCACTTTTGATTGATTTATCTTGTAAACAAAGTTTAACTGGTTTCTTTTCGTACTAATGTGGACGACTTCAAACTTCTTATTATTTAGAGTCAACTTCCAATTTTTACACCATAGTGATATCTTATTCAAATCGTTCTGCAGTTGGTTTTGATGTTCAGATGATTTTACTAGACGGTAAATTACGGCGTCATCTACAAACAACCTAAGAGAGATACTTAGATTTTCCAGGAAATCGTTTATGTAAATAAGGAACAACAGAGAACCAATAACACTACCCTGTGGAACGCCCGATATCACCTCTGTTTTAGTCGATGCCTTACCATCGATTACTACAAACGGTGTCCCCTCTGAGAGGAAATCCCCTAACCAGTCGCAAATTTGGGGCGATATACCGTAACCACGCAATTTGATTAAAAGCCGTTTGTGAGGTACGGCGTCAAAAGCCTTCTGGAAATCAAGGAATACGGGATCAATTTACGAACCCTTGTCGATAGCACTCATCACTTCGTTAAACTGGTTAAACTTGATCGTGAAGTGACAGGAAGGTGTCCGCGATGCAGAAGCAACTGGAAACAGCAGCGTTGTTTGCAGAAGGCAATAAGGGTTAGTTGGGCGGCTTAGATGTAATCGGCGTGCCAGTGGCGGGCGAGAAGTTGCAGCAGCGGGCCATTCCTGCCGCGGTTAGTGGCGGCTGCTGCCGTCAGCCGGCGCGGCCGCATTCCGGCCTGTCGCGCGCGACACCAAGCCCTGCCTGGACCGCCTGCCTCAAGGAGTCCCCCATCTCACCAGCGGACGCTTCTCACGAAACCACGCCGCCACCCAGTGTCCCACTTTCCTGTAATCGACCATGGTGAAGTGAAAAGTTCTCGGCCCAGGACAGATGCGGAGTTCGTATGAACTAAATGTCATATCATTCCAAGTCGCACCTACACCCAAACCCCATCAAAGCAACCAGCACCTTAACAACAGAGAAGCACATAAAAATTACAACTCTATGAATGGTCGGCAGATTAGTCATGAGAATAAGCCTAAATACTTAACTTGTACAAAAACCAGACAGTGGTTGTCAGAGGTGAAGGGCATGAAAGGGATGCAGTGGTTGGGAAGGGAGTGAGACAGGGTTGTAGCCTTTCTCCAATGTTATTCAATTTGTACATTGAGCAAGCTACAAAGGAAAGCAAGCAGAAATTTGGAGAAGGAATTAAAGTTCAGGGTGAAGAATTAAAAACATTGCGTTTTGCCGATGACATAGTAATTCTGTCAGATACAGCAAAGGACCTGGAAGAGCAATTGAACGGAATGGACAGTGTGCTGAAAGGTGCATATAAGATGAACATTAACAAGAGCAAAACTATGGTAATGGAATGCAGTGTAAGGAAATCAGGTGATGCTGAAGGAATTAGATTGGGAAACGAAGCAATAAAGGAGGTAGATGAGTTTTGTTACTTGGGCAGGAAAATAACAAATGATGGTCGCAGTACAGAGGATATAAAATGCAGAATGGCAATGGGTAGAAAAGCGTTCTTGAAAACAGAGAAATTTGTTAACATCGAATATTGATTTAAGCCTAAGGAAGTCCTTTCTGAAGGCATTTGTATGGAGTGTTGCCTTGTATGGGAGTGAGACATGGACGATAAACAGTGCGGACAGGAATAGGATTGAGGCTTTTGAAATATGGTGCTATAGAAGAATGCTGAAGATTAGGTGGGTGGATCGCGTAACTAATGAGGAGGCACTAAACAGAATTGGGGAGAAAAGAAATTTCTGGCATACCTTGACTAAAAGAAGGGATAGATTGCTAGGACACATTCTTAGACATCAAGGAATTGTGAATTTAGCGTTGGAGGGAAGTGTGTGGGGTAAAAATCGCAGAGGAAGACCAAGAGATGGATACAGTAAGCAGATTGAGACAGATGTAGGTTGCCGTTCTTATGTGGAGATGAAGAGGCTTGCTCAGGATAGGGTATTGTGGAGAGCTGCATCAAACCAGTCTCCGGACTGAAGACCACAACAACAACAACACTTAGGTGTGGAATTAGATCGCACCCTCAATAACGTAACTGACTGGCTGGCCGCTGGGGCACGGCCAACTATGCCGTAGCGGCCAGCCAGTTAGCTAAGCGATCGCGGCCTACTTTGCGTGACGTCACACGACAGCGCCACGGCCTTCTATCTAGGTGGTGTTGATCATACACCTCACATCTAGAGGACACAAAACAGAAACTAAAATCCCGCAATGCAATCCTGTCAAAACTAGCGGGATCGACAAGGGGATGCGCAGCGAGCACGTTCAGGACACCAGGACATCTTGTCTACACCGTGGCTAAATATTGGAAGAAAGGACCCTTTAACATCCCGTCGACGGCTTGGTCATTAGAGACGGAGATAACGCTCGGAGGAAAACGGGTGCCCTTTCAAAGGAAACATCACCCCATTTGCCTGTAGTTATTTAGGGAAATCACGGAAAACCTAAATCTGGATGGCCGGAGGTGGATTTGAACCACCGTCCTCCCGAATGCGAGTCCAGTGCGGTACAACTGCACCACCTCGCTCGGTAGCTAAATATTGCTTACCGGACTGGATGAGACGTCCACACGTAGCTAAAGTGGACGTCCAGCTGAGGGAGACAGCGAATAGTCTCGGGTAACTCAGGGCGAACCCCTGTGCTTGGATCCTTGTCCTTGCCAACATAGAGCCCCCTAAAATCAGGTGATCACATCAAGCCCTAAGTACATACCAAAAAATCCTAGGGAACCTGGACCTACCTATATATGAAGATCTAATAGCCATATCAGTAAAAACATTTTAAAAAATTCGACAGATTCAGTCCGCAGAACTGGACAGCGCTGCTATCCTCGCCACAGTCGCAACCACAGCAGCTGCGGGGCAAAGGAAATTCACTTAGGTATTTCAGTGGAGTGGTCTGGAATTCGATCCTTTCATAGTACATATTTTTTAGAATCTCTTTGGCAACCAATAATACCTGGAGGTTAAAAAAGAGTGCAGATGATTCCTGTGTACGAAAAGGGCAAATGATAAGGTGCACATAATTAAAAACAAATTTCACTGACGCTCGTTTGTTGCAGGATCCATGAATACATTTCAAACGCACGCTGTAGCGTTCCTCGATGACCACGAGCTTCTATCAAATAAATAGCTGAACACACGCGAAACATAACTTGTGCTTTGTGATATATTGGCTTATAGGTTGTTCAAATAACATAAAATACCCCGCGCAGCTTGACAAACCACATCGCTGATAGCGCGGCGGTTCATGCTGGCGATTCACGGCCTTCCTCAGGCATGGGTTATCCTTAGCCTAAGTTAGCTTGTGTACTGTGAAAGTCTAGGGACTGATGACCTCGGCCGTTTGCTTTCTTAGGAGGAAAGAAAGAGAGAAAAAAGTCATACAAGAAAGCAGGTGTATATCGTTTTCGAGAATAACCGATATTTCAGCCGTTGATAATCCGCCAACTGGCAGCGTACACAGAAACAAAAAGAGAGAAATCGTAGAAGTCAGAGCAGGACTCACGGTTTTGAATTTCAATGGAGAAACATTACTTGTACCTAGTACATTCAATAAGTTCTGAGACTTGATGCCTTGCCGCGGCGGATGAGCCGCGCATGCTGGAACGACGTGTTGCGGTACGCGCGGCCGTCGGGGGTTCGAATCCCCCCTCGGGCATGGATGTTTGTGTCGTATTTAGTATAAGGAAGTTCATAAGTAGTTTGTAAGTTTAGGGACTGATGACCCCGCAGTTAAATCCCTTAAGCTTTACAAACAAAACTTGACGCTTTGATGATAGGCATCCACACGACTGGGTGTTACATACGCTGCCCCATTACAAGTAACTATCGTTTTCGTTGCGGATCGTAAAGAAAACACCATGTTCGGTCTCCAGTTACTATCCGGTTGAGAAACGTCGGGTCATTATCCGCACAACTGATGAGGTCACCACAAATCGTCATGCGATCATCACACTGGTATTGCGACAGGCACTGTGCTGTGCTGTGCTGTGTAACACGAGACTTGTAGAGGCTATCAATCAGCTCTTGCGGATATTTCGCCAGTCTTCCATAAGTGCAATATCCAGCTCTACAGCCATTGTGGGAGGTGCTAGTCTGGCTGAAACTGGGTAGCCAAGTGCATCCCAGACATACTAAATGGGGTTTAATTCCGGTCACTCCATTTGTGCAAGTCCATCAGCTTCATGAACGTTGTCCACCGGTGCAACTCCGTGGTAACGTATTTAGTATAAGGAAGTTCATAAGTAGTTTGTAAGTTTAGGGACTGATGACCCCGCAGTTAAATCCCTTAAGCTTTACAAACAAAACTTGACGCTTTGATGATAGGCATCCACACGACTGGGTGTTACATACGCTGCCCCATTACAAGTAACTATCGTTTTCGTTGCGGATCGTAAAGAAAACACCATGTTCGGTCTCCAGTTACTATCCGGTTGAGAAACGTCGGGTCATTATCCGCACAACTGATGAGGTCACCACAAATCGTCATGCGATCATCACACTGGTATTGCGACAGGCACTGTGCTGTGCTGTGCTGTGTAACACGAGACTTGTAGAGGCTATCAATCAGCTCTTGCGGATATTTCGCCAGTCTTCCATAAGTGCAATATCCAGCTCTACAGCCATTGTGGGAGGTGCTAGTCTGGCTGAAACTGGGTAGCCAAGTGCATCCCAGACATACTAAATGGGGTTTAATTCCGGTCACTCCATTTGTGCAAGTCCATCAGCTTCATGAACGTTGTCCACCGGTGCAACTCCGTGGTAACGATCGTTATCGTCCACCAGAAGGAACCCATTTCCTATGGAACCAGCGTAGGGTACAAAAAATGGTCTAAGGTTCTCGTCTCTATCGCTCTGAGCAGTCAAATCACCATTCTGAACGACAGAGCGGTCGTACTTCCGCCAAACTAACTCCCCACACCATTTACCCACCACCATGGTATGGAGATGTTTAATCGGGCTAAAAGGTGTCTTGGTTTTAATGGTACACACTCCATAGGCCTCCGCGCGTAGTGGCCAAATTACTGAAGGAGATTTCTGACTGTTTGTGTTAATATTGCGCATCCTCTTGATGCCTTGAGTGTGTGTTGCAGCAGTGGTGTCGTCAGCCTTCTGCTACAACGGGCTTTGAACCGGAGATAACGGTCATCTCTTGCTGATGTTACCCGTAGATGACCTTACCCTTGCCTCCTTTTAACTGGTCCTGTTGTCTGAAATCACGGCCAGGTCCTGGAAATTACGCTTTGGTACACTCCAATAGCTGCAGCCATCTCCCTTTGTGTCTTTCCCACCTCCAAATTTCCTATGACCCTCCATTCCATAGCTCTTTTTCTCAGATTGGAACACAATTAAGATTTTTTGTACAAGGTAAAAACTGAAGGACCTTCGGGTAAGTCACGTTGTTGATGCATTGTACTGCCTGCTCACTACACTATCTTAGCCAAACTGCTCCAGTAATTCGTTTCGTAGAGTAAACACTAGTCAACAACAACCCTCTCTACAGCAACTTTGTTATTACCACTATCACGATTGCCGTAATGTTGTCCTCACTCCGTAGACCCGACAAAAAGACGCCAAACCATTTTAGTTCATTCTGCCCAGGACAATACTTCAGAACGTGGATATCTCATCTGATCCTCTAATTGTTTTGACCAGTGTAGAAGAATTGCTTAACTAGGTAATCATAATATTATTCATACAAAGGATTATGTTATTTATATTTGTTGTCAGTGTTAAAGTAAACGTCTACAGAATTGTTTTTTCTTGTTAGAATGTGTAAAAGTTAAACTTTTAAAGGTAATATAGACAATCAAATGTTTCAAATGTTTGTATAGCTTATGGGACTTAACTACGGGGTCATGAGTCCCTAAACTAAAACTACTTATGAACTAACTAATACTAAGGACGGCACAAATATCCATGCCCGAGGGGGGATTCGAACCCCCGACCGTAGTGGCCGTGCAGACCGTGACTGGAGCGCCACAGTCCCCTCGGCGACCGCGGCCGGCAATATAGACAATGGTGTTCATAATGTGAATGCACGGTATAATTGCTGGAGTGAATTAATTAAGTCAAATTTTATTTAAATGTACTGCTTTATCAATTAAAGAAATACGGGTCACACTTATATATATTTTGTTGAACATGTTTACTGTTTTAGATTGCACTACGCGGAGTGTGCACTAAGTAATGTTTATATCTGCAGTGGGAACACATATTCCCATGGCATTTAGCGAGTTGCATAATATAAACTTCTTTTTTAGCAAGCTGATATTTGTTTTTATTAATTTCATAACAACGATCTGTCTGCGCATAGTAACGCGTCAAATTAATTTTTGAAGAGGATGTATACTGATAGGTAACCGTTATTTCGGACATTTTGTTTTAAGATTAAATGATATCAGTATTTAAGTCCAGTCTAATGAAAATATTTTTTGTTTTTTCATGTTACGATTTTTACGCCAATTTATCATGTTATTTAGATGCGTTTGAGTCAGTTTTCTAGATCATGTGTAACAGCGTATATAATTAAATGTCTAGTACTTGTTTCGAGGTTGTGAACACTAACTAGTTACACTCAGATTCGCTTAATCCTCCTTATAACACACACTCAGACCACTAGAGAATCGATAGCAAGTGAGGTAAATTTTTAACGTTAGCTTTTTCTCTCTCGAGCTTGAAATATTTCCGAAGTCGACTGCAATACATGCACATTCCATTCTGATTACACAGGCCATTGTTCACATAACTTTCACAATACGGGATTCAATTGCTCTCTATCGTTTTACGTATTGGAACAGATCACTGTTTTTAATTACAAGAACACTCAAGCTGGTTCTCAAACAGTTTGCAAAAGAATTTCAACAGCTAAGCTTTTACTAGTTTCAATACCGAGGTTTAACTATTTATACACCTTCATATGGCGCTGAATTGATATAGGCCTCGTGGAAACTCGAGTCTCAATATCCTAATAACATACAGTAACGGCACGAAATGGGGGACAACATAATGATACCGCGTTGATATTATTCTACAAATTCTGTACCAGGTTCAAAATTTGTACTTAGAAGAAGCTACCTTTTTTCATAGGAAAATGCACTGTGTCCACATTATTGGGTCGGGAGACGGAACAGAAAACTACAGAATTCAAATATTGCCTCTCGAAACCCAGAGTGTGTAGCTTTTTAATATTTTCCGAGTCGAGAGAGAGGATGCTTACGGAAAGAATGCTTCTTTCAAGGGCTTGTCATTCGCTAATAGGTATCTGATACTCTTATCTTTTAAAGATGTTTAATTTATCTAATAACTGATTTTACGAGGAGTAATACCAACGGTTAATTATTAGTGATTGTTCTAAATGTTTTAAGACGACGACGTCTGTGTTTCTGTTACGATAAATCGCCGAAAAATCGTTACCGAATGTCTGTTTCCAGAAGCAGCAAATTTCTACAATAAACAGTCATAGCAATTGTTTAAGGGAAAATAATTAAATAGAAAATCTGTGATAACAATGTAAATACATATAAACACTTTAATTCCTCGTTTTCTGGATGATCCAAGTAGGTATTATCTGTAGTAACTGTAAAAGGTGAAGCTGGCTTTTCCGCAATTCCGTGGGATACTTTGTACTACAGATCACGTGAATGATACACTTAAGGGCTTGAACTATTTCACAATAATCAGTTAAAAGAGGACTTTCAAAAGTGTGCTTCAAAGACTTCCTGAGTTAATAGGGTTGTTTGCAAGTGGTGATCCATAGTCAACATGTATCCAGAAACAAAATCGTGCTAACAGCTGTACAATATTTTTGTTTATTCAGAAACTACAGGTTTCGGCTCTGTTTACCATCAACAAGGGATTTTAAAAGACATTTCACATCAATTATTACGAGAATTAATTTCTGAAAAATACAGCAACATCAAAATTAAAATTCCAATTTTGATTATTCATTGGAATATGTCCTTCATTGTATATCTTCTGTTGAAAGGTAGTCGTAATTATGCATTGTTCATAATACGAAAATCATGTAGAGTTAACAGCGCTTGTACGTGCTCAGTCTGATAACCAGCTGTGAACTGTGCACTTACCAGTGCTCTTAACAGTACATGAATTTCATATTATGAACAGTTGCATAACCGGCCACCACCTTTCAATTCCAGACGTACGATAAATGACATATTCCAACGAATAATCATAATTCTAATTTTAATTGTGATGTTGACTTATCTGGCAGAAATGAATTATTGTAATAACTAATCTGCAGCATCTTTTACAATCTTTTGTTGATGGTAGTCAATGAAAAGACAGGCAAAGACTAAATAAATGCCGCGGCAGAGTGGCCGAGCGCATTGAGGTGCTATGTTCCGATGCGCGAGGCCGTTCCCCGTCGGGGGTTATAATACTCCCTTGGGCACGAATGTTTATGCTGTCTTTAGTATGAGGTAGTACATACGTAGTTTGTAAGTTTAGGGACTGATGACCCCGCAGTTAAGTCCCATAAGCTTATATAGACATTCGAACAATTTGAACCAAATAAATAAAAACATTGTACAGCTGTTGGCGCAAGGAGGATTCTTTCTACTTCCTGAGTTACTAAGGCAAATTACATGCGCAGTTTGTTTGTAAATTGGCAACATTTTCCAACAGTTTATCGCAAGAAATGGATTTTGTCTGCAGAGTCGGTAATGCCTAACGGTTGAGTACAGGTTAAATATTTCTTACTTCACTGGTAGCAGCCTCTCTCTTACTAAACTCGCTGATAGTAGTTGGGAAAGGACATTGCTCCGATGACTCAGCGCTGACAAAGCGCTCACAAAAATGAAATGACTTCCCCCAGCTGCGGACAAAAGAGGCTCTTGTTAATCTTTAGCCGCTGCCGGGAGATGTCGCCTGAAACCTCATTCCGGACAAAGCAATTTTCATAGAAGGCCATACAGCATACTAGCAGATCCTTTAAACGAATGAAACGTTTAAACTAATGATCTGAGCTCATTTGTACGCTTAGGCATCGAGAGCATGTTCAACATGTATTAAAATTATTTGGGGAAATTACATGCGAAAACAATCGAAAGTGGTGATAGAGTTTGTTCCGAGAAAGTAGATTTTATAATTCTTCATTCGATACTTCTCTCTGATTGTTGCACAGGCTGCTGATGGCCGTTAGACCGCAACTGGGGTCGTGTTCAGCGTGCCTGGTGGACGTCTTCTAAGCTGACGCCACTTCGGCGACTTGCGTGTCAATTATAATTAAATGATGATGAACACGACACAACACTGAGTCCTCGAGCGAAGAAAAATCTCAGACACAATCGGGAATCGAACCCGGGGTCCCTGCGTGGCAACCCATCACCGTGTCTACTAGACTACGGATGGGGACTGCACAGAGTGATGGGATATGTAAAAATGAGCTGCTTGTGATACAACTGATCATTGCATAATAATTATAAAAATAATGTTTCAATGTTTGTAGATATACGGGACCAAACTACTGTGGTAATCAATCGCTAGGCTTAAAAACTAATTAAACTAACTTAAGGACAAAACATACACACACACACACCAGTGCCTAACAGAGGACTTGAACTTCCGGCGGGAGGGGCCTCTGAGTACCTGACATGACTTCTAGAACCGCTAGCCCATCCCTCGGGGCTATAATAATTACGATCGAGACTAGATGTTGCAAAGTTTGCCATTTCGGTCTGTATAGATTGAAGCTAAATTCGCGCTCTCCTGCTTCGCAGAACGATTCGTCACATGCCAGCAATAAAAAAATGTCTCCCACAAAATTTCGTCCTGCACATATTGCCGGCAGTAAATGTACGTCGAAAACTGAGATGGGCTTGTGTTCTATACGTCATGTGCTTCAGAATTACACAATTACACCAACCAACTTCTAGCGGATCTGGAAGTCGTCTTGAGGGATAATATGAGCATAACCCATGCCCGTAAACACCATTCACGTTACAGGCACCGGCGCCTGCCGCTAGACATCCCCTCCAGCAACGTTTGCGCCCTGTAGCGTCGTTGGATGACGTTTCCGGGCGTGGGTTGCCATGCTCAGTTTGTTCCTCAAGACGCCTTCTACATCCCCGAGAGGTTTGTTGGTGTAGTTGTGTAATTCTGAAGCACACTGACGTATAGAAGAAAATATCAATCTCAGTTTTCGACGGCAATTTACTGCCGGAAATCAGCGCATGACGAAATTTTATGCGCCGTGGTGAAATGGCCGAGCGCTATAAGGCACCTTGCTGCGGAACGCGCAGTTGATTCCCGTCGGATGTTCGAGTCCTCTTCCGTGTGTGTGTGTGTGTGTGTGTGTGTGTGTGTGTGTGTGTGTGTGTGGGTGGGTGTGTGTGTGTGTGTGTGTTCAAGTCAGTTTAAGTAGATTGTAAGCCTAGGGACTGCTAACCGCAGTAGTAAAGTCCCATAGAGCTTATTTCAGTCTCAAACTCTTGCTAGAGGTATGCAACCGTCATGATCAAAATTTATTTAAATCATTCTATAATTGCTTAGAGGTTGCTTGAATAATCACTTAGATGTTGTTAGTAGATTATTTATTGTAAGAGAAAAAAAAACATGTTTCGGGCTTTGCCCATCATCTGGTGACCGATATAATATATATTGAGCTTTGATGCAATCAAATTTTTCATTTACAATACTGTTGTTATGTATTGCCAAACAAGAATAAACATCAATTGTTATTAAAATAATCATATTATATTATTATAATGTTAAATTATATATAAATATGTGTAATGTTCAATTGTTATGCCGAGGGGACTGAGGCGCTCCAGTCACGGTCTGCATGGCCACTACGGTCGGGGGTTCGAATCCCCCCTCGGGCATGTATATTTGTGTCGTCCTTAGTATTAACTAGTTCATAAGTAGTTTGTAAGCTTACGGACTGATGACCCCGTAGTTAAGTCCCATAAGTTCTACAAACATTTGACCATTTTTCAGTTGTTATTATCTTATTAACAATTGATGTTTATTGTTGTTTCTCAATACATATCAACAGTATTTTAAATGACAAATTTGACTGCATCAAAGCTCAATATGTATTATATCGGTCACCAGATGATGAGCAAAGTTCGAAACATGTGGTGTTTTTACAATAAATAATCTACTACATCTAAGTCATTATTCAAGCAACTTCTAAGCAATTGTCGGATCATTTAAAAAAGACCCATAGATTAACAAACGTTTCAACTTTGAGGAATCGCGCTGCAAGATATATATATATATATATATATATATATATATATATATATATATATATATATTATATATTATATATGGTGTGACAAAAAGTATGGTGCAAACTTAAACGATTGAAAGCATCCTATCTGAACACAACTGCTTGTGTAAAAAAAAAAGAAAAGTTCATATGTTTGTAAATCTATAGGACTTAACAACAATGGTCATCAATCCCAAGGCTTACAAAAGACTTACCGCGGTGGAGTAACCGATCGGTCTAGGGCGCCTTGCTGCGGAGCGCGCGGTTGCTCGCCGTCGGAGGTTCGAGTCTTCCCTGGGGCATGTGTGTGTGTGTGTGTGTGTGTGTGTGTGTGTGTGTGTGTGTGTGTGTGTTGTCCTTAGGTTAGATTACCTTAGTTTAAGTAGTTTGTAAGCTACAGACTGATGACCACGCAGTTTTGTTCGATAGATTTAGAAACATTTGATTTGATTTGATTTACAAAATATTTAAACTAACTTATGGTAAGGACAACAAATACATCCTTGCCCGAGGGAGGTCTCGAACCTCCGCCGACGAGCAGCGGCGCTCTCCGAAGCTAGGCGCCTTGGAACGCTCGGTCGCTTAAAAAATGTTCAAATGTTTGTAAATCTAAGGGACTTAACTACTTTGGTCATTAGTCGCTAAGCTTACAAACTATTTATACTAACTTGAAGTAATTTACGCGAAGGGAAACACAAACACTCATGCCCGCGGGAGGACTCGAACCTCTGACTGCGAACGGCCGCGCGCACCGTACCTGGGCGCCTTAGTGCGCACGGCTTTTCTGCCGCAGCACTCGGTCACTCCACCGCGGCGTGTGTAATTCGTTTGCTAGAGTAAACACAAGTGAAAACCAACCCCCTCTGCAGCAACACCACTATCTCGCTTGCCGTAGTGTTGTCTCCACTCCGTAGAACCGACAGACGTCGAACCATTTTGTTTCATTTTGCCGATGACAGTACTTCAGAGCCTAGATACCTCAACTGTTTCCCTAATTATGTATTTTTGACGACGTTACAGCGTTCAATGAATGAAATAAATCGCAATTTACGATCAGTTATGGCTTCACTGTACTAGGTTTAGATGGAATACCAAAGTGCGGCGAATGAAAATTTGTACGCGGTCTGGATTCGAACCCGAGATCTCCTGCTTACTATGCAGACGCGTTGACCACTCCGCCACCGAGGACACAGTGACCAACTCCACTGCAAAGGACTCTTCCCTGTACGTCTCCCGCCACACCTAAATCTCCATTCGCCTCGCTGTCTCTTTCCTATTACCACAGCCTACTTGTTCTGTAATGCTCGCAGCCACAATACTGTTTTCCCGCACCAGGGAGAACAGACCGTGAGGTATCGAGACAATTAATTGTTCCTGCCTGGTAAGCAGGAGATCCCGGGTTCGAATCCCGGCCGGGCACAAATTTTCATTCGCCGCACTTTGGTATTCCATCTAAACATAGTACAGTGAAGCCATAACTGATCGCAAATTGCGATTTATTTCATCCTTTGATTTGCTAATTGTTTTGACCAGTGTAAATTAGTAATACTATCACTCTGTGGAAATTTTACGTCTTTTATTTTATTCGCTAGGGTTGAGCAGTGTTTTATTGTAAACTATTGCTAATGAAATACGTATGTCAGAAGAGGAAATTGGTTAAATAAGGATATTGCACGTAGTGACGTTTCAATTCACGAAAAAAAGAAGCTGGGTAGCGTGTAGTTCAAATCAAATGTTCAAATGTTTGTAAATCTATTGGGCCAAACTGCGTGGTCATCAGTCCGTAGCTTACAAACTACTTAAACCAAGGTAAACTAACCTAAGGACAGGGCCGGGGTATATGCGGTGCAGCCAAGACTGGAGGGCGTCATCACTCTAGGGAAACTGGCCTCAGTATTCCAGGCCGAAATCACTGCCGTCAGGGCGTGTGTGGAGGAGAATTTGCGTAGGTGCTAAAAAGATCGTAGCATCTATATCTATTCAGACAGTCAGGCAGCCCTGAGATCACTGGCAGCTCCTGCAACAAGGTCTAAAATTGTTGCAGAATGTCACAGGGTTCCGGTGGAGCTAGGGGAAAGCAATAGAGTAAACCTATTGTGGGTCCCTGGCCACTCGGGGATCAGTGGTAACGAAAATGTCGACAGATTAGCCAGGATGGGGGCAGAGACTCCATTTATTGGACCGGAACCTGTTCTGACAATCACCAAGGCAATGATCAAAAAAATTTTCAAATGTTTGTTAAGCTTATGGGACTTAACTACGGGGTCATCAGTCCCTAAACTTAGAAACTACTTATGAACTACTTACGAACTAGGACGGCACAAATATCCATGCCCGAGTGGGGATTCGAACCCCCGACCGTAGTGGCCGTGCAGACCGTGACTGGAGCGCCTCAGTCCCCTCGGCCACCGCGGCCGGCAGGCAATGATCAAGTTGGAGCTATGTAACTGGCTCAGAAGACAGCACGTAGAATATTGGACCAAAGTCCATCAACAAAAACAGGGCAAGGTAATGATGCCAAAGCCATGTTTTAAAACAAACTCTGCAATCCTGGATCTGAACAGGAGAGAGATTAGACTCATGGCAATGGGAATTTCAAAAAACACCTACATACAATGGGAATAACAGAAGAGGACCCTAAATGTAGGATCTGTGATGACGGTGATTATACTGCATCGGCCGGCCGCGGTGGTCTAGGGGACTAAGGCGCTCCAGTCACGGTCTGCAAGGCCACTACGGTCGGGGGTTCGAATCCCCCCTCGGGCATGGATATTTGTGCCGTCCTTAGTCTTAGCTAGCTCATAAGTAGTTTGTAAGCTTAGGGACTGATGACCCCGTAGTTAAGTCCCATAATTTCTACAAACATTTGAACATTTGAAACTGCATGACATCTAATCTTCGAAAGCATTGCATTGTAGAGTAAAAGGCACAGAACATTTGGGACAACCAGACCCGAAGAAATTGTGTCTAATAAAGAACAGGTAAAGGGACTCCTTCCACTGTTCAAGCGCATTGGTTGGCTTTACTAGTTATACAAGGAGCGATACCGCACAATAAACTTAGTTTCGGTGCGGGCAGTGGCGGGTTGGACCAAGACTGTTTTGGCTTCCCTGAAAAAAATCAAATCAATCAAATCAACCTAAGGACAACACACATACCCATGCCCCAGGGAGGACTCGAACCTCCACGGCGAGCAACTGCGCGCTCCGCAGCGAGACGCTTTAGACCGCTCGGCTACTCCACCGCGGCTAGCGTGTAGTGTACGTGAGTGTCGGGAGGTAATGTTTATCCTTTTTCGCAGGCGAGGCGTGCGTGGATAATTATAGAAAGTCGCGCCGCGGCGGCGAGGCGCGGCGAGGTCGGCGTCCGGCGGCGGCGGCGGCAGAGGGATTAACGCAGTGTCGGCTTTGTAACTATATTGATGGGCGCGCGTAATGAGAGTTTTCAGGGGCGCAGAGCAGAGCAGCGGCAGCCATCGATTGCCGCCGCGCACACGGGACTGCGCCGCATTCTTATGCCTCCCGCTGCAGGCGCCCACGCCACTCCCCATGTTTGCAACTCTAATCGCATACGCCCTATTCCATTTGAGGAGCATCGTTTCAAATCATATTATGTCCAAAAAAACTAAATTTTACAGGAGAAGCAAAAAACAGATCACTCATAACCTGGGGATGATTTAACAAATTTTAAAATGTTCAAATGTTTGTATAGTCTATGGGACTTAACTACGGGGTCATCAGTCCCTAAAATTACAAACTACTTATGAACTACTTACGAACTAGGACGGCACAAATATCCATGCCCGAGGGGGGATTCGAACCCCCGACCGTAGTGGCCGTGCAGACCGTGACTGGAGCGTCTCAGTCTCCTCGGCCACCGCGGCCGGCTAATTTTAAAATTTTTCCGGTGTTTTATTTGAGGTGTACTTCTAGGTACGTGGAAAAGTAAAGTAAATTTCCTGTTATGTTCTTAAAATTTAAAGAAAATGTTTTGGACTTAATATGTTTTGATTCAATAATTTGTAAAATATACAAGTAAAAACGATTACTTTGGTAAATATACAACTAAGCATTTACTGCTGTTTCTTTATGGAATAACATTAACTGTAAACAGCAAATTAAATCTTTAAGTTGGACATTCTGATCTGCAACATGTTTCAAGGGCCCTTTTTTTTTCCTTCTTCTTCTCCTTTTTTTTTTGCCAATTGACCAATTGACTCCATATCGAAAAACTACTCTCTTACGCAAAGTGCACAATATAACAGTGATTACTGAATGCGCAGAACTGTTGAAAATAGCGCGCCATCTGTCAGCATAGCCAACAGAGCAAGGTGACAATTCTGCTTCATACTGGACACAATATGATCTGAAACACACCCTACAGTGGACTAAATACGATTTGAAACAACAGCTACTTTACAAATGCAATTTACGCTGTTAGTGAATGCGATTCTGACTTGACAACATGGAAGATCGCTATGTAAACTATACAAAAATGTATCAAACTCAGTTTTGTCCACGGGTGTACTTAATACGATTTGAAACGATAATCCTCATTTGAAATCGGACGAAAAATGAGAAAATCGACCTCGTATTTTTTTAAACAATCAATAATTTCTACATGTGCCAATTTATGTAAAAGGAAACAAGTGTCATGAATGATTACTGTTTTACGTTTATTTTTTTCCATGGTAGGACGGGGGATCTTCTTACTTTAAAGTGTTAAAATGCCAAGATCGCAATTTATTTATTTATTTTTCGACGGCCGGTTTCGGTACACTTAGGGTACCATCACCTGGTCACTGAAGAAAGGGGGATACATAAACGTTTAGCCACACTGGAATTTTACACTATGTACCAATAATTTTATATTTTTACTGTTCGTAACTCATTATTTTATAAACCGGGTGATCAAAAAGTCAGTATAAATTTGAAAACTTAATAAATCACGGGATTATGTAGATAGACAGGTAAAAATTAACACACATGCGTGGAATGACATGGGGTTTTATTAGAACAATATATATTAAAAATATCTGACAGATTGCGTTTCATCTGATGAGAAAAGCAATAATTAGCATAACAAATTAAGACAAAGCAAAGATGATGTTCTTTACAGGAAATGCTCAATATGTTCATCATCATTCCTCAACAATAGCTGTAGTCCAGGAATAATGTTGTCAACAGCACTGTAAAGCATATCCGGAGTTATGGTGAGGCATTGGCGTCACATGTTGTCTTTCAGCATCCCTAGAGATGTCGGTCGATCACGATACACTTGCGAATTCAGGTAACCTCGAAGCCAACAATCGCACGGACTGAGGTCTGGGGGGACCTGGGAGCCCAAGCATGACGAAAGTGACGACTGAGCATACGATCATCACCAAACGACGAGGACAAGATATCTTTCACGCGTCTGGCAATATGGGGTGGAGCGCCATCCTGCATAAAAATCGTACGTTCCAGCAGGTGTTTATCAGCCAGGCCGGGGATGATGGGATTCTGTAACATATCGGCGTACATCTCAACCGTTACAAAACCAGAATCACGCGCCATCTTTCGGGCATTTTCTGAACTTTTTTTGTTGTTCTAATAAAACCTCACGTCATTCCAAGCATGTGTATCAATTTTTACCTCTCTATCTACATTATTCACTTATTAAGTTTTCAAATTTATTCGGACTTTTTGATCACCCGTTACTTATGATGTAATTTCATTATATGTGTAACCACCTTTAAGTGCTGTGTTAGCAGTTTATGTCAAGAGATATGTATGCTCAGGATTATAAATAAAATAACACGTGTCTGACATAGTCAAATCTTAGCTAGAAAGTCGTCGTCCGTAGGTAACGTAGACATTGAGTTACACACCATTGTACTTGTGCTCATAGGTTACGTTATGTAAAATGACTTTGGAATGACAAATTAATTTGTATATTTTTTCGCATGATTAGTGGTTAAATACTTCATCACCATGTAAATAAACTTCTCATGAGAGTGGGATAGCCCACCCCTCCCCCTGATATACTCACCTAGACCCCGAGATACTCAAATAATCAAATACTGAATCATTTAATATACTGTTATTCCCTGATGTACTATTTCAGTATAATGTACATATGTTTTAAATCCATATATGTAATTAAGTTGAATCATATATTTCAATCCACATATGTAATTACGTTAAATCATAGGTACATACTGCTTTTATGACCGAATTTTACTTTGAAATCTGTAGCATCTCTGTATCTTTTTATTTTAAAGTATATTATGAAGAAGAACAGATTTGTAAAATGCATTAGTAGTTTGGTACTACAGTCGCTTGCAACGCTAGAACAGCTGTGATTAAAGGATATAGATTTTACGAGCAAATAATCGTTGGTAGTAAGAGTAAACAAGATGACATAACAGGACACTCTGGCGGCAATAGGTATCTCTGCTGCAGGCGTCACACCGCTGGTTAGTTGTAAGAATGTCAACATGACACATAATGGATATTGTATTTTTCATTGTTTTTATGTTTGACATACCATTCATAAAAGATAAAATATTTATGATTGACGTACCATTATAATGTCATGCGCCTTCACGAAATGGAAAGCAAAGGACACAAGGTATCAGTTGTGTATGTAAACTAGCTGCATTACTGGTGTATTTGTTATGATTATATTTCACGTAACTGTAATTGAATTTACCTCCCTTTCTTCAGTGACCAGATGATGGTACCTTAAATGTACTGAAACCGGCCGTCGAAAGATAAATTAATTAATTGTGATCTTGGCATTTTAATATTTTAAACTATTTTTCGTGTTAAAATCTGGTAAAGTTTGTGTTATTTTCCGAGTGCGACACTTTGTGTGGTGCATAATTCAAGAACTTCATACCGGATTTCAGTGAACTACGGTTCATTTTGAAGCTGAATATCGAAAGTTGATGTCGGTATATAACAATAACATGATAACAATTAATTCATTATTGTAAAACCCTTTCTTTCATTTATTGAAGTAAATGCATTTTTCATAAGAATTAAAGTTACATAAGCTTGAACGTCTTTTGATTACATGTTGATTTATGTTTAAATTATGATGGAGTCCCTTATTTTCAACAAGAAAAAAAATTAAGAAATAAACATGCAAGTTTGCACTGCACTTACTACAGTCCACGTCACGTAGTAAGGTGACCCAGTTTTCAGACTTTCTGCGCATTCCCCCTATTACCGCACTGGCAGCCAATAATATTCATTCTCTAGGCAAAAAATGTTCAAATGCTTGTTGAGGTTATGGGACTTAACTACGGGGTCATCAGTCCCTAAACTTACAAACTACTTATGATCTAACTAATACTAAGGAAGGCACAAATATCCATGCCCGAGGGGGGATTAGAGCCCCCTATCGCAGGGGCCATGCAGAACGTGACTGTCGCGCCGCAGACCGCTTGGCCACCGCGGCCGGCCATTCTCTAGGCGCATCGACGGCTGCAATGTGTCCCCCGCAGGCTCCACTGTTGGCGCTCGGCCGTAGCTCCTGCCCTCCACGCTTCCCCTATCACACTGCCTGTATGCGCGGAATCGATTTCCTACATGACGGGAACCATAGTTCGACTGCGCCTGGCTGCCATTCGCCACTCAACACGGCAAGACGCCTCGCAGCTGGACACGGTTAACAAGGGCTGACCGACTGCCTGTCTGAATGTAACATGGCTAAGCGCAGCCGACGTAGTACAGTATAGCACAGCCGGCAAATTTTGCGCACTACATTATATTTTTCTACAGCTCTCTATTAAAGACAGCATAAAACTGTTTACTGATACTGTTTTTCAACCACATGCTGAACAATATGGCATACTTGTAACTAGTTGGTCCAGAACACTGTTACATATTTTTGTATTTATTTATGCACTAGATATATCTTTCGGCACTGACAGATAACTGACAAAAATACTTAGATGAAAGTATAAGATGAAAATATCATAAAAATACCTCAACAATATCGAATTGTCAGTTAAAGCCTCTGTGTACCAAAGACACCTGACGACGGCAATTGTGCCGAAATATATATCTAGTACATAAATATATATAAAAATATATAACAGTGTTCTGGAGCAACCAATTACGTCAATCTACGTCATCTGTAACGCTGTGGGCCCAAGATACATCAAATATGGTATACATTTTAATGAAATGTTCAAATTGAAATGTTTGTATAGCTTATGAGACTTAACTACGGGGTTATCAGTCCCTAAACTTACAAACTACTTAGGAACTAGCTAATCCTAAGGACGGCACAAATATCCATGCCCGAGGGGGGATTCGAACCCCCGGCCGTAATGGCCGTGCAGACCGTGACTGGAGCGCCTTAGTGTCCTCGGCCACCGCGGCCGGCTACATTTTAATCCATTTAAAAATGCATTTAATAAAAATGTTCAAATGTTTGTATAGCTTATGGGGCTTAACTACGGGGTCATCAGTCCATAAAGTTACGAACTACTTATGAACTAACTAATGCTAAGGACGGCAGAAATATTTATGCCCGAGGGGGTATTCGAATCCCCCACCGTAGTGGCCATGCACTGGAGCACCTCAGTCCTCTTGGCCACCACTGCCGGCATTTAATAGACAACATTTCACAAATAATGAAAAGTAATTGAAATTTGAATTCTAAAAATATCTCATCAATACCGTATCAATCTGTACAATAGTGCCTTCATTTAGTAAATTATTTGAAAATTTTACCATGAATAGTTTCCGAGCTATGAGTGCTACAATCGTATGATTCCATGAAATTACGTTACCTTCGCTCCTAAAAAACAGCCGGAAGCGTTTACCTATCACAGCTGCGATTTTGTCAAAGACAACTTAACGCATACTTTCTATGACAAAGTCCGCCTCCGTAGCCGAGTGGCAGCGTCGCTGACTACCACGCATGGGGCCCTGATTCGATCCCGGCAGGGGCCTGGGTGTTGTGGGTTGTCCTAATCATCATCATCACTGGCACGTAAGTCGCCCACGTGGTGTCAACTAAAAAGACACTCGGCTGGCCGAACTACCCCGTAAGGGTTCTCCCGGTCAAGGAAGCCATACGCTCATTTCATATTTTTTATGACAGAAAAATGAAACCACACAAAATTGCAAGGTTTCATCCTGTCAGAATTGAAACTGAATGGTCCATTCGCGGCCAACGGCTGTGCCGCAGTGGATACGCCGCTTGCCGTTAGATCACCGAAGTTGAGCACTGCCGGGCTTGGCTACCACTTGCCCCCCAGGGGGCTCACGGTTCTTTTGTAAGTACGTGCGTGGCGAGCACTGGGCCCCGAGCTAATGCAGTCTTCCTTCCTTCTATACTTCCCGGACTGCATTTCCTTTCCCCCTCCCCTCCTTTCCTATCCTCACTCCTTCCCTCCCCACCGGGGGACTGATAACCTCAGTAGTTTAGTCCTCCTATCCCAATCAAACAACCCAACGAACCAGCTACCACTTGGATCCGGGTCTGCCAGGAGCTATTGGCAAGCGAGGTGCATTCAGCCCTTGTGAGGCCAGCTGAGGAGCTACTTGGTTAAGAAGCAGCGGCTCCTGTCTGGAAAACCGACAACGACCGGGAGTGCGGGGCGCTGACCACGTCCCACTCCATACCGCATTCATCGACGCCTTCGGGAGGAAGATGAAAATTCAAATGTTTGTAAATCAATGGGACTTTACTACTCTGCTCATCAGTCCCTACGCTTAGAAATTATTTAAACTAACTTATGATAATTACAACAAATACAGCCATGCCCGAGGGAGGACTCGAACCTCAGACGACGAGCAGCATCGCGCTCCGCACCAAGGCGCCTTTGAACGCTCGGCGTCTCCACGATTGATGACACGACGGCCGGTGGGTATCTGATTTGCCTTTCGTCCCTCCGTCCCTCTGTGGGACGGAGTTAAATTACTTTAGTTTCATCGCATACCCACTGGCGCCAAAATGAAAGAAGAGAATAGTCGTTTAAAAAGTTAGGCGTTCTGTCGTCCACGAAATGCTATTTCACAGTTTTGAGTCGGTACCAGGCGAATTGTACAAAATACTTTAATCTCGGATAACAATTCAGTTACTGATGGGTTTTGACTCATCATGCAACTGTGTGTCGATCGAGTACTGAGGCAAATCACGCACCAGTTGTCAATGACATAATAGTTTTTTGTTAGTACAGTATGTTTCGGGACTACCTTATCCCATTACCGAGTACTTAACAATTAATATATGAGGCGTATTCGGAAAGTAAGTACCGTTTTGGGGGAAAATAGCCGGCCGCGGTGGCCGAGAGGAATGCGGCGCGCCAGTCACGGTCTGCACGTCCACTACGGTCGGGGGTTCGAATCCCCCCTCGGGAATGGATATTTGTGCCATCCTTAGTATTAGCTAGT
This sequence comes from Locusta migratoria, assembly GCA_026315105.1. Classification (NCBI taxonomy): domain Eukaryota; kingdom Metazoa; phylum Arthropoda; class Insecta; order Orthoptera; family Acrididae; genus Locusta; species Locusta migratoria. Next base: position 664,019,955 of record CM048755.1, on the reverse strand, counting down.
TCATAAGTAGTGTGTAAGCTTAGGGACTGATGACCCCGTAGTTAAGTAAGTCCCATAAGCTCTACAAACATTTGAACATTTTTTGGGGAGAAAAATATAGTAAAAATATTTCAAAAAATAGTTAATATGTTTGGTTGTGTGACTATCTTCCGCAACAACTGTTGAAATTAATTACTGGGTGTCCCACTCAACGTTTGGCCAAAAATACATCTGGAACTACAGTTGATTTTGAAAACAACTTTCACGGCCATGAACGTACTCCATTGACTTACGAAATAAAGTACTACGAAAGTCTAAACCGCAAGAACGTATTATTTTTAACACAAACGTACGTGTTTCAAATGGATACCCTATATTATTTCTTATTCAAACAATAGCATGAAAAATCGCAAAAAGAATGGCATTGGTTGCACCGCAATAATCACGTCCAAAGAAAATACGAATTGAAGTTGACGTTTGAAACACATGAGGCGTGCAGCGGGTGGATCTCACCTGAGTCTTGGCCATCCAGATTTACGTTTTCCGTGATTTCCCTAAATCACTCCAGGCAAATGCCGGGATGGTTCCTTTCAAAGGGCACGGCCGATTTCCTTCCACATCCTTCCTCGAAAATCCGAGCGTAAGCTCCGTCTCTAATGACCATGCTGTCTATGGAACGTTAAACTCCAAGCTCCTTCCTTCCTCCCCTGAGCTTCCTTCCTTCCTCCTGAGTCGTGGGACTTGCTAGCTACGCGTCTCATGTACTTCAAACGTCTACTTCGCTTCGCATATTCGCGATGCAACCAACGCAACCGTGTGGTTTTTCATGCTACTCATTGAATAATAAACAATATGGGCTATCCATTAAAAAGCATAAGGTTGTGTTGAAAATAACATTTGTTTACGTTTTAGACTGTGTCATAGTACTTACTTTCATAACCAAAAAAAAAAAAAAAAAAAAAGAAAGTTTTAAAGTTATGGGACCTAACTGCAGTGGTCATCGGTCCCTAAACTTACAAACTACTTAAACCAACTTATCCTAAGAACCAAACACACACCCATGCCCGAGTGAGGACTCGAAACACCGACGTGGAACTGCTACGCGCACCGCAGCAAGGCGCCTTAGTGCGCACGACTATTCCGCCGCGGCCTTACAAAAGACCGTTCCGTACGTTGATGACCGTGTAATTCGTTATTCGGTGTAAAAGTTCAGTGGGACACACTGTATAAGAGGTTGTCCGTCTTGTGCTGACTGCAGTTAAGACTATTATGTTACACAAGACGCGTTTCACCTTTTATTCGTGGAGCATCTTATATCGTTCTGTAAATAATACACAGGTTTGTGCAATTCCATTTGTGTATATAGATAAAAAACAGTTTTAACTTTTTGTGTACGTTATTTGTTTTTATGTATAATACAGTAGCGGAATAAGGCTGTCGGAAGCCCGGGGCGGCGGCAGAACGAAATGAGGTCTCCTGTCCATTTGCAAATACATGTATTACTATAAAAATGTAATTTTTGAGATTTGGAGTCTCCCCGGGACGAGAGGAATGGGACAATCTGAGAAAAATAGCTTCCGAGGTTTGGAGGCCCAAGAACGAGATGCCAAGGCCGCTAAATAAAGAAATAATAATAATAAATAAGTGCTTTCGAGGTATTTGGAGGCCCCCAAGACGAGAGGCCCGGGGTGGTCCGTTACCCTCCCCCCTTAGTCCGCCACTATTACGATATTATTACTTGTTCCGTACATTCTACCACTGTTTTTCGTCTTGTTCACTGGGATTGGTCTGTTTGTGATGTGCTTTTTTTGATTATACACGGCAAATTTCGATGCTTTCGAATTTTTTATTCATTTGTTATCACTTAACTTTTTCTAAACTGCATAAAGTTTGCGCATCACTTACGTGAAGTATTTAGGAAAAATAGCAACAACAACCGCCACATTTTACAAGTTATCCAACCTTATCCACGCAAGCAGAAGACCGCCGAGGAGGAGGCCAAGAAGCTTGCATTTTTACCGTTTCGTGGCTCGGTAACGGGAAAAATAACTCGGCTTCTCAAGAGACACAATATAGATTCGGTCTTGAGGCGTCCTACAAAATTACGATAGCTGATGAGAACTGTAATACGTGATGTAGGCCTTAGAACGCCAGGCCTGTACAAGATAACGTGTAGGTGTGGACAGTTTGACAATCGGGTAGACAGTGCGTACTATTGAACAAAAAAATGTTGTAATGTTTGTTAAGCTTACAAACTACTTATGAATTACCTTATACAAAAGACGACACAAACATCCATGCCAGAGGGGTGATTCGAACCCCCGGCCGTAGCTGCCGTGCAGATTGTGACTGGCGCGCCGTAGACCGCTCCGCCACTGCTGCCGGCGCTATTGAACAGTGCTGTGTGGAACACGAAAGTGTTTCCGTTTACGTTATCCAGAGAGATCACCAGTTGCAGAGCATGCTCTGGAAAACAAATATCGTATTGCGTTCGACGCGACATCAGTCATTACAAGAAAAAATACTTTCTGGGATAGCGCAATAAAGGAGACGATCCAATTAGAGTATGTGAAAAACTCTTAATAAAGGCGGCGGCTTACAGTTAAGCAAGCACGACTTGGGATCCGGCCATCGGACGGTTGAAGCGGAAGCGGCGGGCACGCATCAAAACATTATTACCATATATGGCGACGCCGCGTGCACTAGTGTCGTCACAGGAAGCCGCGCAGCTATATAAGGGCGACGGCAGCACTGACTCGAGCTCCTTTATATATTTTCCACTTGTCAAAAGAAATGTACTCTCTAGCTGAAGAGCAGCATATTCCGCTGCTGCCAGCCTGCCCGTACGGGCATTAACGTAATAATAAAGAAAAAAATATATTCCACAGTCGTCACTTGACAATGGCGGAGGAGATCTCGGCTGGAAGCTTGTGGATTTCAAACCAGCTGGAAGGCTGAGAGAATTTTATTTCATAAAACTCATCGCGAAACTATGCATTCATACATTACAAACTTTTCACATGTTTGTAAACTTTAAAAACTATGCTGACGTGAAATAAGATTCTGATGACCGTTTTAATAGATGGTGCAATCGTATTCACTTCTGTAAACATTTATTCCTAGACAGATTTTGACGTGTTTGACTTCTTTTATACACAGTATCGTATACTTCTGTAATTGTTTCCAAAAAATCAAAATTGTTAGCCAATTGCACCAAACTGCTATGGTCGGGGCCCTAGAGTTACTAACTACTTAAACTAACTTAAACTACGGACAACACACACACACACACACACACACCTATGCCCAAAGGACGGGGGGAGGGGGAAGGCCGCGGTGGAGTAGCCGAGCGGTCTAAAGCACCTCGCTGCGGAGCGCGCGGTTGCTCGCCGTAGAGGTTCGAGTCCTCAAATGTTCAAATGTTTATTAAGCTTAAGGGACTTTACTGCGGGGTTATCAGTCCCTAAACTTACAAACTACTTATGACCTAGCTAATACTAAAGACGGCACAAATATCCATGCCCGAAGGGGGATTCGAACCCCCGACCGTAGTGGCCGTGCAGACCGTGACTGGAGCGCCTCAGTCCCCGCGGCCACCGCGGCCGGCTTCGAGTCCTCCTTAGGGCATGGGTGTGTGTGTGTTTGTCCGTAGGTTAGTTTACCTAGGTTTAAGTAATTTGTAAGCTACGGACTGATGACCACGTAGTTTGGTCCGATAGATTTACAGACATTTGAACATTTTTGAGGGGGAAGGATCCAACCTCCAGCGGGAACCGCCACCCAGTCCGGAGCATGACGCCTTAGACCACGCGTTCATTCCGCGTTCATTTCCTTTGTTATGTATCGTTAGATGCGTTACCATTGAAAACGCTATGGATAGGACGTTAAAATCGTAATAACACTACCTCTTTAATATTCCTTTAAAAAAGTCTGGAAAACTGAATGAATCTCTACTTAATTACAAGATGCCGTACAATAAATTTCCATCCTTTTTTTTTAAATTCAGATTAACTTATTTGTACGAAAAGTCAGGAAATACCGTCAGAGATTACGTGAAGCCGCGAGAACGGAGCGAGAAGGCCACCAAGTGGAGCGCTGTGGCCAGCAAGCGGCAGTGAAATTACTTTAGCCGACGGACGCGGGCGTCGGATCACGCGGAACCGCCGTGAACGGTGAAAGCCTTTTCGGCGAAGCTGCGAATATAGCAGAGGTGGCAGTGGCTGACCAGATAGGTGAAATGAGCAGATGCGGCGCGTCGCGGAATTGTATTTGCACGCCAGAGGGCGGCCGCCAGACGCTTAATAACTGCGACCGACTAAATGGCGCGCCGCCCACGCCCACGCCCACGCGCAGAATTAAATTACCATGCCGCTTCTGCTTCGACAGCCAGAAAATCCTCCGGCGGCACAAAGGCGCCGGGGGGAGAATAAGAAGACGGGGAAGATTGCGATACTACAGTAGCGGAATATCTATCGCCAGGCATTCCTGTGCGCCACAAAGCGCCTCTAGCCAGAAATTACTCCGGCACCTAACATCGCTGTTTTTAATTACAGAGTACCGGTAATTTTTCCGAAATTTCTTGGATTTTTTTTTTTTTTAGATAGAACGTATAAGGCAGGGGGGGCAGTGTCGCTAAATGAGTATCAATTTAGAGTAGTAGTATGTTTGTAGAGCTTATGGGACTTAACTACGGGGTCATCAGTCCCTAAACTTACAAACTACTTATGAACTACCTACAACTAAGGACGGCACAAATATCCATGCCCGAGGGGGGATTAGACCCCCCGATCGTAATGACCGTGCAGACCGTGACAGAAGCGCCTCAGTCCCCTCGGCCACGGCGGCCGGTTCAATTTAGAGGCTCAAGAGAAGTACATAAATGAGTAGCCTAATATCAAACCTGGAGACTGAGGGGCTTCAGTCACGGTCTGCACGGCCACTACGGTCGGGGGTTCGAATCCCCCTTCGGGCATGGATATTTGTGCCGTCCTTAGTTGTAGGTAGTTCATAAGTAGTTTGTAAGTTTAGGGACTGATGACCCCGTAGTTAAGTCCCTTAAGCTTAACAAACATGTGTGTGTATCAAACCTGGACATCTGACCTAATGGTCGAAATTTAGTTAGCAGTCGAGCCTGAAGAACGTTTTTCCGCTCTTTTCATTGGTGAAGTTCGTTTTCTTCCAAAAATTGACGTAAATGTGATAATCGCACGTTAAATTTGACTGTTCACATTAAAAGCCGACACGTACACAAGAACTTGATATCAAATTCGGACACTTGTTGAATGATGCAGTGTGCACCAATGGGAACACAGTATATGATCACATGACCTCGAAAATCAGGCATGGCGACAGTATGTGCCAGTTACTAAGACGTATTAGCCCGTACTTACGTTTTTCAGTATTTTTATAGTATTATTACTAATAACCATCTTAAAGCGAGTGAAATGGAACATAATATATCACCATTGTCCGAAGGAAAAGCTAGGAAGTGGTTGAAACAACCTGAAAAGTGGAAAATAAACACTGAAAAGCAACAAAGGTAAGACTAGCTTTTAACCTACACTGTTCTATTGTAAGGTGTGTTGTACGAAATGATCACTTCTCGGAAAGAAGTTCGATGTCAGAAATAACGTAACGATATTTATGGAAAATGTGGCGACAGCTTCAACAGACCTTATGCTAATAATTTTAGAGAGTCAGTGCCGTAACATTTCATTTTGTATATAAAATTAAAAAGATTTTTATGATTATTGTAGTTCTTCATTTTCCCAATATGTAATAGAGTTCAGAATTAAGTATTTTACACTTTATGTCGATATTCCTATAATTTCCCAGATTATACACCTGTAAAAGATTCTCGTCAGCATTAAGAGAATCTCTGTGTTACAAAAACGGACATCTGAAAGCGTGTTCACATCAAAAGCGGACACCTACACGTTTTGGTTTCAAAGACGGACATCTGTATTTTCAAACACAATTTGGAGGTGCTAGAGTAATCAAATTGATATTAGCCACTTCCAGGCATAAGTCCTCGACTATTAAACTTGATAATGCTCAACTCAGCTTATAAATATATGAGCGGTATGTTTCGCAATAAGAAATGACGTTTATCTCAGTTTCTAGCAAACGACAGATGTCCGTCTTTGATAATAGGCTACACAAATAGTCTTTCAATCACATTGAAGTGCATGGCAGAGAGGGTTCATCGAACCGCTTTTATGGTATTTCTGCATCGTTCCATTTTCTAATAGCGCGCAGGAACCCCTAAATCTTTCTGTTTGCGATCTGATATCTCTTATTATATAATAATGATCATGCCTCCCAATGTAGGCGGATGGTAACAAAATATGTTCACATTCGAAAGAGAAAGTTAGTGAAACAAATGTCGCAAATAAATATGGCCTTTCTTTTAATAATTTCCACCCCAAGTTTCGCGATAAAACAAAACCAGTTGCCCTTCCCTGAACTTCCTCTATGTCGCCCCCCCCCCCCACTCCAGCTCGATCGGGATCCCACAATGCGCAGTAGTACTCCAACAAAATACGACGCAAGAGGTAGTGAGGCTGTTTCTTTAGTAGAATTGTTGCATCTTCTAAGTTCAAAAATGATCAAATGTTTGTATAGTCTATGGGACTTAACTACGGGGTCATCAGTCCCTAAACTTACAAACTACTTATGAACTACTTAAGAGCTAGGACGGAACAAATATCCATGCCCGAGGAGGGATTCGAACCCCCGACCGTAGTGGCCGAGCAGACCATGACTGGAGCGCCTCAGTCCCCTCGGCCACCGCGGCCGGCATCTTCTAAGTGTTCTGCAAATGAAACGTAGCCTTCGGTTCGCCTGCCTTACAATATTTTCTGTGTGTTCTTTCCAATTTATTTGTAATTGTTATTCCTTGTTATTTAGTTCAATTTGCTGTCTGTAGATTTGACTGATTTAGAGTGTAAATGATGTTTAACGGATTTGTTAAAGCGCTCATATGGGTGACTTCACGCTCATCATTATTTAGGGTGAATTTTCAGTTTTTGCACCATCTTATCTAAATCATTTAGCAGTTGCTTTTGATCTTTGGTGACTTTACTAACCAATAAATGACAGCATCATCCTCGAAAAGTCTAGGAGAGCTGCTCACATTGCCCCCTAAAACGTTTAAAAAACGAAACAGTAGGAGTCCTATGACATTTCCCTAGGGAATGCCAGATATCACTGCTGCTTTTCTAGATGACTATCCGTCAATTAGAACGTACTGTGTCCTTTCTGACAGAAAAGAAAACCTTTACAAAGACGAATCTGATTGCTATTCTCACTCTTTCTTTCTGCCTTTATTTCTTCAGTTGCGGCCTTTCCAGATTCTGGATATGAGAAACCTGTTCCAGTTTCTTCATCCACACATCGTCTTACACCTTATCCTAATTCTATTGTAAACATTTACAGTGTAATGCTCGCTTTGTAATTCAGATTTACAACAAACACACAATATATTACTTTTATTCGTTTGTTCTGCGAATCTTTTTCCCGTTAAGTGATATATGCATTTCAGGAAAAGTTTTTCATCATCCACCAAACCAAAGTGTTACACATTTTATATCACGGTAAATCGATATTCGTAAAGAAACACATCTTCCGATTGTATGACAAACTAAAGCGAACAATTCTGTTCCTTTATATTACAATAGGACCTAATATCTCTTTTCTAGAGGGAAGCCAAATTTGGAGCAACCTCTTTCTATAAAGAATGGAATGAACCCTTGCAGTGAGTAAACCCCTGTACTCTTCGCGACATGCTAACCATGAATACATTTAAACACTGCCGATCTCATTTACGTGTTGTGTCTATAAAACGTTCGGTGAATAGTGCCATATCTGAACGGCAACTAGACGCATGTGTGCGTGCATGCACATGGGTCTTCAGAGACGTGAGGAGACTCGATACACAGCATGTACGTCATGTGACTGACAGTGTGAACAGGCCGGCCGCGGTGGCCGAGGGGACTGAGGCGCTCCAGTCACGGTCTGCACGGCCACTGCGGTCGGGGGTTCGAATCCCCCCTCGGGCATGGATATTTGAGCCGTCCTTGGTCTTAGCTAGTTTATAAGTAGTTTATAAGCTTAGGGACTGATGACCCCGTAGTTAAGTCCCATAAGTTCTACAAACATTTGAACATTAGAACAGTGTGAACAGACTGCGACCTGTTGAACATAGTGTGAAGGGTCACAGCGCATGAGAGGAACGAGTAAACATAGATTTCTGCTACAAATTGGTGGACGTGTATGAGACGAAAGCCGTGACATGGATTGCCGTTTTGATTCCGGATCGAACTGGTAGCACCGGTTCTCATCACCCGCGACGATGGTGTTCAAAGCCGCCGCGGTGGAGTAGCCAAGCGGTCTAAAGCGTCTCGCTGCGGAGCGCGCGGTTGCTCGCCGTGGAGGTTCGAGTCCTCCCTGGGGCATGGGTGTGTGTGTTGTCCTTAAGTTAGTTTACCTAGGTTTAAGTAGTTTTAAGCTACGGACTGATGACCACGCAGTTTCTTCCGATAGATTTACAGACATTTGAACATTTGTTCAAAGCCAATGGATCCTGGTCGAGGAATGAAACCTCCAGAAGTTTCTGTCGGTTTTACTTTCTGCTCGTCTGTGATCATGTGTGGCACAAATCGCTACCAATTCTTCCGCTGACCCAAATTATCGAGGACAATGGTGTACAACCGTGGCATTGCTAATGCCCAATTCCTCCATAAAAAATCTGAGAGTCCGTCTCCGATCTTGTGCCAGCATTGGTCACAATTTGTTGATCAAAATGTTCAAATGTTTGTCATGCTTATGGGACTTAACTGCGGCGTCATCAGTCCCTAAACTTACAAACTACTTATGAACTACCTTATACTAAAGACGACACAAACACCCAGGGGGGATTCGAAACCCCGCCGGGGAACGGCCTCGCGCATCGTAGCAGACCGCATTTGTTGATAATTTATGGGGTACTGCTTGTCGATGGCTCCGCGAACGTTGGCTCGTCCTCAGTTGCTCCATTCCCTTCACGAAAACGTTCAAACCGTTCCTAAACACATTTCCCGTCGGCCGCGGTGGCCGAGGGGACTGAGGCGCGTCAGTCACGGTCTGCACGGCTACTACGGTCGGGGGTTCGAATACCCCCTCGGGCATGGATATTTGTGCCGCCCTTAGTGTAAGCTAGATCATTAGTAGTTTGTAAGTTTAGGGACTGATGACCCAGTAGTTAAGTTCCATAAGCTATGAAAAGAAAAAAAAAAAACACATTTTCTGCTCACAGCGTCCCTCTCGTACACCTGCACCAACATTTCCTGTGTCTTCGTCGCAGTCTTCCCCAATTTGTAGCAGAACGTAATGCTTTCACGTTGCTCCATTGCTCTGTGAAACTTCCTCTTACACTGACTACGTTCAATTTGTCACAGTGGCAATCCTGCTTAACTACAGTAGATTTCGTGGTTGGTGAGAACGGAATAGTGCAGCTGTTTTCAATTTTCTCAAGCATGTTCAGTTGGATTAATATCGCATGAACCCGCAGGCCAATCCAGTCAAGTCAGTTCCGGCACGGTTAAGGAAATCGTTTACGATGCCTGCACGATGGACACAGTAGTTGTCATACTCAGGGCCGGCCTTAACCATCCATGCGCCCCGGGCGAGTAGAAATTTGGCGCCCTGTACTACATAAACACAGAACGTTGCAGTACTTTGCCACAGCGTATGTAACTGTTTTCTAAAGATTGTCCTAAATAGTTAATTACGTCATCGTATGATCATAGCATGGTGTTTCCCTTGTAAGTTTAAGTATTCTACAAAAAGAAAAAAAAAATTACAAAAAGAATGCCGCTGTCGTAACACTCAGTAGGCATACAGCAGTGATATATCGTTTGGGCATTAACGTTTTGGAAAATTATCTAAAAAAACATACGTTCTATCGCACTGTACAAATATATCTACAACAACTAAAAAACAAAATGTTTCTGCATGTTCCAAAGAACGACTAGATGCTAAAATGTGGTCGAAACACGCTCGTAGAACCCAAATACGACCCCCAGGGGGCTCACGGTTCTTTCGTGAGTACGTGCGTGGCGAGCACGAGGCCCCGAGCTAATGCAGTCTTCCTTCCTTCTTTACTTCCCGGACTGCATTTCCTTCCCCCCTCTCCTCATTTCCTATCCTCACTCCTTCCCGTCCACACCGGGGGACTTATAACCTCAGTAGTTTCTTCCCCCTAACCCAACGAAACAACCCAACAACAACAACCCAACCAAATACGATAGCGATCGCTTCGTGCGTTTATTTCTGTGAGTATCATTTTGGTGCACTCTTAATTATCATGCTCTGCAACTACCAATTTTAAAGTCTGCAACAAAAATAGGAGTTCCCATTTCAGATATCAGCGTCATCCCCTTCACGTCACTGGGACAGTGCAGAAGGGTCGAGCTTTATCTTAATAGATGTCCCTCTTCGAGGTAAAGAACTTTTATTGCAATTTTTTTAATCAGATTTTTTGTATTTTTTCCAAATATTCCGAGAACAGTTTTAAGTGCTGTATAGTAACGATCATTCGTCGACTGACCAATACAGATATTTCTGTTCGACGTCAGTACTACAATTGGCTACTTCAGTTTGTATGGTGGAGAGGCTGATTCCGAAACACAGCTCCATTTATGGAGGTACTTCAGTTCGCGGTGCAATCGACGCTGGACGTCTGAAAAATCCCCACTGGTTACATCAACAGCTTGCGCACCATGTGGAAACTGGAGTGCCGTGTGCAATTAGTGTATTGGTATTGTACCGATTTTTCTCCGCCACTCAATCAGTGCTGACAGGTTCGTGAAGCAGAGGTACGCATATTGGAGGATTTTGCTCGCGCGTTCCCAGTCGAGTGCGTCGCGCTTAACGCGTGGCTTACCAAGTATGAATTCTCGGTGCGGGTAGGCTGCGCTCGATGCAGACGCGGAAGACAGGGGCTGTTGTGGTCGCCACAGCAGCTGTTCACGTTTGCGAGCTGCTGCTGCTTCTGCTATATGTATTACCATCAGGTGGCGGAAATTACTTAACAGTTTCACAGCTCACATTAGAATTTCTGTAAAACCGCCACGTTAGCTCACTGTCGTATGCCATTTTTGCCAACGTAACTTACATTTCAGTCATCTTCAAATTTTTGTAAGCATGTCCAAATGGTTCAAATGTTTGTTAATCTATGGCAGTGTTGAAACTTCCTGGCAGATTAAAACTGTGTGCCGGAACCGAGACTCGAACCAGGGACCTTTGTCTTTCGCGGGCAAGCGCTCTACCAACTGAGCTATCCCGACACGACTCACGATCCCGCCCCACAACTTTACTTCCGCCAGTACCTCGCCTCCTACTTTCCAAACTTCACAGAAGCTCTCCTGCGAACCTTGCAAGACTAGCACAGTAGAAGTGATGCATCAAGTTTGATGGTTTCATACTTCCACACGTTAACACGTCGTCACGTATCACACACTGAAATTTATTAGTCATGACAGAAAAACCTTACATCAAATACTTTTAGTTAAAGTCTTTTTTTTTCAGTTTTTAGTCATTTCCACTACTGAAACTTTCACCAGACGTGACGGGCTGTGCAGATCTTAGATAGATCTAAGAAAGAAAATTAAATACTTTGCCTTTCGAATCACTGACATATGCCTAGGGCCTAGGAGGCCTATGGGACGGAGGGGGACGCCGAATAGTTTTACTCCGAAATGGGATCACGGATTCCAGAAGGTTGAAAAACACTGATCTATGGGACCAAACTGCTGACGTCATCGGTCACTAGACGTACAAATTACCTGAACTAACTTAAGAACAACACAAACATCACATGCCTGCGGTAGGAATCGAACCCCGACGGTGAACTGCCGCGCAATCCGTGGCAAGGCGCTTTAGTCCGCAAGCGTATACCGCTCTTCTTGCACTATACTTGCGTATACTTGCGTATACCGCTCTTCATGCACTATAACCTGGTGGGAAAAAGAAACGAAAAATTGGAAGGAAACGAATATGTTAAGGGAGATTCGCCCAGTGAGGAGTAGAATTGCAGTGTTATTCAAAAGTCGTAGTATACACCGTTCTTTCAAAAACTACGCAGGAAATGGGAAATCTGAATATTACAGCTATGGTCTGATGGTCTATCTTTTAAAGCAGTGTTTTCAACCTTTTCGAATATGCGCCCTCCTTCCAAGTAAAAGTATTCTGGCGCGCCCCTTTCAAATAAAATTATTGTGGAGCGCCACGTTACGGATCGCGCGGCCTCCCGTGTTGCAGGTTCGAATCCTCCCTCGGGCCTGGATGTGTGTGTATGTGTTGTTCTTAGGTCAATTTACCTTAGTTTAAGCAGTTTGTAAGACTAGGGACTCATCACCAACGTAGTTTGGTCCCATAGAATTACAAACACATGAACACATTTGAACGCTGCCATGAGACCATAATCGCTTGATAGTCTCTGGAGGTAACGAGGAAGAATGCAGGAGTGAAGCCGTCTTCCGTTACACATGATGTGGGATTTTGTGTAATCTCCCAGTACATAGTCACTTATTACGCCGTACATATTCTGCAAATAAAAACTAAGAGGCAGCAATTCAGTTAAATTATATTTATCGGCCTTCAGCACCACTACGTCTTGATCCTCTCGGAGATTTATTAGTGCAACCCTTTCTGCAGAGGTGAAGGAGCTTTCAAAAGAACACGGGAAGTTTCCCTTCGTATCTCTTCCGCAGCATCCATAGGGAGGTGACGTACAGCTTCTTCCACACCACTCACTAATCTTGATTAAAGGTTGTGCTGTGAGTGTTGGTGCAAAGTTGGGACCTTTGTCTAAAACGGGCAATGTCGGTTCGTCCAAATTCTTCTCCGTGTAGTTGACATCGGAACTTCGAGTAGTTATTTCCTTTGGCGACGAATGCTGTGGTACAAAACGATCGAATACTGATATCTGTCGTGAACTTGCATCATTGTATACCCAATCACACTTTGCTGTAGTCGCTCCATCTAACCACTCCAATGATACTGGAAAGAGATGTACTGCGATCTTCAGATGTAGATGAAAAATTGTTTCAGAAATAGCATCCAGAATCAATCTTGGGTGGCAAATCCTTTTCATCACAACAGCGTGAGCAGCCTTCTCCGTTATCTTCCGTGCAGTGGAAGGCTTAATAACAAACATGTGTCACTGCGGCAGATTTGAGTATTATGCCATGGTCCCGACATCTCACTAAAAACTCAATGAACTTTAAAGTTTTTCTCCTACCACGTATCTCTACGGAACTCCTTACGTATGACGATATCTTTTCCCCGTAAAGGTGTCGGATATTAGATGCTACCGTTACGCAGATGATTTTCCACTGCAGTCAGTCGTCGCCTAGGGAAAGATTCATGTGCTTTAGATTTTTCTTGAACATCAACGATTAAAATTACGTGATGTTCGGATACCTGCATTCATCGTTAGCCTCCTTCAATTTTTGACACTACAAGCTGATTTCCGGCTAATTCCGTGGCTTACGAAGGCGGCATAGACGTTTGTGGTTGTAACAAAAGACTTATATCAGTGTCAGTTCCATTTAGAAAACTCTTTTGTGCTTTTAGTTACATTTCACTTGCAATAATTTACGGTCTAAGCCTTAGCGATCGTTAAGTTGCGCACTCTCGCAGTGTTTCAATGCAAGCTGCGTCAGTTCACAAAAAATTTTACTAATTATGAAAAGGTAAATGGTTTAATGAGAAGCTAAGTTTTCACAATAACACGCGTGGAAATGTTTTTGCCGCTTATTATCTCCAAAGTATAATGTGTAACATCGTTGAATTAAGTTCTTCTTTTTGCCCAGGGAAACTATTTGATAAAAAAAATAAATCCATAAAACTATTTGGCGTAGTCTTAAATCCATTTCAATGTTTTTAAAGCATGAAAACTGGAGATGGAAATTTACTCCGTTTCCCAGAGTAAATAGCCATGAGTATCCACTATGGCTTGCTTTAATAAGCACGAGGAAAATCGAATGTAATTGACGCGAGAGGGAGACCTCTAATTTGAACAATACACTGAAACCCCTTGTCAGAGAACAAACAACTACTGAAGATACTAACGGTTATTTAATGGAGAAAAATGCGACAGTGTGCATCATCAATACTTCTGAGAGAATATTAGGTGTTTAAAAAAATGTTCAAATGTTTGTAATCCTAGGGGGCCAAACAACGTTGGTCATCAGTCCCTGTTCTTACAAATTACTTAGACTGGGTTAAACTAACCTAAGGACAACACACACATCCATGCCCGAGGGAGGATTCGAACCTCCGAAGCGAGAGACCGCGCGATCCAGACCGCTCGGCTATTCCCGCGCAGCGAGGTGTTTTCGATGCTAGGAGAGTTATGATGGGACTGTTACTTTCAGTTACTTATTTTAAACACCCCTGAAATTTTTTACAGCGACATCAACATACTACTTGCCATTAGCAATGAAACGAAGCATATAGAGATAAATGTCAATATATTTAGAGCTGACGATACCTAACTTACAAACTCAAATGACTTATAATCAACGACTGGTCTTGTGACAGATTCTAAGTCGTAAAGTTCACAAATAAGTTAATCGAGTGTAGAATTACGGAACATATCCTATGTTCACATCTTATGACTTTTCTGAGAACGAAAATCTCTGCCGGCCGAGGGGACTGAGGCGCTCCAGTCACGGTCCGCACGGCCACTACGGTCGGGGGTTCGAATCCCCCCTCGGGCATGGATATTTGTGCCGTCCTTAGTCTTAGTTAGTTCATAAGTAGTTGGTAAGTTTAGGGACTGATGACCCCGTAGTTAAGTCCCATAAGCTTAAACATTTGAACATTTTGTTTTCTAAAATCTCTTCTATAAAAATTTAAATCAGAGAGATCGAAAAATCACGCTTTCTAAAGTTAGCTCAGTACACCATTTACAGACCTCTCACTCATCTCTTGCCATACAGTGCGACTGGATGCTCTCAGCACTCAGCAGTCCACCCAAAGGTGCGTCGTGGGGGTTACCTAGAACCCTAGAACCACTACTAGTTGCTATTAATGAAATCCTGCCGTTCCCAGTAAAATCATCTTGCAACGGTACCCGTAACAGCTGACGAGGAGCGTGAGGAGCTGCCGCTAATTCTGCTGGGGCAACTTGAAACCTGATATAAACAGCGTCTGATTATTGCTGAGTGGCAGTAAGTGAGAACTCATCTCGCCCTGTTCCCCCGTGAAATTCGCAACTCTGTAGACAATGGCGCACAACTTGATGTCGGGTTCCATGATTCTAAGAAGGTACGGGAGACTGACCGCTCGGCCGTTACGTTAAAGCAGTACGAGCTTACCGAGTGTCGGGCTATAATTATACGTCGTTCTCAATGTGGACAGAACCACTACTGGCTATTAAAACTGCTACACCAAGAAGAAATGCTGATGATAAACGGGTTTTCATTGGACAAATATATTATACTAGAAATGACATGTGATACATTTTCACGTAATTTGGGTGCATAGATCCTGAGAAATCAGTACCCAGAACAACCAGCTCTGCCCGTGCTAACGGCCTTCATACGCCTGGGCATGGAGTCAAAAAGAGCTTGGATGGCGTGTACAGGTACAGATGCCCATGCAGCTTCCAACACGATACCACAGTTCATCAAGAGTGGCGTATTGTGACGAGCCAGTTGCTCTGACACCACTGACCAGACGTTTTCAGTTAGTGAGAGATCTGGACAGTGTTCTGGCCAAGGCAACAGTCGAACATTTGCCGTATCCAGAAAGGTCCGTACAGGACCTGCAACATGCGGTCGTGCATTATCCTGCTGAAATGTAGGGTTTCGAAGGGATTGAATGAAGGGTAGAGCCACAGGTCGTAACACATCTGAAATGTAACGACCACTGTTCAAAGTGCCGTCGATGCGAACAAGAGATGACCAGGACGTGTCACCAATGGCACCCCATACCATGAGCCTGGTGGTACGCCAGTATGGCGATGACAAATACACGCTTCCAATGTGCTTTCACCACGATGTCGCCAAACACGGATGCGACCATCATGATGCTGTAAACAGAACCTGGATTCATCCGAAAAAAATGACGTTAGTGATACGAGGCCGTCGGGACCAAGCACGGCGTTCCGTATTGTCCTCCTGAACCCACCGAATCCATATTCTGCTTACAGTAATTGGATGGCGACCAACGCAAGCAGTAATGTCGCGATAGGCTACAATCCGACCTTTATCGAAGTCGGAAACGTGATGGTACGCATTTCAACTCCTTACACAAGGAATCACAACAACGTTTCACCTGGCAACGCCGGTCAACTGCTGTTTGTGTATGAGAAATGGCTTGGAAACTTTCGTCATGTCAGCACGCTGTAGGTGTCGCCAAAGCTTATCATTGCATATCACTGCATCTTCTTCCTGTCGGATAGTATTAGCTAGTTCTTAAGTAGTTTGTAAGTTTAGGGACTGCTACTCCGTAGTTGAGTCCCATAAGCTCTACAAACATTTGAACATTTGAGTCCGTTACAAAAATGTTAAGTAAACTGCAGTAGTAGGAGCCATAGCGGATGCGTTGTGCGTCGAGGAGCACATTACTATTGGATTTTTGGAGTAGAATATCCGGAAAGAGTCTGTAACATACGTCGGTACAGTCAACAAGTTCTGGGACTGACCGCATGACGGTCCTATGGTGCACTATGGGGCATAAGTGTCGCGGCGAAGCGGCCGAGAGTATTTAGGCGCTATGCTACGATGCGCGAGGCCGTTCCCCGTCGGGGGTTCGAATCCCCCTCTGGAATGGATGTTTGTGTCGTCTTTAGTATAAGGTAGTTCATAAGTATTTAGTAGGTTTAGGGACTGATGACCCTATAGTTAAGTCCCTGAAGCTTAAAAAACATTTGAACATTTGAAATTTTGGGCATAAGTGAGCTGTGGTATGGTACCATGGCAGTTAGTCTCTCGTCCTTGCAAGAGACTGTTGAATGCATGCTCTGGAAGCAGACGTACGGTCGTTGTTGTGACGGTGAGTTCAAAAAAAAAAAAAAAAAAAAAAAAAAAAAAAAAAAAAATCAAATGTCTGTAAATCTATCGGACCAAACTGCGTGGTAATCAGTCCGTAGCTTGCAAACTACTTAAACCTAGGTAAACTAACCTAAGGACAACACACACACCCATTCCCCATGGAGGATTCGAACCTCCACGGCGAGCAACCGCGCGATCCGCAGCGAGGCGCTTTAGACCGCTCGGCTACTCCACCGCGGCGACGGTGAGTTGACTGCACTAGTCGGAACTTGACATGATACAGTTATAGCGACGGGCAAACATCAAGTTAAGCCAGAAATTAGGCAAAACCTCTGCCGAAACGTTTGAAATGACAGCGCAGGTGTACGGTGAGGACGCATCGAGTCTCAGCGTTGTGTTTAGGTGGCACCGACGTTTTTTGCAAGGACGGGACAGTTTGTAAGATGATATGAGTAGTGGTCGGCCACGAACAGTTAGAATGGAACCCAAAATCAACAAAGTTGCAACGTTGATGCGTGGTATCATCTCCAAATGTGTAGACGATCTCGCAGCAGCATTAGGAGTCACCCATGCTACCAGCCACAAAATTATGTCGAACGACTTCACCATTTCTCGTGCTAACAAACACATTGTGCCACGAATCCTGTCACAAGATCAATGTGATGACCGCATGAAGATTTGTGGTCAACTCATCAGTTGTGCGGACGATGATCCGAGGTTCTCATCGGGATAATAACTGGAGAAGAAACATGATGCTTGCTTTGCATCTTCATGCAACTGAAATGACAGACATGAGGAATGCGGCAGCATGTGCACCATACAGAATCGTGTGGTTGCCTATCTTCCAGGCGTCAAGTCTCAGAACTTACTGACTGTACCACGTATTATTCCTTCTCACATACGTAGTCAGTGAGATACATATTTCCTGCATGACACCCTATGCAATGTTTTGTTGTTGGTGGTGGTGTTGTGAGTGGAGGTGTGTGTTGGGGGCGAGGGGAAGTTGGTTTGGTCGTCTCACTCCGAAGAGCGTAGAGTGCAGTTCTTCACCTTATTTGCTCATGTGCAACCGCCGCGGTGGAGTGGCCGAGTGCTCTAAATCAACTTGCTGCGGAGCGCGCCACTGCTCGCCGTCGGGGATATGAGCGCCCCCCCCCCCCCTCGGCCATGGGTGTGTGTGTTGTCCACAGAGTAACTTAGTTTAAATAGTTAGTAAGGCTAGGGACTTACGACCATAGAAGTTTGTTACCACAGATTAACAAATTTTTGAACATTTAATCTGATGAACGGAACGATAGCTGCACTAGCTGTGGTGCACGAATATAAATCGTAAAAATCTCTCTTATGATCATTCATGTAAACTGTTAGTACTCTGAAAAATCCCAAGCTACTTGTAATTATTAGAAAATTTTGGGTTTCCACATTTATTTCGTGCAGATCCCACTGCTATGATACGAGGGTTTTTTTTTTCTCATTGAGTATTATGTTATTGGTGGAATACTCAATGAGAAAAAAAATTCGCATCATTACAGTGGGATCTCCACTAATGGAATGTGGAAACGAGCCGGCCGCGGTGACCAAGGGGACTGAGGCGCTCCAGTCACGGTCTGCACGGCCACTACGGTCGGGGGTTCGAATCCCCCCTCGGGCATGGATGTTTGTGCCGTCCTTAGTCTTAGCTAGTTCATAAGTAGTTTGTAAGCTTAGGGACTGATGACCCCATAGTTAAGTCCCATAACTTCTACAAACATTTGAACATTTGTGGAAACGAACAATTTTCTAACAATTACAAGGTGCTTGGAATTTTCCAGAGTACTAACTGTTTATATTACAGATAAAACATTTTTACTATTTATATTCGTACATCATAACAAGTGCAACTATCGTTCCATTCATCAAATCAAATGTTCAAACATTTATTAACCTATGGGAACAAAATGCTATGGTCATCAGTTCCAAGACTTACAAACCACTTAAACTAACTTACACTAAGGACAACACACACACACACACACACACACACACACACACACACACACACACACACACACCTATGGCCGAGGGAGGACTCGAACCTCCGACGGCGAGCAGCCGCGTGCTCCGCAGCAAGGAACCATACAGCGCTCGGCCACTCCGTTCGTCCACTTATGTCAATAGTTTACTTCGTTTACTGTTAGGAGCGTCAGTATTCTCAGTCCATTACAGTGTGTTAACACAAGTGTCTGTCGACTATGGAAGTAATATTTAGAAGTTCTTTAATCCAGACGAGACGAGTACTAACAGTAAGAAGATGAGCAAAGTGCTAAGAGACAGTAGATAATGTTTAGGAGCGTGATATAGCTGTACGAGAAAATAAAACAGGTACTCTTACGGCTGAGTGTTGATAATCAAGTTTATTGGTTGATGTCACTACATAAAGGGACATACCTTTTAAGAATAGTACTGATCTGTAACTCATTCCATTTTCTAAACGAAGAAGGAAGGAAGATTACGGTCTAACTTCCTATCGACAGCGTGGTTTATTAGAACGGAGCGTACGTCCGGTATTTGAGTTGGGATGGAGAAGGAAGTCGGCCGTGCCCTTTGAAACCATTCCCGCATATTCCTGGACCGTTTTAGGGAAATCACGGATGAGAGTCCAGTGTGTTACCACTACGCCACCTCACTCGGTCATGCCATATTTTCACAGTTATAACTAGAATCTCAGTTTTACACTAAAAGCAAGGTCTTCGTTGATGGATGTAAACTGATGTGATCAGTCAGGAATGGGAGGGGAGGAGCAATGTTCAGTTCACAAGAAGTGGACAAGAAGTTCACTCATGTCAACATCCCAATAGATCAGCAGTTAAGCCCTGTCAAACTATTTCAGAGTTTCACATTTAAACACGGGTTGCACTCTAAGGGACTACAGGATCCATCTTAAATATGGCTCTGGGAGAGGTTGAGGACCCCATTATCTACGCCCCCGCCTCTCGAGCATATAGTGGGCACCTGCATGCGGCTCACGTTCGCCTGAAAATTATAACACCACAGTGATTTAAATCGACGGCCCACGTAAGCTGAGATGCAGCCTCAGAGAGACACATTGTTATAACTTTGCCTCCCTTTACGACCTCCTTGCTACAGACCTTAAATCCCTAGTCTTGCTACTAACGTACTCATGATTCCTGTCTTCATAAAATCACTTTATCCGGCCTCCTACCGTACGCTTTCGCTTCCCTACGCCCAGCAGAACACTAACGTCCTCTCATTCATCTCTATTGTTATGCAATACCACTGGAAGCTTCTGGCCTCCTGCCGTCCACAGTAAAATCATCTCGCAACGGTATCCGTAATAGCGGACTATCAGCGTCAGAAGCTTCACCTAAGCAGCAGCTAATGCCATTAGAGCAACTTGATACATATTAACAGCGTCTAAATATTACAAAGTAGCAGTAATTAAGAATCCAACGAGATACTGCCAAAGTATATGGGTCTCGTCATTTACGTGAACAGATGTGAAGCAGAGAAAGATGTCGGTGATCAATTTGGAAATGCCTTGAATGTTAAAGGAGATGAAATAAATACTTGAAGGTTTACAAGTGACGCCGTACTTTTGCCAGAAAACGCAAAGGACTTGGGATACCAGTTAACTAGAATACAAACTGAAACGAAGGAAATAATGTTTCTCAAAACTTGAAATTTCTGTCTTTGAATATACAGGGTGAGGCAGGGTGGAAAAATACAAACCAGAATAACAAAAAAGTTCTGTTGAAAGTTATTAAACTCGAAGAAGCCCATCCATTAACATAAAGCTCGACGCCCCCTGCACCACACCCGGGGAGGTGGTGACTTTTAAATATAAATCCCTAGTTTTATTGCAGATTGGGATTCTTCGTGAAAACAATGCAACTTCTGAATGAAACATTTTTCGTTTTATCATAGATGGCGCTGTAATCGGAAAAAATAAAATGATTTGAAAATTGATGATCTACATCTACATGGGATACTTTGCAAATCACATTTAAGTGCCTGGCATACGGTTCATCGAACCACATTTATACTATTTATCTCCCATTCCATTCTCGAATAGCGCGCGGGAGAAAGAACGCCTGAATCTCTCCGTTCAAGATCTGATTTCTCGTATTTTATTCTGATGATCAAGTCTACCGATGTAAGTGGGAGTCAAGAATATATTTTCGCATTCGGAGGAGAATGTTGGTGATTGGAGTTTCGTAAGTAGCCCACGCCGCAGCGATAAGCGCCGTTGTTATAATGATTCCCATCCCAGATCCTGTATCAATTCCGTAACGCTGTCTCCCCTGTATCGTGACAATACAAAACGAGCTGCCCTTCTTTGGACTCTTTCGAAGTCCTCCGTCAAACCCACCTGATAAGGATCCCACACTGGGCAGCAATACTCCAAAACTGGACGGACAAGCGTAGTGTATGCAATTTATTTAGTAGTTATGTAGCATCTTTTAAGTGTTCTGCCAATAAAACGCAGTCTCTGGTTCGCCTTTCCCACTACATTATCTACGTGTTCTTTCCAGTTTAAGTCTGATAAACGGTAATATCTGAAACGATATACATTATATAAGGAAACTCAAAGTCCAGTTTTTGATAATTTGATAATACTATCATCTGACACCTCCCACCTCGAATAAAGCGCAGACTCAGTCTACGGTCAGACTGTTCATTGTTTCTCAATGAAAGTGGCATTTTTCAGTAAGACAATATGCCAGGTCACAAGTTCAGACGAGCACACTGGCGAGTTGCAATTAAAATGCTGTTCCACCAACCATCCAGATTTGAAACCTGTCGAATACATCTGGTAATGGATGTCATAGCATATCTCTCCACTCCCCGCAATTTATGGTAATTAGGTGACTTGAGAGGGTGTAGATGTGGAGCAGACTTCCTATAGTGATTAAATGAGGCTTCATTATTTCCATGCCAAGACGCGACGCTTCTCTTTTCAGGGCCAAAGCTATATGTGTTGGGTAAGTTGTCATAATTTCCTAGCTGCCCAGTGTAGTCAAGAGTTCAGTTCGTGTACAAAATCCTGTCGGCTACACTTCCGCAATAATCCACTGCTATAGAGGCATCATGGCACAATAATCCTGCAGGTGACTTGTGGAGCCCATGCACGTATGCTTGCTGCAAATATGAGACCCGAAACCATATTCCGATATCCCAAATCTCCTTTTGCCTCATTGTATGGGTACTACGCGTACAGCGTATGTATTCTTTCAAATCAAAGTAACACTCATAACTGACGGAGGATTGCACTCCCATTGCTTCCAGAGGTGCCATATACCATAATACACCCTGCAATCGAAAGTATCCAGACACCTGGCTGAATGTGACTTACAAGTTCGTGCCGCCCTCCATCGGTAATGCCGGAATTCAGAATGGTTTTGGCCCACTCTTAGACTTGAAGACAGCTTCCAGTCCTGCAGGAATACAATCAGGTGCTGTAAGATTTCTTGGGAATGGCAGCTATTCGTCACGGAGTGATGCTCTGAGGAGATGTCCCGATGTATGTCGGTAAGGCCTGGCGCGAAGTCGGCGTTCCAAAACGTACCAAAGGTTTTTTGTAGGATTCAAGTAAGGACTCAGTACAGGCCAGTCAGTTACAAGGATGTTATTGTCATGTAACCACTCCGCCACAGGCCGTGCATTGTCAACACGTGCTCGATTGTGTTGAATGATTCTGTCGCCATCCCCGAATTGCTTAAAAGGTGCTTTAAACATCAATGTAGGCTTGTGCTGTGATAGTGCTACGCAAAACAACAAGGGATGCCAGCTCCCCCCCCCCCCCCCCCCCCCCACAGACACACACATGGAAAGCACGACCACACCATAACACCACCGCTTCTGAATTTTACTGTCTGCACTACACACGTTGACAGATGACGTTCGCCATACCCACACTCGCCCATCGGATCGCCACATTGAGTACCGTGATTCTTCACTCCACACAACGTTTTTCCACTGTTCAATCGCCCAATGTTTACATTCCATACACCAAGGAGGCGTTGTTTGGCATTGACCTGCGCGATTTGTGGCTTATGGGCAGCCGCCCGACTATAACATCCAAGTTTTCTCTCCTCCCATCTAACTGTCGTAGTGCTCAGAGTGTATCCTGATGCAGTTTGAAATTCCTGTGTGAATATCTGGATGGATGCCCGCCTATTACACTGTACGACGCTCTTCAACTGTCGGCAGTCTCTTTCAGTCAACAGACGAAGTCGGCCTGTGCGCTGTCGTGCTATATGTGTCCCTTCTCGTTTTCATTGCACTATTACATCACAAAAAGTGGACCTAGAGATGTTTAGGAATATGACAATCAAACGTCTGACACAAGTGACAATCACCGGACCACGTTCAAAGTCCGTGACTTCCCTGTAGTACCCCATTCTGCTCTCTCACGATGTCTAATGACTATTGAGGTCGCTGATATGGAGTACCTGGCAAGTAGGTGGCAGCTCAATGCAGCTACTATGAAAAGTATGTTTTGGGGGGTTTGCGGATACTTTTGATCACGTAACGTATATCCAGTGCAGTATTCCAATGAACAAATTAACATTTTCGTAACAGCAATAGCCATGAAACTTCCTGGCAGTTTAAAATTGTGTGCCGGAACCGGGACTCGAACCTGGGACCTTTGCCATTCGCGGGCAAGCGCACTACCCACTGTGCTATCCCGACACGACTCACGATGCCGCCTCACTTCCGCCAGCACCTCGCCTCCTACTTTTCAAACTTCACAGAAGCTCTCCTGCCAACCATGCAAGACTAGCACTCCTGGAAGAAAGGATATGGTGGAGACATGACTTAGCCACAGCCTAAGGGATGTTTCCAGAATGAAACTTTCAGATTAAAATCTGCCAGGAAGATTCATATCAGCGCACACTCAGCTGCATAGTGCAAGTTTCATTCTGGAAACATCCCTTAGGCTGTGGCTAAGCCATGTCTCCACCATATCCTTTCTTCCAGAAGTGCTAGTCTTGCTTGTTTCGCAGGAGAGCTTCTGTGTAGTTTGGAAAGTAGGAGGCAAGGTACTGGCGGAAGTACAGTTGTGAGGCGGCATCGTGAGTCGTGTCGGAATAGCACAGTCGGTAGTGCGCTTGCCCGTGATAGGCAAAGGTCCCAGGTTCGAGTCCCGGTTACGGCAAACAATTTTAATCTGCCAGGAAGTTTCATATCAGCGCACACTCCGCTGCAGAGTGAAAGCTTCATTCAGCAATAGCCATATTTCCGGCTGTCGCGCTTTATTCGCTGTAGAACTTCATTAAATCTTACTAGAAATGTCTAAATGAACGAGAGTAGAGAAAGTCAACACATTCGTTAGCATAGCATAATAACGTTGCTTCAAAATTAAGAAAGTAATTGCAAAATTATACTGGCGAATAGAAATTGATAATTTAAGCTTTAAAGATTAAAAGATTCCAGAAAACCTCACGATTCGTGGTCGCAATATCTGTCCTGTACGAATTCGATGACATGCCAAATTAATAGAGATTTTCGAATACCGGGATGACGACGTGTCTATATTAATCATTAAGGTTGTATGGAACACTCATTGTGGGTGTTCTGCTAGGGTTTTTATGTATGAGTAGCGGTTTGCACACGTATCTTCTGAGAGCCTTGGCAGCTTATGAATATGCAGACATGGTGTAGGGCTCGAGTATGCAGCCAGCACACTGGCCGGATGTGTACGGTTCGTTACCCTCATGTCATCAAGATGAAGCTCAAATAGTGCAAATTGAACACTGCTTGATCTATTACCTCTTCGCTGCTGCGTACGATACATTTCCTATCCACTACCGGCACATGCGGGTCACCGTTATGTATGAGCTGGAAGGACATTACTTTACCAACTGTTATTCGTGCAATCCGACCAATCTGCTTGATTCGATATTAGCATAACAATATTGTAACCTTTAGCGTCAAAGAGGCCGCTTGGTCTGCACGGCTACTACGGTTGGGGGTTCGAATCCCCCCTCGGGTATGGATATTTGTGCCGTCCTAGTTCGTAAGTAGTTCATAAGTAGTTTGTAAGTTTAGGGACTGATGACCCCGTAGTTAAGTCCCATAAGTTTAACAAACATTTGATTTTTAGGCCGCTTGGTAGGACGCCGCACCAGTGAAATAGTTTGATCTAATATTGACCAATCTGCTCATACAAGACAGGAAATTGGTTGGGTACCATATAAGTCATATATTTTTTCAGTTATTCATAGTTACACACTAGACTGTATTTCAGATTAATGCCTGTCAGTATTTATTTGGGTTACAATATCTTCTAGCGGTACTGTAACGAGTTATTTCCTGTTTGATATTCATTATTGTGCTAAAAGGATACATGGAGTAATCGAACTGGTTGGTTTGTAATTAACGGACCAAACGGATCAGACTAGTAATCAGACCTTAAAATGGTCGGATATAATACAGATGACAGAAGACTATAAGCAAGTGACCGACGAAACGAGACATGTAGAATGTTTGTTTTTACTTAAAGAAAGTTTTCCATGTACAAGAGTACATCAGTTTCAATCTGGAGTTCATCTGAATGTCTTGTATTTGAATAACAATCGTCCATTGAGACAAATAATACATATACGTAAATTCTACACCTTCAAATGATAAGAGAGATTTCGGTTTCCGACTTTGATTCGGATGAACAAGAGTAATGGAAATATGCGAGCTGAAAATTACTGCTCATTGTTGTGTGATTAAAAAAATGTTCAAATGTTTGTAATTCTATCGAACCAAACTGCGTGCTTACAAACTACTTAAACCTAGGTAAACTAACCTACGGACAAACACACACATCCATGCCCCAGGGAGGACTCGAAACTCCACGGCGAGCAACCGCGCGCTCAGCAGCGAGACGCTTTAGACCGCTCGGCTACTCCACCGCGGCTTGTGTGAATATTTCCTTAGATTGACTACTGATAATTTACACTGGGATACCTTGTGACGTATATATTCCCTCATTTAACTTTTTAAATTCACCTCTATTTTACCTTCCTTCCTCTGGACGTGCGCCTATCGAGCACTGTCGTTTTGGCAGCCAGGGCTTCCAAGCGTACTACATGAAACAGGCTCGGCATTACTATAAGCTTTATCTTCATTGATCAGCCAAATCGGTTTCTGCCGAGAGTCAATCTAATAGCAAATTATGACGCAACGGATAACGCAAATTTTTATTTTAAGTGAAACCAATATGCTTGCTCCAGGGGGGGGGGGGGGGAGGATTCGTCGATGTTTAACGCCCAGGGAATGTGCTACCCAACAGTTACGAATTTTTTTTTAGTAATTATTTGAAATAGATATTTTCTCGCCAGCATAATAAGGAGGATAGGAGGCTGGGATCTCATAATTAACATAATCGAAATCTTGGATATTTATTTTGAACGAAAGTGAATTTATTTAACAAAAAACAGTAAACTTTATGCGTAAAAATTCATCTAGTAAAAAATATAGGTCTGTCACTAAAATAAAACATCTCAATGAATATTTAAAAGAATTCTGTGTCACTACTGGGAAAGGGAGGGCAAGAATTTCCGTTACAAATGCAGCCACTCACACACACAATCTAAACGTTGTCATGCTCCACGATACAACTCGCTACATTGAGCAGAAATATTTTGAATTATTAATTATAACACAAAATAATTTCAAGTAAGTGCACTACCTCGGCAGGGGGGTCAGTCAGGCGATATATTAAACTGATTCTAACTCACTGGTTTGTTCACAGACGCGCCACATTAGTGGTAAACCCGCAAGAGGCGCGTTATTACTCTTTATAGTTCACGAAGTGGTGCACGCTCCAAAGGAGCAAGCACATCATTTCTCTTTCGCTACACTTCGTTGTTCCACGTGGGTTGCGACACAAAACACATCGCCGTCGCTTTTATAAGTCCACCAGAATGGCTCACTATACCATTACATTGTCTAGAAAAACTCCCGATCTCCACACTAAATGAAGAGATTAAACAAGCACGCAAGTTCGTATAAGTTTTCTATGAAATTTTAATAAAGAATTGACTTTACCCTCTCCGTCTGCTATCACCACAACTATCAACATCCGCAAATCATTTTAAAACATTAAATTGCAGAAACTGTGCAGCCACTGCCACACACGTCCATCCAGCTCCAAGGTTCTGCCAACTCTCTTAATATGGCTTCCTAACTTGCTAACGGTTCCCGGTTTCAACTTCCTCGGGGAAGACGCGCTCTCAATGGAGGACCAGTGGGTCCGTTCCATCCGCTTGCTTACTGGCCATCTTCTACCTGAGATCGACTGCTCGCCAAAGCATGAGAAAACCTTTGCTCAACCCCAAGCCAAAAGCAATATCTTTGCTATCAGGCTACCTCCCTTCTGCTAAATACAGCCCACACTACAATCTACCTTGAATAATTACCCACGCAGATCTAAATACCCAAGTTAAATTGCTCTTTCTTTCATACAGGGAAAGGACACAGAGGATAGTGATATAGCCACATTTATGATCAATAAAAACCACAATAACTCGCCATACCTGCTTCTACGGCATTGCCGCTGATAAATATACGGAGTCAATACGCCACTAAGTACTTCTAAACATATTTAATTCTCACATAACCATTGTACTTGGCTAGTTCAAATGTTCAAATGTTTGTATAGTCTATGGGACTTAACTACGGGGTCATCAGTCCCTAAACTTACAAACTACTTATGAACTAACTAAGACTAAGGACGGCACAAATATCCATGCCCGAGGGGGGATTCAAACCCCCGACCGTAGTGGCCGTGCAGACCGTGACTGAAGCGCCTTAGTCCTCTCGGCCACTGCGGCCGGCTACTTGGCTAGTACAACATATTGCACGGCTTTCAGTGAACTGAGGTGGGCACTTTAGTTCGGGTGAAGTAATGAGGCGATACAGCAGTAACGTCTCAATCTTTAAGTAACATACTTAGAGAAGTTTCTGTGTGATTATGTTAAGAAGTGGCCCATAAATCACCACTATTCATAGTATCCGGGAGAAACAAAGTTAAAACACATCGGGTAGATACCGTATGCGCTCTTTCGGGAATGCTTAGATGCTCTGAAGGCTACCGGAGCTACATGGCTAGTACCTAGGTTTTAATTAAGTGATCGGTTGTTTCAGACGAATCAACGAACTGTCAAGCCCGTATCTCATCAGGATGGCACTACACAGCCATCGGCCTTCGAATTGGTAGTGTTCCACGTGATCACACTACAATTCTCTTACAGTCAGCCGTTGTACGTTTCAGGATTTGGTGTTGGTGTTAGTTTTTAGGGGACTAAACAGCTAGGTCATCAGTCCCTTTCAGGACTTACCTTACACCTACGGTATTATCCATCATGCTCTTTTAATAGGAATGGGACTTTTAAGATTCAGTCTCATTTTCAGCTATATTTTGGGTCTGCGATTCGTCTGAAAAATCGTAAGAAAGTCATATTTTGTCACCACTCGTCAAAATAGAGTAGTTCGTTATAGTAAGAGATAGTGCTATACCAGCCCAAATGCATTCTTCGGTGATTAAAAAAAGGCTTTCTAGGTATCTTCGAGACTGAGACTGACGTTTTCAAAATATATGTACCATCTCAATATGTTGGAATATAGGAGATACTCCTAAATGGTCTTTCACAACTGGAAAAAGTTTTCTGGCTAAGGTGCCTGCTTGTTATTTCATTTACGCTAAGTGATCACCTGAAAGGGAAACATTTATAGCAGGAGCTGTACTTGTCGTATACAATGAATTTGGAGCCAACGCAAATTGAAAGGTGACTTACGCACCAGGAATATCGTTATGTTGTCCGCTGCTAGTAGATCTTTCTGGAAAAACTATGCGCTATTTCAGGAATAGTTTATTTTTCGCTCATACATTTTCCAGGCTACCTTCAGTAGGATTTTAATTTAAAATTCATACCTTATACCTTCGTCAAAGGATAACAAATTCTGAAGATACGAGTAATAAAAACAGTCTGTCATATTTTAACAAATGGCTGACGCTAACTGCGAAATATTCTGCGTCTCTTCCTAAGTTTTCCTAGAAATCCAGTTTTGAATATCAAAAAATAAATATTTCACGTTGCCTTCGTTAAACTTGTGTCAACACAGTCGTGTTTGTAGTGTAACAACAAAACGCTTTTCCTCGTTTTGTTTTACTATTTCAGACCGAAAATATTGCCGTCTATTTGCCAAATCAGTTGAAATTTTCATCCGTACAGTATTTTTCGTGTTTCGTTGTTTTAGCTAGTTTTTATGCGTAAATGTTTGTATTGCCTGTAAATATTTAGTTCACTGTGAATGTTTTCTAGATCACAGAAGCGTAATATTATATCTCAATGAAATATTACCAAACTTCCCATGTTTAACACGGTTGCTGATCAAGATGCGTTGCTTTTCTTCTGTATGTTTATCTGAAAGCAGAACGCAAATTAATTGCTTACTATGTCAATGTACCTTTAAATGTTTATTTTGTTGCAGAATGAAATTTACTCGTTTTATAAGCTTTAATTCTGTGTTATTATTTCCTGTAAGTGCTAATATTATTATATTATTTCTTTTTGCTACGAAGTATTGACAATTAATGAAGGAAATGAATTTACTGTATGTCTGTTGGCTTTATTGAGAAAACAAACTGCTAGGTTTAAAATAATTTAAATTAGTCTCATTGTTCGTTTGCATACCTGTTCCTGAAATTGCTAAATATTTATGTACGTAAATAATAACAGGAGTAGCAGATCAGTTGGTAGACAGCAGAATGGTTCCTTCTGACAGATACTGTTTTACTTCTCGTATTAGTGAGCATCGAAAATTGTTTGAGTCTTTGGATGCTGGAATAGTTCTGGATAATAGTATTATTGAAATTTCCAGGCAGAAAAATAATTTAAAACTCATTGAAGGTAGCACATAATATCTCAATATATGTTCGATTAAAAATTTACCTGGGATAGGCATAGGATCGAAATTCGATACCAACTGTGGTGAGACAAATTTAGGTCCAGTTAACTTGTTTTCGAAGGATTATCTATATGAATACGCCTTTAATTTGTTATTATTTTATCCGAGGTACAGTCAGTAAGTTGTGAGACCGACCGTATGACGGACCTGTGGTGAACTATAGCTCATAGCAGGCGCCGAGGAATGGTGCGATATCAGTTTAGTGTCGCGTCTCTCGAAGAGACAGTTGAGGGTGTGCACTGGAAGCAGACGTACGATCGTTGTTACGGTGAGTCGATTGCGCCAATCGGGCCTTGACATGTCACAGTTTGAGCAACGGGCAAACATCACGTTCTTCCAGAAATTAGGCAAAACTGACGCCGAAAAGTTTCAAATGATACAGCAGGTGTACGGTAGGAATGCATTGACCCGCAGTGTTGGGTTATATGGAATCGACGTTTTCCGCAAGGATGGGACAGTTTGGAAGCTGATGTGCGTACTGATCGGACTCGAACAGTTCGAACGGAACGAAAGATCCAGGAAGTTACACGTTGGTGCGTGCTAACCGTTCCCAATACGTAGACGCTCTAGCAGCAACGGTAGGGGTCCGCCATGGTACTTGCCACAAAATTCTGACGGACGACCTCAACATGTCTCGTGTTACTCAGCACAGTGTGCCAAGAATCCTGTCGCAAGACAAATGCGATGATCGCATGACGATTTGTGGTGACGTCATCAGTTGTGTCGAAGACGGTCCGACTTTTATCGACAAGATAATAACTGAAGACGAAACGCGGTGTTTCCTTTACAATTCGCAACAGAAACGACACTCAGCCACCTAGAATGCGGCAGCGTCTGCAACATGCAGAGCCGCGTGCATGTCTAGCTTCCAGGTGTCATGTCTCAGAACTTAGAGACTGTACTACGTATATGTCAGTATTTAAAATATATGATTAAAGTTTGCTTGTTTCTCTTTCCTGTCTAGAGATACCGATTCTGAACTGTACCGCTAGCATTTTTCTCACCGCCATGGAATAAGCTGAAGGCTATTGGGTGAGAAACGAAGGCCATCATGCTACTGAGCACTGGCGGGCCTCGATTCCTTTTCGAACATACACTCCTGGCCATTAAAATTGCTACACCACGAAGATGACGTGCTACAGACGCGAAATTTAACCGACAGGAAGATGATGATGCAATATGCAAATGATTGGCTTTTCAAAGCATTCAAACAAGGTTGGCGCCGGTGGCGACACCTAAAACGTGATGACACGAGGAAAGTTTCCCACCGATTTCTCATACGCAAACAGCAGTTGACCAGCGTTGCCTGGTGAAACGTTGTCGTGATGCATTGTGTAAGGAGGGCAAATGCGTACCATCACGTGTCCGAC
Source organism: Locusta migratoria (assembly GCA_026315105.1). Lineage (NCBI taxonomy): Eukaryota > Metazoa > Arthropoda > Insecta > Orthoptera > Acrididae > Locusta > Locusta migratoria. The sequence continues at coordinate 663,988,595 of CM048755.1, read as the reverse complement.
TTTGATGAAGGTCGGATTGTAGCCTATCGCGATTGCGGTTTTTTCGTATCGCGACATTGCTGCTCACGTTGGTCGCGATCCAATGACTGTTAGAAGAATATGGAATCGGTGGGTTCAGGAGAGCAATACGGAACGCCGTGCTGGATCCCAACGGCCTCGTATTACTAGCAGTCGAGATGACAGGCATCTTATCCGCATGGCTGGAACGGATCGTGCAGCCACGTCTCGATCCCTGAGTCAACAGATTGGTACGCTTGCAAAACAATAACCATCTGCATGAACAGTTCGACGACGTTTGCAGCAGCATTGATTATCAGCTCGAAGACCGCGAATACTGTTAAATCTTGACGCTGCATCACAGACAGGAGCGCCTGCGATGGTGTACGCAACGACGAACCTGGATGCACGAATGGCATAACGACATGTTTTCGAATGAATCCAGATTCTGTTTACAGCATCATAATGGTCGCATCTGTGTTTGGCGTCAAAATAACATTGTCATCGGCAAATCGCAATTTTTTTTATTTCTTCCCCCTGAACTATAATTCTGCAAAATTTCTTCCTGCATTTCTTAACATTTTGCTTCAAGTAGAAATTGAATAACAATGTAATAACACCGGGGAAAGAGTACAACCCTGTTTTACTCCCTTACCAATCACTGTGTCCCTTTCATGTCCTTCGACTCTTATAACTGCTGTCTGATCATTGTATAAGTTGTGTATAACTTTCCGTTCCCTATATTTTTATCCATGCTACCTTCCGAATTTTAAATTTACTCCACGCAACATTATCAAAATGTTCTCTAAATTTAAAAAAAAGCAAAAAATGTAGGTTTCCCTTTCCTAAACCAGTCGTATAGGATAAATCGTAATGTATTGGTTCGCGTGTTCCTAAAACTTGCCCGAGGTCGGATTCTATCAGTTTTCTATTAGCCCGGAAATAATTCGAGTTCGTACTTTTCAACTCTTAGACTGATAGGACATATTAAGTAATTTAAACCCCTTTGGCCATGCGGTCTACTGGGAAAGAGCCAGTCCAGCAAGCCAGAGGCAGTGCGGACGAATTCCATGAGGATCATAAAAATTTTCTCATTTAATTTAATCTATCATCAATTCCTCAGTGACGTGAAGTGTCGAAACGTGTTTGGATTCCACATTAAACTCTAAGTTCCTTGGATAATTGATGTAGATAATGGACTCGCTAGTCTTCTAATTGGCGTTCAATAAAGAGAGTGTCATCCTACCAAGGAGGCATGCTGAATTATTACAGAAATTAAGAGAAAGGGGTTTTTGTTACAGAGGGTAAATAGGTCTCTCCATTTCCTACTATTTGTCCTATGGTGCAGGGTCAGCTAGGGCCATGATTTGATAAATATATTTTTGTTTAATTTCTTTTTTTAGTCGGATGCCCTTCCTGTCACCGAACCCGTGAGTTATGTGAGGGAGGGAACTGCTTCCCATAATCTATCAGTCATTCTGATGCGTGTATTTTTGTTTTTTTACGAACTTGTGTATTGTATTTTCTGAGGTGGAAACAAGACCTGGAATCCAAATACGCTGGATTCAGTTCTTGAGGAAGAATGCGCTGCCATTCGCTCAATCAACCACCTTAGCAAGAGTGTCTCCATAAGAGTTCAGGCCGTCATGAAGGCGAATGGTGGACATATCTTAATAACCCTTTCAGACCCACTGCCTACGACGGTGTAAATACGTTTTACGGTGTCTAAAATTGATCCGAAACATTTTTTCCTCGGTGGAAACAACGTGTATACGAATGTGAGTGTTCAGTGTTATATCATGGGCACTTCCTGCCACCTGTGAAAGATTGCAATGTTGCACTGCGCAGCAGATTGTAAATTACAAAGATCACTAAAGTTGTGGCTTACTTGTAATCCACTGTATAACTGAAAGTAGTAGTTGTTATTGCGTGGTAATTATTGAATGATAAGTTTATTTAGTACAACAGATAGTACAACCAAATTAATTATTTTAAGCCATAAAACGAATACTTGTTTTTCAGTATATGCAATTTTGTTGCATAAAAATGTGTGCATACAGTTGAATAAATCTTGCTTCTATAATCATTTAAAGGTAACTTAAGAGGTTTACAGTGTAAAAAATAATTTCTATCCTCCAGAAGAAAAATCAGGTCTGAAAGGGTTAAAAATGTCCAAGTACTTTGGGCGAAATAGTCTGCATCCTTCATTAGGGAGATCTGATTTCTGTCCATGTAGTTAGAAGTCAACACTATATTTTTGCATTCAGAGAAGAACGTTGGTGAATCAAATTTCGTAAAACATCAGGCCGAAATTTAAAAACAATTCGTTTTAATAATTGTCGCCCCACATCGTGTATCGTTTTCGCGATAACTTCTGCCTCACTGCTCGATATTACAAAACGCTCGCCCCTTCTACGAACTTTATCAATATCCATAGTCAACCTAATCTGATAAGATTCGCATAAAGTGCAATGATACTCAAGAAGAGGACGTATAAGCGTTTTATTAGCAGTCGCTTTAGGGTAGTGCTGATTGTTCTATTAGCTAAAGTCATTGTTTCGCCTTTCCCACAGCATTCGTATGGGATGTTTGCAACTTAAGTTGTTAGTAATTGTAGAGACAAGATATTTACTCAAGTCGTCAAGAAATAAACATATGTGAATTCTCATGTAACCGAAATATTATTGCTAAAGTGAGGGATCTGATTTTACTGTTTACGCACATTCTCCCTATACAAATACCGTGTCGGTGTCTCAATAAATTTGCCGTTCGTTTTTATCATCTGTTGAGTTTCCTAGATGGTAACGACAATCAGTCGACAAACAATCTCGCACATCGATTATACAGATTAAGAACAACAGATGTCTTATAACTAATCCTTAGAAAACCGCAGATATCACACTGTCTTAATACCTTGTTTCCATTTAATTACTACAAATTCTGACAAGAATCAGAAAACCGCTCACGCAAACGAGATGATAAAAGTTACCCAATTTGGCTAAAAGCTGGTTGTAACGACAGGTGTCAGGAACTTTCGAAAAATATAGTAAAATGTTCAAATGTTTGTAAATCTATCAAATGTTTAAATGTTTGTACAACTTATGGGACTTAACTACGGGGTCATCAGTCCCTAAGTTTACAAACTACTTATGAAGTAGCTAAGACTAAATACGGCACAAATATCCATGCCCGAGGGGGGATTCGAACCCCCGACCGTAATGTAAATCTATCGGACCAAACTGCGTGGTCATCAGTCCGTAGCCTACAAACTACTTAAACTGAGGTAAACTAACCTAAGGACAAACACACATACACACACAAACCCATGTCCCAGGGAGGACTCGAACCTCCGACGGCGGGCAACCGCGCTCTCCGCAGCGAGGTGCCTTAGACCGCTCAGCTACTCTACCGCGGCCGGAAAATATAGAAATGTGTAATGAACTTAATAGATCCGCAAATAGCCTGAAATATTTTGTTACGTTTCATACAGGCCCTTTCAATATAATACAGTATTTTCTTTACAAACCTGGTTGTCAGTTTTTAGTTGAGCGCTAGCAATTTGTTGGATATTTTGTGAATAAACTGTCTAGCTCATTCAGTATATTTATAGCGGTTATTACCACTATCAGATCTGCATGATGAGACAATAGAACAAGAGTGCTTAAAGAAGTATTTTTTGATGTCACTCATCTGTTCTTATAGTCGGCGTCACCTACGAAGGCGGCCCAGTTTCTAGCCGTTCTGCGCACCCCCCTCCATTACCGCAATGACAGCCAATAATGTTCACTCTGTAGGCGCGTGTCTGGCCATGAGTTACACAATGTTTCTCCCACAGACGCAACTGTTGGCTCTCGGCCACAGCTCCTCCCCTCCACGCTTCCCCTATCGCTCCGCCTCTATGCGCGGAAGCGCCTTCTTATATGACGCCAGCTATAGTGCTTGTAAAGCAACGATCACTACCAATATACACTGTTCCTAAGGGCCCGTCACCTCGGCTCCAAAATTTTTTTAATTAAATTGGTTCTGATATTCCGTTGCAGGTAGCAGCAGGTGTGATTACGGCAAATCCAAAACTATGTACTAATAATGTAATATATTATGGAAATAGACGATTTTATTCTTTAAATATTGACAACAAATTCGGCTTCTTTGAAGGAATAATTTCATTGATGAACGACGTGTGTGGTGACTTACCGCCCGGCCCAAGTAGCCTCCTTCGCCGTCGTCAGGAGCAGTGCTGGACTCGGACCGCGAGCGCTTCCAGTCTTCCAGGTCGACCGCCTCGTCACTGCAACACACAGACGCGCCTTTTGTAACAAATGCCTGCACTCTGCAACAGTGCAAAATACTCTGTCTTCTTGCAGAATCAGTACGATTCGGCCCTACTTCATTGACAAGGGTAGAGTCGACATTTTGGTCACCCATTTCGATAAAATTTTGCATGGAACTTTTATCTTAATATACCGAGTGATCAAAACGTCAGTATAAATTTGAAAACTTAATAAATCACGTAATAATGTAGACAGAGAGGCAAAAATTGACACACATGCTTGGAATGACATAAGGTTTTATTTGAACAAAAAAGAAAAAAATAGGTTCAGAAATGTCCGAGAGATGACGCTTCATCTGATTAGAAAAGCAATAATTAGCATAACAAATTAGGACAAAGCAAAGATGATGTTTTTTATAGGAAATGCTCTATATGTTCATCATCATTCCTCAACAATAGCTGTAGTCGAGGAATAATGTTGTGAGCAGCACTGTAAATCATGTCCGGAGTTATGGTGGGGCATTGGATTCGGATGTTGTCTTTAAACATCCCTAGAGACGTCGGTCGATCACGATACACTTGCGACTTCAGGTAACCCGAAAGCTAATAATCGCACGGACTGAGGTCTAGGGACCTGGGAGGCAAAGCATGACGAAAGTGGCGTCTGAGCACACGATCATCACCAAACGACGCGCGCAAGAGATCTCTCACGCGTCTAGTAATATGGGGTGGAGCACCATCCTGCATAATAATCGTACGTTCCAGCAGGTGTTTATCAGCCACACTGGGGATGATGCAATTCTGTAACATATCGGCGTACCTCTCACCCGTCACGGTAGCAGTTACAAAACCAGAATCACGCGCCATCTGTCGGACATTTTTTTAACTTCTTTTTGTTCTAATAAAACCCCATGTCATTCCGAGCATGTGTGTCAATTTGTACCTCTCTATCTACATTATTCCGTGATTTATTAAGTTTCCAAATTTATACTGACTTTTTGATCACCCGATATATAAAAGCTGAGGTGTTTGTGCCTATTTTTCACTCTGCAACCAAAATTACACATCGCATACGAATAGTGTTTGTATGTGGTAGTAGGTATCAGTCTACCATTGTGCCCTATGGTGGCAGTGGGTTGATATCGATAAGGGGGTGAAAGATATAGGAGTGGAAAGTTACCGACTTACATAAAATTCAACGTGTGGGTGTCAATATTTTGCTCTTCAGTAAAAACTAAACAATGGACGACGAACGATCTCTCTGTGTTATTGTAGTACAATGTCTCCCGTTGTACACCATAGCAGTTCCGTGTCGATAGCTATAGGAGGGTGGAAGTTATAGAGGTTGAAGTTCGTCAGCTTATATAAAATTCGGACTGAAGACCAGCGACGACTATTGACACTATTATAACAAAGAGGTGATATACAGCGAAACTTGATGCACATTCGTCAGTTGTTTTTCTGCAACAAGCGTACGAATAAAGAAAAATAAGTGCATATTGCAGATGTAAAAGTAAAACTTACTGAGAAAGATGCCAAGGCGTAAAAAAGAAATTTCGCGTTCTCGATCCGTTTCTAAAAGTCAGAAAACGGTGCTGATACGTGAATCTACAGACGATAGAAACTTGAAATTTGTAGACGTTGTTTATCTTACACTGTAGGCATCAGCGCTTTTTCGATATTCCCATCCCTAAGGGGGTGAAATAGGGGATGAACTGTCTTTTGCTATTAAGGCAATTTTGAAGCAAGAAGTACAAAACTTCGCATTTAGATTTTTGATTGGAATTTTAAAAACACGTGTTTCGATATTTTTGGAAATTCAACCATTAAGCGGGTGAAATAAGGGAAAATCTTTTAAGAGTGCTACTAAGATATTTTTGATGTTAGAAGTGCCAATACTTGGATTTGGACCATGGTTAGAATTTTAAAAAAATGAGTTTCGGGATGTTTTGAATTCTGCCATCAATGGTGTAATACGGGATGGCAAGTTGTATCAAAATACTTAATTAGGAAAGCATTTTTAAAGCAAATTCTATGAAAATTTATGTTTAGAAGTAGGAAAAACCAATGCAGAGCATCCAGTCTACTCGTGCGAAGCAGCGGGAAGTAAGCTAGTTGAATACCGAGAGACAAGCTTTTCGGCTTTTTGATAGACACTCAGTAGTTTTTGAAAAAAAATCAAGGGCGAAGTTGATGATGAACAATCGTGTGTTCAAAGCTATACACCGTACGATCGCCTGAAGATGAGCATTTATTAGTAGTATATATGGGTTCAAAAGTTAATAACGTTCGAGTAGTTAACGTTTTTGTGTTTTCGTGGTGGGTACGTGGGTACTCGTAAACATGAGCGACTTTCTGACTGCCGTTGCCGGTCGAGTTGTCCAGGGCTTGGATTCTCAAACCGTGGTTCCAGGTGCGAACCTCCATCACGGAAATTTCTCTTAGATTTTTTTAAATGTATTTCATAATATTCTCATACATACAATATGTTCCCTTGCCCTATTTTGAAGTGGAGCATCGACAAGTGTGATTAACCTTCAGTTAAGTGCATTATCACCTTACAGGTACTTTATATGTGATACATAGTGCAAAATCAATAAAAGTAAGAAATAAATTAAAATAACTTCCAAGGGATATTATTTCGTAATTCAAATTGCTGGCAGTCTATTCTTCAGCATTCTCACAGCCAGTGTGGTGAAACTTAGTGCTGTATCTCATCTCGGAGATAATAACTGAAAGACACTGTCTGATGCGGTAACTGTGCTGATTGACAAGCCAAACTATTCGTCTTCTGGAAACAAAACAAACTAACAAACTTCTGAAACTAAGGCAAAAACAACAAACATAAACTAAAAATTTTCTTTTTCATCAATTATGTACAAGTCAAGGAGATGACGACAGCCTTGAGAGAACGGCCAGGGAGACGGAGCCGGACGACGTATTCCGTTGCGGAAGTCCTGGAGGCGCGGCGTCGCTGGCAGGGACTCTTCCCCAGAGGCGTCGGTAGCGATCCCACAGCTATGGTCCTCGTAGGCGGTCGGCGGAGAACTGCCGTCGTGTTGCACTACGCCCCCCTAAATAGTCGGCGCGAAGTGATACGTGGCAGTCTCGAGCGGGCTCACGTGACTGTGCGGAGGAAAATAGTTCAGGTATAGTGCGCTCTCCGGCGGTGCTCGTTGCATCCTCTGTTGACTCCGGAACCGCCGCTGTGGGACGCCTTACTGTTATGCATCCATGCGCTTGTACCCTGCATTGCGGGTTGTCCACTCGTCAGGCGAACCACCGGTACATGACACTTATAACAACAAACAAAACACATATATATTTCTCACACTATGCACAACACACGAACGTCAGATTGCCACATTTACATACTGTCCGAGATATCGTTCGTGATTTACATTGCACTCTGTATCACAAAGCAGCTGTAAGCAGATAGTACACTTAACTGAATATTCATCATACTTGCCGATGCTCTGCTTCGAAGTAAGCCAAGAAAATGTATTAAAAATATGAGAAAATTATCAAATACATCGAAAAAAGTCCAACAAAAATTGCCAATGATGAAGGTTCGAACCTGGATCCACAGTTTGACAACTCAAGCCCTGGACCACCTGTTTTTGATTTTTCTCTTCAGGTAAATCGATGCTTTGCGATCGTCCTGTTTATGTCAGTTACGGGTTGTTCGTTGAGTATTTGGCACAGTGTTTTTATTACTAAGTGCGCTGAGTCACAGCTACCGGCGGACTACTTGACCGGCGACGGCGCTCGAAAAGTCGTCCATGTTTACGAGTACCCAAGCTACAGTATGAAAACACAAAAACGTTAATTACTCGTACGTCATTAACTTTTGACCCCATATATATTACTAACAAATGCTCATCTTAAGACGATCTTTCGATGTATAGCACTGAGAACGCGATTTGCCGTCACGAATCTTGACCTTGATAGTTTCAAAAACTACTGTCTAGCTAGAAGTCGAAACACGTGAACCTTTATATTGAATAGAGGAAGTCTACGCAAAATTTTATGGAAATCGGAGACCCACATGTTGGACCCTACCTTGTGAGTCTTCATCTCCAAAAATGTTTCAAATGTTTGTTAAGCTTATGGGACTTAACTACGGTGTCATCAGTCCCTAAACTTACAAACTACTTATGAACTACTCACGAACTAGGACGGCACAAATATCCATGCCCGAGGGGGGATTCGAACCCCTGACCGTAGTGGCCGTGCAGACCGTGACTGGAGCGCCTCAGTCCCCTCGGCCACCGCGGCCGGCTCTTCATCTCCAAGCATACTCTGTAACCGATGGTGATGTTCGTGGCAGGGAGTGTATGCACGCATTCGTCACTAGTGACAATCTATGTGAGGATGCAGAAACCACGCCTGATCCCTTGCGGGAATGCATTTAAAGCAGCGAGCAAGAGGAAGTAATGGGCAGAGGCAATACAATCGTAGTGTGCGATAATTTGAGTATTTGGGCAGGAGGCGAAGCGTACCTACATAGCATCGGTGTTAGGGCTCTGTTCTTTCTATGATTAAAAATAAAAGAAAAAGTAAAAAGCTGAGCTATTAGCATAGAACAAACATCATATCGCAAAGAACCGATCAACGCGACGAAAAAGAAAAAAAAGTAGGTAAGGAGATCAACTTCAGCTTTGCATTTATTTCAATGCCCTGTAACAGTTTGCGTATTACGAATTCGTAAACTTTCGGCTATTGTTGTCAAACAATGGTGTCTATGCTATCTGGCGGTTTATATGCCTCTCCAAACACTGCAATTACTCTAATTTTGTCGTCACAGTGAGAGTAAGAGCATTAGACGAATCTGAACTAAATCCAAATTTCTCTGGTCTGGCGATGGGTGTACCAATTAAAGATGTGAAGCAAGAAGCACCATGGAGATGATGTTTTCCGATTAAGTTGTAATCTGCGAATACATTCAAAAGGAACTTCAAGATAAGCTTTTTCAAAGTTAAGGAACGCCCTAGAGGAATGAGTATCAGAAGAATGAAAACAGAATAAATGTCTACAACGATTGCAGAAAGTTTGTATATAAACCTACAAGGAGAACAACTAACAATGACCAAGAAGCTTAAATATTTAAATATCTGGGTTATTACATACATATGGTTGACGAGCTGGTTACTGCGCAGGATAAATAATGGATGGATGAACTAGAAAAAATTGAAGGAAGTTCTATGCAATGGGAAGGAGAGATGAAGACTTAAAGGAAAACTTTACAAGTCTGTGAGGAGGCCTACGGAGCTCTACAGTGCAGAAACTTGGCGGATCACAAAATCCAAAGAGGCAATCATGTGAAATAAATGAGAATGTTAAGGGTGCTGAGTGGCGTTACAAGAAATGATGATAGCATAACAAATTATTACATCAGATAAACATTGAATGTGGGGCCCATAGGAAACGAGATCCATGGAAGTAGGTTATGATGTTATGGGCATGTGCAGAAAAGAGGGGAGAACTATGTAGCGTGAGGCGTCGAAAATTTGAAAAACGAATGGTCAAAGATAAGAGTAAAACCAAAAATGTGATGGAAACGACGTGACGTGGATAAAGGCTCAGTTGAGTAAGAAGAAGAAGACGAAGTCCCTAACAGAGTAGTAGTTAGTGGGTTGCAGTTTACTCCTACATCCATCATTTAAAGCTTGTTACTGAAACTCGCATGTAGCCTTTTCCGAAATCTTTGCAGCTACTTTCAAGTGTTTACCACCTCAGTTTCTTCAGCACGAGTCAAACAAATCTGTGATCGTTATTATTGCTCTTATCTGTATTCTTTTATTAACCCAGTCATTCCTATTTGCTACGGGTCCTAAACATTTGAAAACTTTTCTAGGATTGGGGGCTTGAGTGATCTGTAAGCAATCTATTCTGCCATGCACTTCAATGTTTGTTGCAGAGTATTTATGTAGATACTTTGTAGACTAATTGCATTTGTCATTCAACCAATATCTGCTACCATCTTTACATTGGCTAACTGAGTTTATGTGATCATTCGATTTTATATTCAGAAAAACTTAAGCAACTATGTATAAGCGTCATAGGCTACTTCACTGACTCCTTCTTGCAAAGGTAAGCAAACTACCCGAGGGTGTCGAAGATTTTGGCTGCCCTAAAGCACTACTATAGGTTGTTACTCCTCTTTAGTCGCATTTGGTCATAACGTCGCCACAGTAAAACGTTTTCCACATAATCACGTCGGAATTCACAAATGCCAAAGTAATTTCTTCCCTACATGTCGGTGATTATATACACATAGGTGTCACGCAACATATACTGCAACAATGTCCTCAAATGCATTTTTAATTGTCCTTTACATTTGTACGAGTTGACTGAATAGAATAAATAACTCTACGAAATCATATAGAAATAATACTTCATTTCTTCACTCTGTGAAGTTCACAGTTTTACATTTCTGATCATATATAAGAAGTTGCCAAACCTTATCCCTTTTTTTACTCTCACAACTATCTGGATGAGAAACACGCATTGCATAAAATCCATTCTAGGAAACGTCTATTCAACATAGTAACCACATATGTGAGTCGATGCCTTGGAGCTACATTCCCAAAGTGTTCCTAAAACGTTTCTTTATTCATATTTATCAAACACCAGTTAGTTTATCTGAGTAATTGGGTATAACATCGGAAAGTATAAAATAAAGAAGGAAGATAAGGGTTTAGCGTCCCGTGGTTCATAGGGACGGGAAGCGCGATCGGACAGTTTTTGTCAGGGATGGGGAACGAAATCGTCCGTTCCCTTTGAAAGGAATCATCCCGTCATGTGCCTGTAGTGGTTTAGGAAAATGACTGAAAACCTAAATCAGTATACCCGCAGGCAGGTTCAAACAACGCCTGCCGCGCTGGAGATGCCGCGTGGTCTAAAGTATCATGCTTCGGATTGGGGGACATTCCCACCGGAATTTCGAGTCCTCCTTCGGGAATGTGTGTGTGTGTGTGTGTGTGTGTTGTTTAAATATAGGGAATGATGACCGTAGCAGTTTGTTCCTACAGATTTACAAACACTTAAACATTTAAATATAAATTCAGAAACCCTGAGACGGTTTTTCGTCTCGAATATGTCCAAGACATTAAAGATAAAGGTGAAGCAATGAATTAAAATTTGTGATGCGCCCGAGAATCGAACCCGGACTTCAAAATGTTCAAATGTCTGTAAATCTATCGGACCAAACTGCGTGGTCATCAGTCCGTAGCTTTCAAACTACTTAAACCTAGGTAAACTAACCTGCGGACAAACACACACACTCATGCCCCAGGGAGGACTCGAACCTCCACGGCGAGCAACCGCGCGCTCCGCAGCGAGGTGCTTTAGACCGCTCGGCTACTCCACCGCGGCGAACCCGGACTTCCATGCTTATTAGGAAGACGTCTTATCGTTTTTTTTCATATGGTAGATCTATGATTCGCGATCGTTCGTTCAGTTTGTTCGTGGTTCGTTGAATGGTTAGCTCAGATTCTTTTTTTTACAGAGGACGTTTAGCCCCCTGACCGGGCGCGCTGAGCCACGGCGCCCGGCGCCGTTAGTCCACCGCACCACTAACGATCAAGGCGCCTTGGAATAATCTATGGAACACAGAGCTGAATTAAAGTTTGTGACATGGAAGGAAGTCTTACTATTCCAAGGCGCCTTAATTGTTAATGGTGCGGTGGTCTAACTGTAAGACGTCTGCCTAGTGAGCAAGGAGGTCCGGGTTCGATTCCCGGCCGCATCACAAATTTTAACTCATTGCTTCGCCATTATCTTTAATTTAAACATTTGATTGGACAACACCATGCAGATTAACAATGCCTTTGCGCTGCCTACCAACAGTAGTTAGCAAACGGCTAGTATTGTGTTGCATCGTACTGAGTATGGGAATATCTGAATGCTGCAGAGTGTGTTTCAGAATTTCTTCGTATTATTTATGTGACACTCTGAGCAAATTTGTGGTGGTATGAAAATGCCTAATATGGATCGTCCGATTCCAAGGTCTTTAAGATAACTTGGTAAGAGTTCATAAATAGCCTACCTTATACCAACAATAATTTGACGGTGAGTCACATGAATAACATTAAAATATTTTGAGACACACCGTGCAGCATCCACGTACAAGCTGCGCCTGAAAAGTTCGGTGAATTTTCCCATATTTTAGATACCGCGTTGACTAGGATGAGGCGCCCGCGCTCTCACATTGAGGGACATGTCATCAAGCACCCCCTATTGTGCAAAGCACTGCAGTGAAGCGGTGGTACAAGTTGCGACCCAGCTAACAGGGCCAGCGTCATGTCATCGCAACTTGGAGCGCAAAAAAGAGCAACGCGTTAACATTAAGTTTTGTTTCAAATCAGGAAAAATGGCGACGGAGACCCACGGAATATCAGTCTTTTGAAAAGGCTGCTGTAACGCATACGGCAAGTTCGGCCGGAAGTTTACCGAGTATTTCGTGCACGACAATGCACGTCCGCACACTGCGATCCGCATCCTCTACTTTATCCCTGTACACAACGTCATTATGCTTCCACAGCCCCTTTATTCTCCAGATTTGGCCCCGGCAGACTTATTTCTGTTTCTCCGCCTTAAATTAGCGCTAAAAGGCTTACACTTCGCAACGGTTGCGGAGATCCAATAACGTGTTACCCCAGTGCTTCGAGCGATTCCACAAGAAGCGTTTGCTGACAGTTCCCAAAAGCTGTGCAGCCGATGTCAGAAGTGTATTGTAGACAATAGCGATTACTTTGAAGGTCAGTAAATGATTTTGTTTGTCACTCGTCTTCCCTATATTTCCTGAGACCATTCACAGAATTTTTCAGACGCTTATTGTATTACGAAACTCAGCACTCTGCTACAAAACACTAGTTCAAATATTTGTAATCATAGGGGACGAAACGTCTGTGGTCATCGGTCCCTAGGCTTACAAACTACTTAACCTAACTTATACTAAAGACAACACACACGCCCATGACCTAGGGAGGACTCGAACCTCCGACGCGAGCGGCCGTGCAATTCGTAACGTGGCTTTTAAGAGTGCTACTCGCAGGCAGCGCACAGACCTTGTTCATCAAGGTGGCGTTGGTTTAAACCACTGCCCTCCTCAATAGGAGGACGGTGTTTTACCACTGTTCCACTTCGCTCGGTCAAGAAGTGTTAGCCGGCCGCCGTGGACGAGGGGACTGAGGCGCTCCAGTCACGGTCTGCACGGCCACTACGGTCGGGGGTTCGAATTCCCCCTCGGGCATGGATATTTGTGCCGTCCTTAGTATAAGGTAGTTGATAAGTAGTTTGTAAGTTTAGGGACTGATGACCCCGTAGTTAAGTCCCATAAACTATACAAACATTTGAAGAAGTGTTCATTGAATCTACATCCACATAAATACTTCGCAAATCACATTTAAGTGCGTGGCAGAGGGTTCATCGAATGGCTTTTATGATATTCCTCTACCGTTCCATCTTCTAATAAACTGTGGTATAAAGGAACACCTAAATATTTTCGTTTCCTATCTGATTTATCTTGTCTTATTATGAGTTTCATGTCTCCGTATGGTGGTGAGTGCTAACAAAATATGTTAGCATTCGTAAGAGAAAGTTGGTGAAAGAAATTTCGCAAATAAATCTCGCCGAAACGAATAAAGCCTTCCTTTTAATGCATTCCAAGCCAATTCGTGCATCATGTACGTGACAACATTCTGCGCTATATCGCGATAATATAAAACGACCTGCCCTTCTCTAAACTTTATACCCTCCGACATTCGCACTTGGGACAATACGCAGCAGTACTCCAAAATATGCACAAGTGTAGTGTATGCAGTTTCTTTAGTGTAACTGTTGCATCTTATAAATGTTCTGTCAATGAAAGATAGCCTTTGGTTTGCCTTCCACACAATATTTTATACGTATGCTTTACAATTTAAGTTGTTCGTAATTGTTATTCCTAGGTTTCCACTTGCATTTACGTCCTTTGCCTTTAAGCTTTTATAGTGTAAATTAAGTTTAATGGATATCGTTTACTACTCACTAGCTGAAAACCCGGCGTTGCCCGGGTATTTATTTATTTATTCCTGCCATTTTAAGGGTATATATTTGTATAAGGGCTGTATGTTTCTAAAATCTCTTGGGAATACAATTAGGAGTAAAGAAGTAATAGATTAAAACTTGGTACGTGATGGGGCGGTTTTCCATAAACGTTATTGTTTATGTGCTCATATCTAATGAACTACGTGTCGTACTGTGATACAAGTTAGAAGGTACACTCAACTATATGCGTGTATACTGTTTGTAAAATTTCCTGCGGCTACACTATTTAGTGTAGAAATTATGAATTGTAACGTCATACCGAATACCGTAGTTTTAATCCATGAACAGCGGAACGTTACTGTTTTTGTGCTCATATCTCATGAAATACGTGTCTTACTGTGATACAATTTAGACGGTACATTCAACTATATGTTTTCATACTGTCTGCAAAATTTCCTGCGGCTACAATTTGTAGTGTACCAATTATAAATTGTAACGTCATACCAAATGCCGTAGTTTTACTCCTTAAAAAGCGGAAGTGTAGTAAGCGAGTAACTTTTTGCCTTTCATCATTTTGCTATGGTTGTCAGCGAGAAAATGTTTAATAAAAGTTTGAAATTAGGTTTAATGTTCGTTGCAAGTCGCAAAATACACTCATTCTCATATAGCGTATTTATAATTTCTAGCCGCATTATGTGGCAGTTTTTTGCGATTCCTAATGTTTATGAAGTCATATCTTCTGAATCATGTTTCATATGTAAATAATAACCCTGCAGAAATTGTTACCTCATGGTAAGGAATGTGTGTACCAAATTTGGTTGAAATAGGTCCAATGGTTTACGAGAAATGAGCAGAATTGTCGCAAAATGCAGCACTTTTTCGCGCATCGCATTGTTTATGACGTCATCTCCCGTGAACTATATATCGTATGTGATTCTTTCACTTACAGCGACCGTCCTCATGGATTGAAGATTTCATAAAGATTGGAACAAAACTGTAGATTTTTATGCAACACGTACAAACATATGGACACTCTGCTTTATATATTAGATTTGGATGACTTCATACTTACTTATGACCAACTTCCGATTTTCGCACGTGACAGATACGTTATCTCAGTCATTTTGGAGTTGCCTCTTCTCTTCTGGTGACTTTAGTAGCCAATGAATGACAGCATCATATGCAGGCAGTCTAAGAGAGCTCTGCTCACATTGCCTCATAAATCGTTTACACAGATAAAGAACAGTAGGGGCCCTGAAACACTTCAAAGGAGAACTCCAGATACCGCTTCTGTTTTTCTCGGTGACTTTGCATTATTGACAATGGTTCTGTAATCGCTCGATAGGTGGCAGTGCCGGCCGTCTATTAAAAAACTCCCATACTATAACAAAACTAAAGCGCCGTATCTGTCTTTTGTCGATGCGAACACACGTATCTGCAAAACTACTCGGCGGATTTACATAGGATTTTCACAGAAAACAGATGCGCTGTTCGTGGAAAATACTGGCAATATTCCATCAAAAGCGGATCGTGGGAAAAAGAAATATCGTGATTTATAGCTTTATCTGTAACGGTCGAGTTTACCTGTATGTCTAGTGGAACACGTTTATTTATGAAAATAGTACACGAATTTGTATGGGGTTTTCTCAGCTAACTGAAGTGTTGCTTGGGGCAACACATGGTCTTTATTTCAACAAAATAAGACCAGGAAAAATACATACTGTAATTTATAATTTCAGGTGTTTGATCTGCCTAACAGGAACAACCGGTATATATAAAATCAAATATGACGATTACGACAATTTTTACACTGGCCATACCGGGCGAAATTTCCACACACGACTTGAAGAACAGCCGGCCGCGGTGGCCGAGGGGACTGAGGCGCTTCAGTCACGGTCTGCACGGCCACTACGGTCGGGGGTTCGAATCCCCCCTCGGGCATGGATATTTGTGCCGTCCTAGTTTGTAAGTAGTTCATAAGTAGTTTGTAAGTTTAGGGACTGATGACCCCGTAGTAAAGTCCCATAGACTATACAAACATTTTACAACTTGAAGAACACATTAGAAATACAGAAAACTAGCAATCAAAATTTTTTCTTCGTCTAAAGGAACGTGAGCACACAGTTATTACCATTGAACATGCATTGTAAATACTCCATAAAATTCCGAAAGGTCCTATCATGATCATTTTCGAAGAAACTGAAATCTATATACATATACGAAACCATCTACAATTCGTACTGAACGAACAAACAGACCTTGAACATCAAAATTATTTTAAAAAAATACTGAACTGTTTGACGATAAGAAATTTAGGCTCCGTTATAATGAAAATCCACAGATAACGCAAGCCAACAATTAACTGAACATCTATGCCTACGCACTCTCTGGAAACGTAACTAAGAAAACAACTAAAACGCATTCATGTTATAAGCACATATACATTCTTAGTGCACACTTAAAATACTTCCAATGATCACACAAATCCTAATAACATAAATATGATGTCCGCATGCTTTGTAAACATACGACTTCGCGTCTACAACTGTCAAAATACCAAATCAGGGTTAACATTACGTATAAATTTTGAGAGTTAGTATAAAAATGCCTTAGATGTCCCATGTGTCAGACCATCTAGACATATACCTAAGTGAATGTTAAGCTTTGTATTGTAATATTATATTACAACATAATAATTTGTTCAACCTAAATGACGCCCACTTCGTACCGCTCATTACTTGATAATGGCAGTACAAGCCAAAACGGGACCGTAGTGTTAAAACAAATAATATTACATAGCAGTGAACTGGTTTATTATTGTTATTATGTCACAACAGATTGCTGTACTTCGAAATTAAGAAAACAACACAAAGAATTAATGGGTGACTTGCCAGTTCTTTAGCTCACTGTCAGTGACATTAGTGTTTCCGGAAGTTTACGTGAGCTACAGAATTTAGCGCACAATCATATCGTTACGAATACGAACTAACGTTGCATTTTCTCGGCTACGATATCAAGATTCTATGATGTCGCTTTGTATGTTAAAATACGAAAACATTCTTTGCTTGATTCAGTAGTCTCTATATTTAACTTCTTGGATAGGATAAACAAATACACTGGCTAAGTGAGAGATACATTTTTTCGACTGAGGCACTGAACCCTAAAAAATGGACAGTAAGGGAAGACATTAGTTTAGTTTCCGTCGTGAAGCACGGGCGTACAGCCAGTAGTATAACAGCATGTTTTCATAGGGATAATTTCTGGAGCTGATTGAACTAACACACCACATACACTTAATAATAGGGCGCCTTTTCTACGCTCCTTTAATGCCTACAAGATTTTGTGTGGATTATTTCTTTCTACGAACACAGTTCCTCTAGGTTACTGAAAGGACAACATAGTAAATTTATCACAGCTTATGTTCCTTTGATTGAAGGTATCAGGTGAAATTTATGTTGATTTACTGTAGTGCAATCAATATTTTTCATAGTGAAACTCTTAACTCAGAAACTGTTGTGGAAAGGCGGTTGCTATTGACACATCACATTTCAGCGCTTTATCAATATGAACCAACTTCTTGTATTTTGTTTCGTATGACCAAAAACATGTGGTACAGTCAGTAAGTTCAGACACTTGGCGCCTGGAGGATAGGCATCCACACGACTCTGCATCTTGCAAACGATGCCCTGTAAAGCCGTGAAATGATGCAATGTGTGCAACACGTAGAGTCGTGTGAGAGCCTACCCTCCAGGCGCCAAGTCTCTGAACTTGTTGACTGTACCACATATATCTCTGCCTTATCTTCGTTTGCCTGGTAGGTGGGGAAGTGCAAATGGCTTTCCTAATGACCTGACTGTTTTCCCTCTAGAGTGTTCCCCCATTTCTACATTGTGTTTCGAAATGGTGTTTCAAAAATTTGGGTGACTGTACAGCATAACAGTTAAAGGTTTTCATATAATTTCATAGCTGTAAACAGGAATTAAAGCTTCTACCTCACTTTTCAATTCCTATGACATCGAAAGTCTGACTCAAACAGCAGACTACACCAATTGTAACAACATTCATTGACAAAACAGTGGAGCATAGTTACATATTGTAATTGGAATTAGTATCTCGATTACATTATGGCAAATTTTAATTGTGAACAACACCGCCTTCGTTACATAATTTGTAAAAACGAACCATGTTTTATTTGACTTGCTAGTCTCTGTCATATTCTACGTTCCCTTCAGATGGTATTAAATGCTATAAGGATGCACTCAATAAGATTGGAAGTGTTTCCCACTGGTGTAGCGTACACAAGGCAGATTACATAACCCCAACGCGAAGAACAAAAAGCAATTCAGGAAGTCCATGTGGTCTAACGCATCTTGCTACGGTTTATGCAGTCGCTCCCCGGCGTAGGTTCGCTACCTCTCTCAGGCATCTGTGTGTGTGTGTGTGTGTGTGTGTGTGTGTGTGTGTTGTTCTTAGAGTAAGTTAGTTTAAGTATTTTGTAAATGTATGGAAGAATGACCTCCACAGTTTGGTCCCATAGCATTAGAAACATTTGAAAACATTTCAGAAGATAAGGAAGATGACATCAAAAGAGCGCGCAGGCCGAGTGGCTGGGTATACCCTTCCAATTATACACTGACAGAATTGGTTAGTGATATATGCCTTGGCCTGGGGATGAAACAATATCACATTGAGCACAACTACAAGGGAACGCTCTCCAGGAGTTCAGACACTGTATGCGCTAGAAAGTTCAAATTCCGTACACCCTTCAAACGGTGTGGTACGATGTGTGCTCCAGTAAGGTGCTCTCCAAGAATTCCAGTCCAAATGTTTACTGAAAATGTCACGTAGTAACTTCGCATACTAATAGTGGATGGATGTTTAACAGCCCCTTGGTGACTACTGCGGTAGTTACAATTACCCTGCCTTATAAACGTTGACTCACCAGTAAAGAGCACGGAAATCACTAAAATTTGAAATGGCAACACAGTAGCGAAGGAACCACTGTGAGAATTGTTGCTGCGGTTCAAATTCGGATTGTCCCATAGTTTGAACTGGATGATCACGGAATCTGCGTCCGTGCAAAACCTGCTAGACGTTTACGTGATGCACAAACACTGCGTGACCAACTGCACGTATGATTTTACGTAGTTTGGCAGTACCTGTCCCAGAACGCCGTCTTAGAATTCAGGGGTTCATGTCCTCCTCGTTGCAGCTGCCTGTTGCTCATCGGCTAACAGGGTCCCTCTCTGCCTCAGTCACCGATCAATACTAGTGAATAATGGGCTGCTGGAAGCCGTCTGTTTGGGTACCCTGTGTACAACCGACCAGCTGCAGCGGTACTCTCTAGAGCTTCACCATAACACGAAAGCTTTGCAGCAACTTCTCCCAGTATGTAGCCACCCACCTCGAAGCTAGAACTTGCAGTAGGTGGAGCACAATAGGCACACAAAAGTATACTGACTCACATTGGCTAGCTTTTAATTCCCGGCACTGCTCCAATGGAAACCTTTCTGTACACAGGCACAATAGATCACTGTAGCTGTGTGTTTACAGTCTTCCGTCTTCCGTCGGCAGCAATAACATCTACATCTACATCTACATGGGATACTCTGCAAATTACGTTTAAGTGCCTGGAAGAGGGTTCATCGAACCACCGTTATACTATTTATCTCCCATTCCATTCTCGAATAACGCGCGGAAAGAAAGAACACCTGAATCTCGAGCTTTGATTTCTCGTATTTTATTCTGATGGTCATTTCTACCTATGTAAGTGGGAGTCAACAATATATTTTTGCATTCGGAGGAGAATGTTGGCGATTGGAATTTCGTCAGTAGCCCACGCCCCAGCGATAAGCGCCGTTGTTGTAATGATTCCCATCCCAGATCCTGTATCATTTCCTTAACGCTGTCTCACCAGTGTCTTGACAATACGAAACGATCTGCCCTTGTCTGGACTCTTTCGATGTCCTCCTTCAAACCCACCTGATAAGGATCCCACACTGGGAAGCAATACTCCAAAAATGGACGGACAAGCGTAGTGTATGCAGTTTCTTTCGTAGTTCTGTTGCATCTTTTAAGGGTTCTGCCTGTAAAACGTAATCTCTGTTTCACCTTTCCCACGACATTATCTACGTGTTCTTTCCTATTTAAGTTTGAAGTAATAGTAATTCCTAGGTATTTTGTGGAGTTTACGGCCTTCACTTTTGATTGATTTATCTTGTAAAGGATTTCCTTTCGTAATCATCGGGTCGACTACACACTTTTCATTATTTCCAGTCAATTGCCAATTTTTACACCATAGTGATATCTTATTCAGATCGTTCTGCAGTTGGTTTCGATCTTCAGATGATTTTACTAGACGGTAAATGACGGCGTCATCTGCAAACAACCTAAGAGAGCTACTCAGATTTTCCCCTAAGTCGTTTATGTAAATAAGGAACAGCAGAGGACCAATAACACTACCCAGTGGAACGCCCGATATCACTTCTGTTTTAGTTGATGCCTTACCATCGATTACTACGAACTGTGTCCTCTCTGACAGGAAATCCCCTATCCGATCGCAAATTTGGGGCGATATACCAGAAGCACGCAATTTCATTAATAGCCGTTTGTGAGGTACGGTGTCAAAATCCTTCTGGAAATCAAGAAATACGGAATAGATTTGCAAACCCTTGTCGATAGCGCCCATCACTTCAATAAAGAGCTAGTTGTGTTTCGCATTAACGATATTTTCTAAATCCATGTTTGCCTTGGGTCAATAGATCATCGTAACATCAATGGTCCGAATGTTCAAATGTTTGTAAATCTATCGGACTCAACTGCTGGGTTATTAGAACGTAGTTTACGAACTACTTAAACTAAGGTAAACTGACTTAAGGACAACTCAAACACCCATGCAAGAGGAGGTCTCGAACTCCCGACGGTGAACAGCCGCGCGCACGGCAGCACGGCACCCCAGTGCGCATGGCTAATACGCCGCAGTCCAACAGTCCGAAGGGTAGGTACTAGATATAAAGTAGGTTTAACATTTACTGCCGCTGTAGAAACTTTATTTCTAATTTTAGGCAATATGTTCTTATTATGAAAACGTTCAAATTTTCATCCTTTACAATTCCCCAAATATTTAAAACGTTTTCGTGAATCATCCTGTATACTATCCTTAACGGCGGCCGCAGTGGCCGAGCGGTCTGCGGCGTGTCAGTCACGGTCTGCACTGCCGCTGCGGTCGTGGGTTCGAATCCCCCCTCGGGCATGGTTGTTTGTGCCGTAGTTAGAATAAGCAAGTTCATAAGTAGTTTGTAATTTTAGGGACTGATGACCCCGTAGTTAAGTCCCAGAAGCTCTACAAACATTTGAACATTTATTTGCCCCTTAACGTGACGTGCCGGAACGGCACGAGCCGGTATGAAAACTCGCGATGAGCAGCAGTCATAATACCCCTCCAAAATCCAGGCAAAAAGTATACAATGAACCAACCACAACTCGAGTCTCTATGACTGTTACCTTTCAATTTACGACGACTCTACCCTGTTCACCAAAACACTAGAACATTGTAGACTAAGCCTAGGCCATCAGATAATATGAAAGCCTTATTTGCGTACCATGGCCCACAAGAGACAGTGGCTGCTCAAACTTCCAACTGGCCCAGCCTAGGGACGGCACCCCTACAGAACCTTGACCAATCCATCCGCTTCTATGCAAATGTTGCGTGGATATCTAACCCAAAAAAACAACAACAAAAAAACAAACAAAAACAAAACAAAAACTTTTATCCATTATATGTTGGAACCCGCTACTCTGTCTTGAAATAGGTTTCAGAAATTACTGCAACCAGTCGCCTTTTTTCTTCTTAATGAAGATTTATTAAACCATGACCGGTTTCAAGCTGGCTAGCGGCTCATCATTTTATATATATATATATATATATATATATATATATATATATATATATATATATATATATATATATATATAAAGGCACTTCAGCGGTGGAGTAGCCGAGCGGTCTAAAGCGTCTCGCTACGGAGCGCGTGATTGCTCGCCGTGGAGGTTCGAGTCCTCCCTGGGGCATGGGTGTGTGTGTGTGTTTGTCCTTAGGTTAGTTTA
Organism: Locusta migratoria; assembly: GCA_026315105.1. Lineage (NCBI taxonomy): Eukaryota > Metazoa > Arthropoda > Insecta > Orthoptera > Acrididae > Locusta > Locusta migratoria. The sequence goes on along the minus strand of CM048755.1, from coordinate 663,966,190 downwards.
CCTAGGTTTAAGTAGTTTGTAAGCTACGGTCTGATGACCACGCAGTTTGGTCCGATAGATTTACAAACATTTTTTAAGGCACTTCAGCCCATTTACCCCGCCTTTCTGCCTTTCTCTTCGTATTCGTTTACCTTCTCTTCCAAAATCTTATCAAATTTTTACTCCTCATCATACACACTGAACATTACTGCATCTTCTATACTGACCGCAGTATTATGCCAACAAAATGGCAGGTGAACAAGTTGATATATGAAATATAAAAGTATACTGATGGTATTTATTTTTAGACATGTCCGTATAGAAACGGGTGTTCTAAGTTACAAGTCGATTAAACAAAACTGCTTCGACGCGAGGCTTTCATTCCTGCAAAAATCTGAAATACTACGGTTTGAAGAATAATAATAGTTTTGGATGAGTACAAAGAAAGCAGTCTGCAAAAATTGTTCAAATGTTTGTAAAGCGGGGTCATCAGTCACTAAACTTACAAACTACTTATGAACTAACTTATACTAAAGACAGCACAAACATCCATGCCCGAGAGGGATTTGAACCCCCGACGGGGAACGGCCTGGCGCCGCAATGTGCTCGGCCGCTCCGCCGTGGCTTCAGTCTGGAAACAGACGTTCCTTGTCGAGGTCGTGACCCGCCTCAGAGCGATACACAGCGTGAGGCACTTACGATATGTATTTGTTAGAGATATTACCGTTCTTCAGCAAATTTCAACTTACTTGTAATTTGGACGATTGCAGCGCTATGTATCATGAAAAGAAAAAAATTTAATACAAAAGCTACATATTATTTCCATGGAAAATCCAAATCTGCAATAATAAAATTATGGGTTGATATTTAAGATTTCAAAGCCAACCTTCTCTGTCCCCCCCTCCCCCCCTCCCCCCCCCCCCCCGGGGTGGGTGGTGCAGAGTATCAAGCTTTATGACAATGGATGTCCCTCTTCAATGTGAACAACTTTTATTGCAACGTTTTAAAAATCCAATTTGTATTTTTCCATGCATTCAGAAAAAAACACTTTTTAAGTGCCTCACCCTGTATATAGAACGCGTTACTACTGAAGCGGCAAACTTCAATATTGTTTTCTCTGTTGACCACGAAACGTTCTTTATAGTATTTATTAACTCCTACGTAGTATCTGATTCGATTGGTACCATGTGGCGGAAGTTATTTCCTCAATTGTGTAGTGAAGACAAATGTTTACTATTTTCCGAGTCCGGTTATTGCGAAATCAAGATTTAAACAATTACGTCGATTTTCATGGGAAAAAAGTGTGTGAAACTCTCGAAGAATACTGTCGACGTAGATTTCTGTTTTCAGTTTTGCAGTAAAAAGAGCAAGGGAGGCTCTTCCACGTACAAATCGTGATTTGATAGTTCCAAATTCACCGTATAGAGGAGTATCATTATAATGTTGTACAAAGGTTTACAAGTCATTCCGTCGGGAACTGAATACTGATTGCCACTGCAGTGGTATTTGTCGCGAAGTGTGATACGTTATTCGCACGAATTCAAATGTTCAAATGTTTGTAAATCTATCGGACCAAACTGCGTGGTCATCATTCCTTTGCTTACATACTACTTAAACTAAGGTAAACTAACCTACGGAAAACACACACAGACACACACACACACACACACACATCCATGCCCCAGGGATGCCTCGAACCTCCGACGGCGAGCAACCGCGCGCTTCGAAGCAAGGCGCCTTAGACCACTCGACTACACCGCGGCTCACACGAATTAAAGTGCCCTATAGGTGGTGGGACAAGATTGCCACTCGGAAGTTCAATAGAGTACGTTTTCCAAAATCAAAACAGAACCTATAATGACTTGCGGAGGTATGGAAAGAGAGAGTAATGCTTTATACCTCGAGTACACTCTAGGGGTAAGCTAACTTCAACTCCCCTTACAAAGCTATTCCTTTTACCATGTACCAAAGTTTTCACCGATGGCTGGAAGTGATATCAGTCTTTGAAAAACGAAGGCATCGATCATGAATTTCCTTGACTTTGGGTCTTCCGACGCTCCGTCGGTCCAAACAATACTGAGAGACTATGGAAATATTTGAAACTGAGAATTAAGAGGGAGGTACGATTGTCTCTATACTTCCAAAATTTACGTTCGCCTTTCTACACTGTTGCGTGTGAGAAACGGGCGATATTTCTGAAACACACACCTTGAATGTATCCTTGCAAATAAATAAATAAGCCGGCCGCGGTGGCTGAGGGGACTGAAGCCCTTCAGTCACGGTCTGCACGGCCACTACGGTCGGGACTTCGAATCCCCCCTCGGGCATGGATATTTGTGCCGTCCTTAGGATTAGCTAGTTCATAAGTAGTTTGTAAGTTTAGGGACTGATGACCCCGTAGTTAAGTCCCATAAGCTACACAAACATTTGTTTTTTAAATAATAAAAAATAATAATAAAAAAGAAAATCCCCTGCTGGCTTAGCCACTATGCTGAAGATATGGTTGATGAAACATTAAGTGATATTAGTTCCCTTCATAAAATAAATTTAAGTTTAAGAACGCCCGTCATTTGTCGTCGCTCTTGTAATCTAACAGTGGCCACATTTATCGCCTCGAGAGTCGCGTATTCAGTATCTACCGCTCGGAGGCAGACAACGGCTTTAAACCAATTATCTGTTACCGATAGTATTATTATTATTATTATTATTATTTTAGTACACCCACGCGTATATTTCAAGGAATAAGATAAAAACAGTAGTTAACGTTCCGTCAATATAACACAGGTTTAAACTAATTTGTTACTCCGTTTTAAAAAATAATGTAAACGAACTCAATTTATAACTGACTGGAACGTGCCTCGTAGTAACTTACCAACAGAGGTGGAAATGTAATCTTCTTTTGATGCAAAGCACAAGTAGGTATGTGATTTCATTAACGGCAGTGAAGCCTTGCGTTGCGTTACCTCGGTCAGACAGAGGATCTAATTTTCTCTTGTAGCCGGCCTAATTGAAATCGATATTCATAACAGACGAACGGCCGTCAGCTGATGACGAGGTAATCACCCGAACATGATTAAATTCAGAAGGAATGCCGATACACATACAAAGCAGACTGCAATGTGGTACAACCCTACGACTTAGAGACGAGAGTTCGCCAGTACACAAATGACCACAAATTTTGGTACAACAGAGATGTCAGATTTTCCCGCGCTTTAAATCTGGGAAACGCTTATATCCAGCATGAGCCGCAATGAATGTCTGGCATTGGGTGTTTAACATCGCAATTATTATTGCCATACGTCGGGAATAAAATATTGCGTATCAGCTGAATATGGAGCTATTTATTAAAGTGCTTTTCCCTTGCACATCTGGCATTTTCAGGCTGAGTTTCTCATTGAATTCTAAGGCATTTAAAACTTCGTTACACACTGTGTGTTGTCACGAGGTTCTCACTCTTGCAACTCTAATATCTCTTTTCGTTACAAACTGAAAAATTAAATACTTGAAGTGCGACACAATTTTAAAAGTTATTTGGAATTTATAAGTACATTTTCACGAAATTCTGACACACATGACGACAAAATCTGTTAGGATCGTCCATTATAGACAGATTTTGAAAATATCGTTAGATTGAAGAACGAAATCCATTCTGAAGTCTCAGATTTATAGATGTTGCACTACTCCTCCCTTTTTATTCTATTAATTTTTTGTGTTTAATTCAACTGAAGACCCACATTTGTTTAAGAGTTCAAAAATAAATAAATAATACATTTAATTAAAGCACTTCAACTGGAAACACTCAGACGATTTGTTAAGCATAAACTTCACGACATTTATATTGTAAAGCATAATTATTTATTAAAAGATCTAATTACGACGTTGCAAATACAAATTAGTCTTGTGTAGTTCACGAAAGAACTTGTTCGGAAGAGCGCTCCCACAAGCGAACTAGTTCGCAGATCTCTCGCCTCTTAGTTCGTCCGCTCCTTTTCCGAAGGCTGGCGGGGACAGCGAGAGGACGCGAGAGCGCGCAGAATCGCTTAATTCCCTTCTGCCAGTTACCTTCATTTCGAGCTGAGATGCAGCTCAGCTGTAGTTTCATAGTTCACTGCCACAAGAAATCCATTTTAAAAATAAAGTACTAGGAGTACTCTGTATCAAAGTAGTTGAATACCATTGTATCACCCATTCTTGTAAATAACTGGATTATTTGCCTAAGTATTTGATGTCAAATTGCGCGAAAATATGGGTAATAGCACACGATTTGGCAACACTGATTCATTATATAAAAAAGCTGTCATAAAAAAGAGCTCTTTTAGTAGCGGTAGCAAAGGCCAAAAAGAGCGGGCGAACTATAAAGAGCGGGCGAACTAGAAGGAGCGGGCGAACTAGAAGGAGCGGGCGATTATGCCAAGCGTATCTTGTTTCATAGTTCGTTGGATTCTTTTCTGAAGACCGACGGGCAATAGCGAGAGGGCGCGTAACAGAATTAAAAGTCACGTGTTTGACTTCTGCTGATAAGTCATTTCGAGGTGAGCGTCTGCCTGCTAGATTACATAGTTCAGTGCTACAAAATTTCTGTTTTGAAGTGTTCTGCACTCTGCAATATCTGACTAATAAATTCCATAATGCCAAGATAGAGAGATAAATCTAAACTTAAACGCGAGAAATTATCCACAAACTCTTTCTTTTGGTTTGCATGATATCGTAAGCGGCTCAAGCAGCAAGCGCATGAAGCAGCTAGGTGGGGGAACTTCCTCCTCCATCTGCACGCGCAGACCACGCCGCTCAGCCGTCACTGGGAGCGGACGAACTAAAAGAGCGAACTAATTCGCGGCAGAGCCGCGAACTAAAGTAAACGGTCCCGATCGCGAACTATTATGCGCAAGTCTAATACAAATCAGTGAATTATACCAGGTATGTAACGGAAGTGGCTATATAGGAACCGAATTCGGAAGTGGAGTTTTTAAATTTGGTTTATCGGAACCGTAATCGGACCCGAAATCGGAACTGGAGGTAAAAGAGTGCTATGTTAAACTGTTATGGGTAGGTTTAATAATATAATATTACACACGTTATTCATCAGTTATATACTTATTATTCGTCGAAAAAGTAATACAGATAGGTTTATACTGTATACCTGGCAGTTGAAAATAAAAACGGAAGTCTTCAACACTAATAATAAATCAACCCAAATGAAGCGACTCGAAAAGAACTAAATTATATTTTATAAACAAAAGCTCCGCAGCTGTTTCTGCATCCAGTCTCCTCCTCAACGGGTCATAGATTAGGCCTGCACCACTGAAAAGTTATTCGCTGGCTAATGAGCTCGGTGGAGACGACAAATATTGTCCAGCAATCGAGTGAAGGGGTTGAAATCTTGTATTCACTTTCCACCATAAAAAACGATCATCACTTATTGGAATAGGTTTTTCCTAGATGTCATTACTGATGAAACAATAGTCTGAAAATTTAATTTAGACTGTCTTGGACAAGAAAATGGGTTTACACGCTGACTGTGGCCAGCGGCGACGGCAACAACCTCCGTTATGACTTCCGATTAAAATTTATCGGAACGGAAATCGGAATCGAAGTAGCAAAATGAATCGGATTAGGAATCAAACCTCCGTAACATCCCTAATCTATAGGGTGAGTCATAAATGAGGCAAAATATTTCATGCAAATGAACAAAACAATGAGCTACAAACGTAAATGAAGAGTGGAAATGCTAAAGGATGTAAGTGCCATTTTTTCACTGCTAACCGATCTATGTCTTCGCGCCAATATTCTGCTAAGAGATTTATGTGCTCCAGTCATTCCTTGTAGTTGCTACAGACCCAAAGAGATTGCACTAGTCCTATGTCCAGATGGACCTGCTCTGCTAATGGATCTATGTGCCACAGGCATCTGGCGCTAGCCGAACAGCAGTCTGTAGTCAAGGTTATGCCACAAGACTATTCTTTTGCTTACTGAAGCTGTTGCTTGCTATCTAAAATGATGTACCTGTTAATAATGATAGTATGAACGCCAGTGATTTTAGTGGTGATGGAAGTGTTGAGAACATTGCGTTCAGAAAGAAACAGGATAAGGCAAGATTAAGCGGAACGTCGTACCTCACGCAGAAGAAGCAGAACAAGGAGGGAAATTGCTGCAAAACAACCGTCATCTTTACAGTTTAGTTCTGTTATATATGAAGTAAACTTATAATATGAAACAAGCCTACATAATCAAATGTTTGTAAATCTATGGGACCAAACTGAGTGGTTATCAGTCCGTAGCATACAAACTACTTAAACTAAAGTAAACTAACCAAAGGACAACACATAAACCCATGCCATAGGGAGAACTCGAACCTCCGACGGCGAGCAACCGCGCGTTCCGCAGCGAGGCGCCTTAGACCGCTCGGCTACTCCACCGCGGCCCTACATTATCCAGTTGTAGTTGGTTGATATAGCCGGCCGCGGTGGCCGAGGGGACTGAGGAGCTCCAGTCACGGTCTGCACGGCTACTACGGTCGGGGGTCCGAATCCCCCCTCAGGCATGGATATTTGTGCCGTCCTTAGTTGTAAGTAGTACATAAGTAGTTTGTAAGTTTAGGGACTGATGACCCCGTAGCTAAGTCCCATAGACTCTACAAACATGTGAACATGTGGTTGATATATATATATTTATCGTTTGTTTTGTGTTTAGGTGTTCTGCAAGTGTAAGTACAGTTGATATGAAAACTCAGCTCTCAGCTCTTTGTAGAATACCACCAACGTGACTTGAACCAACAAGGCAATTACCTGATGGGGCTTATAGCGGTTTTTCTTACTCAAAGACGACGCCACGGGACCTATAATGAAGACACAGAGAGGTAAAAGGCAGTCAATTCTCTGCTACACACTTCCTGATGGGACAGGAGACCTCAAAAGAGACTGCAAAGCTACATTTTTAAATACCTGTAATATTTCTGCTAAAAAAATCAAACAATTGTAACGAAGAAGAAATCAGGTTCTGAAGTTTTCAAAGAAACAGCTTTCTTTGATCAAAATAAGCAAACAACAGCCAGGTATTGTGTCCTGCAGAAGAAGCTTTTGCGATCAGTGTGCTTGGGAGAATTTTCCTGCCCTAAAGAAAGGTAAGACAATGAAAGACACTGCAGCTGTGGAATTGATAAAACTTCCAGCTACTGTTCCACTGGCACCAAATAAGGAAACGATTTTCCCACTATTATTGATTACGTGGACGAAATCATCACGGACTTTTTCCGGCAGCTATTACCTTCATAAAGTCAATGTTGTATCGTGGCACCTAGATCTATTAGCTATGACAAAACCTATTGCACTTTCACCTTTCTGTATAAAACGCTACGTAACTTTTCGATTTTTCAACATAACTAGAAAAACCTTTGTCAACATTTGTATAACCATGTAACGGGTTAATTTGTGTTTTGTTAGAAATAAATATCCATTTCTCACAGAGATGTGCAGCTTTTTCGTTTCCTCAACAATTTCATTTTCGGCACTTACCACCTTTAGCAATTCCACTCTTCAAATTCGTTTTCTATGTCAATACATGACAATGCAACTGAATGGTAAAAATCTAAAAATATGCAGTGGACTTTTGGGTGTGACTGTGCACCGACATTGGCCAAGGGGGCAGATCGGCACAGGGTACAATTTGACAGTGTTGTAAGTAGTCTAGCTGCTCAAGCTGCTCAAGCGACGGTCTGCATGACACTGCAAGAAATGACAGCGCTCACATCTATTTCGTACCGTTTTCGTTCGCCCGTATTATGAATCGTGGCTAGTTAGCATAGGGAAAGTGTCCTGTTGCCCTGTTGCCGATCTGTCCCCTTGGCCAATGTCGGCGCACATTAACACCCAAAAGCTCACTTCATATTTCAAAATGTCTGTAAATCTATCGGACCAAACTGCGTGGTCATCAGTCCGTAGCTAACAAACTACTTAAATCTAGGTAAACTAAACTAAGGACTACACACACACACTCATGCCCCAGGGAGGACTCGAACGTTCACGGCGAGCAACAGCGCGCTCGGCAGCGAGGCGCTTTAGACCACTCGGCTACTCCACCGCGGCACTTGATATTTCCAGATTTTTACTATTCAACTGCGTTGTCATTTATTGACACAGAAACATGGGGAAAACTAATTTATGTTTGTAGCTTAGTGTGTGACAATTTGCACGAAATATTTTTCCTCATTTATGACTCACCCTGTATACATTCAGTGTCTCATTAACACAGACTACGTAATGATTTACTTTATTTTCGATAACTGATTTCAGCCAGTGAAGCTCAGCTAGGAACACGGAACAAGAAAAGAAAAATAATAATCTTTCTGCATGTAGTGAACTCATGAATCACAAGAGTTTCTGGGAAAACTTCTTAGACCTAAAGCTTGCCTATACTGACGAAACCATTCATCGAAAATAAAAAAAATAAAAAAAATGTTCAAATGTTTGTAGAACTTATGGGACTTAACTACGGGGTCATCAGTCCCTAAGCTTACAAACTACTTATGAACTAGCTAAGACTAAGGACGGCAAAAATATCCATGCCTGTAGTGGCCGCGCAGACCGTGACTGGAGCGCCTCAGTCTCCTCGGCCACCGCGGCCGGCTAAAATAAATTTCCAGACTGTGTTATTTAGATAGTAATAATTCACAATGCCTTTGAGTGTGAAGTTTAAAGAATGGTGAAGGGTGCTCAAGCAGCCCATTGTGGGATCCTTATCAGGTGGGTTTGACGGAGGACATCGAAAGAGTCCAAAGAAGGGCAGTTCGTTTTGTACTGTCACGATACAGGGGAGACAGCGTTATGGAAATGATACAGGATCTGGGATGGGAATCATTACAACAACGGTGCTTATCGGCTGCGGCGTGGGCTACTTACGAAACTCCAATCGCCAACATTCTCCTCCGAATGCGAAAATATATTGTTGACTCCCACTTACATAGGTAGAAATGATCATCAGAATAAAATGCGAGAAATCAGAGCTCGAACGGAGAGATTCAGGTGTTCTTTCTTCCCGCGCGCTATGCGGGAATGGAATGGGAGATAAATAATTTAACGGTGGTTCCATGAACCCTCTGTCAGGCACTTAAATGTGATTTGGAGAGTATCCAATATGGATGTAGAAACTGCTTAAATTAATTTTATCCAGAGACAACACATACACAACTCGGACAGGAACGGCCAAGCAATCCGTGATAAGGTGTCTCAGACTCCCGCACGGTTCCACAATCATGTACCGGATGTTTCGATATGCGAGAGATAGAGGCCAAAGCAGTAGTCGAATCCGATGGAGATGACATATTGAAATGTTTGTCAATCTATGGGACTTAACTACTCTGGTCATCAGTCCCTAGGCTTACAAATTACTTAAACTAACTTACGCTAAGGACAACAAATACACCCATGCCTGAGCGAGGACTCGAACCTCCTCACGCGTTGTCCTCTTGCAATGTGGCCGTCAGCTAGCTGGGAGCACAACAGAAATGCTACGATGTCTGGTTACATTACTGGGTTGCGGGGGTGGAATCCAGTACAACCCCAAAATATAACAACGGGTGCAGGACCTGTATAACGATGCCTAACACAACAATCCAGTACTGTAAGTTCGCGAAAGTCGTGTCAACTTCATTTCAGTAGTCTAGGAATTCTGACATTGATGTCACAAAAACGTATTTTCTTTAATGTCGTTTGTTGTCGACAGCATCCGCTTATTCTACGAGTTAGCATATTTCATAACATGTTCAAATGTTTGTAAAGCTTATGGGACTTAACTGCGAGGTCATCAGTCCCTAAACTTACAAACTACTTATGAACTACCTTACACTAAAGACAACACAAAAATCCGTGCCCGAGGGAGCACTCAACCTCCGACTTGGCGCTCCAGATCGTTCGGCTATTCTCGCGCGGCAGCATCTTTTACTTGTTGTATACTAGATAGAAATAGAATCTTCATTTGGATCACACCTACTTGACTGTTGTGCAGAAAGGTGTGTAATATTCTGCATCATCTACTTTCAATAAGCTGCCACAAGAACGCAGGAATCTTAGTACTAACTCTCGCGCTCTCAAATCAAAATTGAAGAGTTACCTAGTGGCGTACTCTTTTTATTCTGTCCAGGAACTTATGGAAGAATTTAAAAAAAAAAATCTAATTCCTTTTATTCGTTAGTCATTCTTTTTACTCAGGCTTAAGATTGTCATGTGTGCACAGGGCTACTTTTAGTTTTTTCTACTACCATTCTTGTGGAAAACTTCATGTTATGACTTGTTCCATGACCATGGAGTCTTGCTCCTCAATAAGGTCCCGCGGAACAGAAAAAAAAGTTCAAATGTTTGTAAAGCTTATGGGACTTAACTGGGGGGTCATCAGTCCCTGAACTTACAAACTACTTATGAACTAGCTTATACTAAAGACGGCACAAACACCCTTGCCCGAGGGGGGATTCGAACCACCGGCGGGGAGCAGCCTCGCGCATCGTAGCACGGACCCTCAATGCGCTCGGCCGCTCCGCCGCGGCGCGGAACAGAAAACCATACAATAATAATAATAATAATAATAATAATAATAATAATAATAATAATAATAATAATAATAATAATAATAATAATTATTATTATTATTATTATTATTATTATTACGATGTCTCCAGATGGTAATTCGAACATCGTAGTTAGGCAGTTCTTGTGGTCGTGGTCTTCAGTCAAAATATTGGCTTGATGCAGCTCACCACGCCACCCTGTCGTGCGCAAGCCTCCTTATCTCTGAATCAGAACGGCAAAGTACATACTTTTGAATCTGCTTACTATATTCGTCTCTCGGCCTCAATCTGAGATTTTTACTCCACACACTTCCCTTCAATGTATAATTGACGCCGCGGCGAATTAGCCGTGCGTACTGGGGTGCCGTTCTGCGATGCGCGTGGCCGTTCACCGTTGGGGGTTCGAGTCCCCCCTCGGGCATGGGTGTTTGTTTTATCCTTAGGTTAGTTTATCTTAGTTTAAGTACTTTATAAGTTACGGACTAATAACCACGCAGTTGAGTCGATAGATATACTACAATTTAAACATTTTGTTAAATTGACGATTCCCTGATGTCTCAAAACGTGTCTAAGCAATTAACCCTTTGTCAAGATATGCCAGATATTTCCTTTCCCCCCAATTCTATTTAGCACCTCCTCATTAGTTAGACTTATCCATCAACTCTTCAGCATTTCTCTATAGCACACCATTTCAGATGCTTCTATTCTCTTTCATTATGAACTCCTGATCGTCTACGTTCGACTCCTGTATAATGATATACTCGAGACAAATGCTTTCAGAAAGGACTTCCTAACATTTAAGTTAATATCGGATATCAACAAATTTCGCTTCTTCAGAAATGCTTTTCTTCCCATAGCCATACAGCGTTTTATACCTTCCTTAATTCGGCCATAATAAGTTATTTTGCTACCTAAATAAGAAAACTCATCTACTGCTTTTATTGCCTCATTGCTTAATCTAATTCCTTTAGCATCACATGATTTTATTACACTACATTCCATAACAATTGTATTTCTCTTGTTAATGTTCATCTTATAACCTCAGGACAATCTCCAATCCGTTCAGTTGCTCTTCCACGTGCTTTGCTGCTTCTGACAGAATTACAATGTCATTGTAAAATCTCAAAGTTTTTGTTTCTTCTCCTGGAACTTAGATTCCTTCTCCAAATTTCTACTTGCATTCTTTCACAGCTTGCTCAGTATACAGATTTAATAACATTGTGTATAAGTTACAACCCTGTCTTACTCGCTTCCCAACAAGTGTGTCCCTTCGACTCATAGCTGTTGTCTGGTCTTTGTACTAATTGTGTAAAACTTACCGTTCTATATATATTATTCCAGCTACTATTACCTTCAGAATTTTCACGTGTATATTCCAGCCAACATTGCCAAAAGCTTTCTCTGGATCTACAAATGTTAAGAAACGTAGGTTTGTCCTACCTGAACGTATATTTAAAAAAAAAAAAAGATTAACCGTAATGTATTGCCTCACTTGTTCCCCAATTTCATCTGAAATTAAACTGATATTTCCAAGGTCGGATTATACCAGCTTTTCCATTCAAAATGTTCAAATGTTTGTAGAACTTATGGGACTTAACTGCGGGGTCATCAGTCCCTAAGCTTACAAAATACTTATGAACTACCGTACACTAAAGACGGCACAAATATCCATGCCCGAGGGGGGATTCGAAGCCCCGACCATAGTGGCCGTGCTGACCGTGACTGAAGCGCCTCAGTCACCTCGGCCACCGCGGCCGGCGCTTTTCCATTCGCCTGTAAATAATCCCTGTTAGTATTTTGCTGCCGTGTCTACCATTCGGTTGTCGTTCATCGCACCAAAGCCGGCGCAAACGGCTGTAGCGCTGGATCAGTGGAAAACGCAACAATGGACTTTTTGCTGTGAATCCACTCTACTGCAGCCGACGTCGAATGCAATGCGCAGACACCTTAGTGCGCAAGAGATGGAATTTGTTGTGATATTATGGTCCAGTGTGTATCAGAGCAATGCACTGCTGCAATACAAACAATAAGCCTGTCATCATGCATAGTGCTGCAACGAGGTGTGTGCAATGTGGCCCGTCGGTCCGTCGTCCCCTCCTGCATCTAGCGATTACACACACTCATCACAGTTGATTGGTTAGGTTAGATATGATCACCGATTTCTCTGGATGATAATCCGCAGGCCCTGAAGGCAACTGTTCTTCCTCAGTGAAACTCCGAAACGTGCTCCATACGAACTCACTGTCTTCTGCGGCCGGCCGCGGTGGCCGAGGTGACTGAGGCGCTCCAGTCACGGTCTGCACGGCCACTACTGTCGGGGTTTCGTTTCCCCCTTGGGCATGGATATTTGTGCCGTCATAGTTCGTAAGTAGTTCATAAGTAGTTTGTAAGTTTAGGGACTGATGACCCCGTAGTTAAGTCCCATAAGCTTAACAAACATTTGAACATTTTGTCTTCTGCGACGCATACTGACGCCAAACAACCTCATGTAGAAACATCTCAGTTAGGTCCACACGAAAGAGTGTTCCCTCTTTATACCAGGTGGTCCATGCACGTCGTCCCTGCTACCACAGACGCCGAATGGTTTGCCTAAGCGGAAAGGTACAGGAGACTTCTAACCAATAAAGCCGAAACCTTCCGAACGTAATACTTAACTTCTGTGGTTATCAGTCGCTAGGCTTACAAACTACTTAAACTAACTTATGCTAAGGACAACGAGCAACCGCGCGCTCTGCGGCAAGGCGCCTTAGAGCTCTCGGCCACTCCAGGGTGCCTTTGATAGCTGCCATGTGCAGTTCCCGAACTAATCTCTTGCTCTGAATCTGAGCTATTATTACTTTCAACTTGATAAGGTTTTTCTGCAGCACTATTATTGTCTAGCCACTTGGTAAGTCAAGCCTGAGACGGATCTCAAAATAACGATCATTCCTCATTTCAATGCTTGATGAAGATGGTCTGGAGATAAGTTTCGTTATTACGACATTTCTGAAGCTAAGATCTAAAAGTAAATTTTAATACGAGTATATAGGAAACAAACTACCTTAGAAATGTTACGTAACTGCAATGATGTGGTCTCACAGTCCGTTACACACAACGTTCAGGAAAATAAAACTGGTATAAACGCAAGCTCTTCACTTCACGGCCTCCACAGTCATACTGAATGGTAGGTAGATGGTACAAGTTGTCACTCTATTACTTCAAGAAAGAGAAGCAATGAAAAAAATTAAGGCGGCCCATGGGACCGCTGCATGTCAGTTAAGGTTTAGCAAGCTTTTCAGTGTATATTTAATAACGGAATATGGTTTGTTAAAATGGAACGAGGTGGAAGTAATAACGGATACAGTAGTTCTCTGGATCGATTTTCTCTGCGTAAGAAGATTCCTGACTGTTTTGCACATTTCCTCTACCTTCATGGATCCTTGTGAACTGCATTCTGTTTCAGGAACAAGACAGGCTAAGAATCCTCATGCTGTGGCATTTCTACAGTGGTACTGAATGAACAGTTGACTGTAGACATGACCTTTCGTTTCACCGGAAAACTTCGTATACGTGCAAAATAAATGAAAGAGAGGCCAGAAATTTGTGTGTTTATAACATTCGTGTAACTTGTGGTTGCTGTCAAGGCAAGCGCGTTTGATTCGCTGGCGATATTATGAGGAACAGGATGCCTCGCGCGAAGAAGTAGCTTCTTTATGCTGATGTGAGGACGCGTTAAGAACGGCACAGTTACGAGCTCATCAGTCGTATACCATAAGATTCTAGTGCTGGTACTGATGCCACGGAGCTCATGCTTGATGTAGCGCTTTGTAATACTTCGTACTATCGTTACATGAAGATCGATACAAGTAATAAAATGTACATTTTATTTTCTCAGCAATGGCAAAATATGAAAACCTTTCACATTCACGGAATTTACGACATTACGTGTCAATGAGCGAAGTTAATAATATGTACCCAGCCTGGATCCGAACCCGGGTCTCCTATTTGCTAGGCACTTGCGCTGACCCCTACACCTCTGGGGACACAGCTGTGTAACAACTGCCCTGAATACTCTAGTTCGCTCCCTTCAGATACAAATTCTCTGTCTTTCCCTGCCCACTATTACTCGAACTCTCGGTAACGTACAACGTATAAAAATCTAGACTTTTTTTTTTGTTTCAATACCTTATAAATACAGACATCATTATTTTCCGTGTGAAACTAACATTATCAATCGTAGCAGCATTATTATTTTGACAATATGTCACAACTGCATGACGGCATAGACTTTTCTCAGCACTTCTTTGGCACGAACCGAATACACCTCATGAACAAACTAAACACTTAAAATTGTGATAGGTCCCCTTTACCTCTTAAAATGTTCCCTAGTGCAGCTGCCACATTAGCTCCAGAGGAGCTCCACAAAGAATATTTTTTTGTATATCGTGGATTACTTGATGTTACTAATAATACGTCCACTTCTCTAGCTCCTAAAACGTATTAAAACTCCATCTAATTTTCCATTGTCACGATTTAACTGATGAAATGAACAATGCGAGAGACCGGACATAAATGTGCATCGTCAACACTCAAGAGAAGAATATATGGTAAATATCTTAATTAGTTCATACAGACGCAGTTCGATATACAGCTAACATTTGTCCCCCGCAAAAAAAATTGAAAAACTACAGGGGTTACAAAATAAAACTTTACATCTTATTTTTTCACTTTCATATCTGCCATTTACTGGCCAGAAATACAAAGAAAGTATAAACAGATACGCCTCCAAAAGCAGACGATTGAAAAGAACAGAGGTAGTTGTTAATTATTCAGCATTGTACACAAACAGTACAAGAAAATACTTTAGCGCATTACTGCAGATTATCTATTTCTTTTTTTATTTCAAAAATCTAGATCATCGGAACAGAGCTTGTAACTGTTGACCTTCGAACATTCTTAAAGCCTGGGGGATCGCAGTTAATTACTAGCTGATCGTAATGCTTAAGCTATTTCGCGCCTAGTTGAATACTCTGCTAGCGCTTAAATGTTTTCAGCAGCAAATTCCATGCCATTCGTCTCTGTTGTGTGAAAACAAGAACAGGAAGCCTTTACTATTTCGTTCGCTTACACGATTCATTTAATACAAAGGAAAATGATTGCCAGTGCTAATAGAGGTATTATTCCACTCGCTTTATTGAATAGCGCCCCCTTGACAGCGGGTACTAATCTAGTGGAAGCTGTGTATGTTATTTTTATGCATCTTTTTCGTTTATGACAATTAGCACCGTGATATACCAGCCTGGAATCTGAACGCCACTGCACGCAACTGGCTTGACAAAAGACGCGTACTATGGACTGCTCTAATACTCCTTTAAGTTGTGGTTCAAATGTTCAAATGTTTGTTAAGCTTATGGGACTTAACTACGGGGTCATCAGTCCCTAAACTTACAAACTACTTATCAACTACCTTATACTAAAGACGGCACAAATATCCATGCCCGAGAGGGAATTCGAACACCCGACCGCAGTGCCCGTGCAGACCGTGACTGGAGCGCCTCAGTCCCCTCGGCCACCGCGGCCGGCTAAGTTATGGTCTACGTAAGGTTACGGTAGTAGCACTAAAAGTGGGCCATTGCAATCGCCTTTTGACTGTTCGAAATTTAAATGTAAATAACGGCTTAACCGTTCATCTGACACGAAAATTTAAAAGCGAATTTGGTTTCTTCATTTCTCGTACCGTTTCAGAGATATTTGTAAAACTAACAGCGATTTGACGTCGTTTGTCTGTCGTAACGTGTTCCCACTTTTTAAGTCGAACCGTTCAACCGCTCGACACCAAATTTTAGAGACAATTGTTGGCCGCCAGAGACGAGAACCGCCCTTTTACAAATATTTAGGAAATAATACATTAATAACCCTTAAACAAGGCCGTTTGCAATGGCCTTTTGGCAAAAGGAAATTTAATTGCAAATAATCTGTTCATCTGACACGAAAATTGAATAATCAAATTTGTATAGGATAAAATTCTCTACAACTTTGGTCTCTTATGTTTTCCATAACTCACACCGTTACAGAGATATTTACAAAAATAACGGCGATTTGACAGCGTCACTTGATCTTACGTAAACCAGGCGTTCGGAGATGTCACTTGACATTCCTCGCCCAGAACTCTTTCTGGCATACGCCATGTTCCTTTCTGTATTTTATTTTTCTCCTATTATAACTTACGCGTTGTCGTTTCAAAGCAATGGTGCACTGAAGAATTAACAAAAAACGTTGTTCTTAGTACGATAAATTATAATCTAGTGTCCAAAATTCCATATTAGCGGTTAAAAATGCCATCAATAGTACGAGAATTAAGGAACTGTTCCGTAATTGTCCGCCGTAGTTCGCCGGGAGCCGTGGCTCAGCGCGCCCGGTCAGGGGGCTAAACGCTCTCTGGAATAAAAAAAAAGCTGAGCCAAAATATGCAATGAACAAACTGAACGAATGGCCGCAAAACATAGATCTACCTGAATAAAAAAAATTGTGAAGTGTATAGCGCATTTGGTTATTATTCACACGGTCCGTAGTTCGAAACCCACCGATACCATTTTTTTTTTTTTTCGCTTCGGATGTCTGTGCGTTTGTTCTATTTCGTAAACATGCTGTGAAATAGTTACAACGAATTGAACAATGCTCTTCTGAAGCATATGCACGTTTACTGGGAGGATACTGTAATAATGAATATTCTAAGAAATAAACTGATACTGGTAGTTTCATATATAAATGAAGTCCTAGATTTCTGTGGCAACTGTCGTTCTTTAATGAAAAGGAAGGAAGTGCATACATCGCAACAAATTACCTTGCTTCTTTTTTGTTTTTTTTCTAAGCAGTTATTCACTACTTACGGAATATGTTGAAAGTCATTGATTACAATGGTATGGACGCTGATAACGTAGACTGTACTACCTTTCCTGTATTTCAGATATGACTTTGTTCATGTTACTTTGTTGTGCGCTAAAATGAAGACAAAAAATTCTGTTTCGAACCGTGACTACCTTCCTTTACAGCTAAAATAACAAACGGAATAAGTGTGGTAGCACCGAATTCCACATAATTCTAGTACTTAATCTATTTACAAAGTTAATACTATCATTTCGTCATTTACACCAGTCATTTTAACGGTATCTCCCCGGTTTATGTACATGTGAAAAAGAATTCTGTGTTTGCAATTTGTTGGTATGTATTTCATGGTATGTTCACAAAACAAAACAAATGCACTTCTCAGAAAAAGTGATATTATCTTTGGACAACGAGGAATCTTGCAGAATATAGTTGTGTTCAATTAAAAAGAGTGTGCGGAAAACTTTTAGGAATGATGTAAACGAAGATGTAAACGAAAAACAAAGGAAAAAATGCTCATTGCTGTTTTTTTTTATTTTTATTTATCTATATTTTTTTATTCTTCATGTAGATCGATGCTTTTCGGTCGTTTGTTTATGTTCGTTCTTTGTTTTATTTTGTTCGTTGACTCAGTTGTTTCTTTACAGAGGACACACTGAGCTACTACGTCGGCAACCCTCTGACCGGACGCGCTGAGCCACAGCGCCCGGCAAGTTTCGAACCACCGTCTGTTCAAATGTTTGTATAGTCTATGGGACTTAACTACGGGGTCATCAGTCCCTAAACTTACAAAATACTTATCAACTACTTACGAACTAGGACGGTACAAATATCCATGCCCGAGGGGTGATTCGAACCCCCGACCGTAGTGGCCTTGCCGACCGTGACTGGAGCGCCTTAGTCCCCGCGGCCACCGCGGCCGGCAAACCACCGTCTAACATGTTCGTGCATCACAAAGTAATTCGCCGCCTATTACGCTACGACGTACATCTGCGAAAGTAATCCGTAATTCTCGTACCATTGATGGTAGGTGTTATCTGCTAAAATGGCATTTTTAGACATTTGATTATAATTCATTGTCCTAAGAACGAAGTGTTTTTGACAATTTTCAGTGCGCCATTGCTTTGAAATGACTACGCTTGAGTTATAATAGCAAAATTATCAAAAACACAAAGCAATATGGCGTATACAAAATAGATATTCGGCCCAGGGATGTCATGTGAGCCGGCCGCGGTGGCCGAGGAGACTGAGGCGCTCCAGTCACGGTCTGCACGGCCACTACGGCTGGGGGTCCGAATCCCCCCTCGGGCATGGACATTTGTGCCGTCCTTAGAGGCGAGCAGCTAGATTTGTTACCGGTAGGTTCGACCAATGCGCGAGTGTCACGGAAATGCTCCGGCAACTCAATTGGGGATCGCTGGAAGAAAGACGACGTTCTTTTCTTGAATTTCTGTTAAGTAAATTTAGAGGGCCGGAATTTGAAGCTGAGTGTAGTACGATCTTGCTGCCGCCTACTTGCATTTCGCGTAAAGATCACAAAGACAAGATAAGAGAAATTAGGGCTCGTACGGAGGCATATAGGCATTCTTTTTTTCCTCGTTCAATTTGGGAGTGGAATAGGAAAGGAAATGCCTAGTAGTGGTACAGTGTACCCCTCGCCACGCACCTTACGGTGAATTGCGGAGTATGTATGTAGATGTATGTAGATGTAGATGTAGCTAGTTCATAAGTAGTTTGTAAGTTTAGGGACTGATGACCCCGTAGTTAAGTCCCATAAGCTATACGAACATTTGAACATTTGATGTCATGTGACTGATTTCCGAGCGCCAAATATATGCTACGTTCCTTCGACGCTAGTCACTCGTAACAAGATCAGGTAAAGAAAATAAACATAGAACAAATTACCAAAGCAAGACAGGTGGTGATATTTTATCGGGTAAAGATAATGAAAATGTGGGACAGATATTAAAATAATAGTTTAAGGAGGTGAAAGTTCGGCGCGGTGGATTAGCCGTACACATTGGGGCGCCGTGCTGCAGTGCGTGCGGCCGTTCGCCGACGGGGGTTCGAGTCCCCCCTCGGGCATGGGTGTTTGTGGTGTCCTTAGGTTAATTTACCTTAGTTTACGTAGTTTGTAAGCTACGGACTAATAACCCAGCAGTTAAGTCGGATAGATTTACAAACATTTGAACATTATTTTTAGGTAAAAGTTCAAAAAAGCGTGTGTTTGTCAAAGCTAAACTCAAATATCAAATAATTTTGGCTGTTTGTTAAAATACGATCAGAAAGAATATTACATGTTGGGTGCATAAATATTATCACAGTAGTACAATCGTAATAAAATTTTCAAATGTTCAAAAGTTTGTAAATCTAGCGGACCAAACTGCGTGGTGATCAGTCCGTAGCTTACAAACTACTTAAAATAAGGTAAACTAACCTACGGACCTTGTTAAGCTTAAGGGACTTAATTGCGGGGTCATCAGTCCCTAAACTTACAAACTACTTATGAACTACCTTATACTAAAGACGACACAAACATCCACGCCCGAGGGGGGATTCGAACCCCCGACCGTAGCGGCCGTGCAGACTATAACTGGCGCGCCGCAGACCGCTCGGACGGACAAAACACACACACACACACACACACACACACACACACACACACACACACACACATACACACCCCAGGGACGACTTGAACCTCGGACGGCGAACAACCGCGAAATCGTAATCGTATCGTCCATCATTTATATTTTTATTATTTTTTCCGACGCTCATTTTAAATTAATTTATCGTTGTTGATGTACTTCTCCAAGTTATAGAGAAAAATTAAAAAGCGACTGAAATGTAGCTATTCTTCATTAAGATCAATATTAACGACACAAAATAAAGTTCTAACGCTTTAACGTGTTAACATACCCTTTCTACAATAAAACACAATTTACACATTTGCAGTTTAAATATGTTCGGTTGTATTTAAGGATACATCATTATTATTCTAAAAAGCACTGAGCCGCGGCGGAGCGGCCGAGCGCATTGAGGCGCGATGCTGCGATAGGCGAAGCTGTTCCCCGTCGGGGGTTCGAATTCCCCCTCGGGCATGGATGTTTGTGCTGCCTTCAGTATACGGTAGTTCATAAGTAGTTTGTAAGTTTAGGGACTAATGACCCCATAGTTAAGTCCCATAAGCTTCACAAACATTTGAACATTTTGAAAGCACTGAAGAAGTTACCCGCCGTTCCTTCTCATAGGCAGCGAGGAATGTTAGGGTTTAACGTCCTGTGACAGCAGCGTCATTAGGCACGCAGCGTGGCTTGATTTCTTGGGTCAGGACGGGAAGTAAATGGGTCGTGCACTCACAAATGAAGCATCCCGGCAATTGCCCGCAGCGATTTAGGAATACCACGTAAAACCTCCCGAATGCGAGTCCAGTGCACTAACTATTGCGCCACTTCCCGCGATCCTTCCCTCTGCATTCACTACCATTACCATGGACTGAGTTCAAAAACTCTCAACTTTGTTTCTGTAATGAGCGGTTATGCTACTGATCGTAAATGATCAGACCGTGACAGTAAAATATTGCAGGGAACTGTGTTAGCACGAAGACTTTGTAGCAATCGTTTTGCCACAAATATTATTGAGTGGAAAAAGATAATGGGGGAATAGCAGTAAGTTTTATAACAATTACAACATGTGTAGTAGCTGATATAGAAACAACATACTCGGCACGAAAGTGATATAATATTGCGTGATCATCCAATTATAGAAAGTTACAAATTTCTAACTCAACGGGAAGTTAATTTAAAATCAGTTGCAAAATATGTAAAGACCATAAAAACAGGCTAGGAAGCCACCTAGCCGGCCGCGGTGGCCTCGCTGTCTGCAGCAGGCCAGTCACGTTCAGCACGGCCACTACGGTCGGGGGTTCGAATCCCCCCTCGGGCATGGATATTTGTGCCGTCCTTAGTATTAGCTACTTCATATGGAGTTTGTAAGTTTAGGGACTGATGACCCCGTAGTTAAGTCCCATAAGCTCTACAAACATTTGAACATTTTTTGAAGCCACCTAATAAAAAAGTTAAAATCGTTTCCTGTATGAACAACTCAGTCTCTCAGAAAACAATGTTGCACTCCTGGCCATTAAAATTGCTACACCACTAAGATGACGTGCTACAGACGTGAAATTTAACCGACAGGAAGAAGATGCTGTGATGTTCAAATGATTAACTTTTCAGCGCATTCACACAAGGTCGGCGCTGTTGGAGACATCTACAACGTGCTGACATCAGGAAAGTCTCCAACCGATTTGTCATACACAAACAGCAGTTGACCAGCGTTGCCTGGTGATACGTTGTGGTGATGCCCCGTGTAAGGAGGAGAAATGCGTACCATCACGTTTTCCGACTTTGATAAAGGCCGGGTTGTAGCCTATAGCGAATACGGTTTATCGCATCGCGACATTGCATCTCGCATCCAATGACTGTTATCAGAATATGGAATCGGTGGGTTCTTGAAGGCAATACGGAACTCCGTGATCGATCCCAACGGCCTCGTATCACTAGCAGTCCAGATGATAGGCATCTTATCTGCATGGCTGTAACGGATTGTGCAGCCACGTCTCGATCCCTGAGTCAACAGATGGCAATATTTGCAAGACAACAACCTTCTGCACGAACAGTTCGACGACGTTTGCAGCATCATGGACTACCATCTCGACCATGGCCGCGGTTACCCTTGATGCAGGCATCACAGACAGGAGCGCTTGCGATGGTGTACGCAACGACGAACCTGGGTGCACAAATGGAAAAACGTCACTTTTTCGGATGAATCCAGGTTCTATTTACAGCATCATGGTGGTAGCATGGCAACATCGCGTATCACCCGGCGTGATGGTATGGGGTGTCATTGGTTACACGTCTCAGTCACCTCGTGTTCACATCGACGGCACTTTGAACAGTGGCCGTTACATTTCAGTTGTGCTACGACCTGTGGCTCTACCTTCCATTCGATCCCTGCGAAACCCTACATTTCAACAGGATAATGGACGACCGCATGTTTCAGGTCCTGTATGGGCCTTTCTGGATACGGAAAATGTTCGACTGAAGCCCTGGCCAGCGCACTCTCCATATCTCTCACCAATTGAAAACGTCTGGTCCATGGTGGTCGAGCAACTGGCTCGCCACAATACGCCAATCACTACTCTTGATGAACTGTGGTATCGTATTGAAGCTGCATGGGCATCTGTACCTGTAAACGCCATCCAAACTTTGTTTAACTCAATGCCCAGGTGTATCAAGGCCGTTATTATGGCCAGAGGTGGTTCTTCGTTGTACTGATTTCTCAGGATGTGTTGTTGTTGTTGTTGTTATGGTCTTCAGTCGGGAGACTTGTTTGATGCAGCTCTCCACCTACTCTATCCTGAGCAAGCCTTTTTATCTCCTCATAAGAACGACAACCCACATCCACTTGAATCTGCTTACTATAGGCGTCTCTTCTCCTCCCTCTGCGATTTTTACCCCACACACTTCCCTACAATGCAGGATGTATGCACCCAAATTGCGTGAAAATGTCATCACATATCAGTTCTAGCATAATATATTTGCCCAATGAATACCCGTTTATCATCTGCATTTCTTCTTGGTGTAGCAATTTTAATGGCCAGTAGTGTATATGATATTACTTTGCCGAGCATTCTAAGACGCCTTGCTGCGGAGCGCGTGGTTGCTCGCCGTCGTTAGGTTCGAGTCCTCCATGGGGAATGGGTTTCTGTGTTCTCCTTAGTATAAGTTACTTTAAGTTAAAGTAGTTTGTAAGCCTAGGGACTGATGACCTACGTAGTAAGTCCCTTAGATTAAAAAAAAATTGCACATTTTATGATTTTACTTTGACTGTAGCAGTACAATATACTGAAGAGGCCAAATGCGTTTTTTGGTGCTATCTTACATTTCTGGCAGTAGGCCTACACTTCAAAAACTGTACGTAACTTATTCTCTATCTATCTGACACGAAAATTGAATGCCGGCCGCGGTGGCCGAGGTGACTGAGGCGCTCCAGTCACGGTCAGCACGGCCACTACGGTCGGGGGTTCGAATCCCCCCTCGGGCATGGATATTTGTGCCGTCCTAGTTCGTAAGTAGTTCATAAGTAGTTTGTAAGTTTAGGGACTGATGACCCCGTAGTTAAGTCCCATAAGCTTAACAAACATTTGAATTTTTTTTGAAAATTGAATAATCGAATTTGTAGAGGATAAAATTCTCGACAACTTTGGTCTCTTATATTTTCCATAACTCACAACATTACTGAGATATTTACAAAAATAACGGCGATTTGACAGCGTCACTTGATCTTACGTAAACCAGGCGTTCGGAGATGTCACTTGACATTCCTCGCCCAGAACTCTTTCTGGCATACGCCATGTTCCTTTCTGTATTTTATTTTTCTCCTATTATAACTTACGCGTTGTCGTTTCAAAGCAATGGCGCACTGAAGAATTAAAAAAAAAAAACACGTCTTTCTTAGTACGATAAATTATAATCTAGTGTTTAAAATGACAAATTTGCAGTTAACAACTGATATCAATAGTATGGGAAATAAGGAACAGTTTCGTAACTGTCCACTGTATTATAGTGTGCAGAGCAATAGTTTGTGATGCACGTGGTCGGTAGTTCGAAACCCGCCGATTTCATTTTTTTCCGCCTTGATTCCTAAAAGGGTTAAAGGGTTTCGGGCACCCTTATTAATTAAATAGCGCTATGTTCTGAAATGTTTACAGTTGTGCATATGTAAGAGTGATTGCTCTAAAATGTGCGTTTGTTCTGTTTCAAAAAATGGTTCAAATGGTTGTATAGCTTATGGGACTTAACTACGGGGTCATCAGTCCCTAAACTTACAAACTGCTTATGAACTAGCTAACACTAAAAACGGCACAAATATCCATGCCCGAGGGGGGAATTCGAACCCCCGACCGTAGTGGCCGTGCAGACCGTGACTGAAGCTCCTCAGTCCCCTCGGCCACCGCGGCCGGCTGTTCTGTTTCATGAACATGCCGTGAAATACGTACCAACGAATTGAACAATGGTCTTCTGTGTCATATGGAGGATACCGCAGTAATGAATATTCTAAACAACGTTCTGATACTGGTAGTTTTATATAGCAATGAAGTCCTAGATTTCTGTGGTACTGTCGTGTCTTAATGAAACAGAAGGGAAGTGTATACATCGCAACAAATTACCTTGCTTCCTTATTTTTTTTTTTTTTTTTTTTTTTTTTTTTTTACTAAGCAATTATTCACTACTTATAGAATATGTTGAAAGTCATTAATCAGAATCAATGCGTCTGCTAAAATTTTTGTCTTTTGGTATGGTTGCTATGGACGATTATCATGTAGATTGTATTATCTGTAATGCAAGTAATCCCAGTGACGGTTTTTTTATTTTTATTATTTCTATATTTTGTTCTCAGGTAGATCGATGCTTTTCGGACGTTTGTTCATGTTCGTTACGGGTCGTTCGTTGACAGTTTTGGTCAGATTTCTTTGTGTGTGTGTGTGTGTGTGTGTGTGTGTGTGTGTGTGTGTGAAAGAAACATATATCTTTCAGAAGAAGCCTACTGTATTTATGACGAGTGTGCATGTACAATACTAATAGCATCAAATTTTGGTCACAAAATTACTAAGTTTTTCTTCGATTTGTGTTTTGGATATTTTATAAAACTTCGCGTAGTGATTCTGCCATACAAACACTAATTATTACCTAAACAGTAAGTGGTGGGCTTGTTTTCCCGTTCTTGGACCACATTACAGAGTTGCGCTTCCTGTAACTTCGTTTACGTTGGATCTGACTGCGAGACAGTCCAGCGCAGAGCAGTGCTGTGCGGTCTCGCTCTTTCCGCAGCTATCTCTCTCGCTCCGTTGGCGACACTAGCGACACACGGTCGCAGCCGGCGGGGCGGTGAACTACAGAGTAATCCGGTCTCGGGGCGCGGGCGCGCCCGCCGCGCCGGGCGGAAATGTTGGCCATGCCTGGTCTACGGGACCGGTAGTGCATACCTACAACGTTCACTTTCACGGTTTAGATCTAGAACAGTGGTTCCCAATCTTTTGTGTAATTCGGCCCAAAGCTTTCTAGAATAGTTTAAGCGACACTACAACGACAGCACAGGAATTAATACTAATATTATGCAGATGTGTTTGTAAACGTAATAGATTAAACGGCTGAGGTTATCGGTCCCAGGACTGACCAACTATTTAAACTAACTTATGCTGAGGACAACACATATTCCCGCACGCACACACACACACACACACACACACACACACCACTAATCTAACAATTATGTGTAATATGAAACTGAAGTTATTATTAAAAGTGTAAATACTTGACATTTGAACCCACTGGAAGGAGCAGGACTACAGGCGAGCTACGAAATCTACTTGCCAGTTGCTAGAATGATGGTGGCGCGAAATGAGATAAGCCCGCATCCTGCGCTAATACCGGGCTAAGATTCCACGAGTTGTGCTACAAAGCAGCGCTGCCTTCGGGTCTCCGTAATGGATAAACCAAATACGCTAGGTGATCAAAAGTATCCAGACACTAGCTGAAAACATCCCAAAGGTTTTCTATAGGATTCGAGTCAGGACTCTGTGCAGGCCACTCAGTTACAGGGATGTTATTGTCGTGTAACCACTCCGCCACAGACCGTGCGTTATGAACAGGTGCTCGATAGTGCTGAGAGATGCAGTCGCCAGCCCCGAATTCCTCTTTAAAAGTGGGAAGCATGAAGGTGCTTGAAACATCGATGTAGACCTCTGCGGTGATAGTGCCACGAAAAAAAATCGCACTGACGTGTTTTACGGCCCACTTTAGATTTGTAGTTTTATAAGTTTTTGCAAACATTTTGGACAAAAATAATAACCTAAATAATAAAACATAAATTAATAAGTGTATCTGAAACCCTTTTAGGAAAAAAGTTTAGGTAGTGGTGGGTTTCGAACCACTAACCTCCAGCATCACAGTCCAACGCATTGCCTACTACGCTACAGATAACACTCGGAAGTTGCGTTCTTTAATATCATACTATTGATGGCCGTTGTTAACTGATGCTAATATGGCATTTGTAGACACTAGATTATCATTTATCGTGTGACAACATGTAAGTTACAATAAGAAAATCATCAAATACGCAACACAAGTTGACGTATGCCAGAGAGAGTTCTGGGCGAGGAATGTCACGTGACATCTGCGAACGGCTAGTTTTCGTTAATTCAATGGAGAGTGTCAAAACTCCGTTATTTTTGCAAATATCTCTCAAGCGATACGAGATATGAACAAAACATAATAGAGCAAAGTTTTGTAGAGAATTTTCTCCTCTACAAATTCGGTTATTCAATTTTCGTGTCAGATGCATGGTTAAGCCGTTATTTTCATTTAAATTTCGAGCTGTCAAAAGACGATCGAAAAAAGCCGTAACCTAAAATCGGCCAATAACAACGGAAGCAAGCGACCCCCCCCCCCTTTCCCTTATGAATAACACGACCACGTGATAACACCACCGTCTCCGAATTTTACTGACGTTCACCGGGCATTCGCCATACCCACACCCCGTCATCGGGTCGCGGGTCGCCACATAGAGTACGGTGATTCGTCACTCCACTCAACGTTTCTTCACGGTTCAATTTCCCAGTCTTGTATACCCAGCGAGGCATCGTTTCGCATTGTCCAGCGTGATGTGTGGATTGTGGGCAGCCGCTCGAACATGAAATCCACGTTTTCTCATCTCCCGCCTAACTGTCATAGTACTTGGAGTGGATCCTGATGCAGTTTGGAATTCCTGTGTGATGGTCTGGTAGATGCCAACCTATTATACTTTCGGCGGTCTCTGTCAGTCAAAAGACGAGGTCGGCCTGTACGATTTCTTGCTGTACGTGTCCCTTCACGTTTCCGATTAACCATCACATCACAAACAGTGGACCCAGTGATGCTTAGGAGTGTGGAAAACTCGCGTACAGACTTCTGACACAAGTGACAGCAAATCACCTGACCACGTTCGAAGCCCGTTTAGTTCCGCGGAGCCGCGGTGGAGTAGCCGAGCGGTCTAAAGCGTCTCGGTGCGGAGCGCGCGGTTGCTCGCCGTGGAGGTTCCAGTCCTCCCTGGGGCATAGGTGTGTGTGTTGTCCTTAGGTTAGTTTACCTAGGTTTAAGTAGTTTGTAAGCTACGGACTGATGACCACGCAGTTTGGTCCGATAGATTTACAAACATTTGAACATTTGAGTTCCGCGGAGCGCCCGTTTCTACTATCTCACGATGTTCGAAGACTACTGAGGTCTTAAAATTTTTAAAATAGCTGCTATTGTCAGCGACCGTTACAATGTCAATGGATAAAAAAAATCCCTCGCTCGCAAATTAAACATTATTTTACCTGGTTTCGGCAATGACTAAGATTGCCTTCATCAGAAATTATAAAATAAAACAAGTCACATAATAAAATATAGTATTCAGCTGTAAAGATTACGTCACAAAATTTAAAAAGAAATTTTTAGAAAATGCTAGCCACTGTGGGCTGCACGCCTGCACGGAGGCATCAGACTGGCGTGTGCTAAGTGGAGTTGTGAACAGCAAGACGTTACCTCAGTAGTGACGTCTAGCAGCCGCAATTACAACTAGGCTACTGTACAGAGAAAACAGTATTGAAAAAAACAATTGCTACAAAATGCTTTGTTTAACATGAGACATGGCTGAGGCGTCATTTTGGCATCTCCTATGTTAAAAAAAGCATTGTGTGTGTGTGTGTGTGTGTGGTTTTTTTTTTTCAATACTGTTTTCTCTGTACGGTAGCCTAGTTGTAATTGCGGCTACTAGGTGGCACTATTGAGGTAACGACTTCCTGTCCACAACTCCACATAGCACACGCCAGATTGATGCCTCCGTGCAGGCGTGCAGCCCATACTGGCTAGCATTTTCTAAACTTTTCTTTTTACATTTTGTGACGTAAGCTTTACAGCTGAGTAGTATATTTTATTATGTGCCTTGTTTTATTTTATAATTTCTGATGAAGGCAATCTTAGTCATTGCCGAAACCAGGTAAAATAATGTTTATTTGCGACCGAGGGCTGCTTTTTTATCCATTGACTACTGAGGTCGCTGATATGGAGTACCTGGGAGTAGGTGGCACCGCAGTGCACCTAATATGAGAAACGTATGTTTGTGGGGGAGTCCGGACGCTTTTGATCACGTAGTATAGTTGAGCGGAGCAGCTACAAATGCTCTCCGCTTAGCCTTTAGCAACTTGTCTTCCACTGCAGCAAAAGCTGTAACACTTACCGAACTATCCGTCAATCCCAAGTGTGCGAAGAAGCCTTATAAATGTGAACAGTCAACTGGTGGTCTGCGAGTCGCTACTAGAGCTGAAAGTTGCCGGTGTCGAATCTCCGCCACAAGAGAAGTCCCCCAAGTGGTGTGGCACCTCTGACGGCTCCTGGGCTTACCTCACGTTCGCACATATGCCAGTGCAACTGCTGGCAGCGACCGTGCAGCTCGCTAACAATATCAGAAGCGCGCACCAGCCGTTGCTGTTCTGCTGTTGTAGCAATCCTGCCTGGCAAACTCGCTACCAGAACACGCTGCCACCGCGTTGCCTGAGTTGACCCTGCACGTTGCCGAGGCGCCTACAAAAACCTCTGTGCAGACTCGCTGAATAAGGAATGTTATTGCTAATAGAGCTCTTCTTATTCCGTGCTCGCCATTGTACTGGTACACCGTAATCCAACGTCCTGGCTGCGCATCCTATGACGGGAAATGCCATTCTGGCATATAATAGGTCTCGCACGCCCGTCACAATTACTACAGGCAATAATTATTTCTTTCTTTTATAATAGAACGGCGCTGCAAGAAAAAATATTTCTGTTAGGCGAAATCAGGACAATAACTATTTTGTAGATGTAAATACGCTGAATACAGACACTTAACGCTGCATGAACTGCTGTTGACTGGTCCAGACCGTAAAGTTTTACATCACTCTCCAAGAATACTTTGGTTGTCTGCACTACAGGTTCGTAAAATTTCCGGATATACACCTGTGTGCCGGCCTCAGTGGCCGAGCGGTCTGAGGCGCGCCAGTCACAGTCTGCACTGCCGCTACGGTCAGGGGTTCTAATCCCCCCTCGGGAATGGATGTTTGTGCGTCTTTAGTGTAAGGTAGTTCATACGTAGTCTGTAAGTTTAGGGACTGATGACCCCGCAGTTAAGTCCCTTAAGCTTAACAAACATTTGAGCATTTGATGTATCTGTGTTGTCTAGATAAGTGATACATCGTTAGCGGTATGCTGCACTTCAGAGAAGCTAACAGAAGTGCAGTATCACTGCAGATAATATATGTAATGAAGCACGATGGAATTAATTTACAGGGTGTATGTTGTGAAATATCAAAAAATGTTCAAATGTTTGTACAGTTTATGGGACTGAACTACGGGTTCATCAGTCCCTGAACTTACAAACTACTTATAAACTAGCTAATACTAAGGACGGCACAAATATCCATGCCCGAGGGGGGATTCAAACCCCCGACCGTAGTGGCCGTGCACAACGTGACTGGCGCGCCGCAGACCGCTCGGCCACCGCGGCTGGCGTGAAATATCCACATAGTCAAATCAATAGTCAGTTACAAAGCAAGCAAGGATGTCAACGACTTTCAGGCGTTTTTTGTGGGCATCCAATTAAATTTAGCGAAACAGTTTAAATTCGTCCCCAAAATCGGTGTCAAACTCATGTCTTCTGCTTATTAGGCAGGTGCTATTATATACACTGGAGAGCCAAAGGAAGTGATACACCTGTATAATACCGTATATGGACCCAGCGAACACGCATAAATACCGCAACACTACGAGGCACGGGCTCGTCTAATGTCTGAATTAGTGCTGGAGGGAATTGACACCATGCATCATTCAGGGTTGTCCATAAACCCGTAAGAGTACGAGGGGCTGGAGTCCTCTTATGAACAGGAGATTACAAGGCATCCTAGATGTGCTTAATAATGCTCATGTCTGGGGATTATGGTGGTCAGAGGCGTTGTTTAAACGCAGAAGAGTGTTTCTGGAGTCACTCTGTAGCAATTCTGCACATTTCCGGTGTTGAATAGAATTGGTGGAATTGCCCAAGTCCGTCGGAATGCACAATGGATATGCATGTATGCAGGTGATTAACTAGGCTGCGTACGTACGTGTCATCTGTCAGAATCGTATCTAGACGTATCAAAGGTCCCATGTCACTCCAACCGCACAAGCCCCACACTACTGGGTTGTTGTTGACACGCGGGGTCCATGTATTCATGAGATTCTCTC
The DNA here is from genome assembly GCA_026315105.1 of Locusta migratoria. Taxonomy (NCBI): domain Eukaryota; kingdom Metazoa; phylum Arthropoda; class Insecta; order Orthoptera; family Acrididae; genus Locusta; species Locusta migratoria. The sequence goes on along the minus strand of CM048755.1, from coordinate 663,935,458 downwards.
CATATCCGTACAATTAGAAACGAGGTACTCAGCAATCCACCCAAAGGTGCGTGGCGAAGGGTACTCAGTACCACTACTAGTTAATAGCTTTTCTGTTCTACTCCCATAAAGAACGAGGGAAAAACGAATGCCTGTATGCATCTGCACGGACCGTAATTTCTCTGATCTCAACCTCGTGGTCTTTGCGCGAAATGCAGGTTGGCGGCAGTCCGCCCCAAATTCCGCCCTTCTAAATTCCTTCAACCGTGTTTCGCAAAAACAACGTCGCCTTCCGTTCAGCGTCTCCCATTTGACCACTTGAGTCCCCGGGGCATTTCAGTAACACTTGCGCATTGACCGAATCTACCTATTAAAACCTTAGCCGCCGGCCTCTGAACTGCTTCTGTGACATCCTTTAAACAGATCTGGTGGGGATCCCAATAACTTGAGCCATACTCAAGACGGGGTCGTACAAGTGTTTTATATGCGGTCTTCTTCACAACCGAATCACAACTTCCCAAAATTATCCTAATAAACCTAAGTCGACCATCCGCCTTCCCAACGACTGCCGTTATTTGCTCATTACACCTAGATATTTAATTGACGCGACTCTGCCAAGCAGCATACTACTAATGCTGTATTCGAACATTACTGGATTGTTTCTCCCACTCATCTGCATGACCTTACACTTTTTCAACATTTAGCGCTCGTTGCCATTCTTCACATCACCTAGTAAATCGGTCCAAGCCATACTGAATCCTACTGCAGCCATTCAATGACGACACCCTCTTGTGCACCATAGCATCATCAGCGAACATCCGCAGGTTGCAACTTACTTTGTCCGTCAGAACATTTATGTAGACAGATAATAATAGGGTCCTATCATACTTCTCTGGTACACCCCTGACGATACCTTAGTCTCTGATGAACACTCGCTATCGAGGACAACGTACTGGATTCATTTACTTAAGGGATCTTCTATCCACTCACATATTTGTGTACCTATTCCATAAGTTCGTACCTTATTTAGCAGTCTGTAGTGCGGTGCCGTGTCAAACACCTTTCGAAAATCAAGAAATATGCAGTCTGCCTTTGGCCTTCATCAAATGTTGAAATGTTTGTTAAGCTTATGGGACTTAACTGAGAGGTCATTAGTCCCTAAACTTACAAACTACTTATGAACTACCTTATACTAAAGACAGCACAAACATCCATGTCCGAGGGGGGATTCGAACCCCAGACGGGGAGCGGCCTCGCGCATCGGTGCATAGCGCCTCAATCTGCTCTGCCACTTTGCTGAGATTGGCCTTCATCCATAGCACCCAAGATGCCATGAGAAATAAGGGCAAGCTGGCTTTCGCACGATCGATGTTTTCTAAAGCCGTGCTGGTACATCGACAGGAGCTTTTCCGTCTCAAGGAAATTTACTATATAACAACTGAGAATATGTTCTAGAATTCTTCTGTAAACTAATGTTAATGTTTCCAGTCCACAGTAGTCCACTGTCGATGTTGACGGGCTCAGGCGAACCGTAAAACTTTGTGTCGTGCGGTCATCAAAGGTACACAAGTGAGGCTCCGAAAGCCTATGTCGCCGGCAGCGGTGGCCGAGGGGACTGAGGCGCTCCAGTCACGGTCTGCACGGCCACTACGGTCGGGGGTTCGAATCCCCCCCCCCCCGGGCATGGATTTTGTGCCGTCCTTAGTGTTAGATAGTTAGTAAGTAGTTTGTAAGTTTAGGGACTGATGACCTCGTAGTTAAGTCCCATAAGCTATACAAATATTTGAAACATTTTGAAAGCCTATGTCGATAATGTTTCGTTGAATGTTTCACTCGCTGACACTTGTTGATGACCCAGCTCTGAAATGAACAACGATATGCGGAAGGGTTGAACATTTGTCACGTTTCTATTCAATCGTAGTTGGTCATATTCTTACAATATTGTTTTACGACCGCAGTGATGTCGGAGATTTGATGTGTTATCGGATTCCAGATATTCACGGTGCAATCGTCAGATAGTCGTAGGTGAAAATCTACGCAACCTCGGAGGTGATGTGTGCCATCTCCTGTGTGCCAACTACAGTGCTGGCCATTAAAATTGCTACACCAAGAAGAAATGCAGATGATAAACGGGTATTCATTGGACAAATATATTATACTAGAAATGGCACGTGATTACATTTTCACGCAATTTGGGTGCGTAGATCCTGAGAAATCAGTACCCATAACACCCACCTCTGACCGTAATAACGACCTTGATACGCCTGGGCATTGGGTCAAACAAAGCTTGGATGGCGTGTACAGGTACACATGCCAATGCAGATTCAACACGATACTACAGTTCATCAAGAGAAGTGACTGGCGTGTTGTGACGAGCCAGTTGCTCGGCCACCATTGACCAGACGTTTTCAGTTGGTGAGAGATGTGGAGAATGTGCTGGCCAGGGCAGCAGGCCAACAATTTTCGTTTCCAGAAATGCCCATACAGGACCTGCAACATGCGGTCGTGCGTTATCCTAATGAAATGTAGGGTTTCGCAGGTATCGAATGAAAGATACAGCCACGGGTCGTAACACATCTGAAATGTAACGGCCACTGTTCAAAGTGGTACTCCATACCATCACGACGGGTGATACGCCAGTATGGCGATGACGAATACACGCATCGAATCTGCATTCACCATGACGTCTCCAAACACGGATGCGACCATCACGATACTGTAAACAGAACGTGGATTCTTCCTAAAAAAAATTACGTTTTGCCATTCGTGCACCCAGTTTCGTCGTCGCGTACACAATCGAAGACGCTCCTGTCTCTGGTGCAGCGTCAATGGTAACCGTAGCCATGGTCTCCGAGCTGGTAGTCAATGCTGCTGCAAACTTCGTCGAACTGTTCGTGCAGATGGTTGTTGTCTTGCAAACGTTCCCATCTAATGACTCAGGGATGAAGACGTGGCTGCACGATCCGTTACATCCATGCGGATAAGATGCCTTTCATCTCGACTGGTAGTGATACGAGGCCGTTGGGATCCAGCACGGCGTTGGGTATTGCCCTCCTGATCCCACCGATTCGATATTCTGTTAACAGTCATTGGATCGCGACCAACGCAAGCAGCAATGTCGCGATACGATAAACCGCAATTGCGATAGGCTACCGACCTTTATCAGAGTCGGAAACGTGATGGTACGCATTTCTCCTTCTTACACGAGGCATCACAACAACGTTTCACCAGGCAACGCTGGTCAACTGCTCTCTTTGTATGAGAAATCGTTTGTAAACTTTCCTCATGTCAGCACGTTGTAGGCGTCGCCACCGGCGCAAACATTGTGTGAATGCTCTGAAAAGCTAATCATTTGCATATCACAGCATCTTGTTCGTGTCGGTTAAATTTCCAGTCTGTAGCACGTCTTCTTCGTGTAGTAGCCATTTTAATGGCCAGGAGTGTATAACAACCCGTTCAGAGTCACTTAACTTTGATAACATGCCATTGTAGCAGTCAATAACAGATCTAAAGATTGCAAAATGTTCAAATGTCTGTAAATCTATCGAACCAAACTGCGTGGGCATCAGTCCGTAGCTTACAAACTACTTAAAACTTGGTAAACTAACCTAAGGACAAACACACACACCCATGCCCCAGGGAGGACTCGAACCTCCACGGCGAGCAACCGCGCGCTCCGCAGCGAGACGCTTTAGACCGCTTGGCTACTCCACCTTGGCTAAAGATTTCAGGATACACCTGTTGCCTTATATAAGCGTTACCGGTCGCAGCGTCATCCTCTCAGTATTTGAATATCTCCGCGTGCCTAGACCAGTTTCTTTGGACCGGTTTGATGATGGCGTAATGGTTTGGGGAGTCATTGTGTTGAATGGCCGCACGGAGCCGAACACCGTCGCTGGTGGTCAGGGAAATACTGTAAACGCTCCTAAGCACTGCGTCCCACGGGAGTAGCCGAGCGGTGCCTGGCGCCGTGGCTCAGCGCGCCCGGTTAGAGCACTGTACGACCTCTGTAATAAAAAAGCTGAGATAAGAACTCATCGAACAACAACGAAAAACACGATCAATGAACTCAAGTAACAGAACTACCCTTTGCGCAAAAAAAAAAAAAAAAAAACCGCCAGATCAAACATCAAATATTGTGGAACATATAGTTTTATATATATAATAAAAAAGATGTCAACGACATAGCTCATACAAGGTGTCCCAGCTATCTTGCTCATCCAAAATATATCTGGGACAACAACAGCTATTGTAAAGCGACTTTCACCGGTAACAATATAAGGCTAGGGCTCATGAATGTACATATTTTGAAACATTCTAAAACGAAAGCATATGTTGTTTTTTTTTTTTTTTTTTTTTTTTTTTTTTTTTTTTTTTTTTTTTTTTTTTTCAACGCAAACTTCAGTCTTTTTACTTTTTTTCTTTTTAATGGCCGCCCTGTATTATTTCTTCATCAATCTATAACATGCAAATCACAGATACAATGGCGTTGATTGCATCGCAATACGCCAATTAAATCCCGAGATATTGCGAAGCGAAATTCACACTTGAAATACGCGAAACTGGCGGCTACCGCACGTCATGCGACTCAGGCGACAGCCCCATGCTTCTTAAGCTGTCGGCACACGGAACGAGGCAGTTAACGATAACGGGAAATTCGACGCTACGAGGCACAGCTTCGTCGGAACACGGGACAAGCTGCTTAACGTGATTTGGGCTTTCAGAGCTCTCTAGCGACAGTTTTCAGCGTGCAAACGTCGTCTGCTACAGCTCATTTGGAGCCCGAAGCACACACATCGAAGAGTGTGTTGAAAATGGATCCTGCTGAATTAGCTCTTTTGGCGTTATTAGCTATTGTCGAAGATTAGAGGTGAAAATCCGCAGACGATTATGGGTACGGGAGTGGATTTAGCGGAAAAAAAGTGGCAGGAGAACCATTCATGACGATAACCGACATTAATATTTCAATGCGAATGTAATATGGCGTCGAAACAACATGAAATAAATAACTACACAAATATGAATGTAAGAAAAACAATCCCCTGACGTGTTCTACGGCCCACTTTATATTTGTAGTTTTATAAGTTTTTGCAAACATTTTGGACCAAATAATAATCTAAATAACAAAAAATTAATTTACAAGATTTTTTGAAACCCATTGTAGGGAAAAAAAATTAGGCACTGGTGGGTTCCGAAACCGCGACCTTCAGCTTCACAGTCCAACACAATGGTCCTTACGCTACAGCTAACAGTTACGAGTTCCGTTCTTTAATCTCATACTATTGATGGCCATTGTTAACTGATGCTAATATGGCATTTATTGACACTAGATTATCATTTATCGTACGAAGAACGACGTCTTTTTGTTAATTCTTCAGTGCGTCATTGCTTTGAAATGACAACGTGTAAGTTACAATAAGAAAATCATCAAATACGCAACGCTAGATGGCGTATGCCAGAGACAGTTCTGGGCGAGGAATGTCACGTGACATCTGCGAACGATTGGTTTTCGTTAATTTAATGGAAGGTGTCAAAACTCCGTTATTTTTGCAAATATCTCTCCAACGATACGAGATATGAAAAAAACATAAGGGAACAAAGTTGTAGAGAATTTTATCCTCTAAAAATTCGTTTATTCTATTTTCGCTTCAGATGAACGGTTTATTTGCAATTAAAATTAAATTACAAACGGCTTTTTTTGTAATACTACCGTATTTTTTGTCCGAAAAATTTAAAAAAGGGAGGTTTTGGTCTCTGGCGCCGTAAAATTATGTGTGCAAAATTTGGTGCTGATCGGTTGGACGGTTCATCTTAAAAACAGGGAACACGTTACAGACAGACGGACAGACAGACGTACATCCCAAAATCGCCGATATTTTTGCAAATATCTCTGAAACGATACGAGATATGAAAAAAATATAAGAGAGCAAAGTTGTAGAGAATTTTCGCCTCTACAAATTCGGCTTATTCAATTTTCGTGTCAGATGCATGGTTATTTTCATTTAAATTTCGAGCTGTCAAAAGACGATCGCAAAGGCCCACTTTTAGTGTTACTGCCGTAATGTAAAGTGGTCCAAAAAGTATAAGAACCTTACGGAACTACCACTGGAATTAAGAGGTTTTGGGCGAGGAAATTCTAAATAAAATTAATTGAAAAAAGAATATTGATAAGCTTAAAAAAAAAAAATTCGTCGCTCTTTTTGGAAGCAATTTTTTTTACTTCAATTTTACACTTCGCTAGTCTCTCACGCCGTATTCCACCAAATTTCGTAATTGTACTTCATTATTACGTAAAAAAGTTCTCCTGACTACATCATATTCAAGAACTTCAATAAACGAGCCGTTTTCAGGGTGATTTTGTGTCCTACATTGTCTGGAAGTGCTATTTACATACAGTGAAAAGTTAAAATTGCATGTTTTTTTCGATGTTTCATCTGTATCTCAATATTGCTATTTCTATTGTTTTTCTATTTATTATATAATGAGTGTTCAACCATCATGGCTTCAATTAAAACCCACATTTGTTAGTCCACGCAGTAGCCATTTTGCCAGAAGTTCGGAACATGACGTAGACAGTGTTCTTGCCTCCTATTGGTCCGACTTAACGTGGCACATTACCGAAATATCGCAGAACTTATTTTGCGTTTTACGGGAGAAAATGGCTCCTCACCGCGAAAATGCAGGATGTGACGCCAGAAACCTCGGTGAGCGGCACGTTAACGTTAGCCATCCCGTTCCGTGTGCCGACGGCTTTAGGACGTGCGCTAGCCGCACGTTTCGCGTATTTCAAGCGTCAACTTCGCTTCACAATATCTCGGGATGTAATTGGCGTATTGCGATGCAATCAACGCCATTGTTTATGTGATTTGTCATGTTATAGATTGATGAAGAAATAGTGTAGAGTGTCCATTTAAAAAAAAAACATAAGTTTGGGTAAAAAAAAAAAAAAAAAAAAAAACATATTTGCCTTTCATTTAGCACTGTTTTCAAAATATGTACATTTATGAGCCCCAGCCTTACATTGATACCGGCGAAAGTCGTTTAACAATAGCTGTTGTTGTGCCAGAGATATTATGGGTGAGCAAGATAGCTGGGACACCCTATATGTCGCAAAACAGCATCTTCTCAATAAGCCAGAAGCTCTGTACCCATTCGTACAGCAGGTATACTGCTATTTAGTCTGAAAATCTCGGTGACAAATCGGTCTTGTTGTGGAACGGTTATTCATAGTTTGACTTTTTACCAGCCTACAATGAACATCCCCTCTATTTCTAAACCGCCACCAAAGCTTGTAAGTGACACTTTGTAGCACATACAAGGATACAAAGAAGTAAGACTGCAGCGTATGTCAAACCTGCCTCCAGGTGAAAGAGTACCCTGCCCCCGAAAATAACAAAATAAATGCCCAAATATCTTCTTGGCATTAAATGTTGACTTTCACTTGGATACTACACTACATTCTAGACGGTCAAACAAGATTGAGTCACGCGTAGTCTGACGCAATACTTGTGTTTACCTTCCGGTTACGACGGTACAGCATGAAATTCTACTCTCCTACAGAGGGCGAATAAGTGCCCTTTGTAGCTGTATATTTGCGGGTATGCTTGATGATTTGCTCACCTTTTAGTTTGTCTCATTTCTTTTGTTCACTCCTCATTATGCTTTACTTTTCGAAACAAGTGTCATTCAATCTTTCGTGTTTTTCTTAGTTGTTCCACCCTGTAGAGTACATGTTTTACATAATCGCCGAGGAAGCAGTCTAGCGGTGTTAGATCAGAGCGTTCCGTTGGCTACCTATCAATGGGACTGCACATCAGGTTCGTATTAAATGATTTAATGCGCTTCTTGCTACTGAAAAACCATTGGTGTGACTTCCATCACGTTAGAAACATATCATCTCTCGAGTTCTCTACATTTTCCATTAATAAGAGCAAAATATATGTGAATTAAACAAATTACTTTTATCCGTTTAGCAAGGCGTCAAGGAATTAATGAACGCTTCTTTGGCTGACACCAACTTCTCTTTTTATTTGACAAGTAGTAGTTGAGAATTTCCGCAGCAGCTGTTCAGCATCGTTGGTAGCAGCCTTTCATCATACACAGTTTTCAGGGTAAAACTTCCAGTCCATCGAAGTCTTGTAATGGTATTAACGAAGTTGGGGAGAGTTTAACAACGGCTACCAGGCAACTGTTCTCCACGCAGTTCCAAAGTAAGAGTATGTCCGCGAATTCTTTACTAGTAAATGACACTGTACGCCTGATAATACTATATCAATTATATCTATGTACAGCGTGAGTCATTTAAAACTGTTATTCAGAATATTTGTGAAAATACAAATCGGATTTTGAAACAGTTTCAATGAAAGTTGGTCAACTCCAAGAGGGACGTCCATTAACATAAATATTAAGCCCCTTGCACCACCCCCTGGGCCGGGATGGAGAAACTCATTAAAATCTTAAATAAGAACCCCTACTTTTATCACAAATTTCAATTTTCCAGGGAAAAATATGTAACTTTCTTATGAAATGTTTTCTTCGTTTCGTGATAGATGGCGCTAAAACAGACAACAATTACAATGAGTTGAAAATTGTTGAAGAGCGGTAATATCTCAAACAAATACACACCAGATTAGAAAAATCTATGGACAGTTTTGATATTTTTTATATTGTTATCTTGTAAAACCTTCCATTATCGGAGAAAGAAGAGACTGTAATCACGTTCTCAGTTATTGGTCAGACTGGCCGTTGTACTACACTCGTGGCCATTAAAATTGTTACACCACGGCGATGACGTGCTATAGACGTGCTTTAACCGACAGTAAGAAGATGCTGTGATATGCAAATGATTAGTTTTTCAGAGCATTCACACAAGGTTGGCGCCGGTGGCGACACCTTCAACGTGCTGACATGAGGAAAGTTTCCAACCCATTTCTCACACACAAACAGCAGTTGACTGGCGTTGCCTGGTGAAACGTTGTTGTGATGCCTCGTCTAAGTAGGAGAAATCACGTTTCCGACTTTGATAAAGGTCGGATTGTAGTCTATCGCGATTGCGGTTTATCGTATCGCGACATTGCTGCTCGCGTTGATCGCGATCCAATATCAGCAGAATATGGAATCGGTGGGTTCAAGAGGGCAATACGGAATGCCGAAATGGATCCCAACGGCCTCGTATCACTACCAGTCGAGATGAAAGGCATCTTATCCGCATGGCTGTAACGGATCATGCAGCTATGCCTCGATCCCAGAGTCAACAGATGGGGACGTTTGCAAGACAACAATGATCTGTACAAACAGTTCGACGAAGTTTGCAGCAGCATGGACTATCAGCTCGGAGATCATAGCTGCAGTTGCCCTTGACGCTTCATCACAGACAGGAGCGCCTGCGGTGGTGTACGCAACGACCAAATGGGTGCACGATTGGCAAAACGTAATTTTTTTAGGAAAAATCCAGGTTCTGGTTACAGTATCGTGATGGTCGCATCCGTGTTTGGCGACATCGCAGTGATCGCACATTGGAAGCGTGTATTCGTCATCGCCATACTGGCGTATCACCCTGCGTGATGATATGGGGTGCCATTGGTTACACGTTTCAATCACCTCTCGTTCGCATCGACGGCACTTTGAACAGTGGCCGTTACATTTCAGATGTGTTAGGACCCATGGCTCTACCCTTCATTCGATCCTTCGAAACCCTACATTTCAGCAGAATAATGCACGACCGCATGTTGCAGGTCCTGTACGGACCATTCCGGATACGGAAAATGTTCGACTGCTACCCTGGCCAGCACATTCTCCAGATCTCTCACCAACTGAAAACGTCTGATCAATGGTGGCCGAACAACTGGCTCGTCACAATAAGCCAGTCACTTCTCTTGATGAACTGTGGTATCGTGTTGAATCTGCATGGGCATGTGTACCTGTACACGCCATCCAAGCTCTGTCTTACTCAATGCCCAGGCATATCAAGGCCGTTACTACGGCCAGAGGTGGTTGTTCTGAGTACTGATTTCTCAGGATCTACGCACCCAAACTGCGTGAAAATGTAATCACATGTCAGTTCTAGTATAATATATTTGTCCAATGAATACCCGTTTATCATCTGCATTTCTTCTTGGTGTAGCAATTTTAATGGCCAATTGTGTAGTATGATGAGGAGTGTACACGTCTCTTCTCACCTCACTGAGTTCTCTGAAGGGTGTAACCAGTGGCTCCTCTCCGTCAATCCAGATTAATCACAGGCAATCATCATAGGTCGAACCACTCCCTCCCCCCGCCTCCATGATACTTACAGCAACCTCCATGATCGTCCCGTCCTCCACTTCCCCACCCTGAAATACCTCAGCCCCACCCTCGATCGATCCCTTTACTGGACTGCACACCTCCGTACAGTCCGACAAAAAGCCATGTCCCGCCTCAACCTGCTAAAGCTCCTTTCCGGTAGAAGTGGGCACTATTCTTTACACATACTGTTCCATCATGAGTCCCGTCCTCTGCAGCTTCCATCCTACCTGGGTCTGCTTCCCCCACCTATTACAAAACCCTTCAAGTCCTTGCCGCATCTGACTCCCTTCCCCCACGCGGATCCTATACGACTTCATCCCGTTCTCCCATCTCCTGCAGTTCTTAGAGCAGATCCGAATCCTTTGCACAACCTGCGAAATAGATTCCCGAAACCCAATGGTCTCCTCCATCCTTCCTAATCCTGGGCCTCTGCCATGCCTTCACCATTGCATCCCTCCCCCCATCCCCCTACACGTTCACACTGTCCACGTCCTATCCCACAGTAACTCCCGCCAAATTCCCATTCCTACCAAACCTAACCCTCATTCCTCCCCATAGTTGCACCGCCCCCTCTCCCCCTCCTCTCCTCTCTCCTCCGACCCCTGGACTCCATACGCTTCTTCCCCAATTCGTTCCCGCCCCTTCCTCCCCCTCCTCCAGCACTTCTCCGCCCACCCTCCCTTCCCCTTCACAGTCCTCAATTCCGTCGATTTTAACAAGTGATTCATTCAGTGTTCAGTGTCCATTTAAAGGTCGTTTAATACTTCGTCCGCCGCTGACACAATAAATGTCGCACCTCTTCTTTTATCAGTGTTTCTATTTATCTAGTCGTGTAAGTGTATTGTTCTTCAATATGTTTTTTAATGCCACCGTGTAACAAATTTAACGCGCTGCGTGTGTTTTTGTCATATGTGACAATTGTGTGTCTCCAATTTTTGCGACTTGTCAAATTTTAACTCTCCGATTTTTCACTCCGTTGACAACGTTTTAATCACTTCAGGTGTTTTAATTCACTTGTCTGAAGAGCAGCATAGCAAACTGTTACCAGCATGCCTATGTAATGTAGACATCAAAATTACGAAAAATAATGCCTCAGAGGCTCGAAGGATGTATTCACGACGTTTTCAAACACGACGTCTACCTTGTGCGCATTTTAGATGCACAGAGACGTTTAATGACCGAGGGAGTTTTCCAGATACAACGTGTCGTGTAAAGACCAATCTGCAACGCACCTGATATTGAGCGGAAACTTAATTAGTATTTTGGAGCACATCCCACGCACGGTATGCGTAGCTTAACTGATAAGGTCTACGTTCAAACTATTATATGCAAATGTGTTATAGCGCCACATAATTTTGATTTCAGTATTATTTATACCTTTAATAATAATAATTAAAAACCGGAAAATCCAGGAGTCCCTTAGTCCTTAGGATTAAAAATGTTTCGTAGAGGACTAGGCAGATGATATGATTCCTATGCATTAGATGTCCTGCTCTAATCTTTCAGTAACACGAGACGCATTGAACCATATACATATTCGCAAAACGTGAGCCTATTGTTGAGAACCTGAACCTAGAACTGTATAACTGAAGCCCGTAAAATGAAGTGTGTGTCTACTGTGATTGAAAGGAGAGCAGATTCTTGCTAGTAGATTCCAATGAAAAGTTTGGTGCTTGATTTTATTTGGAGAAATATAAAATCTCCTTTAAAAAAATGCTGGCTTCTGCTTCACGATCACTATATGATCAAATGGGAGCTGGTATTTTACGACTTTGGAAAGCTAGTTATTGTGGCACCTCCATCCCTATTGTCGGCACCCGAAAAATATCTCTCCCTCCATAATCCTAGACTGTTTTTCCTGCTTCTGTTCGTGGTGTGTGCTAACTTTCTGCAGAGGTCGCACAAAAGTGCCGCGGTATAATGGCCTATCGCTCTAAGGCGCCTTGCTGCGGAGGATGCCGTTGCTTCCAATTGGACGTTCGAGTCCTCCCTCGGACATGTGTGTGTGTGTATGTGTGTGTGTGTGTGTGTGTGAGAGAGAGAGAGAGAGAGAGAGTGTGCGTGTGTAGTATTTATTCTAGGGACTGATAACCACAGTAGTTTAGTCCCACAGATCTACAAAAAAGTGCCTGTACCATGTTATCTGTCCATCAAATAGGGTATTTTATAATACGCAAGTTTTTGTTAAATATTGGGGCCCAACGTCTTTGCAAGCTGAACACGGTGTTGTGTGAGACCAGACACGTGCCCCTACATCTGTCTGGCGTAGTTAATAATAGATGGCTTGTGCGTTTTGCAGTCCCCTCAGCGTTTTATCTTCTGCTTGGGGCTAGGGGTAAAGGTGCGTAGGGGCCTCGGGGCGTCTGACAGCCTTGCGTTTAATGGCTGGTGAGGGACGGACTCACTTGCTCTCTGTTGTCTCTGATAACGGCCGAACTGCCATTCAACATACGTGCTTTGCTATCGGGCAAGCAATTTAAAAACAGCTAGTTTCTAAAGTAGCCATACAGGGTATTGTCAATAACTTCTGAGACTGAGCACATGATGGCCCTTTGGTACACTATAGAGCATAGGTGGAGCCGCGGTATGGTACCATGTCTGTTAATCTCACTTCCCTGCAAGAAACAGTTGAGTGCATGCACTGAGAGCAGACGTACGGTCATTGTTGTGCGTTTAATGCGCCAGTGTCAGGCCCGGTGGTCTTGCGGTAAAGTGCTTGACTGGAAACCGAAGGGTTGCGGATTCGGAACCCGGTCGGACCTCGGATTTTTTCAGTCTGCACTTTAACACATCCTTCGCCTCTCAACGACGTGAGGAGTCACCCGAAACGACACGTGGTCCGGATTCCACGTTAAGCTGTAGGACCCCTTTCCCCTGTTGGATAACTGGGGTAGGCTAGGGACACGCAAGTCGCCGAAGTGGCGTCCAATTGAAAGACTTGCACCAGGCCAATGATCCACACGAAATTCTTATTATATTAATGCGCCAGGCGGATCTTGACATGTTCAAATGTTTGTAAAGCTTATGGGACTTAAATGCGAGGTCATCAGTCCCTAAACTTACAAACTACTTATGAACTAGCTCATACTAAAGACGGCAAGAACATCCATGCTCGAGGGGGGATCCGAACCCCCGACGGGGAACGGCCTCGCGCATCGGAGCATAGTGCCTCAATGCGCTCGGCCACTCCGCCGCGGCACCTTGACATGTCGCAGTTTATAGCAACGGGCAAAGTTCTGCCAGAAATTAGGCAAAAACGCTGCTGAAACGTTAGAAGTGATGCAGCAGGTGTACGGCGAGGAGGCGTTGAGTCGCATTGTTGGTTTAGGTGGCACCGACCTGTTATGGAAAGTCGAGACGCTTTGGAAGATGATGTGCTTACTGGTCGGCCACGGACAGTTCGAACGGAACGCAAGATGCAGGAAGTCGCAACGTTGGTGCCTGGTAACGGCTTTCAATCGGTGGACGCTCTCGCAGCGGCAGTAGGCGTCAGACATCATACTTGCCACAAAATTCTGACAGATGATCTGAACGTGCCTCGTGTACACAGTGTGCCATGCGTCCTGTCGCAAGACCAACGTGAGGATCGCATATCGCAACATGGTTTGTGGTGGCCTCATCGGTTTTGCGGACGATGATCCGTCCTTTCTCAAACGGGTAATAATTGAAGACGAAATAGCCGGCCGCGGTGGCCGAGGGGACTGAGTCGCTCCAGTCACGGTCTGCATGGCCACTACGGGCGGGGGTTCGAATCCCCCCTCGGGCATGGATATTTGTGCCGTCCTAGTTCGTAAGTAGTTCATAAGTAGTTTGTAAGTTTAGGGACTGATGACCCCGTAGTTAAGTCCCATAAGCTATACAATCATTTGAACATTTTTTTGAAGACGAAATATGATGTTTCTTTTACGGTCCGCAACTGAAACGATAATCAGCCACCAGGAATGCGACAGCGTGTGCAAGATACAGAGTCGTGTGGCTGCCTATCCTCCAAGCGTGAAGTCTCAGAACGTATTGACTGTACCACGTATGCACCATGATTAGTAATTATCCCTACCGGCATCTACTTTACTATTTAGTTTAGGCTCATTTAACCATGCGGAACTAAGGCAAAGATAAAGAAGTAGGCAGAGGACAGTGACGTGTAACGTCTTCTAAACGTATAATTATAGTAATTATTGCCACGATAAAAACTCACTTATGTCTTGTAACTCTCTATAGCTTAACGACTTTCGCGGCCACTCCCATCGGAGGTTCGAGACCTCCCTCCGAAATGGGTGTGTGTTTCGTTCTTAGCATAAGTTATTGTATGTTAGTTCATGCAATTTGTAATTCTAAGGACCGATGACTACAGCAGTTTGCTCCCTTAGGTTTACAAACCTTTGAAACTTAACGACTTTCACAATGTCAAAGAACCAAGTAAAACGTACCGTCAGATGAAGAACTGCTAGACAGTTCTCCGAGCTAGGTGGCGCAGTTGTAACACATTGGACTCGCATTTGGGGGGACGGTGGTTGAAATCCACCTCCGACCACCCAGATTTAGGTGTTCCTTGATTTCCCTAAATCTCTCCAGGCAAATGCCGAGATGGTTCCTTTGAAAAGAAACGGCAAACTTCCTTCCCCATTCTTAAGAAAAAGTCGAACCTGAACTCAGTCTCTAATGACCATGCTCTCGACGGGCGTAAAACCCTGAGCTTCCTTCCTTCTGATAGGCAGTTAGAAATGAATAAAAAGAACTAAATGGTGACTGGCTGCAGCTGTTTCTAGAATCTTGAGATTCATTCTTGTTTATACCTGCCCAGACAGGCAACCGCGTTACTTGCTCGCTTGTGGGACAGGGGAAAGTGTCGGCATCGTTTCGATTTGGCCCGGCGAATTAACGACAAGTTCTGCTGTATCCACCACCCTGATATGAATTTTGGGTGGTTTTCTGCATCCCAATTCGTGTATGCCGGGATAGCTCTCAAGTTCCACCTCAGTTACACGATTCGCAAACGTAAAAGAAACTAGTTGTATTACTATACCCATACAGTTGGGAACTCACAATTCCTTTCGTGAATAGGGCTGGGCAGGAGAGGGTTAATGGGATGCTCGTAGGAAGTGTATCCGGTCACCTCTAAAAACCAGCTCTGCCAAAACCCATGGTAGCATGCCGACCCCAAGTCGTAGCGAGGATAATGCAAAGACAAAATATAAGATTCATTCATGCCCACAATCGAGTTATGGAACAGCTGACATAAGCGTAATTCCCTCATCCAGAAGGTAGCAAAAAGCTGATTTTGTATGCTGTGATAAACTGACATTTTCCCTTTTTAAGGAAGGGGGGAGAGCATCAACTAATCAACTATTTCTCTTTACAGACGACAAACTGTTATTTACATATTTTTATCAGTAAGTCTTCGATCCTGTACTACACCTCAACTCCACAAACACATAGGATGGATGGACCACCGCTATAGACGGATCAGTCGAATATTTCTCTTGTCTGCCACAGTAGCGCTGCAGTTAGAGATTGGGGTTCTTCTTCTTAAGTAATGTACACAGGTTTAGTTTTGCTAGTTTCCGATTTATTGTAGAAGAATACTTCCCTTATATCTTTTGGTGAGCTGAAAAATATTTTAAACTAGATTTCTTACTAATGTGGGTAAGTTACTTCAAATGATTTCAACGTATTATCAGTGCTATAACTTTATTGTATACTTGGGAACAATCTCACCGCTTGTCTTCCTTGTAGCTTTGTTTGTCTGAACAGGAGCTGGTTCCTCTATCCCTTACAATTGGGTTTGATGGACAAATGAAATTTGCAAAGGTTCGCCAACTTGAAAAAATCTGGGACAGTTCACGAAATGACGTCGCTGTTGCTGCTTCTAGTAGCTCAAGAAATGATAGTAATGCTTGTACTTCAAGAAGCTACGAATATGTTCCTGTACCTGGATCTTTTGAATAATATAAGAATATATGTGAAAATGTATCCCCATTGAAGTTATTGGAGCAGGCCGCGGTGGCCTAGGGGACTGAGGCGCTCCAGTCACGGTCTGCACGGCCACTACGGTCAGGGGTTCGAATCTCCCCTCGGGCATGGATATTTGTGCCGTCCTTATTAGTAGCTAGTTCATAAGTAGTTTGTAAGTTTAGGGACTGATGACCCCGTAGTTAAGTCCCATAAGCTATACAACATTGAAGTTATTGGACAAAATACATCTACTGACTTGTGTCAATAAAGCTGAGACTCTGAAATGAAAGGTTCAAACGATATCAACAGGTTTAAGCTATCCAGAAATAATAAATACCGTTAAAAAGAAAAAAAGAAAAGACGAAAAAGAGTCAAATATGAAGATAAAAGAAGAGGGGAAGCGTAGAAAAGACGAAATACAGGGAGGAAAAGTAGGAAAAGGAAAAAGGAAGGGAGAAAAAGAAGATAGGGAAAAATAAGATGGAGACAACGATTAATAAGAGAACGCAGAAGTAGAAACAACTTACGTCATACTTCAATCAAAAAATAGTAATAAAAATTTCAATGGTAATCTATGTGAAAGTGACTGGGATGAAGGTTGTTATGTATGGTGTAGAAAGAACTATCGTTAAACAAAATGAAATGACGATGTCATGCTTTCGCTGGACACACAAGGACTGCACAAGATTGAACAATAAATGCGATTACTGTGAAAAAGAGACAGTCGGTTCAAAATGTTCAAATGTCTGTTAAGCTTATGGGACTTAACTACGGGGTCATCAGTCCCTAAACTTACAAACTACTTATCAACTACCTTATACTAAGGACGGCACAAATATCCATGCCCGAGGGGGGATTCGAACCCCCGACCGTAGTGGCCGTGCAGACCGTGATTGGAGCGCCTCAGTCCCATCGGCCACCGCGGCCGGCGAGACAGTCGGAAGAAAATGACTGCAGAGTGATTACTTAGTCTAAACCATGCGACAATTACACGCGGTGGAGTGGCCGAGCGTTCCAAGTCGCCCTTCTGCGGAGTGCGCTGCTGTACGCCGTCGGATGTTCGAGTCCTCTCTCGGACATACGTGCATTTTTTGTCCTTAGCGTAAGTTAGTTTAAGTAGTTCATAACCCTATGGAATAATGACCAGAGTAGTTAAGTACCACAGATTTACAAACATGCGAACATTTGTGACAATTAGACAACATATTTTGTTCTAATTATATTAATTATAACTTTTGGAGGGTTGTTCAGATGAAAAGGTACAAACCGACACTGGGTGGGGGGTATAATTACAGTCTTTATTCAAAAGTAATCACCAGAGGCTTGAGCACAACTATCCCACTGTTTAACGAGCCGAAGTATTCCTTGTTCACAGAATTCCTGTGGCTGTGACAAGAACTTCTGTGACCTTCAGTTAGTCGTACGAGTTGAAACAATTCCCTCTGAGATCTTTTATTAGCGGTCCAAACAGATGTAAGTCACAGGGTGACATATCCGGGCTGTAGGGCGTATGCTCAAGCTGTCCCCACTTGGCCAGTACACTTTGTGTGACCCTGGAGACGTGTGGACGCTCGTTGTCATGGAGCATAATCACTTCCTCCGTGAACAGCCCAGGCCGTTTGCTTCTGATGGTCTTGCGTAGACTACAGACTGATTCACATTACACGTCACTGTTAATGCTTTTTCCGTGCTCGTGGAAATCGATAAGTATCGGACCTCAGAAGTCGAAAAAGAGGGTGAGTATCACTGTACCTGCTGAGGGCACAGCCTTGAATTTTTTCGAAGGAGGTGACGACGCATGCTTCTCGTCCCTAGATGTCGCACTACCTTATCCCAAAGTGGAATATTCAAATTTCAACCGGTTTGTTTGTTTGTTAAACTTAAGGGACTTAACTGCGGAGTCAACAGTCCCTTAACTTACTAACTACTTATGAACTACCTTATACTAAAGACGACACAAACATCTATGCCAGAGTGTGGATTCGAACCCCCGACCGTAGCAGCCGTGCAGACTGTGACTCGCGCGCAACAGACCGCTCGGCCACTGCGGCCGGCAAAACCGGTTTGGTTGTTAAGACGATTCGTACCTTTTCATTTGAACACCCCTCGTACATACCCTTTTTCAAACAGTTTATAACTTTAAACCTATGACTTTGATAGCAGTTTACAACTTTATACTTGAAAATAAGAAATGTTTATACTTTTGTATATGGTTGTCATCATTAAAGCCGGAGGTGCGATCTGATACCTTGTAATAGAATCTGTTTTTGAAAAAGAGAAATTTGTTAATATCGAATATTAATTTAAGCGTAAGGAAGTTCTTTCTGAAGGTATTTGTGTGGAGTGTCGCCTTGTATGTGAGTGAAACCTGAACGATAAACAGCGCGGACGGGATGGAGGCTTTTAAATGTGGTGTTACAGAAGAATGCTGAATATTAGGTTGGTGGAACGCGTAACTAATCAGGAGGTACTGAACAGAATTGTGGAGAAAAGAAATTTGTGGCGAACCTGTACTAAAAGAAGGGATCGATTGGTAGAACACATTCTTAGACATCAAGGAATCGTGAATTTAGGGTTGGAGGGAAGTGTGTGGGGTAAAATTCGGTGAGGAGACAAAAAGATGAATACAGTAAGCAGATTCAAATGGGTGTAGGGTGCCGTTATTATGAGAAGATAAAGAGACAGGACAAGGGTGGAGAGCAGCATAAAACCAGTGTCCGAACTGTAGACCATAACGACAGAATCGATGTAAGCAGAGGAGCCCAGATCGCTAGTTTCAAATTGCTTTATTTAGAGCAGTTTCGGCAATTCTAAGTTGCCATATTCAAATCTCTTAACATTTAAATATTATATGGTAATATCTCGTAACATTTACGTTATGTTCTTGGATCTGGGTATGTCAAAATATTTTTGCGGCTATAATAAAATATGCTGCATCCTTATACCTTTGATGACCTGTATTTCTTGTGTTACACCTTGATATAGTGACATATACCAGAGGTCCATCAATTCCTAGGTAGTGATCCATCTGACCCGATTACCTCCGGGATAGATGGAACATGGAGTAAAAACGAAAGAGAAAAATCTGAAACTTCAAGTATGATCAGTGTACCAGCTGAAGTGATGCATAGAATTGTTCGAGGTCATATTCACATATTAGAAAAATGTATACCAGATCGTTATCAGTGCAAAATTTTTGAAAAAAAAAATAAATTTCAAAAAGTGCTCCAACTATACCGGTTTTACTTCATTTCGTGTATTAGGCAACTGTTCAGGTTTTTATGTTTTTCTTTTTATCGTACGAAAATACTGCCCTACGTTATGGGACAGATATGTAGAATCCAAGAGCCTGCATCCAGTTGTTGCTTCATGTGTTGAAGCAAAGCCTATGGAGATTGTACTCGTTTGTATCGCGGTTGGCGAGCGATGCGCAGCAAGGGGAATAATACGCTTTGGGAGGCATACAGTGTGCAGTGCACGGGTTCCTAGTGAATATGTCTGGGATTCGCTGTAGTTAAGTAGCGCCCACGGCCGCTCCTAAGCGGATCATCTCTCTTCTCAGGTCCATGTTAATAATCCATGCCACCCATATGCGAATCACCGCCGGCCACCATCGACCCATACGTTGCATTAGTGGCCACTTGGTATGATTGCAACGTCGGCTGCTACTCCCCTGGCCGAAAGCTTTTCCCCCTAAGCTGCCAGTTATACGGGTATCAGTTTCGAAGCTTCCATTTAAGCCTGTTCCAGTGAATTTGAGAATATAGCGAGCTATATACGCGTCCCCTAGACGTCCACAATGATTCGTAAATATCGTTAGACCCTGAAACGAATTTTTCAGTAAATTATTACAGGTATGGGAGCTACTAATTTGCTGCAGAGGCAGTATCTTTTTCTACCTTTTTATCGATATGTCGAAGCAATAATGTTTTAAATGCAAATATAAATTTTCTTTAATGCTGTAAGTCCGTCTCAGTAGCGTGGCTGACTGTCATACGGAGGATCCGGGTTCGATTCGCGAAACTAGCAAGGATTTTCCTTGGTGAGAGGACTATAATGGAACTTCGTGAGACCAGCAGGGGAGATACGTGGCCAATTAGTAATGATTGCGAGTAATGGAACACGACGACGAATGGAAAAGCGGTGTGCTGACTACATGCCCCTCCATGTCGCATCCAACGACGCTATTGGCAGAGGACGACACGGTTGTCGGTAGGGCCAGATGGCCTCATCTAGGGCCAAAGTCAGGAATTTTTCTTGTTTTTTTATTGATATCGAATATTCCTGTAAAAAATATTAACTAGAGCCTTGAGCCCCAGAGCAATGAGGAATCTCTTACACATATATAAGCTAGAGGTCACTCAGTGACTTAAAACTGTATCTCGAAAACTACTGCACCTATGAAGCTCAAATTTTGGAGGTATGTAGTCTATAGGTAGAAGACGTCAGCTAAGAAATCGACTTAAGATGCATGGCGGAGGATAATTCTCCTAAAGACTGACGTAATTTAGAGTTTCATTGCGATCTTCGTGAAATTTTGCGCTCTTGACCTTCAAACCAAGAGATAGGTCACCGTCTACCTGAAATTTCATACTGTGCATGGGGAAGGGTACTACCTTGTAATAATTTTTAAGTTCTATTTTACCTAGACGACGCCGGGTTTCCGGGTTTTTTTCATACATGTAAGAGGTATATTACACGTTACTGGCTGTCGTGTTTTCTCCCGCAGATGGTCCATGCAATATCCCCTGTTAGCTGAAAGTGCGTTTCTCAGTGTGTCCCTGTGCTACTGCTGTATACAAATCTAAAGATTTCTTCCGCTCTTGATAAAACTTTGCACACTTGACCTTCAAAACAAGAGGTAGGTCACTGTCTACATAAAACTTTGTTCGATGCATGGTGGAGGGTACTTTACACATGAAATTCGCCAAAATCCAAAGTTTGGCAACGTTCTTAAAGAAATTTTATACTTCTGCGTTCAGAACAAAAGGATTATCAGTGTCCACAAAAAATTTTGTATGGTGTTTGCCGCGGTGGAGTGGGTGAGTGCCCTAAGGCGCCTTGCTGCGGAAAGCGCGGTTTCTCGCCGACGGAGGTTCGAGTCCTCCCTCGGGCGTGTGTGTGTGTGTGTGTGTGTGTGTGTTGTCCTTAGCATAAGTTAGTTTTCAGTTTAAGTAGTTTGTGAGCCTAGGGACTAATGACCAGAGTAGTCAAGCCTCATATATTTAGAAACATTTGAACATTGAAAAGTATATCTCGATAACTTCTAAAATTAGACACAAGTCCACTATTGTAATATCACTACACAAAACGATTCATAAACTGTTCCATGTGATGATGCGTATAGTTTACACTATTAGAACAGCATTCAGTCAGTAAACATTGCTCAGCATTTTCTTTAATACATTTGTGACGATCTACTAGTGATTTATTTTCACGTAGGAGTAACTTTTTTCAAACTAAACTGAACCTCACTGACGCAAAAAAAACGACATATATTACGAGGAAACAGTTAATACAGCGAAATCAATATAATGTTGACGTCACGCAACTGTGGCGTGCGCAGGCAGCCAGATTAAACAGAGACGTTGTGGTAGGCAATTACGCATAGCAAACAACTAACAGGCACCCTCGGCCTACCGAAAATTGTTGTTGTCCAGTTTTCAAAATGTTCAAATGTTTGTAAATCTATCCAACCAAACTGCGTGGTCATCAGTCCGTTGCTTACAAACTACTTAAACCTAGGTAAACTAACCTAAGGACACACACACACACCCATGCCCCAGGGAGGACTCGAACCTCCACGGCGAACATCCGCGCGCTCCGCAGAGAGACGCTTTAGACCGCGAGGCGTCTCCAAACGTCGAGTACAATCACCTCCATATTACTTGATGGTTCCTCACTTGTCTTAGGAAGAAAACGAGAAATAGGGGGCTTAGTGAGATTGAGAAACTATATCTTGTATTGAATCCCCATTACTAAAAGAAGATAACTCATTGTACGTCCATTTTCGACACGAAGAGGGTAAGGACTTTGTCTACAGCATACGTTTATCTGTTTCTACTTAGAGATGTCACGTTAGATCGAAAAATCGCTAAAGAAGAAAGAAAATACATATTTCCCCGATAAATATTACTTATAGGAAGTGTACGTTTATTACGAGGCTCGTTCAATATTTAACGCCCCGCATTTTTTAAGAAGACGGTAATATACGAGGATTAGAACTTAAGTAGTGGCAACACTGCTACGGAGACACTATGCAAAGGAATCTATTATTGTCACTGATGCCACACGTTGTTGACATACCTATCTTACCACACAGCAAAAGCACTCGCATGTCCTATGTCACCGGCGTGCGCACAATCGAGGAAAACACAGTCACTTGTGAGAGAGCGGTCTAACGTAACGGTGTCACTATCATTTCGAAACAGGAACAACAGATTAGAATGAAGATTATCACTCTTCTTTTTTGGAGCATCACCTCCAACCAGCATTGCGAAACAAACGGAAACAGTTTCTGTGCAATTTACCCATCATTTTGCACGACAATGTGCGTTCGCATACAGCACAAGCTTTGGCTGCTCTGTTCGGCCGATGGAACTGGGAAATATTATACCATCCACCATACTCCCTGGACTTAAGTCCTTGTGACTTTGATTTGATTCCGGAAATGAAGGAACCACTCCGTGGTATTCGCTTCTGTTCCAGAGATTCGACAGGCAGTAGTCCACTCAATTCACATCATCAACAGAACAGGCTCTGCTGACACTGGCAACGGGCTCTACACAACACTGGTGACTACTTTGAAGGACAGTAACAGGTACAAACATGTAAGGCTTTTGTTTCGGTTGTGAATAAATAGTTGCCACTATTTAAGTTCTATTGCTCGTACATAGACAAACGCCCTTGCCAGTGCTTCACATGTGGTGTTTGTTCTGTGTACCGGTAAAGTTTTCGAACTGTTCCGACAGATGACAGAGCCTTAGTACAGCGTCGAAATGGCGTCTACATACGGCCAACATCGTCTAGATACAAGGCCTCACAACAGGGTCACGTCACACCGATAGGCCCCCATCGCAAGCTCACTGGATGGCGCTACAAGGCAGTGGGCTGTGCCCTAGCGGCCAGCCACTCAGCTATCAGTGTAACGTACACGGACTTGTTGAGACGCCTTGTATGCAGACGGTGTTGATACGGCTCACAATACAAGCAGTGTGCTGTTATTTAATTCTTATCTGCAGAAAAAGAAACCGTGGTGAACATACATAAACGTTTGTGTGCAGCGTATGGCGTTGCTGCAGTTGATAGGAGTACAGTTGGATGACGGGCAGGACCGGCCATAGGCATGTGCAATCTGTGCAGTTCCCCGGGCCCAGTGCTTCTAGGGGCCCCACGCAAAACATTATAGATTAATCTGAAAACTGTCGTCCGTAATTTTGTTTCAGAAACTACTTTTAATGAAACTTAATGCTATTATTGCGACACGACTATGGCCATTGCAGTACGTCTCAGATTTAGGTAATTATGCCTGTATGGATGGAACCAAGAGGAATGCTTTCATACGGGATACTCTACCTGTGCTGCTAGAACATGTGTCTCTACAAGTACGACACAACATATGGGTCATGCACAATGGAGGTCCTGCACATTTCAGTCGACGTGTTCGTACGCTTCTCAACAACAGATTCGGTGACCGATGGATTGGTAGAGGCGGACCAATTCCTTGGCCTCCACGCTCTCCTGACCTCAAGCCTCTTGACTTTCATTTATGGTGCCATTTGAAAGCTCTTGTCAACGCAACCCCGGTACCAAATGTAGAGACTCTTCGTGCTCGTATTGTGGACGGCTGTGATACAGTACGCCATTCTCCAGGGCTGCATCAGCGCATCAGGGATTCCGTGCGACGGCGGGTGGATGCACGTATCCTCGCTAACGGAGGACATTTTGAACATTTCCTGTAACAAACTGTTTGAAGTCACGCTGGTACGTTCTGTTGCTGTGTGTTTCCATTCCATGATTAATGTGATTTGAAGATAAGTAATAAAATGAGCTCTAACATGGAAATTAAGCGTTTCCGGACAATGTCCACATAACATATTTTCTTTCTTTGTGTGTGAGGAATGTTTCCTGAAAGTTTGGCCGCCGGACGCGGTGGCCGAGGGGACTGAGGCGCTCCAGTCACGGTCTGCACGGCCACTACGGTCGGGGGTTCGAATCCCCCCTCGGGCATGGATATTTGTGCCGTCCTAGTTCGTAAGTAGTTCATAAGTAGTTTGTAAGTTTAGGGACTGATGACCCCGTAGTTAAGTCCCATAACTATACTAACAACAGTTTTTAAAGTTTGGCCGTACCTTTTTGTAACACCCTGTATATATGAGGGTTCCTAGTGACCGATACAAAAGCATGGAGAAACCGTTGCCAGCAATGTGGAAGGGGTAGAATACCGTTAACAAAGCCTGTTCTGTCGATGGTGCTAATGCAGCAGTCTACTGTCTGTAGAATCACTGGAACAGTTTTGAAGCGAATGCCACGGAGTAGTTCCTTCGTCTATAAAATCAACTCAAAGTCACAAGAACTTAAGTCCGGGGAGTATAGTGGATGGTACAGTACTTCCCAGTACCATCGACTGAACAGGGCAGCTACAGCTTGCGCTATATGCGCCCACGCATTGTCGTGCAAAATGATGGGTGGGTTGCCCAGAAAGTGTTACCGCGTCTTTCGCAAAGCTTAAGTAGTTGTGACTTTCATTTGATTCCGGATTCTACACAACGCCGGTGACTACGTCGAAGGATAGTAAAGGGTGCAAATATGAACCAGAATATTGGTAACTGTGCCAGTGACTGACGTCTCTGGTAAAGGGTGCTTTTTACTTTTAAAGGATATAAAAATTATTTCAGAAGCAGCATCTCGCAAAATTTACTGTCTTCAAAAAAAAAAAAAAAAAAAAAAAAAAAAAAAAAAAAAAAAAAAAGTTTCAGATGTTTGTTAAGCTTAAGGGACTTCAATAAGGGGTCATCAGTCCCTAAACTAACAAACTATATATAAACTACCTTAAACTAAAGACGAAGCAACATTAATGTCCGAGGGGGGGATTCGAACACCCGACCGTAGCGGCCGTGCAGACCGTGACTGGAGCGCCTCAGACAGCTCGGCCACTGCAGCCGGCTCTTCTGTCTTCTTTCGTCACGTTGTCAGCGGAACACGACGTGGTTTCAAACCTGAGTTATGAATTTATTATTGATGAATTTGCTCGTCAAAAAGCAGGGAAAAGTTGTTTTGTGTCAAGTGCAACCTTAGTGTTTATAAACTGCAATTAATTTATTTCCTTATAAATACAGAGCATGTCAAGTGCCGAAAATATGTATGTGTATATCCTGAACAACACTAATGAACGTTTTTCATTTAATTGGAAGGTTTCTGATAGCTAAGTTATTATTATTATTATTATTAATATTTTAGTAATAGCCATGCTTATCAAGATTGCTTCTACAGTTAATAATTTTCTTATCATAACAGTAGGTCTGCTGCTTTAAGTCGTTTCATATATTGATATATGTCAACGACGAAACTTTGAATTCCTTTGACCGTGACGAAGTTGTATAACCTGTGCTGGAGGGGGTGTGAATAGGGGAAGATGTGGAAGAGCCCCGCGCGGAAGTTTTGCACAGGGCCCCGCACGAGCTAGGCCGGCTCTGGTAATGGCTGGTTACAGCCCCAGGAGATGCAGAAACAGATATTCATAATCAATAACGGTCGGGACGTCATGTCACGGCCGCTGCTCCAGACCTGCTGAATCGTGCGGATGTCATTATTGTGCCGACCGGCGCGACACAACTCGACAATTGGCTCTACACTTGTCGGTCAGTACTGGAAGTGCGTCTGCAGTGATCGACACTCTGGGATACTCTCGCTCGCACACAAGTCTGAGAACCTGGAAAACATCGCCAAATCGGGTTGCACATCATTGCCTCATCCACCCTACAGTACACAACTGGCACTCTCGGACTTCCGTCTCTTTGGGCCGAATAGAGATTTTCTCCGGGAACACACTTTGAGGATGACAAGACTGTCAGTCAAGCAGTGAAATCATGGCAACGCCACCGGACAAGAACTTTTACCAGCAGGGAATACATGCTCTCCTATGCGTACGGCCATAGATAGTGATGGAGACAACGTAGAAAAATAGGGCATGGACATGACATGTTGATGTATATTGTCATCAGATTCTGACAGTAGGTTCTGAGGAAAAAATGTATGGGCTTTCTTATTGAACGACCCTCATATTTCGTTATAAAAAAATCGCACTGACGTGTTTTACGGCCCACTTTAGATTTGTAGTTTTATAATTTATTGCAAACATTTTGGACCAAAATAGTGATCTATACAATAAAAAATTAATTAATAAGTGTGTCTGAAACCCTTTAAGGAAAAAAAAAATTAGGTAGTGGCTGGTCCCGAACCACTACCCACTACGCTACGACTCACAACTAGAAGTTGCGTTCCTTAATCTCATACTATTAATGGTCGTTGTTAACTGATGATATTATGGCATTTGTAGACACTAGATTATTATTTATCGTACGAAGAACGACGTGGTTTTGTTAATTCTTCAGTGCGCCATTGCTTTGAAATGACAACGTGTAACTTACAATAAGGAAATCATCAACTACGTAACGCAAAATGGCGTATGCGAGAGAGAGTTCTGGGCGAGGAATGTCACGTGACATCTGCGAACGGCTGCTTTTCGTTAATTCAATGGAGGGTGTCAAAACTCCGTTATTTTTACAAATATCTCTCAAACGATACGAGAGATGCAAAAACATATCGGAATAAAGTTGTAGAGAATTTTCTCCTCTACAAATTCGGTTATTCAATTTTCGCGTCAGATAAAAGGTTTATTTGAAATTAAAATTACATTACAAACGGCTTCTTTGGTATTACTAACGTATTTATTGTCCGAAATATTTCAAAAACCGAGGTTCTGTTCTCTGGTAGCCAACAATTACGTCTGTAAAATTTGGTGCCAATCGGTTGAACGGTTCGACCTAAAAAGTGGGAACACAATACAGCCACACAGACATCGTCAAATCGCTGTTATTTTTGCAAATATCTCTGCAACGATGCAAGATATGAAAAAGAAAGAAACATAATAGAGCGAAGTTGTAGAGAATTTTTCCCTCTGCCAATTAGGTTATGCAATTTTCGTGTCAGATGAATAGTTAAGCCGTTATTTTCATTCAAATTTCTAGCTGTCAAAAGACGATCGCAGAGGCCCAATTTTAGTGTTACTACCGTAACCTAAAGTGGGCCAAAAGTAATTAATGTCCATTTGTTGACTAATGCAAGAATTAAAAGTTTTATTTATTTCTGGCAAAATTTTACATTGATTATAGTCTACGCAGGAAGAACACTTTTATTCGCTGTTGGTATACATCCATAAAAATAAACAATAGACATGACTGGACATTAAGTATTCTAAAATACCCAGAACAGACAAGAACGTATACAGAGATTGTTACACTCTCTACCCATTCCTGCTACCCAGTTACGTTAAAAGGCCCATGATACTTCTAAAGAAACTATAGAATATTTCCCAGAGAAAACGGTTTTATGAAATAAATTGAATCACATAATTACATTTATGGAAAAAAGTTCAAAGCTATGGGACCAAACTGCAGTGGTCATCAGTTCCTAGACTTACAAAGTAATTAAACTAAAATATTCTAAAGACAACACATCCACCCATGCCCGAGGAAGGACTCGAACCACTAATGGGGAGCAGAAACGCGATTCGCAGCAAGGCGCCTTAGAGAGCACAGCCACTTTCGCGTGGCTACGTTTAGGAACAGAGAGGAATATATCCAAATGGTTTAGCAATAAAGATGGATATTCACTGAGCTGGATAAAAACACTTGCCACTACCACTCATGGACGAACCAGCCTGAACGACAGCAAAAGTTCGCTGAGCACTTGACCACAGCGTCCCTTTCAACCTTCAAGGCTGAACGAGGATAGGGACCTTTGAGGGCGTCCATCAGTTCAGGTGATTTTGACGTTTTTTCGACACCCCTACACCCTGGTATATGTCGTGAGATTTTGATCGACTCCCTCCACCAATAACCTCATATATGGAATTCATTCACATAGACAGTTTAGCGACACGGTCGACGCGCTCTGGCTGGTGTCCCTGCTGAGCCGGCCGCGGTGGCCGAGGGGACTGAGGCGCTCCAGTCACTGTCTGCACGGCCACTACGGTCGGGGGTTCGAATCCCCACTCGGGCATGGATATTTGTGCCGTCCTAGTTCGTAAGTAGTTCATAAGTAGTTTGTAAGTTTAGGGACTGATGACCCCGTAGTTAAGTCCCATAAGCAATACAAACATTTGATTTTTGTCCCTGCTGACGCACACATCGACGAGACCACATCGAAGACCACACCTGACTGCAGCAGACTCAGCATAATGTCTGCCCAGTGCACGACTATCAGACGGATCAGAAATGTATTCATATGCAGTGAAAGTCTAATAATCACTCGTGTATGATCACACCTTTTGGCATTTCACAGGTAAAAAGGTAATGCAGTCAGCAATCCGAAGATTCGTTTAACACCACAGTGCTTTACTAGGTATGGTCATGTTTGGAGGTGGTATGCCGTTGCCTTCCTCCGACCTTCGAACTGACTTACCCAGCCAATTATAGTGGGCCTACATTTTAACATTGATTCCGAACCACGGTGCTACTAAACATTTTTCGGCAACACAGCAAAAACCTGATTATTGTGGAAGTTACTTTTCCTGGAACGGATTGACCCCTACTACGTTAACACTAGGGCTCATAATTCTAATGGACTAGCATTTTGCCGGCCGCGGTGGCCGAGGAGACTAAGGCGCTCCAGTCACGGTCTGCACGGCCACTACGGTCGGGGGTTCGAATCCCCCCTCGGGCATGGATATTTGTGCCGTCCTAGTTCGTAAGTAGTTTGTAAGTTTAGGGACTGATGACCTCGTAGTTAAGTCCCATAGACTATACAAATATTTGAAATTTTTTGACTAGCATTTTCTGTGATGGCTGAGTAGCCAGATTTTGAAATTCGATTCAATGTTACAATCATACTCCGCCATAGTGGGAATGCGCGGCAAAATAGAAAAAAGTTCAAATGTTTGTAAATGTATGGGACTTGACTACACTGGTCATCAGACCCGAGGCTTAAAAACTAATTTAACTTATACTAAGGACAACAAATACACCCATTCCCGAGGGAGGGCTCGAACCTCCGACGGCAAAGTATCAAACATCAGGGTGCCTGCAGTTTAAAAAAAATGGAAGAGATCCTCGGAAGTTCACGTGAGGTTTAACCCTCTTTATTTGAAGCTATAAAAGCTACCACGATTAATGTATACTGAGAAAATATTGAAAAAGAAAATTACTTAAAATTATTATGCACTACTAGCAACAAAAAGTTCATAGTTGGTCACCCATATAGTGTTTTCATGATGTACCCAATGTAGTAAATGTCGCTATTATGCCTTTCCAGAAAGTAACTCATAATACAAGAGTAGTATGTGACTGACTACTTTTACATGGCAAGAAAGGAATACTTATGTAAACAAACGCACACGTTAGGAGTAACTCAATGCAGCTAACTGTCGAAATAATTCAGTAGCACGGTAAAATTTTACGACGCTTCTCGCCGGGCTCCAGTGCTTATGTTGGCAACATATGAACAATGAAGTGTAGAATTGCGTTAATATTTTTAACGAGATACAGAGTAAATGTAATCGCAGCAAAATTAATACTGTACCTGCTCTATGGTTGACACGTTCTTGTATGTACCCTTGTCTGTTCAGAAAAAAAAATATCCGTTTTAATTGAAGTTGTCATGAAAAAACATTTTATTGGTCATCTGAGTTGCCATCATTACCATTGGTGCCAACATAACCACTGCAGCCAGGCAAGAAGCATCCCACAATTTAACCCAGTAGCACTCTGCAATTTATAATTTCTAGGACGAGCTACTAGTATATGTAACACTATATATACAAGCAGCTACTAATGAAATTGTGGTAAAATGTTGATCAGTTTGAGAGATAATGGAAAAATAAGGTATGTAGCTGATCAACTACACTATGCATTATCGTGGTAATGAGAGTTCAGAAGATCAGAACTGTGAGTACCTCGTGACCAAATAAGAAGAAAAGGATACTCACACGTATCACCGTCGAAACTTATAATCCAGAGTTCGATGAGCAACGAGACGACGAACTTGATCTTCTACACAATTCTGTTTACTTATGAGAACTTTGAGTGATTGGAACCCTATGATACATCTGGCTTGCAGGCATCATATTCACTTTCGTTACAGCATGCCACAATGAATCTGTATGCTGCTGAAGCAGGGCGGTGTGAGAAACCAATAACAGGTGGTACAGTCTGTACTAATCCCTTGGAAAAGGCCAGCCAAAATTCGAGACTGCGGAACAGCAGCGAAGGCGGTCGCGGTCAACACCGTCTAGATACAAGGCCTCCCGACAAGTCCGTGTCACGTCACACAGATTGGCAGCCGTCGCAAGCTCACTGGATGGCGCTACGAGGCAGTGGGCTGAGCCCCAGCGGCCAGCAACTCAGCTAGCGATGGAGCCTATCGGTGCGACGTGACACGGACTTACTGTGAGGCCTTGTATCAAGAAGGTGTTGGCGCGGCGAGTGTTCTGCGCAGAGAGAGAGAGAGGAGATAGGTTGCGACACTGCCAATTTCTAAACAACACGATAGTCTCATTAAAATTACTTTCTAGTTGACAGTTCACACGCTGGAGTGATTTCGTCCAATGAGAGTACTCAACGTCACGCCCGAATCGTTCCGCGTTGGAAAACTTCCAAAACAACTGGTCGTTTCACCTCCATTTCATTGTCTGCCTCTACTTCTGGATTTGTTTTGTTGCCAATTCATATGACTGCTCTTTTCATTTCGTATTTCGTCATTTAATGATAATCGTACGTCGGGGGTTCGAATCCCCCGTCGGGCATGGATATTTGTGCCGTCCTTAGTATTAGCTAGTTCATAAGTAGTTTGTAAGTTTAGGGACTGATGACCCCGTAGTTAAGTCACATAAGCTTTACAAACATTTGAACATTTGATACTCGTACAATAAAAGAAGACATGGACTATAATGCTTAAAAATGTTCAAATGTTTGTATAGCTTATGGGACTTAACTACGGGGTCATCAGTCCCTAAACGTACAAACTACTTATGAACTAGCTAACACTAAGGACGGCACAAATATCCATGCCCGAGGGGGAATTCGAACCCCCGACCGTAGTGGCCGTGCAGACCGTGACTGGCGCGCCGCAGTCCCCTCGGCCACCGCGGCCGGCTGCAAATTTCCTTCCGTCAGTTAGCGTACTCGGCTGCTTACAACGCAAGCTAGCGTCCAACATTCTACAATAGCGCGCGCTCGAACACACACACACACACACACACACACACATACACACACTTTTGTCGATATTCATGAGTCAGTTCCTTTCTTTAAACACTCGCTATTTTCAATGTTTTATTTTTATTTTAAACAATTATAACGTTCTGTTAATTAAACGATTTCTTACATTACTGCATTAGGCATCCACAGTGATCGAAAGTACCGATACGTGAAGTATATTGACACTTTAGATTCTATGGCCTTAAGGATATCAATAACAGATCGTTAAATGGTTTACTAAACGTTGATTTTCTTTCACTGTGCAATCTGCTAAACCAATACGATTTATGTATATAGGCCTACTGGAATGAAATATTAACAATACTTTCTTTCCGCGGCGGATTAGCCGCACATGCTGGAGCGCCGTGTTGCGGTGTGCGCGGCAATCCGCCGTCATGGGTACGAATCCCCCCTCGGGCATGGATGTTTGTGTCGTCTTTAAAAAATCAAATGTTTGTAGAGCTTATGGGACTTAACTACGGGGTCATCATTCCCTAAGCTTACAAACTACTTATGAACTAGCTAAGACTAAGGACGGCACAAATATCCATGCCCGAGGGGGGATTCGAACCCCCGACCGTAGTGGCCGTGCGGACCGTGACTGGAGCGCCCCAGTCTCCTCGGCCACCGCGGCCGGCGTGTCGTCTTTAGTATAAGGTTGTTCATAAGTAGTTTCTAAGTTTAGGGACTGATGCCCCGCAGTTAAGTCCCTTAATCCTTACAAACATTTGAACAATATTTTCTAATCAGGAACGCGTTTTATTTCATAATTTCATTTATTTCCCATCAGCTGGTTTCAACAGACAATCTTCCGTTTTCAGATCTGGTGAAATAACGTATTTATTAAATATGAGTCTAGCTCTCATAATGAGAGTACATCTCAATATTTTATAAATTTCTGCGGTGGAGTAGCCGAGCGGTCTAACGCGCCTCGTTGCGTAACGCGCGGTTGCTCGCCGTCGGAGGTTCGAGACCTCCCTCGGGCATTTATGTCTGTGTTGTCCTTAGGTTAGTTTACCTTAGTTTAAGTACTTTGTAAGCTACGGACCGATGACCACGCAGTTTGGTCCGATAGATTTACAAACATTTGAACATTTTATAATTATTTTACTAGATCTGAAGCTTGTCTGTTGAAACTAGTATGCGGAAATTAAAACACAACGCGAGGCTGGCAAGAAAATATTAAAGAAAACACTTTATATATGGGGCAACCACAGTCGAATGTTCCCATATTGCAAAGAACATGACAACAGGTCCGCTGCGACTGTTGAAAAACTTCATTAAAGAAGAAGACCTGTTTCGTAATTTACAATTGCATTTTCAGTTGCTTCATCTGTTTACAAGTGAATGAAGAACGATCAGAATTTAACCGCTTTCAATGCTGTTAAATTAAGTTGGAAAGGTCCGTCCCGTCGGGGGTTCGAATCTACCCTCGGGCATGGATGTTTATGCTGTCTTTAGTATAATGTAGTTTAAAATGTTCAAATGTCTGTAAATCTATCGGACCAAACTGCGTGGTCATCAGTCCGTAGCTTACAAACTACTTAAACTTAGGTAAACTAACCTACGGACAAACACACACACCCATGCCCCAGGGAGGACTCGAACCTCCACGGCGAGCAACCGCGCGCTCCGCACCGAGGTGCTTTAGACCGCTCGGCTACTCCACCGCGGCTAAGGTAGTTCATAGGTAGTTTGTTAAGTTTATGGACTGATGACCCCCGCAGTTAAGTCCCATACGCTTAACAAACATTTGAGCATTTGAATGCCACTGGCACGTGGTTGGCTGAAGGTCACGTGCTGAACATCCGAGCCCTACTGCGCATCTGACCTTGACCCGCCTTCGTAGCTGCTCTCCACTCTAGTATTCTGGTGTGACGGGACAGTGTACATGGAGGCTAGGCGCCAAAACTAAAAATTGGATATATTTTAGATTAAATGTACTTGATTTTTAAAAGAAGTCATCTGTCTATAGCAAACTACCATTCTGGTGTTTCGCGAAATTTAAAAACATAAATCAATTAGCAAAAGTAAAACTGAAAGGCAGACAAAACGCTTCGACCATGTTTTGGCGCGAGTTGGCGCGACGGCAGACCAGGTGGATCTCTCTGTGTACACATTCCGGTTTCCGCAGTCATCACGGGCAGAGCCGCTGTCCGCAGCGCTCGGAAAAACAGTAACTGCTGATGGTATAAAATGCGTGTTAACATTCTTAATTTGATAAAGTGGAATGAAAGTCAGTTTGTTAATTGTACAGACTCTTGCTTTCTGCGTAAATAAACAAAGTGGCATCAAAATGAAATGCGTTCATTGCCCCATACGCGATTTTGCTTCTTTATTTCTGAAGCATCATCAGTGGCCTGTAATACATATTTGTTTTGTGTGTAATATTGCAATGCAGTTATAAATAATATTCTGTTATGTCCTCGGAGTCTTTCGCGGTGAGGTTCTTCTATAAAATATAACAGAATATTCTATAAAACGTTCTCGGTGTGCAACCCGCGTCATTGCGAATAAAATTCTCGAGCCTTCGATGACGATGACGGAGCTTGTCATCGAAAGCTCAACAATTTTATGACGTGGGTTGTACACTGAGAATATTTTATAGAATATTCTGTTATGTTTTACAGTATGACTGTTATCAATATTTGCTTTATTACAATTTCTTAAATTCTGACTTACTAGGTTAGAAACAACTTCTGTTGCACAACACTACGGTCGGGGGTTCAAATCCCCCCTCGGGCATGGATATTTGTTCAAATTCAAATGTTCAAATGTTTGTGTAGCTTATGGGACTTAACTACGGGATTATCAGTCCCTAAACTTACAAACTATTTATGAACTAACTAATTCCAAGGACGGCACAAATATCCATGCCCGAGGGGGGATTCGAACCCCCGACCGTAGTGGCCTTGCAGACCGTGACTGGAGCGCCTCAGTCCCCTCGGCCACCGCGGCCGGCTGGATATTTGTGCCGTCCTTACTATTAGTTAGTTCATAACTAGTTTGTAAGTTTAGGGACTGATGACCCCGTAGTTAAGTCTCATAAGCTCTACAAACATTTGAACGTTTGAGCACATTGTAAGACATAATGGAATCTTGAATTTAGCATTGGAGGAATGTGTGTGGGGTTAAAATCGCAGAGGGAGACCGTGAGATGAATACATTAAGCAGATTGAAACTGATATGGGTTTCCGTATCTACGACGAGATAAAGAGCCTTGCACAAGATAGAATAGGGTGGAGAACTTCATCAATATCCATGCACGAGGGTGGATTCGAACCCCCGACAGTAGCGGCAGTGCAGAACGTGACTGGCGCGCCGCAATCCGCACGGCAACCGCGACCGGCTACAATGTGTTCCATCAATAAATTTCTTCTCTTACTCAAGATAAGCCAGAAACTTCTTTGCTCCCCAATTCTATTCAGCACTTCCTAAATAGTTACGCGATCTACACATTTAATCTTCAACATTCGTCTGTAGCAGCACATTCAAAAGCCTCTATAATCTTTTTTTCTGAACTGCTTATTGTCCATATTTCCCTATCGTACAATGCTGGATTCCAGACAAATGCCTTCAGACCAACCAAGAAGATCAAAGAGATTTTAAGAGCGGAAAAAGACGCCGCACGTCATCTCCTAGCAATACCTGGGGTATAGAAAATTCAGTGCAGTTGTGGTCAGCTATATATGGAAGAACTCAAAGAAGTGCCAACACTGGCTTACACGAACACAAAAGAAATAGTCGTCTGGCGAAAAATTGGCCGTAGCAGAACATGTTTTCGTGACGGAAACTATGAAATAAAAATTTAGTGAGACAAGCGTTTTATCTCGTACGTATAGAGAAGCAGTAGAAATTCTCTAACACCGGACTAATTTTAACAGAAAAGAAGGATGTCTCAAGTTAGGCAAAATATGGATGCCGAATTGGGGACACAAAATAACAGTCGATTACTTTTAATCGAGCTGGTCGACACCATCCAGAGATAGCTATACAGTCACCCTCTATGCACGATATAAATGCGAGAGCCCTTCGAGTCTTAGTGGCAGTCAGTACCACAGATGATATCTCCCGTAGATGGAAACGAAACGTTAGGGAAAATTTTTATTCCTCGATCCCGATCTCTTAGCCCGGTAGTTTTACCTGAAGAAAACGCCGGCTTTGAAAGATAACATTGTTCAAATGTTTGTAAATCTATGGGACGAAACTAATGTGGTCATCAGTTCATACGCTTAGAAACTATTGAAACTATCTTCAACTAATACATTTCTTTGAGACAACATTGTCTCGTTGTACCAAAGATATTAAACATAAGGAGAGGCATTGAATTAAAGTTTTGTGTTGTGGCCGGGATTCGTACCCGGGACCTTCTCTTTATAGGTAGGCGCTTTAGACCACTCAGCTAACACATCTGTAAAAATCAACAATAATACACTTTCCTGAGACAACGTTCTCGCGTTATACCAAAGGTATTAAACATAAGGAGAGGCACTGAATTAAAATTTGTGCTGTAGCCGGGATTCGAACCCGGGACCTCCTACTTACTAGGTAGGCGCTTTGGTGGTCTAAAGTAAGTAGGAAGTCCGGGGTTAGAATCCTGGCCACAGCACAAATTTTAATTCTATGTGTCTCCTTATATATTAACTTCAACTTGTTGCGGCTCGCTAGGACAGTGGTAGATTGGCTGATTATAAATCCAAGAAAGGTCACGGGTTCTGTCGCTGCCACGACCTAGGATTTTTATCTGTCACTTTCCACTTCTTTCCCTTCTGGCAATGTTGCTGATGTGAAAAATATCGACTAGCACCGTGGTCCGGAACCCACATTAAACTGTACGCCCTGATGCAACCGGCTGGGTAAGTCAGTTCGAAGGTCCGAGAAAAGCAACGGCATACCACCTCCAAATAAGGACCATGCCTAGAAAGCACTGTGGTGTTCAAACCAATCGTCGTATTGTTGACTGCTTTACCTTTTACCTTCAACTAACCTAAGTAAAACACACACACACACACACACACATACACACGCGCCCAAGGGAGGGCTGTAACCTCTGGCTAGAACCGCACAGCCAATCCCTTACGTCGTAAAACACTTGTTATTCATCGCTTAGCACGTATAATTCTTAATTTTTGTTTGTAACGTGTCGTGTCAGTCTCCTAAAAATCTGAATACTCTTCATCGTGACGCGAACTGACAATCATGTTACTCCTCAGCGTAAGCATTTGTTTCCTGTCTTCGGTTTGGTAAACATGTAAGAATAATAACATGAACAGAACAAACCTTCGTTACCACGCTCCCTTACATTTCTCTTATGCTCCCCGCCATTCATTTTTCCCCACAATATATGACTGTAATTTTAATTTGTATTAAAACGATCATCACATGTATTTGTAAACTACTATCATGGATGTACTTTGTATTGCCTTAGATATTTTGTTTATATTGTTCCTTGTTTCTGTTCTTATTAAAATTGCGCGACATGAGAATTTGGCAGTCTGAGCTTATTTTGCAAACCATTATACGATTTCATGTCGTAATTTCTAGTCAGATCCATTTTATTTACTGTTTCTTCCTATGTTATGAAACTTTGAAATCATGCTGGTTGCGTAGCATATATGCTACTTGTATTTTGATTGTCAATTGTATTGTAGTCTTCTTTTTTTATGTCATGACATCAGTGAAGCTCTATTTTATGGTGTATATATTACTCTGTTAAAAAATTCCTTTGTCAGATGACGATTTTTTAATTTAATACTCTTTAATAATGTTGTATTAAACGCGATGAACAGCACGCCATCTGGTGGCTAGTTGTAACTTTGGTTGTCACTTGTTTTGTTTTTATTTTATGGCATGACAAGGGTACTTCCTCTATTATATTGTATACTAGCTTCAACCCGAGGCTCCGCTCGCGTGTTGGTTGATTATAATAGATAAGCTTTCTTTCAGTTGTGTGCTATTTATTTGTTCTTATATTTCCTTATTCGTATGATTATCCTTAGAGAGAAACAGCTGAAGACATTGTAGCACGCATAGACCAAATATATGGACTGTGGCATCACGTTTCGTTGAATGTAACCTCTTTGCTATAGATTCGCAAACGTCATCGCTGGCCTTCAGACCGATTTTTTTAAAAATAATTTGACGACTTTCAACCACCATATCTTCCACCCCCTTATAGCTATTGGCATGGAACTGCTATGGTGTACAACGGGAGACTTAAGTTGCCAATATACTCCACCCTTTTATCATTATCAACCCTCAAGCAACAATGCAACCAATAAAACCATTTTCAAAGAGTAATAATTGTTCCGCATTTCGCGTTATATTCTTCAAATTACTAAATATCTATCAGATCGTTATAAAACAGTGCCTAAACCTTCCTCAGATATAAATTAGTAACTGTACAAATATTTACGTCTCTGCGTCTTGTCGTTCGGACGTGATAAACGTACACCGAACAGACATTCACGTTAATATATATATATATATATATATATATATATATATATATATATATAAACATCTATCCGATCGCCATAAAACCATGCCTAAAGCATTCCCCAGGTAGACGTTAGTAACTGTACAAATTTTTCTCTCTTTATCTCTTGTGGTTCAGACGTGATAAACGTTCACCGAACAGACATTCACATTTATAGATATAGATGTTAGTCTGGTCTTAAAAAATTCTCTTTGTCATTTGGGCTTTTTTAAATTTAGTCCTTTTTAATAAAATTGTATTAACCACTATGTATAGCACGCCATCTGGTAACGCCAATGTTTACTTTGTCGTGAGCACAATGACGTGCTCGTTTCCGTAATTGTTTTCACTGTCTTCACTTTTCTTTCTTGTATGCCGAATGTTTGTTCTGCTCATGTTATTATTCTTGTGTACTGTGCTGTTTGTTAACCTTTTATATCAGCTCCTTTTTTTATGAAGCTATCCTTTTGTACTCATGATTGTGTGTTTCATTCACAGTGTATTTGATGATGGGCAACGCCCGAAACCGGTAATAAAATTATCAGTTAACCCTATTTGCAACCATTCAGCATTGAGTTAAGATAAAAAAATCGCACTGACGTGTTTTACGGCCCACTTTAAATTTGTAGTTTTATAATTTTTTGCAAACATTTCGGAGAAAAATAATAATGTAAATAATAAAAAATTATAGTGATATGATTACGACTCTACTATTCTGATAATATCTATGTACCCAACACGTAACCCTTTTAGGAAAAAAGGAGAAAAAATTTTTTTGGTAGGGGCGGGTCCAGAAACACGGACCATGCATCACAATCCAACACGCTGCCACCTCCACTACGGGTAGCATTTACAAAATTCGCCCTTAATTTTCGTACTATTGATGGCAGTTGTTAACTGATGCTAATGTGGCATTTTTAGACACTAGATTATCATTTTTCGTACGAAGAACGACGTGTTTTTGTTAATTCTTCAGTGCGCCGTTGTTTTGAAATAACAACGTATAAGTTAATAAGAAAATCATCAAATGGCGTATGCCAGAGGGAGTTCTAGGCGAGGAATGTCACGTGACATCTGCGAACTGCTGGTTTTCGTAAAATCAATGGAGGGTGTCAAATCTGCGTAATTTTTCTAATATCTCTGCAACGATGCAAGATATGAAAAAAAAATAATAGAGAGAAGTTTTAGAGAATTCTCCCCTCTACCAATTAGGTTATTCAATTTTCAATGGTTCGTTTGAAATTATAATTATATTAGAAACGGATTTTTTTGGTATTACTGCCGTACTTTTTGTCCGAAAAATTTGGAAAAGGGAGGTTCTGGTCTCTGGCCACCTACAATTATGTCTGTAAAATTTGGTGCTGATCGTTTGAACGGTTCGTCTTAAAAAGTGGGAACACGTTACGGACAGACAGACAGACGGACAGACAGACATACATCCCAAAATCGCCGTTATTTTTGCAAATATCTCTGAAACGAGACGAGATATGAAATAAACATAAGAGAGCAAAGTTGAATTAGAGAATTTTCTCTTCCACAAATTCGGTAATTCGATTTTCGTGTCAGATGAATGGTTAAACCGTTAATTTCATTTAAATTTCGAGCTGTCAAAAGACGATCGCAAAGGCCCACTTTTAGTGTTACTACCGTAACCTAAAGTTTGCCAAAATACATTAAAAATTGTTGCTCACCTCATGCACGATTTTAAATCGTCTTTGGAAACATATAAGAGTTTTATACCGTCACTATCGTAAAGGTAACGAGGAAATATCGCGTATTTTACTCCACCGTACGCTCATTCCTAACGTACCTGCCAGATCCTTCCGAAGACCCTTCCCTGAGTGCAGGAGGATTCATCGAGTACCGCCTTACCGAATAATTTCCTCACCTTTGCTTTGTCGCTGCTCGCCACAACGGTAAACACAGGTCTTGGCCGCAGAAATCCCGTCAGTGCGCGCAGAAGAGAGAGGGTGTCTGCGCGGTTGTCGGTGGCAGCAGCTTTTCATTGTGCGCCGGGGAAACATACGTTCTAAAGGACCCCGGCGATGGGCGCGCTGACGTCAGCACGAATGGAACAAACAGCTTGAGTTCAACCGTTGTTCTCCTCCAGAAGCCAGACAGCTCTGGCAAAAGGCTATTTCTAGCTTCTGTCGTTTGAGACGCTGGAATCGCTACGCGGGGCACAAACGAATTGCACGGCGCACATAAGGGTGTTCTCGACTTTATGAGACGCCGCGCAGTAGCTGCGAAATCACCCATTTGGCACTTAATCGCTCTGTAGTTCCGCGCAGTGAGGGGAAGGCGTTATAGCTCAGTGGAAGTGACAACACACACATCTGATAAGGCTCTTAATTGTGGCCAGTAATGGAAAAGCAGATGAGCCAACGATTCGCTGCAGACATCACATCCAAGGTAACATCCGTTATCTTTTATTACAGCGCAGGTAACTTCTTATTGCTGAGAGACGTGTGGTTTCTGATTACTCGTTCCTACAATCATCAAGAATATAAGCGCTATGTAGAAAAGTGTATCTCTTTTTTTTCTATAAAAATCATCCAGCACGTGACTGTACAAACGAATATACCCTAAAGTCGTTTTGAAATTTATTACAATATAACTGAATAACTATAAGCTATTGATTGATTCTTGGTGGAACATTGTCAGTTAAATAATCTGAACCACAGCTTTTGCCTTGTTTCACTGGAATGGTGCATTCGTCCCAGCTTCCCCTCTACACCCAACAGCTTACAAACATGCAGCATTCCATCACATGATGCACAGACGCCTATCCATTCTCATAACCCAAGATGACTAAATAAATGACACAATAAATATTAAATTTCGTTCCACCATGATTGACAATATTCTTAATAACAACAGGAAGAAATAAGCGAAAATCCTACTCTATCCAGTATATACTAGAGAATTATCAGCCGGCCGCGGTGGCCGAGGGGACTGAGGCGCTTCAGGCACGGTCTGCACGGCCACTACGGTCGGGGGTTCGAATCCCCCCTCGGGCATGGATATTTGTGCCGTCCTTAGTGTTAGCTAGTTTATAAGTAGTTTGTAAGTTTAGGAACTGATGACCCCGTAGTTACGTCCCATACGCTCTACAGACATTTGAACATTTAGAGAATTATCAGACAGAAAACGGTGTAGGTTTTTCCCATAGGATTTGTAACATTTTAAAGGCAAAGGTATTTTCTGTATTTTTCTATGTCTCGCATACTTTAGGTAAAGGTCTCTTCAACGCAAAGGACAAACAGTGGGGTGTATAAAATCGTTTTGTAAAGAATGTCAGTCCTGCAATGTGCGACAGAGTGGCCAGTCAATTTGTACCACAGCAGCTGCAGATAAAGAAGCCACATTCTGCCTTTTCTGGACATTGCTTAGACCTGTAGCACAAATATGCTATGTGTGTATTATCTGACTTGTAGAAGGTAATGGTGCAAAACTGATCCAATTAGAAATATTGGAAATAAAAAAAATAAAATAAAAGACGTGGACAGCCCCAAATTTATTACTGAACGAGCAGACGGAATTCAGTTATTTCCCTATTTTAGATTACTGGCAACATCTACATAAAAGATAATATCCGTAATTGGAACATGAGTCTTTTATCGGTAAAGAAGCAATGACAATTCTCGTGGTACAATTTTTAGTCAGCTGTCATTAGACAATTTTAGCAAGTCATCTGCATTAAAAATGTATGAGGATTACAGTCAGTTTGTTACTGACATCACTATTTATAAAGATATTGCAAAGAATGGATAACGCAAATGTAATTGTTTCTAAACTAATTATCATAGCTCCGGAAATGACCGCGTAGTCTAATGCGACGTGCTACGGTCTGGGCAGCCTTTCCCGTCAGAGGTTCGAGACCTCCCTCCGGGAATTTTGTGTGTGTGTGTGTGTGTGTGTGTGTGTGTGTGTGTGTGTTGGTGGATGGGTGGGTGGGAGGTTGGGTGCGTGGGTGTTTTGTCCTTAGTGTTTGTTACTTTAACTATGTAACAGTTGGTAGAGAATTGATATGTGTCTAATACTTCTTTTTAGCTACGCTAAAAGCAGACATCCTGCAGTTGGCATTAGCAGAGGTGAAGTAGATATGTTCATGCATGTTACAAATAAACGCCTGTATGAGGAAACGAGCCAGATATCGCAGGTATCAAACGAGAAGCGATCCAGCCGTCACATATGCCAAGCACGTGATTGTGGAAGATGCGATTAGCGTACACATTACAGACCGTGAGGACATTGCGCATCTCATTGTCAGTTAAAAAACCAATAACAAAGCAAGTGTGAGACACAGAAGTTATGCTAGCGTCATCTCGGTGGAATGTAAAGGCGCACTTATAATAGCCGGTCGCGGTGGCCGAGGTGACTGAGGCGCTCCAGTCACGGTCTTCACGGCCACTACGGTCGGGGGTTCGAATCCCCCCTCGGGCATGGATATTTGTGGCGTCCTAGTTCGTAAGTAGTTCATAAGTAGTTTGTAAGTTTAGGGACTGATGACCCCGTAGTTAAGTCCCATAAGCTATACAAACATTTGAACATTTGAACCTATAATATCCCCAACTCGATGTCATAATGAAATTTTCATTGATTGAAAAAAAAAATGTTTACTTCAAAAGTGTTCAAGTGTTTGTAAAGCTTATGGGACTTAACTGCGGGGTTATCAGTCCCTAAACTTACAAACTGCTTATAAACTACCTTGTACTAAAAACGGCACAAACATACATGCCCGAGGGGGGATTCGAAACTCCGACAGTGAACGGTCTCGCGCATCGTAGCATAGTGCCTCAATGTGCTCGACCACTCAGCCGCGAAATTCTTACTTCTAGAAATACCACTGCAGACCTTGAAGTTAACAGACTTTTCGACTATCTCCGTCATTATTGCGCTTATCATTTTCATATCGCTACTGGTGCACGTGAGCTTGAAGAGATTAAGAAAAAGACGTAATTATTTAGGTCTTCTGTATTTAGAGGACACATTTCAAGTTAATATCAGCAATTTCCAGTTATTCGTTAAAAAAATGTAAATGTATGGGACATAACTACTGAGGTTATTAGTCCCTAGGTTTACAAACTGGGACAACAAACAAACACACACACACACACACACACACACACACACACACATGACCAAGGGAGGACTTGAATCAGTTCTCCGTTTTCTACATTAAAATAAAATGTACAAATGAAAACGTTCTTCGATAACAGATATTAGGCATTAGAAACACATAATTAATAATGTAAAATAAGATATTTCATCCTGTTTCCTTGAGGAGTGAATTTCCTGGAGTCAAAACCATGAATTAATAACTTTGTCACAGTTTAATCAGTCAGATTGTTCGTTGCTGTTGTCTTCACTCCGGAGACTGGTTTGGAGCAGATCTGTACCCTACCCTATCCTGACCAAGCCTCTTCATCTCCTGATAAGAATGGCAACCCACAGCCATGTGAATCGCTTACTGTATTCTTCTCTTGAACCGCTGCTTGCGATTTTTATCCCACACACTTTCCTCCAATGCTAAATTCACGATTCCTTGATGTCTAAGCATGTGTCTTATAAATTGATCACTTCTGTTAGTCAAGGTATGCCATAAATTCCTTTTCTCCGAAATTCTGTTCAGTACCTTTTCATTAGATACGCATTCTACCCACCTAATCTGCAGCATTCTTCTGTAGCACCGGATTTGAAGCGCCTCTATCCTCTGCCTGTCTGAACTATTTACTGTCCACATTTCACTCCCGTACAAGGCAACAATCCACACAAATGCCTTCAGAAAAGACTTTTACACTTCAATTAATACGCGATGTTATATCTCTTTTTCAAAGACGATTTTCTTCCATTGTCATTCTGCATTTTATATCCTCTGTACTTCGGTCATCATATGTTATTGTTTAACTGATTCTTCCGTCACTTCTTGGTAGAACAAATTCATTATGGAAATTAAAATACACAATTTTGTATTTGTTCTACAGGTTTGTT
Organism: Locusta migratoria; assembly: GCA_026315105.1. Classification (NCBI taxonomy): domain Eukaryota; kingdom Metazoa; phylum Arthropoda; class Insecta; order Orthoptera; family Acrididae; genus Locusta; species Locusta migratoria. Next base: position 663,891,295 of record CM048755.1, on the reverse strand, counting down.
TATTTTGTTAATCGATTTTCGGCTTCTTAAGCCATCGTAAGACATTTACTATAGTTTAGTCAAAGAACTTGCGTTTTCAATAAACCAGAAGAGATGTTACATACAGAAAAGTAAATTATTTTCTTTGATGGAGCATTTACAGTGTAAATAAGTATTTAAATGAAATCTGTAACTTAATAGTACTGCAAAAGGGAACATAAATACTATACATTGAGAAACAGTGCAAACATAACAAATTCTTACAACAATGACTACAGTGTAGATTCTTGTTTAATTTTATTTATTCACTGAAGTCATTGTTGTAAGACTTTGTTATGTTTGCACTGTTTCTCGGTATATAGTATCTATGTTCCCTTTTGTAGTAGTATTCAAATATTTATTTACACTGTAACTGCTCCCTCAAAGAAGATAATTTACTTTTCTGTATGTAACATCTCTTCTGGTTTATTGACAACGCAAGTTTACTACAGTAAATGTCTAATGAACAAAGGCAAAATTGTGTATTTTAATTTTCATATGTTATTTTACTGCCCAAGTAACAGAAATCATCTAGCACTTTTATTGTTTCGTTACCGAATGTAATTTCTTCAGCATCGTCTGATTTTCTTGCACTATACTCCATTATCCTTGTTTTGATCTTGTTAATGTCCATCTTATGTGCGCACTCAAATTATTAAATGAAAATGAAGCGAAATTCAAGTGCATTTATCAGATAACTAGCCAACTAGGAAATTAACTCTTCGGCCACAGACTTTCTCTATTAGACTGGCGGTAGACAGGCGATATTTGCTCAGTCTCTGCGTTTTTCGCGCCGGCTAATGCTGTCGGTGAATACGGCTACCAAGAGGCGGGCGCTGGCTGCCACAATGTTGACTCAGAACAGAAATACCCATGAGTTTTATTCGCCTATTCGTTTGCGTTCCTGGTATTCTATGTATGAACTGAACTGTTTGTTGGAAAAAGGGGGTATTATTTATGACATATTTCATTAAGGAATAAATACACTGAGAGGCAGTAGTTAGTATATCCAATTTTTTGAAGAGGCTTCTACAGGATGTCCGAGAATGTAGTCTACAAATAATAAGTATTACTCTTTTGGACACTGAAAACTTCTGTTCGACTTGAAGAATTAGACCGAAATATTGTACAATGTGACATTATGGAATGGAAGAAAGCAACGTCTGATAACACTCGAATTGCAAATACGGATTTGTTAAGTCGTCTCTGTAGTTGTCTGGTGTATTCCTACAAACTGAATTCATTACCAAGCTGAAATCCCAGGAATTTAATACTGATCTATATGCTTTCCCTTTCTAAGCATATGCTGGATGGAAACCTATTACATGTTCTGAACTGCATGTACTGAGTCTTTTCAAAGTTTAATGTCAATTAGTTAGCTTTAAATAATTTATTAACATCCACTGAGATATCATTAGCTGACCTTCCTGGAACTATGATCGACATGCTTTTTATTACAGTTGTTGATTCTCTTCACGAGTTTGCAACCGGTTTTCATCGATATTCTGACACGATATTTCAGCAGTCACCTGGACTCCGTCTTCAGGTGGGATTGGTGCACAATCCGAACTGAAGATAACGGCCTGGTAGACCGTTGTAATATTGTCTCAGAAGATCGACGAAATCCTGCCGTAAACCGGTGAAGAGAATCAACAGTTATTACCCCGGAAATCTACGAAATTATTGCAATACTTGTATTATCTGCAAACAAAAGGAACTCTGCTTCTGGCAGTATAACTGATGAGAGGTCATTAACCCTTTCAGATCCACATTATGAAATCAGCTTTGGAAAAATTAAAATAGAGCGTTTTCTGTATTAATGCAGTGCAGTAAACATCAAAATATGTATTTTAAAATTTTTGGTCTAACTATTCATTTTTTATGTCATGTATTTCATGCACAACTCAGACGTTTGTAAAGAGGTATTTTATTACTTGGACGTTATTTTGTTGATAGTTAACACTGCCAGATCAGTAATGCTAGCACAATCATCGCCACAGCACCAAAGACAAGACAATTCACTGCTGGAATAAAATGAAAGGAACCACACTCACGCTCACACTCTCAGTCACATACAGACGGCAACGCAACACAACTTCCAAGAGGGACAGATTAATGCCTCATCAGTGGCTACACGCCGTACCATGCGGCAAAACGTCGTAGTAGAAGCATGTTGTTCATCAACAAAAATGCAACTTTAAGGATTGATGCACAAAATACGGTATAAATCAACTTTTAATACGTTGTTGTCCAGGAACAACACTGGGAATGAAAGGATTAATGTTTACAAGAAACAGCAATGGCCGTATGATGTATCCTTGTGGTACAACACATGTAATTTCTTCCCAATCTGATAATGACTAATGATTTAATTCACTAGTTTCTTGCACTGACACACTTTGTTTTCATGTTAGCCAGGTATGACTTAAACCATTTCGCAGCATTTCCCGTGACACCATAGAATTCTAATTTATTTAACAGGATGTTGACGTTCACCCAATCAAATGCCTATGACAGATCACAGGAAATACCTGTGGCTTGTAACTCACGCGTGATCGGCTGGAGGATTGTGGGAAGACTTCGCCTACGGGCTAGAGACAGACTGTACATCGTATTTACAGGCAGTGCAACGTGTTCATCAAGCGTATACTGCTGCGGCCCTGCTACAGAATTCTGCCGTTAGTGACAAAGTGTCACACTACGCGGAACATTACATCGAGATTTATTTCGGTATTGACGCGTAGAATTTGTAGATTAGATTAGTGCTTGTTCCATAGATCATGAATACGACCTTTCGTAATAATATGCAACATATCAATTTGATAAGGGGTACTTTTCACTATATTTGAAGAGATATTTTTTTCTATTTTTTTCCTTTTTGATAAAATTACTAAATTATATCTAAAAATTCAATTACTGAGTAGAAGGACTACTCATTCAAAAGTTCTTGTAATTTTTATTTTATTTCATTTTACTTTTTATTTTGAAATGGTAGTTGGCTATCTGTCAGAGTTTTGAAGCTATTTGGCAAGTGACCAAAGACTTATGTGGCAGCATAATTTAGCCCTTTCTGCGCCAACGTTAGATTTAACCCTGAATAGTGAATATCATCCTTTATACCAGTGTTATAGTTATTCACGCTACTATTATTTCTGAATTGGTTTGGATTATTGATAAAATATTTATTGTGAGACTACTATGAAGATTTTTCTAGTGTTGTAGGTGTGCACGCTGCTATTACTTTTGAATTGGTCTGGGTTTTTAATAACAAATTTCGTAAATAAATATATATATTATGAGGCTAGTGTGAAGATCTCTAGTTCCTTAAATTTTGCTTGCAGGATGATCTTGGATAGGCACCAGTACTTATTCTTATTACATGCTTTTGTGTGATGAATACTTTTTTACTCAGTGATGAATTACCCCATAATATCTTGCCATATGACATCAGCGAATGAAAATAGGCATAGTATGCTAATTAGCTGCTATGTCTATCACCAAAAGTTGCAATAACCCTAGTAACATAATTAGCTGAACTGAAACGTTTCACCAGTCCCTCAGTGTGTTTCTTCTATTTGAATCTCCCATCAATGCATATACCTAAAAACATTTAATATTTTACCTTAGCTACAGATTTTTCTCCAAAGTCTATGTTTATTAAACGTGTCATGCAGTTTACTGTACCCAACAGTATATAATGAGTTTTATCAATATTTAACGCAGAGAAGCACTTAATGATTTTCTGAAAGACAATAATTACAACATCACTCATTAATTATTTTTTGACAGGAATTATTACAATAATTCTGTCGTCAGAAAAAGCACTAGCTTTGCAACTTCGTGAATATAGTACGGCGAGTCATTAGTATACATTAAGGACAGCAAAGGACTCAAGACCGATTCCTGCACGACCCCATTCTTGATAGCTCCCCAGTTTGAGGAAACATGATTTTTGCGCATTATGTGAACCACTTATTTCAACTTCAGCACTCTTCGAGTTAAATAAGAATTAAAAAATCGATTCACAGTTCCATTCAAACCACAAAACTTGAGATGATCCAAAAGAATTCCAATAATTTTCACTGTCAAAAGCCTTAGAGAGATCACAAAAGAATTACAATGGGCTACGTCCGGTTGTTTAAAGCATTTGATATTTGATCAGTATATGTGAATATAGCGTTTTCTGTTGAAAAGCCTTTTTGAGAACCAAACTGATATTTTGTTAGTACTTTATTTTTAGAATTATGTAATGCTGCCTCTGAATATATAACATTCTGAAAGATGAAATGCGTGTGTCGAACCGGGATTCGAGCTTCGGACCTCTACCTTTCGCCGGCGAGCGCTCAACCATCTTGAGCTATCCCGACACGCTTCACGGTCCGTCCTTCACTTCCGCCGGTACCTCGCCTCCTACTTTCCAAACTACATAGACGTTCTCCTGCAACACGTGCAAAACTATCACTCCTGAAAGGAAGGATATGGTGGAGACATGGCTTAGTCACAGCCTACGGGATACCTTAGACAGTAGAGCGCTCGCCCGTGAGAGGAAAAGGTCCCAGGTTCGAATTCTGGTTCCGGCACACAGTTTTAAATTGCCAGGAAGTTTCATATCACCACACACTCGGCTGCAGAGTGAAAATATCAATTTGGAAACATCACCTAGGTTGTGGCTAAGACATGACTCTAATATAGCCTTTCTTTCAGGAGTGCTAGTCTCGCAAGATTCGTTGGAGAACTTGTGTGAAGTTCGTAAAGTAGGTGGCGTGGATATGGCGAAAAAAACAGTTGTGAGAACGGACCGTCAAGCGTGCAGGGATAGCTCAGACGGTAGACCGCTTGCCCGCGAATGGCAAAGGTCGCAGGTCGAATCCCAGTTTCGGCACAAATCAAATGTTTGTAAATCTATGGGACTTATCAATCCTTAGGCATACTACCACTTAAACTAATGTAAGGACAACAAACACACCCATGGCCGAGGGAGGACTCGATCATGCGACGGAGAGCAACCGCGCTCCCTTGAATACATAACCTTTTTCAAGAATTTTGGATGAAGCAGTCAGAAGTGAGATTGGTAGATTTGACATCAGACTTATTACTTTCTATTAAACTGTACATACAGATGCCCCTCCACCTTTCCCACAAAGAAGAAGCAGTTTGCTTTTCTAGCCTTACAAGACGCTATTAATATTACGAGTGTGACAGATTTCAATGTTATATACTGAAAAAAAGTTTGCCTTGTGAGTCCTTGTATGGGGATCACATGTAATACATAAATGCACAAAAAGTATAAACAGCATTACAGTGATTTCAAAACACGAATATTAACAAAATAACATATTCATAAGCTGTCAATAACATATACTGCAGTTGTCAATCATGTAAACAAACCGCGTAAAGAAATATTTCACAATGACTGAAAAAAGGATTCAAAAACTGCAGTTTCGATTAAAGCTTCTGATTACACGAAAGCAGAATGTGAAACAAAAAACTAAACGTCACAACAGTAATATCTTGAGTATGTAATTTGCAAGCAAACCTGTCATTCGTTCTATAAAAACCAAACGCACGAAAAGTATCGTCTACTCGTAACTATCGCATTGTAAGTGCTGATGATATTTTGTAAAAAAAAGTGAACAGTACCTGATGAATGTGCTGCCCAACTTCTGGCTCCACAAAAGAGAGCCAACACGCTACTGGCAACCTGAAGTCGGGCACCTTCGGACGACGTATGGGTGGGATGGAATTTCTATGCTGTACCTTGCACTTGACGTAGTTCGCTCGTAGTTTATTTCCCAGATGGTTGACTTCATCGACCCCAGTGGGCTATCAAAACATTCACACAATGTTTTTCGATGATGTAATTTTTAAAATATCGATTGGTGGAATCTATCCCAGTTCTCTACGCTTATTGTAATTTCATCTTATAGGCTATCGTAAATTCTTAATAATACTATCAAGATGTTCGCTGGTGTAAAAGAAATGAGTAAGAAACTACGTCCGAACTACACCAACTACGAAGAATTTCATAGACATTACTTGCCACCCACGGACAGTCCGAAGACGCCTGACGTGAAGAGTATGTTGGCGAGTTGCAAGTAGGGCAAAGACGGGAATCGTTGGCTGCTGTTTTGGGTTGGGGTGGAGGAGTGGGGAGAGCCGGAAAGCTCAATCATCAGGTAAAATTCACTATTATTTATTTCCGCAGTGTTTTGGGCGATTTTGTTGCTGCTGGGGATAAACCTACACAGTTTGGAAACTACATGTTATTTGCAGTGTATGAAATGTTAATGTTTGCGTTTCGCAATCAGTATAGTGCTGACTTTATATTTAGTCCATTTATGTGTTACAGGTGGTGCCAATGAAAGCATTCACAAGGGAAAACTGTTTTGAAATATGTTGTTTTCGTGGTCTTCAGTCCATAGACTGGTTTGATGCAGCTCTTTACCCTACTCTGTATTGAGTAAGCTCCTTCAACTGCACGTCCCACATCCCATATACATTTCAATCTGCTTACTGTATTCGTCTCTCCGATGATTACCCCACACACTTCCCTCCAATGTTAAATTCACGATTCCTTGATGTCCAAAAATGTGTCCTACCAGTCGATCCCTTCTTTTATCAAGATATACCAGAAATTCCTGTTACTTCCTATTCCGTACAATACCTCCTCATTATTTATGCCATCTACCCACCTAATCTTCAGCGTTAACTATAGCACAAAAGCCTCTGTTCTCTTCATGTACGAACTATTTATCGTCCATGTTTCACTCCCGTACAAAGCAACAAATTTCCCTTTTTCAAAAACGCTTTTATTCCCATTGCGAAATCAAATGTTTGTAAAGCTAAGAGACTTAACTGCTGAGGTTATCAGTCTGTAGGCTTACAAACTACTTTGTTAAATTATGCTGAGGATAACACAGACACCCATGCCCGAGGGAGGACTCGAACCCCAGGCGGCTACCTCCCGTTGCCTTTCTGCATTTTATATCCTATGTACTGGGACAACGGAAGGAAGGGAGCTTAGGGCTTAACGTCCCGTCGACAGCGTGGTCATTAGAGACGGAGCTAACGCTCGGAGCTTTGGGTAAGGACGGGGAAGGAAATCGGCCGTGCCCTTTGAAACCAGCCATCCCGGTATTTGCCTGGAGTGATTTATGGAAATCATGGAAAACCTAAATCTGGACGCCCGGGGGTGGATTTGAACCAACGCCCTCCCGAATACGACTCCAGTGCTTTACGACTGCGCCACCTCGCTCGGTGGAGACAACCATATGCTCATTAGACAAGTAAAAAAATTCGTATACCATCTTTATTGTTTCATTTCCTAATCTAATTCCTTCAGCATCGCCTATAATAATAAAGATTTCGTGTGGCTCATTGGCTTGGTGCATGTCTTTCAATTGGACTCCGGCGATTTGCGTGTCCCTAACGTACCCCAGTTATCCAACAGGGTAACTGGTACCTACAGCTTAACGTGGAATCCGACCCGCCGGCCGCGGTGGCCGAGGAGACTGAGGCGCTTCAGTCACGGTCTGCACAGCCACTACGGTCGGGGGTTCGAATCCCCCCTCGGGCATGGATATTTGTGCCGTCCTTAGGATAAGGTAGTTCATAAGTAGTTTGTAAGTTTAGGGACTGATAACCCCGTAGTTAAGTCCCATAAGCTTAACAAACATTTGAACATTTTGAATCCGACCCACGTGTCGTTTCTGGCGACTCCACACATTATTGAGAGGTGAAGAATGGGTTATAACACACACTGAAAAAAATCCTAGATGCGTGGGGGATTTCCCTCTAGTAATATTAGAAAAGAATATCGCTTCCAATGAATGGGGTATTTAGTCTTTAGTTTGTTTATGGCGGTGATACCTAGGACAGCTACCGAGGAGGAGAGCCGATTGTCTAACTTCTCCTGCTACTTATTTACGATGTTCCGGTTTCAGTCGTTGAATCTAGAAATTATTCGTAACTACACTGTCGACTCAGCTCATAGTTACAAAAAGGAGAATAAAACTCATGGGTCTTTCTGTTCTAAGTCACCATCAGGGCAGCGGGCACCACCCCTTCGAAGCTGCGATCTGTGTCAACGCTACCCTGCACGGGAAACGTGGAGACAGAAAACGTATTCTGCCTGTCGCTAGTCTAATGGAGAATTGGCAACAATGCAGAGCATGATTGGCACAGAATCGAGCTGATACTTTTTACGTCATTTTCATTCGACAATCTGATTTTCTCTTTAAAGTGTGATTAAATATTCCACAATTCTAGCTGGTTTAGGACTTGCCTTCTAGAGCTGCGCATACCAACGCAATCTAATATATAAAAATAAATGTTTGTTTTTCTTTTTGTTCGTATTTTATGCACGGCCATTCCGTAAATCCGATTGCGATAAAACTTTGTCGACTCATTTCTTCAGCCTGCGCAATGGTTATAGGCTTACTAAAATTAACATCGTAGGTGCATGGCGAAGGGTGCTTTACAATTACTTAATTACTTAATGGGCTAAGTTTCGTAATCCACCGTATGGTGCGAGGTGGAAGGCACCTTAAAACGTGCTAATATGTTTGCTACTCCTCCATGATGAAAGAGATGGACAGATTTGAAAGAAGTGTTGAATAGAGATAGCTTATACCTTGTATTAATACATGGGCTACCGTTCGTAAGTTATCGTTCGGTGGGTGGAGGAGGGAACCTTATAATGTGTTCAAATGTTTGTATAGCTTATGGGACTTAACTACGGGGTCATCAGTCCCTAAACTTACAAACTACTTATGAACTAGCTAAAACTAATGACGGCACAAATATCCATGCCCGAGGGGGGATTCGAACACCCGACCGTAGCGGCCGAGCAGAATGACTGGCGCGCCGCAGACCACTCAGCCCCTGCGGCTGGCCGTTATTCCGACACAGAATCGCGGTGAGCTCTTCTCCACTTAAAACTGTCATATGAGTAACCTTCCACTGATTTATTTTGTCGCTGACTGAGAGATCGAACCTTATTAACTTGCTTTTATTATTATTATTATTATTTACTTTTTTAAATTTATTATTATTATTGTTTTGTAGCATGTGTATCCTTGTTTATAATGGCGGTTCGTTTTATTTTATGCTATATTTTTCACAAAGGCTACATGGATTGTGGAATGGATCGTCCATGTAGAGTGTCAAGGGATTGCATCCAGTGTTTACGAATATGACATTGAAGATATTAATGGGATTCACAACTATCCAGTAATGCGAGCATGCAACTTCTAGTTTGGTTTTAGGTAAAAATCCTAACACTAACAAGTTTCATTCCAGAAGACAGACAATTTGAAATTAACAGGAAGACTAAATACAACCACAAATCTCATTAAGTTTACTGTTTAATTCGTTGAAAACCATCTTCCAAATTATATACCAGGACTATTCAGATAGTAGGGAACGTTTCCGCCTGACGCCGCTAGGCGCGCGTCGATCGCATATATTTTGGTATGTGCGTGCTCGGCAGGTCAGTCGGCGTCCAGCCGTAGCAATAGGAACATCTCTGCGCTTCTGGTTTCTTCGATATTCGAATTTGAAATGTCCGCTGCAACCTAAAATCTTGCCAATTGTAAGGTGCGGTCTGTGTATCAATTTATCGTAAACTGTGATAAGTGTAGTGAAACAACTTAATGAGTGAATGTTCCGTCCGGAGGTACTGCATTCGGTTTAAAAATGGTCGAACCAACGTTCATGAGTGAACGCCCGAACATTGTGACTGGCTATCTTGTCGCTAAAGTTGATGAAACGATTCGTGAAAACCGTCGCTTCACAATAACGGAGCTTCTGCTTTCTTTTCCCCATGTGTCAAAAATTCAAATGTTTGTAAATCTATGTGACTCACCTGCGTGGTTATTAGTCCCTAGTTACAAACTACTTAAACTAAGGTAAACTATCCTAAGGACAACAGATACACCCATGTCCGAGGAAGGACTCGATTCCCCGACGGGGAACGGCCGCACGCACCGCAGCACGGCGCCCAGTGCGCACGGCTAATCCGCCGCGGCTTTCCACAAGTGTCACGGACATTTTTGTCTGATATTGCCACTCACTGGGTAAAGTCTCAGGCGGCAGAATTTTACGACGACGGAAATTCAAAGCAGGTCCACCTCAGTTTGTTTGTTGACTATGTGGGAAAGTGATATTGTAGTCGCTCTTTCAGAAGTTGTTTTTGTTGTTAGCCGCGGCGGATTATCCGTGCGCGCTGTGGCGCCGTGCTGCGGTGTGCGTGGCCGTTCGCCGTCGGGGGTTCGAGTCCCCCATCGGGCATGGGCGTTTATGTTGTCCTTAGATTAGTTACCTTAGTTCAAGTAGTTTGTAAGCTACAGACTAATAACCACGTAGTTGAGTCTGATAGAGTTTCAAAAATTTAAACTTTTTGTTGTTGTTTTAAGGGGACTAAACATCTAGGTCATCAGTCCCTCTTTCAAAAGTATACAGGGTGAATCACCTAACACTTGCACCGCAAATATTGCGGAAACGGAACGTGCGATTGATGTGCGGCTTTCACAGAATGGATTGGTAGTCAGGGCCTCGTATTTTTAGCCAACAAACAGATTGTAAAAATACCTAGGAAGTGTATTTTTTATGCAAACATACAATTTTTCAAATGTAACAATGGTTGTTTCTATCATGCACTGGAATTTAGACACCAGCTGTGTACAAAGAATTTTGAATGACATTTTTATCACGTTTAGTTTGGCAGCTACAAGCATTCAAAGATTTCGGGGCGGAGGCTACGACAGCGTAGATGACTGGCTGTTGGTGATGAGACTAGGGGCTAGCCACACGGCCAGTGAGATACGTTATCGCAGCCTCCGCCCCCGAAACTTTGGAAGGTTGTAGCTGCCAAACTAAACGTGATAAAAATGTCTTTCCAAATTCTTTGTACACAGCTGGTGTCAAAAATTTCAGTGTATGATAGAAACAACCATTGTTCAATTAAAAAAAACTGTTTGTTTGCATAAAAATATACGTTCTAAGTAATATTATAATCTGTTTGTTGGCTAAAAATACGATACCCTGACTACCAATCTATTGTGTGAAAACCGCACATCAATCGCACCTTCCGTTTCCGCAATGTTTGCGGTGCAAGTGTTAGGTGATTCATCCTGTATAATAAAATGGTTTTCTTGTACTTGAGTTTTTCGTTAACGCAGAAACGTTCCCTACTTTCTGAATAGCCCTAGTATGTCCCCTTCGCCGCTTTTGAAAGCCTTACTTAGAAAAACCTTTACAATAATAATAACTTCGATTCCATATTAAATATAATTTTTATTGCTAATTACCGTGCAGCAAGTGTAGTACACACACACACATACACACACACACGCACACACACACGGGTCCCCAAAATTATTAAAGAACAATACATAAAAGATTGGGAAGCCCTGCTCTGAGGCAAGTACATTCGAAGAGGCGTACGCGCCGTCTACCGGACTCCACGTAAGTCAGACACTTAACACAGCACGCGCCCTAGATTGACGAGCGAAGGCTGTGTTCTTTATCGCAGCCGCGACTGCGAAGTGAACCGGCAAGGAAGCTTTTACTCCGGACTTCATGAGATAGGAGAGGAAACGAGGAACACTACGGTCGGGGGTTCGAATCCCCCCTCGGGCATGGATATTTGTGCCGTCCTTAGTTGTAGGTAGTTCATAAGTAGTTTGTAAGTTTAGGGACTGATGACCCCGTAGTTAAGTCCCTTAAGCTTAACAAACATTTGATTTGATTTGAAACGAGGAAGCCACTAGACCTAAAGCCTGAAACTAAGATCAGGTCTCATGTTGCCAAAGACTGTAATTTGCGTAAACTAAATAAATCCTGACGTTTGTGATGTATTCGCCATATTTATCCCGAGCTAAGAGTGCAAGTTAACCCATTACAGCTGTGTACTTGGGAGATTTCTAATGCCATTTGAAGGAAACATTTTACTTATATCAGTTTAAATTTCACAAGAATTAATGAATTCCCACTTGCAAATATGAGTTAGCGTCCACCATTTACGTGCTCAAAGTAGTTAAGGAATCAGGTGAGATATCATACACAGTACACATATGTAAACGTATTTTATTCAGATATTTGTTATAATTGTAATTTGTGTGTCATACAGTACGATATTTTGCTGTCTCACTCTTTACTTGAGTTTACACGGAGTGTGATCACCTCGGACGACCAGTTCTGTCGCAACCCCGTGTCGCATGGACAGTATGAGGTTATCAGTCAGCTCTTCAGGGATATTTTGCCATTCTTCCATGTCCAGCTCTACAACCGTTGCGGGAGGTGCTGGTGTGGCTGCAATGCGCCTGCCAAGTAAATCCTAGACATGCTAATTCAGGTTTAAGTCCGGTGGACAAGCTGTTAACTCCTTTCGTTCAATTCCCTCAGCTTCATGCATGTTCTCCACCAGTAAACCTCTGTGGGGACGCGTGTTATCGTCCACCAAAAGGAACACATCTCCTATGGCACCAGCGTAGGGCACAGTAAAATGTCGAAGTATCTTGTCTCTATACCTCTGGGTAGTGAAAGCGACATTCTGAACGTAATGTAGGTTCTTAAAGTCTGATCGAAGGCCGGAGGAAGGCAACGGCATACCACCTCCAAATAGGACCTTGCCTAGTAATGCACTGTGGTGTACAAACCAATCTTCTGATTGTTGACTGCTTTTCCTTTTATGTCCGCCAATACTGACTCCTGCCCACACCATTCGTCCACCAATTTGATATGGTGATGTTTCCTGCACTTAAGCAGGATTTTCCGCGTTCCAGGTTTTCTCCAGTTGAGGGAACAACGATTTTCTGACCGAATACAAAATAGTGACTGATGTGTGAACAGAACCGGGCGCCGTTCCTTACGACTCCAATCATAATGTTCCTCCACCCATTTTTTGCTGGCTAAACAGTGTCGTGGTTTTAATGTGACACACACCACAGTCCTTCGAGCCTAGAAGCCACATTCAGGAACGCGATTTCGGACTGTTTGTGTTGATACTGTGCGTCCTGTTCCTACATGGAGGATGTGTTCCACCTTAGTTGCATTAAGCATTCTGTTCAATGGGCTGTTAACCGGGAGATAACGGTCATCTAGTGCCAATGTTACCCGTGTTCGTCCTTGGCCTAGCCTTCTTTTAACAGTTTCTGTTGTCTGAAATCGAGCCGGGGTTCTGGAAAGCACACTTTGGGACGCTCCAATAGCTGCGGCCACCTCTCTCTGTGTCTGTCCCTCTTCCAACCTTCCCATGGCTCTCCATGCCGTAGCTTCGGGTACGTAACGTTGTAGTTGCATTACACTACCTGTTCACTACACTCAGAAAACAGGAACCGTTCAAATAAGGCAAGTTCAGCGTCGTCCACGGGTAACATCAGCGGAGATGACCGCTACCTCCGGTTAACAGCCTGTCGAAACGGGAGGCTGAATGCAGTTCACCTGAAACACACCCTCCAGGCAGCAACATGATGCGCAATATCAACACAAACAGTCCGAAATCGCCTTCGGGACGGCGACCTCTACGCACGGAAACCTGTGGTGTGTGTCCCATTAAAGCCACGACACCATTTAGCCGCAGCGTTGGAATGGCTGTGCGCTCTGAGGCGTTTTGCTGTGGAGAGTGCGGATGCTCCTCGTCGGATGTTTGGGTCTTTCCTCGGACAAAGGTGTGTGTATTGTCCATCAATTAGTTTAAGTAGTTTCTAACCCTAGCGACTGATAACCACAGTAGTTCACTTTCATAGACTTACAAACATTTGAACACCATTAAGCCCACAAAAACGGGCATACTAACATTAGGATTGGAGTCTTATCGAATGACTCCGGGATATGTTCACAGATGAGTCAATATTTTGTGTTTAGCCGGACAATATTCGTTTCCTCATCTGGAGAGAACGTGGAACTCGGAACAAGACTCATGTGTAGGAGGCATTACCATATAATGGTGGTGGATGAATGGTAAGTGTAGGAGTCAGTATTGGCTAACGTACGGGCCTCCATGTCGTTAAGAATGGCGCTCTGACTACTCACGGGTATAGAGACGAGATCCTTCGACCTTTTTTTGTGCCCCATGCTTTAGCCACGGAATATGGGTTCCCTCTAGTAGACGATAAAGTCAGTCCCCACAGAACTGCACTGGTGGACATGTTTGAAGCTGAGGGATCTGAACGAATGCAGTTGCAAGCTTGTTCACCGGTCTTAAATCCGATTGAACAAGTCGGGGATGCACTTGGCAGCCGCATTGCAGTCACAGGAGCACCTCCCACAACGGTTGGAGAGCACGATATTTCACTCACGATAGAATGGCCAAATATCCCTCAAGAGCTAACGGCGAGTGTTCATAAGAGACGAGTGTATCGTCAGGGGAGTGTGATAGGACCGCTATTATTTCTATCTATATAAATGATCTAATGGACAGACTAACTTGTAATTTACGGCTTTTTGCTGATGATGTTGTGGTGTATGGGAGGGTGTCGTATTTAACTGAGTGTAATACCATACAGGATGACTTAATCAAACTTTTTAGCTGGCGCAAAGAATGGCAGCTAGCTCTCAATGTATAAAAATGTAAGGTGATGCGCATGAGTAAGAAAAACAACCCCATAATATTCGAATACAACATTAGTTGTGAGTTTCTTGATGCAGTCGCGTCGTTCAAATATCTAAGCGTAACATTGCAGAGCGATATGAAATGGAACGAACATGTAAGGACAGTTGTGAGTAAGACGGACCGCCGACTTTCGCTTGTACGACCACGTCTTGAGTATTGCTCAAGTGCTTGGGACCCGCAGCAGATCAGTTTAAAGGAAGACATAGAGGCAGTTCAGAGGCGAGCTGGTAGATTTTTTACTGGTAGGTTCGACCAACGCGTGAGTGTCACGTAAATGCTCCGGCAACTCAGTTGGGGATCGCTGGAGGAAAGACGACGTTCTTTTCGTGAATTTCTGTTGAGGAAATTTAGAGGGCCGGAATTTGAAGCTGGGTTTAGTACGATCTTGCTGCCACCAACATACATTTCTCGTAGTGATGACAATGACAAGATAAGAGAAATTAGGGCTCGTACGGAGGCATATAGACATCCTGTTTTTCCTCTTTCTATTTGGGAGGGAAATGTCTAGTAGTGGTATAGTGTACCCTCCGCCACGTTTCTTACGGTGGATTGCGGAGCATGTATGTAGATGTATGTAACCTCGTACTGCCCATGCCACAGAGGTGTACAACTGTACTGGCCGTCTGAGGCGATCATACACCATATTAAAGGGCAACGAGAATGACATTTTTACTATTATTGTAGCCTCGTGGTGCTAGGTGGCGCTGGTTCGGAGCTCGATGTGTTCGAAAAAAATCTTCTTTATCTCGTATTCTGGAAGTTTGAAAGACTTTTTTACTAATTTGATACGAGTATACTGTACAATATTCTATGCTGTATAAATGTACGTGTGCGTTCTCTCAGTAATGAGTTTGTTCGTTTGGTTTCGTGAACAGGACACTTTGCGCCTTATTTGCTGTGAAATATGCACTTTACTTTCGAAGTCTTGTATTTTACACTTTCTATAGACTCTACTACTGAATAGTAACAGTGATTGAGGGAAAAATACTCAAGTTTTAATGAAAAGCGAGACTGATGAATATGGTTTCTCTGGTGTGAAGGCCCATGCCAATTTTATATCGCACAATTTGTCATAAAACTTATAAGTTGCTGTTCTTTTCTAAAAGCCTTATGTTCATAGATATTGTAGTTGTTACTTAGGCTGGTAGGCCTATACCAGAGATAGCATACACACAAAAGTGGATATGTGCTGTTTAATAAAGGTAAAGCAGTGTTTCACTCGGTCCATTTCGTAAACCGTTCGATTTCAGAACATGCACGCGTTTCCTAAGCACAAGTCGCACCGTTTCTCCGCGTTCAGTCACAAGATGGACTCGACACGTTGACCGCACACGTTCAGACACACGCTCCGTGTGCCGACGGCTTAACATGTAAGCTAACACAAGGTTTTCCTACTGTTCAATTGTCCAATGTTTACTACGTTCAAAGTCCGTGTGTCGCCGGCCGTGGTGGCCGAGGGGACTGAGGCGCTGCAGTCACGGTCTGCACGGCCACTACGGTCGGGGGTTCGAATCCCCCCTCAGGCATGGATATTTGTGCTGTCCTTAGTCTTAGTTAGTTCATAAGTAGTTTGTAAGTTTAGAGACTGATAACCCCGTATTTAAGTCCCATAGACTATACAAACATTTGAACATTTTTGAAGTCCGTGAGTTCCGCGGAGCGCCCCATTCTGCTCTCTCACGTTGTCTAATGATACGGAGTGCCTAGCAGTAGGTAGCAGCACAATGCACCTAATATGAAAAATGTATGTTTTTGGGATGTCAGGATACTTCTCATAGCCTCGGTGGAGTAGCCGAGCGGTCTAAAGCGTGTCGCTGCGGAGCGCACGGTTGCTCGCCGTGTAGGGTTCGAGTCCTCCTTGGGGCATGGGTGTGTATGTTTGTCCTTAGGTTGGTTTACCTAGGTTTAAGTAGTTTGTAAGCTACGGACTGATGACCACGCAGTTTGGTCCGATAGATTTACAAACATTTGAAAAAAAAAAAAAAAAAAAAAAAAAAAAAAAAAAAAAAAAAAAAAAAAAAAAAAAAAAGATACTTCTCATCACATAGTGTATATGCAAACATGCAAGGAATATTGTATAATGACTGTGGACATTATCTTAGAAAGTAGGATTACTTTATAAGCTGACGCGGTAATTGACGCGGGTATTCGCCATATTGGGTGTGGAGAACTACCTAAAAACTACGTCCAAGCCTCCGGCACACCAGTTATTCTGGTTAATTCGTTGAGTGGATTCGAACTAAGTAACCCGCTCCTCCCCGCTGCGGTTGCCGGTTTAGCGCGTACGACTATCTGGTCGGGTACAGAGGCGCACAGTCTCTAGAAAGCATAAACTCGGCATAATGCAATGGGTGGCGCGAATGCAACTGTGTTCATGTTGACTGGAAAGGTGCAAATTTTCCGGACGTGTTTGCCTGCCGTATTTTTGCAGCTGCTGTGGCCTTCAGACCTAAGAGTGATTTCATGCAGCTCCGCACTGCAGCCTGGTGTCCGCAAGCCCCTTCAACTCTGCATAAAATCTCAGCCTACAGCAACTAGAACCCGCAAGCCGTATTCAAGCATTTTTCACCCTCTGCAATTGAAGACCTTTATGCAAGAATGGGAGAACTCCACTTTTTTTCGTAAACAACTTTTTAAAGTGCAAGGGAAAAAGTACTTATTTCGGTAGAAGTAGATATCTCCTACACATATACCTGGCGTTATTATTGGTTGGTTGGCTGGTTGATGGGTAAACAACTTTTTAAAGTGCAAAGGAAAAAGTACTTATTTCGGTAGAAGTAGATATCTCCTACACATATACCTGACGTTAGTATTGGTTGGTTGGCTGGTTGATGGGTGGATGGGACCAAAGGCTTTATTATTATTAGCATCTTAGCCTTTATAAAACTCCGGTGGAAGTTAGGGATAAATACTGGAGGTATTCCTATTTTGCCGCGGCGGATTAGCCGCGCGTGCTGCAGCGCCGTGTTGCGGTGCGCGGCAGTCCGCCGTAGTGGGTTCGAATCCCCCCTCGGGCATGGATGATTGTGTCGTCTTTAGTGACACCGCAGTTAAGTCCCTTAAGCCTTACAAATATTTGAATATTTAAAAAAAAGTATTCCTATTTTGCACCGAAAATAGTTTCATGAACGTCCATAAGAAGCCAGCAGTAATTTTTAACACTCACTGCAGAGCCTTCATATTACAAGAGGCTTCCCATTACAGATACTAAACTGAAGAATGCAGTGAAACAGTGTGCTTTAAAAATAACATGTTGTAATAAGAATCTCTTCTACCGGGATCGAGTTTTAGAGAAATCTTCTGATTAGAGATTGCCTTATTTAACTAGGAGGTTGATATTGTTCCTTATGCAGATTTATTGTTACATATAAATGGCAATATTCGATACAAGAAACTAAGTTAATATAACATTTGCAACTTTTAAAAATAATTGTTAGAAACATGCTGTAAAGTGTAATCTTTTGTCACACTTCGGAGCATAAAAATCAGTGAATTCATTTTGTCGATTTTCTACCTAAAATTAATCTTTAGAGCATTAATGACTTTTATAAACGAAACCACGAAATATCGAGTATAGATTTGAATTAAACTTCCTAGCAGATTAAAACTGTGTGCCGGAACCGGGACTCGAGGCTGGGGCCTTTGCCTTTCGCGGGCAAGCGCTCTACCACTGAGCTACCCCGACATGACTCACGACACCGCCACACAACTTCAATTCTGCCAGTACCTCGCCTCCTACTTTCCAAACTTCACAGAAGCTCTCCTGCGTGACTTGCAAGACGAGCACTCCTGGAAGAAAGGATATGGTGGAGACATGGCTTAGCCACAGCCTAAGGGATGTTTCCAGAATGAAACTTTCACTCCGCAGCGGAATGTGCGCTGATATGAAACTTCCTGGCAGATTAAAATATCCTTTCTTCCAGGAGTGCTAGTATTGCACACTGAACAGTGTGTTTTCCCGTTCTTGCAATTTTTACTCTCCGAATGCTTCTTTCATTTTTCACACTAACATTCACTTAGGTCAGAAGGTGTCATGCCATTTTTTTTCAATCACTCTTTTCATTTAATCATGTGTTACAATAAATTTCTTTTTAGGCGATGCCATTCAGTGCTTATACATTAGATATCTGTTGTACAATCACATAGAATCTTAAGAATTCTCCCGTATCATCGCATACCGAAAGCTTGAAATTTATTTTTGTCTGAAGAGTGAATTGCCCAAGTTACATTTCTGTACTACGCTACAATCCGCACGGAATTCCTTCAAAAAAGATTTCCTAACATTTAAATTTATATTCTCATTTCAAAAATTTCCTTTCTCGGAAAGACTGTTCTTTTTTTCAATCTTCATTTCATATTGTTTCCACTCGAGTTATCGTCACGTATTTTCCTTCTAAAGTAGCAAACCCGATCTAGTACTTGCAATTTCTGATTTCCTAATCTAACTATCATTGTATCTCCTGACCTAATCGTCCACATTTAAACTCTGTGATTGAATAATGATTTCTAGGACACTATCTTTTTATCTGACTGATTCTTCTGTTTCTAACATAATTACAATATCAGCGGTAAACATAGTTTTGACTGATATCTCTGAATTGTTTTCCCCTTTCAAGGCAATAATTTGTTTACTTTATTTCATATTCAGTTATGAAATACAGCAATCGATAGGTAGCAAAGACGTATCTTTCACTTCTCTACTACTTCTTCAGTTTTAATCTGTCAAGAAGCTTCATATCAGCGCACACTCCGCTGCAGGGTGAAAGTTTAATTCTGGAAACATCTCTTAGGCTGAGGCCGTAGCTCTAAAAAAATTGAGTAAATGGATGAACTAAAACCCTAAAGGATCCAGGAGTACTTCAGAAATGACGTTGTAGCAGACCATTATTGGCACGCAAATAAATAAACTAGACTCTCAGTCTTCAGGTCAGGATTTATATTTCTAATTTAATTGACGTACGAATAATAATTAATGTCAGAGAGCTTTTAAAGTTTCCTGACTTACACTGAGTGTTCCTCTACCAAAGTGGCAACACCCATTTACCTAGCATACAGTTTCCCGAAATCACATCTAGACAATTCCGCAGGTCCATCACCCAGCAGTACACGAAAGAGCGCTTAACAACGGACAGCCACATTATGCTTTCACACGCGTCACAGCAGGCGCTAAAGCACATTATTCAGTTTATCCGCAAATTGGCTGAGCAAACATTGCTATCACTAACTAGAAGGTGAGAAAAAAAAAGATTATACTTTGTCACTGGCCTTTGTGTTACGTAACTATTGAACATAGAACTTCCTGCTCTCTGTATATTACACAGTAGGTCATTTTCATATAAAATCGTTATGCAAAATATACTGATCGTCTCCACACAAGTCCGCGCTTGCCAGAAACTTCAAAATAACGACAAAATGCATGTATACGTAAAAATGGTATTTCAGCAGGTATATCAAATTTCGTTTTAAGAAAGGTAGGAGAGGCACGACAACACATTTTTATTTCGACAGGCTATACTTTTACAAATAAATTCACAAAACGTTGTCAGCATGTCCGGGAAAGATTCAGGATTCACTCTCATAGCTGTGGGAGTTCTAAACCATAAAGAAACAATTTTTATTTATATATGAAATTTCATCTTATTTTTCACTTACTATTGGCTGGATTTGTTGCTATAGGTACTTTTTTCTCCATAGGTATAAGAGATTCATCGACGAGTTTTACACGACATACAAAACATACTTCAAAGTGTATGAAACACTAGAATTTATTTAATTTAAGAAAAAAATGATTGAGCTCTTACAATTAAAATTTTATATTTAGAAAAAAATTAAAATTTATAGTTAACAAACTTAATTGTTATCACATTTTTCAATATATTTTGAAAATTCTAGAGTTTAATATACCTGTACGTATGGTTTGTATTCTGTGTAAAATTCACCGAAGAATCTCTCTTATGAAGTAAAGTGTACCTACAGCAACAAATTCAGCCAATAGTAATCGAAAAAATGATGAAATTTCACATGTAAATAAAAATTATTTCCTTATGTTTTAAAACTCCCACAGCTATGAGAGTGAATTCTGAACCCTTTCCGATTATGCTGACAAAGTTTTGTGAATTTATTTGTAAAATATAGACAGTGGAAAGTAAAATGTCCTGTTATGCCTCTCCTACCTCAAGTCTGCCTGCTCGACGTCCTTCCCCCCTTAACTCATTATAGTGGTGAGTGGTGCGAACAGACCAACTGTTAAAGTCCAGTGCGTGTAAGTTCATTATGGACCACCTTATGGAAATAGTCTCTGAGGAAAAAGTATGAAGCTGGTCGAAAGGCACGGGCACGTAAAATTATTTCCAGCCTCGAAAACACAGCGGGTAGATACAAAAACGTTCCAGACTTCAGACACCGTACAGAAACGAGGGCATCCTTTCCACTACCTGATACGGTCAGGTTGAGATTGGACGTGATAAGCCAAAAAAGTGCATCAAGCGAGACAGAGTATACAGAGACGACAGGTGTATAATCTGTAGGCATTTGCTTCAAATATTGGCCCACCAATTCCAGATTAAAATTACTGCTCTTTCTCGTGAAGAAATTGCAAGGCTGGTATATAAATTACAAAGATGCAACAGTCCCATATTTTTTGAACTGGTTGACATATTCTATTGTTCTATTCACTTGAGTGTGAATGGATGTTGAAAGCCACATTATGGTTAATTTGGACCAAGATGAACTTTTTGTGTTATTTACTGATAATTTAGATTCTCCCGCCCCCTCCCCCCCCCTACCGCCCCTACTGGAGAGCGGTACATATTTGAAGTCATACTAATATACCGTCTGCTCCAAATACGTTACCTCAGTTTCAACCATGTCACAACATTTCAGATCTTATAAACGGAATTAATTAAGTAGAATACTTTGCGATGCCTCACGGTAAACATCAGTTTGTTGAACTGCATCTGTAATCATTATGCATCAAAAGTAACGTCCTGGTATAAACTAATCATTATGCTTCCACTTTCTCTCGATTCTACCACTAGTTTGATATTTTAATGAACTTTAAACGTTTGTGGTTAAAACTATGGGTTTAAGATCTTTCTACGACTGACATCTACAACTACATCCACTGTGAACCTCACAGTGCACTGTGGTCCCAAATCCCATATAGCTGGCCAAGAGTAGGACATAAAATTGTTATTGTAGGAACTTTTAATGATTGGAATAGTTGTAGTGGTACACCTAGTATGTATTATGACCGTGAATAAAAGGGACTTGCCGCGGCGGATTATCCGTGCGTACTGGGGCGCCGAGCTGCGGTGCGCACGGCTGTTCACCGTCGGGGGTTCGAGTCCCTCCCCCCCCCCCCTCGGACATGTGTGTTTGTGTTGTCCTTAGTTTACGTAGTTTGTAAGTTACGAACTAATAACCCAGTAGTTGAGTCAGATAGATTTACAAACAATTGAACACCGAAAAAGGTATCGTCCCTATCTGGCTCAGGAACGCATTTCGTTTGTGAGCATCGGCGAGCGTTGAAAACAGCACAAAGTTTAGACGTGTGTAGAATCGCGAAAAGTTAAGAGATTTGGGTTCTGCAAAATCAAGTCTTCTCCAAAAAGTAAGTACAATTTGAACGTATAGCTTGAAATTGTTATTGACAATGTATGAAATAGTAAATAATTAATGAAAGTAGTGGTCGCGTTCCGGTAAATCCTGTTGAAAAAAGCAATAAGTCAAAACTCTTGTCGACTCCTGCTCTTAAACCGAATGGACATTGTTCCATATACATTTCTTCAAAACATAACCAAAACTTAGCTGCAACTAGCTGCGACTTCGGTTTCAGTTATAATTTTTATGCCATAATGTGTGCTCTCTTTGTTATTTTCCGTAACTTTACCGTCTGAAATATTTTTTACAGGAAACTGGTCAAAACAATTCTCCTATTAATGTTATCCTTCATTTTCTACAGAACATCTGGATAATAACGAAGAAATTTCTTTCACGAGAAAGGAAATTTTCGTATTTGTCAAAACGGTATTGTACGAGAATATCAACGCGGTCACTGACATTTTGAGATGGAGGTGTCAAACAAATTGAAGCATCCGTACCTTTTGGCGAAAAGTTTGAAAGATGCCATGGCTAAATTGGTATCGGTATTCAAGAAGAGGTGGCAACCCCCGATTCAAGACTTTCACTCGAATTGAATACGTTTTTGAAGAGATTTTCAGTCGTATTTCATCTGCTATTTCGTTTTTCTAAATTTTGACTTCAAATTCGTAATCAGCGACCCCGAAAACCGCCAAGTCCAGATTTTCAGCTGATCTGTTTTATAACGTTTCTGACTTTTAGCCACCTTTTTGGGATTTGGGAGTACTATGCGGTGGGTCGGTCAGGGTAGTTTGAGTACAATTCTCTCTTCCCCCTACTCCAGTCGTGTATGGTTAGCGGGAAAAATGATTGGCTTTATGCGTCTGTGTGGGTCCTAACCTCTCTGATCTTACTCTTCGCGAGGAAGCAATATATTGGTTGACGGTTCATGAAATGTACGCACTCGGAACTTTGACTGAAGCCCATACCGCGATACAGAACGTCTGTCTTCCAGCGTCTGCCACTGGAGTTTCTTAATCATCTTTGTGACGCCTACACGCTTAGTAAACGAGCCCGTAACGAAGCGTGCTGCTATCCGTTGTATCTTCTCTATGTCTTCTATTACCCTAGCTGGTACGGGTGCCAAACTGGTGCGAAATACTCAGCGTTGGCCGAACAAGAGTTTTGTGACCTACTTCCTCTTTTGACGGACTAAACGTCCTGTCGATTCTTCCAATGAATCTCAGTCTGGCACGTTCCTAACACACGACAGATTTTCTACGGTCATTCCGTTTAAAATTGCCCCTGGCGTCTGCTCCCAGATATTTTATGGAAGTAACTCCTTCCAGTGTTTCTCCTGCTTTTGAGTAGCTATGTGATAAAGGAGCTTTCTTTCTTTGTAACTGCAGAACCTTAAATTTGTTTATTTTCAGGATCAGCTGGCATTCCATACACTATACGTCAATACGCTTCAGAAACTCCTGCATTTCCTGTAACTTCATTAATTTAAGGAAGAGTATGGGTGGGATGTAATAACCAGTTATTATCTCACTCTTCTCATTTCATTTCCGAAATTATTGACATTTTTCGAAACGCAGCGGTATTTTAAGGCTACTAAGGCCACTAGCCTGAGACTCTACATTGAGACACATCTGTTATTTGTCCTTGTCACAAACCCCTACCTCTTCCATTACTCGTGAAATATATTAAAGTAGTACTCAAGAAGATGAATTACAATTTAATTAAATTACTTCAAAGAGAATGTCAAACCGTAAATTAATACTATTTGTGTGCCACTGCTTAAGTAAACGGAAGTAGCAAACGGGACAGCACGTGTTAGTACAGGCAGAGGCTTTATATTTTCCTCCGTCGAGGATTCATCTACGGTATTATAACATTTCGGTAGAATTTATTAAGTTTGATATGCAATATCGATACGTAAGAAATACGAATTGGACAATTACTAAACAACTTCACTACGAGGCGCTGTAAGAATACATCAGTTACTAAACAAAGATGTGCAATTTCACCGTTTCAAACTCAAACTAATTTTAAATGAAACGCGGGATGCTATTAATGTGAGAGCAGTAGTTGTTTGCTAGGTTGTTTATACGGCTACTGCTGGCATGAGAAGTGAAAAGATTCATTTACATTACTTCATTTGGGTTTCTTAACACTGGAAATAGTCCTGTGATCAATATTAATTTATTAACTCTTACTAGTCTGCCAGAATCAGAATTACAGTGGTCAAACAATTAGGGGATCAGCTGAGATATCTAGGTTCTGTCGGCTCTACGGAGTGGAAACAACAAAATTACGGCAACCGAAATAGTGATAATAACAGAAAGTTGCTGTAAAGGGGATTAGTATGGACTCGTGTTTACTCTACCAAACGAATTAAACACGTAGGGGGCTCAGATAGTGTAGTGAGCAGATAGTGCGATGCAACAACGTGTTCTACCCCAAGCCATGTGATAAAGGGCAACAGGAAGGTTGGAAGCGCGACAGACACAGAAGGAGGTGTATGCCGCATTTAGAGTGTCGAAAAGTGTAATTTAGATAAAGAAGGCAAGCCCAAGATCATCGGGTAACATCAGCAAGAGATGACCATTATCTCAGGTTTACAGACCATCAGGTCAGCGGGCTGAATGAAACTCAGCTCCAGCCCCCCCTCCAGGCAGGAGTTTGTTGGAAGAAGTTCTTTTTGTGTATTTCTCAGCCGCGGTGGAGTGACCGAGCGCTCTAAGGCTCCTTGCTGCTAAGCGCGCGGTTGCTCGCAGGAACAGGACGCAAAACACATGGAAGAAACCACTTAAGAGACTGCCTACAATATATACTTCCGCCCTCTGCTAAAATCCTGCTGGGTGATATAAGATGCTTGCTAGGTAGGATTGATGGCGGACAATGAAAAATTCCAAAGAATGTGAGTTTCTATTATCGAGATAAAGGTGTTAGAGTGATATATGTGCCACAGATATGATACAAGTGTTGGGGGTGGCATTAATTAAAACAAAGTGGTTTTTTTTAGGGGGGGGGGGGGTTGGAGGGGGGAGCGAGATCTGTTCAAGAAATTTCAATCACCGACTTTCTCCTCAAAATGCAGAAAGATGTTATTAACCTCCACCTAGATAAGGAAAAATTAACATGAACACAATCATTGCCATACAATTTTGTGTCATATTGTGCTGCAGAGCGGTGTTGAAATACTGATATGGTGTAACGTTGTAATTTTCGTATATATAAAGTTAGCCATTCTTCTCACTCAAAAAACCTCATATCGTACGTTAGAAAGCTTCGTTTTCAATTTTGCTAATTTTCACGAGTGAAAGTAATAAAACTATAATTTTGAGACAATTAACACGAGTTTCTTGATAATATTGATAACATGAGAGGTTTAGACACGTTACTTACTGTTTCGTAGCAAATAACTTATTAAGATAGTAGATGTTATTTTGTGGTTAAAAGCTAATGTGGTTCTCTAATCCGAACTTCGTAATAAATGGGAGCTACAATGTTTGATGATTATATTCTATACAGCGAGGGACTTAGTACATGCTTTGGAGTTACACATGATGTTTGAGACGCTCTAGCAGCGTAACGCGTAGGGAGCCATCTTACAACTTTAGGAACTGAGCTACACCCGGACAGAAATGGCGCCGAAGATCAACGAACCCAGGCGGGTGTATCTGCTAGTCCGACTGTGTTTTTAGGCGGTTTCCGACACTTTTGTAGGCAACCACTCTTCTGACTGATGACTGCTTTGCTTTACCTCTCATAATAGAATCTGAACTTGTATACAGTCCGTTATAAGTGACTCCTCACTATCACACTAACTTGTCTCCCATTTAGGTATGTTCTGAAATTCCCCAACCAGAAACATTATCTTTGATTCCAACGTCCGGCTCCTCCCTCCACAGGCCAAAATGCGTCTGACACACGACATAAAGACAGTTAAAATAAGATTCGACACGGAACATCGTTTACTCGAATAACAGACAGATGGATTGAACAACTTCTACGAGGGATACTAACTGTGGCGTCAGAAGAGGATCTGATAACAATGGTAAATAATTGAACTTAATTTGACTAGTACAGGACAAGCGTGGACCATACTAGACACGACAAACACCAGCGGCTTCTGGTTGTAGAATTTCAGAACTCACCAAAATAAGAGATAAGACTCTGTTTTCTTATTAGTGTGGTAATGAGGAGTCATTTGCCGCGTACAATCAGTAATTTTGAGGCGGAGTGGCCAAACGCATTGAGGCGCTATGTTCTGATGCGCGAGACCGTTCCCCGTCGGGGTTTCAAATACTCCCCTCGGGCATGAATGTTTGTATCGTCTTTAGTATAGGGTAGTTCGCAGTTAAGTCCCTTAAGCTTCACAAATATTTGAGCATTGAATTTGATAGGCACCACAAGATTCTGTATGTTGCACACGCTGCCGCATTTCACGGCATTACGGGGTATGGTGTACAACATAGAGAGTTGTGTGGGTGCCTGTGCCCCAGGCGTCAAGTATCAGAACTTACTGACTGTACCACGTATGTTTAAAACATGTTATACAACGCTACTTATAGTTGCTGTCCTCTGCCTCGTTCTTTATCTTTGTTTTATTGAAATAGGACTAAATTAAATACAGAAGTACATGCCGATCCCTTAGTTAAGTCCCATAAGCTTTACAAACATTTGAAACATTTGAAACATTTGGAGAGTGAAACGTGAGAGATAAAAAAAGTCGCAGAATTGACCGGAAATCGATCCCGCGACTTTTTGCATTTTTTACACAGTTGTAATATATTGCTTTATTTGATTTTAAGATTATTATAGGGGGCCATCTGTTCGAAGAATGTAACCCGCCGACAATCCTGCGCATGAGTATCCCAGTCGTCTTCTCGCATTCAAGGGCGGTAGCCTTTGTACCGTTGGAATCGATCAGGTTCTATGGGCTGCATCATTATTCTCTTCTCACACCTGGGACACCCCAGCTGGCTGGAGGGTTCATGAACAGTGACCCTAAATAGTTCGCAAAAGTGGTTCGGTAGGGTGCTCCACGTTGGACAGTCGTGTGTGTTTCAAGCAAATAGTGCCAGAAATCGAGGATGTTTTTGTCGCTATCTCGGTAAAGGTAATGTAGCGCCATGCCTTTAATCCAGTTCATTGCATTCGTCTTCGTTGGTGGAAAATAGACGTCATCAGGGTAGAAAATTTCGATAGATCGGATCGACGTGGAAGGACGACGTAGAAGGAGGGCCAGCATTTGTCTTGTGAGCTTCCAACACGCACTCGCAGTGCTACAAGTCAGTCGATGCACGTCGGTATCAACGTCTGCACACTGTGGATATAAGGGGTCGCTAAGGAGGCGAATGGAATGTACCGCTGACGATTAGGGAATTTTTTGTTCACTAATATATACCACGATGTCCGTACTTCTGTCGGCAGGAAAAGTGAATGAATCGCATTAGTCGTTCGGCAGGTTACCAATGAACCACCCAATCACTAAAAGAAAAACGTTGTGGTACGGCCGCGGCAGAGCGGCCGAGCGCATTGACGCTCTATGCTGCGATGTGCTAGGCCCTTCCCCGCCGGTGGTTCGAATCTCCAGTCGGTAATGGATATTTGTGCCGTCTTTAGTATAGTGCAGCTCATAAGTAGTTTGTAAGTTTAGGGACTGATGACCCCGCAGTTAAGTCCCATAAGCTTTACAAGCATTTGAACATTTTTCATTTGTTGTGGTACGAGAAGCTAAATGACAAACCTGTTCTTGACCTCAATAGAAAGCAGCATTTCGATGACTCACATTGACGCAGAGTGGAATCAGAAGCAGACAGCGCCGGGGAGTAAGAGCGTTTTCGTTGGGATGGAATCCGCGCGGCCTTGCAGAGGCAAGCCGAGCAACAAAGGCAATTAGTCAGGCAGAGGGCGCTTATATGCGGGTCTCCATTTCACGGATCAGCGGTACGCCCACAATGGCGGAATGCTGCACTGCTCAAGCTCCCCGCAGCCTCGTCCTGGTCCACGCTGATTACCGTGCAAAATGCCACCGACTGCACTCGCCACGCACCACGGTGCACTATTCTTACCGCAGCCATTGGAATGATTTTGATAAGTCAACAATTCAGACCCTTCACTACTAATTAAACCACTTACGAAAGACAGTTTTATATCTGGCAAACGAAATCCCTTTTTGGTTCTAACAAGGAATGTACTTGGGCTCGAACAAACACAAATACACCAAAATCTTGTGAGAGATAATGTAAAGGTCCCTTATTGCACTGGTGATACTCCCGCATCTGCAAAACTCTGTAGTCGTCCGTTAGAGGCCTCTCCGTGTGCCACGCCGCATCGCACAGTGACCTGCCGGTACGCCAGTCGGGACCGGTAGAGACGTTGCAGTGTGCCTTTCAAGTTGCGTTTTCTGACGTTATTTGTGTAGTGAAGCGTCATATGGGACGCCGATTGGTAATCAGATCTGCTAATCTAGTGCGATTGGTTAAGATGAAGTTACGAAGAACCCTTCAAATGTTCAAATGTCTGTAAATCTATCGGACCAAACTGCGTGGTCATCAGTCCGTAGCTTACAAACTACTTAAACCTAGGTAAACAAACCTACGGACAAACACACACACCCATGCCCCAGGGAGGACTCGAACCTCCACGGCGAGCAACCGCGCGCTCAGCAGCGAGGTGCTTTAGACCGCTCGGCTACTCCACCGCGGCGAAGAACCCTTCTTCGAGAAGATGGTAGTGGTGTAGAAGATGAATCATTCGCATGTTTTCTGGTATCTATTATAGTGCAGAAATGTGAGCATAGCCGGCCGCGGTGGCCGAGGGGACTGAGGCGCTCCAGTCACGGTCTGCAAGGCCACTACGGTCGGGGGTTCGAATCCCCCCTCGGGCATGGATATTTGTGCCGTTCTTAGTAGTAGCTAGTTCATAAGTAGTTTGTAAGTTGAGGGACTGATGACCCCGTAGTTAAGTCCCATAAACTGTACCAACATTTGAATTTTGTGAGCATAGCTTAGAAACAGATACTGTTGTAATACTAACACATAATGATGATGGTAGGGATGATACTGACGAACCAGTGGACAACTTGAAAAGTATCACTGACGTGGCGTTTAACACTGATATCGTAGAATGTGCAAATATGCCATTGCATCAACTTGCATTACTTCACAGTGCTTTGTGCAGTCATTCATATTGATCGGAGCATTTGACTGACAATCACCATTTGTATTTATAGTTAAGATTTCTGCAATGCGTGTGGTGTCTACAATTACATATATAGTGCTACCAACAGTATGAATGCAGAGTTTTGCAGAAAAATGTCACCCACCAGCACAATGAGGGGTACGTAATGGTCCTGTAACCAAACGTTCATACAGACATGTTTGTTCAATCGTAAGTACTTTCCTTGTAAGTGAAATTTCTCGATTTTATTCATTTGAAAATGGGCTTAGAAAGCATGCAATTGTGAGATCAATAAATACACTCCTGGCCATTAAAATTGCTACACCACTAAGATGACGTGCTACAGACGCGAAATTTAACCGACAGGAAGAGGATGCTGTGATATACAAATGATTAGCTTTTCAGAGAATTCACACACGTTTGGTGCCACTGGCGACACCTGACATAAGGAAAGTTTCCAACCGATTTCTCATATACGAAGAGCAGTTAACCGGCGTTGCCTGGTGAAACGTTGTTGTGATGCCTCGTGTAAGGAGGAGAAATGCGTACCATCACGTTTCCGACTCTGATAAAGGTCGGATTTTAGCCTATCGCAATTGCGGTTTATCGTATCGCGACATTGCTGCTCGCGTTGGTCGCGATCCAATGACTTTTAGCAGGATATGGAATCGGTGGATTCAGGAGGGCAATACGGAACGCCGTGCTGGATCACAACGGCCTCGTATCACTAGCAGTCCAGATGACAGGCATCTTACCCGCATGGCTGGAACGGATAGTGCAGCCACGTCTCGATCCCTGAGTCAAAAGATGGGGACGTTTGCAAAACAACAACCATCTGCACGAACAGTTCGACGAAGTTTGCAGCAGCATGGACTATCAGCTCGGAGACCATGCCTGCGGTTACCCTTGACGCAGCATCAGAGACAGGAGTGCCTGCGATGGTGTACGCAACTACGAACCTGGGTGCACGAATGGCAAAACGTTATTTTTTTCGTATGAATTCACGTTCTGTTCACAGCATCATGATGGTAGCATCGGAGTTTGCCGACATCGCGGTTAACGCACATTGGAAGCGTGTAGCCGCGGTGGAGTAGCCGAGCGGTCTAAAGCGTCTCGCTGCGGAGCGCGCGGTTGCTCGCCGTGGAGGTTCGAGTCCTCCTGGGGCATGGGTTTGTGTGTTTGTCCTTAGGTTAGTTTACCTAGGTTTAACTAGTTTGTATGCTAAGGACTGATGACCACGCAGTTTGGTCCGATAGATTTACAGACATTTGAACATTTTGAAAGCGTGTATTCGTCATCGCCATAGTGTCTTATCACCCGGCGTGACGGTATGGGGTGCCATTGGTTACACGTGTCACCTCTTGTTCGCATCGACGGCACTGAACAGTGTCAGTTACATTTCAGATGTGTTACGACCCGTAGCTCTACCCTTCATTCGATCCCTTCGATCCCTGCGAAACCCTACAGTTCAGCAGGGTAATGGACGACTGCATGTTGCAGGTCCTGTACGGTCCTTTCTGGATACGGAAAATTTACGACTGCTGCCTTGGCCAGCACATTCTCCAGATCTCTCGCCAAATGAAAAGTCTGGTCAATGGTGGCCGAGCAACTGGCTCGTCACAATACGCCGATCACTACTCTTGATGAACTGTGGAATGGTGTTGAGGCTGCATGGTCATTTGTACCTGTTCACCCAATCCAAGCTCTGTTTGACTCTATGCCCAGGCGTATTAAGGGCGTTACTACGGCCAGGGGTGGTTGCTCTAGATACTGATTTCTCAGGATCTATGCACCCAAATTGCGTTAAAATGTAATCACATGTCAGTTCTAATATAATATATTTGTCCAATACATACTCGTTTATCATCTGCATTTCTTCTTGGTGTAGCAATTTTAATGGCCAGTAGTGTATATGTGAACTAATCACTTCATTTAGTTGCACACCTTTTGCACATCATTGCTAACCATGCACCACCTATTTCTATTGTAGCATCCCGGAAATATAAAAAGTTGATAGACACGGATAACACGCCACCTCTGGGAGGAAGGGAACCACACCCGGATCAAATCCATTGGAAGTTGTATGAGAAGAAATGATGAATAGTTGACACTAGATTTAGTTTCAGTCGGCTTGCCACACCCCGCTAGGTCGTAACTGACAGATACCCACTCCAGCTAGAGACAGTTTTAAGTTTCAACTGTAATCGCTTTACTTTGCGCAGTTGGGAAACCTTTATGGAAATGATTAATCCATTATTGTTTTTCTAGAATAGGAGAGTAACGCGGTATTGATGAAACTAAATTCTCCCATGGAAAATGACATCAGTACGGTTAGCGTGTTCAAAATTATAGGAGATAGGTAATCAGTACCTGCTGTGGGCCGTGAAAAGGGAACGCGTAATTGACTTGCAAGTTATTATGCATCGCGCATCTGCCTCGTAGAGAGCAAATTAATGGGGACACTGTCGCATGAGCTTCAGCGTCAGTGATGGAAAGCATTTCCATCGTCCGCCTCGCGCTAATTTGTGTGATTTTTGGTTCAAAATGAACAATTTTCAGCTTCGAAGGGCAACAATGCTGCAGTAATATCTAGAAATACTAATGAACTGCTATTGGGATCGCCTAATCGGATTGTCCATCCCACATATGGTCACTCATTCGGCATATGTAACTGCTTTTGTAACATGAATAAACTGACAGGAACTCTGAAATACGAGTGTTATGCCGTTGTTCATAAGTACTTCCGCGAACCTGTATCTCATTTTATGTTCTTTCTAAAGATCAATCAGAATGTATCGAAATTTTTTTTAAATTAGGTGCGAACAGTACGCAATAACGTGTAAATTTGATGACGCAGTACTGACGAGCAGCGATTATATACATAAAAACATTCTAAATAAGTCTTCTCATTTCATTTAATAGGTTTTAATATTAATGCTGTTTTGTCGAAAACTGAAATTTTGAGCCCATGGTTGCTTATAAAATACAGAACGATTCAAATGTTCAAATGTTTGTATAGTCTATGGGACTTAACTACGGGGTCATCAGTCCCTAAACTTACAAACTAATTATGAACTACTTACGAACTAGGACGGCACAAATATCCATGCCCGAGGGGGGATTCCAACCCCCGACCGTAGTGGCCGTGCAGACCGTGACTGGAGCGCCTTAGTCTCCTCGGCCACCGCGACCGGCACAGAACGATTCTTACAGTTAAGGAAACAGTAACCAACCACATTTAATTATGCTATTTATTTACAAAATAGCCCCATTACCGGCTTAAACCTGACGGTTCATCAGACGGCTGTTCACGACTACACGCATTTCTTCTCATCAACATTTTGGTTGTGCTCTTAATTGTGTCTTGTGGCGGAAAGTTCTTGTTTGGGTGGTATCGCCGTGGTGAAGTGGCCGAGCGTTCTAAGGCGCCTTGTTGCGGAGCGCGCTGTTGCTTGCCGTCGGAAGTTCGAGTCCTTCCTCGAACATGGGTATATATGTTTCTCCTTAAGTTAGTTTACGTAGTTAAGTAGTTTGTAAGCCTACCGACTGATAACCGTAGAAGTTGTGTTCCACAGATTAAAAGAATAAAAATCGGTGGAGTCATATAATACAGAAGGGTAATTGAAACGAGTTACTTGAAAGTAACTGTGACTAGTGACGATGAGACAAATTCTAAGTAAACCATAAACTTGTCGCCACAATGCAAAATTATGAGGACAACCAAAATGTAGATGACAAGAAATGTCTATAGGTGTGAACATCCGTGTGATGATAAAAAAAAAAAAAACCGGTAACGGCGCTATTTTGTAAATAAATAGCATAATAAAAGATGTTTGGTTGCTGTTTTTCTTAATTTTAAGGGTTTTAATTTTGCATGACATCTGCGTGGGGCATCCAGAGAATACTGCTGTACTGCTTGATCCTGATACGATCAGGTTTAGTAATTAACCGTAGATACGAACAGCGACAAAATCTTTCCCTTTTGTGTTCCCCTAGTGGAGGAAAATTTGGTTTCTCGAGACAATGAGAAGGGAAGCGATGCACGAGAACGAACCTACACCGCCTCTCGACGGGCTCTCACAGCTAAGCTGCTTTAATAGAGACTTGTGGCTCTCTGACATTCACGCTGCGAAAACATCAACCCGTCCGGGTAGCGTGGAATGGACTCATATTTCAGCGTCAACCCAACCCGCTTACCCCTGCCTCGCATTAGCTTAATGTTAGCTTTAAATGCAGTATTTCAGGAAACTTTACCTCCGCAGGTAATCACTTACGTCTCCTATTCCTCCTGTTTTCACTGTCATCATAGCAAATGAGCTGAAAAAGACGGACTGTCCGTGTTGGCATTTGCTTCTTCATTGGCGAACCTAATATATGAGCGGATTTTTACTTTAGCTCTGAACTCGATAAGGACTCGTGCTGAGTAGCTTCATACGAAACGAAAATGCATTCATTAACATTAAAAAAAGAGAAACCTAGGACACTGGTCAGGATAACCGAATGTGTTATAGCGTCAGCTTTCGGGACGGGTAGAGACGTCGGCCCTGATTGGAATGCGTCCGTCGGACTAAAGACGAGGTTGAATGTTTCCAACAGCCTGGATGTGATTATTAGGGAGTTTTCCACATCCTGGTAAGCGAATACTTATCTGGTACCCAGTTTCTGCCTCAGTTACACAATAGCAAACATTTAACAGACCTTCATACTTATTATCATTTTCGTGTCCAGAACAAATACATATGTATAAAAACTATACTATACGCACATTAATTACAAACATTTATACATTTTTGAATGGACTTTGAAGCCCAATATTCAGCATGCTTGACAACTCGTACAGGTCATCCATTGTATGATGATGATGGTGATTGGCGTTTTAGGGCGCTCAACAGCGAGGTCATCAGCGCCCGTCATCCATTGTACAGGATTCGGGCCGTTTTTGGGAAACCAATAGTTCTCCACATCCACAGGTTACATCTCCAGTGATGTATCCCCACCATAGCAGGTTTTCTTTGTTACGTTTCATCCCACTTCGTAGTCTATTCAAGGTCTTCCATGGCTGGTATGCTAAATGGTATCCAGGAGCAGGTTCTTCTTTACAGTTTTGTAATTGTTTTCGATATGTCCTGCTTCGTAATAGTTCTATTCAACGAGCAGAAGGTGTGGGGGCAATCACTTCCAATGAAAACCTTTCTTGATTTCAGCCCGGAACAAACATGGGATGTCTGGGGTCGTTTTCTTGATTATCCTTCTCGAGTTCTGCCGCTATTCTTCTTTTAACATCTTGGGGTGCTACACCTGCAAGGTGGTAAAGTTCATCCGCAGGAGTTGGCCGTAGCCAACCTCTTGTAATACGCCCTGTCTCATTGACGGCAATGTCAACCTGCCTAGTGTGTGCGCAGTTCCGCCAGACTGGTCCTGTGTATTCTGCTGTGGAAAAACAAAGAGCTAC
Organism: Locusta migratoria; assembly: GCA_026315105.1. Classification (NCBI taxonomy): domain Eukaryota; kingdom Metazoa; phylum Arthropoda; class Insecta; order Orthoptera; family Acrididae; genus Locusta; species Locusta migratoria. The sequence continues at coordinate 663,856,436 of CM048755.1, read as the reverse complement.
TGCAGATGTTCGTAGGACACTGGGTTGTGCACCTAATGTGCTGTTTGTGAGTTTCCCTATAATATTATTGCGCTCGGAGACTTTAATCTTAGTGAATGAAACTTCTACTCTGCAGCTGAGTTTGCGCTGATATGAAACTTCCTGGCAGATTAAATTTGTGTCCGGGAACCGGGACTCGAATCTGGGACGTTTGCCTTTCGCGGTCAAGCGCTCTACCCTCTGATTTATTCCGACACGCTTCACGGTCCGTCCTCACAACTTCACGGATCGTGTAGCGTATCGGGATAGCTCAGACGGTAGAGCACTTCACGGCGAAAAGCAAATGTCCCATGTTCGAGTCCCGGTTACGACACAATTTTAATCTGCCAAGAAATTTTTTTAATTTTCGTGTTTCACAGTGACTTGTGTTTTGTGTGGATCGGGTGTTAGGTGATTGTTGTCGTAGTAATCCGCCAGATCTTCAAGGGTTTCATTTCTACCTCCTCAGATACATTTCTTTGTGCTGCTACTGCCGTGTCGTCACCATATATGAATGACCTTGTGTTTGTTCCTACACGGCTGCATGGAAGGAGCCTCACCGAAGATCGTTCCACGGAAAATATGACGTCATAAACGATCGGGCGTAAATTGGGCACAGACGTAAGGTTTTTGTTTTGACGGTGAGTTGATTGCGCCAGTAGGATCTTGACATGTCACAGTTAAAGCAACGGGCAAACATCACGTTCCGCCAGAAAATAGGCAAAACGTTTGAAACGATGCCGCAGGTGTTCGTTGAGGACGTATTAAATCACAGAACAGTTCTGTATTTAGATGTGCACTGAAATTTTGTGCAAGGACGGGATAGTTTGGAAAATGATGTGCGTACTGGTCGGCCACGAACAGTTCAAACGGATCGCAAGATCCAGGCAGTTGCAACGTTGGTGCGTGCTATACCCGGCGTCACCTACGAAGGCGGCCCAGTTTCCAGCCAGTTTCCATTACCGCAATGACAGGCAATAATGTTCATTCTGCAGGCGCGTGGCTGGCCGCGAGTTGCGCAATGTTTCTGCCGCAGGCGCAACTGTTGGCGCTCGGCCGTAGATCCTCCCCTCTATGCTTCCCCTATCGCTCCGCCTCTATGCGCAGAAGCGCCTTCTTATATGACGCCAGCTATAACCGCTCCCAAACCGTAGGCGCTCTCGCAGCAGCAGTAGGGATCATAGTTCCTGCCACAAAATTCTGACGGACGACCTCAATGCTTCCCGTGTTAACCAGCACAGCGTGCCACGGATCCTGTCGCAAGACCAACGGGATTATCGCAAGCCGATTTGTCGTGACCTCACCCGTTGTGCGGACGATGATTCGACGTTTCTCAACCGGATAATAATTGGAGACGAAAGATGCTGGTTTTTTTTTTTTACGATCCGTAACTGAAAGGACAACCATCCACCTGGAATGCGGCAGCATGTGTAACACACATAGTTATTTGGTGCCTATCCTTCAGGGATCAAGTGGAGGAGGAGAAAGCTTGGACTTTAACGTCCTGTCGACATCGTGGTCGTTGGAGACGGAGCTTACTCTCGGAGTGTTTGGGTAAGGATGTGGAAGGAATCGACCGTGCCCTTTCAAAAGGAACCATCTGGCATTTTCCTGGAGATATTTAGGGAAATTACGGAAAACCTAAATCAGGATGGCCGGAGGTTGATCTGAACCACCGTCCCTCCGAATGCGAGTCCAGTGTGTTACCACTGTGCCACCTCGCTCGGTGGGATCAAGTCTCAGAACTTACTGACTACACCACGTATATGATTGGAAAAGGCGCATCTCTCCCACTGTAGTAATTCACTTTCGTTTGTATACATATACTCTTTTAATCGTAATTTACACAATAGTTGAATAACATGGTGCAGTGAGAGAAAGTCTTTCTCGTTTACTTGCGTAGTAAAACACCAACAGCCACAACGTCCTTCATCTGTTAGAACTTCATATCAATCATACTTTCTCTGAAATACGTCGAACACAGTCGGTGATTAACAAAAACTTCCAACAAAGACGTGCACTGCATAATATGTGGCAAGACTGGTGACGTTTGACAGATCATCCCCTAGTTTACAGGCTCCTTTAATTAAAAACTCATGCATGCAGAAACTGAAAATACCGCGTCGCATGTTGAGGGTGCTGAAGGATTTAGCTGTTTGGTGAGAAGTACCTCCTCGTTAATTGTGTGCGATGTCTGCTGGGAGGCACGAGATGAGGCCGTCCTAGTTTGCGGGCTCTCACGTCACTTGAGTCCTTATCGGGCTACACGAAAATCCTCGTTTATGGAACACCTGTTGACACGGAAGGACCCCCGTCGGCAGCTACGGATATTAAGTGTAATATTGACGTCTTTGAGAATAGTCTGCAAAAGGAACAGGGCTTCATTCGACTATAAGGCTATGTTGGTTGTCAAAATAGTGCTAAGTATCCGGTCACGTGTAAATCGGAGTGCAAGTAACAAATATCTTTACCCTTGTCTTTAGAATCTGTATTACTTCAGTATTTTAAACCTCACCGAAGCGCCGGTTCATTTATTGTACGGGTAAAGTGTTTCAGGATTTAACAGCAAGGAAGATCAGTGTTCAGCGTCCCGTCGACATCGTGGTCATTAGGAACTGAGTAAACGCTTGGATAATTTTTGTCAGGGATGGGGAAGGAAACGAGCAGTGCTCTTTGGAAAAAAACAACACCCCGGTATTTGCCTGGAGTGGTTCAAAGAAATCACGGAAAACCAAAATCAGGATGGCCGGATGCGGGTTTGAACCAGAGTCCTCCCGAAATCGAGTCCAGTGTGTTAGCAATGTGTCACCACTCTCCCTGTCTGATGGTATGTTTCGTTCTTAGATTACGTGAAGTAAGTTAGAGAGCACCATTATATTATCCTTGGCAACAAAGCACTGTAATGAAACAGGTAGCGTAGCAATATTAACAGCTCGTGACACGCGAGAGTGTAACTTATATTTTGAGAAAATTAGCTTCTCATCACACTGCCAAACACCCCTTTTCAGAAGGGTTTACAAGGTCTTCACTTAGGATAATATGTCAAATCAAGAGTTCCTCGTCGAAATGTAAAATGAATATAAGTATATGGTCAACATGTTAAAATATACGTCACCAAAATCGATTTTCATATTAGGTAAAAGGATAAAATATGGATGTTTCTCACGTAAGTATAAAAAAGACTGTAAGTATGATGTAGTCTGTCTTATACTTACGTGAGAAAAAGCAATATTTTATCTTTTAATCTAATATGACGATGCTTTTTGATGACGTACATTTTAACATGTTGAACATTTATTTTTATTCATTTTACATTTCGACGATGCATTATAATGACGTATATTGTAACATGTTGACCGTTCTTTTTTATTCCTTTCAAATTTCGACATGTTCTCCTAAGTGAAAAACTTTTAAACCCTTCCGAAAAGGATGATTTAAAAAATCGAAACCGGCAAAGAGTAATAAATATACTTTAATAGCGATTTTGTCTTAAAAACCAAAAAGAAGGTGTATTTTTATTAACGAAAAAATATTTCATACAAAAGTTACATATTTTTCACGGAGAATCCAAATCAGCACTAACAAATAGGGTGTAGTGCGAGAGGAGGGCGAGCTTTATGTTAATGGATAGCCTCTTGGAGTTGAAAAACTTTTATTACAACTTTTTGTAGTCCGATTTGTATTATTCCAAATATACCGAAATCAGTTTTAATTGCCTCGCCCTGTATAAATTCGCAGAATAACAAAAGTCAGACTGTCTGTGCACTGTAGCGCATGTACGTGTAAGCTGAAGTTAAGTGTTCATTTATACGTTGATGGTAACATTTGAAATTATGACTGTGTATACGGCCGAGAGGTCTCAGGCGACATGGTACGGACTTGCCGGCCGTTTCCGCAGGAGGTTCGATTTCTCCTTCGGGAATAGGTATGTGTGTTGTCTTTGGTGTTATTTAGTTTATATGATTTGTAAGTCTAGGGACCGATGACCATAGCGGTTTGGTCCAATAGTCTTACAATCATTTTAAGACTGTTTATAGGACTTGAATATAAGGAAAGGTGAACAATATATACTCTATTATCTTGGTGGAGGTGTATTACCGTCTTTAGAAACTAAATGAAAGGCCTTTTTTGTGTGCCATACGCGTTTCGCTTCTTTATTGTGAAGCATCATCAGTGGCCTGTAATATTGTATAATATTGTAGTACAGTCATAATATTATATGTATTTTTCACAGTATGACATTTAACAGTCTTGTTACAATATCTAAAGTTCGGATCTACTGGGTTAGAAACAACTTCTGTAGCACTAGCTTTTGCAAAGTTAATTTAATTATCCAGTTTGTGGCCCTACTTACGGTTTTCTGTGTTATTCCATGTGTGCCTTCATGGAGATGTTTGTGAGGTCTTCAGTTGGATACGGTATTTTCGTTCTTGATGAAAACCCCTTGTGTCACCACTTCACTGTGTACTCGTTTTTGAACGTTTGTTTACGATGTTTAGTGTTGCCAACTGTCGCTTTTCGTCTGTCTCTTGTTTGTGTTCATTGTATCTCTGAGTGTATCAGCTGTTTTTTTGTTTGTGTTGGTGTCTGTGTAGACTGTGTGTTGTGTGTGTGTGTGTGTGTGTGTGTGTGTGTGTGTGTGTGTGTTGTTATTTGTGTTAGTTTTTTTGGAATATGGGAGTAGGGGGAGGGGGGAGGGGAGCGAAAGGGAGAGGGAGGTAGGGCATTTCATATTTCATTACTGTTTTTCACTGTTTTTGTGGCCAGCTTGATCAGTGAGCTGTTACTTATGTTGATCTGATCATTGATAACTTCCTTACTCATTACCAGGGCTCTCTGTATATGAAAGTTTTCTTGTAGTGTTAGGATTTTTCTGTCTCGATTATTGGTTCTGATAATTTTCATATCTTGTTCCATGGTGGATGGTTCATGTCCGTGTTCTATCAGGTGTTCTGCAAAGGTGGAGTGGCTATTTTCATACTTCCAGCTTCTTATATGTTCTTTATATCCGGTTTTGAAATTTCTGCCTGTCATTGCCAGATATACTGATTTACATTCTTGGCATTCTAGGTGGTATATACCTGCCCCTTCATATTTGTCTGGTTTATCTGTTGTTTGCAACTGTGACAGAAGTGTGTCTCTTGTTCTATAGGCAATTTTTAAACCTTGCTTCTTTAGTATATTTGCTATTTTGTGTGTTGATTTGTATTTGTATGTTGCTAAAGACGGTAATACACCTCCACCAATTTCATATGCAACTAAGGACGACGGAAATCGAAAAAATGATGATCTATTATCTTATTGCTTATTTACAGTTTTAGTATTGCATTTAACATGGTCAGTTTTGCCAGTCAATGAGTTGAAATACGAGTACTCATGCTCACACAGACTAGGTTAATACTTTCTGCGATAATGAGAAACCGAGAAAATGACGGAAAGCAGCGATTTAGCAAGCTATTACAAGGAACATAGACCAGAAAAAGTTGAATGTAACTTGTTAGGCTGAAACAGGTACTGTACGTAGCAATCAGCAGGAGCTGGTTTAGCAGGAAATGCGCTTGGCACGTGGTGATGGGGACTAAACCGCCGTAGTAATGACGCTAGCCGTTGGGAAGAGCGCAACCCTCATTAAATCATGTATGCGCGTCGCTGATTTAATGACAATGCGTTAGCAATTTATTAGCGCCTCACCGCAACTTAGCACTCTAGAGTGAGGCCCGGTGAGCTCGCATCGCCTGGTCAAGTGGGGATGACGTGCAGGAGCTAACAGCTTCGTCGCACCGACGTTTGGAACATACGCTACTACAACCAACGAGCCATTTCGACCCACTTCAGGTTACGGTAGGAACACTAAAAGTGCGCCTTTGAGATCGCCTTTTGACAGCTCTAAATTGAAATGAAAATGACGACGTAACCATTCATCTGACACGAAAATTGATTAAACGAGTGCGCAGTGGAGAAATTTCTCTACAACTCCTTTTCCTTAGTTTTTTATTCATATCTCGTATCGTTTCAGAGATATTTGCAACATTAACGGTGATTTGACAATGTATGTCTGTCCGTCTGCAACGTGTTACCACTTTTTTCACATCGCGCTGTTCAACCGAGGAGCCCCAAACTTTACAGTCGTAATTTCTGGCTGCCAGCGACCATAACCTCCCCTTTTTTAAATGTTTAGCACAAAATAATAGGTTAGTGACATTAAAAACAAGCCATTTGTGATGGTCTATTGACAGCAGGAAATTTAATTTCAGGTAACGCTGTAACCGTTCATCTGAGACGAAAGTTGAAAAAACGTATTTGGAGAGGAAAAAATTTTCAACAACTTTGCTCTGTTATGTTATTTCCATAACGCGCACCGTTACAGAGATATTTGTCAAAAATAACGACGATTCAACACTGTCACTTGATTATAAGTAAACCACTGCAGGCAAAAAATGAACTTTAAAACGAGGACATACTACCGCGGCAAGACAGGTGATAATATTTTAACGGAAAAAGATAATGACAACATGGGAGAGATATTAAAATAATAGTTTAAAGCGGTGAAGGTTAAAAATAACTTTGACTGTTTGTTAAAATAAGGTCAGAGAGAATATTACGTGTTTATTGCATAGATATTGTCACAATAGTAGAGTAGAAATCGCATCATCCATAATTTTTATTATTTATATTTTTATTATTTTTGTACGAAATCTCATCGGGGATCCGAATCCCTCCTCGTGCATGGATGTTTGTGTCGTCTTTAATATAAGGTTCAAATGTTTTTAGAACTTATGGGACTTAACTACGGGGTCATCAGTCCCTAAGCTTACAAACTACGTATGAACTAGCTTATCCTAAGGACGGCACAAATATCCATGCCCGAGGGGGGATTCGAATCCCCGACCGGAGTGACCGTGCAGACTGTGACGGACGTGCCGTAGAACACTCGGCCACCACGGCCGGTTTTAAATGCTTTTCCGAATCGTAAACAAAGTGACGAATATTATGTTTGGTATATATTTTACTTTTATCGTTATTTCTTCAATAAAAGTGGGAGTATCTAATTTTGATGGATTTTTAAATATTTTGCTGACGCGTAAGCAAATTAACGGGTCCCAAGTTATGAAATATATTTCATTTTTTCTTTATTTTCCAAGAAAAACAGAGATACTTAATTCTGACGAATTTTGACAGATTTTTAGTATTGGTCTGACGAAAAATCATTATCATGAATTCGCAACACTGATGTGTACAGTATACTTCGCGTCAAGGAGCATTATAACGCTCAAAAAACATGTTCAAATGTTTGTCAAGCTTAACTACGGGGTCATCGGTCCCTAAACTTACAAACTACTTACGAACTACCTTATACTAAGGACGGCACAAATATCCATGCTCGAGGGGGAATTCGAACCCCCGACCGTAGTGGCCATGCAGACCTTGACTGGAGCGCCTCAGTCCCCGCGGCCGCCGCGGCCGGCCATTATAACGTTGCCAGCACTTATAAATGAATATATTTCAACTGGTGCCGACTTTGTGGGAGCACCAATAAAATTGTCAAGTTATCGTGGACAAATATTGCTTATTAGAATGTGTAGTGATCGATACGAAAACATTAAGTTTAATATGCTTAAGCAACTCACAACATTTTCGTATATAGATAAACAAGTTATTTTCATGAAATGTTCTTGTCACTAGAAGATAGCTTTCTTCATTAGAATTCTGTTTGCATCTCATGACTTTCACCCATAAAAAAGGTAATTATAATCATACAGCATGTATTATCAGCGAATCACGATTTTCGTATGTTCTGAATTTTGTATAGTAAATCTCAAACATTTTGTTTATATGGATATTAAGTACTGTTAAGGATGTTTAATATTTCAATTGTAAAACTATTTATCTCGTCAAATTTTATTGTAACATGTAATTTGCAATATTTATGTAATTATTAACAAAGAAGGCCATTTTTCGCAAGATATTAATACTCAGCCCGCGTGGCTGTGAGTTGGATATTCTCAGAAGATGTTCTGTGACAGTTGTTGTCAGCCATTGTAGCAGAACCAGAGTTTAGCATAAGAGTAGCGAAACTCTCAGTGATTTTCTGCAACCATGCAATTGCAGTGTCGCCAAGCGACTGGGTCGTAAAAACATACCGCGAAACGATTGTGTATTTGGAGTGCAGCAGCACAGTTTTATCCAATTCAGGTTCAGAATCCAAAAGATGTCTGCTGTAAAAATATTGGACAGTGATAAACGTGGAACGTGGGGTGTCTGTGTTATTTGATTATGCACTTTCACAAAATAATTTAGCCATGTCTACAGTGTGAAAGCTGTAGCGTGTTCTTAAGAATGATAAAACGTTATATGACGTCCATAATTGTTAACTATTTTATATTTATGACTTTGCTTTCGATGCCTGAAACACGTTCATCACATTTTCATCAATCATATTCTGATAATGTGACACAAATATAGAGCAGGAAAGATTTAGTGTAGGAAGACCGTGAATTAAGTAAGACAGATGCTAGCCAGACTTAGCTGTATCGGAAGAAACTTAAAACACATGCAATTTCAAATGTTTCAAATGTTTGTAGAACTTATGGGACTTAACTGCGGGGTCATCAGTCCCTAAGCTTACAAACTACTTTGATCTAGCTAAGACTAAGGACGGCACAAATATCCATGCCCGAAGGGGGATTCGAACCCCCGACCGTAGTGGCCGTGCAGACCGTGACTGGAGCGCCTCAGTCCCCTCGGCCACCGCGGCCGGCACATGAAATTTACCTCCAGTAAAAGTCGCTTCAACTGTCTGATACTTTTGGGCGAAATGGAACTCACATAAATTTGAATGAACACAGTAGGTAAAGATGGAAAAGAAATGTGCGCTTCTTCATGGTTTCATTAAATAAGCATTACAGCTACAGAAGTGGTCAATCAATTATAAGGAAGATTAGACTTTAACGTCACCCTCGAGGTCATAAGAGACGGAACTCACGCTCGGATTTTCGAGTTGGGATGGGAAAGGAAATCGGCCGTGCCCTATCAAAGGAACCATCCCGGAATTTGCCTGGAGTGATTTAGGAAAACATAAATCTGGATGGTTGGAGGTGGATTCGAAGCACTGTCCTTCAGAATGCGAGTCCAGTGTGTTACCACTGCGCCACCTCGCTCGGTGATCCAATTATGGTGGGACACGCTACACTAAGGTGTTTTGCATTGTGAGGAGCATTAATTGCAAAATACGAAGAGCTTTCATTCCCATGTGCGTCTAGACTCATTTCCTTCTACACGCATCTAACTCAATGATCACGACAGAAAAACTGGCTTTTACAGATGGGTGTATACTCATACATCCACCGCAAATGTCTACCACAATTCACATGTAGGTGTAATCGATTTGTTCACTATAGGAGTAATGAAGGTTCACTAAACAGCCCCACTCTCACCGTACAAGGCAAATTCCATCCTTGCCATAGACAACTGAACTGAGAAAGCTGGGCTGTCGTGACGGTTTCTTGTCACGCGACCGTTTGCTTCCACAACTGTTTTCATCCACTTGTTGAGCCTGAGCGTCGTAAAATTGCTTCGCCCCTCCAGCTAGAGGACTCCGCACGGCAACAGTTCCTAAAGATTTCTGCTTGCCATAACCATTGGCTTTTCGACTTTGCTCTTTATTGTACGAAGGTCACAAAACCCAACTTTTGTTCTACATCATTGTTATTAAAAAGATCATAAAAACAATCTTATTACTCGTATTCAAACCTAATTTAACCTTTTTCTTCAGATCGTGCTATTGTGCCACTTTAAACGTCAAAACAACCTGGGGCATTCGCTAACTGGATTCCAATAATCCTCTAGTTTCCCCATCCCTAACCAGCCTCTGTACGCTGACATGCCTATAACAACAACCATACATCTGCACTAATTCCGAATAATTACAGTATCCATCAAGAGCCATAAAGTTCATGTTGTTTTATTTAAGGACCGGTATCGGTATTACATTAGTACCATCTTAAGGGTATGTCATAACACACATCCGAATGAACTGTCTAAAAGGCCATATATAACTGTTTACTTAATAATTCCCCAGATCCTAAATAAACATGTGTCACCTCACACATATGACACCAACTGCCGCGGTGGAGTAGCCGAGCGGTCTAAGGCGCCTCGCTGCGGAGCGCGCGGTTGCTCGCCGTGGAGGTTCGAGTCCTCCATGGGGCATGGGTGTGTGTGACGTCCTTAGGTTAGTTTACCTTTGTTTAAGTAGTTTGTAAGCTACGGACTGATGACCACGCAATTTGGTCCGATAGATTTACAAACATTCGAATGACGCCAACTGTCAAAATAAGTAACATGTATACGAAGAAGAAGCAACATATCGATATATTGTTTGTAGTGGACATAATTGCCTCCAAAATACTATGCCCACTTCTTCGTCCACTTACAATATATTGATATGTTACATCTTCTTAGTAAACATATCTCGCAATAACATCTTTGAATTTATTCCTGTTACTTATTTTAACAGTGCTGTCACATTAGTGAGGTGACACATGTTCATTCAGGATCTGGGGGATTATTAAGTTAATCGGTATATATGGCCATTTCGACAGTTCATTTGGATGTGTGTTATGACACAGCGTGAAATGCTATTAATGTAACACCTAAACCGGTCGTTAAATAAAACAACATAAGCTTTACGGTTCTTGGTGGATGCGTTTATTATTTGGAATTAAAGCTAGACCAGCCGCTGTCCCAATTCCATTAAGCCGCGGCAGAGTGGCCAAGCGCATTGAGGCGCTATGCTCCTATGTGCGAGGCCGTTCTCCGTCGTGGGTTCGAATCCCCCCCCCCCCGGGCATGGATGTTTGTGTCGTCTTTAGTATAAGGTAGATCGTAAGTAGTTTGTAAGTCTAGGGTTGATGACCTCGTAGTTAAGTCACGTAAGCTTCAAAAACATTTGAATATTTTTCATCTCCACTATAACATGGAACTACATGAATTGATACACTTGCACATCCAACATATCCTCTCCGAAAAAAGCATTGTAAGTTCACCCCCTCTCACTCTGCGAAGTCCGTTCCAACGTCTACCCATCCTGACAAATTTAAATCCATACCGCTAAATCCTCTCCAGCTGTCTTATCCCTCCCTACATTTGCCTTCCTCGTTTTCTCCTTCTCCATTTTTCTCTGATCCTCTTTCCACATCCTTTAGCTTCTCCTATATCATTTACTTCTCATTTCTGCCTCATTCTTGTCTCCACCAGCTACTCATCGCACTATCGAAACCAAATACCAACAAACCCGTCATTATACAGGGTGGTCGGAAATTTCCGTTACAAACTTCTGTGACTTGTAGAGAGTAGTGAGTACATAACATTTTGAATGTGAACCCATGTCCGGAAACATATCGTTTCCGTTCTACGGAGTTTCAATTCAGATGTGTAACTTGTCAACGTCCGCTTAGGGACAGAGAAAATAGTCCACATTACGCTACAATTGGTCCTATGGTTGTTACCTACTTAAATGGTTTATTGTTTTGTTGTAATAAAATTTTGTTGGTGGTCGCCACATCGAGCCACTGTTGTAATGCCTCAGTACGTTGCGGCGGATGCCGTAGATGCTGGGTTCTGGTTGTTGTCGACTAATGTAAATCATAAGGCTTAAGTTATAATGAAAACGAGTAAGTAATAACGTAACGATTCAATATTCCTTTCAGATTGATTGCAACAATTGTACTGGGTCACGCCTAACTACATTCCTCAAGTAGGAGTGGATGAGACAATCATCTTAATTCAAACCGTCGTGGAACGGAAACGATACGTTTCCGAACATGGGTTTCTATTCAAAATGTTATGTACTCACTACCCTGTACAAGTCCTAGAAGTTTGTAACAGGAATTACGTTGGAGGAAGCAATAAATTGGTTGACTCGTCATGAAACGTTCACTCTCGGAACTTCTACAAAGGCCCGTACCTTGATACAGAACGTCCCTCTTCCAGCATCTGACACTGGAGTTTCCAAATCATCTCGTTGACGTTTCCCAGCATACTAAATGAGCCCGTAACGAAGCGGGCTGCTTTCCGATGGATCTTCTCTGTCTTCTATTGACCCTACCTGGTACGGACTCACGTTGATGTGCAATATTCAAGCACTGGCCGAACGAGAGATTTGTAACTTACTTCCTTTGTTGGTAGACTACACGTCCTGAGAGTTCTCACAATGAATCTCAGTCTGGCACCTGCCTTACCAGCGTTCCAATCACCCCTTATGTATACTCCCAGATATTTTACGAAAGTAACTGTTTCCAGCGTTTGTCTTGATATTATGTAGTCATATAAGAAATGATATTTAATATGTGTAGCCTGTTGAGGCTCAATTGCCATGCTCTGTAACATGCGCCACTACTCCGCAGACCTCCCTGCATTTCACTACCCTTCTCGATATACTATAGCATCATCCGCGAAAAGCCTCATTGAACTTCCTACGAGGTCATATATAAGCATCGGTTCTGTAACGTTTGCTGGTGCAGGCTTGAGATCACTTTAACGTCTGAAGACTTCTCTCCGTTGAGAATGACATGCTGCTATTAGCTCAGAACGCATCAATCCAGTCACACAGCTGGTCTGATATTCCATATGCTCCCACTTTGTTCATCAAGTGACAGTGCGGAACGGTATCGAAAACCTTGTGTAATTAAGAAACGCGGCATCTACCTGTAAACCTGTATCTCCTGCCATCTGGATCTCGTGGATGAATAGCGCGACTTGTGTTTCACCTGATCGTTGCTTTCGGAAACCATTTTGATTCCTACGAAGGAGATTTCCGGTCTTCCGAAATGACATAATATTCGAACATTATATGTGTTAGAAAATTCTTCAATTGACCGATGTTTTGTGCATCTGAACAACGACCCTCCTTGTAAACGGAAATAGCCAGCAATTTTTCCAATCCGTAGGAACATCTCGCTTCCCTAGAGACCTCTACCACTTACCACGTTTTGCTAAAAAAAAATTAATGAATGAATAAATAAAAAGTGTTCAAATGTTTGTAAACCTACGGGACCAAACTGCTGAGGACACCAGACCCTTGACTTACAAGCTACGCGTTAACTAACCCATGCGTAAGGAAGGAGTCGAAACTCTAAATGGAGTGGCCCCGTAATCCGAGAAATGGTGCCTGTCTTGCTTGCAAGATGAAAGCAGAGCTCACCATCTGCAGCATAGTTGACAGGACCGACTGTGGACCTCTGATACAGAGCCGAGTGGAGGGTCTGAATCAGAGGCTCAGACGGTTCTGCGACCGTGTAGGCTGCAGATTCCTTGACTTGCGCCATCGGGTGGTGGGTTTCCGGGTTCCGCTGAATAGGTCAGGAGTCCACTACACGCAGGAAGCGGCTACACGGGTAGCGGGGGCTGTGTGGCGTGGACTGGGCGGTTTTTTAGGATAAAGAGCTTCGGGGAAATAGAAAATGGGCAATCTCAAAGGGTTCAGGTGGATCACAGGAGAAATGTAGATCCGGAAACTATCGGTATAACAGTTGTAAATTGTCGTAGCTGTGTCGGGAAAGTTCCAGAACTGCAAGCGTTAATAGAAAGCACCGAAACACACATCATTATAGGCAGCGAAAGTTGGCTCAAGCCGGAAATAAGTTCAGGAGAAGTATTTTCAAAAGATCTAACGATATTCAGAAAGGATAGATTAAACAAAATAGGTGGTGGCGTGTTTGTCGCCGTCAAAAGTAGTATTTCATGTAGCGAAGTTGAAGTTGATAGTTCGTGCGAGCTATTATGGGTAGAGGTTGTACCCAAAAATCGTAAGAAGTTAATAATCGGTTCCTTTTACCGGCCTCCCGACTCTGACGATACAATAGCAGAAAGGTTCAAAGAAAACCTGAGTCTAATTACAAAAACGTACCCGACTCACACGATAATAGTAGGTGGTGATTTTAATTTACCCTCGATCTGTTGGCGAAATTATATTTTCAAATCAGGAGGTAGGCATAAAACATCGTCCGAAATTGTACTCAACGCATTCTCTGAGAATTACTTCGAACAAGTAGTTCATGAGCCAACTAGAATTGTAAATGGATGTGAAAACACACTTGATCTCTTAGCAACAAATAATCCTGAGCTCATAATGAGCATCAAAACGGATACAGGTATTAGTGAACACAGAGCTGTAGTAGCGAAATTGAATATCGAAAGTCCCAAAGTTACCAAAAATAAACGCAAAGTATATTTGTTCAGGAAAGCAGATAGAAACAAAATACATTGCTTCTTGAAAGACAGCTTCCACTCGTTTCTAACACTAAACGTAGGTGTAGACCAGATGTGGCTAAAATTCAAAGAAGTGGTATCGACAGCAATTGTAAGTTTTATACCTAATAAATTAATAAAAGAAGGAGGCGATCCCCCTTGGTACACAAAACAGGTCAGGACACTGTTGCAAAAGCAAAGGAAAAGGCATACTAAATTTAAACGAACACGAAATCCCCAGGATTTGCGATTGTACTCAGAAGCTCGAAATTTAGCGAGGATTTCAATGCGAGATGCCTACAACATTTATCACAACGAAACTCTTTCTCGTAATTTGACTGAAAACCCAAAGAGATTTTGGTCATATGTTAAATATACTCGGGGAAAGTCACAAACAATACCATCACTACGTGATAGTAATGGCGATCCTACCGATGACAGCGCTACTAAAGCAGAGTTACTAAACTTAGCTTTTAGAAACTCATTCACTAAAGAAGACGAAACCAATATTCCAGATTTCGAATTACGAACAGATGCCGTAATGAATAACATAGAAGTAGATATCATCGGAGTAGTGCAGCAACTAAAATCACTTAATAAGAACAAGTCTTCTGGTCCGGATTGTATACCCATTAGATTTCTATCTGATTATGCTGAAGCGATAGCTCCTTACTTAACAGTCATATACAACCGCTCTCTCATAGAAGGATCTGTACCAAAAGATTGGAAAGTTGCACAGGTCACACCTATATTCAAGAAAGGCAGTAGGAGTAACCCACTAAACTACAGGCCTATTTCATTGACGTCAATTTGCAGCAGGGTTTTGGAACATATCCTGTATTCAAATATTATGAATTATCTCGAACAGAACGATCTTTTGACCCAAGGTCAACACGGATTTAGAAAATATCGTTCATGCGAAACACAACTAGCTCTATATTCACACGAAGTGACTGGTGCTATCGACAAAGGTTCGCAAATCGATTCCGTATTTCTTGATTTCCAGAAAGCTTTTGACACCGTACCTCACAAACGGCTTTTAATCAAATTGCGTGGTTATGGTATATCGCCCCAAATTTGCAATTGGATAGGGGATTTCTTGTCTGAGAGGACACAGTTCGTGGTAATCGATGGTAAGGCATCGACTAAAACAGAGGTGATATCGGGCGTTCCACAAGGTAGTGTTATTGGTCCTCTGCTATTCCTTATTTACATAAACGATTTAGGGGAAAATCTAAGTAGCTCTCTTAGGTTGTTTGCAGATGACGCCGTCATTTACCGTCTAGTAAAATCATCTGAAGATCAAAACCAACTGCAGAACGATCTGAATAAGATATCAGTATGGTGTAAAAATTGGCAATTGACTCTAAATAATGAGAAGTGTGAAGTCGTCCACATGAGTACGAAAAGAAATCCGTTAAACTTTGTTTACAACATAAATCAATCAAATGTGAAGGCCGTAAACTCCACAAAATACCTAGGAATTACTATTACTTCAGACTTAAACTGGAAAGAACACGTAGATAATATCGTGGGAAAGGCGAACCAGAGACTGCGTTTTATTGGCAGAATCCTTAAAAGATGCAACAGAACTACTAAAGAAACTGCATACACTGCGCTTGTCCGTCCATTTTTGGAGTATTGCAGCCCAGTGTGGGATCCTTATCAGGTGGGCATGACGGAGAACATCGAGAGAGTCCAAAGAAGGGCAGCTCGTTTTGTATTGTCACGATACAGGGGAGACAGCGTTACGGAAATGATACAGGATCTGGGATGGGAATCATTAGAACAACGGCGCTTATCGCTGAGGCGTGGGTTACTTGCGAAACTCCAATCGCCAACATTCTCCTCCGAATGCGAAAATATATTGTTGACTCCCACTTACATAGGTAGAAATGATCATCAGAATAAAATAAGAGAAATCAGAGCTCGAACAGAGAGATTCAGGTGTTCTTTCTTCCCGCGCGCTATTCGAGAATGGAATGGGAGATAAATAGTATAATTGTGGTTCGATGAACCCTCTGCCAGGCACTTAAATGTGATTTGCAGAGTATCCCATGTAGATGTAGATGTAGATGTAGATGTAGACCGCGCGGCCATCCACACGCGGGACATTTTGTTTAATGTGCTATTAGTTTTTTGTTTCTATTTGTATTATTATTCATTTAAATTATAAGTAAGGAGAGCATATACAACAAATGAAAGTCTTTGAAGTCCGAAGATCGATATGTTGATATCGATATGAATAACAAGGAAAATTCTTAGATTCCAGATTACTGGAACGGAGGAACTATCTATACTCATGATTAGGTTGGTACGGAACCCTCAGCATGAGGCCTATTCGTACTTGTCCGGTTTTCAACAAAAATGTAATAATAAATAAGATCGCTTTAAAAAAAAATAAACTGGTGAATCAGAATGCAGAGTTTTCGCTGTATAGAAAAGTTGAACGACCTTTAGGAACAAATGCAGTGTGCATATTTCTAAGAACTGATCTAATCAAAACTGGAGATTTTACTAAATGAACTTATCTAACGGTTTCGGTCTTTCGATCATACGAAGTATTTATGAAGAAGTAGATGTAGAAAATTGGAATAAAGCTATAGATTGGTGTCAAAGTCTTTAAGGAAAGTCCCTTCCGCCAGAATCCGTACGAAATTTTATGTAGTTATTTCTCCTCCTCTTGTTTTCAAGGTCAAGGGTTGCAACTTTCATCGAGATCGAAATAAAACTGTAGTCAGCTGAAACACCGTAACTGAAAGCAGCTCGTGTCAAACTTGCGAGGTCAAAAGCTGAAGTACGTGCTGCAGGAGTTTGTGATAACTGAATCTTTTTAGTTTCATATGTACATAAGCCAACTTTCATGGTAATTTCGTCAACATTAAAATAGAATTTTCCATTTTGTCGCTTTTCTTTAGGTAAAGTCTCCTCCGCCCTGCATCAAACGAAATTTTATGTGAGTGTGATGTTCTTCTTTCTTTAATGGTCAAGTATGCAAAAATTCATCAAGATCAGAGCAAAACTAAATATTTTGTCAAAGTCCGAGAGTAACATACCCTCCGACATGCACAGTAATAAATTTTATGTAGCCATATAGTTGTTTTCCTTTTGTTTTGAAGGTAAAGTGTAGAAAATATCATCGAAGTCGGAACAAAACTATAGATTAAAAACACATGTACACATTGAAAACGCGCTTTCATTTACTTTCAGTTTTTCTCAACTTCTCAGATAGATTTCACAAAAATTATATTTCATAAAAACATTGGCCAGAGAAGTACGAACACAATAAAGCAAAGATCAGCCAAGGCCGTCGCGCCGTTCTCTCTCAAATTAAGCCATGATCAAATATTTATATAAGGTGTCTCACTCAACTTTTTTACCAAATTATCCCAGGAAAATGCAATAGATATTGGAAAACGACTTTCACGGCCCTGAACGTACGACAGCGGCATATGAAAGTACGTACTATGACACACCCTAAAACGTAATAAAACACTATTTTCAACACAAACTTACATTTAAAAAAAGGGATACCCGACATTATATCCTACATAATCAATAGTATGAAAAATAACAAAAAGAATGGCGTCGATTGCATCGCAATGTGTCAGTTACATCCGGAGAAAATGCGAAGCGAAATCAACGATTAAAATAGATAAAGCGCGAAGCTAGCGCGTACCGAGACGGAAACGAGACTGACGGATATCTCGGGAGGCGATATAATTGGCGTCATGTACTAAAGAAGGAGCATCCGCGCGTAGAGGCGGAGCGGTAGAGGAAGCGGGGTAGGGAGGAGCTACGGTCGAGTGCCTACAGTCGAGCCTGCGAGAGAAACATTGCGTAACTAGCGGCCAGTCAGTCACCTAGACAATGAAGATTATTGGCTGCCAGAGCGGTAATTCAGGGGAATGCCCGGAACGGATGAAAACTGTGCCGCCTTCTAACGTGACGCCGTCTATAGCTGCACGCTACATGTATTTCAACTGTTAATTTCGCTTCGCGTTATCTCCGGATGTAATTGACTTATTTTGATGCAATCAACGCTTTGTTTTTGATTTTTTTCATGCTTCTGATTTTGTAGGAAATAATTTGGGTTATCCATTAAAAAGCACAAGTTACTGTTGAAAATAGCAAGTTTTGTTTTGTTTTACGGTGTGTCATAGTACTTACTTTCATATGCCGCTGTCGTACGTTCATGACTGTGAAAGTGGTTTTCCATTATCTATTGCAGTTCCTGGGATAATGTGGTAAAAACGTTGAGTGAGACACCTTATATAAATATTTGGTCATGACTTAATTTGAGAGAGAACGGCTCGACGGCGCCGGCCGCGGTGGCCGAGCGGTCTGCGGCGTGCCAGTCACGTTCTGCACGGCCACAACGGTCGGGGGTTCTAATCCCCACTCGGGCATGGATATCTGTGTCGTTCTTATTATTAGCTAGTTCATAAGTAGAGTAACCAGAATGAAACTTCACTCTGCAGCGGAGTGTGCGCTGATATGAAACTTCCTGGCAGATTAAAATTGTGTGCCGGAACCGGGATTCGAACCTGGGACCTTTGCCTTTCGCGGGCAAGCGCACTACCGACTGTGCTATCCCGACACGACTCATGATGCCACCTCACAACTTTACTTCTGCTAGTACCTCGCCTCCTACTTTCCAAACTTCACAGAAGCTCTCCTGCAAACACGCAAGACTAGCACTCCTGGAAGAAAGGATATGGTGGAGACATGGCTTAGCCACAGCCTAAGGGATGTTTCCAGAATGAAACTTCACTCTGCAGTGGAGTGTGCTATCCCAGGCACAGCTTCCACTCGTTTCTAACACTAAACGTAGGTGTAGACCAGATGTGGCTAAAATTCAAAGAAGTGGTATCGACAGCAATTGTAAGTTTTATACCTAATAAATTAATAAAAGAAGGAGGCGATCCCCCTTGGTACACAAAACAGGTCAGGACACTGTTGCAAAAGCAAAGGAAAAGGCATACTAAATTTAAACGAACACGAAATCCCCAGGATTTGCGATTGTACTCAGAAGCTCGAAATTTAGCGAGGATTTCAATGCGAGATGCCTACAACATTTATCACAACGAAACTCTTTCTCGTAATTTGACTGAAAACCCAAAGAGATTTTGGTCATATGTTAAATATACTCGGGGAAAGTCACAAACAATACCATCACTACGTGATAGTAATGGCGATCCTACCGATGACAGCGCTACTAAAGCAGAGTTACTAAACTTAGCTTTTAGAAACTCATTCACTAAAGAAGACGAAACCAATATTCCAGATTTCGAATTACGAACAGATGCCGTAATGAATAACATAGAAGTAGATATCATCGGAGTAGTGCAGCAACTAAAATCACTTAATAAGAACAAGTCTTCTGGTCCGGATTGTATACCCATTAGATTTCTATCTGATTATGCTGAAGCGATAGCTCCTTACTTAACAGTCATATACAACCGCTCTCTCATAGAAGGATCTGTACCAAAAGATTGGAAAGTTGCACAGGTCACACCTATATTCAAGAAAGGCAGTAGGAGTAACCCACTAAACTACAGGCCTATTTCATTGACGTCAATTTGCAGCAGGGTTTTGGAACATATCCTGTATTCAAATATTATGAATTATCTCGAACAGAACGATCTTTTGACCCAAGGTCAACACGGATTTAGAAAATATCGTTCATGCGAAACACAACTAGCTCTATATTCACACGAAGTGACTGGTGCTATCGACAAAGGTTCGCAAATCGATTCCGTATTTCTTGATTTCCAGAAAGCTTTTGACACCGTACCTCACAAACGGCTTTTAATCAAATTGCGTGGTTATGGTATATCGCCCCAAATTTGCAATTGGATAGGGGATTTCTTGTCTGAGAGGACACAGTTCGTGGTAATCGATGGTAAGGCATCGACTAAAACAGAGGTGATATCGGGCGTTCCACAAGGTAGTGTTATTGGTCCTCTGCTATTCCTTATTTACATAAACGATTTAGGGGAAAATCTAAGTAGCTCTCTTAGGTTGTTTGCAGATGACGCCGTCATTTACCGTCTAGTAAAATCATCTGAAGATCAAAACCAACTGCAGAACGATCTGAATAAGATATCAGTATGGTGTAAAAATTGGCAATTGACTCTAAATAATGAGAAGTGTGAAGTCGTCCACATGAGTACGAAAAGAAATCCGTTAAACTTTGTTTACAACATAAATCAATCAAATGTGAAGGCCGTAAACTCCACAAAATACCTAGGAATTACTATTACTTCAGACTTAAACTGGAAAGAACACGTAGATAATATCGTGGGAAAGGCGAACCAGAGACTGCGTTTTATTGGCAGAATCCTTAAAAGATGCAACAGAACTACTAAAGAAACTGCATACACTGCGCTTGTCCGTCCATTTTTGGAGTATTGCAGCCCAGTGTGGGATCCTTATCAGGTGGGCATGACGGAGAACATCGAGAGAGTCCAAAGAAGGGCAGCTCGTTTTGTATTGTCACGATACAGGGGAGACAGCGTTACGGAAATGATACAGGATCTGGGATGGGAATCATTAGAACAACGGCGCTTATCGCTGAGGCGTGGGTTACTTGCGAAACTCCAATCGCCAACATTCTCCTCCGAATGCGAAAATATATTGTTGACTCCCACTTACATAGGTAGAAATGATCATCAGAATAAAATAAGAGAAATCAGAGCTCGAACAGAGAGATTCAGGTGTTCTTTCTTCCCGCGCGCTATTCGAGAATGGAATGGGAGATAAATAGTATAATTGTGGTTCGATGAACCCTCTGCCAGGCACTTAAATGTGATTTGCAGAGTATCCCATGTAGATGTAGATGTAGATGTAGATGTAGACCGCGCGGCCATCCACACGCGGGACATTTTGTTTAATGTGCTATTAGTTTTTTGTTTCTATTTGTATTATTATTCATTTAAATTATAAGTAAGGAGAGCATATACAACAAATGAAAGTCTTTGAAGTCCGAAGATCGATATGTTGATATCGATATGAATAACAAGGAAAATTCTTAGATTCCAGATTACTGGAACGGAGGAACTATCTATACTCATGATTAGGTTGGTACGGAACCCTCAGCATGAGGCCTATTCGTACTTGTCCGGTTTTCAACAAAAATGTAATAATAAATAAGATCGCTTTAAAAAAAAATAAACTGGTGAATCAGAATGCAGAGTTTTCGCTGTATAGAAAAGTTGAACGACCTTTAGGAACAAATGCAGTGTGCATATTTCTAAGAACTGATCTAATCAAAACTGGAGATTTTACTAAATGAACTTATCTAACGGTTTCGGTCTTTCGATCATACGAAGTATTTATGAAGAAGTAGATGTAGAAAATTGGAATAAAGCTATAGATTGGTGTCAAAGTCTTTAAGGAAAGTCCCTTCCGCCAGAATCCGTACGAAATTTTATGTAGTTATTTCTCCTCCTCTTGTTTTCAAGGTCAAGGGTTGCAACTTTCATCGAGATCGAAATAAAACTGTAGTCAGCTGAAACACCGTAACTGAAAGCAGCTCGTGTCAAACTTGCGAGGTCAAAAGCTGAAGTACGTGCTGCAGGAGTTTGTGATAACTGAATCTTTTTAGTTTCATATGTACATAAGCCAACTTTCATGGTAATTTCGTCAACATTAAAATAGAATTTTCCATTTTGTCGCTTTTCTTTAGGTAAAGTCTCCTCCGCCCTGCATCAAACGAAATTTTATGTGAGTGTGATGTTCTTCTTTCTTTAATGGTCAAGTATGCAAAAATTCATCAAGATCAGAGCAAAACTAAATATTTTGTCAAAGTCCGAGAGTAACATACCCTCCGACATGCACAGTAATAAATTTTATGTAGCCATATAGTTGTTTTCCTTTTGTTTTGAAGGTAAAGTGTAGAAAATATCATCGAAGTCGGAACAAAACTATAGATTAAAAACACATGTACACATTGAAAACGCGCTTTCATTTACTTTCAGTTTTTCTCAACTTCTCAGATAGATTTCACAAAAATTATATTTCATAAAAACATTGGCCAGAGAAGTACGAACACAATAAAGCAAAGATCAGCCAAGGCCGTCGCGCCGTTCTCTCTCAAATTAAGCCATGATCAAATATTTATATAAGGTGTCTCACTCAACTTTTTTACCAAATTATCCCAGGAAAATGCAATAGATATTGGAAAACGACTTTCACGGCCCTGAACGTACGACAGCGGCATATGAAAGTACGTACTATGACACACCCTAAAACGTAATAAAACACTATTTTCAACACAAACTTACATTTAAAAAAAGGGATACCCGACATTATATCCTACATAATCAATAGTATGAAAAATAACAAAAAGAATGGCGTCGATTGCATCGCAATGTGTCAGTTACATCCGGAGAAAATGCGAAGCGAAATCAACGATTAAAATAGATAAAGCGCGAAGCTAGCGCGTACCGAGACGGAAACGAGACTGACGGATATCTCGGGAGGCGATATAATTGGCGTCATGTACTAAAGAAGGAGCATCCGCGCGTAGAGGCGGAGCGGTAGAGGAAGCGGGGTAGGGAGGAGCTACGGTCGAGTGCCTACAGTCGAGCCTGCGAGAGAAACATTGCGTAACTAGCGGCCAGTCAGTCACCTAGACAATGAAGATTATTGGCTGCCAGAGCG
Source organism: Locusta migratoria (assembly GCA_026315105.1). Taxonomy (NCBI): domain Eukaryota; kingdom Metazoa; phylum Arthropoda; class Insecta; order Orthoptera; family Acrididae; genus Locusta; species Locusta migratoria. The sequence continues at coordinate 663,833,504 of CM048755.1, read as the reverse complement.
GTAATTCAGGGGAATGCCCGGAACGGATGAAAACTGTGCCGCCTTCTAACGTGACGCCGTCTATAGCTGCACGCTACATGTATTTCAACTGTTAATTTCGCTTCGCGTTATCTCCGGATGTAATTGACTTATTTTGATGCAATCAACGCTTTGTTTTTGATTTTTTTCATGCTTCTGATTTTGTAGGAAATAATTTGGGTTATCCATTAAAAAGCACAAGTTACTGTTGAAAATAGCAAGTTTTGTTTTGTTTTACGGTGTGTCATAGTACTTACTTTCATATGCCGCTGTCGTACGTTCATGACTGTGAAAGTGGTTTTCCATTATCTATTGCAGTTCCTGGGATAATGTGGTAAAAACGTTGAGTGAGACACCTTATATAAATATTTGGTCATGACTTAATTTGAGAGAGAACGGCTCGACGGCGCCGGCCGCGGTGGCCGAGCGGTCTGCGGCGTGCCAGTCACGTTCTGCACGGCCACAACGGTCGGGGGTTCTAATCCCCACTCGGGCATGGATATCTGTGTCGTTCTTATTATTAGCTAGTTCATAAGTAGAGTAACCAGAATGAAACTTCACTCTGCAGCGGAGTGTGCGCTGATATGAAACTTCCTGGCAGATTAAAATTGTGTGCCGGAACCGGGATTCGAACCTGGGACCTTTGCCTTTCGCGGGCAAGCGCACTACCGACTGTGCTATCCCGACACGACTCATGATGCCACCTCACAACTTTACTTCTGCTAGTACCTCGCCTCCTACTTTCCAAACTTCACAGAAGCTCTCCTGCAAACACGCAAGACTAGCACTCCTGGAAGAAAGGATATGGTGGAGACATGGCTTAGCCACAGCCTAAGGGATGTTTCCAGAATGAAACTTCACTCTGCAGTGGAGTGTGCGCTGATATGAAACTTCCTGGCAGATTAAAATTGTGTGCCGGAACCGGGACTCGAACCTGGGACCTTTGCCTTTCGCGGGCAAGCGCACTACCGACTGTGCTATCCCGACACGACTCACGATGCCGCGAAAGGCAAAGGTCCCAGGTTCGAGTCCCGGTTCCGGCACACAATTTTAATCTGCCAGGAAGTTTCATATCAGCGCACACTCCGCTGCAGAGTGAAGTTTCATTCTGGAAACATCCCTTAGGCTGTGGCTAAGCCATGTCTCCACCATATCCTTTCTTCCAGGAGTGCTAGTCTTGCGTGTTTGCAGGAGAGCTTCTGTGAAGTTTGGAAAGTAGGAGGCGAGGTACTGGCAGAAGTAAAGTTGTGAGGTGGCATCGTGAGTCGTGTCGGGATAGCACAGTCGGTAGTGCGCTTGCCCGCGAAAGGCAAAGGTCCCAGGTTCGAGTCCCGGTTCCGGCACACAATTTTAATCTGCCAGGAAGTTTCATATCAGCGCACACTCCGCTGCAGAGTGAAGTTTCATTCTGGAAACATCCCTTAGGCTGTGGCTAAGCCATGTATCCACCATATCCTTTCTACCAGGAGTGCTAGTCTTGCGTGTTTGCAGGAGAGCTTCTGTGAAGTTTGGAAAGTAGGAGGCGAGGTACTGGCAGAAGTAGAGTTGTGAGGTGGCATCGTGAGTCGTGTCGGGATAGCACAGTCGGTAGTGCGCTAGCCCGCGAAAGGTAAAGGTCCCAGGTTCGAGTCCCAGTTCCGGCACACAATTTTAATCTGCCAGGAAGTTTCAGTTCATAAGTAGTTTGTAAGTTTAGGGACTGATGACCCTGTAGTTAAGACCCATAGACTATACAAACATTTGAACATTTGGACTGATGACTCCAAGTCCCATAAGCTCAACAAACATTTGAACATTTGAATTTGGCTCGATTGGCTTGGCTGATATTTTCTTTGTTGTGTTCGTACTTCTCTGGACAATATTTTTATGACACATAATTTTTGTGAAATCTACCGGCGAAGTTGAGAAAAACTGAAAGTAAATGAAAGTGCGTTTTCGATGTATCCATATGTTTCTACTGCATTCAAGTCTATAGTTTTGTTCCGATTTCGATGATACTTTCTACACTTTACCTTCAAAACAATAGGAAGACAACTATATGGCTACATAAAACTTATTACTGTGCATGTCGGAGGGTATCTTACTCTCGGACTTTGACAAAATATTTAGTTTTGCTCCGATCTTGATGAATTTTTGCATACTTGACCATTAAAGAAAGAAGAACATCACACTCACATAAAATTTCGTTTGGTGCATGTCGGAGGAAACTTTACCTAAAGCAAAACGACAAAGCTGAAATTTCTATTTTGATGTTGACGAAATTACCATGAAAGTTGGCTTACGTACATAAGAAACTAAAATGATTCAGTCATCACAAACCTGTGCAGCGCGTACTTCAGCTAATGACCTCGCAAGTTTGAAACGAGATGCTTTCAGTTACGATGTTGCAGTCGACCACAGTTTTTTTTTCGATCTCGATGAAAGTTGCCACACTTGACCTTGAAAACAAGAGGAGGAGCAATAGCTACATAAAATTTCGTACGGAGGCTGGCGGAAGGGACTTTACTTAGACACTTTGACACCAATGTATAGTTTTATTCCAATTTTCTACATCTACATCGTCATAAATAGTCCACAAATCACATTTAAATGCATGGCAGGGTGTTCATCAATTGCTTATGATATTTGTCTAACGTTCTATTCTGTAATAGTGCGCAAGAAGAAAGGAAAACCTGAATGTTTCCCTTCTCGATCTGATTTCTCTTATTTTACTATTATAAACATGTCTCTCTATATAAGTGTGTGCTAACAAAATACGTTCGCATTCGGAAGGGAAAGTTGGTGACAGAAATTTCGCACATAAATCTAAAAGCCGCCCGGGAGTAGCCGAGCGGTCTGGAGCGCCATGTTGCGGATCGAGCGGCCTCCCGCGTCGGAGGTTCTAATCCTCCCTCGGGCATGGATGTTTGTGTCGTCTTTAGTATAAGTTAGTTCATAAGTAGTTTCTAAGTTTAGGGACTGATGACCCCATAGTTAAGTCCCATAGACTCTACAAACATTTGAACATTTTTTATCTCTGAAATTACAATAGGTACTGAAAAACTTGTTTCACGCTCATGAACGTAAGGCATGGTCTTATGAAATTAAATGCTATGAGACAGTGTAAAACGGAAACATATACTATTTTTAACACGAACTTATGCTTTTTTCTTCTTAAATGGCATGAAAAATTACAAGAAGAATGGCATTGGTGGCATCGCAATGAGTCAATTACATCCAGGACAATTTTCGAAAGCGAGACTCATGGTTGAGTTTTGGGACATGAGTTAACAGCGCAGACAACGCCATTCTTTGTGATTTTTCTTGCTGTTGAATATGTAAGAAATGGTATGGGATATCCAGTAAATAAAACATAAATTTGTGTTAAAAATAATATTTGTTTTCGTTTTATCATAGTATTTACTTTCGTAAACTCCTGGCATTCTTTCATAACCGTGAACGTCGTTTTTCAATATTTATTGTAGATCCAGAGACATTTGTGGTGAAAAAGTTGAGTGGGACACCCTGTATGAGATTTCCTATAGTCGGCGTCATGTAAGACGGCGCTTCCGCGCATAGAGGCGAAGCGATAGGGAAAGCATTGAGGGGAGGAGCTACGCCCGAGAGCCAACAGTTGAGCCTGCAGGGAAAACATTGCGTACTCAAGACCAGTCTGACGCCTAGAGAATGAAGATTATTGGCTGCCAATTCGGTAATGGAGGGGGATGCGCAGAACGGCTGAAAACTGGGGCGCCTTTCTACGTGGCGCAGACTATAAATAGGGAGAAAAAAAATGTTTGTTAAGCTTATGGGACTTAACTACGGGGTCATCAGTCCCTAAACTTACAAACTACTTATGAACTACTTACGAACTAGGACGGCACAAATATCCATGCCCGAGGGGGGATTCGAACCCCCGGCCGTAGTGGCCGTGCTGACCGTGACTGGAGCGCCTCAGTCACCTCGGCCGGCTATAGATAGTGAGGTCGGGGGGGGGGGGGACGAGATGAACCGACGAAGGAGGAGGGGAGGTAGAAGAAATGGGCTGAGAAAATGGGAGTTAGAGATGAACGGAAAGGTGGGAGAGGGAAAAAGAAGAGAGGGGGGGGGGATATGGACCACAAGAGTATAGAATAAATAAATACCAGGCAAAGCCGGGTTTTCAGGTACTAACAGAATAAAACATTTGGAGCCATAACATGTCAGCACGATCTATTAAATCGGAGATGAGCAAAATTGTGTTGTATTTGGTTCATATACAGATCTCTGGTCGTAATGTTAGTTCGCTTCGTGAAGTCTCCTAATAAGTTACACAGAAGTGAAGAGAGATCTCAACAACAAACCCACAGAGACTGTGAGTACCGACGGAGTCTCAAGGTCACAGACAAGCCTCAACTGCATAGCGCCTTGCCTCTCGCGAGATTGTAGTCGAACAGTATATTGTAAGACTAATGAAGGGTAGGGTTATGGTTCATAAGAGAGGTACTCACTACCTGGAATTGGAGCGCTTGCTAGAGTCCTTCTTGCCCGCCTGGAGGTTTGGCAGGTCTTTTTGGCGTTTCTCCGTCTCCCTCCAGATCCGCCAGTAGAGGATGCACATGACGGTGACAGGCACGTAGAAGGCGGCAATGGCGGTGCCGAACGTGATGTAGTGGTTGGTTTCGATGAACTGGATGTAGCACTCGTTGTCGGGCACGGTCCGCTCGCCCTCGATGTACGGCCACGAGTAGATCCAGGGCGGCCACAGCAGCAGCGAGATGCCCCACGCACAACCTGCGAAGCACCGACACCGTCACATTAAAAACAGGACACTTTGTAAATAAAAACAAATATAGTAAAATAAAATGTGTAGTCAAAAGTTTCCGACCAGTTTTTAGACTGTGGTATTTGTGGCTTGTAGCCATCATATTTACTTTCTATAGGCCGCTGAACTGTTCGAAATGGTCTTGCGGAGTGGAAAAGGGGGGGGGGGGGGAGGGGGACTGAGGCGCTCCAGTCACGGTCGGCACGGACACTGCGGTAGGGGGTTCGAATCCCCCCTCGGGCATGGATATTTGTGCCGTCCTTAGTCTTAGGTAGTTCATAAGTAGTTTGTAAGCTTAGGGACTGATGACCCCGTAGTTAACACTAGAACGGCGGAATTTCTGACATTCCTAAAACGGCTGAAAGGGGTCATTTTGACACCCACATAAAATATTTTCATATTAGACTTAAATAAGATTTTTTGTTGTTTTTAATCCACACCTCTCTCTAGCAGGAACAATAATTCTTAAAAACCATAATTAATAATAATCAATAATTATTTATTTCAACAGCAAAATATCATACAAATGTATTGTTGCTACTGCTAACAAGTTTCCTATTTGTATAAACTTGTAGACACATTTAGTATACTTGGTCCATATTACTCTCGTACGTGGTCTACACACACCTTTGTATCACTTTTCTCTCAAGTTCCTGGAATCTGCTAGACGCACTTAGCACATAATTTTTCTGTTTTACGCGCACATTTTCCGTACACGGCTTTGTGGCTCTTTACACAGTTTTCGCTGATCTTGTTGCCTTTGCAGATGCTGATTTGGCACTTCCTCCGCATTATAGTTGATTTCGGTCCAGTATCCTCTTCCTTTGCCTGATATTCTTCCTCTTTCATTTCCTTGAGTCAATTAGCCAGCTGAAGTATGAACTTCTTCCTTTCCATTTTCTTGTTTGTTACTCTGTTGTAAATGACCCATGCATTTATTGCCGCCATGTCCAAGATGTTGTAAAAGACGTGCATTAGCCATCTCCTACATGCAACCTTTGTAGTATATTTACGGGTCATTTGATCTACCACGTTCACTACATACTTTGTTACATTGTAGAATGTTACTGTTTCAGGTTTCTTCTTTCCTTCCTTGCTTATTGCTACTTCAGAATGTAGTGTACTCAGAAGAATGACGTTTATATTCTTCTTTCCTTGGTATACAGTCATGGTGCATTCTGGTTTGCCGCTATGGTGCAGGATGCTGGTAGAGTGTATTTTAGCATTAGACTTCCTTGCTGCATCAGGGATTTCACGACGGATCTTGTTCATTGTACCAACCAACTAATGAATTTTTCTTCTCTTTGAGTTTCTTAGCATGTTGAAGAGATGTAAAGAATCTGTCTGTTGTCATATTTCTTCCTTGATTTACAAATGGCTCCATGGGACGCAGAACGACGTACTCTCCAACTGGTTGCTTCTCTCTATGCATGTCCTCTTTGCTGAGGTATGGAAAAGCATTACATATATACTTTGTCGTCAGATCGACATCCAACCAGAATTTGAGGCCATATTTGTCTGGTTTGTTGGACATGAACTGAGTGAACCTGCACCTTGTTTTGCTTGGTAATAGTTGATCTATGGTTATATTTTCTCCAGGACGGTAAGCACGAATACTGTTTTCAATGAACTTTCCCCAAATTTCAGATACAAGAGTGAATTTGTTGGCTGCCAGGCGTTCAACTCGGGTTGATTTTTCATCGAAATGGTGGAAACTGAGAAACTCCTGATATCTATCCCTCGGCATAATGTCCTTGATAAAAATAGGCCCCCAAGAGTGCGACGAGATATCATCCACAGACGTACCTTTTGTACAAATAACGCCCCGAGCATACATGATGGCTATCAGTTTCTCCAGTTCCTCAAGCGAAACAGTGCAGTTATTGTTTTTCAGTACTTTTCGTGCATTTGACCCTGTGTATTTCTTCATGAGACGTAGCATTGCTTCGTCAAAAATAAGACGGAAGGCACTGGTGACAGAGTCGTGTATTCGTTGATAAGCATAAGCAGTGTGTCCTCCTTTCTCCTTCAGAACGTTCACAGCCGACCTTATTCCAGAAGATGAAAAATTGGTCGTCTCCCACACAGTTCCATCCCTATCAACCATCTTTGTAGACGTTGCCAACTGTGCCTGCTGTGATGAAAGATGTGATGACTGATGTAAATCAGCACTTGAATCCTCTTCCACTAATCGCTCCTCATTCACTATGTCTTCGTCTTCACTTGTCTCAAATTCATAATCATCATCTTCATCAGCGAAGTCCGTTTCCGATTCAACTTCGGAATTCTATAAGAGCTGTAACACTTCTTCATCAGAAAGTTCACGCTGAAGATACATGTTCAAACGCGTGTTTCGAGGACAAAAGCTATCACCAGAATGACACGATATAAACTGTGGCACACTGGAACGAACACGTGCCAAGTTGGAACAAAGACAGGCAACTACTCTGCAATACTACTGACTGTTGTCGCTACATTGTTGGATTACTTACATATATTCAAAAGGATATTACATTGGGGTCAAATCGACCCCATCCGCCGTTCTAGGTATATCGACTGAAATGTCAAAGAAAATATAAATACTTTTTAAATTCTAATATTCTAATACATCATCATAAAGAGGAGAAAAAATTAGGAAAAGTCATATGATTTCATTAGGAAAGTAAATAAACTAGTGTTAAGTCCCATAAGTTCTACAAACATTTGAACTTTTTTTTTTTTTTTTTTTTTTTTTTTTTTTTTTTTTTTTTTTTTCGAGTGGAAAAGTTTCGATTGAAATACAAATAAACAATCCCTGAGACGGATTTTCGTCTCGAATATGTCAAAGACATTAATGATAAATCTGAAATATTGAATTAAAATTTGTGTTGCGACCGGGTATCGAACCCGGACCTCCATGATTACTACGCAGACGTCTTACCGCTACTGATGCGGTAGTCTAGCGGTAAGACGTCTGTCCAGTAAGCATGGAGGTCCGGGTTCGATTCCCGGTCGCATCACAAATTTTAATTCAATGCTTCAGATTTATCATTAATGTCTTAAGTTGTGATTTGATCCCTTATTTCTACAGATGTCCTCAAAACTTTTAAATACTTTCCATATAGTATTGAAAAAATTAATTAATTACTAGAAGCCGGCCGCGGTGGCCGAGGGGACTGAGGCGCTTCAGTCACGGTCTGCACGGCCACTACGGTCGGGGGTTCGAATCCCCCCTCGGGCATGGATATTTCTGCCGTCCTTAGGATTAGCTACTTCATAAGTAGTTTGTAAGTTTAGGGACTGATGACCCCGTAGTTAAGTCCCACAAGCTATCAAAAAAAAAATAAAAATTACTAGAAGTTTGTCTTAATCACTTTTTCAAAAGATTTCGATCACCTATCACAGTTATGGATTTGTGGTTAAAACTGAGGTGTAGTTTTAAATAATCTATGATAACCCTGTTATGATACTAAAACAAGCATAAATATGTTAAAGACGGAACGACTCTGTCGTGTGTTGTGCAGTTTCAAGCAACGGATGAGATTTAAGGATTTACTTTTTCCTTGTTTTTACAACCAACAGTTAATTAAATGTCCGTGGTGAAATGCAATGTTGGTAAATACTGCGGGAGTATAAAAAGTGCTTGCAAATGGGCCACACTGTTTTTTTTTTCTTTTTTCGTTGCTCCCGCAGCAGAGTAGCGAAAGGCGGTGCGAGCAGTTGGACCATACTGGCACGTGTACGGCCTTGGGTAGTGTGGGGTATGCCTAATTTACTCAACATTATTAAAACCAAACGTCGGGCCCGGTAGTCTTGGAGTGAAGAGTTTGACTGGAAACCGAAGGGTCGCGGGTTTGAAACCCGGTCGGACATCGGATTTTTGTCAGTCTGAGCTTTAAACCATCTCTCACCTCTCAACGATGTGAGGAGTCGCCAGGAACGACACGTGGTTCCGATTCCACATTAAGCTGTAGGTCCCCTTTCCCCGGTTGGATAACTTGGGTGGCTAGGCACACACAAGTCACCGAAGTAGCGTCCAATTGAAAGACTTGCAGAAGGCCAATGAGCCACACGAAATTATTATTATTAAAACCGTGGTGCCGCACAAGCCTAAAGTGCGCGCCACCTACTTTCGCCGGGCGCCGCCATGCACGCACGGCGCGGCGTTCTTACGACGTCAGCCACGAGCGCCCTCTGCTGCTATCCCGCTCGTGGCCACCACTGAACGACATCGTTCACTTGGGACTGAGATAGGAACCAACTAACACTTCGGAATCAGATAGGCACCAGTGAAGACTTGGCTATCGGACAGGCACTAGGCAGGCCTCTAGCTCAACTATGTATCAGAATTCTGCAGTACTGAGCTATGTAAAAGTTAAGTATTGTATAAATTCTGTGCAATATATATCTCGTTCTAATTTACTCTAGTGTTTCTAGTTTCTGGCTGCTCCCCTCCGTACCTGCACCAGCGTGCTACCTTTATTCCTTTGTCGGTCTTCCTACTCGGCTACCGACACCTACGACGGAGACGAGACACAAAATCGGCGACGAGGCTGGGACACAAAAGTGGCGACGAGGATGGGATACAGAAAAAACCAAACGTGAATATTGACGTTTGGTTTCAGTAATGACTTGAATATAAGGCATGTATTGCATTTATAGCAAATCAATTTTATTGACGTGGGTTTTACTAATGAGGGATGTATTGCATTTAGAGTAGGTTCCATTTCAAACGTCAATATTGACGTTTGGTTTTATTCATGTATAATATCTTAGGGATGTATAGCATTCAGTAGTTTCAATTTTAGTGAATGACTAGTCAATACAATATTTTCTCAGCTCATCTTTGACAGTTTCGAAGTACACAGATCATCTTTGATGTATCAGAGCTGCTATCTGTTATTCACAACAGTCCTCACCACAGCAGCATAGATTGCGATCGACGACTTTTTTGTAAATGCATCAACCTGCAAGTACTTTAATGAAGTTGCCTAACGGAACATGAATTTTATAGGTACGTTAGTATTGTAGCTTTATGATCTGCTCATTTCGTAGAAGAGTCGTAAAAATCTAGCGCCCTCTTTTTATCCTTATTTTCAGAACTCGATAATGGGATAATGTCGTCTCAAAACATGCCGTACTGACATTACATTTTATATATCTGACAACTGGTGCGTGATTTGTCTCAATAACTAGACAAACAGTAGTACGATGGCGTCAAAACAGTTCATTCTTGAGTACTGCTGAAGTGTTTGGTATCTCCACCTAAGCGCCTAACGAGGTTAAAGAAAGACATGGAGCCACGGTGGAGTAGCCGAGCGTTCCAAGGCGCCTAGCTGCGGACCACCCCGCTGCTCGCCGTCAGAGGTTCTAGTCTTCCCTCTGGATAGGATACTGCGAGAAGAATTTGACAGAGCGCTGTAGGATTTGAGTCGAAACAAGGCCCCTGGAGTAGATGATATTCTGTCTGAAATGCTGATATCGTTAGGAGAGCCAGTCATGAAAAAATTGTTCCACCTGGTATGTAAGATGTATGAGACAGGGGAATTACCCTCCGACTTCAAGAAGAATATAGTGATTCCAATTCCAAAGAAATGAAGTGCAGACAAAAGTGAAAATTACAGAACTATCAGTTTAATAAGTCATGGTTTCAAAATACTAACACGAATTATTTACAGACGAATGGAAAAACTTATAGAATCCGACCTCGGGGAGGATCAGTTTGGATTTAGAAGAAATGTAGGAACACGGGAGGGAATACTCACATTACGACTTATATAGGTTAAGGGAAGGCAAACCTACGTTTCTAGCTTTTGTAGATTTGGAGAAAGCTTTTGACAACGTCGAGTGGAATACTCTCTTTCAAATTCTGAAGATAGCAGGGATAAAATATAGGGAGCGAAGAGTTATATTCAACCTATACAAAAACCAGAGAGCGGTTATTAGAGTCGAAGGGCAAGAAAGGGCGCAGAGGTTGGGAAGCGAGTAAGACAGGGTTGTAGCCTTTCCCCAATGTTGTTCAATCTGTACACTGTACAAGCAGTGAAAGAATGCAAGGAGAAATTTGGAGAGGGAATTAAAGTCCAAGGAGAAGAAATAAAAACTTTGCGGTTTGCCGATGACATAGTAATTTTCTCAGAGACTGCAAATGATCTGGAAGAGCAAGTGAATGGAATGGACAGTGTCTTGAAAGGAATATATAAGATGAACATTAACTAGAGTAAAACGAGCCTAATGGACTGTAATGTCAGAAAATCAGGTGACGCTGAAGGAATTATATTAGGTAATGAGACAATAAAAGTAGTAGATTAGTTTTGTTATTTGGGTAGCAAGATAACTTCTGATGGCCGAAGTAAAGAAGATATAAAATGCTGAATGGCTATGGGAAGAAAAGCGTTTCTGAAGAAGCGAAATTTGTAAATGTTAGGAAGTCATTTCTGAAAGCATTTGTCTGGAGTGTAGCATTGTATGGGAGTAAAACGTGGACGATAAGGAGTTCAGACAAAAAGATGATGGAAGCTTTCGAAATGTGGTGGTGTAGACGAATGATGAAGATTAGATGGGTAGATCACGTAACTAATGATTGGGGAGAAAAGGAGTTTCTGGCGTATCCTGACTAAGAGAAGGGATAGGTTGGTGGGACGCATTGTGAGACGTGAAGGAATCGTCAACTTAGCATTAGAAGGAAATGTGTGGGGTAAAAATCGTAGAGGGAGACCGAGGGACGAATACAGTAAACAAATTCAAAACGATGTTGGGTCTCGTTCGTATTCTCAGATGAAGAGGCTTGCACAGGACAGGGTAGCGTGGAAAGCTGCATCAAACCAGTCTGCAGGCTGAAGACCACAATAACAACAACAAATTCAATCATCATGCAAGTGCTACGGAGCTAATTCGCGTTCTCAAATTAGAATCCCTGGAGGGAAGGACGATCGAGTTGGAGAATGGTAACACACTGGACTCGCATTCGGGACGATGGTGGTTCAAAGCCACCTCCGGCCATGCATATGTAGGTTTTCCGTGATTTCCCTAAATCATTCCTGTCAAATAGGAGGGTGGCTCCTTTCAAAGGGTACAGTCAGTTTCCTCCCCCCTCCTTATTCAAATAATCTCCCCAAAGAAAAGTATTGAAGAAATTTAGAAAATTAAATGTTCAAATGTTTGTAAATCTATGAGACTTAACATTTTTGGTTATTACTCCCTAGGCTTGCGAACTTTGTGTCCGGCATAGATTTTGCAATTGATTTTTACTGACTTTCACAATGATTTAAAGACTTTGAGCTTACAATAAGAGTATAGTATACTAGTATGTGGCGTAGGGTACATTTTTGTTATAAAATTTTTCAAATGTTTCTAAACATAAGGGACCAAACTGCTCAGGTTATCTGTCCCTAGAATTACGAAGTACTTAAACCAGGTTACGCTAAGGACAACGCACATACCAATGTGCAAGGAAGGATTCGAACCTCCGATGGGAATGACCACGCAATTAGTGACATGGCTTCTCAGACATTTCCGCACGGCTTGTTTATCTCTTTTGCCTCTTTATCATTTAGGAAACAATCGATCAATCACGTTCATTTATTATGAATAAGTAGGTATAACCTCATTTTATTTCAGATATGATCACGGGAAAAGACGCAGAAATAAACGTCTCCTCTATGACGTCATAAAAAGGTTTATAATCCACCAAAAACTATCACACACAAAGTCTAAAACACAAAAAAACATTTACATAGAAACTGTTTAGTATTACACATGATATATGGACTAAAAGTGTATAATAATTGATGAAAAATACACAGTCTAGGCTGCTGTTCTACTAATAGAGTCGGCGGGTGCACAGTGTGTTGACGTTACGTCAGAACACACCGGCCGCGCATTGTTAAAACGCTATGAATGGACGCGGCGCGGGCAACTGCGAACGCTGCACGACAACTGTGTTGTTACACACGGTAATTCTGAGCGCGGCTGCTACCGAAAACTCGCAAGTTGCCAATATAACGGCGTCCAGCAGCCCACGCTCGGAACAGCAGCATGACCGGGCCTGCAAGCGCTGGCTTAAAACAAATCCACTCCTCGCTTCCATTGAACCACGTCACGAGCGTTAGCCGCGAGAGCACAAATAATCCAGCCTCGAGGCTCCGAGCATTCAGCCGTGCCGCCCTTGTGTGTTCAGAACTGGTTAAAATGCACTCGCCTCCGTATCTGAGTATGCAGCGTCGCTCACTGTCAGACAAGGGATCCGGTTTCGAATCCCTGTAGGGGAGAATTCGTGGTATATTATAAAATGTGAATTTTCACGGCCGGCATTGTCTTCAGAAAAAAACTTCTCGGCTGAGCGGCCGTGGTCGGTGAATAAAACTTCTCGCTGTCGTTTCGTCTCCATCTGCAGGAGACTTCATCTGACGTTTTCTGTGATCTACCGTCTATTATTTGTAGTGTGTCTACTCTCTTCATCATTTCATAATAATCGGCACGCAAGTCACCCACGCGGCGTCGAATAGAAACATTGCACTAGGCGGCCTAAAATCCCCAGTTTAAAGCTATGTTTAGGGAAGGTGTAGCCATCCTTTTCCGCACCACTTCCCGCGGTCTGCAGCTCGTGATTGGCTGAAAGCGAGTAACATGATTTTTCCCGCCATATTGGTCCTATAGGTTGTTTGCCTGCAATAAGAAGTGTTGTGAACATTCGTCTGTTTGAGTTTGAATAATACCACTGTGTCTTATCTTTCGGGTGTTCTCTACAAACCAATAAGGGAGCTAAACATTAAAGTACTTGCATCTGAATTCCGAAATGCAGGAATAAGAAGACTCTGACTGATGAAAACCTAGAGCCCAGAAACGATCCTCGGTTCTGTGCTCATACAGTTTTAATTCATAATTTAAATTAACAGATTAAAGATTCACAGACGACTGGACCAAGCAGCAGATACCTAAATATTTTACTTGAATAAATTATGAAGAAAATTCCTGCATAATGCCGAGAGAATAAATTATTCGCGTGTCGTTGGTTTTATTTGCGGATGATGCTATAGTATATTGAGAGGTTGTAAAAATGGAAAATTGTATTGAAATGCAGGAGGATATGCAACGAATTGGCGCATGGTGCAGGTAATGGCAATTGAATCTCAATGTAGAGAAGTGTAATGTGCTACGAATACACAAAAAGAAAGATCATTTAGCTACCCTATAGCAGGTCAGCAACTGGGAGCAGTTAATTCCATAAATTATCTGGGAGTAGGCATTAGGAGTGATTTAAAGTGGATCGACCATATAAAACTAATCTTCTGTAAAGCAGATGCCAGACTGAGATTCATTGGAAAAATCCTACACAAATGCAGTCCGAAAATAAATGAAGTAGGTTATAATACACTTCGCCCACTGGTTGAATGCTGCTCACCGGTGTGGGATCCGTACCAGGTGGGGCTGATAGAGGAGAGCAGCGGCGTCGTTACAGGAACATTTTGTAATCGTGAAAGCATTATGGAGATGATCGATACACTCCAGTGGAAGACTATGCAAGAGAGATCTTTAGTTCGGTACGGGCTTTTGTCGAAATTTCGAGAACATACCTTTACCGAGGAGTTCAAATGTCTGTAAATCTATCGGACCAAACTGCGTGGTCATCAGTCCGTAGCTTACAAAGGTAAACTAACCTACGGACAAATACAAACACTCATGCCTTAGGGAGGACTCGAACCTCCACGGCGAGCATACCGAGGAGTCAAGCAGTATATTGCTCCCTCCTACGTATATCTCGCGAAGAGATCATGAGAATAAAATCAGAGTGATTAGAGCCCACACAGAGGCATACCGACAATCTTTCTTTCCACGAACAATACGAGACTGGAATAGGAGGGAGAACCGATAGCCGAGGTGGAGTAGCCGAGCTGTCTAAAGGCCGTTTCACATCGCGGTCACACTATGTCACGTTACTTGACGTGACAGATTTTTAAAGGAACTGTTTGCATAGTTTTAAATAGTGCAATTCACACTGACTTCGCAGAGCCTCACAGACGCCGCAGATGTCGACAGACGACTCTGAGGGAACGCTCCGAGACCGATCGTTTCAAAACGTCTGTCGACGTGTGTGGCCTCGTGCATGCGCATTGGCCCGCTAGCTCGCCGCGCACATGACCACACTTCCCGCGCAGTTTCGTGCTGTAACTCGTTATAAGAAGCTGCATTGCACTTTTTGTTATATCTTATGGAGCACTTAATTGAAGCCGTCAGAACGCGGCCACTGCTGTGGAATACAAATTTGGAGGAGTTTATATGTTTCAATTAAATTTTACCAAAATTATAAACCACCTACATAGCGCGAATCTTTCTCTTCTGGAAGTAGATCTCTTGTAGTTGCTGTCTTTTTGTACGAATATCGTAACTTATCAATATTAAGAGCTCTTCATACTCAGGTTTAGATAGCCGAAAGTATGTTGTGAATTGGTCATCATCTAGTTCCAAGTTCTCGATCAGATGATGGTACTCGGCGCACTATTCCCGTCTTTGGTTGATGGGGTGCCCCCAGTGCGTTCGGTTTGTAACCGAGAGAGACAGCATGATTTCTTCTTCACTACTGGAACTACTATCGCCGTCATCCAACCAAGGCACATTTTTAGTAAACACGCTATCGTACCACAAACTGTTTCAACTAAACCGACTGTCAGAGCAGAAACGATGCCCCAGTATGACAGACGTCGGTGGCGGTGTGAACTGCACATGTCACGCGACAACTGTCACGTTACGTAACGTGACATAGTGTGACCGCAGTGTGAAACGGCCTTAAGGCGCCTCGCTGCGGAGCGCGCGGTTGCTCGCCATCGGAAGTTCGAGTCCTCCCTGGGGCATGGGTGTGCGTGTTTGTCGTTAGGTTAGTTTATCTTAGTTTAAGTAGTTTGTAAGCTACGGACTAATGACCACGCTGTTTGGTTCGATAGATTTATGAACATTTTTTTTTGGGGGGGGGGGGGGGGGGGTGGAACCGATAGTGGTACTCAAGGTACCCTCCGCCAGACACCATCAGGTGGGTTGCGGAGAATTGATGTAGATGTGGCTGCTGAAAATAAACAATAATGTTGAGATGTAACTAAGAAAGATGAACAGCTTCTCATTTAAATATGAAACTAATATACAGTTAATGAAGCAAGCTTTACTCATTCGTTTACATCTCTTTAGTATATTAATACAGGAAACGGAGAACTGAAAAATAGTAATGCAAACGTAATTGGCATTGTATAAGCACTTGAAATTCTTTGTTTTTGGTAAAAGTCTTGTAGTGGCTACTCCCTTGCATTTTTCATAGTTCATGTAAGATTTATGTGCACAATACGCAAGAAAATACTCATCAATAATTTGTCCGTTATCTCAATAGTTTGTTTCGATAACGAAATGTTCACGGTCTGTTTGAATGTTGGGCTACGCTACAGTTCACACTGAATTCATAGGTGAACTCTTTCCATCTGGAACTATAAACCAAACAGCTTTCGTAAAATCGGCTGATAAGTATTTCTTTGTCCGCGTGGATAGAACTGGGTGCACTCCCCGCGTCCGTCCGTCGGATATGGCACCCTATATCTCGAGAATGAAAAAGAGTTATCGTTCTGCTCTCAACCTGAAATAAAATTTCGATATCTATGTTTGATCCGCAGCTTTATATGTGCCAAAATTAACCACACGCAAAGTCTACGCAATGCCTTTTCTCGTCTGCGAACTCTTCAAAATATTGCTCAGTAGTTACCTTAATTTGATGTAGTACAGTACGTTTAAGGAGTGACGGGTACAAAGTCAGATTATTATTGAGCGAATATATCAAATTAAAAATGTGAAAAATTACATTTTTTCCATAGCATAGGTTTTTGGACATCGGGTCATAAACGTTCAAAGCATTCCAAACGTTGTTACGGAATGGCCACGCGGTCTGAGGTGCCGTATCATTGATTGCACTGCCGCTCCCGTCGAAAGTTCGAATTTTGCCTCGGGCATGGGTGTGTGAGCTGTCCTTAGTATATGTTAGTTTAACAAGTTTGTAAGTCCAGGGACCGATGACCTCAGCAGATTGGTCCTTTAGGCTTAGAAACATCTGAACATTTGAACCAAGGCACTTGGACGTGTGGATTGGTGACTGGTAAGTAAAAGATAAGAGCCATCAGTCGTAACCTTTTTTTTTATTTTTTATTTTTTGTTGCAGGTCTAGTTTACAGTCTCTGCGTGACCATCGTCAGCGCTTAAAATAATAGAGGTGTTCATATTCCTCTTTTAACTAGCCGATTGTTGCGTGGCAACCAGGCAGGTAGACTACCGCACTTGGTCAACAAATTCGGAAGTTTACCTTACTCCCAGCCAAGCCATGCTAAACCTAACCCAAACAAGCTAGACGAAACCTGTTTGACTGCCCATCTTATCGCTACGCAGCAATTTATTCTCACCTCTTTCATTGTCGCAAGTTGACGAGTTGAACTCTTTTCAAACGTTCAAATGTTTGTAAACCTATTGGACCAAACTGCTATGTTCATCAGCCCGTAGACTTATAAACTACGTAAACTAACTGACACTAAGAACAACATATACGCCTCCGCGGGGGTGCGACCGAGCGTATTGAGGTGCTTGGTTCCGAAGCGCGATGTCGTTCCCCGTCGGAGGTTCGTATCCTGCCTCGCCCGGGCATTAAAAAAAGAAACTTATGGGACTCGACTACGGGATCATCAGTCCCTAAACCTACAAACCACTTATGAACAACCTTATACTAAAGACGGCACAAACATCCATGGAGGATTCGAACATCTGACCGCAGCGGCCGTGCAGACCGTGATTGACACGCCGCAGACCGCTCGGTCACTGCGGTCGGCCCTCGGGCATTGATGTTTGTGCTGTCTTTAGTATAAGGTAGTTTATAAGGGACTGATGACCCCGCAGTTAAGTCCTATAACCTTATCAGACATTTGAAGATTTTTTAAACATATACGCCCATGCCAGAGGGAGGACTCGAAATTCCAGCGGGAGCGTCAGCCCGGCTCGTAGAATGATGCCTTAGACTATGCGGCTACTTTCGCGCGGCGAGATAGTTGACATCTGTTGGGATATACTCCCGCATACACCACACAACCACGATCTGCATTCTTCTTACACTCTCCATACACCACAAACATATGTCGACTTTCTCTACGTTGATAAAGCCCGTCGTCCATTCACACACAACAGCTTGTACTGTCATACACTAACAAGTCGCAAACATAGCAACATTGTACCAAGCAGATAAACAGTTTGCGTGGAGCAAACAAGTGTTGTATTCGAAACTTTTCACAATACAATACCTCATAAAAGAATAACACTAGACTCCTGCAATAAACAGCACTCACATTCTACGAGGGTGAGTCAGTAAATAAGGCGAAAACTGAGGTAGCCACGCCAGCACTGCTCGCTGTGTAGGGGTATTTCTCTACCACTACGACACATCCGTCATGTGGGTGGCGGCAGTTTAAGAAACCAAATAAAGTTTCAGCTCAAGAGCGTCGCTTATGTGATGCAAACGCTATCATAAAAATTCCAACTTCCAGGCTTTTAAAGCCTTCTCGAACGATGGGGCGAGTGTTTAAATTTAGAGGTGGAATCAGCTCAAAACTAAAGCAAAAAAACTATCTCGATTTGCAACTTATTTACTGACTCTGCCTGGTAATTTACCGCAATTTCAGTTTCTTAGTTCAACTGTTTGTTAAGCTTAAGGGACTTAACTACGGGGTCATCAGTCCCTAAACTTACAAACTACTTATGAACTACTTACGAACTAGGACGGCACAAATATCCATGCCCGAGGGGGGATTCGAACCCCCGATCGTAGTGGCCGTGCAGACCGTGACTGGAGCGCCTCAGTCTCCTCGGCCACCGCGGCCGGATCAGTTTCTTAGTGTCAATAGACATTGTTTCATTTAAAAAAGTGTATTGTTGCACAAAAATACACTTACTATGTGTTATTCAAATCTGTTTATGAGCTAACAATACGCGCCCCTGTCCACAAATCACTCCTATGAAAACTGCACATCTATAGTTCTTTACATTTCCCTAGTATTTAGGATGCAAATTTTAGATCATTCACACCGTATAAGTAATTTCTTGGAGCCGGCACACATTCAAGTTGTGGGAATCAATTAATTCCTTTGGAAAAATATATTAATTGAGCTGAAACTAATGCTCACCTAATGGTGCTATTTTTATGAGGGTCGCTCAGAAGCTAATGCTCTGTATTGCATATGCGAAACGATACGTATGAATTATTTCAAGTTTTCTGAGTGCGCGCACAAAATTTCTGGTTCTTCAGAAAGATAACGCAGATGAAAGACAGTTTAAAAACGGTGTTTCCGACCGATGCTCGTCACTGGCAAAGTGCCGTCATCGAGTTCAGCCATGCAGAGAAAGAAACTACGGGGAATATTCACAAACGTTTGTCCAAAGTCTATGGTGCACCTGCTGTCGACAGGAGTACATTTTGTCTACGGACATAAAGGGCGAGGTGATCAGAAAGCTGTTGGTCGCATTTGGCAGATTTGCAGCGCCCGCGGGTAACGTCCGCGCTTGTCACGCCTGACATGTTGCAGCGAGCTGACGTCATCCGCTAGGAGAGGCACATCGCGGCTCGGCAGTTGGCGCGAAATCTGTCAATCAGCAAAGGAAGTGCGGCTGTGTTTATCCGCACTCTTGTATACTCAAATGTGTGTGAGACATGTGTTTCACTGTGTGAAATGGCAGATCACAAGTCTCACAGCAAAAAAATAAAAGCTTCGAGGGAGGCCTTTTTCGCCCGGGTTGTCACAGGTGATGCAACCTGTCTTCACCATTTGAGTCCGTACATGGAAAAGTAGGGTTTGTGTATGAAACATCAATCTTCCGTGTGTGTAATTATCAATGTGTGCAATAAACACTTGTTGAAAGAAGAAATATGATACATCACTTTCTAGGCAGTGCTCGTTTATGCACCGTTTGGATTTTATTCAAGTCTTACGTCCGGAAGATTATATCCTTGGAAGTTTTTGAAGTGCGTTACTTTTAACAGTTAAATTTCTACGAATCAAAAAAAAAAAAAAAAAAAAAAAAAAAATGTTCAAATGTTTGTTAAGCTTATGGGACTTAACTACGGGGTCATCAGTCCCTAAACTTACAAACTACTTATGAACTACTTACTAACTAGGACGGCACAAATATCCATGCCCGAGGGGGGATTCGAACCCCCGACCGTAGTGGCCGTGATGACCGTGACTGGAGCGCCTCAGTCACCTCGGCCACCGCGGCCGGCTTTCTACGAATCGTTTCAAATATTGCAAGAAGGTGTATGAACCAATAAATTCGAAAGGAAATTATTACATTACATATCGATTATCCGAGATGTGGTTGTTTAAAGTCTAGTTACCTTCAGCACGTCGTTGTTGAACGACCAACGGAAACTGCCGTCCAGGCAAATCGTTCGGATCTACATCTACATTTAAGTGCATGACACAGGGCTCATCGAACTGCTTTTATATTTCTCTACTTCTTCATTCTCTAATAGTGCGCAGGAGAAGGGAACATTTAAATCTTTCAGTTTTCGATCTGATTACTCTATCCGCGTGGAAGTAGCCGAGCGGTCTGGAGCGCCACTTTACGGATCGCGCGGCCTCCCGCGTAGGGGATTCGAATCCCCCCTCGGGCATGGATGTGTGTGCTGTCCTTAGTTTAGCTTAGTTTAAGTAGTCGGTAAGTCTAGGGACTTATGACCAAAGTTGTTTGGTCCCATAAGAATTACAAACATTTGATTACTCATATTTTATTATGATGGTCATGTCTCCCTATGTAGGCGGGTGCTAACAGAATATGTTCGAATTCAGAAGAGAAAGTCGGAGAAGGAAATTTAGCAAATAAATATAGCCGCAACGAATTGCTCCTTTGTTTTAATTATTTCCTCCCTATCTCTTGCATCATTTCCGTGACACTCTCTCCCTATATCGCGATAATACAAAACGAGCTTCCCTTCCCTGAACTTTCTCTATATCCGTCTGTCCCATGATGCGCTACAATACTCCAAAATTGGACGCACAAGTGTAGTGTAGGCAGTTTCTTCAGTAGAACTGTTGCATCTTCTAAGTGTTCTGCCAATGAAACGTAGTTCTGATTACCCTTCTTTACAATTTTTTCTGCGTTTCTTTCCAATTTAAGTTGTTCGTTATTGTTATTCCTAGGAATTTAGTTTAATTTACGGCCTGTAAATTTGACTGATTGATCGTGTAAATGAGGTTTAATGGATTACTTTTAGTGCCCATGTGGATGACTTCACACTTAACATTATTCAGTGTCAATTTCCATTTTTGCACCATGCAGATACATTATCTAAATAATTCCGCAGTTGCTTTTTATCTGAGTAGTTACTCATGGATTAGTTACCTTAGCAAATGATGTCAACTGAACTGAAATAAATGCTCAAATATTAACATCAGTTTCCTGGGGTAGTTTAAGTTAGGCGGCAACATCTGAGGAGTGTGAGGTTTTTTTTTTTTTTTTTTTTTTTTTTTCTTTTTTTTTTTTTCTTTTGAGAGAAAGTGGCGGTGGTGCTCGACATATTTTTTTTTCTTGTATTTCGTTTTCGCCTTGGAAAAAATATTTTTAAAAATCTCCAGTGATCGTAGGTTTGACACACGGAGGGGTAAATAACTTATTTATTCACTTTTGATTTTAACCTACCCGTGACTTTTCTACGATGTGAGCACTGGACCGATGGCACTCGCTCGCCGCTGTGACGGAAAGACACCACCACTTCAGATGCGATTCAACAAGGCCAAATAATGTCGTTTGGACTGATAAATGTTGTAGCGTCTGATTGTGGATGCCGTCTGGCCCAGGGATGATGTCATGGCAACATGCAAGGGAGGTGAGGAATCCCACTCACTAAATGGAAGGTACTATACATCAGGGTGCAGTGTGGTAAAGGAGAGGTGTTCGCGTTCCACTCGCCGTTTCAAGTTACAGAAGACGGGTTGGTAATTTTGAGATGCAGAGGCGCGAGCGTAGTGATCAGCAAAAGGCTCGGAGATGGTGTCTGGATCCGTACATATCAGCTCTGTTTATACAAATCCCAGGCGTACCTGCTGGAGTCTGGAAGTCATATGGGCGCCTGACCTTGATCCAGACTTGCGATAGTGAGGTACGTGATCCAATAGTTGAGACATACATCTCCCAACACTCCTGTTTCAATCTTTTTTATTTGCTGGCGAGTACGAGCTTGGAATTGTTTCAGGGCGCTAGGTATGGGTGTCGTTGTCGCTGTAGAGCCCGCCTACGGCCTTTAGTGGCATCAGCGATTTCCTTGTCTTTCAAATGTTCAAATGTTTGTAAAGCTTATGGGACTTAACTACGGGGTCATCAGTCCGTAAACTTACAAACTACTTATGAACTACTTACGAACTAGGACGGCACAAATATCCATGCCCGAGGGGAGATTCGACCCCCGACCGTAGTGGCCGTGCAGACCGTGACTGGAGCGCCTCAGTCCCCTCGGCCACCGCGGCCGGCCCTTGTCTTTCACCGGGGGCATCCTGATGAACGAGGATTTGTACTGTTTACAGCAGATAAAATTGTCGTAGTGGCACTATCGACCACCACGCCGATAGTGTCATGTGCGAGAGGTCCAAAGTGGTAGCAGGGGTAAATTTTTGCAAGTTTGCCTTGTTTAATGCCTATCGGGGGAAACGTCCAGGGCACTTACGCTGGGACAGTGACAGAAAATTATGAAAGTGGTCATTACCGCACAAGTTGTTGTGTGTTCTCCAGTGGATGGATGGTAGGAGGTCAGGGCTGCAAACCGAAGGTCATCTGCCGAGTAGGTGTCACGCGCCACACGGAAATACGCGGGATGACAGGTATTTAAAAGGCAGAGGTCGATCTGGGAGAGTAAGTTCTTGACATGCCTGCCGCGGCAAGTGACCCCACAAGGGATTACTATCGTTAAAATCACCCAGTAGCAGAAACGGAAGGGGGGCCGAGGGTTTGAGAGATCAGTGAAGCCAGAACGTTTGGCATTACGTCATCACCCAAAGGAAGAAAGAAGCTGCAGACAATTATTTTTTGTCGTATCCTTACCCTGACAGCCACAATTTATAAAAGCGATGGAAAGGGCACAGGTTCGCTATGAACAGAGTTAAGGACATACACACGGACTCCACCTAACACTTTGGAATAAGTGATACGACTTTTGTAATCTCTCCTGTAGCCACGAAGGACAGGGGTCCGCATTGCTGGAAACCAGGTCTCCTGTAGGGCCGGCCGCGGTGGCCGAGGTGACTGAGGCGCTCCAGTCACGGTCAGCACGGCCACTACGGTCGGGGGTTCGAATCCCCCCTCGGGCATGGATATTTGTGCCGTCCTAGTTCGTAAATAGTTCATAAGTAGTTTGCAAGTTTAGGGACTGATGACCCCATAGTTAAGTCCCATAAGTTTAACAAACATTTGAACATTTTTTCTACTGTAGGACAATGCAGGAAGCGGCAGTTATGCTTAAAAGTCGTCGTAGGTCAGTCAGGCAATGGAAAAAATCGCCGCAACTCCATTGGAGAATAATACTATCGACGTTCTGGAAAGACATAAAGCAATGAGGAGGGCTTTTGTATTTCAGTATCACTTTATGCCTCTGCCTAAGAGGCTGCTGGATCTATACTCTTTGTTTCCCAGATTCCATCGAGATCTAGGACCACAGGTGATGCTAGAATGTCTATCTTGTCCTCAGATGCAGACATATGGGGTGTTAGTGTGCGAACCAATGGGGTCCCATTTTTCTTAGCATTTCTCCTTTTATTCTTAGTTGTCTCTCGCTATTTTTCGGTTTCTCTTGTTGGGAGAGGGTCGCTGACTCAGTCTCAGGGACTGAGGATGATCTTGAAACCATACGACTAATCGCCGATGGCACTATCAGCAACTCGCTCTTATCCACTTTTCCAGTGAGAGAAACCGTGGAAGGTAGGGATTCAAGTCATAAGAGCCAGAGCGGGCTGTAGCAAATATGTTTTGGTTACCGAGGTCCCTGGTTGTTGGGGAGTTAATCCTCCGGAGGTAGAGCTTTTGGAATTAACAGAAGAAGAGATGCCTCCAAC
The DNA here is from genome assembly GCA_026315105.1 of Locusta migratoria. Classification (NCBI taxonomy): domain Eukaryota; kingdom Metazoa; phylum Arthropoda; class Insecta; order Orthoptera; family Acrididae; genus Locusta; species Locusta migratoria. Next base: position 663,809,618 of record CM048755.1, on the reverse strand, counting down.
CATCTAGGGGACGGGTGTACAAGTTTGAGCCTGAGGGCACACTGCCATTGGTTGTACAGATAGCAATCTTGTCACAGGGAATGGAGACGGCGAGGCTATTGTGGCATACGATGAAATTTTGCTCACAGGATGTAGTTTTTGGTACTTCTACTTCGCCTCTGAGTTGGTCAGCCAGTACAAGGTCTTGTACTCCGATTTTCCGCTTTTTCTACAGAACTGGACAATATGATGAGCAGGGGGGAGTGGTGCATGCCGTGTATAACACAGACCTGGATATGACTCGCATCTGCATTCCAGTCGTGTGGGGTTGGGATCACACCAGGAGGACATGTGCCTGAACCTCCAGCACTTAAAGCTCCGCTTAGGAGAAGGAACGTAGGATTTGACGTCACACCGGTAGATCACCACCTGGACCTTCTCAGCCAAGATGAACCCTCGGCAGCAACCCTATTGTCCTTGCGACCCCTACAATGCACCGGATGAAATGAACGCCTTGCCGCTCTACGTTAGCTCCTAATTATTCATCAGACTGCAACAGTAGATACATATGGAAAGTAATACCTTGGGACATATTAAGGGTCTTGTGGGGTATGACAGAAACAGGAGCATCACCCAGCTTGTACAGGCGAGCAATGCCGGTGACTAGGCCGGAGATGAAGTTATGAGGACTCACCCTGATCTCATTTTGGACATACTCTCCATCTGTCCAAATTATCCTACACATTATCAACAAAATAATAAAGCAATGGTTGACAGAAAGGATTCCTCATCAGTTATAGTGTAAGAATCGTGGGTCATATATCTCACTTTGATTTCTGGCCCTACGTTCTTCCTATGGTGTGGGTAGAGAAGGGTACGATTGGGGGTCTTATTTCTCTGCGTTAAATTCTATCCTTGCACGTCTAGAAACGCCAGTGGTCGTTCGACCGCCGGTATTATGCTTCATTCGTTTCAGTTTGGTCCCACGAGCTGCTATGGAAAACGTTCCATCCAGGCAGAAAGCCCAGCATGCCTTGATAAGCCTAACACAATTGATAAGCGACTGATCGCCAGAGGTTCCCTGCTAGCGACGGTTCCACCTCAACAGCCGTGCATCTCCTCGGCTCGCAGCACACCTTGAGATTAAGGTTTTTTTTTTTTTTTTTTTTTTTTTTTTTTTTTTTTTTTTTTTTTTCAATAGAGTTTTTTTTTTTTTGTGTCCCAGCCTCGTCGCCGCTTTTGTGTCTCGTTTCCGTCGTAGGTGTCGGTGGCCAAGTGGAATGAGACCGACACAGGAATAAAGATAGCACGCTGGTGCAGGTACGGAAGGGAGCAGCCAGAAACTAGAAACACTAGAGTAAATTAGAACGAGATATATATTGCACAGAATTTATACAATACTTAACTTTTACATAGTACTGCAGAATGTTGATACATAGTTGAGCTAGAGTCCTGCCTAGTGCCTAACTGATAGCCAAGTCTTCACTGGTGCCTATCTGATTACGAAGGTCCTAACTGGTTGCTATCTCAGTCCCAAGTGACGATGTCGTTCAGTGGTGGCCACGAGCGGCGTTGTAGCAGAGGGCGCTCGTGGCTGTCGTCGTAAGAACGCCGCGCCGTGCGTGCATGGCGGCGCGCGGCGAAAGTAGGTGGCGCGCACTTTGTACTTGTGCGACACCACAGTTTTGACCGTCCTCGCGACCTGGGCACTTAAGGGAAGATCCCCGGGCTCTATAACATCCAACTTTCCACCTTCACGACGTACGGTAATCTCTGAGGCACGCATAGAACTTACGGTATGGAGGACTATTCGCGCCCCTAGGTCCCCAGCTCAAGGACCCACGATTCGACAAGGCCGTACTCTGCAAACAAATGCTGAGCTCCCTGAGGGGATTCCTTGCGTGCAATACTCTCTCATAGGAAACAGCATGTCTTGACACTATGTCTGACATGTAGTAGGAGGGATAAAAAGCGTGAGATTAATTTTGTATTCGTGAAACACTCGTTCCGTCACAAACAATTTCATCCATTTCCAACTGCACATAAAATTATTGTACATTTCTCTTTACAGGAGGCAACCACCAATTACTATATTCTTCTCTAACACAAAACCTCACAATACATTTTATCCAGTAGTGGTTTCACTGTCTTTATTTCACTTTCGTAAAAAAAAGGAAGCTCGATTAAGTAAAGTTTAAAATACTTCTTTATCCTTTAAGTTTTGTATTTCATAATTAATTTTTGTAAGCATGGAATATATCGCAGAAGGCTGGTATCAAATACCATGTCGTCATCTAAACAGGGATTTGAATGAACGGAGCAGCGATTCCTTCTTGTTTCGTCGCTTTCTTAGCGTCTTCATTTGTTGAACTGTTTGGTCCTTGTAAAGGTACTTGATATACGGTCAGATCGCACATACGAAGTACGTTTTTGGGAGAAGTGTCTTCCGTATTGATGTCACAGAGAGCCACTCTATAACTCAATCAACACACGACATAATTTCTTTCTTAGTTTTTGCGCGTACAACGAAGATAATATTTGCAAGTCAGACACAAAATACTTCATTTGTTTATTAAAATTAAAAATGTTGCGAATTGTCTGTACACAGATATTTTTCAAAAGTCGTATTTTGCATCGTTAAAATGTACCTACAACGCTGTCTTTGTGAGCACATGAAACGATAGTAATATTCTAACAGTTGATTTTAAAACGCAATACAGTCTTGAATAAAAATCCCTGTGCGGATATTATTTTTCAATACATGGCGCATACCGATTTCTCAAAAAGTGACGGAATAATTATTTTTCATTCATAACGAAGAACGGATATTATAGAGCAAAGCGAACACTTATATTACCTGGTGACTTAAAAACATTATGTTTTCACAATAGTCAACGACACTGTAACAAACGAATATCGTCTTTCAGTAGATTAGATATTATGATAAATGCAAAACAAAAATTTAAGATTCAATTACATCAATTGCGCCAATTTACACCAAAAGGTCATTTAATAAATGTGAATAATTGCCATACCATCTTGTGTTATATGAATGATGACAGTCAGTAAATTATTGCAAAACCACACTTATTTATCTGAATGTTGACAGTCAGAGCAGAAATATTATCGCGGAACAGTGTAACACTTATCAGTGTACAATTCTCAATTAATACAGCGTACACACGCAAATAATAAGTCTGCCGACAGACACATTCTTTATAATTCATGAGAAAAATCCTCTATAGATTATGGAAACATTTCAAACATATTGAGAAGTGAAATAGTCTAAATGAGATTTAAATGGATAAATATGGAAACAGACGTTTGAGAATCTGACTATAATTTTAACCTACATGGGGAAATTTCAAAATCACCCAGGAATTCCAAAAACGTCACACGCCATAGGAACGGCGATGACCTAATAGCGAGCTTCCGTTCGACCTCACTGCGGGAGTTTCAGTTTGGTCTTTAAGTCGCGCTGTGAACTCATTTCATAACGTTAGAAGCCCACTGATACTGCAATGTTTGCAGATGAATGTCTGAAAGAAGAGTAGTAGCCTCCTCTGTAGTATTCCGTTTAATGCGGCGTTATTTGCAGAAGATTGATTTCCAGATTATCTCGAGGACGCTTACGCGCGTATTATTTGCAATCGCTTTAGGTTACCTCTTGATATCATGCTCAACTGCCTGCTGATGATAATGTTCTGCCGTATTAGCGTCACATAATTTACAGAAAGTCTTCCTAGTCCAGTCAATGGAATTATGTGGTCACCATGTAACATTAAAAATATAGTCTCTCTGAATTTACCAAGTCACAATATTTCACACGTTTTGCACTGCTGTTAGAATCTTCAGCTGTTCCCCGTGATTTTAAGACTTTTACGGTATTCGCTTACTTTGTCTCTAAAGACCTTTGCATCGACGAGATAATAAAAATTTAATTATTCTTCCCCTCTTTCTCAGTTGAAGGGAAATCAGACGTAGTCTGTTAGGAAAACTACTGCGAGCGAGCGTTAACTTTATGATAGTGAGGCAAAACAAGATTCATTGTTGCCAGATTCTGATCTGATCCTTGCCCAGTGAATCGTCATGCAGTTGAAGGCCACGAACAAAAATTTGAATATATGAAATGTAAATTGTACGCGAAGCTGTGGACGGAGAAAAAAATGCAGAAGGAGTAACTTTCGACGTTCCGTGGTTGTAGACGATTATTGAGAATATAGATTAAAATTAGTTTCTTGTAGCACTGCATATTAGAATTACTGCACACAAGCCTGAAATTTATTACTACCCCTTCTGATCACGATTTATTTTCTCACTGTATTTATGGCAGATGAGTAAAGACGAAATACCTACGGTGAGGTACGACATAGAAACCACAAGCTTCTCGTTGCGAAGGACGCCTCGTTCAGTAACGCCCAACATCACGTCCTTCCTGAGTACTGTACATAATGTTATTGTGTAGGTTAAAGGTAATTATCTGAGAATCATCCTCAGTAGTTTCCAGAAACATTTCAACTACACTACTGACTATTAAAATTGCTACACCAAGAAGAAATGCATATGATAAACGGGTGTTCAGTGGACAAATATATTATACTAGAACTGACATGTGATTACATTTTCACGCAATTTGGGTGCATAGATCCTGAGAAATCAGTACCGAGAAAAAAACACCTCTGGCCGTAATAACGGCCTTGATACCCCTGGGAATTGAGCCAAATACAGCTTGGATGGCGTGTACAGGTACAGATGCCCATGCAGCCTCAACACGATACCACAGTTCATCAAGACTAGTGACTGGCGTATTGTGCAGAGCCAGTTGCTCGGCCACCATTGACCAGACGATTTCGTTTGGTGAGATATCTGCAAAATCTGCTGGCCAGGGCAGCAGTCGAACATTTTCCGTATCCAGAAAGGCCCGTACAGGACCTGTAATATGCGGTCGTGCATTCTCCTGCTGAAATGTAGGGTTTCGCAGGGATCGAATGAAGGGTAGAGCCACGGGTCGTAACACATCTGAAATGGAACGGCCACTGTTCAAAGTGCCGTCGATGTGAACAAGAGGTGACCGAGACGTGTAACCAATGGCACACCTTATCATCACGCCGGGTGATACGCCAGTATGGCGATGACGAATACACGCTTCCAATTTACGTTCACCACGATGTCGCCAAACATAGATGCGACCATCTTGATGCTGTAAACAGAACCTGAATTCATTCGAAAACATGACGTTTAGCCATTCGTGCACCCAGGTTCGTCGTTACGTGCACCATCACAGGCACTCCTGTCTGTGGTGCAGCGTGAAGAGTAACCGCAGCCATGGTCTCCGAGCTGATAGTCCATGCTGCTGCAAACGTTGTCAAACTGTTCGTGCAGATAGTTGTTGCGATTGCAGGCTCTCTCGGCGTATTCCAGCGATGAAATGTTCTCAGGTTATCAGCCGAGTGGTGGCGTCGTCTTGGCGCAACGTTTCAATGAGTTTCGTACTCATCATCCTCAGCCGAGGTGACCTCGCCTGAGATTGATGAGTACGAAACTCATTGAAACGTTGCTCCAAGACGACACCACCACTCGGCTGATAACCCGAGAACATTTCATCGCAGATAGTTGTTGTCTTGCAAACGACCCCTTCTGTTGACTCAGGGATCGAGACGTGACTGCACCATCCGTTACAGCCATGCGGATAAAATGCCTGTCATCTCGACTGCTAGTGATACAAGGCCGTTGGCAGCCAGCACGGCGTTCCGTATTGCCCTCCTTAACCGATCGATTCCATATTCTGCTAACAGTCATTGGATCGCGACCAACGCGAGCAGCAATGTCGCGGTACGATAAACCGCAATCACGATAGGCTACAATCCGACCTTTATCAAAGTCGGAAACGTGATGGTACGCATTTCTCCTCCTTACACGAGGCATCACAACAACGTTTCACCAGGCAACGCCGGTCAACTGCTGTTTGTGTATGAGAAATCGGTTGGAAACTTTCCTCATGTCAGCACAATGTAGGTGTCGCCACCGGCGCAAACTTGCGTGAATGCTAAGAAAAGCTAATCATTTGCATATCACAATATCTTCTACCTGTTGGTTAAATTTCGCGTCTGTAGGACGTCATCTTCGTGGTGTAGCAATTTTAATGGCCAGGAGTTTAACTTGCAAAGGAGGCTAGTGCTCTGTTTTAAAACTAACCCGAGGGAAATTATTAGAATTTAAGTTTTGATGTAAATTCCTTACATTGATAAAATATGTGACAATATAATATATTACGTCATTATCCTAAGAAATATAAATGGAAACTATAGAAATTAATAAAATCTTCTTGGGTTACAAGCCGCGTCATCTGGTTTACTGTCAACGAGATTTCGACAGAGGATGTCCTCTGCCATTGTCAAGTGGATGATTCGTGGGCAGTGAACCACATGACACGGCTTGTAACCCGAGAAGATTTTATTAACGGATATCGCCGCGAAAACATGCAGAGGAATTGGCTGAAAAAACTGACTGAGGCTCTTCAGTCACGGTCTGCACGGCCACTACGGTTGGGGGTTCGAATCCCCCCTCGGGCATGGATATTTGTGCCGTCCTTAGCTAGTTCATAAGTAGTTTGTAAGCTTAGGGACTGATGACCCCGTAGTTAAGTCCCATAAGTTCTACAAACATTTGATTTGATTTTACGTGGCCGCTCACAACTGCAGTGCAGCTATTATTATTTTCCTTCAGTATACCATTTGTAATTAATGATTGATTTTTCAATGTTTTGTTACGTAACTTCTGTAAATTGAGATTTCGTATTTAATTATTAGTCTTTTCTACCTTTTCATTATTTTAAATGTTTTCTTATACCATAATTGTCAATTCATTTACGTCCTATTAATAACATTTTTAAAACAATTTATTGTAGAATAAGTTAATTGTGACTAGGCTATGTGAAATGAAGGAGAGTATTGGCATTTAACAGAACAGCTGTATTTGTTAATGCGTTTTCTGATTAACAACGAGCGTCCCAGTTTTGAGTTTAAACCCACAGACGCACAACCGTGAGGAACTCTGGGAAAGTTTGTCCAGGTGAAGACACTGGAGATATATTTGCTCAAGGAAATAGTGATTTTCATGTAGTGATGTGTCTAATCGAATGCGAACACTGTCAGCGGTAGAGGATTATCCGCTGCTCGTGTCAGATGGTGTATGCGGGTTGAGGCTCGCGTGCGGTACAGTTGTAATTAGGTACAGCAGAAGGTCAGAACTGCCCCGTGACGTCCATGAACCCCAACCATATTTCCAGCCAGCTGGTGCGTATTGGGTTTATTCTGTAAACATCACCGAAGTTGTACCACCGAACTGTTACAAACAAGGTACGCTCATGGGAGATAAACGTTTCGAACTCTGCGGAAATGGAATAATTATTAGCGGGAGTAACTGTGACCCCACAGCGAACATAACACAGCAGTAATGGAAACGTACGATTAAGTATCATCTCTACAATTTTCTGATGACAAATGACGTTCAAAACCGGATTTTCCGCTTTTTGCGAGCAGTAGCCGTAACCATCGGACTATCCGCACACAATTCCATGAGCTACCGAAACTTGATATAACTCACAAATATACAGTTGCCGTATATTATCTGGGATTCCCGCATAGTGCGAGATATTTATTTGTTGTCGTACGCCTTGCTTTGGCCAGAAATAAATTTTGTAGCGTCCGTATTTTTACGAATCAGCCAATGCAATGTCGTTCAGTAGTGTCACATGCACAGAAATACTGAGAGGAGCAGTTGCACAGGATCTAAAGCAAGGGTGTCCAACCTTTCAGCTTATGTGGCCCACAGTGGTAGAAGACGAGGATATTTTGATCGCACTATACTTCTGAAAAAAAAAAAAATCTGGTTTATTGTTTGACCGTACCATTACGATCTAATGCTCTCCCAGGCTTTCTCGATGTATTCCAGTGATGAACACCTCTCGGGTGAACACCGGAGGATGGCATCGTCTTGTCGTATCGTTTCTATGAGTTTCGTACCCATCGTCCTCAAGCGAGGTGTCGGGATGCTCGCTCACTCTTTCTATAAATTTCCCCTCTTTGAGGAATCGTAAAGGGGAGTTAGTTGCGTGTTGGCTTTTACTCCTCTTTGTGCTGTCTAGTGTGAGTGTGTGTCTTACTATTTTCAGTTGTCTGTGTACTCTGTATGAGGGTCTGTAAGTGTGCCTGGTACTTGCCTGATGTTGGCGTGGTCTTGATTTAAAGGGAAAGGCATGGGATTTTTCTCTTTGATTTAATCGTCAGAGATTGTCAGGGGGCATTTGTGCTTATCGTGGGACATGCCATGCCGATCTAGGTAGCAGAGGAGGAGCTCTCGTAGAAAGCCTTTGCCATATCTTGGAAACGATCTTTGAGGAAGGGAGCAGCGTTCAAATCGACGATGAGGAACCGATGGTGTACGTGAAGAACCCTTCTGAGGAGACGGTTTTGCAGGCTCTGGAGCTTGTACGAGTACTTCCTGGCAGCGTATCGCCATGCAGGGCAGGTATACTACATTTTTGGACGGATTAAAACCAGAAAGACAAAATGTTCAAATGTTTGTAAAGCTTATGGGACGTAACTACGGGGTCATCTGTCACTAAACTTACAAACTACTTGTGAACTACTTACGAACTAGGACGGCACAAATATCCATGCCCGAGGGGGGAATCGAACCCCCGACCGTAGTGGCCGTGCAGACCGTGACCAGAAAGACATTGATTGATTCCTGCGAAAGAGGGGGTGGGGGGGAGGGGGTCTGGAACTCTTAAGTTGAGGATGGCATAAAGGTCGGACATTCTGTCGCAGACTTTCCTGTAGACCTCATATATTTGTAGCTTCCACGGTAGACGTTGGTCCAAGGTCACTCCCCGGTACGTTATGGTTCTGCAGCACTGGCAGCTTTTTACGTATCTATGATTCTGTGACGTAGCTGTAGTGTAAAGTCTTATTACAGTTTTCACGGTTACATATATTCTGTTTCCGGCTTTACGGCTATTTTTCATTAACTTTAAAAATGCAACTTTTCGTTTTCATACCACTATAACATTATCATTTTTGATTATGTTATCTTGTGTATGGGGTTGCCAATCCCTGAATGTTATTACTAACTTCTATGAGTGTGTTTCTGATGTCCGCGCTCTCTCTCTTTCTCTTTGTGTGTGTGTGTGTGTGTGTGTGTGTGTGTGTGTGTGAGTGAGTGTGTGTATTAAAATATGGTAATATGATTAGGTCATTATGTAAACTTCCCTAAGTGTGTGTTTTTCCTTTATCATTTCTTTAGTTGAATTTGGGTAAAGAGTATGCTTTAATGTGTGTCTTTTAGTTTACCAAATGATTGTTTCTTGCTATGGCTTTCTGGAGGTGATATTGTTCATTTACTGGTATAAGGCTTTTATTTTAGCTGTTACTGTTACTGCGTCGAATGCATTATTCTGTGTTGGTAAGATAATCATTGTAGTGTTTTAAGTGTTCTGTAAATGTCGAATGATTTGTTTCATAATTTAAAATTCTACTGTTCTGTTTATTCCATATTTTGAAATTACTACGTATTACGAATACGTACACTGAATCAAAGCTTTGACATTCAATTTTGTATATTTCTGATCCTTTGATCCTAAAGTATACCAATAATAAAGGGAGAACTCTCTAGCCGGCCGCGGTGGTCGAGCGGCCTGCGGCGCGCCAGTCACGGTCTGCGCAGCCATTATGATCGGGGGTTCGAATCCCCCCCTCGGGCATGGATATTTGTGCCGTCCAGAGTGATAGCTAGTTCATAAGTAGTTTCTAAGTTTGGGGTCTGATGACCCCGTAGTTAAGTTCCATAAGCTATACAAACATTTGAACATTTGAATAGAACTCTCGATTATCAGGTTATATAACTTTGTTTGGAGAGTATTTGCAGTTTCATAGACAGTGAAATTCCTGTTTCTTTATTGAGTTAATTGTACTGTGTGCCGGGTGTATAAATCATAGTACACCATGTGTTTTGATTCTCGAAGGTGTTTTCATTGTGTATGTGTATGGATGTGTGTGTGTGTGTGTGTGTGTGTGTGTATGTGTGTGTGTGTATGTTTGTGCGTGTGCGCCGCGGCGGAGCGGCCGAGCTCATTGAGGCGCTATGCTACGATGCGCGAGGCCGTTCCCCGTCGGGGGTTCTAATCTCCCCTCGGGCATGGATGTTTGTGCCGTCTTTAGTATAAGCTAGTTCATAGTTTGTAAGTTTAGGGACTTCCGACCCCGTAGTTAACTCCCATAAGATTTACAAACATTTTTGTGCGTGTGCGAGCGTGTGTGTGTGTGTGTGTGTGTGTGTGTGTGTGTGTGTGTGTGTCTGAAGTTATGAGTTTTCCTGTCTCCTCAATCATTTCTTCACCTATAATGTTTTTTAACCGCCAGAGCCTACAATGAAGCCATCGCAAAGAAAGCAAGAATTTGTGATGTTCTTTTAGAATTCCACGCCGTGATACCTTGATCGCTATGACTGAGATGTGATATGCGCTATGTAGAGTGTCTAGTGCCACGTTGTCTAAGGCATAAATCTGCGTATAGGGTGTGCGCTCCCGTCGGAGATTCGAGTCCTCCTTATGGCATATGTGTATCTGTTGTCCCTTGCGTAAGTTAGTTTAAGTAGCTTTGTAAGTCTAGGGAATGATGACCATACCAGTTTTGTCCAACAGGTTTACAAACATTTGAACATTTTAGAATGTCTAATCGTGCTTAGATTCAAGCGTTAAATTTAGTGTACACTTTGTTATATACTCGATGGATAGTCTAAATATTGATATCGGAAAAATTGTCGTCGGGTGTGGATGCTTGCTCCTGCAAAATAATTTTTGTAGTCGGATGAGTAAACAGGTTTTTTGACGTCCAGTCTGCTTCTTTCAACATGTTGGCTGCAGTGTGGCCACCGGTGGCTACAGCAGGCGGCTCTGGCGCGCCTCTGACGTCATCGCGGCAGTCAACGTGTTAAAACTATCCGCTTTTCTACGATACACTATGAGCTCGGTAAAAAGCACCGAAAGCTATACTTGGAAAGACACTGTGCAAATTGCCAAGAATGAAATCTTGTATATTAAAAGAATCTACGATAACTAAAGTCAGTCGGTCAGACCGTTATATCGTACCGATTTCCTTCATTTTTGCTTTAAACGAAAGGTATTCATACGTAGATTTGTCATTAAGAATCAGAATTGGCTTAAAACTCTCCATCCTTTATTTTTATTCAAATGCGGTATCCTTCTGTCCTTGCATTGAATATTTTAATCGGTTTGTTAAATGATATCTTCGGTTCTAATTAAGGTGCGCAGTTCCTTTTGTCCTAACAACACTCAATCAAGCTCTTTCATTTGCGGTTTTAAACACTTGCATTGATTGATTCTGAAGATAGTTATGCGTGAACTTGCAACTTTACTTCAATTTTTTCCCAATTATTTTGTCGTTGCACTCACGGTGCGAAGTATTCGCACGGATCCTCTAGTACAGTATTAAAAGTGAAACGTATCTGACACTCTGAAAAATAATATTATAATGTCACGAAGGAAATTTCCATTTTTCTTTTTCCTGGTCTGTCTTCGTCCCGTATATTCAGAGAGTCGGCCAAATACATTAGAATGTGGCCTTTTTAGTTCTAGGTGTGTCTTGATCAGTGGTTCAGCCACGGGGGGAGGGGGGGAGGGCTAATGGGGCTGAAATCTCCCAGCACCTCCCGAAGATTATTTAATTTTATTATTTTTTATTGTTTTATTTTCTTATTTTTTTAAACATGTCGGCACCGGAAATTTGAAATAGTACACATGTAATAAATCACAAAGTAACTATGAACGTGAAAATGACTTGTCAACGTGATGCCGCCACTAAGAACGTGTGCTGCTGTTACGTGAGCGGTTTTAATGCAGCCTCGACCAGCTTTGATGCTGCGGCTATTGTTACTGCTATGCTGAAGTTACGAGCCGATTGTTCATTAACGGCGACCCGCTGTTTAGCAGGTCAGCTGCGCCACTTAGTGGAATCTTATGAACAACAATAGTGTTATTTTAATTCAATTTTCACACACATAGTCTCATGTTAATTAAAGTGTAAAGACCTTTCTCTTTGGCCAGTGATTATATACACTCCATTGCCACCACGTTACTCCTCTTCTACTTTCAAATTAATGCGTGCCTACTCATTTTATTTATTGTGCAATTGTTTTCGTAGTATAATTGGTGAAATTATAAGAAGTGTAAAAATAAGTCAAAAATGTTTAAATGTTTGTTAAGCTTATGGGACTTAACTACGGGGTTATCAGTCCCTAAACCCCTAAACTTACAAACAACTTATGAACTACCTAATACTATGGACGGCACAAATATCCATGCCCGAGGGGGGATTCGAACCCCCGACCGTAGTGGCCGTGCAGACCGTGACTGGAGCGCCTCAGTCTCCTCGGCCACCGCGGCCGGCAAAAATAAGTCATAGATTAATAAATTCAATAGGCTTTATTAAAAAAAAAAAAAAATTAGACCTCTCAGAACCAAATCCTGGCTGTACCACTACACAAAGCTCACCTATACTTCCTACTTTTGTTTACACTTTTTAAAATGTGTATGACTTCGGCAATTTATTTGCAAAACTGATGAGTTATTTAAGGTTGGAGTGAATAAAGGTGCTACCTAAGTTATCTCGGATGCAGCAAACGTCTATGCAAATATCCGTTAAAGCACAGTATTACTGCTCTCCCTCACTGGAATAATCGGTATTAATTCCGAATAACATCACGTAGATGAAATGCTGCAACAACGACAGAATGATATTTAGAAAACTGTACAAAGAAAACGTGAACATCTAAAAAATGTCTACAAGCAGCAGTAGAAGCAACTACAACCAATTTTAATCGAGATAATGCTTCGACGCGAAAAACGTGGCAGTCAGATTTATCTCGGGATAATATTTCCCAGGAAAACATTTAAACTCGAGTTATCTCGGAGTAATCATTCACGAGGTTAAATATTTCCAATGAGCAAAATTACGGCCGTAACCAATGCTTATGTCTCGTATGTGTAGCTGGACCACGCTTTGTAATTGATTACAGTGCGCATTCCTGTAAATTACAGCATGGTATTGTGTGAAACGCGGTAACAACACTTATACAGTGCACCGTGTTATGTGAAACACATTAACAGCCATCATTCAGTGAACATTTAGAATGTGTAAAATACACAAGGAGAAAATGGGACAATTTCGTCACTTAAAAGGAAACAACATGGCTATATAAGGTTATATACTATAACTGATGCAAAACGAGGCTCCAGCTGAAAAGCATGGATTTGTAAAAGTAAATCCGAAACTGGCCATGATCTCAGAAAATAAACATTTTATACCATACTTGTGGTTGGTCGTTGATTTAATTACAAACATTATAATATGATTATTTTCACAAATATGACAAATTTTCAAAGTCAAACAGAAATATAGCTTTTCCAATGAGTGATTATTGTTTCATAATTCACGTGCCATTAATGTACTGATCGTGTACTTTCCAAAGTAAACTAAACGCTTTATAAGCGTTTACTCTTTCTCCATGCCAGATTTCAATAAAATCAGTTCTGCGGTTTAGTCTTGAAAGTGTAATTGGAAGAATTAACTACCAGGGTGAAGTGACCAAGCGTTCTAAGGTGCGCCGGTTGCTCGCCGTCGGAGATTCGAGTCCTCCCTCGAGCGTGTGTGTGTGTGTGTGTGTGTGTGTGTGTGTGTGTGTGTGTGTGTGTGTGTGTGTGTGTGCGTTATCCTTAGGTTAGTTTAAGTACTTCAAAAGCCTAGGTACTGACGACAAAAGAAATTAAGTCCCAATGATTTACAAACATTTGAACATTTTTGTACAGAGTTAGTTTCACATCTACGATATTATTGCGAATACATTAATTTTGATGCATAAGTATTCTTTATATGTATAAAATTAATCACTGTTTCCCTTAGTCACTGCATAACGTGAGTACGGCTCCACCGATTTGGTCGATCAAATTTTTGTTGTTTTCGTAATTCGGAAAATGTAAAATAAATAAACCGGAAAGTGCGTTCTTCAATGTGTCCGTGTCTTTCTACAGCATATAAAACTACAAATTTCTTCCGATCTTGAGGAATTTATGCTCACTTGACCTTCAAAACAAGAGAAAGGTTACTGTTCACATGGAATTTCGTTCGGTGAATGTCGGAGGGTACTTTACGTACGGAATTTGACAAAATCCATGGTTTTGCTCCGTTAGTGACGAATTTTTTGCACGCTTGACGTTTAAACCAGGAAGATTGTCACAGCTACATAAAATTTCTCATGCTGCACGCCGGAAGGTACTTTAACTAATAGAATTTGACAAAATCTACGATTTTATTCTGATCTTGATGAAGTTACCATTAACGTTTCTTCATGCATGTATGTGTCTACGGTGGAGGTTTTTGAAATTATCCCTCTGCATCTTCATACATTTTTTTAAACAAACTCTTCTGATAAATAAAAATGATTCGCTGAATATGTAGGTAAGAACCCAACTCTAGAACCACTGGACAAATTCGATATTTTTTCCAACTATTCGTTGTAGTACGTGGAAGATTCTTGTGAAAGGAAAAATTGGAAAAATAGTGTGTAAATATGGAAAAACTATCTTCCTTTTGCCCATCAGTAGTTCTGTACACGTATATGTTACTGAACTCCTAAAGCGCTGGACCGATATTGACGGAATTTGTATTTGTGTGCGTGTGCGCGCGCGCGCGCGCGCGCGCGTGTGTGTGTGTGTGTGTGTGTGTGTGTGTGTGTGTGTGAGTGAGTGAGTGAGTGAGTGAGTTGGCACCCGCTGCATGCTGCAGATTCACATTTGATCTCAGTAGGTGACACTTGGAAATCCAAACAATTTGAATTGGTGATTTTGTATGGACATCGCCACTTCGGATTAGATTCGTGTTTTATGCGCTGCAGCACCATTCATCAGGCGACGATTAAATGAATACATGACTATCTCCATAAATTTTCGTATGGTGCATGGAAAAGGGTCCATTACTTACGATACGGACGTCGACAAATATTACAAGTTTTATTCCGAATTTTGCACATTTGACCTTCGAAACATAAAAAGGTTGACTATCTGCACGAATATTCGTATGGTGCACGGCGCTGCGTACTTTGATCGCTGTTTGCACTTCCATAAAATCTACAGCTCTTTTAATGAGAGTTTCCACATTTTACCTTCAAAAAATTGATACTAAAAGGGAAAAAAAATTGTATGGAGCCTGGCGGAGGGTAGAGAGTAATTTATTTGCAGACTTCAATCTACAGTTTTCTTCCGATTCTGAAGAAATTTTGCACACTTGAACCTCAAAACGAGAAGATCACTTCGAAGTCAATTATTTCGGCTAAAGGACTTAACTGCTGCAGTTATCAGTCCCTAGGCTCACAAACTACTTATACTAACTTATGTTATGGTCAACACACACAGTCATGGTCGAGGGAGGACTGGAAAATGTTCAAAAGTTTGTTAAGCTTATGGGACTTAACAGGGGGGTCATCAGTCCCTAAACTTACAAACTACTTATGAACTAACTTATACTA
This sequence comes from Locusta migratoria, assembly GCA_026315105.1. Taxonomy (NCBI): domain Eukaryota; kingdom Metazoa; phylum Arthropoda; class Insecta; order Orthoptera; family Acrididae; genus Locusta; species Locusta migratoria. The sequence continues at coordinate 663,794,039 of CM048755.1, read as the reverse complement.
AAGACAACAGAAACATCCATGCCCGAGGGAGAATTAGAACCTCCGACGCGGGAGGCCGCGCGATCCGCAACATGGCGTTCCAGACCTCCTGCGCGGCAGAGAGGACTGGAATTTCCGACGGTGAGACACCGCAGGCCCCGCAGCAAGGCGCCTTAGAGCGCTCGCCTAGTCCACGAGAATATCACTGTCAACGTTCTGTTTAATATGGTGAAAGGCAGATGGTACTTTACAACATACTTTGCCTCCGGTTTAGCAGTTACAATTAAATTTAGCTTATGATCGTATATTTTCTTGGAGAGGGATCTTACAAACACCAAGCCACCACATGTTGGATGACAAAGGATACATTGCAACAAGGATTTAATTATTGATAGAGTGTCTGTTGTTTGTGAAATGTCCGAAAGAACAGACAGCATATCAATAATTGTACGAGGGCTGGGACATAAATAGTGGCAACGCTCCTGTGGAGACACTATGCAATGGGATCTACTTATTATCGCTTATAGCACACGTTTTTGACTTACCAACCTTACCTCCGAGCAAATGGACTCGCCCGTCCCACGTCACCGGCGTGCGCATAATCAGGGAAACAAAGTCACTTGTGAGCGAGCGGTCTAACTTAACAGTGTCATTATGTATTCGACAGAGGAACAACGGAGTTGGGTCAAGATTGAATGTGCCAGAGGTCGTACAGCACGGCAGTGTCATCAGGGTCTACAAGAGGCGTGCGGGGAATCGGCATTGCCGTACAGAACAGTGGCATGTTGGGTAAAAGCTTTCAACGAAGGTCGGTACACTGTGATAGACCGTCAGTGCAAACTATTACTGTTCGTTTTTGGAGCATCACCTGTGACCAGCTTTGCGAAAGAAGAGGCAACACTTTCTGCACAAACTACCCATCGGTTTGCATGACTAAACGCGGACGCATGCAGTGCAATCTGTGGCTGTTCTGTTCGGTCGATGAGACTGGAAAGTACTGTACCATCTACCATACACCCAGGATTTAAGTCCTTGAGACTTAGATTTGATTCTGAAGATAAAAAATGTTCAAATGTTTGTTAAGCTTAAGGGACTTAACTGCGGGGTCATCAGTCCCTAAACTTACAAACTACTTATGAACTACTTACGAACTAGGACGGCACAAATATCCATGCCCGAGTGGGGATTCGAACCCCGGACCGTAGTGGCCGTCCAGACCGTGACTGGAGCGCCTCAGTCTCCTCCGCCACCGCGGCCGGCTTCTGAAGATAAAGGAACCACTATGTGGCATTCGTTTCAGAATTGTTCCAGAGATATCTCAGGAAGTAGACCATTCGCACCATCAACAGAACAAGCTATGCTAACGGTATATTACGCCTTACACGCTGGAAACGGGTTCTAAACAACACTGATGACTGCTTTGGACAGTAACAGGTGCAAACATGTAACACGTTTGTATCGGTTGTGACTATTTTATTTTCAACCTTGAACCACAGACATTGCCGAGGAGGGGTGGCTTGCATGCCTCAACGATACAGATAGCCCTACTGTAGGTGCAACCACAGCAGAGGAGTATCTGTGGAGAGGCAAGACAAACGTGTGGTTCCTAAAGACGCGCAGCAGCTTTTCAGTAGTTACAGGGACAACAGTCTGGATGATTGACTGAGTTGGCCATGTAACATCAGCTAACATGGCTTTGCCATGCAGTCACTGCGAACAGTTGAAAGCAAGGGGAAACTACAGTCGTTACTTTCCTGAGGACATGCAGCTCTACTGTATGCAAAAAGATGACAGAAGCTTTCGAAATGTGTTGCTATAGACGAATGATGGGTAGGTCACGCAACTAATGAGGACGTGCCTAATCGAATTGGGGAGAAAAGGAGTTTCTGGCATATCCTGACGAAGAGAAGGGATAGAATGGTGGGACACATTCTCAGACATCAATGAATCGTCAATTTAGCATTAGAGGGAAGTGTGTGGGGTAAAAATCGTGGAGGGAGGCCGAGGGATGAATACAGTAAGCAGATTCAAATGGATGTAGGTTGCCGAACTTATTCTTGGATGAAGAGACTTGCAGAGGACAGGGTAGCGTGGAGAGCTGCAGCCGGCCGCGGTGGCCGAGGGGACTGAGGCGCATCAGTCACGGTCTGCACGGCCACTACGGTCGGGGGTTCGAATCTCCCCTCGAGCATGGATATTTGTGCCGTCCTAGTTCGTAAGTAGTTCATAAGTAGTTTGTAACTTTAGGGACTGATGACCCCGTAGTTAAGACCCATAAGATTTACAAACATTTGAAGTTTTTTTTTTTTTTTTTTTTTTTTTTTTTTTTTTTTTTTTTTTTTTTTTTTTGAGAGCTGCATCAAACCAATCTGCGGACTGTAGACCACAACAAAAACAACAACAACCATCGTAGTTAAAAATCAAATGCGTTTTTCTATTTAAAAATAAGTTAGCTTCTATTTACGTTTGTTAAAAATAGAGAACTTCAATTTAAAGGACAAAAACTTTTGTTACTAGCGAGAGTAAAATAATCGGCTTTTTCGATCTACATTCAGTTGAGGCTCAAGTCTTTCAAGTATGAAAGACATCCGTCGTGTTCCTTTGTGATATGAACAGCATCATTAAAGGTGACGTAAGGTGTCATTCGCAAGTTTAAATTCATCTGTATATATTTAAACATTATTTGTACCTAATGCTGCGTAAAAATCGCAAACAAAGCAGATATAAATTATAATTCGTGTCTCGACTACTGGACTGCAGCGACCAAGTTAACTGGCCGTGAACGCGCAACTGCCGGAGTTGCCTCAACGGCGAGTCGGCTTGGGGAAGGACAAAGGCGGCGAAGGGTAGGGCTTCTCGGCCGCATACATTGGCAGACCGCAGAGGCCGCCCTCCGCCCTCCGGCCTCTGGCTGGGAATTTCCACTCGAGTGCGGGGGAGGCCGGGCGATGGTGCGGCGCTGTCACGCCGGTTATGGTCGCCTCCGCCCCACTGCCCCGAATAACAAAACACCACCACCTCTCGCTCTCCCTGCGACCTTCCGACCTACACCAGGCGTGCGCCACGTGGCCTCCAAGGTCACGTCGCTAACACAGCTACAAACAAATAACACCTGTGCGTTTCAAGAGAGTAAGATTTCAGGGCATTACTGATATGGCAAAATAAAAAATAAAAAAATATACATTAAAAAATTAAAAAAATTAAAATTTTAATAAGTGGTCATCATCATTATCATTATTCAAGACTGATTATGCTTGCAGCGTTCAGTCTGGAGCATAGGCTCCTTAATAGAACTCAAATGTTTGTATAGCTTATGGGACTTGAAGATGGGGTCATCAATCCCTAAACTTACGAACTACTTATGAACTAGCTAACACTAAGGACGGCACAAATATCCATGCCCGAGGGGGGGATTCGAACCCCCGACCGTAGTGGCCGTGCAGACCGTGACTGGCGCGCCTCAGTCCCCTCGGCCACCGCGGCCGGCTAACAGAACTCCTCCATGCCCAACAATTTTTAAACATTTGTAAATGTATTGGACCAAACTGCTATGGTTATCAATCCCTAACTTATAGTAAGGTCAATACACACACACACACACACACACACACACACACACACACAAATGTTCAAATGTTTGTAGAGTCTATGGGACTTAACTACGGGGTCATCAGTCCCTAAACTTACAAACTACTTATGAACTAGCTAATCCTAAGGACGGAACAAATATCCATGCCGGAGGGGGGATTCGTACCCCCGACCGTAGTGGCCGAGCAGATCGTGTCTAGAGCGCCTCAATCCCCTCGGCCACCGCGGCCGGCACACACACACACACACACACACACACACACACACACACACACACACACACACACGAACACACACACATTCCTGAGGGAGGACTCGAAACTCCGGCGGGAACGGCCGCCCAGTTCGTGGCATGATGCCTTAGACCATGCGGCCGTTCCGCGCGGCATTCCTCCATGATCCTTTGTTCAATGCTAAAATCGGTGCCTCGTCTGATGTTAAGCCTGTTACTTCAAAATGATTCTTTACCGGATCCAAGTACTATCTCTTATAGGGCCAGCCTTAGGCATGTGTAAACGGTGCAGTCGCACAGGACCCCGTGCGTCTAGGGCTCCGCGTAAAACATTACAACGTAATTTGAAAACTCATCCGTAATTTTGTTTGTGAAACTACTTTCAATGAAACGTAATTCAAGTGTATACCCATTACGACACGACTATGGTCACTGGAGTATGTTTTATTTTAAGAGAAGTATGCCTGCAACGGAGTCCAAAGAACCAGGGGTTATGACACTGATACTCTATAACTAATATCCAGTATCAGCGCGTGACTATTGCTTGTGCTTAAATTAAGAGGAACATCATTCCTAGTTTCCCAGCGCCTCTCCGAGCCACATATGCTCGTCGTTGTGACTGATAATTATGTACTACACTGGTACGTTTTCAGATGTTACAGGCTGCTGCAGCTTCAGCTGAGCTGCGCAGCGTCCCCTGCTCCGCTGGCTGTGAACAGTCAAATGGGGCAGTGAGGCATTCGACATAAAAGCACCAGGCATCTGGCGCGCCAACCTCATGTCGCCTGTCTGCTCTGCCTTTTATATCAGCGCCAAACTCCTACTCGTACCTGTTATGACGTAGCGGCATGCTACCTCAGGGAAATAGGAAATGGAACGATAATCGTATGGCTTTTATTGCTAGGGATATCACCATCGGGGGTCGGCCGCCTACTAAAAGCCTTTTGAATGACGCCACTTTGGCGACTTGAGTGTCGATGATGATATAACTGACGATGACGACAAACGAATAACACTCACTCCCCTTCGGGAAATGGAACATAGGCCTCTGGCCTTTTTGGTCAGCGACGCTACCACTGAGCTACGGAGGTGAACAGGGAAATAGGAAACTTAATTGCTTCATTTATTGGCGTTCTGAAATTTATTTTTTTGTTATTATTTCAGAAGCAACATCTCGCAAGGTCGACTGTCTTCTCTTGTCATATTGGCAATGTAACACGACACGGTTTCAAAGTTGAGTGTTGAACCTGTTATTGATGAACTTGCTCATCATAAGGGAAGGAAAATATGTTTTGTGTCAAGTGTGTGAAGCAGAAGACCGTCAGTGTTTATAACCTACAACTGATATAATTTCTTATACATAAATATCATGTCAAGTGTTGAAAACAGTGGTGTATATCCTGAACAACACTTGTGAACCTTTTTCCATTTGAATTTCATTAAATTGGAAGCATTCATATAGCTAAGTTTTTTTTTGTTACTAACATTTATTGCCGTACTCATCAAGATTCCTTCTCCGGTTAATTATTTTACCATCGTAACGGTAGGCCTGCAGTAATAAGTCTTTTACGTATTTATGGTGTGTCAATGACGAATCTTGGAATTATTTAGAACGTGAGGAAGTTGTATAACCTTTGGTGCTGGGGGTGGGGAAGGGAGGATATAGAAAGGGGGGGGGCGCAAGTTTTACACAGAACACCGCGGAAGCTAAGGCTGACTCTGATATCTTACGTCTGTGTAGACCAGGGGTGGCCAACAGCTCTAACACGATTGATCGGTCGATCGCGATCGACCGGTCCATCACGGGTATTAGTCTAGTCAATCTTGGCAGCAATTAGGTGAAAAGGAAGCGTATTTGGCAGTGCACACTGACGTTAGGTGGCTGAGTCGAAGCAAGTTGTTGGAAAGGTTTCGAGATATGTTGGACGAAATAATAAAATTTCTTGAACAGAGAGGTGATGATTATCATCAACTGCGAAATTTACACTAGTAATGTGATTTAGCATTTTTATCAGATTTTACCGGAAAGTGAGCACATTAAATCTGGACCTACAAGGCAAGAATCAAACAGTAGCAGAAATGATAAGTTTTATAGTTCTATTGCAGCATTTCAAAGTCAAACAGTGTCAATGGTAATTGACATTGAGAAGAAATAATTTCAACAATTTGGAAGAATGAAAATTGGAAGCAGTATTTAAGTGGTAGATCGAACAGGGTTTTATCAGTGAACGGTAGATCTTGGGTATAATGGAGTTGGCCATCCCTGGTCTAGACTCCTCCTACCCTCTGCTGCCGAAGCCACGAGTCTCTTAGTAATCATGGTTCTCCCATCGGCGTAACATGACCCCACAATCTAGGCTTGTTTGTTCTAACTGCGTCATACACTGTTCGATCAAAAGTATCCGGACACGTGGCACTTTTGTGTAATTTGTCCTTGTAGTCACCCAATATCTATGTGCTCAACCAGTATCGGAACGAACCTGTTTGTTTCATATGCTACAGCCGCTGACGTTGCAGTTACGCTCACCATCACACAATTTTACGTCTAATTAATTTTACTATTTCGTCGTGTGGAGCTTGTGTGTTGACATTTGTACATTTGCGATGTGAATTACCCGTGTTTAACGATGTGACCATTGTAAACGCTGCCGTGGACCACTACCGCCAAATTGCCTTTGTAGTATGTTCGTCATTGACTTCTACGGTTATTTCTCGCAGTGTTGCTGTTTGTTAACACTGAAAACTGTACACAGATACCAGCGCCCTCGCAAAGTAAGTGCAGTGACTTTGTTAATGGTTTCAGAAACTGTATTCTGTTGAATATAAATGAATGCACGGACCTTTTCTAATCGATGATGCCGCCAAGAAGTCTGTACATATTGTCGTGCCGGCCGTGCGCCTGCACACCGACAGGCAGCAACCCGCACGACAAGTCGTTAAGCCAGGCTGCCGCGGGCCGGGCTATACGGGGCGCCGCAGCAGGATGCGACAACACACGCGGCGGCCGGTGACAAACACGGAACCTACGTAAACACACCGAGCCGCCGTGTTGTCCAGCGAGCCTCCAGTGCGTCCTGCTAGAGAGCGTCCTGCAGCCAGAGGCCGCTAGCAGAGCAGTCACGCGGAGCCACGCCTCTGGCTGCGATTGCTCCGACCTTCCTATAAAGAACCGGCCGGTAGACACCGACTACATATCCCGCAAATCAGATCCGCCTATTCCTCTAGTCCATCCCCTCCTCTCTGCACCTGGTCCATTGCCGCGCCTCCACCACTGTATTCCCCCTGCTCTCCATTTGTCCACCCTCCGGTTACTTTCCCGTGGCAACTTCCGTACCCTCCCCCTCCCGGATGATGCCCTCCGACCTGACATCTACCCTTCATACCAGCTGTGATCCTTCTCCTTGCTCCCTCTCCCCCTTCTCTTCCTGAGGGCCCCAACTATCCCTCACTTCCCGTCCCTTCTCCCCTCCTCCGTCCCCCATCCCTCCGGATCCTCCTCTTACCGCCCTCTCCTATCCTTCTTCCCTGTGGCTTCCTGGGACATCATCCCCCCCGTCCCTTCCCCACCGGCTCTGTGGCTCCTCCCCACCCTCACTCTCTCTTTTCATTCCCTTTTCCCCCACATCAAACCTTCAATGCTGTCAGTGCCCCACCATCTACGGAACCTCCTTTGTGCTTCGACAAGTGTGGTGTGCTTTAGCTACATTGTTTTATTTTACAACAGTGGACGGCCAACCCGCAGCCGCCACCGTCAGTTTCAACTAGTGTATTTCTCCGAGTGTGTGTTGTGTTTTTTGTTTTAACTCCACAATAGCGGACGGTCTCACCATTTTAATTGTGTGTGTGCCACTGACATTCGAGCATCTGTTTTTATTCACCACTTTCGCCGTTCCAAATGTTTTATGTCACCACCGTTTTCCTCCATTTTATGTACTTTGTTTTATCTCCATTTTCAATCTCCGTTTTATGTATGTGTTATCTCCAAAATTTTATCTCCTTTGTGTTTCTACTTTTCTCCGCTGTCAAATTTTACTTCTGTAGGCTGAAGAGCGCCAGTGAGCGCTGCCGGCCCGCCCCTTTTTTAGGGGAATTGAAAACACAATAAAGAAAAAAAAAGACACCGATGACAGGACGCGACAGCGCCTGAGGGGGCGGCCGTTCCGCAAGATGAAGAGGACCCGGACACATTGGAGGAAGTCGCCTCGTACCTGGAAATTCCAACGAGGCGCGATGTAAAGCGGGTCCTGCTCCAAGTCCTCGAGAACATACGACACCTTCAGGACGACGACGAAGCCTTCCACTACCCATTTCTCCCGGAGGCGCAAATCCCGCCGCCCCCTCACCACCCTGCACAAGTACCGGAGGCGATACAACGCCCTATTTGGCGGTTGGTGGGCCGCCAAGGCTTCAATGAGTTAAATAAGTACTGTATATTTACTGAGGAACAATTCCGCCAACTCGCACAGACTGCCCAGGAGTACTTGGACCGTCAATTTTACCTCTCTATCTACATTATTCCGTGATTTATCAAGTTTTCAAATTTATACTGACTTTTTTATCACCCGGTATAGCAGAATTGTGTACTACATATCAGCAAACCCTGTATCACAAGCACCATACATAAAAGTTGAGTATTTATATCATTACTAATAAAATTATATGTGAACTAATCATTTCTTTCGATTGCAGACCTTGTCCACAATCCTTGCTAGCCAAGGCCCACCTCCTGAATCTACCGTTCGCAGAACAGCATCCCGAGCCGATTATACAAATCATCCAAATGAAAGTAGTAGTCATATTCACTTACAAATATCCGACAGCAACAAGGCGCGTGCACATGCGCATATTATTGTCCGATTAAAATTACTTGTTAGTTGACGTTTGTCACGTAGCGTAACAGTGTTGCTGCACAGGAATTCGGCAATCGTTCGGCATTAGGCGGCACACAGTCATGGCGGGTCACTTCACCAGTGCTGTTAATACGAGGTGCGTCTGAAAAGATCGGTGAATGTTCTCAAGAAATATAGGAAACAAGAGTTGTCGCGGCGGAGCGGCCTAGCGCATTGAGACGCTATGCTATGATGCGCGAGGCCGTTCCCCGCCGGGGGTTCGAATCCCTCCTCGGGCATGGATGTTTGTGCCGTCTTTAGTAAAAGGTATCTCATAAGTAGTTCGTACGTTTAGGGACTGATGACCCCGTAGTTAAGTCCCCTAAGCTTAACAAACATTTAAACATTTTTAATAACAAGAGTTACAATCAAAATACCTTTACTGGCCATCAAAGTAATAACTGGCTACAGTTCGCTTCCTACACAGGTTGTACAACTGTTTGAAACAGCAGACGCTTTTTGTGGAATGGCTAGCAACACTTATGTGACGCGTTTTGGATCTCCACAACCACTAAAACACACCCTATTTACTCACTGGTACAACACCATACACTTTCACTAACATCCCACGCGTCTCCGTTGCCGTTCACCTACTTTGAAACAAAACTTGATGATAACGCGTTGTTCCATGTTGCAACGACACAATGTCTCACACCGACCCTGTTAGCTAGGTCACAGCGTGTACCACCGCTTCAAGTTTGTCAAGCTTATGGGACTTAACTGCGGGGTCATCAGTCCCTAAACTTACAAACTACTTATGAACGACCTTATACTAAAGACAGCACAAACATCCATGCCCGAGGGGAGATTCTAACCCCCGACCATAGCGGCCGTGCAGACTGTGACAGGTGCGCCGCAGACCGCTCGGCCACTGCGGCCGGTAGCACCGCTTCACTGCAGTGCTTTGCACGAAAGGGGGCGCTTGTTGACATGACCCTTTAATGTGTATGCACGGGCACCTCATCCTCATCAGCGCGGTTTGTAAAATATGGGAACATTCACCGAACTTTTTAGAAGCACTTTTTATGTATTTTATAACGTCACGAATTTTTGGAAGAGGTCGCCAAGAGTTAATGGCGACAATGCGAAAATCTCCGCCGACAGCTGATTTTGAGAGATCAATCACTGAACTGTACCAGTAGACGCGTTTGGAAGTCGTCAAATTTAATCTCATGTTGTAACCTAACCAAACGTGATGTATTAGGTATCCGACAAAACGGCGGTTAACCATCTCCAGCAGAACTAAAATCATGATTGTTTCATTCACGGTGATTAAAGCTTACCCCTACGAGCAAATTCAGTCATAATAATTTCAGATACAGCGCTAAAAGCTAATTTAACTTCTCGCTGACATTGGTTATTTCGAAATATCCTCACAGTGGCTAATGATTACACGAGCTGCCGTGTTACGAACCAATCAACAGTCCTGCTGGTACTTAATTATAGGCTATTAATGACACAAGCAGAATCAATAAAAAAACGAATCATGAGATGAAAAATAAGAGCTAATAAAAGGTCAATACTATTATTAATACGATGTAACAACGTATTAAAACTAAAAAAACTCAATTGAATAAATTAATTTAATAAAAATAACAAAGTAATTTTTGTTTTACAACTTAAAATATTCTTAGCTTACAACAGTGTTTTTTTTTTTAACCTGTGGGTCACGAATCCCAGGGGCTCGCCAAATCTCTGTCAGTCACGTCACAGGAGGAAGTACTTGAACCATAGTATAATTTGGGGTTATAAAAACTGATGCCTAAGTGAAATATATTCAATGTTAACACTAGAGAGTTATTTGTGTAATATTCAACATGAATAGATCACAGATTGGTTTATAATACAGTGAGCCGGCCGCGGTGGCCTAGGGGACTGAGGCGCTCCAGTCACGGTCTGCGCGGTTACTACGGTCGGGGGTTCGAATCCCCCATCGGGCATAGATATTTGTGCCGTCCTTAGTCTTAGCTAGTTCATACGTAGTTTGTAAGCTTAGGGACTGATGACCCCGTAGTTAAGTCCCATAAGTTCTACAAACATTTGAACATTTAATACAGTGTGCTAATGATAAATAACAGCAAAGTCTGAAAACTTTTCAGGAACCAATCAGTAGGTAAAATAACATGATACAATAAGCTATTCTGAAAAATTCGAAAAAAGGTCTACATATTTACAAATTGTCTATACAGTGGGACCTTTTTAATGAGCGTAATTCGCTTCTGAGTGTGCAGAAAATGCGAAACACTCGGTGAGCAAAATATATTTTTCTTTCGAAAATCGTGTAAAAGTGGGATAGTGTCTTCCATTCCGAAAAATGCACACACAAAAATTCGTCCAACTACTTAAAAGAAAGCTGAAGCAAAAGAAAGATGATTTATTACCTCTGAGATAATATAGTTTTGTTGCGGTTTGTGAGGAAGGGGAGGGGGTGGCCATCATATTTTTATTTGGAAGGGGGGTCGCGAGACAGTTTGTACTGGGAAGGGGTTGCATATTGGAAAAGTTTGAAATACACTAGCTTACAAGAATGGAACCACCAATCTCCCGTACAGGAAGCTAATACTTTACCGCTGCGTCACGGAATAATATTATTAAAGGAGTGAAACTAACGGTACACACCCAGTAACAACGCTGAATTTTAGCCTTCAAAGAGCTCGGTTTCACGTAAATGATATGAAGCTCATCTAATTTCAGCTGATATCTGTGATATAATATTTATATGACATCAAATTAGAGCTTGTACAAAAGGCTCCAGTATCGTGTCCTTAGCGTTGTGTATTGGTGCGTATTTCGTTAGCACCGTTGTCCACGTCTTGGTCGTAATTAAGTGATGACATGCGAGATGAAAAGGGCAGACCTATAAATCGGGAACAAAACATCAAGAAAAAGACCTGACTAGAAAATGCACGTGAATTGACTAGTTATGGCAATTTGGCAACGGGCAACGGTTCGGACGTGGCGTTCAGCGCTCTGATTGGATGTAAGTAGTTCCAGTGCGTGAACTGTCAACTAGCGAGTAATTTTAATCTCACTATAATTCTTCCATGTACATCGGCCAACCGTGCAGTTTGACGGTCTTAGCGCAAACCTTACGACGCTTTTATTTCATACAGCATATTTATTTCGAATGCAGCATTAGTAGTGAGCTTCTCGGTGCAGTCGCGTCATTCAAATATCTAGGCGTAATATTGCAGAGCGATATGAAATGTAACGAAAATGTAAGGACAGTTGTAAGGCGGTCAGCCGACTTCGGTTTATTGGGAGAATTTTGGGAAGATGTACTTCATCTGTAAAGGAGACCGCGTAAGAAACGCTTGTACGACCACGTCTTGCGTTTGCTCAAGTGTTTGGGACCCGCAGCAGATCATTTTAAAAGAAAACATGGAAGCAGTTCAGAGGCGAGCAGCTAGTTTTGTTACTGGTAGATTCGACCAATGTGCGAGTGTCACGGAAATGCTCCGGAAACTCTAATGGAGATCGCTGAAGGAAAGACGACGTTATTTTCGAGAAATTTTATTCAGGAAATTTAGAGGCCGGAATTTGAAGCTGAGTGTATAATGATTTTCCTGCCGCCTACTTACATTTAGCGTAACGATCACAAACACAAGAAAGAGAAATTAGGGCTCGTACGGAGGGATACAGACATTTTTTCCCCTTGTTCTGTTTGGGAGTGGAATACAAAAGGAAATGCGTAGTAGTGGTTCAGTGTTCCCTCTGCGAAGCAGCTTACGGTGGACTGTGGAGTATATATGTATATGTACAGTTCAAAAATTGTCACCCTGTAACATTCTAGTTTTAGCGTATCGTGTATTGGATGCCGATTGAATGGATAATCGATAATGTGAAAGGCACAATTAAAGATTAAATAACCGGAATAAAAAATAAAATTAAAAAAATAAACCAAACAACGATTAGACGCCCAAACGAGAGATTGATGTTAGCCACTCTTACAAGTAATCCTACGGAAGTGTCACTTTCCGATTTTTCTGAAATTTGGATATTTTACAACGCATGGAGACCAAGAGACATGTATTTTTTCAGCGGCGGTAAAGCATAATTAAAGGGTGAAATGGTCCCTCCAGAATGGGGGAAAAATGGAAAAATTGCTGCAACTTAGAGATTAGTGAAGAGATTTTTAATGATTTCTGTTATGAAAGTATCTTTTGATAAAACGAAAATCGGCCTAGGTACATTGTAGGGAGGGTGAAAATAAGGGGCCAACCATCCCGAAAGAGATCAGTTTGTTGCTACGAAAAATAGTTTTGTTTTAATCACGGACACGCTAACGCCGGCGGTTGAAATGAATAAACAGTCTTAACATTTTTTATTTCACTTTTATTCGCTATGATTTCAAAAGTAGAATTTACAGTATTTTGAAAGCCTTACGTCGAGTTACTGTCTATTCATGCAACTTTTCCAGGTTTTCGTTCGCTGTGCTGGCTCAGCAATATTGAATTCTGAGAATCTGATTTCAGACCGGATTCAACGACATTAAGTACTAGATCAAAACAACGTGTCTTATGGGATAAGAACCCTTCTTTTGCGCGGCTGGTTTCATACTACCCATGATAAATGTTGCGAATCTATATTATTGAACTGAACTGTTTCATAACAAAAATCATTAAATCGCTTCACTAAGTTATTGCATAAACAAAAGATACATGTTCCTTAATTAGCCTTCCTTTTGAAGTTTTAATATATTCTACATATATTAAATCGAAACAAATTTTTATAGCAAATTCAAAACACTTATGTTTGTAAATCAAGGGATTTAACTGTGTTTGTCATCAGTACCCAGGCTTACAAACTACTTAATCTAACTTAAAGTAAGTGATGGACAACTCAGAAATCTATACCCAAGGGAGAACTCGAACCTCCGACGGCGAGCACCTAGGACGCTGGCTACTCCACAGCGGCGGTAGCATAAAATTTGCCTTTTTCTTTGCAGTTGGCCCCCTAATTTTTACGCCTTCTTCAGTATGCCTAGTCCGATTTTCATATTTTATCAAAAGATACTTTCATAACAAAAATCATTAAATCGCTTCACTAAGTTATTGCAATATTTCCATTTTAGTCCCCCATTTTGAAGGGACCGTTTCACCCTTTAAATATGTTTTACCGAGGGTAAAAAAACTACTTTTTCCTTTATTTTTAATGTATTATAACACATTCAAATTTGAGAAAAATCGGAGAGGGACACGTCCGTAGGTTTAGTTGTTAGTAGTCGACTGCATTTGATTCTTGCGTTGTGACGCGCAGACGTTTGGCGAGGTGCTTTGGTTGACGCGAGGCGATGCAGATGGGCGTGAAGCTTGGCGGCGGCGGCGGCGGCGCGAGGTGCTACAAAGGCCCGGCGCGCTAATCTGATTGTGCGCCCGGCCTCTGGCGCTGGAAGAAGCACTTACCCTCAATGCCCCGCGCTAGCCTCCCGCAGCCTGCCGCCGACTGCCTTATCACTTTTAGCGACGACTTCCCACAGTTCACAATGTTTCAACTCTAGCGAATGACGACCAGTTCTTATTAATATGACAAATTCATGTAAAGAAGTACATCTATATCTACATCTACATCGATACTCGGCAAGCCACCTGACGGCGTGTGGCGGAGGGTACCTTGAGTACCACTATCGGTTCTCCCTCCTATTCCAGTCTCGTATTGTTCGCGGAAAGAAACATAATCGGTATACCTCTGTGTGGGCTCTAATCTCTTTGATTTTATCCTCACGATCTCTTCGCGAGATATACGTAGGTTTTAAACATTTTACGTGTTGACCGAACTTCTAAATATTATCTGGAACGTGATGAATGTAACGAGACAAATATATACCACTTAAAGAAAAAGCACTGATACCCCTCCCTCGCCCGCTCCCAACACTTCCTCCAATCCCACCTGAACGAATTCTCCTGGTGCAACTAAAAATCCCAGGTAAATCATCATAGGTTGTACCACCCCTTCCTTACACCTCCCTGACTTTTACCTTACCCTCCACAGTCGCCCCATCCGCCACACCCTTACACTCAAATTCCTTATCCTCATCCTTGACCACTTCCTCTCCTGGACCCCGAACCTGTCCGTGACAAAGCCCTCACTCGTCTCAACCTCCTCAAACTCCTAAACGGCCGGACAATGGGCCTCAACCCATCCATCATCCTCTACAAATACAGTTCTTTCATGTGTCCAGTTCTTTCATCGCCTGGATTTCCGCCCCCCCCACCCCCACTACAAGTCCTCCAAATACTCGAACGTCAGAACGTCACACTCTTCGCCTCACTTACCGTAGTCGCCTCCCTTCCAACACACAGATCCTCTATGACCTCATTCCGTTTCCTCACCTGCTTAAGTTCCTGGAACTTACCCGCTTCCTTTACACATCCCGCAAGATAGAGTCCCGTCAGCCGTTGTTGGTATATCCTCTTCTCACCAACCCAGTGCCTTTACCTTGCCTTCACCATTGTACCCCTCCATCCCTCCACATCCTCTGCCAGGGTAACTGTCGCCACCCTCCGTCCTGGTACCTATCCTTCGCAGCAGCCCTAATCCCCTCCCCGCGCATATGGAGTCCCCTCTTCCTGCCCCACGCTTGGTTTCCGTTCTCTCTCCCCCTCCCTCCTCTTCGGAGTCCTTTCGCTCCCGCCTCCCCCTCCCCTCTTCCACTCCCTCCCCCTTCTTTCATGCCTCCCCCCTTTCCCCATCCCCTGCGGAGTCTGTACAGAAAATTTTAACCAGTGTCGTACGTGCGTTAGTATCAATATCAGTGCAGTGTTCTCTCGCTTTTAATGTATTGCAATCGCCGCCATCAGCAGAACAAGTATTGCCTCGTCATCGTCTCCTTGTTTTTCAACAGTTACGTGCTTTCAGCCACCTTGTCCGTTTAATGGACTCTCAATATTTGTATTGTAATGCAACTGGACATTTTATAATATCGCCAAATTGTCTCTAATTTTTTTTGTTTTAAAATCATCTTTTCACCTTCTGTTTTAACTTAATATATATTCTTGGTCAAGTCATTGTTCTCTGGGCTCTAGAGCAGCGTGTAAGGCTGCTGCCAGCCTGCCTAATTATGGGCTTGATAACCAAATAAAGGAAATGAAAACATTAATAGAAAATACATGGTTGTTTCTAATCAACCGTGCATGAAAACTGGAAGACATACAGAAAAAAGGTCGTAGAATCCTAGTAGTAGTATGAAGTTTCGTACGAATTTTTAAAAAAAATGTTCAGATGTTCGTAAACTTTAGGGACTAAATTGCTGAGTCATCGGTCCCTAGGGTTACAAATTGCATAAACTAACTTATGCTAAGGACAACATACCCACTCAAGCCAGAAACTCAAACCTCCTACGGAAGTATCCGCGCAATCTGTAACATGGTACCTTAGACCGCGTGGCCGTCTTGGGCCCATACGAGTTTAATTATTTTTACAGATAAGAAAACTAAGTCGCGGTGCAAGTATTTATATTGGCAGAAACCTCGGCGAATTCCGTCTGCATAACCTACACCAGTCGTCTAACCAGTGAAAGGGTTTTCACAGTTTGACGCTATGATTCTAAAAATCTAAGGAAAGTCAATAATACTTAATTACCTTCTGTTGTCATATCACCCAACGAGTACTACAGGAAATAATGATCTTATTCTGGAATATAATAGAAAATTTTTTCTACTAAATTAACTTACATCAGGAAATCAAGACACTGGGAAAAAGTAAATAATCTGCTTTATGAAGACGATTTCATTGTGTATACACATGCAGATTGAAGCCTCGATGAGAGTTTGACAATGACCAGGATTCGAACCCGGGTTTCCTGCTGACTACGCAAAGGTGTCAATCACTACGTCACCCTCTCACAGTGACATAGCACAACCACACCAATGACCCCGACCCGCATTCTTCCTTAGTACAAATTTCAAATTCAAATGTATGTAAACCTAAGGAACCGGGCTGATAAAGTCATCGGTCCCTAGACTTATGTGTGTGTGTGTGTGTGTGTGTGTGTGTGTGTGTGTCCGAAGGAGGTCTCAAACCTCCGACGGGAGAGGCCGTACATTCCCGCGCAGCCCATCTTCACTCCAAAGTCTCATTTCCACTTCAGTCCAAATGAGTTACTAGGCGGCCACACGGAATGGCCGCGTGGTCTAAGGCGTTACGCCATTGACTTGTCGGCCGTTCCCGATGGAGGTTCGAGTCCTCCCTCAGGCATGAGTGTTTGTGTTGTCTTTAGTGTAAGTTTGTTTAAACAGTTCGTAAGTCCAGGGATTGATGACCATAGCAGTTTGATCCAATAGGTTTACAAACATTTGAACATTTGAGTTACTAGGAGGTAAATCATGCAGACTGAGGCAGGAGTGAGACTCTGGACTGATGAAAGAGATGGACTTGCTGCGGTGGAGTGACCGAGCGCTCTACGTCACCTTGTTGCGGAGCGCGATGTTGCCGACAGAGGTTTGAGTCCTCCCTCGAGCATTAGTTGGTTTAAGCAGTTTGTAAGCCTGTGGAGTGATAACCGCAGCATTTATGTCCCTTATATTTATAAGTTCTACCAAGATGGCGTACTAGTTAACGCAACTGCCTAGTCAGCACGAGAGTGTTGTTCGAATCCCGGCGTTGGTACAAAATCTCATCTATCTGCAGTCCGCAGGCATTTCGTAGATGTCGGAGACTATAAAAATATGGTTTAATTTGAGATAATTTCTCTTTCAAATCACTGAAACCGACACTTTGTAATTAGCTTCGCTCTTCCAATCAAAATAAATAAACTGAGTGTTTCACGCAGAAAAAACTGGTGCTTAGATGGTTAACGTGGAATCTCAACCGAGTGTTGTTTCTGGCTACATATCATGTCATTCAAAAGTGATGGCCACATTGAAACAAAGACTGTAAAATTTGCGGCACGACAGAAATTCAGTACAATGAACTACAAATTTCCGTGTAAGCATCGTATCGCATTTCATCCACAGGTTTCTGTAAATGAATTTGTGCTTATTAAAATACATGACGTACTTGACCGTTTGTCTGAATGCATTGACATAGGGTGTCTGTAACGCGCGGGAGTAGCCGCGTGGTCTAAGGCATCATGCTACGGATTGTGCGGCCGCTCCCACCGGAGGTTCGAGTCCTCACTCGTGCATGAGTGTGTGTTGTCCATTGTGTAGGTAAGTTTAAGTAGTTTGTAAGTGTAGGAATTGATGACCATTGCAGTTTGGTCCAATAGGTTTACAAAACTTTGAACATTTGATTTGCATTGACATATACTTCGTTCACTAAAACGTGAGACTGTAAACACACCGAGGTGCGTAAATAGGGGAGGACCAAACGGGGATGCTCGCTCTAGTGTCGCCGCATTCGTTTCTGGGGTACGGTCGTTGTGTGTTTTATACAGCGGTGATATTAGATGTTGACTCTAAACTTCATCGTAAAGTACCAGTAGCCGAATAGTATTAGTATCTGCAATCACATTCGGCATTGATAGTCTGTGTGTATCTTTTCATCATTATCACGTAAGATGAAGCTCATTATGTCATCCATCAGTATGTGTCACCCAAGATGAGATCCAAGTACGCCACGCTGGAATAGCCGAGCGGTCTGGAGCGCTACGTTACGGATCGCGCGGCCTCGGGCATGGATGTGTGTGTTGTCCTTCGGTTAGTTTAACTTTGTTTAAGTAGTTTGCAAGACTACGGAATGATGGCCAACGTAGTTTGGTCCTATAGAATTGCAAACATTAGAACATTTTGAGATTCAAGGGGCCTTCAAGGGGTCTCACGGTTCTTTCGTGAGTACGTGCTTGGCGAGCACGGGGCCTCGAGCTAATCCAGTCTTCCTTCCTTCTTTACTTCCCGGATTGCATTTCCTTTCCCCCTCCCCTCCTTTTCTATCCTCACTCCTTCCCTTTCCCAACGGGGGCTGATAACCTCAGCACTTAAGATCTCCTATTCCAACCACACAACCTCAACCCAGATCAAAGAAGTCATCATTAACTTCTTCAGAGAAACACGTGGTCCTTACAGTGTATAAAGCGTAGATGTTGCGTCCATAATAGTCAATGGCGGATATTTTTATGATAACACTCAGTACAAATCCACACAGTCTTTAAGGGAGCCGGCCGCGGTGATCGAGGGGACTGAGGCACTCCAGTCACGGTCTGCCCGGCCACTACGGTCGGGGGTTCGAATCCCCCCTCGGGCATGGATATTTGTGCCGTCCTTAGGATTAGCTAGTTCATAAGTAGTTTGTAAGTTTAGGGACTGATGACCCCGTAGTTAAGACCCATAATCTCTACAATCACTTGAACTTGATCTTTAAGAGATGCTCCCCCCCCCTCCCCAAAAAAGGAGGAAAATCACTACATAAGCTTTCAGAGAGTTTCGATAACCTAGTCTGAAATACGACACTATGGAAAGTACATGAATGTTTGTTTTTCGCAACGAATGTCCACAATTGACAAAAATGTTGAAATGTTTGTATAGCTTATGGGACTTAACTACGGGGTCATCAGTCCATAAACTTACGAACTATTTATGAACTAGCTTATACTAAAGACAGCACAAACATCCATGCCTGAGGGGTGATTCGAACCCCCGACGGCGAACGGCCTCGCGCATCGCAGCATAGCGCCTCAATGCGCTCGGCCGCTCCGCCGCGGCAATTATAAATGTAAGCTCTGGCAATTGCACATCGAAGTAATGATATAACAATAATTTATATTCCAGTGTGTAAGCAAACATAATCACATAAGAATAAAGTACACACATATGTTCATAAAATTTTTAAATATTCGTTTATGTTGCCATGGGATGGTCAACTCATTATATTTATTATATAAATAAAGATGTATAATACTGATATAGTAGCTGTAAATGTTGGTGGATATTAATTTATGACAAGATGTTGAATAGGTGGTTCCATGAACATTAACTAAAATAACCGACTTGGTGTCTCACAGCTTTTTACCATGTAATTAATTCGTCCCAAGACTTTCATTTTTGTACATTTTATGTTTTTGATGGGAATTTGTATTTTCCCACATGATGTTAATATTTCGTCAAAGAAAATGTCATTAACTTCTGTTGGAAGATTATAAACCCTGACATGACTGTATTAGAATCGATGTCAGCAAGGAGAATACTAATAGATCATTCATGTAATATGAATGTAACTGATGAAGTAATAGTATCCCGTCAACTTTAATTGGTTCTAGAAACTAGACGAAAAATATGCAGACTTTTGATTCAATGTAGGCAGCATCATCCTGACCTCTAGTAACCGGAATCTTGTCAACAAATCAGTCGTGAATTTTCAAGGACTTAGGACACAATTTGAAATTTTCTGTATCTTTACGCGGAATATTAGTGGCAATCAGGGCGGACATCACTGCGGGGGCGAAATCTAGTGACCTGAAGAGACACACTAACATCAATACTGCTAGACGGTAAACGATGTGACGCACTCAGGACCACACAGTGTTGAAGGAAAACAAGCAAGCTTTTCAGCGCCCCGGTAAAGGCGAAGTATGACACGACGTACAGGTCCAACGTGCGCACCAGTGTTAATAACACCTCACTTGCCAGACACAATAACCACTTCGTTGCTCTGGCACAGTTTCTTTTCATAACTAGGACGCCTGCCTACTCCGTCCAAATTCTCATTTCTTTCTCAGCCCACTTGATATTTCAGTTCTCCCGTAAATGAGAAAAGTGGTCGTCTCAGACGGTCATATATGTTGATTGCGAAGGCGACGAAACGGAATCTTTTTTACACCTTCAAAGAAATTTAGACATTACTACCTGACACAAATCTTATCTCGTTACCTCAACCAGCACCTATCAAATCGTCGTCTTAAAAGAGAAACAGACAACACATGACAAATATTTTTTAGGTGATACGATTACAAATTAACGAATTCTGGATTTTTATTGTTTACTTGTACTGTATAATTCTAGGTCAACAGAAACTATACCTTTAAACGAGTGATTCTGACAGTATAGATATATGTGACAAAGAGCCGTGATTTCGTTTGCATTCACTTACGAGTTTGATATTTTCTTATGATCCAAGAACCATAGACCATGGTGTGTGTGGAACTGAGAGTCAGAATCTTTTAAAAACGAACGTATTCTAATTTTTTGAGCTCCTAGTGCAGAATATTTCAGCTAGTTGTATGTGTTATATTACTTACTTTTCTGTTTTTACCTGCAATGTTCAAGGTCTCCAAGGCATGAAGCTAAATTTGATGGATAAATACCAAATCTTACACAGATCTGTTAATCATCAGTACGCAAACTTTTCATAACGTATGAACAAAATAAAACTTAAGGAGAAAAAGTAACAAATACGTGAATTTTTCTACAAGAAATTAATATTTTGCCACATTATCTTGAACTGTTCTCATTTCTTATGCTACATTCACGTACAAACCTATGTACAAGGAAAAAGTTTGACCCTAAATGAATAACGTACTTTGTCGTGATACATTGTACAAGTAACAATATATTAAGCTTCAGTTCAAAAAATGTTCAAATGTTTGTAAATCTATGGGACTCAAATGCTGGGTTATTAGTCCGTAGCTTACAAACAACTTTAACTAAGGTAAATTAACCTAAGGACAACACAAACACTCATGCCCGACGGGGGTCTCGAACCCCCGACGGCGAACGGCAGCGTGCAAAGTAGCACGGTGCCCCAGTACTCACGGTTGATCCGCCGCGGCTAAGCTTCATTGTATTGGTGTCCTCTATAGTCAGCACCCTGACATACTACTACATAGGAACAATAGTTTGCTGAAGTCATTTTTGGAGGCTGTAATTGTTTTAAAAATACAACAACAATTTACCCAAGCATTTTCCCGATAATCAAAAAATTCAAAATCTAATGTTTGTAGAGCTTATAGGACTTAACAACGGGGTCATCAGTCTCTAAACTTACATACTTCTTATGAAATAGCTTATACCAAAGACGGCACAAACATCCATGCCCCAGGGGGGATTCGAGGCCCCGACCGCAGCGGCCGTGCAGTGTGATATGCACATGTTTTCGACAAAATGTAATACGTAAAACAAGACACATTCATGTAAACTCAATGGTAATTTTTTTCACAGAAAAGTGTAATAAACGTTATAAGAAAACTTAAAATCCCGACACTGGCAGAAAATAATAATATTCCTTTGTATTTTCTATTTCTAGAATGTTCTACAGTTTTCTTATGCATGATGTACTTGTAAGATCCAGAAAATTCTTTCTCTGAATAAATAGTGGAGCTATTCTTGTTTTAGGAGTTAGTTTCAAAGAATGCCTGGAATCTCTGATTAATTGTTACGGACAACTAATTCATTTGTAGAGGACAACCATATAGAGATAAGACTTTCAACATCGTAGACAGACTATCTAATGGAACTGCCATGTGATTCGTTTCTGAAAACTTTCATTAAAGGCTAAACTTTATCCCATCCAAAATGAAGGGAGAATATTCAGTATTTGCAATATTACTTTGAACACAAACATACAAGCATTCAATTTGCGTGGAACACGAATTTCCTATTGTAGAAAATGTTGTTTCTCTTCCTTATTAATGTTCCCTTCACCATTTTTAAAACCACACTCAGAAAAAACACTCGTCCTTTACTCTCACGTTACACATAATTTTTATTTTACTATTAATTGTTGTATAGTAGGTGTACTGGGTCGTGAAACTTTTTCCAGAACGATTGTGTGTACAATTACGAAAAACGTGAGACTCGTTCTGCTAACATTTGAATACTGCTGGCCAGTGTGGGAAACATACCAGGAGTCGATGATGGAAGTGTTAGAAAAGATTCAGCGCAGACCAGCACGCTTCGTTACAAGTTGATTAATAAATTACGTGACAGCGTCACTGATATGATCGGCCAACTACAGAGGCAAGTGCTAGGAAAGAGGCATTTTGCATCGCGGTAATTGCTACTGGCTTAGTTCCGAGAGCGTACGTCTCTGAAAGAAGTATGTCGCTCGCTCCAACCTATATCTCACGAAAAACCCATCGGGATGTAATTAGACAGGTAAGACCCCACAGGGGGGCTTATCAGCAGCTGTGGGGAAGTGGTCGAGTGTTCTAAGGCGCTTTGCTGCGCAGCGCGCGGTTGTTGCCGTCAGAGGTTCGAGTCCTCCCTCTGGCATGGGCGTTTGTGTTGCATAAGTAGTTTTTGTAAGCCTAGGGACTGATGACCAACGTAGTTAAGTCCCTTTGATTTACAAACATTTAAACATTTATGTCTTTTCACAGTGGTATTTTTTTTTTTAAGAAAACGCCTTCTGCTACTGCAAACGAAGGGTTTTTATTTTTACAATTCACCCATACGCATTTCACCTTTTTCACAAGGCATCATCAGTTAGTGTCCCGCATTATTTACATGTTTTTGTTTACACATATTGGTTAGAATTTTCAATATGTACAGAACATTTAGTTTCTGTTTCAAAACAGTTCGTTTTTTGGTATAAAGTGGTGTACTTACAGCACTTGCTATTCCATATCTTCCACTTTCTGGCGACCAGGTCGAAAAATTTATTTCGAAAATCTTCGCATTTTTATAGTTCCACTGCCATGTACTGCCATAACTGTGTCAATTGTAGCTTGTTTTATAAGTGTTGCTAACTTTGTCAGCGTATTTGTAATTCAACTGTTTTATTAAAAGTATTGAAGTATCTTTGTGTGTGTGTTTTATTTGTTCATCCCTTTTATATATATTTTTTTCTTTTTTTAATGTGTATATGTGTGTGTGTGGGGGGGGGGGCGTTGTGATTGCCTGTTGGGATTTGTGTCTATCATATGGTCGTCAGTGAACACAGTGATTGATTCGTCACGTTTATTTGGCCATTTAGTAGATACTTTTTCTCCGCTTTTGTTTTATATATATGACAATTTTCTTGTAATGTAAGGAGGTGTTTTTCATTATTTATTCTAATTATCTTCATGTCTTTTTCTATTGTGGTAGGTTTGTGGTTATATTGTTTTAGGTGTTCTGCAAAAGTGGAGTGGCTTGTCCCATACTCCCATGCCGTGATATGTTCTTTGTATCGGGTGACAAATGTTCTGCTGGTTTGTGCTATATACTGTCCATCACATGCGTGACATTGTAGTTGGTATATTCTAGGACTCTGGTAGATATCTGTGTCTCTTTTTTTTAATTTTTGGGAGATATTTATGGATTGTGTTGTCTATTTTGAAAGCTTCTTTTATGCCTTGTCTTTTGAAAATATATGTTATTTTATGTGTTAGTTTGTCATCATTTTGTCGTTTTCCGTCGTCCTTAGTTGCATATGAAATTGATGGAGGTGTATTACCGTCTTTAGTAACTAAATGAAAGGCGTTTTGTGTGTGCCATACGCGTTTCGCTTCTTTATTTATGAAGCATCATCAGTGGCCTGTAATACATGTTATTTTTGTATAATATTGTAGTACAGTCATAATATTATAGGTATTTTTCACAGTATGACAGTTAACAGTCTTGTTACAGTTACTTAAGTTCGGATCTCCTAGGTTAGAAACAACTTCTGTAGCACTAGCTTTTGGAAAGTTAATTTAATTGTATAGTTTTCGGCCCTACTTAAGGTTTTCTGTTTTATTCCATGTGTGTCTTCATGGAGATGTTTCTGAGGTCTTCAGTTGGATGTGGTATTTTCGGTCTTGATGAAAACCCTTTCATCACCACTTCACTGTGTACTCGTTTTTGACGTTTGTTTACAATGTTTAGTGTTGCCAACTGTCGCTTTTCGTCTGTCTCTTGTTTGTGTTCCTTGTATCTCTGAGTGTATCAGCTGTTTTTTGTTTGTGTTGGTGTCTGTGTAGATTGTGTGTGTGTGTGTGTGTGTTGTTATTTGTGTTAGTTTTTTGTGAGTATGGGAGTGTGTGTGTGTGTGTGTTATTTGTATCAGTTTTTTGTGAATATGGGAGTAGGGGGAGGGGGGGAGGGGAGGGAGAAGGAGGTAGGGCATTTCATGTTTCGTTATTATTTTTCACTGTTTTTGTGGCCAGTTTGATCAGTGAGTTGTTGCTTATGTTGATCTGATCATTGATCACTTTTTTATTCATTGCCAAGGCTCTCTGTATGTGAAAGTTTTCTTGTAGTGTCAGGATTTTTCTTTCTCGATTGTTGGTTCTGATAATTTTCATGTCTTGTTCCATGGTGGATGGTTCGTGTCCGTGTTGTATCAGGTGTTCTGCAAATGTGGAGTGGCTATTTTCATACTTCCAGCTTCTTATGTGTTCTTTATATCTGGTTTTGAAGTTTCTGCCTGTCGTTCCCAGATATACTGATTGGCATTCTTGGCATTCTAGTTGGTATATACCTGCCCCTTCATATTTGTCTGGTTTATCTGTTGTTTGTAACTGTGACAGAAGTGTGTTTCTTGTTCTATAGGCAATTTGTAAACTTTGCTTCTTTAGTATGTTTGCTATTTTGTGTGTTGATTTGTGTTTGTATGTAAGGGTGTACCATTTATTTTTGCTGATTGTGTCATGAGTGTTGGTGTTTTGTGTGTCTGTGTGTGTTGCCTTTTCTGTGTTTGTGAGAGTTTCGGGTGTTTGTACTTTGTGCTTCTTGGAATTTTTCATTAGTTGTGTTTTGATTTTTTGGTTGAGTCTTTCTACTGTTTGGGTGTTATAGCCATTGTTTTTAGCTATAAGTTGTATTGTTTTCAATTCTTTCTCATAGTTCTCCTTGCTTAGTGGGATATTGTTCAGTCTATGTAACATGTGTCTTAGAGCTGTTAGTTTTTGATTATGGGGGTGGTTGGAAGTGGCATGTATGATTGTGTCTGTTGCTGTTGGTTTTCTGAAGATGTCAAATGTGTGCTTATCATTGTTTCTCTTTATTGTTATGTCCAAGAAGTGTATCTGTCTGTTTGTTTCTTTCTCCATTGTGAATTGAATGTTGCTGTGTATACTGTTTATGTCTGTGTGGAGCTGTTGTATTCTCTCTGCAGATTCTATATCAGGAACACTGGCAAATATCTTCATCAACCACATAGAGAATACATTATATAATACAATCATCACAGAGAAAAAATACAAAATTGTCTACTGGCATAGATTTGTAGATGACATAATTTGTATGGTAGATGAATCTGTAGAGAGAATACAACAGCTCCACACAAGACTGTTAACTGTCATACTGTGAAAAATACCTATAATATTATGACTGTACTACAATATTATACAAAAATAACATGTATTACAGGCCACTGATGATGCTTCATAAATAAAGAAGCGAAACGCGTATGGCACACACAAAACGCCTTTCATTTAGTTGCTAAAGACGGTAATACACCTCCATCAGTGTTAGTTTGTGTTTGTGTGTCATTGAGTACCATCTTGAATTTTCTTTTTTGTTTTCATTTGTTCTTTGTGCTGTAGTTTCTATTGTGTGTGTTTGTGTACTGCTTTGCTGTGTTGTTGTCAGTGGTTCTGCATCTTTGGTGTTTCTTAACTGTTTGTTTAATTTTTCTACTACATTACTATTGTATCCAGTGTTTGCTGCTATTTGTAAGATGATGTCTAGTTACTTTTGGTAATTATCTTTGCTGAGTGGTTCTGCTAAAATTTGTTTATCAACAGTGTTTTTCCTGCGAATCTAAGGGATTGGTTCAAGAAAAGGACAAACGGACTGGTACACACATCAGTTCAAATGTTTGTAGAACTTATGGGACTTAACTACGGGGTCATCTGTCCCTAAGCTTACAAACTACTTATGAACTAGCTAATACTAAGGACGGCACAAATATCCATGCCCGAGGGGGGATTCGAACCCCCGACCGCAGTGGCCGTGAAGACCGTGACTGGAGCGCCTCAGTCCCCTCGGCCACTGCGGCCGGCACACAAATCAGTCTACGCCATACACCGTAGGGTGACTTGCATAGTATACATACAGATGTAGAGGCACATGTGAATTAAAGTTGGTCTGCTTTGCTATCTATAGCTGAGTTCTATTCCCAACACCCATTACGACGTTTGATACTCTTTCTGTTTTATAAACTCGGCACTGATTTTTCGTGAAACGCAAATTATCTCGTTGTTTTCCCGTTCTAGTGGCTTTAATGACCAGTGAGAACATAATACACTGAGTAAGCCTCATTTAAATTGAAATTTTCATCCCTGTATGTTGAGTTTTATGACATCGTTATATACATATACCCTTTAATTATCCTGCCCCATGAACTTGACGTCTGGTCTCACAGTATTTCATTTCATGGCTATATTCGATGTAGCGCATAGCCACAGCTTGTTTGATTAGTTGCTTTAGTTGGATGAGTCACTGATACTGCATGCGTCTCTCCCAGTCTGTAATTTTTAAGATGTAATATATGCCACGTTCTCATGGAATGCAATACATATCAGGTTTGAGAAAACCCATATCGTATTTAACATTAGAAAAGACACTTTTAATGTTGAGAAAAATACATCGAATGTCATGTTTCCGCAGATGTCTGCTGATGCTTCCAGATATTTGGTCAATATGAGGTAAATATCTGTTTATCTTTCTTGGCCGCAGTCTCTACCTCTTTTCCAGGAGATCGTGAATTTTACTGCAGTGACCCTTAATTTGACCCAGTCCTTTGGAAAACCATTCGTGTGTGTAATTCTTCTATGTGGCTCTCCGCGCCTGAAAAATGTTTGAAGTCGGTGGGTCAGTGTTTGGCAGCATTCGGAAAGATCGGTGACGTTCCTATGGAAACAAGGCACCGCGTGTATTTCTTTCGCTTCAAGTAATATCCAAAGTCGTATTTATAATTGTAAAGGCGCTTTAGATTGTTGTTGTTGGTTGTTTTAAGGGGACTAAACAGCTAGGTTATCAGTCCCCGCGCTTTAGATCTCCGATGTACTAGTTTACATCATGTTCCGTGACAATGTGGCATGAGGATGATGAACTGCAATCAGTCCCAAATAATTATTTATTGTCGCAGATCGAGATTTGGCTCACAATAAATAAATATTTGCCAGTGATTGCTCTTCATTATACACTCACTATAACAGTTGCTGATCACGTGGATTCAATATGGAATCACACTTGATAATGTGGCATGAGTTACGTCGGGGAGAGCATCACAAGAGTTTATGTTCCATACGTTCTGTAGCGTAGTACACGGCAACAAGCGACGCAAGAAGAGTCGAGATGAGCTTTTAGTGAATTAAGTTACTTGCTGTTATTTTTCACTATGTTGGCGACAGTTCAGTTTCAGCTTCACTGTCATTGTCAAATTACGTACGGGACAGGGCGCGTGAAATTATTTTTGCGCTACATACGGTATCTACGATGAAGTAGAACATTCAGCTTTACATGCTGCTTACGTTCGAATATGGGGTATATAAGTCCCGTCAGACACGATAGATCGTTGTCATCTGTAATTTACGTTTCAGTATTTGTTTGAAGGATAAAGTTACTGTTTAGATTATTATGGCATTATTTGACAGTTTGGTGAGCATAATGTCCCCTTTTTTACAGGCATATATACATAAGAAAGATCCCCGTGAATTCGTCGACCCAGCAGTGCGAAATTTTATTGATACATTCGTTCGGATGTATAGAACACACGATCACAGACGAAGCTATACGCAAGTGAGTACAGTCAGCGGAGTGTACGCAATGTCGATGCTAGTACCGACCGTGTATACCCTCCTTTGCAGCAATTCAAGCTGCAATTCTCTCATGGAGACGATCCTAGAGGTGACGAATGTAGTCTTCAGAATGGCCTGCCATGCAGTTTCCTCTTGGTGTTTCAGTTGGGCCAGATTTCGTGCCGGTGGAACAGACGTCTGAATATGACGTTTCGTCCGGTCCCAAACATGCTCAATGGGGGAAGAGTTCTCGGGATCTTCCTGGTCAGGGTAGTTGACCTACGCCTCGAAAACCACGTTGGGTGTTACGGGATACATGTGATCGTCCATTGTCCTGTCGGAAAAGCATGTCGCTTTGATGGTGCATGTACTGTATCAAGATGGGTTTAATGATGGTATCAATATACCGTGCACTGTTCAGTGTTCCCTCCACGATCACCACTGGAGAACGGCCAGTGTAGGGTATAACTCACGACACCAAAATGCACAATCAAGCGTACCGCAAGGGCGTCTTCCGCTCACGTCCCAACCCCGCCACTAGGGTTGTCTCGATAGGTGCTTATGGAATAACAAATGGAGACGTGTCGTCTTCCGTGATGAGAGTCACTTCGCCCTCGGTGCAAATGATGGTCGTACGCGTGTGTGGCGTCGTGAAGGGGAGCAGCAAAACTTGGAGTGTTTATGACAAAGACACATGGGGCTGTCACCTGCCATCACGGTATGGGGCTCCATACCGTACACTGGCCGTTTTCCTTTCGTGATCGTCCAAGGAATATTGAAAAGTGAACTGTACATTGAAACCATCATTCAACCCATCTTACTACCGTTCATGCATCAACAAGGCGGTATCCTCCTCCAACAGGACAATGCACGTCCACGTGTATCCCGTACCTACCAATATGCTCTTCGAGGTGTACGTCAACTACCCTGGTCATCATGATCCCCACATCTGTCCCTAAATGAGTTTCTTCCAGGCTGGATGAAACGTCATCTTGCGAGGTCTGCACAACCGGCACGAAATATGACCCACCTGAGGCAACAGGTGGAACTTGCATGACAGGCCATCCCACAAGACTGCATTTGATTCCTCTACGATGGTCTGCATGGGAAAAATGGAGCTTTCATCGCTGTAAAAGGTGTGTATACACGGTACTAGCGTCGACATTGCTCATGCTCTAGTAAAAAAAATGTTTGTAAAGCTTATGGGACTTAACTACGGGGTCATCAGTCCATAAACTTACAAACTACTTATGAACTACTTACGAACTAGGACGGTTCAAATATCCATGCCCAAGGGGGGATTCGAACCCCCGACCGTAGTGGCCGTGCAGACCGTGACTGAAGCGCCTCAGTCCCCTCGGCCACCGCGGCCGGCTCATGCTCTAGTAACTTCACTCAAGTCCGAATGGCTCTTTCTGTATAATCGTGTGTTGTATACATCCTCAACAACGTGTCAATAAAATTCCCTCTGCTGAATCGACGTATACATGGTGTTCTGTTTCTTTCTTTCTTTTTTCATTTTCCAGGAGTGTGTAGATTATATACAAGGTGTCCAACTTTCACATTTCACCACAAATATTTCTGGAACAACAATAGATATTGAAGAAGATTTTCACTGGCACGAACATACAGCAGGGGCTTAAGAAAGGAAGTACTACAAGACAGGCAAAAACGTGGACAAATATCAATTTGTCCATTCATTATGCCATGTGGTTGATCTCTTACTTGTACACAGATTTCAATTTCTTCAAGAATGTTCATAAAAGGGACATTTCGAGTTTTATGAAGTACCTACATTTCGTGTCCAATCGCATGTACCAGTTTTGATGTTCTTTTAGATGGAGAGAAAATTTTTGATTCTTTGTTTCTGGTATTATTTATGTGTTTTTTAAACTATGGGAGCAAATTGGTTCTGGACTAGTGAATGTGGTAGCACCTGAAACTGTTACATGTGATGCGTATATACATGGATTAGTGTTACATTATCGTAAAATCAGTTCAGGGTTGGTCGTGGTCCAGAAAACATCCCTGCAACGATGTGTCATGGACATTATATCTACATCTACATGGGATACTCTGCAAATCACATTTAAGTGCCTGGCAGAGGGTTCATCGAACCACAATTATACTATTTATCTCCCATTCCATTCACGAATAGCGCGCGGGAAGTAACATGTGAAGCTCGATCTTATACTATGAGATACATATGTAGCGAATGTCAACCACCCTGTACCGTAGGACTCTTGGCAACGGTAGTATAAGCCGAAACAGATGTGTCGTTAATTTAGTGAATATGAAAGAAAATTAATTAATATACATCCTGTAGCAGATACCATCGTTACCATCAGGGCAGTCGAAGAGGGGTGCAAAAACCAGTAGATACAGATCTGATTACAACAATCAAGCAATTTAGCTAACACCAAGCACTACCTCAAGACTAACCATGAAATGAAATACAATGAGACCATTACCAGGGTCCAACTATCAAGTTCCTGGGACGGAATAATTTAAAAAATTCTTCCGAAATAAAAAATCGTAACCCTAACAATTACTTACTCAGATTTTGCCAGACCTGGAAAACAATGAGAGAATTTCCGTTTCACGGCATATCTTCCAGACTAAAAAACAGTAGGGAGTAGCGGACATAGGGAAACTAACTCAGATATAAACAGCAGCTCGATACTGACAACGTTCTATATCCGGTTGTTCGCCAGGTAGTGAGTTCATATTTCAGTACAAGTCATGTAACCGTAATATGACGGCTGCCACTTCGAAATATACCGTATTGTGAATAAAATAGAAACAACATCTGAATGGAACACTGAAACACGTGACTAACATGTCAAGTAAGCCTGAGACACCCACGAGAGTAAATGGGCAGTGACAAGTATGTAAAAAAATTCCTGGATATGAAGAGTTATTGCTTTCCTCGAAGAAAGACCACATAAACCAGTTGCCGAAAGGCATGTAATATGCCATTCAGGTCAAGCAAGGCAGATGCTGTCTAGTAATGGCACATCACAGGATAACATGGCAGATTAAGATTGTGGCGGCACGGAGGCGCCGGTGGTGTGGAAGCGATCTTAATTACGAGTTTCTACCACACTACCGGATGATTTAACTGTTTGGACTAACGAGGAACAAAGCCATTTGCGATAAAAGGAATATTTTATCGACGTCCCAGTTACTGTAGTGCGGATGAGACTTTCTCAACATGGTACCTAATCAGAAGGGCCACGTGATCCGGAGAGAGACTGTCGGCAAATGCATAGTGACGTCGCCGTGGAGGTTCGAGTCCTCCCTGGGGCATGGGTGTGTATGTTTGTCCTTAGGTTAGTTTACCTAGGTTGAAGTATTTTGTAAGCCACGGACTGATGACCACGCAGTTTGGTCCGATAGAATTACAAACATTTGAACATAGTGACGTCAGAAGAGCTCCAGTCGCAGTGAGGCGCAGCTTCTGCTTTGGAGGTTAATTAAAACCTCGGATTTCGACGAAAACGATAAGCTGCGCCGAGGGATCTACATTTCGAATCACCCTAACCGATTTCATCAGTACGGTCTGCTTAGTTCCGTTACGTTGCCAGACAATTCTTCCATGAAACTAAACTGTTTCCTCTGGCACATTTCGGTCTTATTCATGCACGAAGGATATTTCATACTTAGCACAAATTGCACCTCCGACACGGGAACGGTATTGGTGAGAATTGCCAACTTCTGAGTTAACTGCAATTACGAACAATACGTAAATACCGGGACATCATTAACGCGCGTATGGTATCTCTCGTTCGACCTCGCAATACACAAATCAGATTAATGTCAAAATTAATTATTTCAAATAGGAATATCATTACTAGACTCAAAGGCTCGGTAATCTGTAATTAACCTAATTCTGACTTGCTGATAATAGTTTGCCCCCGGCCTCTTCCTGGATAGGGACAGAGAGGGAGGCATCAGAAGTTTTCACTTAATTTCCTGTCAATTTTCCTCACACTAGAATACCAGCAAGTACATGCCGAAAAGAGAAAATTATAGAATTTTATCATTTTCGGCGACCTCTTTCCTTATTACCACGCTTCATCATGGCGAATATAGTTTTTTTTTCTAAAACCATTTAACCTCAATGTGAAATGTAACCCACATTTACGGACGATTCAGATTAAATACCCCTGCATATAACTATTGGTACAATTCACTTTGACGAATGATACAAAAAAATTAAAAAATATGTATATAGAAGGCTTCAATTCTCACAAACCAACTTAATTTTTTAATAAATTATATGTTTGACAAAAGAGAGAGTTACAAAAAGTTTATTAAATTATATGTTTGATAGAAGTGACTAACAAAGAAACTACGTGGGTGTCGGATTTATATATGCGGAGTGTATCAAAAACGATGGTTCAAATTTACACGGTTGAAAGTACACGATAATAGAAGCAAAAACGTCTCAGTAAATATGGGTCATCAAACAAGCCTTTGAGAAAATAATTACGAATGTACGGTTCCAAGCGGTCACTGACGTCATTGTAAAAATCGTCCTATTCAGTACACATTAATTTGAAGTTTATACTTTGCTATTAAGATTTAGATCGCATTTAGTTCAGAATTCACTGACTTTATTGTAAACATCGTCATAGTTAGAACAAATTCATTGGAAATTTAGACATTACTATTAAGTTTTAAGTCGAATTTAGTTCACGTTTCTCGTATGGGTTCCCTGTTAAGGAAGTTGTAGTGTCTTCCTTGCGTCTATATGCAATACTATGCTCGTCTCTGAAATTAATTTCGAATTCTTTCGAAAACCCCTAGTTTATTTCGGAATTCTTGATAAGCGTGTACAACTCAGTTCTTCAGCCGTGTCAACGAGTGTGCTGTACACGTCGCTTTTCAGGTAACCTTAGACACAAAAAATAAAGGGTTGAGATCAGGTGGTCTTGAAGGCCAAGGTACAGATCCGCCTCGATCTATCCATCTTTGGTCGTATCTGCGTATTAGTTGTCGTCTCACAGCAGCAGTAAAGTGTGCCGGAGCTCCATCTAACTAACTAGGACGATGATCGATGATTACAATAAAGTCAGTGGCAGCTTGGAACTATACATTCGTAGTTATCTCGCAGACGACCCGTTAATGGATGCTACGACAGCGTAGCTAACTGGCTGGTGGTCATGAGACAGTGGGCCGTGCCCCAGGGGCTAGCCACTCGGCCAATCAGCTACGCTATCGCAGCGTCCGCCCCCGGAACTTTGAAGGGTTGTAGCTCCCAAACTAACAGTGATAGGAATGTAGTTTAAATTGATTTGGACGCAGCTGGTTTAAACGAATCCAATACACGATGGAAAAAACTATTGTTCTATTTAAAAAATTATATCTTTGTGCTGTAACTCTTTGGAAAATGATACAATAAACTATGTTCATAGCTCCGCAGAAAGTGTAACATTTCTTGTGTTGACCTACCGCATTAAAATTTCCCGTCACCTATTATTTTATAAGTTACAAAGGCAAACACACTTAGTGAAACAATGGTCCGTGAAGTTCACAACTCATATATAAATCAGCTTGCCATTCGATGCAAATCTCAAAATTTCTCCAGAAAATCGACAATGAAGTATTTTGAGGACCTTTTCTTACCTGTAAAAGAGACAACAGTTGCCGTGGCACATCAGTAGCGCTGTAGACTGGCAGTATAGGAAATGTTACGGCCAATGTTTATTACGTTGTATTCAAGTATCTATACCACCTAAATATTGAATTCATTAAGTATATTTTAATTGACATATATTTAATCCTAATTATTGTGATAATATTATCTTTTGTTTATTATTATGGCACAATGTTTCAGAAAATGCCAGAAATTATAAATTTTTTACCACATGCAATTCACACGTAATTGTCGTGGTTCCCAGTTGCCCTCGAAGTTTTGCACCAATTTATCCAGTAATGTAATTTGTGATGGTTATTTATTAGCAGACATCAATATTTACAACTGTTCTTAAAATGTTAAAAATTATGAAGGAAAGAAGAGGTACGTATTTCATAAACAATTAGATTAATTATGTGTTACTATGAATCTGATGAGCTTTATATTTAATTTGTGTAGGTATTCAAACACAGTGAAAAGGAAGTAAAATGTAAACCGGGAATGGAGTGTTTAGAACCGTGTACAATATGCTTTGTATTTTATCTGTTCACAACGTTATGAACCATAGTTACTGTCGGAACCTTTTCCGATTTTGTATGTAACCGAAGATATTTAAAATACTTCAAAGTAGATTTTTTGGAGAATCCTTCAGCGGCACTGTTTGAGTTACCAACCACACGTAGCATAAATATGAAAAAAAAAATTACAAGATTCCGATGTCCACGTGGTCGCCTTGTAAAACTTATTAAAAACATGCATGCATCAGAGGGGATGTGCATTTTTGAGACGTCTTTGCATTTTTCTAAGCAGGAAGCTGCCTTGCCTATAATCACGACGTACGCTGTTGCAACGACCGCGCCTAAGGCAGCAGAGAATCTGCAGCAGGTGCATGTCGCGTTTTATTTTGTTCGCCGGTAAGCTGAAAAGCGCATTCGACATTGTCTGCACCCTGGCCATCCGCCTGGAAAGAAGCTGCGCGCAGAGAAACAAAATAAGTTTTACGCGGCGCAGCTTTCCTATAAATTGCAGAAAACTTGCCTGCCAGGTAAGAAAGGCACGGCATCCGAGAAGTTTACCACGAAACGTGTCAGGCGGCTACTTTGCAATCTGTTTAAAGGCTGCCCTCAATTTCCGATAATTCTCTACGGTTCCTCGATAAGATGCTTATGAAAGAAGTCCCTTCAAAGCAACAAGGAAATATTCTTTCAAAGTAAGCCCGCTTTTTTTCCATGACATGTCAGCCGAAGAGCGGATAGAAAACCACTTGACGGAAGAACATCACAGCACTTTGGCATAAGCTCTCAAAAATGCTGTTAACATCTTGAATGAAAGGAAGTCCAATTTAAGCAGCTAAACAGCTTTGTATAGCTTTGTGGCTGGAAATTCTCTGTGTTTTCCGTGCCAAATTGTCGTTTTAAGTTTCAGTTTCTATTCCAACAATTAGAAAACAATTGCTAAATGACAACTAAAGGTACTAAAATTTCCTTGCAGACAGTTGCATCAGAAGTGCCTGCATAAAATAATATACAAACAACGTGAGATATTTGTCATTTAATCAATATTTCGTGTTCTTAGGTGCTAATTTATGTTTCTCATTTACTTCTATATAACATGCCTAGAATAACGTGTAAGACATAGTACAATACTGAAAATAATGCACAAGTGTTTATGTGCAGTGTTCCGTTAATATGGACAGTTACTAGATTGTAAAATATTTCTTTCAAATTGTTGGCTGTATGAATATATATTCTACTAAACGATACTAAATAAGACTTCCAATTTTATTACATTAACTTTTTAAAATTATCAACTCGTATTTTAACGACGAAACTGTTACAGCCGGCCGCAGTGGCCGAGCGGTCTGTGGCGCGCCAGTCACAGTCCGCACGGCCGCTACGGTCGGGGGTTCGAATTCACCCTCAGGCATGGATGTTTGTGTCGTCTTTAGTATAAGGTAGTTCATAAGTAGTTTGTAAGTTTAGGGACTGATGACCCCGCAGTTAAGTCCCATAA
Organism: Locusta migratoria; assembly: GCA_026315105.1. Lineage (NCBI taxonomy): Eukaryota > Metazoa > Arthropoda > Insecta > Orthoptera > Acrididae > Locusta > Locusta migratoria. The sequence continues at coordinate 663,758,118 of CM048755.1, read as the reverse complement.
GCTCTACAAACATCTGAACTCTTTTTTTTTTTTTTTTTTTTTTTTTTTTTTTTTTTTTTTTTTTTTTTTGAGCGGCCGTGCATTCCCACGCTGCCGGCCGCGGTGGCCGAGGGGACTGAGGCGCTTCAGTCGCGGTCTGCACGGTCACTACGGTCGGGGGTTCGAATCCCCCCTCGGGCATGGATATTTGTGCCGTCCTAGTTCGTAAGTAGTTCATAAGTAGTTTGTAAGTTTAGGGACTGATGACCCCGTAGTTAAGTCCCATAGACTCTACAAACATTTGAACATTTGAACATTCCCACGCTGCCCTTCCTCACTACAAAGTCTCATTTCCACTTCAGTCCAAATGAGTTACTAGCCGGCCACGCGGAATGGCCGTGGGGTCTAAGGCGTTATGCCACTGACTTGTCGGCCGTTCCCGACGGAGGTTCGAGTCCTCCCACGGGCAAATTCAAATATTCAAATGTTTGTATAGCTTATGGGACTTAACTTCGGGGTCATCAGTCCCTAAACTTACAAACTACTTATGAACTAGCTAACACTAAGAACGGCACAAATATCCATGCCCGAGGGGGGATTCGAACCCCCGACCGTAGTGGCCGTGCAGACCGTGACTGGCGCGCCGCAGTCCCCTCGGCCACCGCGACCGGCCCCCTCGATCATGGATGTGTGTGTGTTGTCCTTAGTGCATGTTAGTTTAAGTAGTTTGTAAGTCTAGAGACTACGGAGTATAGCATTTTTGTGCAAAATATGTACAATCATTTGAAAACATTTTATACCCATAGCACGCCTTAAACGTCCACATGTCCACATGTCGCAATTAATTCTTGCTGATACAGAACTCTTTCCACGTTCTTATTGGAATCGTATGCACACTCGATATCGTCTTCAGTCCGAAGACTGGTACGATGCAACTCTCAACGCTGGTCTATCCTGTACAAGCATCTTCACCTCTGAAAAAAAAAAAAAAAAAAAAAAAAAAAAAAACACGGGAGCCTACAACGAATGAGTCTGCTTGTGATATTCGTCTGTTGGTCTCCCTGGCCCGCACTTTCCTCCAATACTAAACTGACGATTTCTTGATGTCCCAGAAGGTATCCTACCAATCTATGCCTTCTATTAGTCACGATACTCCAAAAATTTCTTTTCTTCCCAATTATGCTATCTATCTTTATAATCGCCAGCATTCTTATATAACACCACGTTTCGAAAGATTCTGTCCTTTTTTGTCTGAAATAACTATCGTGTACGATTCACTCCCGTAAAAAGCTACGCTTCATACAAATGCCGTCAGAAATGACTCCCTAGCGTAAAATTTAATATTCGATATTAACAAATTTCTCTTCTTTGGATTTTTGTACAAGTTGTGTATAACTTTCCGTTCCCTATATTTTACCCCTGCCACCTTCAGACTTTTAAACAGTGTTTTCCAGTTAACAGTGTCATAAGCTTTCTGCAATTCCACAAAAGCCATAACCTTACGTTCGTATCTCGACACCTATCTTCTGAGATAAGTCGTAGGGTTAGTATTGCCTCATATGTTCCTGCATGTCTCCTAAATCCAAACTGATCATCCCCGACGTCAGTCTGTATATCTTTTTCCATTTCTCTGTAGATGATTCGTGTTTGAATTTTGCATCCATAACTTGTTAAACTGCTTGCTTGGAACTGGAATTATAATATTCTCATTGAAGTCTGAAAGTATTTCACCTGTCTCATACATCTTGCACTGCAGGTGCAATCGTTTTGTCCAGAATGGCTCTCCCAAACACATCAGTAATTCTGGTCCATAATTGCGAGACCCGCAGAACAGTATAGTTCTTTCATACAAAGAAATGCCCCAGGGAGGACACTGACCTCCTACGGCGAGCAACCGCGCGCTCCGCAGCAAGGTGCCATAGAACTCTCGGCCACTGCACCGAGACAGCATGGACGACTGGCGAGTCCTTCTGTGTTGTTTTAGGTGGAGTGAAAGGAGACGGTGAAACTAGGAGCTGGCATGTAGCCTTGTTCTCTTCAGCATAACGAAGCAGTGCTACAGTGTAGCAAACCCACATTCTTCCATCACACGAGTGTTACCCAGAAATTAAACCACAACATTTTTTTCATGGCGAAAACCATGTAGCCAGTGGCGGCTGGTGACTGGGGGTTCAGTTCTTTGAGTGTCGGATCTTCCCCTCCCCGCTCGGTGCGCCGATGTTTCGGGGCTCTCCCCCCCCCCCCACTCCTGAAGGGACAATTTGGCGCACCTCTTTTCTTTCAAGCTTAAAGCTGAGTCATTTGTTTCTAGAAGATACTGAACGTTGTTTATTTTTCTTTGATAATAAACACCAAGAACAAATGAATATGCACGTGACCAGCGTCAATGTTAAGAGCGGCCTTCCCCTCGCCCCTCCCGCTGGAGCGCCCATATGCTGCCTCCAGGGGGTTCAGAAGAGAATTTAAACCTCAGCCGCATATGCGCAGTGCGACGCTGTGTCCAAGGCCGCATATGTTAAGCGCCAGCGCTACGACTATTATATGTGTTTTCTCCGCGACGTAAAACGTTTCTCATGCGATAAAAATACTTGGAACGTGCATATAAGATGATCTTATAGAAGAACAAACGATTAATGATAATTTAAAAACACGATACACGATACACTATTGTGGCAAGCTACGGAATACAACCAAGGTTTACGTATCAGGCTACGACATAACTGAGGCACGCCTCGCACCCCGCGTGCTTGCCCGGTCGTGACGGCGCTGCAAGCCCTCGGAGGCGGCCTCATCGTGCGGCGGACTCCGCCGTGGCGCGGCTTTCAGATGCTGCGGACGGACGGGACGCGGCTCACGGTGGCGCGCTCCAACATCCCTCCCCTCTTCCGGGAAGCCGACACCGCAGGTGACGGCCGGTGACGCTGGATCGTGGCGGCCACGGGAGTCGCCCACGAGACCCTGCGGCGGGGGTGACCGCGGCGGGGCGGGAGCCAGCCGGAGACGGCGAGCGCCTCCATCGACTCATCTGCGTCCGCGGGGATGTCGTCATCACGTCGCTGGGAGGCCAACAAGTTCGGAGGCACATAGGGGCGGAAGTGCCCGGGCCGGCGGCGACCATGTCGAGGTAGGGTCCAGCTAGTACAGGTGACAGTGGCGGAGAGGCCGGTCGCATCTCGATGTCGCCACTGGAGGAGGACGCCTCCCCTGCCGGCGCTCCCACCACCGCCGGTGCAGGAGACGACACAGCTGAGTCCGTAGCAGGACTCGAGCAGGCAGGTAGCGGGGGCGACGGAGGGGTACCGAACGTTGCGTCGACCCGCGCGGAGAGAGGTCGTATCTCGACTTCGTCATCGGCGGCCGACTATTCGCGTTGTGGACGCCTATCCGTAGCGCCCCTTCCCCGAGCCTCGTCGAGCGTCGGCTCCGACGGTAAGGCGACGTCGTGGTCGTGGGAAGGAGGCGAGGACTCAGCAGAGGCCGCCGTGCGTGAGCCGTCGGCGGGAGGAGGCCGGTGTCACCGTCATGTCGGATGGATGCCTCTCTCTACCTCCAAAGCTACGGAGGGGTATCCTAGAGGCACAGACTTGAGATCTGAAGGCGGTGGGGTGGGGCCCCATCTAAGACGTAGTTGGCTGAGATGGTGGAGGTCGTCACTCTGTCTGCGTCTAACATGCACATCTGGCAACCACATGAACGCCGTACTACCCCTGGCGTCCACCCTGGGAGGCGGTAAAAAGTACGTGCCCAGACAGGGGTGCCTGGTGAGTTACGCCGAGGGTGTGCAGACACCTCAGATCGGGGCTCCGAGCACAGCAGGTGCAACAGCGTCCAGGGCTGGGGGCCGTGGAGGACCTCCGCCGGGCTCCGACCACTAGTTGCTGTTGTCCGATACGTACTAAGAAATAAGCAGAGCGACGCCTCAGCAGATGACTTTGCCAGGCACTTACGAAGTTGTGATTTAAAAGTACGCACCATACGCTCTGCCTCCCCATTAGATTTTGGGTGGAAAGGAGCCGAGGTGATGTGGGAAATACCATTATTAGTGCAGAAGTGTTGAAAATGAGACGACGTGAATTGTGGGCTATTATCAGAGACGAATATTTTTATTCTGTGTAGTGCATGTCAAATATTTTTTTCCGTTTTTCCTCCTTCCGCGAATGATATGTACTCCACGTGGTGTGTTCTTATAACAAAGCCTTCAGCTACCCCTGTGTCTGTTTCTATGCCCTTCAGGCAAGAAATTATGCATGTATCTTTCTGATTTCCATTACTACTTCGCGATCTCCTCTCCGTCTATTTCTAAATTGTTGTTCGTTTCCAAATTTGTACTTTGCATTCAGACTCCCCCAGTACATTCTCTTCTAGCCTTGTACAATCCCCTTTATTAGTTTGCTTATGAAATATTACGTATTTCTAGGGGCTGCATGGCGTATTTCTTAGTTGATTTACTCCGACTCTAAATTTATTCCACTTTTCTGACTTTTGAAGATTGAACTTCGTCCACTCGTGCAAAACCGTATAACTGTCGTTTTTAGCTTCCTTATGATATCCTACACATTTCTAAGGGTTGCATGCCGTAGCTATTTAGCTTTATTTTTCGGAAATTGCATTTATGTATTTTTACTGGTTTTCGGAACCAAGTGGCTCCGAACTCCGACTTCAAGGGTTTATAGCTAGTCACTTGAGTGCTCGCCACTGCTCACACACCAGTGCCTTCCTAGTGTATATTCTTGCTTCGTAATCTGTATTTCCGTTGGTTTTTGTTGAAATGAATTCAATCTTTAAGCACTTCGCCTTCAGTGGGGTGCGAATATGTAATGTAGCAGACACGTGCCGTGTGTCTCAAAAATTCTGCATGCTCACGGCTTGATTGAATGAAATTTAATCTCGCTATTACCGCGTACCATCTCAAGTAAAGAAGGACAGACCCAGCGACCTACGAAGTTTACTTTTTTCTTGTGTTGTGTGGTACATTCTGGTTCGCTGAATTACGGCTCCGATAGCGGCGCCTGCTTCTGTTTCGTATCAGCATGTTTAGTAGGGTGAGTTTTGCTTTGCTTTGCACGTGTGAGTGGCTGAATGCTTGTTGATTGTAAATCCCTCCTCCGACGATGTTCAGTTCAGATTAATTTAAGTTATTTTAAATGGGGGAGCATTATTATTGTTTAACAAAATTTGTGCCCCCAATTGCTCATGTTTGAAGTGAATAAAAAATTTATCCTAATTATGAATATTAGTTGACGAATACCTTCCTTTTTTAATTAATGTTGTCTTTCACCAGTGATGTCAACAGATTCGGATGCAAATTATCATATTTTAATTCCGTTGCGCCATAAATGTTCTCTCAGCCACCTTCATGAAATTGTTTAGTTCGCGGTGGCTTGTGTATTAATGATTGCGTGTAATTCTCGTGATATACGACGTATGATGGCCACCGTCCCTTTGTCTTCCAGCTGCTAAAGTAAATTTTGAGTCAGTTCTAAATTCTGGGCCAGGGAACAAGATTCTTTTGCAGGAAGTAGTCAGGAGTTCACGCGAATCCTTTAGCTGGTTTTACGGCCAGAGTTATATGTTTAAAGTAAGCTTTTAACTGGCTCCCCTCAGCTGGAGTTAATTTAAGAATTAACGGTGGTCTTACAAAATTCATGATGACTAGTCAAAGGATGTCGAAGTCTTGAGTAAGAAACTACCAGGCAAAGGGGACTTACTGTTTAACGTAAATCAGAGCCATGTGCAGTTTGTGGTGCCTCCTCCCTTCGCTGAGAGGTGTACACTATAGTTAGCGTTATGTAGGAAGGCGCCTCCGCGCATAGAGTCGGAACGATAGGAGAAGCACTGAGGGGACCGCACGCCAATAGTTGAGCCTGCGTGAGAAACATTGCGTAACTCGCGGCCAGCAACGCGCCTAGGGAATGAATAATAGGCTGCCAGTGCGGTAAAGAAGGGGGATGCGCAGAATGGCTGAATACTGGGGCGCCTTCCTACGTGATGCGGAATATAGGTTAAAATGCATAATGAAAAAATCCATCATTTGAGCTAGTTTCTAACAGGTGACCTTTGACTATCCAGTCGATCGCTTTGTCGCTAACCTACACATAATGCCAAAACACCCAACGATGTAATAGATACTTACCGAACGTAGATAACAACTTACAAACTACTTATCAACTAGCTTATCCTAAGGACGGCACAAATATCCATGCCCGAGGGGGGGATTCGAATCCCCGACCGTAGTGGCCGTGCAGACCGTGACTGGAGCGCCTCAGTCCCCTCGGCCACCGCGCCCCGCTCACGTAGTGTGTCTATGCACAGATATCACCGCTCTGAGTAGATCGGACAGAGAAAAAGCTGCGAAGCTTTTGATTATCTCTACCTATATAAAAGCGAAGGACACTCATTCATACATTCACTCAGTCACTCACTGACTAAACACGAAATCGCGAAAACTACTTCACCTATGAAGCTGAAATTTGGCAGGAATGTAGTTTATTGGTAGTAGACACCAGCTAAGAAAAGATTTTGCGATAGGGCCGATAGTTCAGGAGATATTACGTAATAAACAATTAAAACTTCCCAGTCTTGCGACACGTGATACTGTGACTTTATAAGTCCACTGTTTGAGAAGGAGAGCACTTAGCGACTTGCAATAAACTTTAAACGTAATTTCAAACTTATAGGAAACTTTTTCTCGCTGACAACCATAGCAAAATAATGAAAGGAAAAAAGTTTCTCGCTTACTACTTTCCCGCTGTTCATGGAGTAAAACTATGGCATTCGGTATAACGTTGAAATTTATAATTTCTACCCTAAATATTGTACCTGCCGGAAATTTTACAAACATTATACACAGATATAGTTGAATGTACCTTCTAAATTGTATCACAGTACGACACATAGTTCATGAGATACGAGCCCATAAACAGTGACGTTCATTGAAAACCGCCCCATCACGCACCAAGTTTTAATCTATTACTTCTTTACTACTAATTGTATTCCCATGAGATTTTACAGACATAAAGCTCTTATACAAATGAATATATACGTGAAAAATGGCAAGAATAAATAAATGCCCGGGCAACGCCGGGTTTTCAGCTAGTAAAATATAATTTTGTACTTTTGGAGTCACTTCATTTGGGTCAATTTATTATTAGTGTTTAAGACTTTTGTTTTTATGTTCTTTCAACTTCCTGTAACATTTCTGCCGGCCGCGGTGGCCGAGGAGACTGAGGCGCTCCAGTCACGGTCTGCACGGCCACTACGGTCGGGGGTTCGAATCCCCCCTCGGGCATGGATATTTGTGCCGTCCTTAGTATAAGGTAGATCATAAGCCGCGGTGGAGTAGCCGAGCGGTCTAAAGCGTCTCGCTGCGGAGCGCGCGGTTGCTCGCCGTGGAGGTTCGAATCCTCCCTGGGGCATGGGTGTGTGTGTGTGTGTTCGTCCTTAGGTTAGTTTACCTAGGTTTAAGTAGTTTGTAAGCTACGGACTGATGACCACGCAGTTTGGTCCGATAGATTTACGAACACTTGAACACTTGTAGATCATAAGTAGTTTGTAAGTTTAGGGACTGATGACCCCGTAGTTAAGTCCCATAAGCTATACAGACATTTGAACATGTTTTGTAACATCTCTAGAAAGGTCGCAAACAGTGGTGGACGTGAGCGGTGGCTATACGGGCCGCCAGAGGGCGCCCGCGAGTGTGAGCACAGCGCTCACGTGTAGAAGCCTGCTGACTGCTCAGGCGACAGCCTCTCTCTCAGTCGCTCTCCGTCGTTCTCACTTGCTGTTGAGATCAACTAGCGGTCGTTTGTACTTGGAATTAGATATTGGATTGCTGCTAGTATCATTTTGTCTAAGTTGAAATTTTTTTTTTACAGTTAGCAAATGATGAGCTGTAGTTTATGCCAGTTTTGTATGGACTGCGCGTCCGCCTCCGTAGCTTAGCTGACTACCACGCAGGAGGCCCGGGTTTGATTCCCGGCAGGAGACTGGATGTTGTGTGTTGTCATCGTCTCATCAACATGGGCACGTATGTCGCCCACGCGGCGTCAAATAAAAAGACTTAAACTAAGACGGTCGAACAAACCCGCAAGGGTTCTCCCGGCCAAGAAAGCCATACGCTCATTTTATTTCCATGGACCGCGCGTGTTGCGCACTGATGGTTACTTGCTATTAAAATATTATGTTCTCAGTTTCAGACAGTAACCAACTGTACTTAATACTCCCCTGTTCCAGTACGTGTTAGCCTGTCCCGAATCCATGGCATCGAACCTGCAGTTTTATTGATCACCGTGCTAAATATGGGCTCAGGGGCATGGAATTGTAAGGAAACGGTGTTGTTGCCTTCCACACGTAACTAATAAGGTACTTATGTATTTTTACGGAAAAAGGGATGTTATATCCCACGTATACAGTATAAACCTACCTGTTTTACTATTTGAACTAATAATAAGTATATAACTCACGAATAACGTGTGTAACCTTATTTTATTAAACCTACCCTTAACAGTTTAACATAGCTCTCTTCTGCCTCCAGTTCCGATTTCGGTTCGGATTACGGTTCCGGTGCGGTTCTGATAAACCAAATTCAGAAACTTCGCTTCCGAATTCGCTTCCGATATAACCACTTCGGTTTCATCCCTGTCTGACACCATTGCAAGCGCGAAAGTAACATGAAAAGCCAAGGGGTGAGCTTTACCTGCAGGCGATGTGGGGCGGCCTATTTAAAATTACGTGAGAAGAAAGTGTGACAGGTGGCCATCGAAGGAAATTCGATCTGGCCGAAAACACGAGGTCAGTAGGAAAGAGAGGCGATGCGATAAAAGACACTGAAGGCACAGAAAAATTACGTGGAGAATAAAGAGTAAGGCCTGACGGTGATCAAGCTACTGAGGAAGCTGATCGCGGATGGTTGATTCGGATGCAGTGAGGCGCGAGCGGGGAGCGTGGTAGACAGGTTCCGCTTTACTCCAGAGGTGCCGCGTCACGCCGCGCAATCGATGTCGCACTGTCTGCCGCCGGCGCTAGGTTGAGTCCATTTACTTAACAGAATGGACGCCTCATCTCGGGATGGGCTCGTCGCCGATTCCATGCTTCCGCCTCCGAGGGTGCGGGCTCTCCTGCTTTTCTTGACGCCCTGATTGAACAAGTTTTCCGCCGTTTCTCTCGACTCATTTGAATCGGGGTCTCGACCTTGAAGAACAGTGGAGTAATGACCTTGGTGTCAACGGTATGTCAGATATCGCCGTCTCATCTATTGAAGCTCTAAATATCACTGACTTCGTGAATGGGCCGCGGTGGGCTGGCCGAGTGGTCTACCAAGTACCTAGGAGTTACAATTACGAACAACGTAGACTGGAGAGAACACATAGAAAATCTTGTGGGGAAGGCGAACCAAAGGTTCCGTTTCATTGGCAGAACGCTTCGAAGACGCACCAGCTCCACCAAAGAGACTGCCTACATTACACTTGTGCGTCCTCTCCTGGAGTACTGTTGCCCCTTGTGGGACCCTCACCAGGTGGGACTGTCGAAAGACATTGAGAAGGTTCAGAGAAGGGCAGCTTGCTTTGTTTTATCACGTTACGGGGGGGGGGGGGGGAGCGTCACGGAAATGTTTCACGAATTGGGGTGGAAATCATTAAAAGAAAGACGTTATTCAATGCGGCGTGATCTGTTTGCGAAGTTTCAATCACCGACTTTTACTTCTGAATGTGAAAATATTTTGCTAGCACCTACCTACTTAGGGAGACATGACCATCCCAATAAAACAAGAACAATTTACGTGTTCTTTCTTCTCGCGCGCTATTAGAGAATGGAACGGTAGAGAAAAGTTATGAAAGTTGTTAATGAACCCTCTATCAGGAACTTAAATGTGATTTGCAGAGTATCTATGTAGATGTAGATGTAGACGCCTACCCGTAATCACCGAATTCGTCCAAATTTGTGGTACATGTGGGCGTGGTGTGACCTGAAAGTGCACCAAGTGGGAACTCCAGATGGCAAAGCGTTTAGGAAATAAAAGGAATTTTGATACGGATCTATCACCACATGCAGCGTATCAACTGCTCCTGAGAGAATCTGCTTAGAAAGCGGTGTTTGGCTCTGCGGTAAAAGATCGGACTTTTTCATTGAAAGGTTTGCGGGTTCGATTCCGCCAGGCGGCAAACATTTTTTTGTTCCTTCGCAATGCGTACACTACTGACTACACAATTAACGAAAATAATCGCATAAAAAATTCCAAAACTGCACTTACCTAATCGAGATAGAAGAAGAAATCACTTCCCGAGAAGCTTGCATCAAACTACAGTCCATGGTTGGGTTGTTTGGTTGGGATAGGGGGACTAAACTACTCAGGTTATCAGTCCCCCGGTGGGGAGCGGTAGGAGTGAGGATAGGAAAGGAGGGGAGGGAAAAGGAAATGCAGTCCGGGAAGTAAAGAAGGAAGACTGCATTAGCTCGGGGCCCCGTGCTCGGCACGCACGTGCACACGAAAGAACCGTGAGCCCCCTGGGGGATACATTCCATGATACATCACCAGCTGTCCTCGCAAGTATTCAGCAACATGCTGCGTTACACGTGGTTCACTGATGGACTGTACGATGAAAGAATCTGTTTTCAGAATGTCAATCAAGTTTGTTTTTCTATGGAGATATTAAAAAACCATGTAACTGCAAAAGGGCGGCGTTCATATCGTGCGCAAAATGAAATAGAAATTATTGCTTCCCCTGTTTCATCGATGAATATCACCCCGGTACATGTAATTGATCAATTGCAAAATAATGGAAGTATCGATTTACATACACGAATTCCCCAAATACGCGTTAACTACAGTCCCTTTTTAAATGTTTGCAGGCCCGAATTTCATCCAATGCCCTTTCTTTTTTTTCTTATATAAATTAATAAAGTAACCTATATGATGTTCACTGTGAATTCAAGGCAGAGGGTACGTCCCACTGTAACAGTTATTAGGATTTTTTCCCATTCACGTATTGAGCGTGGGAAGAATGATTGTTTAAATACCTCCCAGCGTGCTGTAATTAATGTAATCTTGTCCTCGCGAGCCCTACGGAAACAATATGTAGGTGTGCGCTTTGCCGAGGAGCAGAAAAAATTTGCCGCCGGGTGGAGCTGAACCCGTGACCTTCTCCAAACGAATCCCATCTTTTACCGCTGTGCCGAACACCGCTTCCTAAATACGCCGTCACAGATACTGTTGATCAGGTGCAGATGGTGATAGATCCGTATCAAACTTCCTTTTATTTTCTAAACGCTTGATCATCTGGAGTTCCCACTTTGGGCACTTCCATTTCTCACCACGCCCTACTTGTACCAAAAATTTGGACGAATTCGGTGATGACGAATAGGCGTCCTCTCCTTGTATGGTGACTCGCCTTCGGAGTTTCGAGTCCTCCCTCGGGCATTGGTGTGTGTATTTGTCCTTAGGTTAGTTTAAGTAGTTTTTAAGCGTAGGGACTGATAACAAGAGTAGTTAACACTCCGTCACTCGCGCGGTAGCTCCTGACGCCGTTGATCGTGCGAATGACAGGCATCATTCACAATTTCTCAGTTCATTTCCAAACTCTGAACAGCGCATACGAATTATTTTATGATTTTATACTGCATTTACATGTAATATATTTGCACATTTTAATAATATCTATCAAATTTTCGTAGAATTTGACAAGTTTACATTTCCAGATAGCAAAGTTACACCTGCGTTCCTAATGAACAAACAACATTAAAATTTTTATTTCAGAAACTAGCTAATTAGCAGGTACAGAAATTTAGATGATAAAGTGTAAACAAAGTGGAGATAATGATAACGTTATGACCAGACGTCTCGGAGTGCACTAAAGCGATCTTATTCAGACACGGAGGAGGAAGAGAAATACTGGAACTGTTAATTACGACGGGGAGTTGGAAAATAAGTTTCCCCTGTCTACTGTGGTCAGATTTGCGAATGAAAGGAAAAATAATAGACTGAGACATCAATGATAAGACATATCTCTGTTATTCCAAATAATTTCCATGTACATTGACACAGTTGTCATACCGCATTATAGACTTCAATAAGCCTTCCAGGAAAAAATCATGGCGTTGCATACGGAAGAAGCATTGGGTTCCAGAAGACGATGAGTAAAATGTTCAAATGTTTGTTAAGCTTATGGGACTTAACTACGGGGTCATCAGTCCCTAAACTTACAAACTACTTATCAACTACTTTATACTAAGGACGGCACAAATATCCATGCCCGAGGGGGGATTCGAACCCCCGACCGTAGTGGCCGTGTAGACCGTGACTGGAGCGCCTCAGTCCCCTCGGCCACCATGGCCGGCAAACGATGAGTAGCACGGAGTCATTTAGAACTTCTTTCGGACAATGACGGATGTTTCCACTCCATGGATGCGGCGTGTAATGGCGGACTCACGTTTCATCCCCCGTCACAATCCGAAACAGAAGGTAATTGCCATATTCATGGTCAACCTCTACCCAATGGTGTATCGTTGTCCTGCAAAAGCGCGTTCACCTGCTGCGTCGTCTTTCGCCCATAGCTGTTCAACGCTTCTTCCGTATGCAACGCCCTTATTTTTTGAATCTTATAAAGCGGTTTGACAAATGCCTCAATGTACTTGGAAATGATGTAGAAAAATAAAGATATGTCTTATCTTTAATGTCTCAATCAATTTTTTTTTCTTTCATACACAACTGTGCCTACAGTCGACAGGGGAAACTTATTTTCTCACTACCCCTCGCACTTGCCTCGCTCTAGCAGCCCAAAGGCTACCACAACAGCTGATGACCGCTACTTACGGATTTCAGCTCGGAGGGACCCTGAGAGGAGCGCCATCATGCTGAATGATGATTTCCTTGCAACTGCAGGACGTCGTGTTTTGACTCAAACTGTGCAAAATGCGCTGCAATACATGTAACGCCACTCCCAAATGTTCAAATGTTTGTAAAGCTTATGGGACTTAACTACGGGGTCATCAGTCCCTAAACTTACAAACTACTTATCAACTACTTAAGAACTAGGACGGCACAAATATCCATGCCCGAGGGGGGATTCGAACCCCCGACCGTAGTGGCCGTGCAGACCGTGACTGAAGCGCCTCAGTCTCCTCGGCCACCGCGGCCGGCACGCCACTCCCGACGTCCAGTTTTGATACCTAGACACCATGCAGCGCGGTACAGATGAGCCCAACAATATGCTGAATTAACTCGTTAGAATTGGCATCAAGTGCTATTCGCAGATAACTCCCATCTTCCTTCAACCAGACAAGCGTCGGAGACCTTTATGGAACAAAACCTGATCAGCCTGAACGTCTTCAACACACCGTCCAGCGAATGCAACAAGGTGGTGGTTCCATGATGTTTAGGGATGGCATTATGTGGAGCCACCGTACGCCACTGGTGGTCATATACTCCTATGGACAGTGCAAACATATTGGCCGAATTCCGGTGAGTGATTCGTCTTAATGATCGACAATCCTCTCGCTCATTGCGCACATATTGTGAATGGGTTCCTTCATGATAACGACATCGCATAATTAGGAATCGCAGCATGTTTGCCAGGCACGAAACCTATAGAACATGTCTGGGGTACATTGAAAAGGGCTGTTTTTGGCGAGACGACTCACCAACCCAATCTGAGAAATCTACACCGTATCGGCGTTGCGGAGTGGTACAATTTGGAATAACAGTCCCTTGTGATCTAGTCGACTGTATGCCACGATGAATACAGGCAAGCAACAGTGCAACAGGGCATGTTTCTGTGTATGCTGCAGTCTGGAACACAACTTCAGAATGTATTAGGCTACTGTCATGGAATTTCTCAATTTCTTTTCACATGAGCAATAAAGAGAACTGAAATGTTGTTTTCGTATACCTGCAGTCCATTTTTATGCAAAGGGTGATGAACCCCTAGAATAGTGGTGATACCACACTTTTTGATGTATGTATAGGACTATAAAGTGATGCAAAACGAAATCCCACCGAAAATCTATAGCACTGCTGTAAATATAAAATTTACAGTGTGATTCGGCTGCCAATACCTATGAATTTCTATGCGTGCCACAAATCTGTTGGTAATGTGATTTTCTTATGAATGGTGCAGAAAAAAAGCAGAACTCCTTGAATCATTAGTATCTTTCTAGATTATCGGTGCATAAGCCCGGTTATTTGCAGGAAGGAATGTAAACGATGATTTATCGGATCATACCACACACGCTTCCATTCATGAAGTGCTCAGGTTTTATGATCGTAGCACCAATTCCTTTGTAGCTTTGCGTTGGCTTCCACTACTGAGGGATTATCAGATACAGTCTTTTTATGAATGTTAAACTCCATGTGCGATATTTTTACCGAATTAGTATTACTCACGTGGGTGTAGAGTTTCTCATTTGCTTTTGGCATGGTAGTTTATGTTGTACAGCCACAGAGGTTCTCAATTCTCGTCGGTCGTTGGCAGTTACCTGCAGATTTCGCCCACTATTCCTTTTCGCTTGTTTTGTGCACTCTGTCATAACCGAGGATATTGTCGCTAATTAAATGTAAAACATTGCAGCTGCATATGTCCCAGATATTTCAACTAATGGTGCCGACCGCGGTGGCCGAGGGGAATGCGGTGCGCCAGTCACGGTCTTCACGGCCACTACGGTTGGAGGTTTGAATCCCCCCTCGGGCATGAATATTTGTGCCGTTCTTAGTGTTAGCTAGATCATAAGTAGTTTGTAAGTTTAGGGACTGATGACCCCGTAGTTAAGTCCCATAAACTATACAAAGATTTGCACATTTTTGAACTAACGGTGCAGCATCGAGTTGGCCCCTTTCATAGTCTTTGAGATCACGTACTTTAACGTTGCAGTACAGAACGAATAATATACTGCAAACTAACGTCCCAGACTTGGTATGTCGATTGTACTCTGCGGTCGCGTTTCAGTGTTAACACATACTCAGTACTGCCAGCTAGCAACAAGGTGTAGCATACTTCATGGTGCTCATATTTTTCTGTTCTCACCCTGTAGGTGTCATCAGTTGTAGCGATGCAAACAGCTAAAACGCGTGACCACCGTGCTCCTAATTCCACAAGACGTGTTTACTGTAATATTCCAGCAGCTGTAAAACTGATTTTGAGAAGTACATTTAGATGATGATGATTACCTTGAAGACCAGTAAAGATATTTTGTGTATAACTCCTTATTTTCTAAGACAATGAAATTGGGAAGATATTACATGTGGCCTCCCATAAGGAGCGTTCTTAGGGCCATTCCTTTTTCTTGTGTTTATTAAAGACGTCGTATCAGTTACACTAGTATTACAATAAATGGGATTTCGAGCATAGTTCTAGAAAGGACTGCTAATGATATTTTCATGGATATTAAAAACGGTTTAATGGCTACTCATTGACAAACTTTGAAACGACTCACTACATGCAGTTGAGAACATGTCAGACGTTTCCATCCAGCATTTGCATAAAGTATGAAGAAAAGATTGACAGAATTAAATTCTTTGGATTACAGCTTGTTAATAAATTCAGCTGGCTGGACCATACCACAGAATTGTAGAAAGGGCTTAACAAAACTGTATTTGCAGTTCGAGCAGACGTAGATGACATTAAAATAAAAGATCTTGCATACTTCTCTTACTTTCATTCCATAATGTCATATGTTAAAATATTTTGGAGTAACTCTGCAAATCAAACAAAAGTTTTCAGAGTCCAAAAGCGTTTAATATGAATAATTTATGGAGTCACGGGCATCTTGTAGAACCCTCTTCAAACAACTGTGTATACTAACTACCCTCAGTATATTTATTCCTTAACGAAATTTGTAGTAAATAACATATTTCTTTTTCCAACAAAGACGTCAGTTCACTCATACAATACTAGGAACAAAAAGGATTTACACATGGACTTATAAACACTTACATTCGTTCAAAAATATGTCCACTACTCAGGAACGCAGATTTCATACTTTCCCAGCAACCATAAAAATTTAGGTACAAGAAACGATCAGCTAAAGAGGAGCCTGAAAGTCTTACTAGTGGCCAACTCCTTCTACACCATTGCCGAATTTTTGAATAGAAACAAAAAATGTGTTGTGTGTATTCATACTACAGTAGTTTTTCATCTTCTAAAGAAAACTATATATTGGCATGTACCACATATACGGATCTCTCATCAATAAGGATCTGTGAAACTACTAATCTTAATATCTTTCTTCTTAGTAGCAGCAGCAATGACAGTTTTAATGCCAACACCATTTTAGAAATATATTATGATTTATGCCTGCGGGTATATATGATGGGTGTATGGGTAATGTGTGTATGTGTGTGTGTCAAGAGTTGACATTACTTTACACAATCTTACAACAATATTTCAGCAGTCACCATTATACTCTTCAGTTCCAGCCGTTCAAGTCGACGAAAAGCTACCCCTTTCTAGCTGCAGATCGTGGACCTCTGACAGTATCTGTTGCGACCGATAGCAGCAATACCGTTGGGTCATCATTTCACCGAGAATGACAGCAATTGGCGTCCATATTTCTTAGAGTACTGCCAATTTCACACCGATACTATATGGCTTCAGTTTTATGTCTCGCATCGACCATTTTTAGCGTCCTCTTTATGTCTGCCGTAAGAGGGCCGTGAACAGAGCCAATATTGACACCTGAGAAAGGTTCCAGCCTCCCGATGAACGTCAGGTGGGGTGCAGCGCAACCATCAGCTAGTCTGCTCCTCAAGCAGCTCTGTGTTAGAGGCCCTTCATTTGTGCGCAGACAGCAAAGATGGAATGTCATGATTATCTTGCGATGGTGCAGCTCCTGTACCTTCCGTGCTTAGATTAGTAGTAAATCCACCTTATGCAAGACACCTTGTTTCGTTTTCATACCCAAACATGATTCGGCACTTATTGTACCATCTTCCGTGGGTTTTTGCTTTTATTTTCTAGAATACAAAATATTCAAATGTTTGTTAAGCTTAAGGGTCTTAACTGCGGGATCATCAGTACCTAAACTTACAAACTACTTACGAACTACTTATACTAAAGACGACACAAACATCCATGCCTGAGGGGGGATTCGAACCCCCGACCGTAGCGGCAGTGCAGACTGTGACTGGCGCGCCGCAGACCGCTCGGCCACTGCGGCCGGCTTCTAGAATCCAAGTTACAGAATTTGTTATACAGTGATTTGGACGAATTATTTGATTTGAGAACTTTGTTAGATATATTAGGCCTAATTTATTTACGATACTTAAATTATGTCATTCGCAGTATTTGTATCTGCTTTTACTTGAGGAATGACAAGTTTTACTAGTTTGTCATCTGCAAGCAACAAGACGTTTTTATTTACGAAACTATTGTACGTGCACCTGGAAGTTATTTGGAAAAACAGATCTTTGTAACTGTTTAGTGGCTACTTACATTCGAGCCGTTTGCTTCAAGAACACGCCACAAACAAGCAAACAGGAACACCACACATCACTGTATAACCAAATGCTGTAACTTGTATTCTATAAAATAAAAGTAAAACCCCGCGGAAGATTGTACAATAAGTGTCGAAACATGTTTCGGTATAAAAACAAAACAAGGTATCTTGCATTAGGCGGATATAACCACTAATTCACCAGGTATTTAAATGTAAGATGAAAGTCATGCCGGCATCCAGGACTTTATTTTCGACTTGGTTTATTAAAATGGAAATCAGTTTTTCTAATTTGATTCCATCATGCTTTAACAATTCGTCTGACAAATGTCTTAACTGGAAGGAGATAAGTAAAATGAACTTTCACCTGGACACGTCGCACACTTTGGGCTGCAGATAGAACACTGGACTCTTGGTGGCGAAAACCGCAATGTAAATCCATGTCTAGGCTTCCTAATTTAGGTTTCATGTGGTTCCGTATTTCTAAAACTTGTTTTATTGCGAAGTTGGCTCATTCCTTAGGACGGATGTAGTTAAATGTCTTTCGCTGTCTTCCCCTACCTGAGTGTGTGGAAGTGTAATGGGCAAAGGGTAGGACATAATGTTGTGACATCGCTATTCGCCACAACGCCGGTGGTCTACGCTAGTCGCCGCACCACTTCAAGAAGAAGGATAAGTCGGAAATCAAATGTTCAAATGTTTGTTAAGCTTATGGGACTTAACTATGGGGTCATCAGTCCCTAAACTTACAAACTACCTTATACTAAGGACGGCACAAATATCCATGCCCGAGGGGGGATTCGAACCCCCGACCGTAGTGGCCGTGCAGACCGTGACTGGAGCGTCTCAGTCCCCTCGACCACCGCGGCCGGCAAGGAGACGTCGCTCCACAGTACTTCGACGGTCGGGGGCGCCCGCAGTCTCGGTACCTACTTGCCTGCTTCGCGCGCCGGCCAATAGGGAGAAGGGGGCTCGCCTAGGTATGCAAAGACATACAGTTAGACAGTACGGGAGTTCCAGTCAGTACGAGGTTTTGTCTCTCGTTGTCCTAGGTGTCGGTGGCCGAATAGAGAGGGAGACCGACACAGGAAAGTAGGATGCACGCGTGTGCAGGTACATAGTCTGAGGTGACCAGCCAGTGGGGCAGCAGAAACTAGAAACACTAGATTAGTACAAGATATATATTTCGAAGAAATAGTACAATACTTGACTTTCATAAGTTTCATTGCTGCAGACTAGTGTAATGCTGAACATAGTTTAACTAGGTAGAGGCCTGCCTACTGGTGAGAGTCTGGTCTACTGGCTGTCCTATTGCCAAGTGACCGATACAGTTGAGTGGTGGCCACGAGCGGGGTAGCAGCAGAGGGCGCTCGTGGCTGTCGTCGTAAGAACGCCGCGCCGTGCTTGCATGGCGACGCGCGGCGAAAGTACGTGGCGCGCACTTAAGACTTGTGCGACACCACACGAGGCAGTCCCGGGAACATTACAGTTCCAGAAGTTCAACAGAGGAGAGCCAGCAATATTAGCACAAGCCGTAACAACAATCTGTAGCCAAGACTCTAATACAGTGTAGAACTGTGTACAGCTAAGAATAATTTGTACCATTATAGGCACATCAATAGTTAAGTATTTGTTTCATCTAATAAACAAGTTCATGTGGACTGATCAGTTCTTTTAATTGCAGACCTGTGTCCACACCATTGTTAGCCACGGCCCACCTTTCAAACCTACAACATCCCGAGGTCACAACACATAACTTCTTCGAAAGCCTCCTACGCATCTTTTTATAATCAATATTCTAATTTTTGATCGTTATTTTATACTTTAACATTTGATCGAACTTGACGTGCTTTCTTCGGTCTTGGCTATCCGGAATGCTTCCATTGGGACGATTTGTCTTTGGTTTCGACGACATAACCATAAACACATGTTTCGTCACTCGTTATGACCCTTTGAGCAAATCACGATCATAACTGACGTCATTCAATAGCTCCTCAGCAATACTCATGCCAGGATTCTTCTTATCAAAACTGAGAAGTTTTGAAACAAACTTCACTGACACACGTCTCATGTCTAAAACATCCATCGAGCGAGGTGGCGCAGTGGTAACGCACTGGACTCGCATTCGGGAGGATGGTGGTTCCGGCCATCCAGATTTAGGTTTTCCGTGATTTCCCTAAATCACTCCAGGCATATGCCGGGATGGTTCCTTTCAAAGGGCACGGCCGATTTCCTTCCTCATCCTCACCCAAAAACTCCGAGCGTTAGCTCCGTCTCTAATGGCCAAGCTGTCGACGGGACGTTAAGCCCTAAACATCCATCCATCCATCTAAAACATCCGAAGAAATTGCGTGACACGAGCCGACCGATGTGACGACATCCTCAGCAACTTCTCGTACGGTAATTCGACGATTTTCCAAAACAATTTTCTTCACAGCTTCGACGTTATTACCTGTTGTTGATGTGCTGGTGCGTCCAGAGTGAGATTCGTCATCGACATTCTATTAGGCATCTTGGAAAAGCTTCTACCATTTGTAACTGCTTTTTAACTTACAGAAGACTCACCGTATGTCATTGTCAAATTTCATGTGTCTTAGACACTTGATTTGAAAACGTCTAACCTTTCTATCTGTCAAAAACAAACGAAGTATATTGTACACTTGGAACTGTGAACCTATGTTAAGCCGGCCGTAGTGGCCGAGCGGTCTGCGGCGTGCCAGTCACGGTCTGCACGGCCGCTGCGGTCGGGGGTTCGAATCCCACCTCGCGCAGGGATGTTGTGCCGTCTTTAGAATAAGCTAGTTCATAAGTAGTTTGTAATGCCCGAGGGAGGACTCTAACCTCCGGTGGTAATAATGTTGCATTGTCAGTCAAACACAGCAGTGGAGACTTCATCATGTCCCTTACCATCAGTAAATCACACTAATATACGGTTTCGATACTCACTTGATTTCTGGCCTCACGTAAGTCGCTAAAGAACCATGAACCACATAAATATACTAGGTTCTGAAAGTAAGGTGACTTTTCAAATTGTGCGGGTACACATGATGTTGGTACACATGATCCGAACATAGGTTCAATGTTCAAATGTTTGTAGAGCTTATGAGACTTAACTGCGGGGTCATCAGTCCCTAAACTTACAAACTACTTACGAACTAGCTTATAACAACGACGGCACAAACATCCATGCCCGAGGGGGCATTCAACCCCCGACGGGTAACGGCCTCGCGCATCGTTGCATAGCGCCTCAATGGGCTCGGCCGCTCCTCCGCGGCCTACCATAATGCCACTATCTATCCTAGTGGCCTGTGGACCCTGTATTGGGTGACGTCAAAATTATACTGATATCGTGGTACATAATTTTTTTCTCGGTATACATCGTAGTGTTGTCCACGTAAGATTCAATTTACGTCACAAAAGAAGTCAGGCCCAAGTGAAAATAAATCACCAGTCAATCGTCCCGCACGTGTTAAACACGGCACTGCACGTCCGCGTATGGTGAACTGGCCCAACTTCGGCCGCCTGCGGTAAATTCGGCCCTGGGCTGACAAATCAGTTATTTGCTTTTGCCATCTTGAGGGTCAATGGTTGAACTACTTCCACGGTTGTAATGTGTAGTCGATAGACAACCTTAAGTCTCACTTTCTGCACGAAAAATACTTTACAGTGATTGTTGATTTCTAGTTCGTGCAGAATAGCGTCGTTTTCTAGTGTGAAAATAAACTCTTCTACAGCCAGGCGCATAGCTAGTCAGCTAGCGATCGCGGCCTACTCCCTGTGACGTGGACACGGACTGCGCTGAAGTCTTGTCTCTAGATGGTGTTGCACATATGGGATGCCACCGCCAATCATAACTACGCTGGATTCGTGAGGTAGTTTACTAAAGAGTAAACTGACTCTCTTTTGTGTTCATTGATGACTGTAGATTGTTTCTGAATACAAGTGATATATATGCTCGTGCGTGCAAATTCAAAAGTGACTTCGCCCACAGTACACGTTGCTATCCTAGGCTTCATGGTAGGGAGTCATCAGCTATAATCCGCAGTTGGATTTTTCATTTATTTATAGTGAAGTAATCATTGCAGAGACTATCATTCTCGTGCTACTGTCAGTTTCTAGACAGGAAGGTAGTGTGCTTTCTCACCTTTACAATGCCGTTCCACATAAATATGGTGTGTCGCAATGTGCTTTTTGTGGTGTACAACACCACAAAAAGGCAAAGGTTCCAGGTTCGAGTCCCGGTTCCGGCACACAGTTTTTATCTGCCAGGAAGTTTCATATCAACGCACACTCCGCTGAAGAGTGAAAGTTTCATTCCGGAAACATCCCTTAGGCTGTGGCTAGCCATGTCTCCACCATATCCTTTCTTCCAGGAGTGCTAGTCTTGCATGGTTCGCAGGAGAGCGTCTGTGAAGTTTGGAAAGTAGGAGGCGAGGTACTGGCGGAAGTAAAGTTGTGAGGCGGCATCGTGAGTCGTGTCGGGATAGCACAGTCGGTAATGCGCTTGCCCGCGAAAGGCAAAGGTCCCAGGTTCGAGTCCCGGTTCCGGCACACAAGTTTAATCTGCCAGGAAGTTTCACCACAAAATATGTTTATAAAGCTATAGGACCAAGCTGCAGTGGTCATTGGCACCTAGTATTACAAGACTACGCTAAAGACAACACACATGTCAGAGGGAGGACTCGAACCTCCGACCGGGAGCAGCCGCGCGCTCCGCAGAAAGGCGCCTTAGGCCGTGTTTATATCCCGTGGTTGCTCCGGGGAGGAGGAATCGCGGCGGTTTGTCAGTGCGCTGTTTCTCATAAGGCAGCGTGGGCCCTGTATATAGGCGTGGCGGCGGTAGCGGTCCCTCCGCTGCGGCGTCAAAACAGCAGCGGCTGCACTTCCAAACCGCTTACACGGCGGCTAATGGAGCTGTTGGGTGCGCTGTATGTCCAGCCACCGGGTGGGAACAGAGGTCACTGCTGCTAAACCACCTGCTGTGCGAGATGAGCGGAGCCTCCGCGAAATCACGGCGGTTGCTCCCCCCCCCCCCCCCCCCCGGAGGAACACAGCCTTAGTGTACAATAGCGCGTAATTCGGGGTTGCGGGAGTGGAATCGAATGCCACTCCAAACCGTAATACCCAATACGGGACCGGCATGGCAATGCATACGGTAATAATTCAACCATCTCTGACAATGGCGCCTCTAATCTGGCAATCGTGGTGTTGCCGAAACAATCGGATCGTCGTTCTATTCGATAGTCCACTTCCGGTGTTCATGGACCCCTGTCGGCGTTCGCTCAGTAAACTCACCAATGGACGGCTAGCGGACACGCCACTCTGCTGTCAACGACGCTGGATAATACGGGTGACCGCTGTTTGTTGCGCGACAGACGGAATTTTTTTGTGATGGGACAGACCGATCCATCACAGCCATTCACACAATAAAAATTCAAATGTTTGTAAATCTATCGGACAAAACTGCGTGGTCATCAGTCCGTAGCTTACAAACTACTTAAACCTAGGTAAACTAACATAAGGACAAACACACACACCCATGCCCCAGGGAGGACTCGAACCTCCACGGCGAGCAACCGCGCGCTCCGCAGCAAGACGCTTTAAACCGCTCGGCTACTCCACCGCGGCATGCACACAATAGACCTAATCTTTGTACGAGGGGTGTTCAAATGAAAATGTACGGACCGACACTGTGGGTATAACTGAAGTCCTTATTTAAAAGTAATCGCAAAGATCTTGAGCACTAATACCCCACCGTTTAACGAGTCGAAGGATTCCCTGCTTTTAGAATTCCTGTGGCTGTGACAAGAAGCAGTCCTCAACTGTGTCTTTCAGTTGGTCGTCCGAGTTGAAGCGCTTCCCTTTGAGATGATTTTTTAAACGGACCAAACAGATGGGAAAAAAATGTTCAAATGTTTGTTAAGCTTAAGGAACTTAACTGCGGGGTCATCAGTCCCTAATCTTACAAACTACTTATGCACCACCTTATACTAAACACGTCACAAACATCCATACCCGAGAGGGGATGGGAACCCCCGACCGTAGCGGCCGTGCAGACTGTGACTGGCGCGCCGCAGACCGCTCGGCCTCTGCGGCCGGCAAACAGATGGAAGTCGCAGGGTAAGGCTGTGTTCACAGCGGCACCGTCGACCGAATTCGACTGAAAACGTTGACCGACGGCGTGGTCACACTGCATCCGATATAGATTGTCACTTGGGCCGGTGAAAGGAGAAAGATAGGTTTGAATGTAGTCTGTGTCAGAAGTAAATTAGATTTCAATTCCCTGGGGTGCAACTGATTCCACCGATATTTTTATGCTACGAAATTAGTGCTACAATGCGGCTTTTGTTATTAATGAAAACTTCGAATGCATAAGCATGAGCTAAACCTGTCTGGAAAGAAGAAAGTGGCGAGGATTATGTTCTGTCCTCAGTTACCGCTACTCCTAGGCAATCCTTACGAATATATGAGGTACCGGTAAAAGGACAAATTTCTATTACATACTTGTGATATTTCGTGGTGTCATTGACAAGCAATATTACAGTTTTGCTCAATTTATTTGAAGCTGTGCAGATATACACCAGTTAACCTCCATGCTTTAAATAATGGAAAACTACACCCGTTATGGAAGTTTGTTGCTTATCACAAGGAATTTCGAGGATTTATTCGCATCTTCTAGTGCATTTGTTTACGTAAGTACGGTACTTTTTCGACGTTTCAATGTGTGATTTCCTGACAGTCTTGCACTGCAGTTCTCTTTGAGGTTAGCTACTGAAGTTCGGAAAATCGGACTGAATAAATATTGAGGTGTGTGTCTTATCCTATTGTTAGAAACCAGAACTTTTTCTGACTGCTTAAAGGTATTGTGCCTCTTCTATTACACAGAATATGCAACATAATAATCGCGACTTATGCCTACCTGTGTACAAATATCAGTGTGACGATTTTTGTGTTATGATATCTAGTTTAATAGAGCAGACAAAATATCTGCAAGTATAGACAGACGTACTATTTAGTATATAAATAGTTTCTGAGATTTTATTATGTATATTACGATTTCCCTCATTACAGTACCCTCAAAAAGTCTACATCTGTGCAAGAGCTGTATAAAATCACTCATGGAAACATCACGATGTATTTCTGTAAGCAAATGCACTGAAAGCGAGAAAAATTCTCGAAATGCATTGTTCTAAGCATAAAAATACATAATGGATGCAGCTTTTCATTATTTAAATCTATGAAGAACACAGTTGTATGCCACCCAGAAACGTCCGATAATCATGAACGAAATCAAGCTACATTGAACTTCTGACTGTCATTCAATAAATTTGTGAAAGACAAGTGTGAAATTAAGAATAATTTTGAACACAGAGACCACTGAAAAACGGGAGCACACGTAGGCCTGCACCAAAGTTGCAGGTCATTTTATACAACAAACTCATCACTTTGTTAAAGAACGCCGGAAACAGTAAGAATGATTTGTGGACAGCTAATACCCGATTGTCACAGTGCAAAATGACGTAAGAGAGCCACTAAAATAACAATAAGATACGCCACAATCACGGATTGAACACGTTTTTTGAGGTTATAATTTACGCCTCATATATTTTTGATTCCAATAAACTGTTATATCAGACCATAGATTCCGAATTATATACCGATTGTGATATTTATCGTCTTCTGGGTGCCACAATCTCTTTCTTTCTAAGCGTATCAGTTTCTCACTGTCCATATCTGGCATGTGAGAACGTCGGTCGATATGACCGAAGAAAACAAAGTGATTTGAATTTCACCGACTGTCGCCCGAAGTCTCTACGTTCAGGAAATGAGATCGGCTACACTGTGACCGTGCCCATATTGAAGTACTGATTTGAAACGATCGGCCGTTTTCCGCCGATGTCTGTCGTCGGTAAAACCCACCGATATCGGAGCCACTGTGACCACAGCCTAACATGTCTGGGCTGTAGGACGGATGCTCAAGCTGCTCCATTTGAACTAGCCAATCACACTTTATGTGTCCCTGGAGATGTGTGGGAACGCGTTATCACGGGGCAGAATCACTTCCTTCGTGGGCAGCCCATGCCGTTTGCTCTCGTTGGACTTGCTACGGACTGTCTCACACTACACGTCACTGTTAATAGTTTTCCCGTCCTCTGGGATATCGATGAGTATCGGACCTCGGACGTCGAAAAAGACGGTGAGCATTAAATTGCCTGCTGAGGGCACAGCCTTGAATTTTTTAGCCGGCCGCGGTGGCCGAGGTGACTGAGGCGCTCCAGTCACGGTCAGCTCGGCCACTACGGTCGGGGGTTCGAATCCCCCCTCGGGCATGGATATTTGTGCCGTCTTTAGTCTTAGATAATTCATAAGTAGTTTGTAAGCTTAGGGACTGATGACCCCGTAGTTAAGTCCCATAAGTTGTACAAACATTTGAACATTTGAACTTGAATTTTTTAGAGGGAGATGACGCCGCATGCTTAGCCGGCCGGGGTGGCCGAGAGGACTGAGGCGCTCCAGTTACGGTCTGCACGGCTACTACGGTCGGGGGTTCGAATCCCCCCCCCCCGGGCATTGATATTTGTGCTGTCCTAGTTCGTAAGTAGTTCATAAGTAGTTTGTAAGTTTAGGGACTGATGACCCCGTAGTTTAGTCCCATAAGCTTAACAAACATTTGAACATTTAGAACATTTGCCGCATGCTTCGCGTATCTATATATCGCACCACTTTATCCCAAAGCGGTATATTCGAATTCAAACCGGTTTGGTTGTTAAGAATTTTCATACTTTTTTCATTTTAACATTCCTCGTATTATGAAACAGTGGTGGAACAAGGTGGATGCAATCTGTCCCGTCGGTCCGTCCTTCCTTCTTGCTTCCAACGATTACAGGTCCGTATCACAGTTGCTCGTTTACGTCTCACGCTATCACTGACTTCTCTGAACGATAATCCGCTGTCCCAATGGGTAACATTTCCTTCTCGGTGAAACAATGAAACGGGCACGAAAAGACTCTCGCTGCCTTCTACGATCCTTACCGAAGTTCCCAATGCAAAACAACCACACAAAAGAACAATTCCAGGACGTCCATGGGGCAGTCTGTCCTCCAGTAATAAATGTGTCCCTACCGGCCGCAGTGGCCGAGGGGACTGCGGCACGCCAGTCACAGTCTGCACGGCCGCTACGGTCGGGGGTTCGAATCCCCCCTCAGTTATGGATGTTTGTGTCGTCTTTAGTATAAGGTAGTTCATAAGTAGTTTGTAAGTTTAGGGACTGATGACCCCGCAGCTAAGTCCTTAAGCTTAACATACATTTGAACACTTTGAACATTAAATGTGTCTCATTTTAATCTATACCAGACGATATCTCTGCAGCCGCACATTTCTGAAAAAAAAAGTATGTAGTAAAAGTTGTAAGGTTTGAAGAGGGTCAAGGAATGGTTATCTCTAAATGACTTTGAATTTTGTTTTCAATGTCAAAGCAAGGTCAAGTTCATTGTACGTGAAAAACAAGCACTTTTGTAGGATGAAAGAATATATCGTGGATTATGTGTCCTACAAAAACATTATTTGCCAGGTTCGTAGTTTGGAATATTAGGAAACTGCCTGCAAAGTGTGTTGTAAATGGATTTCGTAGTAAAGACGTAATAAATTACAACATAATGCTTATATGGTACATTTTCATGCATTTCATTGTCTTTGACGTCATAGCACCTGAACTATTTGTCGTAATACGATATTATTTCCAAGGTACATCCAGTGGTGTATATGTAAAATGTCTGCAAAATACGTCACGAATAGAGTTGGTAGGAAAGACGTAATAAATCAAAAGGTCATGCGTGATGATGTTTTCCATGAATCTAACTGTTCATGAGTCCATATCTCATGAACTGTCTGTCGTACTATGATAAAATTTCGTAAGTACGTTCAGTGGTATGTGTGTATACTGTCTGTAACATTTCTCGCGAATTCAATTAATAGTGTACTATTAATAAATTGTAATGTCAAATGCCGTAATTTTACTGCATGGACACCGAAAAAGTAGTAAGCTACAATTTTTTTTCCTTTCATCATTTTGTTTGGGTTGTCAGCGAGGAAAAGTTTCCTAAATGTTTGAAATTATGTTTAAAGTTTGTTGCAAGTCGCTAAGTACTATCCTTCTCAAATAGTTGACTGATAAAGTCAGCGGCAGAGCGGTCGAGCGCACTGAGGTGCTGTGCTGCGATGCGCGATCCCGTTCTCCGTCGGGGGTTCGAATCCCAACTCGGACACGGATGTTTGTGTCGGCTTTAGTGTAAGGTACTTCATAAGTAGTTTGTAAGTTTAGGGTCTGATGACCCCGCAGTTAAGTCCCTTAAGCTTAACAAACATTTGAACATTTGATAAAGTCACACTATCACGTGCCGCAAGTCGGGGAAGTTTCCATTGTTTATTACATCTCTCCTGAACTATTGGCCCTACAGCAAAAGTATTACTTAGATGACGTCTTCTACCTATAAACTGCATTCCTGCCGAATTTCAGTTTCATAGATGAACTAGTTTTTGATATTTCGTGTTTAGTCAGTGAGTGAGTGAGTGAATGAGTGTATTTTCGTTTTAATACAGATAGAGACTACTCGCTAAGTCAAAGTATTACGCAAGAAACGAGCCGCCTTAAAAGTCTTATACAGGAATGGAAAAATGACTTTAATGTCCGTGGGAGTAGCCGAGCGGTCTGGAGCGCCACGTTGCGGATCGCGCGGCCTAACGCGTCGGAGGTTCGAATCCTTCCTCGGCATGACTGTTTGTTTTGCCTTCAGTATAAGTTAGTTCATGAGTATTTTGTAAGTTTAGGGACTGATGATCTCGCAGTTAAGTCCCTTAAACTTCACATACATTTTGTCTTCGGGTGGCCTACCGTGTTGCGTTGTGCCCGAGATGAAATAGTGAGTTTGTAGTGGATAGGCCGCGTGGTCTAAGGCGTCATGATACGAAATCAACGATCGTTCCCGCGGATGTTCGAGTCCTCCCTTGTCGCATAGGTATATGTGTATGTGTGTGTTGTTCTTAATTAGTTTACGTAGTTTTGAAGTCTAGGGACTGATGACGATAGCAGTTTGGACCAATAGGTTTACAAATATTTCATTTTGTAATGGATAATTAACGGCACCTATTTGCTGTAATTTCTTCGTTACTGTTGAAATTAGACTCAAATGCCGATCATATAATTATGAGAACGTAAAGGTATCAGGAACAATCTTGCTGAAGATTAACCTGGGAAAAAGTCTTAGAGATGATTTAAATAGGGGAAAGGTTTCAGGCATTGGTATATCCAAGCCGTCTCTTCCACCGGAAACTTAACCGAATGCATTAAACGTGGACATGTAGTTCTCAGAGGATACTCTCTCTCTCTCTCTCTCTCTCTCTCTCTCTCTCTCTCTCTCTCTATGTGTGTGTGTGTGTGTGTGTGTGAGAGAGAGAGAGAGAGTACGTAGAAGATGTTGCTATTGAAACGGACGTGCGAATCTTTGAATACGGTGCCATGTATAGGCGTTTCGTGAAATCTGAAAAGAGCCCTCTTTCATTAGTAACTAATTAGACGTTGAGAGGTTCGTTTCAGCAATTGTGAAGTATGCTGTACGTTTCTGTGCTAAAAGGAATCGAAAATAATCTTTTATTTTTGTACGTGGAAAGAGATGAATATTCTATTCGCGTCTAAGTCGCTCAAAACAAAAGAGACGAACACATTTTGCGTAAATAGTTCTTAAACTTGTAAACTTTGGAGAACTGTAAGTGTGCTCACTCACGTAAACCGAAAAGCAAAATAAAAGGAGAAGAGTGGATACTGGAAACAAAGAAGCGTTTCATCTCAGTTGTGTGGCAATCATCATTCCGGAAGCAGCTGTGAGACCACGATATTTTACTCTAGCTGGTCCTGTTTAGGTGGTGATGCATCATGATCGAACCAACCTTACATTCTTGGGCATGTAAAAATGCAATTTCCACATACATAAAGCATTTATAAGTGCAGAGACACCGTTAAATGATAGAACAGCCACTAGAAAATACCTGGAATCGGAACAGGACACTCTGCAAAATGTTCAAATGTTTGTATAGATTATGGGACTTAACTACGGGGTCATCAGACCCTAAACTTACAAACTACTTATGAACTACCTTACACTAAGGACCGCACAAATATCCATGCCCGAGGGGGGATTCGAACCCCCGATAGTAGTGGCCGTGCAGACCGCGACTGGAGCGCCTCAGCCCCCTCGGCCACCGCGGCCGGCAGGACACTCTGCATTGACAGAAAGACACACGTCTACTTTATTCTTTGAACTGTGATTTTAGTAGTTTGCCACGGTTTCGTTAAATAAATGAAATAAAGAAAACAATCTCCACTTCGAATTCTTCTCTTATACTTAGATTTTATTAATAACTAGAAACTGGCACCTAACTACGTTATGGAAGAGTGATATGTTAATACGTTATCCTCTTTTGAATGGTATAAGTTTGCAGGCATATTCTGTGGTATAAGTCGATATAGTTTGTAAAAAGCGTTGGGGAAAATTTAGTTTTAAAGAAGTAATAAAGTAAAACGTCATGCCGGGTGTGGCAGTTTTACAGCACTGCATGATCAGCCGAAATTTAGTGAGCGATAATTGTTTTTTCCTTTCATCAGTTTACAGGGAATTAAAACGAGTAAACATTTCATAAGAGTTTGTTAATTAGGTACAAATTTTGTTGCAGTGCACTAAGTACTCTGATTTTCTAATATTGGATGAAGTGTGTATATTTGATCGTCGTGGTCTACGATTCTTCTCACTCACTCTCTTTCGAGTGGCAAATCATTCGAATGCGCTCCATTGCTGCTTTTCAAGCAGTTAGTGATATGTATACAAAGTGTGGTTGAAATCGATCGCGTGGTTTAGAAGGAGATGTGGGACAGCCGTATATAAATGCACCCATTTTTATTCAGAAAATTACTAAAATTGGGTTAACTGTAGATTTAGTGAGCGGCAGACGACGCACTGAGGATGTAGAGTTTGTGGATCTGAGCTCCTCTTCCGCGGATCGCAACGTCGGATCATGTGCGCTGTTCGTATTCTCGACTGCTCGTGTTACGGGGGAACTGCTCTCAGTGAGCTATGAAGAAACACAGAGGGGCCGAATGTTGGCGCGTTATGGGCCATCGGATAGCACCCCTTTTGTATCTCAGGTGGCTGTTGCAAGAGACTGCTCACCCTCGCACCCCAACAGCACTATAACAGTCACAAGGAAGCGGTTCCGTTACGTCTCCCTAGTAGCAGGTTCTCTCAAGGTCGGTAAGTCCGTATAACCCGTCCGCTACAACCTTTGCCGGTTTCAACGAAGAATAAAGCGCAAGAAGACGTCGTACATCAGGTTTGAAAATTATAGCATATTTTAAAGCCTTCCTTGGAATTAAATGTTGATACAAAAATTAAATTTTCTTTAGATAGATAAATTGCGGCCTTCTAGCGACACTTGATTTATTACCATACCATAATTAATCAGTTATGAATTACAAATGTTTCTAGTATCAAATTCACAATTCTCAATTTATTGAAGTTCAGATGTTCATATGTTTTTAAACCTATTGTACCAAACTGCTATGGTCATCAGTCCATAGGCTTAGAAACTAATTATACCAACTTACACTAACGACAATACATACACACCCATGCCCATTCAATAGCATAACGTCTTTGACCACGCACGCATTCCGTCGAGCTTAATTGAAGTGAAAGAGATGTTTGTATAGCTATGGGACTCAACCGCTGGGTTATCACTCCGTAGATTACAAACTACTTAAACTAACCTAAGGACAACACACACATCCATGCCCGAGGGAGTATTCGAACCTCCGACGCGGGAGGCCTCGCGATCCGCAACGTGGCGCTCCAGACCGCTCGGCTATTCCCGCGCGGCGAAGTGAAAAGGATTTTGGTTTACACATACCCATTATTGTAAGTGGACGGTATGGCAAAAGTTATGCGGTCATCCTGATTGAAACCTCTTGGAAAATTTAAACTTTGTGACAGACCGAGAGCGGAACTCGAGACCTTTTCAAAAATGTTCAAATGTTTGTAGAGCTTATGGGACTTAATTACGGGATCATCAGTCCCTAAACTTACAAACTACTTACGAACTAGCTAACACTAAGAACGGCACAAATATCCATGCCCGAGGGGGGATTCTAACCCCCGGCCGTAGTGGCCGTGCAGACTGTGACTGGCGCGCCGCAGAGCGCTCGGCCACCGCGGCCGCGAGACCTTTTCGTTTCGCGGTGAGGTGCTCTACCGATTGAGCTTCTCTAACACTACTCACAACGTTTTCTCTCAGCTGTACTTCATCCAGCACATCGTTTTCTACCATGTTTGTGCATAACCAATTCTTCCATTTGCGCTAGTTCTGCAAGTTATATAGGTAAACGTCCATGAAGTTGTGAAGGTAGGCGACGTAACTGGGTTTATGATGAAGGGAGGTGAGACGTCATATGGTTGCTCAATCAGTAGAACACTTGAAATTTCCTAGCACTTTAAAACTAAGCCCTGGACCGTGACTCGATATCAAGACTTTTGAAATATGATGGCAAGCGCTCTATCGACTGAGCTGGCCTGTGCTCACAGTTTTATTTACGCCCGAATCTCGTCTCCTCTATTCCAAACTTCATAGACGTTTTCATGCATATCTTCCATGACTAGCATTACTGAATCAAAGAAAATTACGTAATTATGGTGTTGTTCTCTAATGGGACTTGTTGGGGGCGTCATACAAAATCATAGACTGTATACAATCAATGCTGCAGACTGACGAAGGTGTTTCAAGAAGCTCAGCTAATAAAGATTGCTCTGGGCTGTTAGTTTGCCGTTGAAGAGTTTGTTATTGTGGTGTCGCACAAGTCCAAAGTGCGCGCCACCTACTTTCGCCGCGCGCCGCCATGCACGCACGGCGCGGCGTTCTTACGACGTCAGCCACGAGCGCCCTCTGCTACAACTCCGTTCGTGGCCACCACTGAACGACATCGTTCACTTAGGACTGAGATAGGAACCAGCTAACACTTCGGAATCAGATAGGCACCAGTGAAGACTTGGCTATCGGACAGCTCAACTATGCATCAGCATTCTGCAGTACGGAGCTATGTAAAAGTTAAGTATTGTATAAATTCTGTGCAATATATATCTCGTTCTAATTAACTCTAGTGTTTCTAGTTTCTGCTGTCCCACTGGCTGCTCACCTCCGTACGTGCACAAGCGTGCTACCTTTATTCCTGTGTCGGTCTTCCTACCCGGCCACCGACACCTACGACGGAAACGAGACACAAAAGCGGCGACGAGGCTGGGACACAAAAGTTATACCATCATCCTCAACATAACGTATTCTTTGTCCGCAAAAGGATACGGCCCTGCATTCCAGTCCTAGTCTTGCGCAGAACTATAATCTGTCAAGAAGTTTCATATCAGCGCACACTCCACTGCAAAGTGAAAATTTCATTCTGGATACATCCTGTAGGCTGTAGCTACTTCATGTCCCCACATCATCCGTTTTTACCAGAAGTGCTAGTCCTGCCAGATCCTCTGGAGAACTAATGTAAAGTTTCGTAGGTAGGAGGCGAAGTAGTGGAATAAATGTAGCTGTGGAGACGGGTCGTGTGTCACGCACGGAAAGCTCGGTCGGTGACAGTGAGTCTGTGACACAAGCACGGAGTGACGCTTGCCAAGAGAGGGAATGTGTTGACACTTGCCCGGAGCTCCGGACATTGCAGGTAGTGGACAGGGTGTTCCACAAGCAGGGCACACCGGCCTGTCCGTAGCAGGTACCCTTAGCCTCGCTCGCCATCTGATTGGAGAGAGCTGGCTGTAAAACGGAACGGTCCGACGTCGTTACGTATCAAAGCACGGCCGACTGTAAGCGCAGGAGAAGTGCAAACAATGCGTTGTGTTCAGGGGAACGATCATAATCAGGTTCGGCATAGATTTACAAACTAATGTACATTATATACGGCGAAGTGTTGAAGGGGAGGCTACAGTATGCTCCAGGTGGTGAGACGGTGAGGATGGACGCGTTTACGTCCCGCCACACGCCTTGTCCGAGCACGGTTATCTCCTCGGCCGTGCTGCGAGTTTGGTGTTTCTTAATGTAGAAAGGCTCATGCGTACCGTCATTTGACAATAATGACCAACAACCATATGGTACAGTGCTTAGACACATTGTTGAAAAGTGGTCGACTTTCACACATACCCTGATCTTAATGTATTTAGACACGTTCGGAATAAACTTACACAGCACGTACTGTCCAACTTTTTCATCGATAGATGCAAGGCGATAATTATACACAACAGTCAGCCGAAGACGTGCTCGGGTTTTAAAATCGAAGTTCACGTCGCTTCTGAATGGATGGAGCGGACTATCGTGCAAGACTCAATTGTAGCAGCGCATTGAGGGGCTATGCTACGGTGCGCGAAGCCGTTCCTCGTCGGGGATGGGATTCGAATCCCCCCTCGGGCGTGGATGTTTGTATAAGTTAGTTTACAAGTCGTTTGTAAGTTTAGGGACTGATGGCCCCGCAGTTAAGTCCCTTAAGCTTAACAAACATTAGGAGCTATGCCTACGCTCACGCTGACGTCATTATTGTACGATTACGTGCTCCGGACAGAGTCTGACATGAAGAATGATCAGCTCTTTTCTCAAGATAAAGTACAGAAAACGCAAGCAGTAGCTGTCACTGATAGAGTAATGTTGCCGACCGTGCCGCTTATTAGCACACCGTTGACGCCGATGGCTGAAGACAGCGAATCGGAAGCTGTGATGGAAATGGACATGGTCATGCCCACAGCAGATTTTTCCTCTGAAAGCATGGAGTCCTGCCGCTTTCGGACACAGAGGATCACACGTACAAACAATGATCGCCGAAACGTCTCAAGAAATTCCGCCTGCACGACGGGGGACGGCGTTGAACAAAACGAGGATTATCATCATCAAGAACCGTACGTGGAAACTCTTCCCAATATAAAACACCACGATTTGGATCACCAAATATAAGCGCAGAATGTGGAGTCATTCGTTGGTTAACATCTAGAAGGTAATAAATCCTACCCAGATGCAGAATCATAGCCGCTTAACAGCCAACCTGGGGAGTCTCGGGCAGATACGGGACTTTTTCATGGGATAATGAGCTTCGGAAACATTGTTTCTTATTAGGAAAGCGGCGAACTGGTATAAGATTCCAAAATGAAAATATCAGTCAAGTTGGCAAAAAGTTTTTACTATTTATTTTACAATAATGTAACGGTTTCGATCTATGCTAAGATCATCATCAGACCGATTCGTATCATCGCTTCGGTATCAACGTGGAGACGAATCGATCTGAGGATGGTCTTAGCATATATCGAAACCGGTTACCTTATTATAAAGTAAATTTACACAGAACTTTCTTACTGTTATAATGTGACAGCTTCGCGATACCTGCATAAGAGTGGTCGTGAACGGTTCGTATGTCAGTACCAGTCAAAATCTCAAGAAGCAGACAAGGGTGCCCACTGTCAGCAGTAGTTTATGCCATTGTTCTATAGCCGTTACTTCGTGGCCTTCGAAACCAACAAACAGGACTAACGATGGAGGGCACACATTTATATGTAGAACATATGCAAATGACCTAGTATTCATGGAACGGTCGGGTGACGAGGTACGATTGGCACTGAATTGGAGTGATCAATATGGAACGGCTACAGGAAGCCGCATGAATATGGTGAAGTCGGGCTTGATGAACATTGTCCGAGGGCTCCCAGCTAACACTGCGGCACCGTTAAGGATTATGGACATGATTAAATGTTTGGGGATTACATTCACCAATGACGTCCGTCGCACGGCAGCGTTCAGTTATAAACGCATCCTGCAAACAATCAGAATGAATATGTGAGGTAATATCTTAAGAGCCTCGACATGACGCAACAGTGCCTTTCTGAACGCTTTGCCCAGTGCTCCCGATGTCGGTGGTTACAGCGCGCCGCTGTAGGGACTTTAGGATACTTTGCGCCTACAGGTCACCATTCAGTGTCAGCTACGAACATGCTTCCTATTAGACGAGAGGCCTAGCCTTTGTCTACTTCGGCATACGTGCTGTGGCTTTCTATGTCATCACGATGATCAAGATGTTGTTTCGACATCAGACAAGTCTGCCTGGAACTTTGCGCCTTGAGCGCGCGCGAGAAAGGCGCACGCTCAAGCAAATTCTCGAGAAATTCTCGCGTAGTGTTGAGAAGTGCTGCGCTCTTTGTAGGCTGAGAGCATTTCTCTATAAGTAAGCATTGAGCCGGAGCAGTCGTTAACATTGCCTTCCGTATATGCAAGGAAGAATTTGTGCTTAAGAAAATCAAATGTTTGTAAAGCTTATGGCACTTAACTGCGAGGTCATCAGTCCCTATACTTACAAACTGCTTATGAACCAGCTAACACTAAGGACGGCACAGATATCCATGCCCGAGGGGGGATTAGAACCCCCGACCGTAGTGGCCGTGCAGACCGTGACTGACGCGCCTCAGTCCCCTCGGCCACTGCGGCCGGCCCAGCGTTACGTACCTACAAAGATTGCAGCTTCCTTTCTTATGATGTCCTCGTGAAGCTCTGGTACTTTCGAACATACCTACCACAATTTACAATTACACTTATGTCCCCACACTGTTCAAAAATTTGGAGAGTTGTTAATTCTAATGCATATTCTTTGTTATATGAGCCAAATTAAAAATTTCTGATACTGACGAACTGTTTCCAACACTAAAGGTAAAGTAGTCAACAGTCCGAAGATTGGTTTGAATACCACAGTGCCTTACTAGGCATGGTCCTGTTTGGATGTGGTTGCCTTCCTCCGACCTTCGAACTGACATACCCAGCCAGTTATAGGGGGACCTACAGTTTAACGTGGGTTCCAAATCACGGTGCTACTCGGTATTTTTCACGTCAGCAACACTGTCAGAGGTGAAAGAAGTGATTTGAATGAATATCATACATACATACTTGTCTATTGTGCCTGACTTCCATTAATGGAAGAATACTCTTCTGTAACCATGAACATCTGAGTTTCAATACTAGATACTGTATGTTGTGTACATAAATGACGTATCATCCGGGTTCCGCTGAATAGGTCAGGAGTCCACTACACGCAGGAAGCGGCTACACGGGTAGCGGGGGCTGTGTGGCGTGGTCTGGGCGGTTTTTTAGGATAAAGAGCTTCGGGGAAATAGAAAATGGGCAATCTCAAAGGGTTCAGGTGGATCACAGGAGAAATGTAGATCCGGAAACTATCGGTATAACAGTTGTAAATTGTCGTAGCTGTGTCGGGAAAGTTCCAGAACTGCAAGCGTTAATAGAAAGCACCGAAACACACATCATTATAGGCAGCGAAAGTTGGCTCAAGCCGGAAATAAGTTCAGAAGAAGTATTTTCAAAAGATCTAACGGTATTCAGAAAGGATAGATTAAACAAAATAGGTGGGGGCGTGTTTGTCGCCGTCAAAAGTAGCATTTCATGTAGCGAAGTTGAAGTTGATAGTTCGTGCGAGCTATTATGGGTAGAGGTTGTACCCGAAAATCGTAAGAAGTTAATAATCGGTTCCTTTTACCGGCCTCCCGACTCTGACGATACAATAGCAGAAAGGTTCAAAGAAAACCTGAGTCTAATTACAAAAACGTACCCGACTCACACGATAATAGTAGGTGGTGATTTTAATTTACCCTCGATCTGTTGGCGAAATTATATTTTCAAATCAGGAGGTAGGCATAAAAAATCGTCCGAAATTGTACTCAACGCATTCTCTGAGAATTACATCGAACAATTAGTTCATGAGCCAACTAGAATTGTAAATGGATGTGAAAACACACTTGATCTCTTAGCAACAAATAATCCTGAGCTCATAATGAGCATCAAAACGGATACAGGTATTAGTGAACACAGAGCTGTAGTAGCGAAATTGAATATCGAAAGTCCCAAAGTTACCAAAAATAAACGCAAAGTATATTTGTTCAGAAAAGCAGATAGAAACAAAATACATTGCTT
This sequence comes from Locusta migratoria, assembly GCA_026315105.1. Lineage (NCBI taxonomy): Eukaryota > Metazoa > Arthropoda > Insecta > Orthoptera > Acrididae > Locusta > Locusta migratoria. Next base: position 663,720,669 of record CM048755.1, on the reverse strand, counting down.
CTTGAAAGACAGCTTCCACTCGTTTCTTACACTAAACGTAGGTGTAGACCAGATGTGGCTCAAATTCAAAGAAGTGGTATCGACAGCAATTGAAAGTTTTATACCTAATAAATTAATAAAAGAAGGAGGCGATCCCCCTTGGTACACAAAACAGGTTAGAACACTGTTGCAAAAGCAAAGGAAAAGGCATACTAAATTTAAACGAACACGAAATCCCCAGGATTTGCGATTGTACTCAGAAGCTCGAAATTTAGCGAGGATTTCAATGCGAGATGCCTACAACATTTATCACAACGAAACTCTTTCTCGTAATTTGACTGAAAACCCAAAGAGATTTTGGTCATATGTTAAATATACTCGGGGAAAGTCACAAACAATACCTTCACTACGTGATAGTAATGGCGATCCTGCCGATGACAGCGCTACTAAAGCAGAGTTACTAAACTTAGCTTTTAGAAACTCATTCACTAAAGAAGACGAAACCAATATTCCAGATTTCAAATTACGAACAGATGCCGTAATGAGTAACATAGAAGTAGATATCATCGGAGTAGTGCAGCAACTAAAATCACTTAATAAGAACAAGTCTTCTGGTCCGGATTGTATACCCATTAGATTTCTATCTGATTATGCTGAAGCGATAGCTCCTTACTTAACAGTCATATACAACCGCTCTCTCATAGAAGGATCTGTACCAAAAGATTGGAAAGTTGCACAGGTCACACCTATATTCAAGAAAGGCAGTAGGAGTAACCCACTAAACTACAGGCCTATTTCATTGACGTCAATTTGCAGCAGGGTGTTGGAACATATCCTGTATTCAAATATTATGAATTATCTCGAACAGAACGATCTATTGACCCAAGGTCAACACGGATTTAGAAAATATCGTTCATGCGAAACACAACTAGCTCTATATTCACACGAAGTGATGGGTGCTATCGACAAAGTTTCGCAAATCGATTCCGTATTTCTTGATTTCCAGAAAGCTTTTGACACCGTACCTCACAAACGGCTTTTAATCAAATTGCGTGGTTATGGTATATCGCCCCAAATTTGCAATTGGATAGGGGATTTCTTGTCAGAGAGGACACAGTTCGTAGTAATCGATGGTAAGGCATCGACTAAAACAGAGGTGATATCGGGCGTTCCACAAGGTAGTGTTATTGGTCCTCTGCTATTCCTTATTTACATAAACGATTTAGGGGAAAATCTAAGTAGCTCTCTTAGGTTGTTTGCAGATGACGCCGTCATTTACCGTCTAGTAAAATCATCTGAAGATCAAAACCAACTGCAGAACGATCTGAATAAGATATCAGTATGGTGTAAAAATTGGCAATTGTCTCTAAATAATGAGAAGTGTGAAGTCGTCCACATGAGTACGAAAAGAAATCCGTTAAACTTTGTTTACAACATAAATCAATCAAATGTGAACGCCGTAAACTCCACAAAATACCTAGGCATCACTATTACTTCAGACTTAAACTGGAAAGAACACGTAGATAATATCGTGGGAAAGGCGAACCAGAGACTGCGTTTTATTGGCAGAATCCTTAAAAGATGCAACAGAACTACTAAAGAAACTGCATACACTGCGCTTGTCCGTCCATTTTTGGAGTATTGCAGCCCAGTGTGGGATCCTTATCAGGTGCGTTTGACGGAGGACATCGAAAGAGTCCAAAGAAGGGCAGCTCGTTTCGTATTGTCACGATACAGGGGAGACAGCGTTACGGAAATGATACAGGATCTGGGATGGGAATCATTACAACAACGGCGCTTATCGCTGAGGCGTGGGTTACTTGCGAAACTCCAATCGCCAACATTCTCCTCCGAATGCGAAAATATATTGTTGACTCCCACTTACATAGGTAGAAATGATCATCAGAATAAAATAAGAGAAATCAGAGCTCGAACAGAGAGATTCAGGTGTTCTTTCTTCCCGCGCGCTATTCGAGAATGGAATGGGAGATAAATAGTATAATTGTGGTTCGATGAACCCTCTGCCAGGCACTTAAATGTGATTTGCAGAGTATCCCATGTAGATGTAGATGTAGATGTAGATGTACAACATTACGGAGCTTTTTAAGACATACGTTGCAAGAGAAGTCCATCCACTGTGAAGTACTGCCAGCTCCACGACTTTCGTTTTCGTGTGTCCATATTTGAAAGAAAATCACAAAGAGCTGCGAGCGTTGCAGTCAGTTCAGACATCAGCAGCGCGTGCTGCCCAGTTAAATGGGGTAGCCACACGCGCCGTAGCGCCATTTCTCGGGAGCTTCTCGACAATCGCTTGAGCATCAGCTGCTCGAGACATTCTCAGTGTGCTCTAGTCAACGCGCCTCACAGTCCCATCTCTATTTTGATATAGGAATTCTCGACTAGTTCCAGTTGCGGCGGCTCACATCTCATCGTCTCTTACCGATATTCGTACGTTTTTCGTTGAATACAACTACGTACAAGCGGACCTACCGAGTGCCAGGAGTGCAAAGGTATTAGATATACATATATTGCATGTGGTTACGAGGACGGCCGAGTTATATCGCAGAGGCATCCAACAGCCGCTAGTAATACGGCGTTCAGTGTAACATATCTTCCTTGATACAGCGATGCGGCGTTATACTATCTAGTATTAAATGGGAAATAGATAAAGGGAGCCTAGTTAAGTGCTACTCATATGATGGATACTCTGTTGTGTCCACAGTGTAATATACTGGATACCGATGAACATCGCCTGATACGTGGTCCTTGTGCAAAATATGGTGTATGGTGCTAAAAATGAGCTCTTTGCCACCACAAGTTGCGCCACAAGGTATCAGATCACATATATTATACTTCCTGGATGAGACATACAATCTCCGAAGTAAGATCAATGCAGTAATTTGGATTCGGGGTCTAGCAGTGCTCTATCTTGTTAGAGATGGGGAACAGAATGTACTTGTCCTGTCTAACACGAGCAAGATTCTATGATAACGAAAAACCAGATATATAGACTACTACTGTACCGGGTTCAAATGTTTGTATAGCTTATGGGACTTAACTACGGGGTCATCAGTTCCTAAACTTACTAACTACTTACAAACTAGCTAGTACTAAGGACGGCACAAATATCCATGCCCGAGGGGGGGATTCGAACCCCCGGCCGTAGTGGCCGTGCAGACCGTGACTGAAGCGCCTCAGTCCTCTCGACCATCGCGGCCGGCCTGTACCGGGTATGAGGAAATATATCCATATTTGTCGATTTAGAATAAGAATAGACCAGGACAATGGAGCTGTCACAACAATTTAACGAGAAGAAATGCCCGAAATCAGCATGAGGTGAACAGGGGATCTGCGGGATACAGTTCTACTACACTGAAGAGCCAAAAAAGAAGAAAAAAATAAAGACTGGTACACTTGCTTAATATCGTGTAGCCCCTCCCCCTCCCCAGCTCTCAGAAGTGTCGTTACATGACGTGGGATGGACTTGAATAATGTCTGAAGTCGTGCTGTAGGGAACCGACAACCGACACCATGTATCCTGCAGGACTGTCCATAAATCCGTAACATTACGAGGGGATGGAGACCTCTTCTGAACAGAAAGTTCCAAGGCATCCTAGATACGTTCGTGTCTGGGGAGTCTGGTGGCCAGCGGAAGTGTTTAAACTCAATATTTAGGAACAGTTTAGCAATGCAGGGCGTGTGTAGTGTGGCATTGTCTTGCTGCAGTTGCAATACACTGTGGACATGAACTTATGCAGGTGAACAGCCAGGATGCGTACGTACGTGTTACCGGTCAGAATCCTATCTAGACGTATCAGGCGTCCCATAACACTCCAACCGCAGACGTCCCACCCCATTAACTGCCTCCACAAGCTTGAACAATCCTCCCTATGATAGCATGGTGACCGCGTGGATTCATGAGCGCGTGGATTAGAAACTAGAATCGTCAGGCACGACAACATGTTTCCAGTTATCAACAATCCAATGTCGGTGTTAACGGCTCCAAGCGACGCATACGCCATTGCGTGGTGCTGTCAGAAAGGGTGCGCGAGTGGGCCTTTGGCTCCGAAAGCCCATGTCGATGATGTTTCGTTGGATTGTTCGCACACTCACACTTGTTGATGGCCCAGCACTGAAATCTACTGCAGTTTTGGTAAGGGCTGTAATTCTGTCTCGTTAAAATATTCTCTTCGGTCGTCATTGGTCCCGTTCTTGCAGGATCTTTTTCAGACCGCAGCGATGTCGGAGGTTTGATGTTTTACCGGATTCCCGGTGCACTCGTGAAATGGTCGTAAGGGAAAATCCCCATCTCATCGCCACCTCTGAGATGCTGTGTCCCATCTCTCGTGCGCCGACTATAATACCTCGTTCAAACTCACCTAAATCGTGATAACTTGCCATAAGTGCAGCAGTAACCGACCTAACGCCTGCGCCAGAAACCTGTTGTCTTATATAGTTGTCGAAAGCAGCGCCGTCCTCTGCGTGTCTTCGTCTCTGAGTGTTTACATACGCATTCCTATACCAGTTCTTTGGGTCTTCAGTGTACGGGCTTAGCGGTTATTTACCGTGTAATGTATGAAGTGCGTTTAAGTGTTATTGTTGCTTAAATTTCAATTATAACGGTACCACTTGTTTTGCTGTTTGTAAGAAGAGAATGCCGCAGCAGAGTACGCGTGCGCACTACGGCGCCCAGCTATGGTGCGCGCGACAGTTCGTCGTCGGGGGTTCGAGTCCTTCCTAGGGCATGGTTATTTGTGTTGTCCTTAGCATAAGTTACTTTAAGTTAGTGTAAGTAGTTTGTAAGCCTATGGACTGATGGCCAACGTAGTTAAGTCCCTTAGATTTACAAACATTTTATTTGATTTTGAAGAAGACAATGAATTTTAATTTTCGTTTTTAGATAAGTTATCTTCTATTTTTCATTGTTGACAAGAACTAAATGGCACTGAAAACAGACCGAGAAGGCAGAATATTGGAGAGTGAAAGGCGCTATACTGAAGGAAATAGAGGAGGGCCTGAAAATAAAAAATTAAAAAAAAGGGAAAAAGGAAAACAGAGTCGGTGAAGCTGTTGACTAAGAAAGCCTAAGACCCTGGGTTCGAGTCCGTGTTCGGCACACAGTTCAGAAGTGCCAGGACGTTTAACGTCAGGGCATACGCCGATGCATAGGGAAAATATCATGTTGAAAATGTTTAAATGTTTGTAAATCTAAGGTACTTAACTGCTGTGGTTATAAGTCCCTAGGCTTACGAAGTACTTAAACTAACTTATGATACAGGAAACACACACACACACACACACACACACACACACACACACACACACACACACACATGCCTGAGGGAGAACTCGAACGTCCGACGGCGAGCAACTGCGCACTCTGTAGAAGGGCAACTCCACCGGCGCCATTTCATTTTGGATTCCACCTTACTGCTTTTCATGTAGCATCATTCCATGAATCGGTGCTACAAAGATGATTGTGGGACGTTGAAGAGGGCAAACGCATTAAACTGCCAATCGAAGTTTTCTAGTTCGGAAAGTTGAAACCGAATGAAAGTGACTTTTGTAATCCCAATTGTTTCTATTTTATCGCGTATCAATACCGTTTATTTGAAAAACTTTGCACTGGTGTGCAACAAATGTTTTATGTTTAACAAACAGCCAGTGAATTATGTCCCTCTATTTACTAAATGAAATATAAGAGCAGCGGGACTAGTGGGAATGAAATGGCTATATAGAGTACTGTCAAGAGTGTGGAGAAATAAATAGGGTCATGACAGAATCGGTAAGTTGACCTCCATCAATGAGCAGTCCGCCTCCGCAGTCCAGTGGACAGCGCGTTAGATTGCCACACAGTGGGTCCGGATTCGATTCCCGGTCAGGTTGCAGATTTTCTTCACTCGGGGACTGGGTGTTGTGTCATCCTCATCATCATTTCATCATCGTCGACGCACAAGTCGCCCATGGGGCGTCACCTAAACACTTGCACCAGGCAGGCCGAACACGATCCCAGCTGGGGTCTAACGGTCAAAATATGCCGCAAGAAATTATCAATCACCATCACCGATAAGAAGGCTACCAGCTAGTAGGCCAAGAGAGCACCTTTCATTTTCGAAACAGATCAAACAGTGGTTCAGGGACTTGAGTTAAGTTCTGCGGTAATTTCTCTGAATTGGGCGGGAAATTCTGGTTTGGTTCTCCCCGTACGTTCTCGGAAAATTATATCAGCTCCACTGAAACATGTGACCCAGTACGCATGACGTAATACCGAGAGAAGTTGGCTATGTGTCGTGTACATTGCTGGCTATCCCAATACAACGCACTGAATAAAGCATTCTAATCAAGTACAATTTGCATCATAAGTTTATGGCGACGAGAGATGTACATGATTAGCAAAAACTATACTTATATAGGTTTGTTACCTCGTTGCCCCACTACATGACTGCTGTTCCCCAGCGACACATAAATTGCATCTTTGAAGGAATGCCGACTTGTGTATCAGGGGTTATAGCCATCAGTGGTGGCAACTCTTAATAGTGGTTTCATCATCGACGCGGTGGAGAAGCCCAGCGGTCTAAAGCGTCTCGCTGCGAAGCGCGCGGTTGCTCGCCGTGGAGGTTCGAGTCCTCCCTGGGGCATGGGTGTGTGTGTTTATCCTTACGTTAGTTTACCTAGGTTTAAGTACTTTTTAAGCTACGGACTGATGACCATGCAGTTTGGTCCGATAGTTTACAAACATTTGACATTTGTTTCATCATCTTCCTCACTTCATACGGAGCTTTATTTTCAGTCGCGTGGTATTTGTACAACGTGTTATGTCCCAATGAAATTTGACTGTAGTATCACCGGTCCTCCTTCGTGTTTTATATTATATGACCTGAACTGAATTACGTTTGTCGTCCTCGTTTAAGTTTTCCTGAATGTCCCTAAAACCGTGTATGTCTTATGTCAGGATGGTGAAATGAAATAGACCAGGCCTATTTCTTTACCAATCTTCTAATTTTAGTTTAATACACAACCTACCCCTCCATCTCCCTCCATCTCAACCTCCCACATAACAGCAGCCCTCTTCTCAGTTCTTCCTCAAATTCTACCCATTTCTTAACTGTTAGGTATGACTGGGCGCGGGTTTCTTGATCGCGATATTAGCAACAGCCTCCGAGCGGTCTGGAGCGCCACGTTACGGATCGCGCTGCCTCCAGCGCCGGAGGTTCGAATCCTCCCTCGGGAATGGACGTGTGTGCTGTTCTTAGGTTAGTTTAACTTGGTTTAAGTAGTTTGTAAGACTAGGGACTGATGACCAAAGTAGTTTGGTCCCATAGAATTACAAAAATTGGAACATTTGAGCAAAAGCCTCTGATCAGGAGCCAAATGAATCACGAGCTCAGTGTTCAAAAGTTTGTAAACCTATTGGACCAAACTACTATGATCATCGTCCCTTGACTTACAAACTACTTGAACTAACTTACACTAAGGACAACACACACACCCATGCCCGAGGGAGGTCATGAACCTCCAGTGGGAGCGGCCACCCAGTGCTTAGCATGATGCCTTAGACCACGCGGCTGTTCCCGCTCGGCGCCACGTCGCCCATAGTTCGACAAATAACGGCGTAATCGGAGTGTAAGAGGGTTGATAAACTGTTCAAATGTTTGTAAATATGTGGGACCAAACTACTGTGCTCATCATCACTTCCTAGGATTACAAACTACTTAAACTAACCTAAGGACAACACACATACATATGCCCGAGGGAGGACTCGAACCTCCGGCGGAAGCAGCCTCCGAGTCTCTGACAATGTACCTAGATCCGTTCAGCTGTTCCTCCGCGTGTTAGAGGATTATCTGAAGATTGATCCGCAGGATCAGCCGCGTAATCTAAGGCATCATGCTACGGACTGGACGGCTGCTCTCGCCAGACGTTCGAGTCCTCCCTCGGGCGTGGGTGTTTTTGTGTGTGTGTGTGTGTGTTTTGTCCTTAGCGTAAGTTAGTTTAAGTAGTTTGTAAGTCTTGGGACTGATGACCATACTAGTTTGGTCCAATAGGTTTAGAAACATTTGGTCATTTTGATTATCTCAAGATTTCTACGTTATGGAAACAACGAAAATCGTTCAGATCAAATGCGAAATTTAAAAGGACCCTCCTCTGGTTATTACTAGAGACAAATTGCTCGAATATATTGCTAAAGCTGTTTGGATCCTGAAGTGGCAGGAGCAAAGCATGAGCGTCTTGTGTGGATTTTCTGCAATGAACTGTTCATACCAGTGAAGTGAAGTGAAGTGGGCAGTAAGCCTTGTTTTGGTGTCATCTATAGAATTAGACACGTCAAAACAAAAATAGAACCTCTGGCCGTGACGATTTATGTTTTAGGTCTTATTCACGCTGTGCGTAAGATACTTAGAAAAGGTCACGGATGATTTACTGCCTCATCACCGTTGAATCTGCACTTGTGTTCCGTCTGTGACAGTCTTGTTATCTTTAGGTTGTTGCACCCTAGTCTTCCTTCCTATAGTGACATTCTTAGTTGTTTAGATATTCAAATAAGCTGCTACTATACTCTAGAATGAGACTGTTAGAAGATCCCAATTCAATTCCCATCAAAGATGCCCGCTAACTGTTTGCCTTATTCATTACTTGTTGCATCGCTTCAACGAATATCGCAGGTAACCATTTCTGAGTGATTTATCAGAGTTTCATAAAGATGGTTAGCTACAACGTACTGATAATTACGTTCATCTAAAGGGAACTCCGTGATACCCAGGTTATAGCCATCTAAAGCTGTTTAATGAACGACGTATTTCATTATGTTGAAGTACGTCGTCCATGAAACAAATTTTGATGAACGTGTTACGACGCACAGAGAATTGAAAGTGTGCACTTCAAACACTTCAGTTTATTACGCAATTCATTGTGTGCGACGGGCTCTAAAGTGCATGCAAACAGAAAACGGTCTCAATATAGTGCTGCAATGTTCACATCAGTTTTCCGCTGCCAACGGTGCAGGACGACATTTTACGTTTGTAGATTCGAAGCTAGTCACGTACTTGGCGACCTACCACATTTCCCAGCCATTCGTCAGAGATGTGTATGAGTCTCATTACTTCGTACATAGATTGTATGTATGAATTTGCAGGTGATTTTCATGGCGAGCGACGTATTAAGAAGAAATTGCTGTGACTGAATTAGCCTCCAACCTCTGAGATTATTTCTCAGTAACATTATAGAGAATTGTGTTTTAAGATTCTGTACAAACACCCATAACTCTTCTGTATGTCCGTACATAGACTTGTGTCTCGACTTTCGATGTGCACACATACAGAAGATACTGATTTTGGCCGCGGTGGAATAGTCGAGCGGTCTAAAGCGTCTCGCTGCGGAGCGCGCGGTTGCTCGCATTGGAGGTTCGAGTCCTCCCTGGGGCATGGGTGTGTGTGTTTTTCCTTAGGTTAGTTTACCTAGGTTTAAGTAGTTTGTAAGCTACGGACTGATAACCACGCAGTTTGGTCCGATAGATTTACAAACATTTGAACATTTTACTGATTTTGAATCACACAAGTGCCAGCTCATGATGACCTTGTATAGTGGAATGCTTTATGCTCTTGGATTGTACATATATTGTAGAATGCTTTATGCTCTTGGATTGTACAGACAAACACCATTTATTGGAATTCAAGGTCCTTTTGGCTTACGTACGGTGTCTGATATGCCACATAACGTTTAATCTGTGGTACTGCGTGCTGTTGGTAATTTTAAAAAACCTTTTGTACTACATTGTGAACAGCACAGGTTTCACTTTTATTACTATACCAACTATGATGTACGTATCAGTGTATATCCACCTTTCACAATGTTTTAAATATTTTGTAATATGTTCGATAATGACAACAAGTTTGTCAAACTAGACACAATAAATAACTTACAAATACTCGATCTAGGCTGCCTTCCACGTGACGCATAGATCTCGTTCTCCCATCCCGCCAATGTCGGCTCGCCTATTAATAGTTTGGAAAAGACTTCGTGAAACTGGTACATACACAAGAAAGCCAGGTAAAGGGGGAAGACTAAAACAGTCAAAGGATGTGAGGTTCACTGTGCTCTTCGCCGTCGCACCGCGACTTCAGAGACCTACAAAATGATGTAAGAGCGGTAACTGGTTGCCATCCTTGTGACTAAACAATACGTAACTATCTCCGAGAGGCCGATATAAGATCAAGAAAACATCCTTCCGATTAACTGCTCGCCACATGAGAGATGTACTACGGTTTGTTGGGGAACGTATAAACTGGCAGCTGTGAGTCTGTTGCAGTGTATTATTCAGCCCACTTTCGTCTAACACGGTACGCCGCGCGGGAGTTGCCGAGCGATCTGGAGCGCCACGTAACGGATCGCGCGGCCTCCCGCGTCGGAGGTTCGAATCCTCCCTCGGGCATGGATGTTTGTGTTGTCTTTAGTATAAGTTATTTCATAAGTAGTTTGTAAGTTTAGGGACTGATGACCCCGCAGTCGAGTTCCATAAGCTTTACAAAATTTGAACATTTAACACGGAAGGAAGGAAGCTTAGGGTTTAACGTCTCGTCGACAGCTAGGTCATTAGAGACGGATCTTCGCTAGGAGTTTTGGTTAAGGATTAGGAAGGCAATCGCCCGTGCCCTTTGAAAGGAATCATCCCGACATTTGCCTGGAGTGGTTTAGGGAAATCACGGAAAACTTAAATATGGATGGCCGGAGGTGGATTTGAACCACCATCCTCCCGAATGCGAGATGCGAGTCCAGTGCGTTACCACTGCGCCACCCCGCTCGGTTATTTAACACGGTGCGATGGATGTATGGACGTATATCGTAGTCGTGGTGAACGTTATAAGATACTAGCTGAAAACCCGGCGTTTCCCGGGTATTTATTCATTTCAAAAAATGTTCAAATGTTTGTTAAGCTTATGGGACTTAACTACGGGGTCATCAGTCCCTAAACTTACAAACTACTTATGAACTAGGACGGCACAAATATCCATGCCCGAGGGGGGCTTCGAACCCCCGACCGTAATGGCCGTGCTGACCGTGACTGGAGCGCCTTAGTCACCTCGGCCACCGCGGCCGGCACGCCTTTCTGTACACGGGTGGGAAGCTTAGAGTTTAACGTCCCATCGACAGCGTGGTCATTAGAGACGGAGCTCACACTCGGAGTTTTGGGTAAGGATGGGGAAGGAAATCGGCCGTGCCCTTTGAAAGGAACCATCCCGGCATTTGCCTGGAGTTATTTAGGAAAGTCACTGAAAACCTTAATTAGGATGGTCGGAGGTGGCTTTGAACCACCTACCTTCCGAATGCGAATCCAGTGTGCTACCACTGCGTCACCTCGCTCGGTGATCCTGAACAAGTTCTTTCCACGACTGATTATCGTCTCTCCGAGCGCCTGAGCCCATTCAGTGTAATCAATATGCCAGTCTTTGTTGAATTGTGTCTTAGAAACTGCAAGAACTAAGACTTTCTGCGATTTAGTATGAATTTATTTTCTACAAGGCATGAACTTAAGTCACTAATTGCATTATTTGAAAATGTAAACAACATTCTTCAGTACCAAGTTGGTGCCATCAGCAAACAGAAATATTTCAGAATAACCTGTCATACTAGGAGACATATAATTTATTTGTTCCCAGAGTCCTAATAAGCATTTATGAGATATGTTCGATAGACAACTTCGGTCCTGTCGTGAAGAAACTTGGAGACTTGAACAACCTACAGAGGTCCTCATTGGGGAGAGGGAAACATTACGATTGGAAATATCAGCAGACTTGTCAGGGGAATGCGTCGAAGGCGGAAAGCAGTAATACGGACACATGGACGGTCTACCAGGAACTGATTTTTATTATCATTATTATTTTTTTATTCTATGCCAAATGTGCGTTATATGAAGAAGTTCCCACTTAGTCTTACTACTGTGGGTTAAATTTCTGGCAATAAAGCCTTCATTCGTGACGGAGTGAGAACGCGGTTTATACATTTCCGTTAAATAAATATATAATTTTTATGAGAAAAAGTTAGTTTCACTCCAGACATTCTTCAAAAAGTAATATGAGTATTTAAAATGTTGTCACTCTAATTTTTGTTCAGCAGTGTACATTTATCCCACCGTGAGACAAGAAGATCAGTGCCTTTCTACAAATGATTGCAGTCAATACAGAACCATTATTCTAGTCAATGGGACCCACAGCAGATCAGTTTTAAAAAAATGTTCAAATATTTGTAAATTTATCGGACCAAACTGCGTGGTCATCAGTCCGTAGCTTACAAAAATTTAAACCTAGGTAAACTAACCTAAGGACAAACACACACACCCATGCCCCAGGGAGGACTCGAACCTCCACGGCGAGCAACCGCGCGCTCCGCAGCGAGAGGCTTTAGACCGCTCGGTTACTCCACCGCGGCACAGATCAGTTTAAAGGAACACATGTAAGCAGCTCAGAGGTGAGCAGCTAGGTTCGTTACTGGTAGGTTCGACCAATGCGCGAGCGTCACAGAAATGCTCCTGGAACTCAAATGGGAATCGCTGGAGGAAAGAAGACGTTCTTTTCGAGAAATTCTGTTAAGGAAATTTGTTGTTGTTAGAGGGCGGGACTTTGAAGCTGAGTGTAGGATGATCTTCCTGCCGCCTACTTACATTTCGCGTAATGATCACAATGACAAGATAAGAGAAATTAGGGCTCGTACGGAAGCATATAGACATTTTCCCTTGTTCTATTTGGGAGTGGTACAAGAAAGAAAATGCCTAGTAGTAGTGCAGTGTACCCTCCGCCACGCACTTTACGGTGGATTGCAGAGTATATATGTAGATGTAGATGAGTGCACTCATTGACAGAAGCAAATCGACGGCCACTAGTGTCTTTCTTAAGGACCCAAAATATGGAATCTGCATGTGTATAAATCGGAACTGTATCGAAGAAGTGAAGGGCTTTGCAGAAAAATTTCTCAACCATTACCCACGTTCTCTTACATGTCGCCAAGGCTGGTTCGACTTCACTGCAGCAGTTCCACTTGGAAACATACACTAGACGCATCTTGAAAGTAAGTTTCCGTAAGTTTCAAAAACAAAGACAACATAATTACATGAAACGCTTTCTTACCAACAGGAGCAGCAATGAAACTTTCACTCTGCAGTGGAGTGTGCGCCGAATGAAACTTCCTGGCAGATTAAAATTGTGTGCCTGAACCAGGATTCGAGCCTGGTACTGATCGTGAAGCGTGCCGGGATAGATCAGTCGGTAGAGAGTTTGCCCACGAAAGGCAAAAGTCTCAAGTTCGAATCCCAGTTCCAACACACGATTTTTATCTGCCTGGAAGTTTCAGGTACAGCACTGTTTAGGCTGTTTTTCGACATAGTCATCAAGGAATTGGGACTCTTGACATACCGTGCGTTACTATTCCTGTGTCATAGTAGTCTCCCGCCTGTGAATGGAACCAGCTTGTGAAAATCGTCTTGAGCTGTTCGTTGTCAAAACGCTGGCCGGAAGATGTGCCATGCAGAACAAGAGACGTGCAATGCTTAGTGCAGGCGCTTCGCTGCTCCATGACAATGCTCGTCTCCGTTGGATCGGCGCACAGCAAATATTTTTTAGAAGTTCCGCTGTTAACTATTTGATCATCCATATTACAGTCGTGATCTTGCTACCAGAGATTTCCATCTTTCTTTGCCCTGCAAAGTACGACTGTCCTCCCGGCAGCGTTTTGAGAAAGACAAAGAGTTGAACACGACTGTCGCACGCTTGCTTCAATCACAGGCGACAGGCTTCTAGGACAAATGAATACAATTTTACATCTGATCACGATGCGTGACTGACGGAACTTACCGTACCATTATCACTTCATCCTATTACAGTCGCGTATGGTTCATGTGAAAAATGATTGCCGTATCCCTCTGTGTGGGATCTAATCTCCCTGATCTTATCCTTAAGGTCGCTTCGAGAGGTATATGTAGGAGGAAGCCATATATTGGTTGACTCTTTATTACACGTACGCTCTCATAACTTTGACAGAAGCCCGTACCGCGCCACAGAACATCTCTCTTACAGCGTCTGCCACTGGAGTTTCCTAATCATCTCTGTGATGATTTTGCGCTTACTAAATAAAGCCGTAACGAATCCTGCTGTTCTACATTCGATCTTCTGTCTACTATCAACTCTACCCGGTACGAATCCGATACTGATAAGGAACACTCAAGCGCTGGCTGAACGAGAGTTTCGTAACCTGCTTACTTTGTTGACGGAATTCTTCTAATGAATCTCAGTCTGGTATTTGCCATTGATGTTATATGGTCATTCCATTTCAAATCGTTCCCTGTATAAACTCCCAGATATTTTATGACAGTAACGGCTTCCAGTGCTTGTCCTCCTATTGCGCAGTTATATAATAAAGGATATTTCTTTCTACGTAAACGCAGAACTTGTTTATGTCGAGGCTCAATTGTCAATACGCTACAGATCATCTTGCATTTCACAACCCTTTTTCTTTGTTGCGACCCTTCGATAAACTACAGCATCATCAACAAAAAGCCTCAGTTAACTTCCGATGTGATCTACGAGGTGATTTATACGTATTGTGAAAAGAAACAGTCCTATAACACGCCCGAGATCTCTTTAACACGTGAAGACTTCTCTCCGTTGAGAATAACATGTTGCTTTCTATTAGCTATGAAAGCCTTAATTCAGCCCCACAGTTGGTCTGATGTTCCATAAGCTCGCACTCATCAGGTGACGGTGCGGAACGGAATCGAACTCCTTGCGGAAGTCAAGAAACACGGCATCTACCTGGGATGCTATATCTACTCCTCCCTGGATGTCGTGGATGAAGAGCGCGAATTGTGTTTCACATTATCATTACTTTCGGAAACCATGTAGATTCCTTCAAAGAATTTTTCCGGTCTCTAGAAATCATATATTATTTGAACATAAAATGTTCTGCAACTAACAGATATCAGAGATATATGTCTATAGTTTTGCGCATTATTTCTTGTTAACGGGATTGACCTACGCTTTTTTCCAATCCTCTAGACACCTTTGGTATACTGCTGCTAAAAGGGAGCAATTTGCTACTCATACTTCGTGCCAGGGGAAAATAAAAGGTCAGGGATCTTAAAAAATCCAGAAAAGTCCGCAAACAACATTTGAAATTTTGTCGGTGTAGTTCAGTCTCCTCGGCCACCGCGGCCGGCACACAATAAGACAGTCACTACTCTTGAACTGTGGTATTGTGTTGAAGCTGCATGGACACCTGTACCCGTACACGCCATCCAAGCTCTGTTTGACATAATGCCCAGGGGTATCAAGGTCGTTATTACGGCCAGAGGTGGTTGTTCTGGGTGCTGATTTCTCAAGAGCTATGCACCCACATTGCGCGAAAATGTAATCACATGTAAGAAAGCTCTTCTAATGTAGCAAAAGCGAAAAGGGGCGGATTTCATAGTATTTGATTGCTCAACACGATAGTTTGGTCTGTAACACTGACAGCGTTGAGAAACTGTGGACTACGGTGAAATGCAGAATCCAATACGCGTTAGATAAGTATGTGCTAAGTAAAATTATGGGAAATGGTAAAGATGCATAGTGATTCAACTACCGATTGAGGAAATTGTTACGAAAGCAAAGTGAACATCTCCGCAAATATGAACGCAGCCGGAAACTAGCAAAAACACATAAGGTAAATGATGCCAGCCGCGACTATTGAGGCGCTATGCTCCGATGCGCGAGGCCGTTCCCCGTCGGAGGTTTGAACACCCTCGGGCATGGATGTTTGTGCTGTCTTTAGTACAAATTTGTTCATAACCTGTTTTCAAGTTTAAGGACTGGTGACCCCGCAGTTTTATCCATAAGCTTAACAAACATTTGAACATTTAAATGATGCCAAAATCAGCGTAAGGGCATCAATGCGGGAGACGTTAATAGCAATTTTTTATCTAGAGATTTGACAGAAAATCTTAAGTAATTTTTTTCGCCAAATCGGTAAAACGGTCAAAATTAGATATTCAGGAGCTCTGTGTTAAGTCCCATAAGCTGTACAAACATTTGATTTTGTCTTATTATGACGAGCCAGTTGCTCTGCCACCATTGACCAGACGTTTTCAATTGGCGAAAGAGCAGGAGAATGTGCTGGGCAGGGCCGCAATCGAAAATTTTCCGTATCCACAAAGGCCCGTAAGGGACCTGCAACATGCGGTCGTGCATTATTCTGCTGAAATGTAGGGTTTCACAGGGATCGAATGAAGGGGAGAGCCACGGTTCGTAACAAATCTGAAATGTAACGGCCACTGTTCAAAGTGCCGACGAGCGAACAAGTGGGGACCGACACGTGTAACCAATGGCACCAATACCATCACGCTGGGTGATATGTCAGTATGGCGATGACGAATACACGCTTCCTATGTGCATTCACCGCGATATCGCCAAGACAGATGCGAGCATCATGATGCTGTAAACAGAACCCGATTTCATCTGCAAACATGACGTTTCGCCTTTCGTACACCTAAGTTCGTTATTGCGTACACCATCGCAGGCGCTCGTGTCTGTGAATGCAGCGTCAAGGGTAACCGCACCCATGGTCTCCGAGCTGATAGTCCATGCTGCTGCAAACGTCGTCGAACTGTTCGTGCAGATGGTTTTTGGCTTGCAAACTTTCCCATCTGTTGGCTCAGGGATCGAGACGTGGCTGCACGATCCGTTGTATTCATTGACGCTGTAACTGTATTATGGTCAGTGATTCCCTGATCTACGCAAACTGAATCAAAAATTTCAGGACTATTTGTAATCAACAGGTAAGTTTCGTACACAGAAATTAGAACAACATTTCTCGATTCCTTGTCCCTGCCACCTGTCTTTATCACCTTTGTCTCCAATTCTATAACAGTTAAGTTAAAATCTCCACCTAAAACTATGACATGACCAGGAAACGTACGGGATTTGATCCCACGGGTCGCATGCGTGTGGCGGCGTGGTCTAAGGTATCATGCAACGGCCGCTCCCGTCGGTGGATCGAGTCCTTCCTCGGTCTTGGATGTGTGTGTTGTCCTTAGTGCAAGCTATTTTAAGTAGTTTGTATGTCTAGGGACTGATGACTATAGCAGTTTGGTCCAATAGGTTTAGAAACATTTAAACATTTTGATCTCACGATATGACAAGTGTTTCAGTTGTTGATGACTATAACGAAGAAAGCTTCAACATTGCTGAAACTGTTTCCAATAAAGTTTTTCATAAAACTATTTTATCTTTGTTTCAAAACAACTGCTAAACTTACTTTCTGGGAGCGCCTCGTAGGCTCCATATAGCCCCCATGTCTCTCTAAGCTTGCCGGCCGCGGTGGCCGAGGGGACTGAGGCGCTCCAGTCACGGTCTGCACGGCCACTACGGTCGGGGTTTCGAAGCCCCCCCCTCGGGCATGGATAATTGTGCCGTCCTTAGTATAAGGTAGTTGATAAGTAGTTTGTAAGTTTAGGGACTGATGACCCCGTAGTTAAGTCCCATAAGCTTAACAAACATTTGAACATTTTTTCTCTCTAAGCTTTTTCCATAGTTTTGCAATCCTGCAGAAAGAAAAAAATTTCTGTTGATTTGCTTCGGGCGAAGAGGTACATGCTTGGTACAATCATGCTGATTCAGGCCACCGTAAACACATTTGCATGAATGGGTTCACCAAATTCTCCCATAGTGAGATTAGTGTGTTAACTGACGTGGGTATTAATAATTAATAGTTTTCTCACTTTTTTCACCCCTTCTTGTTTTCAGTTGCCCCTCCCTTATAATGAAAGCGTCGCCCTTTGTACGCTCGCTTTCCACTAAAGAGTTAGTTCTGGGGATAAGTAAGGTTTCGTTGTTAATTTGAAAATGATTGTTAAGTTTAAGAATGCTGATAAAAACTGACACTGTATGATTTAACTGCATTTCTTATATTTCAAATTAATTGCTATTCACGAAAGAAATACGTTTTAAAGATTTTCTTTCTCGTCTCGGACAAACTCACAGCTGACACCAGTTTGTTGTCATTATTATTATTATTATTATTATTATTATTTCAATTCCAGTTCTGCAGATCATCTTTGTTGCTATACGTTACGACGGATGTGATCATTTCTCTACAAGCCTAATAACACGTATAATATAATGAACGACAATGCAAAATGCAATCAATTCCTCTTAGTTTCTTATAATGTCAGACTTTTTTTTTCTTTTTTCCACTGTCACATTTCTGAAGGCAATTTTTGACTACCTTTTCCATCAGGCACCTGAAGGCTTGCATATTTAATGCAAACTTGTAAACAGTTGTACGACCATTAACGTCTCGTAAAGTATATTAGATTACACTGCAAGAAAAAGAATAAAGTACGCATGCATGTGAGGCCTTAGGTGTTGAAGTTCCATAACCAACGCAGCTGGTTGGCTTAGAAGAACAAACAGGCCGCCATATGACGAGGATCTACTCGAGAAGTTAAGCTGCTGGAGAGCTCTCGAAAAAGTCGGCGAGCGACTTCATCGAGGGTGCGCAATTTGTTGGAATAGCCATACAGACATCCTAGCTGCTTCATCTTACTACTTTAATCCTCCGTCATTTTTGAATGGAACTGTCAACTGGTCGACTTTTATTGACCTTTATATATCTTCCAGGCAATATTATTTTACAGTACCTAATTCGCATAATTGATATCTCTGAACTGTCGCAAATAAGTACATGCTGTTCTTTTTGACAAGTGAAGAGAAATTATAAATAAAGAAAATTTCAACAAGCCACTTTTTCTGAAATATTATCTTGTTTTCATAAACTGATTTTTTTAACGTTTTTAGAAACGTCTTGAGATTGGATACGGGAAGTTACATACTTATTTCCATATCAGGCTGCTGGATACTTGCCCTGTAACAGAATAGGAGATTCTGTAATTGAGGCGCTTCAGTCACGGTCTGCACGGCCACTACGGTCTGGGGTTAGAATCCCTCCTCGGGCATGGATATTTGTGCCGTCCGTAGTTGTAGCTAGTTAATAAGTAGTTTGTAAGTTTAGGGACTGATAACCCCGTAGTTAAGTCCCATAAGCTTAACAAACATTTGAACATTTTTGATTCCGTAATTGGTATCTATCTGGTAGCTTCGCTGTGATTATCAACTGACCGAAGATCACTCACGCCTCAGTGATAATATAAACGTATACCAACTGCAACAATAAATCTGTAAGCATGCAACATATTCTGTGCGACTTGTGTAAGTTACTTAATGAGTTGGTTTACGTTTTAGGAGGCGATCCACTCATAATATTGTAAAAAGATATAAAATAGCCAAGATCGCTTATCATCAGTTTTTATTAACGACGACCGGTTTCGCTGAACTATGTCAGGTCAAATAAAATATTTTACAAGGCCATAATCTTGTAATGTCAAACGGTTGTTATATAACAATTTACAGTGCATAGGTGAACTATGTCATTATAATAAAACATAATTATCACAGTGAGTGACAAAAGTGAGTTTGCTTTTGTCACTCACTGTGATAATTATGTTTTATTATAATGACATAGTTCGCCTATGCACTGTAAATTGTTATATAACAACCGTTTGACATTACAAGATTATGGCCTTGTAAAATATTTTATTTGACCTGATGATGCTGACATAGTTCAGTGAAACCGGTCGTCGTTAATAAAAATTGATGATAAGCGATCTTGGCTATTTTATATCTTTTTACAATAACTTACTTAACGTGATGGATGCTGGCAGATAAATCGTGACACTTTTTGTATATTTATATTCACAGTAAGACGTCAGTGATATGTGGTCAATTGATAACAACAATGCAAGCCGCCAGATTATACTAGCTTCACAGCCACCAGAGCCGTCAAACTGCGCGGGCGTAGCCGAGCGGTCTGGAGCGCCACGTTGCGGATCGCGCGGCCTCTCACGTCAGAGTTTCGAATCCTCCATCGGGCATGGATGTTTGTGCTGTCTTTAGTATAAGTTAGTTCGTAAGTAGTTTGTATGTTTAGGGACTGATGACCCCGCAGGTAAGTCCCATAAGCTTTACAAACATTTAAATTTTGAATATGAAGAGCCATCAATAATCTATGCTGCGCGTGAGTAGCCGAGCGGTCTGGATCGCGCGACCTCCCGCGTTGATGTTCGAATCCTCCTTCGTGCAGGGATGTGTGTGCTGTCCTTATGTCAGTTTAACTTAGTTTAAGTAGTTAGCAAGACTAGGGACTTATGAATAACGTAGTTTGGTCCCATAGGATTACAAACATTTGAACATTTGAATAATCTGCGAAGACAATACTCTTCGTCAGCATCACGTAACTTGTACACGGGTATACGCCTCATCTGGAGATGAGCATCAAAATTTTCGAAAACTACTTCCTGGAAACATTCCTAACAAAGTCTGGGTTGGGTAATTTGGGTGGGATAGGGAGACTAAACTGCTAAGGTTATCAGTACCCGTTGGGGAGGGGAAGGAGTGAGGATAGGAAAGGAGGGGGAGGGGGAAGGAAATGCAGTCTGGGAAGTAAAGAAAGAAGGAAGACTGCATTCGTTCGGGGGCCCATGCTCGCCACGCGCGTACTCACGAAAGAACCTTCGGGGGAGGGTTTACAATAAGTGATAGGCTGAATTTTTCTGTATTAATATCCAATATACATTTACAGCTCTTCTGCATCCGTGATGAATGATTTTAAAGAGAAGAGAAATTGACGAAATCTTTTCTATGTGGATTCTTGTAAGAATTAAGAACTGAACACCCTTTATCCTCCTAACCTTTTTCTCAACCAAAACTACTATTCCACATGTCAGCAAACAATGTATCACTAATGGATTAGTTCAAATATTCAAAGTTTGTAGAACTTATGGGACTTAACTACGGGGTCATCAGTCCCTAAGCTTACAAACTACCTATGAACTAGCTAACACTAAGGACGGCACAAATATCCATGCCCGAGGGGGGATTCGAACCTTCGACCGTAGTGGCCGTGCAGACCGTGACTGGAGTACCTCAGTCCCCTCGGGCACCGCGGTCGGCAATGGATTAGTGGTCTAGTATTTTATTAGTGTCTATACTTATGACAACACTAAGTACATTTAAGTTGTTATTCTTTTTAATATAAGAAACACATTGAAATAGCTTACGAGTATTCTCCTTACTGTTACATACATGACTCGCTAGAAGACTTCTTAAAGTTACCGAACCAAGTACGTTGTTCTCGAAGACGACTGTTTATCAGAGACAAATGTATCGTGAGTAATGCCCCTGGATTGTGAGACAGGACGATTATTATTTTCCGTATACATAAACGATCTGCCAGACAGAGGGAGTAGCAATCTGGAAATGTTTGCTGATGATTCTATAGTATACTGAAGGCTGTTGTTAGTGATTGACTGTAGTAATATGCAAAATGACTTCGACAGAATTTATTGTCGCTGTGATTAGTGCTAGCAAGTTCTAAAAACAGAAAAATGTAAGGTGCAGATGACACAGAAAAACAATTCAATAATGTTCGAATATGTCATTATTAGTGTTCTGCTCGACGCAGTAGTATTCATTAAATTTCTAGGCGTAACGTTGCAGAACGATATGAATGGAATGATCATATAAGGACAGTCGTGGGAAAGGCAGATGGCGGACTTCATTTTAATGAGAGAATTTTGTTGAGATGTGGTTCATGTGTAAAGGAGACAACGCATAGAATGCTTTTGTAAACCACATTGACTGTTTCTCATGTGTTTGGGAATCCCACCAAATTCAAATGTTTGTAGAGTCTATGGGAATTAACTACGGGGTCATCAGTCCCTAAACTTACAAACTACTTATGAACTAGCTAATCCTAGGACGGCACAAATATCCATGCCCGAGGGGGGATTCGAACTCCCGACCGTAGTGACAGTGCAGACCGTGACTGGAGCGCCTCAGTCCCCTCGGCCACGGTGGCCGGCGAATCCCACCAGATCGGTTTAAAGGAAGATACACAATCATTTCAGGGGCGGGCTGCTGGGTTTGTTACTGATCGGTTCCATCAAACGGAGAGAATTACGGAGATGCTCTAGGAAATCAAATGGGACTCGATGGGTGGAAGGCGACGTTCATTTCGAGAAACACTAGTGCGACAATTTTGAGGGCCGGAATTTGAAGCTGACTGCAGAAATATTGTATTGTCGCAGTTTTACATTTCGCGTAAAGACCACAAGATAAATTAGAGCAGCGTGAGCCAACACCGCCTAGAAACTAGGCGTCACAGCAGCACGTGTCACGTCAAGCCGACAGGCCGCGACCGCAAGCTGACTGGCTGGCCGCGGAGAGGCAGTGAGCCCAGCGGCCAGCCAGTCAGCTAGCGGTTGCGGCCCCTCTGTGTGAGTGACATGGACTGTTGAGAGGCCTTGTCTCTAAGCGGTGTTACCCAAGCCCATTTGCCGGATGTGACACAAGCAGGGCGCTACAGCCACCACCAGCTACATCACACGTCTCTCACCTAGCCACCGCCGCGATTTAAACGGTCAATCACCTAGCGGGAACGGGTGCGTGGTGGAGGGTACAGTTCCGCTTACCATTGCCAATTATTTCCTTTCTGTTCCATTCCCATATAGAAAAACTGTTGGTTTCTTTATTCTCCTAACGTTTTTCTCAACCAAAACAATTCAAATTACAAACATATATGGGAATAAAGTAATTCGGCTGGTGGGCGGTGAAATTGGTTTATGAGCGTGACAACCCGTTTCGAAGCTTATAGCCACACCCTAAAGTGTTTCCTATATTAAAAATAAGAATCATAGTACATAGTACATCACGTGTGGTTAGTTTACCGCATGCGATTAAATTAACTAGATATATATAATTAGCTGTCGACAGGGCTTTTCGCAAGCCCATCATTAACTCTTGGCGGCCTCTTACAACAGTGCCCCACGTTAAAAAAAACCAGCATTTTTGGAGTGACCCCCCGTGTTTGTACATAGTCTATAGCCGAGCCGTAGTCGGTTGCGTATATGGCAACACTAGCGCCATGTGACGAACGTCAGCTAGCAAGTAACTTCAATCGTGCTATAGTGATGCAGTTATGTCATCGGATTCTGTAGAGCGGCCAACACCATGCAACAGTGAATCGGAGCTACCTAGAACTTCTCGTGTAAGGCCTAAGAAAAAACATTTGCTTGGCAGATTGAACATAAACACTTTACTAGCGATTGGGAAACTTAAAAAATCTTACTTACGTGTTTTACCTCCCGCTTTAAGTTTTCCTGTACTTTTATGTTTTTAATTCCGCGCAAATCGAAAACAACGTTTATAATAAGATGTCATACAGTATGAAAACCATTTCAATGTAATATATTGTCCTAAAGCCGCTAAAAATTAAAGGACCACTCGTGAAAGTCTTTGTCAATCACACAGATTTAACCATAATGCATTCTTTTGAACAAATAATGTTTGCCGGTCGCGGTGGCCGAGGGGACTGAGGCGCTCCATTCACGGTCTGCACGGCCACTACGGTCGGGGGTTCGAATCCCCCCTCGGGCATGGATATTTGTGCCGTCTTTAGTATTGGTTAGTTCATAAGTAGTTTGTAAGTTTAGGGACTGATAACCCCGTAGTTAAGTCCCATAGACTCTACAAACATTTGAATTTCCTTGGAGGTTGTGCTGCGTTACCGCCTGTACTTGGTTCAGAGTGTTAGCGTGAGTGTGGTTCATTTAATTTTATCCCAGCAGTGAATTGTCTTGTCTTTGTTGTTGTGGCAAAGATTATGCTAGCATTGCCACGGCGGAGCGGTCGAGCGCATTGAGGCGCTATGATACGATGCGCGAGGCCGTTCCCCGTCGGGGGTTCGAGTCCCCCCTCGGACATGGATGTTTGTGCTTGTTCAAATCAAATGTTTGTTAAGCTTAAGGGACTTAACTGCGGTCCGGCCGCGGTGGCCGAGGGGACTGAGACGTTCCAGTCACGGTCTTCATGGCTACTACGGTCGGGGGTTCGAATCCCCCCTTGGGCATGTATATTTGTGCCGTCCTTAGTGTTAGGTAGTTCATAAGTAGTTTGTAAGTTTAGGGACTGATGACCCCGTAGTTAAGTCCCATAAGCTTTACAAACATTTGAACATTTTTTATACTAGCATTATTAATCTGGCAGTGTTAACTATCGGCAAAATAACGTCCAAATAATAGAATACCTCCATACAAACGTCTGTGTTGTACATGAAATACATGACATAAAAAATCAATAGTTCGATCAAAAATTTTAAAACACATATTTTGATGTTTACTGCACTATATTAAGACAGAAAACAATTTTAACATTTCCGAAGGTGATTTGATAATGTGGGATTGAAGGTGTTAATATCGCAACCAGAAGATAAATAGACATGGGAAGGCCGTTGCTGTACTTACCAAAACTTTTTGAATTAACGCTATCCTACCGGTTGGCGGATGTGGGTGGTGCAGCCTTTAGAAGCCGGTCTCTCTGCCTTCGCCCCACCGAAAACATTATCCGCGCTTCTAGCAGCTACTTTATTTACATCCTCCGGCCGGTTAGATAGAGTCAATTCTGAAACTTTTGTTAAGTACAGCAACGTGTATTTAGTTTTTGGTTCCTATTCTGAAACAGGCTTTAACTGTATTGTTTTATTCGGTTTCTTTTAGGTATACAATGGAGCAGGATTTCTCTCAGAGCGTGTTCTCTTTTGTGGTTGAAAAAGTTGATTTCCTCCGTTCGGTAAGTTCTATTAAAATGAGAACATTATTTCAGTGGCATAGTTGACTAAGAACATTAGCTTCATTCAAATCATTTATTCGACATGTGGGTCGGTAGCACAACAGTAGAGTGGCGGACTACGGGTTCAAAAAATATTTGTATATCTAAGGAACTTAAATGCTGTGATTATCAGCCCCTAGGATTCCGAATACGTAAACTAACTTAAACTACCTTATGCTACTCCGAGCAACCGCTACCTCCGAAGCAAGGCGCCTTAGACCGGTCGGCCACTCCACCGCGGCAATTGTAGGTTCGATTCCTGCCGAGTCCTAGGATTTTTGTCTGTCACTTTCCACTTCTTTCACCCCTGCAATGTTGCTGATGTGAAAAATGTCGAGTAGCACCGCGGTTCTGAAGCCACGTTAAACTGTAGGTCCCTCTATAGCCGGCCGCGGTGGCCGAGGGGACTGAGGCGCTCCAGTCACGGTCTGCACGGCCACTACGGTCGGGGGCTCGAATCCCCCTTCGGGCATGGATATTTGTGCCGTCCTTAGTGTTAGCTAGTTCATAAGTAGTTTGTAAGTTTAGGGACTGATGACCACGTAGTTAAGTCCCATAAGCTGTACAAACATTTGAACATTTTGTCCCTCTATAAGGGGCTGAGTCAGTCAGTTCGAAGTTAGGAGGATGGCAACGGCGTATCACTTCCAAGACAAACCATGCGTAACAAAGCACTGCGGTGTTCAAACCAATCTTCGGATTGTTGATTGCTTTGCCTTTTTTACGTATTAAGATATAAAAATTGTTTCATTGTACATATTGAAGAGGATGGTTCTTTTCGTATTTAATTTTTTTTTTTATATTTTTTTAATTTTTTTTTTTTTCTTTTCTTTTTTTTTTTTTTTTTTTTTTTGTTAATTTTGGGAGCGCCTGGGGTTGCGGCTATAAGCCGAAAAACCAGTTGTGAGGTTACGAAATATATGTTACCAGCTGCTTGTGTAATTATTTTATTCGCTATGACATGCATCAGCTGCGGATACCCTAATTATAAAATTATTTACATAAATAATTATTGTCATATGTAAAACTTAATAACTAGTGGCATACAGCGATTTCATATTTATCAACTAAAGCACAGTATTGTTACATATTATTCCATGTACCAAATCTATATATTTATATGCGTTTCTTCAAATATGTTATTTTAGACTTATAAAACAGTGATTAATTCAATTTTTTGTAAAATTATGGGACGTAACTATAGTGGTCATCGGTCCCTAAACTTACAAACTACTTATGAACTACCTTGTACTAAAGACGACACAAACATCAAAGCCCAAGGGGGGATTCGAAACCCCGACGGCGGACGGCCGCGCGCACCGTAACACGACGCTCCAGCACGCGAGGCTAATCCGCCGCGGCAAGAGAGATATAATAACGCAACTTTAAAATCGTGGAAAATGAACAGACTTCATATGCAAGAATGTAGCACCCAGTTGGAATGTGCCTAATTATGTGATGAGATGTGGTGGTTAATGGCTACATTATGATAACAATGTTGCAACTGCGCAGTCAGTCAAAGAAGTGGAGCAACAAAATTGAGGAATATAACGAATGTACTGAAATTAAAGTATATTGATTAAAAAATGAAATGGAAATCGTAAACTCCTTTCTACAGTCCTCGAATAGCCCGACTGGTAGCGACGGGCCGTCGTCTTATCAACCGCCCGAAGGCGTCAACGAATGTGGTATGGAAGGTAAAGTGGTAATCAGCTTAGGGTTTCACGTCCCGTCCAAACCGTGATCATTAGTGCCTAAGCTCACGCTCAGATTTTTGGGTAAAGATAGGGAAAGAAATAGACCGTGTCCTTTCAAAGCAACCATGTCGGCATTTGTTTGGATTGATTTAGAGAAGTCGCGGAAAACCTAAATCTGAATAGCCAGATGTGGATTTGGACCACCGTCCTCCCTACGCGAGTCCAGCGTGCCAGCACTGCGCTACACGGTAAGGAGGGGGACGTGGTCAGCGCTCCGCACTCCCGCCACTTGTGTCGGATTTCGTGACCGGAGCCGCTACTTCTCAATCAAGTAGCTCCTCAATTGGCTTCACAAGGGTAGCGTACAAACTGCTCGCCGCACGGCGACCCACACTAGTGCTAGCCAAGCCCGACAGCATTTAACTTCGATGACCTAGCGTAAATCGGTGTACCCACTTCTGCACGGTCGTTTGCTTAAAAATGACATAGCACTTTTTTTTAACGAGGAAATGCCAAAACCAGATAACGGTGTCAACCTTCTTAACGGTACAGTTTTGTTATAAACTGGAAAGGAAAAGATATCTATCCATTCACGAATTCACTTTGCTAGTATGCGATAAGCAAGGATGAACGGGTAGATGTGAATCTCACCTCGACTATTTTAGAATACAAATTCACTATCGTAGCTCCTGTGGCATCTTACTCTGTTACTTCAAATTCCTTCTCAGTAAACTTGATTGTTTACCGAATCCAGCTTGTCACTGTCAATTAATAGTTTGGTTTTTCAAAATAATAAACAGCTGTACAGTCTAAAGAACAGCAATTTTTTTAAGTTCACTTATTTTGTTTATTTCGTAAATCTAGTACATATACAAATGAAAGGTGTCTATTATGCGATAGTTCCCTATTATGAGACATGACAACTGTGCTCATCGTAGGTGTTGCCCTCTGGTGAAGAGTATATTGAACACGTCTATAGCGTGTCAGACGACGACACAGCGAGTAGGACGCCATTGTTGAACTGCACAGCGTTCGTAGAGGTTGCGATAAAATTTCTAGTGTTTGCACTCTTTGTGACATCAGTGTTAAACAATATTTCAGCTTAAACGTGAGTCGATATTATTGCACTCTTTTATTGTTGTTGTTTCTGACGGTCATTCTTATAATTATTGACAAGTAGGTTCATTATCCAAACAACATTGTAATCGTGTGCGTGATTCATTCAGAAGGATGGCGACATTACTAATATGCGATAGAATGGGACTCCAAATAAGGACCAGTGTCGCATATTACGACACCTATCGCATAACGGGGTAATTCGTTCTCTCGTTGTTCATTCGTTTGTTTTCCACGTCACTAAACGTATAAAAAGCAGCCACTTGATGCCGGCTTTATGGGGCCCTTGGAAACGTACGATGCCCAAGAGATAGAAACGTGATTGGTAAGTAACACAGGTCATGTTATCACCTCATTATTAATAGCCAGGTTATTTGGGGCAGCTTACAACCGAGCACCAACAATGCAAGCGTCTGTGAATGCCTTCAGAAAAAAAGGTCTCATCCCAAGCAACAGTAACATCTCTAAGGAAGATGAATTTTCAATTCATCGCCAAGCTAACGCTATTCAAAAAAGAGATGCCGAAAATGAAAATTTAACTAGTGATGGTCAAGCTGTCAGTCTACAGACGTCAGACCTCTCACACACATCGCCCAACCACCTGGAGTCATGTAGGTCAAAGATTGCGTTCGTGCTGTGGTGCATTACTAATTTCATTTATTGCAAGATTCTAAGTAGGAGAAATCACCGGCTGAAGCTAAGAAAACAGCCATAAAGCTGTTTGAGAAGTCGAGTGGGAAACTTTCGAAACGTAGAACGAAAGAAAAAGAGTCGTCTAGTGACTCGGCATCCGATGTCCATCTTGATGACAGTGGGGATTCAGACAGCAGTGATGACGATGACGCAATGTGTATGTCCTCAAAAACCAAATGTTCAAATGTTTTGTAAATCTTTCGGACCAAACTGCGTGGTCATCAGTCCGTAGCTTACAAACTACTGAAACCTAGGTAAACTAACCTAAGGACAAAGACACACACCCATGCCCCAGGGAGGACTCGAACCTCCACGGCGAGCACCGCGCGCTCCGCAGCGAGACGCTTTAGACCGCTCGGCTACTCCATCGCGGCGTGTATGTTATGTACAGGGAGCTTTTCTGACGACAAACACGGAGAAAAATGGGCACTGTGCACGAAATGTTAGCGCTGGGCTCATGAAGTATCACAGACGACAACAATTTTGTTTGGCCTGAATATCATAAAAAGTAAACTACGTCAAATGGTTGTAATCCTACTGGACCAAACTGCTACGGTCATATACCTCGAAAGATTGCTTATTATTTCAAATATGATAAATGTATTATAAAATTAAATAATGAAAGATGTAATTACTGTGATAAAAATATAATTGCATTTACTCTTAGGTCTTTAAAATAGTTTTACAAAAATGTGCTGTGAAGCGCGCGGTTTCCCCCCTCGGAGGTTAAAGTCCACCCTTGGCCATTGGTGTGTGTGTGTTGTCCTTAGGTTGGTTTAGGATAGTTTAAGTCGTCTGTAAGCCTAGGGATGACAACCACAGTAGTTCAGTCCCATAGATTTACAAGCATTTGAACAAAAATGTGTCTCGTATTAGACACTTATTCTCTTTAGGGTATCACTCCTAAAAGCCGCCAGTCGCACTTTCTCTTATGTATCAGCAGATAACTGTAACTTCGTTTTAGTCGTGTGTAGCTGCAGTCAGCCCACGGAAATATTGCGCATCAGGTCGTCCCTGCCACGCCCAGTGTCAACAGTAACTAATGGTTTGCTTCCAGTTACAATTTTTAAATCGAAATATCATGAGCGCATTCGACATAGCGGTCCCAAATTAGTCTAGAGCGATATTCAGTTTATTGTTATGTGCTGAGAGGGACAGTAAAACACGAAGAATAAGCGGCAATGCCGAAACAACAGCACCTCCCTTTCCGTGTCGACTGCTACCGCCATACAGTACTGGTTATTCTTTCTGTTTTACTGTGCCTGTTCGTGCAAATCGATAAACTGAATATCACTCTAGACTAATCAGTGGTCGGCACGTTAAATGCGCACGTAAAATTCGGGAAAAAAATTGTTTCATTTGTAATTTGAGACAAACCAAAACTTTCCGTTCCCACTGGGCGTCATATGTAAGATTTGACGGGCGGTATTTCTTTGAGATTACTACGGCTACTAACTTAAAAAAATAGAATCTCACACATCTACATAAACAATAGACAAAATGTGCCTGATATGTGGTAGGAGAGACACACGTGATAGACTACATACATATTTATACAGTTTGGCTAATACTAAGTAAATGGATGTTTCGTAGACGTGACAAAATAATGGTAGAAGCGTGCTACCATTGTTAAGTACCTGTTAGGATGCACTGGAGTGACTGCCTGAGAGATTTTTTGGTTTTGTCGCGTATCGCCGTAGTGGCAAAGCTATACGAGGCAGTAAAGCCAGTAACGTTGTCGCGAGTAGTTTGCTGAAATGATGGCAGAGGCCGTTTTAACAGAGACACGAGATAATGGGAGGAGAAATTTCTCATATTTTGCTTAAAGAAGCTGATGACACGTTAATGTGATTTTATGAAGGTATTTGACATGAAGACAATCTTCGAAATAGAGGTAAGGTAGGTTTTTCTTTTAATTTTTCCAGTGCCATTAGGTTCCTTCCAGACAGCTGTTGTTTAAACATTGACAGAATCCACAATGATTGCAATAACTGTTCTGTTTCATAATTATTAATATTTCAGACGAAAAGAATAAATGCGTGTTCGAATTTTTATTAACAGTCAAGAGGTGCAATTTTAACCTTTATGTTGGAAACTGAATGAATCTTACGTGAGGATAAGTGAGATCCTAAAAGTTTGTGTCGATCGTTAACTCACAAAAAAAATGAATAGTAAAATTTAAACATCACGTGTCGGTTCCTCGTTTCTACCTGATCACGCAAATTTATTACTAAACCCTATGACCGAAAGAACGTATATAGTAGTTAAAAGTTGAAATTGATAGTGAACATTATTTCGAGCTAGCATCATTGTATTGCGAGAGCAGTGTCGCCGTTTGCAGTGACGTACAGCAGTTCTTCAAAGTATTCAAGTTTCCTCAATTGAAGTCAAATTAAGAAACGATCAAAAGTGTGTTGTGTTCAGTTTGTGAAGAGTAAGTTTATGTTCTCTATAACAGTCACTCATAGCCAGGGTAACTAATTTTATATCTTCAGTAATTGATAATACAACGAAGGTTCACGGAAATATGTTTCCAGTTTAATCAGTCAAATTTGAAATTAGTTATCCTATTCTGCTCAGGTGTAGTTACAGAAATACGCCACACATACACTTCCAACACGTCAATATGTAGAGGTATTTAATGATATTATCAACACAGCTTTTATTTATAGCTTTCAATTTATTCACATAAATAGTCATTCATTCACACAAACATATGTGCAGAAAACAGCTGAAAAAATTATTTTATTAGATAACTCTCACCATCATCAATACCATTAACAAAGTGACTAAAAGAACTACAATGCCACACATCAAAACTCAAAGAATGTTGCAACAATATATATATATATATATATATATATATATATAAAATTTCATAATGCTATGCGACTTCTGCCCATCTTCAGATAACCAAATACTAAATTTGTTGTAGTAAGCCAAGGTGCGAAAATGAATACCTTTGTAAGAACCATCAGTAAAATGGAAAATTATCAAAACTCTAGTAGGATTTTCATTGGAGGGCAGCTTAGGGTCCAATATTTCAGTCTAAAGTGCCCTCCAAGTGAAGTTCCACAAAACTTTTGATAGTTTCCTATTTTGATTAGAGTGCTTTCAAATGTACAGATTTTTTTATCTTGGGTTATGGCCTCTAAAACTGGTATATTGTCAATGGAGATGGGCAGCGCTGAAAACGTGTTATGGAAAAAAAATGTTTCCCGTATCATCCTGTGGTTCTGGGCTGTGATTTTCCAACTTTTAATTGTAACAATGGCCGAGGGGACTGATGCGCGGCAGTCACGGTCTGCACGGCCACTATGGTCGGGGGCTCGAATCCCCCCTCGGGCATGGATATCTGTGCCGTCCTTAGTCTTAGTTAGTTCGTAAGTAGTTTGTAAATTTAGGGCCTGATGACCCCGTAGTTAAGTCCCATAGACTATACAAACATTTGAACGTTTGAATTGTAACAAATTGTAAAAAAAATAAAAAAAATAAAAAAAATAAAAAAAAAGAGAGAGAGAGAAAAGAAAAAAAAAGTTGGTAAATAGTCCTCTTTTTTTCCTGTTTCTTCATTTGTGTTACTATCGGCGGTACAGCACAAAGGTAAGTACTGGCCAGCCATTCTATCTCGTTTGAACAATATTTATCTCTGAGGAGAATTTTCATCATTAATTAAATAAATATACTATCAACTATGTTTCAGTGCTATTAACATAACTGCATTACTTTTACATAAGCCTACATCCAAAGCCCTACAAACTGTGCAGCTCAGGCGAAATTGCGGGCAAGGCTGAAATGTATCCCATAGCATTTGATGGGATGACTATAAGACGTACGAAATCACTTACACTACCCAAAATACGATCCACCGTATTAAAAATGAGCTGTCCTCAAATTCCGATATAGATTCGCTGACAAGTAAACATATGGAATAGACATTCTCCAATTTTTCGGTAATTTGGATGTGTTACAACACATGAAAAACTAAAGGACACGTATTCTTCTTTTAGCGACGGTCAGACATATTTGAGCAGTGAAACGATACCTGGAATATGGGGGCCAAAATGAAAAAAAATTGTATAACTTAGAGGTTATGGAAACGATTTTAATTTTTTTAATGAAAGTATTTTATAATAAAAGACGAAAATCGGCCTAGGTATATTAGAGGGGAAGTGAAAAGTAGGAGACCGATTACCCCGAAAAACATCAATTTTTTGCTATAAAATTAGTTTTTATTCAACAGACGTAGAATCTATTAAAACTTCACAGAGGAAACAATCCTTATATTGTCATGCTCGTTTGACACCGATCATGAAACACCTTCTGAACCTTTTTTTAAACCGTTTCAGCTCTTTAATGTCCTGGTATATAAATTCGTTCAATCCGAATCTAAAATCAGATTCTCAAAATTCAATATGGCAGATCCAGCATAGCGGACAAAAACTGGAAATAATGTTTGAAGAGACAGTAACTCGAAATGCGACTTTCAAAATACCTAAAAGTTAGTTTTGAACTTTTGAAATAATAGCGAATAAAAGGGGACGAAACATGTTAGACAGTTTATTGATTTTAACCACCGGCGTTAGCGTTGCTAGTGATATAGCACGTGGAGGTTGCTTGGCCGAATTTACATCTCTTCCCGCTGCTTGATTAGGTTGAGTCCCCATGCCTCTCACAATTTTCTTTTCGTATGTCAGAACACGATTCATTGTTTGAGCGCGTATGTAAATGTATTGAAAGATGAAACAGTTCAAAAATATACATTCACAAGGTGTTTCGTGGGCAGTATCAAACGAGCATCGCAATATAAGGGTTTTTTTATCTCTCAAATATTTGTATGTTAAAAAACACGAGTTTCTTAATTAGCCTTCAATTTGAAGTTTTAATACATTCTACTTCGAGTAAATCAAACATATTTTTTGTAGCAACAAATTGGTCCCTTTCGGGGTAGTTGGCCCGCTATTATTCACTCCTCTTACAATATACACAGGCCGATTTTTGTCTTTTATCAAAAGATACGTTAGTAACAAAAATAATTAAAATCGCTTCACTAATCTCTACGTTACGGCGATTTTTCCATTTTGCCCCAGTTTTGGAGGTACTGTTTCACATCTAAAATATACACTCCTGGCCATTAAAATTGCTACACCACGAATATGACGTGCTACAGACGCGAAATTTAACCAACAGGAAGAAGATGCTGTGATATGCAAATGATTAGCTTTTCAGAGCATTCACACAAGGTTGGCGCTGGTGGCGACACCTACAACGTGCTGACATGAGGAAAGTCTCCAACCGATTTCTCATACAAAAAACTGCAGTTGACCGGCGTTGTCTGGTGAAACGTTGTTGTAAGGAGGAGAAATACGTACCATCACGTTTCCGACTTTGATAAAGGTCAGATTGTAGACTATCTCGATTGCGGTTTGTCGTATCGCGACATTGCTGCTCGCGTTGGTCGCGATCCAATGACTTTTAGCAGGATATGGAATCGGTGGATTCAGGAGGGCAATACGGAACGCCGTGCTGGATCACAACGGCCTCGTATCACTAGCAGTCCAGATGAGAGGCATCTTACCCGCATGGCTGGAACGGATAGTGCAGCCACGTCTCGATCCCTGAGTCAAAAGATGGGGACGTTTGCAAGACAACAACCATGTGCACGAACAGTTCGACGACGTTTGCAGCAGCATGGACTATCAGCTCGGAGACCATGGCTGCGGTTACCCTTGACGCTGCATCACAGACAGGAGCACCTGCGATAGTGTACGTAACGACGAACCTGGGAGCACGAATGGCAAAAGTCATTTTTTCGGATGAATCCAGATTCTGTTTATAGCATCATGATGGTCGCATCCGTTTTTGGCGACATCCCGGTGAACGCACATTGGAAGCGTGTATTCGTCATCGCCATACTGGCGTATCACCCGGCGTGATGGTATGGAGTGTAATTTGTTACACGTGTGGGTCACGTCTTGTTCGCATCGACGGCACTTTGAACAGTGGCCGTTACATTTCAGATGTGTTACGACCCATGGCTCTACCCTTCATTCGATCCCTTGTGAAACCCTACATTTCAGCAGGATAATGCACGACCGTATGTTGCAGGTCCTGTGTTGGCCTTTCTGGATACGGAAAATGATCGACTGCTGCCCTGTCCAGCACATTCCCCAAATTTTTCGCCAACTAAAAACGTCTGCTGAATGGTGGCCGAGCAACTGGCTAGTCACAATATGCCAGTCACTACTCTTGATGAACTGGGTATCGTGTTGAAGCTGCATGGGCATCTGTACCTGTACTCGCCATCCAAGCTCTATTTGTCATAATGCCCAGGCGTATCAAGGCCGTTATTACTGCCAGAGGTCGTTGTTCTGGGTTCTGATTTCTCGGGATCTGTGCAACCAAATTGCGTGAAAATGTAATCGCATGTCAGCTCTAGTATAATATATTTGTCCAACGAATACCCGTTTATCATCTGCAGTTTTTCTTGGAGTAGCAATTTTAATGGCCATTAGTGTATTTTAGAGCCGCTAAAAATACTTAATTTTTTTAATGTTATTCAAATTTAAGAAAAATCAGAGAGTGACACTTACGTAGGTTTACTTGAGAGTGGTGTTTTCGTGTACTCACTGAAGACATGTCACATGAGTGGCGGGATAGATTTGTTCATATGACAATACTCAGTGATAAAGAGGACTGGGTGTTTTGCTGGACACTTGTGGGTCTGAACATGTTGTGGACCGTCCATAGACACACGTCACGCGTGTGTGGGCGTGCTTTTTCTTGTTGTAACATTGCCGCAGGGTGCTGCGCCATCAGGGTAAGACGTGCGGAGGCAGAATGTCTGTGACGTATTGCTGCTTCGTCAGTGTCTGCCAAAATACGACTACAGGTGACCTGAATGCATATCCTATGGATCTCCGCACCGTGATGCGTCTCTCCGCAATATTGGTAGGATGTACTCTATGCCCGTGACGTCATCAAATCCGAACACGATGGTCATTGACGGTTATGGAGAAGCGGGGCTCAGTACTACACATGATTCGATGCCATTCGTGCTCTGTCAATGCCTGTCGTTTTGGAAGCTCTCCAAATGCCGCCGTTGGTGTTCTATCATTGACAACCGACGCATGGTGCGGTAGGTGCGGGAATTAACGGGATGCTGAAGGGTCTCCACGCTAAGCCGGTGCTACTTAGTGTACGCAACATCTTGCTTCAATGACTGGCGCGTGGCGGTTGACTGCTGCTAGCTTTGTAACGGCAGGAAGGTAACACCACGAATGCACTCTGGTGGGCGTTCTACACAAATCTATTTATTTACTCACCCGTCAATGGCATGAATGTATACCGATTACATAAAATACTGGACTATTTCTTCTAGCTTTATCACATTTTAAGTCATACATTGTACATTGCGCAAAAGTCCTACGTCCAAGACATGTAATCGATACAAATATTTTTCTAAGGTCAACATATCTACATCTACATTGGAAACTCTGCAAATCACATTTAAGTGCCTGGCAGAGGGTTCATCGAACCATCATTATACTATTTACCTCTCATTCCGTTCTCGAATAGCGCGCAGCAAGAAAGAACACCTGGACCTCTCCGTTCGAGCTCTGATTTCTCGTATTTTATTCTGATGATCTTTTCTACCTCTGTAAGTGGCAGTCAACAACATATTTTCGCATTCGGATGAGAATGTTGGTGATTGGAGTTTCGTAAGTATCCCATGCCTCAGCGATAAACGCCGGTGTTGTAAAGATTCCCATCGCAGATCCTGTATAATTTCCGTGACGCTGTCTTCCACATATCGTGACAATACAAAACGAGCTGCCCTTCTTTGGACTCTTTCGATGTCCTCCGTCAAACACACCTGATTAGGATCCCACACTGGGCAGCATTACTCCAAAAAAGGACGGACAATCGTAGTGTATGCAGTTTCTTTAGTATTTCTGTTGCATCTTTTAAGGATTCTGCCAATAAAACGCAGTCTGTGGTTCACCTTTCCCACGACATTATCTACGTGTTCTTTCCAGTTTAAGTCTGAAGTAATGGTAATCCCTAGGTATTTAGTGAAATCAGTCTTGTGAAATAATAATCGCTTACTCCTTTGAGAGACGCAAATAGCAAATTACGAAAAGAGTTCATTTTTACCTAATTTCTTTTATTTTCACGATTTTCACAACAGATCTGTATCGGCTTGTACTCCTACTGTCCAGTGACCTGCGGTACAGGGTGGCTGACATTGTTATTGTTCTACATATTTACGTTATGGTATCACATTGAGTTTAAAATGGAACATACGTGTATAATGTATAGATAGACCAACAGAGATGAAACATTGCGTGCATCTGTACTTCATTTACCAGTATTTACTTTTTGATTGATGTTAGTAATTAGTTCATTATTAAAGTAGTTTGATGGCCTCGTAGCCGCACTGTTGTATGTTTACAAAGTACCTTTGACAGTTTCGTAAGCACAGTGTAATATGTTTACACAGTGTACGAATGTAGTTGGATGTACGTATATCTACAAGGTGCATCTAAAAAGTGTGGTGACGTGAAAAAAAATAACAAGAAAAAAAAAGACTTTACTGGTCTTCAAGGCTACAATACACCGTCTGACATCAGTTGTACATCTGTTGTAGGATCGCTCGAAGCACTGAGATCATGCTACCACTCGAACACTCACACTTTTTACTCACTCTTGGAACACCATAAACTTGCACTAACATCCCGGGGGTCTCCCTTGCGTTTTACCTAATTTGAAACGAAATTTTATGTGAAAGTGTTGCTCCATTTTGCGCTCCATGTTGCAATGATACGAGTTCTCACACTTACCCTATTAGCTGGGTAGCAGCGTGTACCACCGCTTCACTGCAGTGCTTTGCATGATATGGGGCGCTTATTGACATGTCCCTCAATGTGTATGCGCGGGCACTTCATCTCGCCAGCTCGGTTTATAGAATATGGGACCATTCACCGAACTTTTCAGACACACCTTGTGGTTCGTCAGTGTGTGATCCATACCAGATGGTAATGATAGAAGTGTTAGAGAAGATCGAACGAATAGCAGTAAGGCTCGTTACATGTATATTCAATAAGCTTGAAACTTGTCACAGAGATGGTTGCCAAACCCCAGTGGCAGACGCTGCAAAAGAGGCGTTCTGTACCACATTTGAGAGTGTACGTTCCTCAAAGAGTCGTCCATTTTGTGTCCCAGCCTCGTTGCCGCTTTTGTGTCTCGTTTCCGACGTAGCTGTCGGTGGCCGAGTGGAATGAGACCGACACAGGAATAAAGATAGCACGCTGGTGCAGGTACGGAGGGGAGCAGCCAGAAACTATAAACACTAGAGTAAATTAGAACGAGATATATATTGCACAGAATTTATACAATACTTAACTTTTTCATAGATCAGTACACAGAATGCTGATACATAGTTGAGCTAGAGGCCTGCCTAGTGCCTATCCGATAGCCAAGTCTTCACTGGTGCCTATCTGATTCCGAAGGTCCTAACTGGTTGCTATCTCAGTCCCAAGTGAACGATGTCGTTCAGTGGTGGCCACGAGCGGCGTTGTAGCAGAGGACGCTCGTGGCTGTCGTAAGAACGCCGCGCCGTGCGTGCATGGCGGCGCGCGGCGAAAGTAGGTGGCGCGCACTTTGTACTTGTGCGACACCACAGTCCAATATCATGCTCCCTCCTATTTATATCGCGCTAAAACACCATGAGGATAAAATTGGAGAGATTAAAGCCCACGATGAGGCTATCGATTTGTCGTATTTTTCTAGCAACCTACACTGGTGGACAAAAGTATTCTCACATCCGGGTATATCATTCACACATTTAATGTTTAGACTACTTATAACATTTCTGAAAACAAGCGACCAAATTGAAACAATCTACTCTCTATGTATATCCGATTAACCACACTGAAACATAAATAATCATTAGTATCATTAGTAATGTTCCGAAGCAAATCAAAGCCTTAGCTGTACTGTGATGATGGACGGTCATAAGTATTCACACAGTTCCTTATGTTGCAGTGTTTGGTTTAGCTGCATACATCTAATAGCGTGTATTCTTTCTCTTCTAATAACAGCCTTCAGCCTGTCCTGCATTGTTATTCCTGCGTGTGTCTTCCCCCATAATTGAACAGTCACTTCCTTCAGATTTGTTTTACTGGAAATATGTTTTTTGATTCTTGTTTTTTACTCCTCCCACAAATTTCAATAGGTTCATGTCTGGGGACTGAGGTGGTGTTTGTAGGGTGTGGGGTGTGATACACAGAATCCACGAACGTCCATTGTATGTTTTATGTTTCAGATCATTGTCCTGTTGGAAATGGTAGTCAGTATTCAAACGAAGTCTTTTTCACTGTCTTTCATATTACTTCCATCAATAAATACCAGGTTCCCCATACCTGACGCAGCCATGCATTCCCAGAACATGTCACCGCCACTACCATATATTACAGTACAGATCATATAAGCAAGTTCCAACTCAGTATTTCGTCTTCTCCACACTAAAATACGTTCATCGTCATCATGACGGAAAATCATCAAGTAAAACTGAAGTGATACCTGGCATTCCCCAGGGAAGTGTTATAGCGTCCCTACAGTTCCTTATTTTTATAAACGATTTAGGAGACGATATGAGTAGCTCCATTAGACTGTTCGTGGATGTTGCTGTCACTTATCGGTTAGTAAAGTAACCAGAAGATCAAAATCAACTGCAAAATGGTTTAAATAAGATATCTGTACTGTGCAAAAATGAAAATTGACTCAAAATATGAGGACTGTGAAGTCATCCAGACGATCAGTAAAAGAAGCCCGTTAAACTTCATTTACACGATAAATCAGTCAAAACTACAGGCCGTAAATTCAACTAATTACCTAGAAGTAACAATTACAAACAACGTACATTAGAAAGAATATATAGAAAATATTGTAGGGAACGCGAACCAAAGGCTAGGTTTCGTTGACAGAACACTTAGATGATGCAACCGCTCTACATCTACATCTAAATAAATACTCCGCAATCCACCGTAAGGTGCGTGGCGGAGGGTACACTGTACCACTACTAGGCATTTCCTTTCCTATTCCACTCCCAAATAGAACGAGGAAAAAAAGAATGCCTATATGCCTCTGTACAAGCCCTAATTTCTCTTATCTTGTCTTTGTGATCACTACGCGAAATGTAAGTAGGCGGTAGCAAGATCGTACTACACTCAGCTTCAAATTCCGGCCCTCTAAATTTCCTCAACAGAATTTCACGAAAAGAACGTCGTCTTTCCTCCAACGATTCCCAATTGAGTTGCCGGAGCATTTCCGTAACACCCGCGCATTGGCCGAACCTACCAGTAACAAACCTAATTGCTCGCCTCTGCACTGCTTCTATGTCTTCCTTTAAACTGATCTTGAGCAATACTCGAGACATGGTCGTACAAGCGTTTTATACGCGGTCTACTTTACAGATGAAGTACATGTTCCCAAAATTCTCCCAATAAACCGAAGCTGGCTGTCCGCCTTATTCACAACTGTCCTTACGTGTTCGTTCCATTTCATATCGCTATGCAGTGTTACGCCTAGATATTTGAACGACGCGACAACATCAAGAAGCTCACTACTAATTCTGTATTCGAACATTATGGGATTGTTTTTCCTACTCATGCGCATCACCTCACATTTTTCTACATTGAGAGCTAGCTGCCATTCTTCTCACCAACTAGAAATTTTGTCTGTCATCCTGTATGCTATTACAGTCAGTTAAAGACGATACCCTCCCATACACCACAGCATCATCGGCAAACAGCCGCAAATTACAAGTTACTCTGTCCATCAGATCATTTATATAGATAGAAAATGATAGCGGTCCTATGACACTCCCCTGGGGCACGCCTGACGATACACTCGTCTCTGATAAACACTCGCCGTCGATAACAACGTACTGCGTTCTATTATTTAGAAAGTCTTCCAGCCAGTCACAAATTCGTGAACCTATTCCATAAGCTCGTATCTTCGTTAGTAGTCTGCAGTGTGGCACCGCGTCGAACGCCTTTTTGAAGTCGAGAAAAACACAATCCGCCTGTTGCCCTTCGTCCATGGCTCGCAATATGTCATGTGAGAAAAGGGCAAGCTGAGTTTCACATGAACGATGTTTCCTAAACCCGTGTTGATTCACAGAAAGAAGCTTTTCCGTTTCAAGGAAATTTACTATATTCGAACTGAGAATATGCTCCAAAATCCTACATGAAACTGATGTCAACGATATTGGCCTGTAATTGTGTGGGTCCGTTCTCTTTCCTTTCTTCGAAACGGGAGTCACCTGCGCTTTTTTTCGAATCACTAGGAACTTTGCGCTGAATTTAAGATTCGTGATAAATGCAAGCTAAGTAGGGGGCCAATACCGCAGAATACTCTCTGTAAAACCGAACTGGTATTCCATCCGGACCAGCAGCCTTTTTCGTATTTAGCTCTCTCTGCTGCTTCTTTACACCGTAAATACCTATTACTATGTCCTCCATTACGGAATTAGTACGTTGATCAAATGATGGTACATTTGTGCGGTCCTCCTGCGTGAAGGATATCTTAAAGGTTAAATTTAGAACTTCAGCTTTCCGTTTGCTTTCTTCTATTACTGCCCCGGAATGATCAACGAGTGACTGGACAGTGGGCTTTGACCCGCTACTAAAGAAACTGCCTACACCACACTTGTGCCTCCTATTTTAGAGTATTGTTGCGCATTGTGGGGTCCCAACTAAGTGGGATTGACAGACGATTTAGAGAAAGTACAGAGAAAGGCAGCTCGCGTTGTAATTTCGCGATATAGGGGAGAGAGTGTCACGGAAATGATGCGCGAGTTGCAGTGGAAATCTTTAAAAGAAAGGCGTTACTCGTTTCGACGAGATTTGTTTGCTAATGCAGCGGGTGGCGGAGTGGCCGAGCGCACTGAGGCGCTATGGTCCAATGCGCGAGGCCGTTCCCCGTCGGGGATTCGAATCTACCCCCTCGGGCATGGATGTTTGTGCTGTCTTTCGTATAAGTTAGTTCATAAGTAGTTTGTAAGTTTAGGGACTGATGACCTCGAAGTTAAGTCCCATAAGCTTTACAAACATTTTTTTTTCAAAAATTTCTTTCACCAACTTTCTCTACCGAATGAAAACAGCTTTTGTTAGGAAGACATGATCATCAAACTAAAATAATAGAAATCAGATCGAAAATGGAAAGATTTAGGTGTTCCTTTATTTCCGAGAGCTATTAGAGAACGGTACTGTAGAGAAATATCATAAAAGCGGTTCAATGAATCTTCTGCCATGCACTTCAGTGTGATGACTTGCAGAGTATTTATGTAGATGCAGATGTATATCGCAATGGAAAAGGTTGCACTTGCTCTTGTCAGAGAAAATAACTCTGTTCCAAAACTCTGAGTCCTTGATCACATATTGATTTGCAAATTGCAACCTTTGCTTCCTATTTGCCTTGCTTATATAGAACTTCTTTCTTGGAACTCGAACTCTGTAGCCGGCTCGATTAAACATCCTCCGGACTG
Organism: Locusta migratoria; assembly: GCA_026315105.1. Classification (NCBI taxonomy): domain Eukaryota; kingdom Metazoa; phylum Arthropoda; class Insecta; order Orthoptera; family Acrididae; genus Locusta; species Locusta migratoria. The sequence goes on along the minus strand of CM048755.1, from coordinate 663,678,889 downwards.
TCTTTGAGTGAACTTCTTTCTCATAAAACTCGCGTATTTGTGCAGTAATCTCTGAGGAACTCATTTTAGGTGCTTTCTTAATAATCCTTGCAATCTGTCTCTCTTCTCTTTCTAAAACATGACGTGGTCTTCTAACACGATGCCCATTTATCAATTATTTTTATTTTATTTATTTATTTATTTTTTGTTGCCTGTCAACCACACTGCAGTCTGTATAATGGCTCGTCCTTGCTATTTCGGCATGTGATTTACCCTCTTCATGCAACGTTACCATTATCTTCCTCTCTTCTGGAGTTGTTTCCTTCCATTTTCTACCCATTTTGTTGTCACTGGCGTATTTATTTGTTCGGCAATTTTCCCTGCTGCTGTCTTCACTCAGCGACATTGCATTGTACCGCCGGTGTGTGAATACTTCTGTCTCCGTCAACTACAACACCTACCAGTGTTTCGGTCTCTGGCTTTTAACCAGTGCCTTGGATTTAAAACTATTTGTGTGTACGCAAACAATGGGGCACACGGCATGAATAATGGACATAAAATCGACAACGTTTTTCATGTATTTATTTGTGTATCATTTTTGTTGACTTGTATTTAGAAGTGTTTGATATACCTTGGAATATGAGCTCATTAGGAACTGAACTCAGTCTTGGATTAGACAGTCAAACGGAAAGAAATCATTCATATACTGTTGAAATTCGCTATCGTGGCATTTGCGTACAGAGATTTGTGGAAACTACGAGAAATCTGAATTCATGGAGGCCGGAAGGGCTATTGAGCCCAGCACTTCTAGAATGTTAGTGGTGTACCTTATCACAATGAGATACGTCGTTCGTTACACGTAAAGAAGAACGCAATAGAGAGGTAGTATTGTTACAGTCGAATGACAATTTGTTTCTCATGTGCTTAATTTAGATCTAGATCTGTCTAAAATATTACACAATAATTTAATTTTATCTGTTACGAAATGGCTGTTGAAAACCTGTAACTGTAAGAACAGCAATACGTTTGTTACAAAATGAAAACTGCTACTGCCAGTGCCGGCCGCGGTGGCCGAGGGGACTGAGGCGCTCCAGTCACGGTCTGCACGGCCACTATGGTCGGGGGTTCGAGTCCCCCCTCGGGCATGGATATTTGTGCCGTCCTTAGTCTTAGCTAGTTCTTAAGTAGTTTGTAAACTTAGGGACTGATGACCCCGTAGTTAAGTCCCATAAGTTCTACAAACATTTGAACATTTGAACATCTACTGCCAGTCACGAGTTTATTTATTTTTCCGCATGACCTATTTAGTGATATAACTTCAATTATCAGAGTTTAATTTTCGTCCAAGTGTTTGCAATCTGTGATCTACTGCAGTACTCTGCTGACTTTTCTCCAATCTAAATATACGTCGTTTTGTGGTTACAAACATTCTGTTTAGATGATAATGATTTCGGAAGCACCTTTTAATTCTATTATATGCTAGGTGAAAACCCGGCGTCTCCCGGGTATGTATTTATTCGAGTCTAAAGTTAGTCCATCTGTCCTTCCCCTTTGTCCCTCTGTCCATCTTCTCTTTCCTTCTCTCTCTGTTCATCTCCTCATCTCCCCTCTGTCTTCATATCCAGCTACCTTTCTCTGCCCTTCTCCACCTCCCCCTCTCTCCGCCAATCACCTTCTCTTCTCTGTCCATCTCCCCTCCACCTTCAGTCCTCCACCTGTTAAAAATTATATAACTCTGTTTACTTTCACGGCGATCAGTGAAGTGGTTTCTAAATATATTGCACGGCACCCTCCGACATGCTCGGTATTAAATCGTATGTACATGTTTACGTTCCTCTATTTTGAAGGTCAAGAGTACAAAATTTCGTCAAGATCTGAATAAAACCGTAGATATTGTCGAAGTTCACAGTTAAAGTACCCTCTGCTATGCACCATACAAAATTTTACGTAGATGGTGTCTTTACTCTTGTGTTGAAGATTAAGTATGCAAAGTTTTATCGCAATCAGCGAAGCGCATAAAATACGAACAAACATGATGCGGCAGTTTCTCACGTGTCTCAGTGTTTATGACGTCATATCTCATAAACTATAATTAGTACAAAGAAATAAATCTGTATATAGTTTCACTATCATAAAATGATACTATTTGAAAAATATGTTTCGAATGTTCAAAAAATGTTCAACTGTTTGTAGAACTTATGGGACTTAACTACGGGGTCATCAGTCCCTAAGCTTACAAACTACTTATGAACTAGCTAAGACTAAGGACGGCACAAATATCCATGCCCGAGGGGGGATTCGAACCCCCGACCCTAGTGGCCGTGCAGACCGTGACTGGTGCGCCTCAGTCCCCTCGGCCACCGCGGCCGGCTGTTTCGAATGCATTAAGTAACAAATAAGTAATAAATTTAAACGCAGCTTTTAATGCATCTCATTTCTCATGACGTCATATATCATGAACTATATGTCGTACAGTGACATAATTATGCATATAACCTTCACGAAAGTGCAAAAAATGTTTGTTTGTAATTCTTATGGGACCAAACTACGTTGGTCATCAGTCCCTAGATTTACAAACTACTTAAACTAAGTTAAACTAACCTAAGGACAACATACACATCCATGTCCGAGGCAGGATTCAAACCTCCGACGCGGGAGGCCGCGAGATCCGTAACATGCCGCTCCAGACCGCTCGGCTGCTCCCGCGCGGCACGAAATTGGAAGCAATACGTTGACACAGTTATGCCGCAATCGGATTTACGGTATGGTCGTGCATAAAATACGAATGAAATGACATACATTAATTTTTATATATTATATTGTTCCATATTTCTTCACTTGGTGCTCTCAAGCTATCACGAAACACGGGAACTTCAATTTAAATGATTAAAATGTCGACGTGGGCTGTATGGGATGTGTTTTAAATCCATTATACGTAGCCGGGGCCAGAGCACCCGGTCAGCTTCATCAGCCCGCTTAAGGCGAAATACCGCGTGTACTGTATATGGGTGGCCGTAAGTGATTCGTGTATTTAAAAGAAAAAAAGGTAGTCATATACACAAATGTCAATATCATAACCGGGAAAAGTTTTAAGCGTTTCTCTGATATACCAAATAAAAAAAGTAATAAAAATTTGTAATCGAGTAGGTTTACTTATTTTCTGGTATATAACTCGTATGTGTTAATCGAAAGAAAACAACAGTGCCAAGTTACGTGCAGCTTAGTTGGGTGACAACATTTGTCGTGAGATTGCGATTCTGATGTTTGAGATAACCTGCCAGCCCGGATGCACTGTTTCTGACTGTGATCGTGCGACCATTTTTCGGTAGCGCAGTACTCTCGCAACAGGGGGGACAAAGGATCAAATACCGGTCTGTTCAACCAGATCTATGTTTTCGATGGTTTCCCTATATCACTCGAAGAAAATGCTAAGTTAGTTTCTTGGAAACGAACTCGCCTGACTTCCTTCCCTATCTTTTCGTAATCAAATTTCGTGCTCCGCCTGTAATGGCGTTACCAATGGGACGTGTTTGTCATGATGAAATTATTCTCTGTGACGAAATTCTGTCTCTTTCATTCAATTTACCCAGTCGGTGTTCATCTACTATTGTTCCTTTTCTCCTCACAATCAAGTTTTCCTCTCCCTTCTCTCTGAATCACTTCTGTTGTCTCCTTACAGTTTTTCTTCCAACTCCTCATGAATGGACGAGCTAGTAGGCACATAAAATTGTACCACGGTGGCGGGTGCTAGGCGCGAATCTCTCTTGGCTACGATAATGCGTTCACTATGCTACTCCTGCGTTGCCCCCAACTGATTTTGTACTTATAACCCTGTACTCTCCTTGGCAGAAATTATGTTAATCTGCAACCGAATTTACCAAATTCCTACATACCAATTTCAACAAATGTTATCACATTGACAACTGGTGCGAGATTTTGATACAAATTGATAAACAGTTGTACGATGGCGGCAATTCCGAATATTCTCCTGAGTATTTTACCTCCTGATATCAGAATGGGGACTATTGTTTCAAATGTCGAACCCCCGACGGGGAATGCCTCGCGCATCGGAGCATAGCGCCTCAATAAGCTCAGCCTCTTCGCCGCGGCGGGACTATTGTACCTCCGGAATATTTTACAGACGAGTACGCCATCATCGAGTATCCGTAAATTAGAGCTGCACATGGTGTCCCCTTGCTTTAAGCTGATGGCAACAAATGTATGACAAAGCCACCTTAGCTGTTGTCATAAGGCCAGAGCAGTCAATCATCCATATTGTTGCCGCTGTAACTACTGAAAAGGCTGCTTCAATTATTCAGAAACCACACGTGTGTCTGGCCTCTCCAAAGATACCTCTCCACTGAGGTTGTACATACGGCCATCAGTATCGCTTAGACTGCCGCGGTGGAGCGGCCGTTCGGTCTAGGGCGCCTAGCCGTTTGAGGTTCGAGTCCTCACCTGGGCATGGGTGCTTTTTGTTGTTCTTAGCATAAGTATTTTAACTTACAAGGAAAGTATTTAGGCTCGAACAAACAGAAATACACCAAAATCGTATGATAGATAATGTAAACGTCCCTTATTTCACTAGTGACACTCCCGCATCTGCAAAACTCTGCAGTCGTCCTTTACAGGGCTCTGCGTGTGCCACGCCGCATTGCACTTTGACCTGCCGGTACACCAGTAGTCACTTGCAGTGTGCCTCTGAAATTGCGTTTTGTGACGTTATTTGTGTAGTGAAGCGTCGGATGGGTTGGCGATTGGTAATCAGTTGTGCTAATATAGTGTGACTGGTTGAGATGCAGTTACGAAGAAACCTTCTTCGTGTAAACGGTATTGGTGTAGAAGATGAATCATTCGCATGTTACCTGGTGTCTAGTATAGTGTTTCTAATGAATGCTCATATTTCTGCACTACAGTAGATACCAGAAAACATGTGAATGATTAATCTTTTACAACAATATCGTATTCACGAAGAAGGGCACTTCGTAATTTCATCTCAACCAATCGCAATACATCAGCAGGATTGATTGCCAATCGCCGATCCATGTGACGCTTCACTATACAAAAAACGTCACAAAAAGCAACTTCAGAGGCACACCCCACTGTACCTACTGGTCCCGACTGGCGTACCAGCAGGTCAGAGTGCAATGAGGTGTGGCACACGCAGAGGCCTCTAATGGGCAACTGCAGAGTTTTGCAGATGCGAGAGTATCGCTAGTGCATTAAGGGACCTCTACATTATCTATCACACGATTTTGGTATATTTGTGTTTGTTCGAGCCCGAGTACTTTCCTCGTTAGTTTAAACAGTTTGTAAGCCTAGGGACTGATGACAAACGTACTTACGTCCGTTAGATTTACAAACATATTCATGAGACACCCAAGCCATTCCTACCTCGGCTGCGTCTGTGATTCATGGAGATGGTAGTACCAGGGGTGTTTAAATGAAAAGGTGCGAAACGACTTAGGAATCCAACCGTTTCAAATTTCAACATGCCGCTTTGGTATAACGTAGTGCGACATCTAGGGATGCGAAGCATGCCGGCCGCAGTGGCCGAGGGGACTGCGGCGCGCCAGTCACGGTCTACACGGCCACTACGGTCGGGGGTTCGAATCCCATGGATATTTGTGCCGTCCTTAGTCTTAGCTAGTTCATAAGCAGTTTGTAACTTTAGGGGCTGATGACCCCGTAGTTAAGTCCCATAAGCTATACAAACAATGAACACTTGATGCTAAGCATGCGTCGTCACCTCCACCTAAAAAATTCAAGGCTGTGCCCTCAGCAGGCAAGCTGATGCTCACCGCTTCTTTCGACGCCGGAGGACCGATACTCATCGAATTCCTCAGGCCGGCCGCGGTGGCCGAGGGGACTGCGGCGCGCCAGTCATGGTCTGCACGGCCACTACAGTCGGGTTCGAATCCCCCCTCGGGCATGGATATTTGTGCCGTTCTTAGTGTTAGCTAGTTCATAATTAGTTTGTAAGTTTAGGGACTGATGACCCCTTCGTTAAGTCCCATAAGCAATACAAACATTTAAACATTTTTTTTAATTCCTCAGTCACGGAAAAACAATTAACAGTGAGACACTCCATAGTAAACGCAATTCCATCACGAGAAAACGGCGTAGGCTGCTCACGGAGGGAGTAATCCTACTCCATGATAACGCGCGTTCCCATGTCTCCATGGGCACACAAAGTGTGCTTGCGAAGTACAAGAGGGAGCAGCTTGAACATCCGCCCTACAGCCCAGACATGTCGCCCCTGACTTCCATCATCAAAGGGAAGCGCTTGAACTCGGATGACAAACTGAAGGCCTCGGTAGAGGACTTGGTCTTGTCACAACCACAGGAATTCTGGGAACAGGGAATCCTTTGGCTCGTTAAACAATGGGATAGTTGCGTTCAGTCCTCTGGTGATTAATTTTTAGTAAAGACTTCAATTATACTTACAAGGTCCTTCGCACCTTTTCATTTGAACACCCTCGTAATATGATACACTAGAACATAGTGTCGAGATGGCTGTACCATCCAGCAGAATATCCGGCAAGAATCTCTTCTTTCTATCTGGATTAGAATTCGAAACCTCGACAGAGAGTTAAAGTAGAAATTTCACACGGGCGCTACGCACTCGAAAAGAATTCTGCTCTGTTGATTTCTGGCTCTGGAAAGCGCGAGTCGTTTGTGGTGTTCTCTGGAAATACAGAAGGCCGTTTGATGTGAGGCTGGGCGCGTTGTCGGCAGCTACTCATTTGCATCACTCGGCATTATTGGGTAATTGTGTTTACCGTTTAGGGGAGCAGCCGGCGCTATCTGGGGCAGCGAGAAGAAGCGAGTGATTGCGTTACGCGCGGTAATCGTGCATCCATCACTGCGTGGGATCAGCGGCCGCCTGCCGCAGCGCAGCACCATCACCGCCCTCTACATTACAGCGTGCCCCTCCCTAAAAACAACGTCGTATCAATGCCTTATCTGTCGAAAATTCATCTCACCTTTACCGAGAAAGGCTGCAGCAAAAATGCAAGTCTTCGAGATGTAAAAACGATTCAATCGCGACGCAGGTAACTTTCCCTGGGAAACTAGCCTTAGAAGTTTCAATACCTGAAAAGGTTGAAAGTGATGAAATTGTATTTATTGGGAATGTATAGTACAGTATAGTATAGCAGGTATATTAAAAATGTTTTTAAGCTTATGGGACTACGGGGTCATCAGTCCCTAAACTTACAAACTACTTATGAACTACCTTATACTAAGGACGGCACAAATATCCATGCCCGAGGGGGGATTCGAACCCCCGACCGTAGTGGCCGTGCAGACCGTGACTGGAGCGCCTCAGTCCCCTCGGCCACCGCGGCCGGCTGCAGGTATATTACATGATGAAGGTGCTGTGGAGAATATTCCTTTCAGGCTCCGCACGCACAATCGTCAGTGTCTGCTTTTTCTCACTTTATTTCTCTGTGATTCACTTCAGGAAGTTCAGACCTGCATCATACAATCGTGGATGGAGTATGGTAACATGTGCAATGTTTTTTAGTATCATGTTTCTACACTGAGTGGCACTAGCAGTCGGCGAACTTCCAGTATACCGAGTGTTCAAAAAGTCAGTATAAATTTGAAAACTCAATAAATCACGGAATAATATAGATAGAGAGGTAAAAATTGACACAAATGCTTGGAATGACAGGACAAAAGAAAGTTCAAAAAATGTTCGACAGATGGCGCGTGATTCTGGTTTTGTAAGTGCTACCGTGGCGGGTGAGAGGTACGCCGATATGTTACAGAATCGCATTATCCCCACCAGGCTGATAAACACCTGCTAGAACGTGCGATTTTTATGCAGTATGACGCTCCACCCCATATTGCTGGAAGCGTGAAAGATCTCTTGCGCGCGTCGTTTGGTGATGATCGTGTGCTCAGCCGCCACTTTCGTCATGCTTGGCCTCCCAGATCCCCAGATCTCAGTACGTGCGATTATTGGCTTTGGGGTTACCTGAAGTCGCAAGTGTTTCGTGATCGACTGACATCTCTAGGGATGCAGAAAGACAACATCCGACGTCAATACCTCACCATAACTCCGGACATGCTTTACAGTGCTGTACACATCATTATTCCTCAACTACAGCTATTGTTGAGGAATGATGGTGAACGTATTTAGCATTTCCTGCAAAGAACATCATCTTTGCTTTGTCTTAATTTGTTATTTATTATTGATTTTCTGATCAGATGACGCGCCATCTGTGGGGCACTTTTGAATCTTTTTTGTTTTTCTAATAAAACCCCATGTCATTCCAAGCATGTGCGTCAATTTTTACCTCTATATCTACATTATTCCGTGGTTTATTAAGTTTTCAAATTTATACTGACTTTTTGATCACCGGGTACTTACAATAGCGACAAGAAAGCGCACGTTCGAAAGATGGACTATATTGTTGTTATATAAATTTGGTTTCGTTCATTTTAATGACATACATCTACTGTAGGTGGATCATTTTACGTAAATATCTCTCAAATTATTCATTTTTTTATTTATTGGAGGTATAATCTGAAACATTACCTGATGCACAATTGTGCATGTTGGGTCTAATGTCAACAAGGTGTTGATTTCCTTATTTCTTTTGACATGTGAAGCTATCATATCTGATAGCCAATGACGATCCTGTGATGTTATTATGTTATGTCTTTCAAAATATCACACAATCTGGTAATTACGCACGAACCGAAATATAAAAATTACTGATGCAATTTCAGCACCTCTGAGTGATTAAACAATCGCTGCTTTACTCAACTCGTCAGATATAGAGGATTAAAGCAGTGATACCGTCAATTCCACGTGGCTCCCAGCTGCATAGAATAATGCTGAAAACTTGTGAGAACGTTCGTCTGGATCGTCCTCTTCAGGTGAAGACTTTCGAGAAACATCTGCTTCAAAATGCAATGAAATTGATGGACATGGCTAGTGCGGATTTCATATCAACAACCATACTCCGCAGGCCACCTGACAGTATGTGGTGGAGGGTACCTTGAGTACCACTATCGGTTTTCCCTCCATTTCAAGTCTCGTATTGTTCGCGGAAAGAAAGATTGTCGGTATGCCTTTGTGTGGGCCTAATCTCTCTGATTTTATCCTCATGATCTCTTCAAGAGATATACGTAGGAGGGAGCAATATACTGCTTCACTCCTCGGTAAAGGTACGTTCTCGAATCTTCGACAAAAGCCCGTACCGAGCTTAGGCGTTAAACTTCTCATTTAAGGCCTAAGAAAACACATTTGCTTGGCACATTGAACATAAACACTCTACTAACGATTGGGATACTTTAAAAAGTCTTACTGGTGTGTTTTATGGCCCGCTTTAAGTTTTCCGTCTCTCTTGCAGAGTCTTCCACTGTAGATTATCGATCATCTCCGTAACGCTTTCACGATTACTAAATGATCCTGTAACGAAGAGCGCTGCTCTCCTCTCTACCTCCTCTATTAACCCCACCTGGCACGGATCCCACACCAGTGCGCAGTATGCAAGCAGTGGGCGAACAAGTGTACTGCAACTTACTTCCTTTGTTTTCGGGCTGCATTTACTTAGGATTCTCCCAATGAATGAGAAAAGTTTTACAATCTCGTTTATGCGATAAACGAACATTTGGAAAACTTGCTTATTCGTGAGAATAAACTTAATGAAAAATTGTTTTGCAAATTACTATTAGATCGTTTATGTACAGTCCTATCATATTGGCTGCACACCGACCAGCACAGCAACGCCGGAGCGTCATTTAGCAGGCGCTGCAACACGAGCCAATTACGAGAAGAAGCGAGGCCACAGTCGGAGCAGGGATTATAGTTGGCGTCATGTATGAAGGCACTTCCGCACATAGAGACGGAGCGATAGGGTGGAAACATGAAGGGGAGGAGCAACGCCCAAGCGCCAACAGTTGTACCTGCCGTAATTCGTGACCAGCCACGCGCCTATAAAATGAATATTGGCTGCCAGTGCGTTAATGGAGGGAGATGCGCAGAACGGCTGAAAACTGGGCCGCCTTTCTACGTGACGCCGACTATAGTGCCTCCTCTAGCGCTCATATAACCAGCTTTATAGTGTTGGTTGGCCCAGACAGTCAACCACAACTAGCAGCCAGAAGAATCAGCAACATTTCCTTTGTGTACTGTTCTAACTGTGTTGCCACTGCCCATCTCCAATGCAGGAAAAATTAAGTATTTGCTTTTGTTCTGTAAATAAATTGTTCTATCAATCAGTATGGCTGTTATAGTAATGCTCCCTCGTCCATAACATTATTTGAATGACAGCTGCTGTTACATCTCCCTGTAGCTAACACATCAAATGGAGACGAGAGTGCCGTGGTTGAGATGCCAAGAACTCCAAGGAGCCTTGTTCTTAGTATAAGTTATTTTAAGTAGTTTGTAAGCCCAGGGACTGATGACGAAATTAGTTAAGTCCTCTAGATTTGCAAACATTTGAACATTTGATACGAGAATACATAGCAGTTTATATAATCAAAAGAGAGAGATTGCCCTAGAGCTCTGCATCATTTATTTAATGGGGGTGGGCGGGGGGCGCTGTGTTTACGCCCCATCCCGCCGATATCAAGGTAAACCCATACATGGCTGAAGTAAAATCTGTTATGTTGTGAATTGACAAGTGGTGCCATAGTTCATGTTATTTTCCAGCCGCAATAATTTGGTACAGAACGAAGATTGTTCCTCTAAAGCAGTGTTTTTGAACCTTTCTGAACGCGCGACCCTCTTTCCGAATACAAATACCCGCCGACCCCCCCCCCCCCGGCCCATAATAAAATTATGTCAGTGATCCCAAAGGCGAAATATTCAATTTTGTTTCTTAGATGTATCTAAGATCTGCACATCCATACACATCTGGTGAAAGCTGCAGTAGCGGAAGCGAATAAAAATTGAAAAGAAAAGAGTTTATGACTACCCGTATTTGATATATGGTTTTGCTGTCATGAATAATAAAACATAATTCGTAATTTGAGGTGACGTAATGTGCGAGTGTAAAACCATCACAGCCGATTCATCACTTCTTAATATTTCAAGGGTGGTTATAAACATCGGATTTCTTCGAAAGGATACTGAAAAACCTTAACTAGCAGCAAAATACTATGATCCAGTAATAAAATGGTACTGATATTAGTTGATTAAAAATAATACTGCACTGAACACTCGTTACCAGTAGCAAACTACTATGACCCAGTAGTAAACAGGTATTGTTAAGTAGCCGAGCGGTCTAAAGCGTCTCGCTGCGGAGCACGCGGTTGCTCGCCGTGGAGGTTCGAGTCCTCCCTGGGGCATGGGTGTGTGTGTTGTCCTTAAGTTAGTTTACCTAGGTTTAAGTAGTTTGTAAGCTACGTACTGATGACCACGCAGTTAGGTCCGATAGAATTACAAACATTTGAACATTTATCGTTATGTATTGAATAAAAATAATATGATGTTTTTGATTATTTCTGACATACTATTTGAACATGTCACAAAGTCGTACAAGAAGATTGCGACCATTTTAAATAACTGTAGCAGTACTGCATAAACGCTTATAAGTCTCTTAATAAACAATACACAATGAAGTGGCGAAATGGGTCCACTGTTACGTCTTTCGACCGGCCCAACATCACAAATCTAAAGTGGAATAGGTACATCTTGTATCTGTCTCTCTTTCGATGTCTCATTGAGGGCCACCCGAAAAATGCCACAACAAACGCAATTTTCTACCTACAGATGACTTGTTACTTAAGCGAATTTTACGAAACCATGTCACTTTCGTGTGCTTCTTCTGCCACAGTAGCTGAACATCACGAAACGTAGGTTTGCTATCGAACAAGCCGCTATTGCATCTTCTTGTAACCGCGACCCTCCGAGTAACACTTTGCGATCCCCGAGTCACAGGTTCAAAAACACTCATCTACGCCACAGGGCGGGCAATACGCGACTTCATCAAAAATAGACGCAGGTTGTATAAGACGCCTTAGAGGCATTCAGAAAAAGTTCACAAATAACGTGAGGCGGGGGGGGGGGGGGTTATATTGAAGGAGTGTAACGGTAAGCATCTCTGTCAATAATGTTGTCTACTTTTTCTCAAATGTTCAAATGTTTGTAAATCTATCGGACCAAACTGCGTGGTCATCAGTCCGTAGCTTACAAACTACTTAAACCTACGTAAAGTAACCTATGGACAAACACACAAACCCATGCCCCAGAGCGGACTCGGCTACTCCACCGCGGCTTACTTTTTCTCTAGCCCATATATGAGTAAAAGATTAATTTCAGAACATGCGTTCATTATCACAATGTTAGCCTCTTGTACAACCCCTAGAAACCGAGGATAGCGATAATGAAATACCCACAACATAGAACTAGAAATGCCCTGGCATTTTACAGGCTTCACCTCCAGACTACTTACTGCAGGTATAGACTTAACCAACATACCCATTGTTCTTCTCACAAAATCCTCAGAGCCGAATGTAAATACAAAGTTCCGCATCTCGTAAGAAAGTCGCTTTTAAAAATTCTCAATTCACACACACACACACACACACACAAAAAAAAAAAAAAAAAAAAAAAAAAAAAAAAAAAAAAAAAATTGCAATGCTTATGGGACTTAACTACGGGGTCATCACTCCCTAAAGTTACAAACTACCTATGAAATAACTTATACCAAAACAATAAAAACGCCCATGCTCGAGGGAGAATTCGAACCTCCGACGCTGGAGGCCGCCCGATTCGCAACGTGGCGCATTTATTTATTTTATTTATCTTTTTTGTGGTTTTCAGGTAGTTCTATACTACACGGTCGTTCGTTTGGTTCGTTCTTGATTGTTCGTTGAATATTTAGCTCCGCTTTTTTATTGCAGAGGGCGTTATCCCCCTGAGCCACGGCGCCCGGCTACCGCTCGGCTACTCCCGGCTCACATTTAACAGCAAAGCTCTTGTATATTCAAAACACTGGTACAGTTTTATGCTCTGTTTCGAGATGTAGGGCTTTGAAAATCGTCGTGCAAAGAGAAGACAAACTGATTACAACTCACCAGGTAAGGCTTGCATGGTGCAGAGACATTGAAGACTGGGTACTCACCTGGAACAGAAGAAAACGAAGATTAGGTTCGAAACACGGTTATCGTTAGAACAGTCATTTAAAATACGTCATCTAAAAATATCAGCTAAAACGAAACGGTCATCAGATCACATCCCAACACAATAGCGACGGCTTTTAACCAGTTTTCATCTGTAAACTGTGTAACACAACAGGAGACAAATTCAATTTGACACATACTGTAGCCAGAGCAAAGCAAGGCAAACGCACTGCTATCTATTGATTGCTTACGTGCGACATATTCACTGTTTATGGGCCGGGGGGGGGGGGGTCACAGATAAATGGTTGTGCTTCAGTTGTCGTTTGTGTGTGAATGACTGTTAACGACGAACATTGAAAAATTATTGCTCGTGCCTGTTATGAAGTGCAGAATGAAATTAGATTTATATGTAAATAAAAGGAAATGCATCTGGACATGGATCTTCCAATTAAAAATATTGTCAACCCCACTGAATCCCCCTCTACACCAACTCTAACAAAACAATGTTCGTTATCTCAAAGGCGACGCATGTAATGTTCTTTTTATTGAAACAGCTTTCTTGTAAATAGTTAGTCTCTGTTTTTAATGTGAAACTTTAGGAACGGAAGACATTTGTACATGGTTCCCGAGAGAAATGTGTGTTTTGCATAACGATTGTTTCGAACTTAGGCAATATTTAAACAGAATAATACTGATTCAGAAAGCTCCCATTGTATAGACAAGTTTTAAAGTAGTAGTTTTTTTTCCTTCTTTTTTTTTAATTTCTTGGAATTATTGAATCTTGTACATTTATCTAACTAATGGTTTCTGAAAACAGTCTTCAGACTTTGCACTTATGGATCTGTAACACCTTGTAATGCAAAAAAATCTACGTTCTATTCGTTTCAGAATTATTGTTAAACAAGGAATTATATTATTTTAACAAAAAATAAATTTCTCTTTCATTAGGTCTATATTTTTGTATTATGGAACCCTTTGTAGTCAGAGGTTTGAAAACAGTTCTCTATAGGAAGACGGTAACAAAGTTCAAATGAATAAATTTTTGTATTAAACGTACTTGTCGCTGTGCATTGCCTACTTTATTTGCATGTTGCCCAGCATGGCATTTAATACTGTGGTGTCGCACAAGTCCAAAGTGCGCGCCACCTACTTTCGCAGCGCGCCGCCATGTACGCACGGCGCGGCGTTCTTACGACGACAGCCACGAGCGCCCTCTGCTGGAACTCCGTTCGTGACCACCTCTGAACGACATCGTTAACTTGGGACTGAGATAGGAACCAGTAAAGATCTTCAGAATCAGATAGGCACCAGTGAAGACTTGGCTATCAGTTAGGCACTAGGCAGGCCTCTAGCTCAACTCTGTATCTGCAGTACTGATCTATGTAAAAGTTAAGTATTGTATAAATTCTGTGCAATATATATCTCGTTCTAATTTACTCTAGTGTTTCTAGTTTCTGGTGGCTCCCCTCCGTACCTGCACCAGCGTGCTATCTTTATTCCTGTGTCGGTCTCATTCCACTCGGCCACCGACACCTACGACGGAAACGAGACACAAAAGCGGCGACGAGGCTGGGACAGAAAAAATACTATTCTAAGAAGGGAATATTAGGCTGTAAATGGTATCTTGCGCACAATTTGTAAATAGCACAGCTGTAATCTGGAATGGATTTAGCTGTAGAGAAACAATTTCTTTAGATTAAGAAAGTGTTCGATATCCTTCATATATATGTATGTAAATTAGAAGGTTATTTCCTATCCATACGCTACAGGTACTCAGATACTATAATTTTGTGTATAGCATAATTACTGAGACAATCCTTTATCTGTCACTACTTTATTTTTATTTTTTTAAATCTTGTAATAATGATACATTGTTGTTGGGTAACATGATGAAATTACTCGTATTACAACAAGAATATAATTACTACCAACCCCTGACGTTATGTAATGTATCCTAAACAGTTTGACATAATCATTTTGTAACAACACTATACGGCTGTTTAATTATCTAACAATTTCAATGGTGTAAACAAACCAACACTACAATAATCATATTTTGCTTATATGTCTGGTAAAATATTTATCCGATATATAAATATTTGTAAAATTGTCTGCTGTTTGTGTTGATTAATCTGATGCGTATCTTATTTATGAAAAACGCCCTATTTAATTACGGAAACATAATTCAGGAATTTTACTGTACATCCTTTGTTCTGTAACTCACTACAACATAACATTTTCTACAAATACGAATGCTACGCATCACAGTAATTTTTCTTAGTTTGGCTCAGTCTCACTTTGGATTGTAACAAAATAATCTAGTGTCTGTTTTTTTCTTATATACCGATGAATTTATGTTTTTGGAAGATAATAAAAAGAAGTTATACATGCAGCAGTTTACCTCCATTTCCTACGAAAAACCCAAGCTGCCAGTTTGTTTCAGGACAACATTGATACTGTAAACAAGCTGATCACAGTTTTGTCTACATCAGTGAAACAGGTGATGAAATTTAAAACATTATAACTATTAGTAGTTGTGCTCTGGTTGTGGCTGTCCTGTTCTGACTTATAGATAGGATCGTCTCAAATCTTACTGACCGAAGGCCGAATAGCCCACCAGCTCAGGTCGGCAACGGCTGATATGACGGTGCTCTTGCGTCTCCACAACTCGTGGTTTACGTATTTAGTTACTCCTCGGCTGGGACAACGCCACATGTCATTCATGTACGGGAAGTCCCTGACAGGTGTCTTACAGCTGTGGAGTTAAGTGAGATGAAAGCACACATCTTGACACGAAAGACACCGGTACACATTGCACGTAACCTCATAATTTGTGTAAATTCTTTTGTAATATTTACATGAATTTAAAATTTCACTGTAAAAGGTGTTCCATTTATCTGCCGGCCGTAAGCGTGATACGGTAAATGCCGGGAGGTGAGCGCACTGTGGCTCGGTGGAACAGATGCGCGTGGCGCATCTACTGCTGAAGTACTAAATTAAAAATTTGTCGATATATATCTTGTGCTCGCCCATGTCATGTATGGAGATGCTGGAACTGTCTACCATTAGTTGCCACACTTTTATGGCATTTAGACAAGAAATTGTACATCACGCGATGTAATTCTCCTTGAGAAATTGAATTAAGAGATCCGCGGATGATATCCTTGACTTCCTGTAACGTATGCGGTTGTTCACACTTTAACCTTATTGCTCCTCACACATATGTCAAACGGGACTAAATTCGGACTTCGAGCGGGCCAGTTATTGTTACTAATGACTGCGTCATCAAACACTTTACGAATTGCACACAAAGAAACTTTGGCCGTATGAGCACTTACCGAATTCTGTTGAGAAAATGGGAAGCCTACTTCTCTTTCACTGAGTTCCTTAAAAACGGTTACAAAATGCTGTGCACTTTTCTTGACAGTTAACTGTGTAATTAAAAAAATGGGCGTATTATTCTGTCACCTTTAACTGTGCACCACACTCGTGAAACTGAATAGGTCTTTCGTCACTCCAATGTCGACAGTTTTAAGAATTGACATACCCGTGTAAATGGAACCAGACCACGTCTGAAAACAGAAAGGATGCATTTCACCGTCATTCACTGGTTTCAAAACCCAGTGGCATGAAATTGAACTCACAGTAATCTGAGTAATGAAAGGAAACCCGCAACTAAATGTTTGCATTTATTACGACGAGTATTTTAAAGGTAACAAATGAAGCGTACATGTAGTACCGCTTCCATTTTTAATTCCTTCTCAATAAATTTATGTTACTAAAAAAAGTACTGAAATTTTCCCGAGTTTTAAATTACGTCCACTACTATGCAGAATACAAAGTATTCATGTATATTTTTGTCGCACTTACGGATTTACGGATTATTCAGTTACTTCATGTTGGGAAAAATTAATACTTGATGTTGGAAAAAAAGCCAAATTGTATTAAAGTATATCGGAACCGATTTCCTGCCCATCGCAAGCAAAAATCTAGCAAGTTTCTAAAGAGATATTAGAGTACAGGAAACCAAACACTGTTATTATACTTTACTGTGTTTTCCCTTACATCCTTCAGAATTATATTTATACGTCATACATTCGATGATATTGCATGATTTGGTTTTCTGCTGCCTTTGCTACTAATGATCTTTTGTGTTGTAATTGAACATACATGATCATAATATAAGAGATGAGCCCTCTATTAGACATTTCTCGTCAAATGTGACGATCACAGGTTTTCTATGATTGGATACCATGACTGTTTCTAATATCTACCTTCTTATACACTAGTATATTTCGCCGGCGGCACTTGTTTCCTAACGATAGTCCCTATAATTAAACAAATACTAGTAGAACAAAAGCGCAGTTCATAAAAATCATTTCACCATTACCGGTGTGTATCTATTTCTTGTGGAAACACTCCTGTTTTCTCTGACTGCTGATCAATTTGCGCTATGGGCGTATTCAGAAGCAAACACGCCGTTATTCAAATCGAATGTTTGCTAAGCTTATGGGACTTAACTACGGGGTCATCAGTCCCTAAACTTACAAACTACTTATGAACTACTTACGAACAAGGACGGCACAAATATCCATGCCCGAGGGGGGATTCGAACCCCCGACCGTAGTGGCCGTGCTGACCGACGCCGTTATTGATGTATAGTGGCATCCTTGAGTCGTACTGTTGGGAAATAGTTTGATGTGAGGCTACATACAAAATCATAATCAAAATGCACTGATTGTCGTTTCATTTTATGTAAAATTTGCTTTTGTTTATTAATTTTTCTTCTGCAAAATTTATAAGCTAAAGCTAAATAAATCTCTTTTGGGAAATCCCAAGTAACTATGTAGCACTGAACGCGAAGAAGACAAAACGGAGACAATAAAACTGGGCAACCGTGATAAATTTCCGGGGCATGTGGACAAGATTGCGCCACTTTTGAAGTGGAGAAAGTGTGTCTCTGACGTCGGAAGCTTGAGGCGTGATATTGGACGCTCTGCAGGATTTATAATGCTGAGTCACGCAAGCGAGTACTGCCGTCCACAGTTGTGTGGATGATATATTTCATCATTTCTGTATCTCGTAAAGCGGGCCAGCAATGGGACGACTTACTATGAAGGAGGGATGATGATTTAAATGTAGAAGTTTCGGAATTCATTCTAGGCGAATCTCCTTAAACTTGCGTTTAGGTTCGGTAAAATACAACCGTCCAGACGAACTACAGAGCGGTGTGGATTAAACTGGTACTTACGGTTGCAGAAAGCCGCGTACTTTAAAACACACTGCTGTGATTCCAAAAGTACGAAATGCATTGATTTGAAAATCTCTCCAACTGAAATAAAATATTTGAATAAAAGCATTACGTATCTGTTGTAAAACTTATCTTCATTTATTAATGTACCTGAAAAAGTTTCCAGCTGATGAAGCTGTCTAACTATTCCTCTGATAATGAAGTACTAATAGCTGGAGCCGGCCGCAGTGGCCGAGTGGTCTGCGGCGCGCCAGTCACAGTCTGCACGGCCGCTACGGTCGGGGATTCGAACCCCCCCCTCGGGCATGGATGTTTGTCTCGTCATTAGTATAAGGAAGTTCATAAGTAGTTCGTAAGTTTAGGGACTGATGACCCCCGCAGTTAAGTCCTTTAAGCTTAACAAACATTTGAACATTTGATTAGTTGGAGTTGCAGTGTAGCATATACAACTCAGTTATTTTTTCATGAAGAGATAGTGTTTTTAAGAGACTTTCACAAGTATGCTACACTTCTTTGCTCAGGAGAAAAGTAAGACTTAATTGTCTTTGTCACCGTGATAGTCATCGTGGAAACTATCAATGCTACCAGCCACGCTGCTGTAGAAGGAATCACCGCGTTATTTGCCTTTCACGGGCCAGAGAATACTCAGAAAATGAAGTGCAGGTTGACGGGACGGGTGTTAAGGTGCAATCACCACGCATTTAACAGTGATTGTGCCATCCTGGTCAACTGAGTTATCATCAAAATAATGAAAAACAGAAAAGATTAAGTATAGTGGTATACATCTCCATGGCAAAAACAAGTAGGTACTAGTGTTGATGTAGAGCATAACAAAGTACCTTTCACAACACATAATTCAATATAACTGAAGTGGACCTAATTACATATAAAAATGTATGTGCAGTTGGAAATGTACCAGAAGGCCCATTTGGTCTGTGTTAACAGTAAAACAAGAATGGTGATCAAATCCATTGCAAATAATTTAACTTGTGATTTTCAAGGGAGTGAGTTATCGTTTCATAATTTTATGAGTTAGTAACGTGCATAAGGCACGATTTTGTTTCTTCGGTATCATATCACGAGCATGTGGCGTTGCATGCCAGAAGAACACAATGAGCCGTTGTTTCATTTTCTGCAACCTCTTACTTTTCCATTACCATGTCCTGTGTTCTCTGTCTGCTTTATATGGAAAATGGATACTTATTTCCGAATACAGACTGGCGTAAACAAGAAAAGTTTCTTTCTATCGATTAGTAGCCACACTGCCCTTCCAATTTCCGGTCCTCTTCCCTCAGTCTGAGCTCTAAAGATTTCGAGTAAAATAAAAAGTTGCTTACCCTAGGCCCTCCCGATATTTCTGTTTGTCCAATAACACAGCATGCCTCGAATTGCGAACTTTCTCGGCCTTTCTGTATTGGTTATCCGAGTGACCTGCTTGTTACGAAGGAGCCGTGGACGCGAGGATTCTCGATGGAAATGTGGATATCCGTCACATGTCGTGACTGTTCGTTCTAATTCACTAACCTCGCTTTTCTAACGATGCCGGCCGCGGTGGCCGAAGAGACTGAGGCGCTCCAGTCACGGTCAGCACGGCCACTACGGTCGGGGGTTCGAATCTCCCCTCGGGCATGGATATTTGTGCCGTCCTAGTTCGTAAGTAGTTCATAAGTAGTTTGTAAGTTTAGGGACTGATGACCCCGTAGTTAAGTCCCATAAGCTTGACAAACATTTGAACATTCTAACGATGTTCTTTTGCTACAGGGAAGCCGTAATTCAAATGTTCGTAAATCTATGGGACGTAAGTACTGAGATTATCAGTCGCTACGCTTACGAACTACTTAAACTAAATTCAAATTCAAATGTTTGTAAAGCTTATGGGACTTAACTACGGGGTCATCAGTCCCTAAACTTACAAACTACTTATGAACTACTTACGAACTAGGACGGCACAAATATCCATGCCCGAGGGGGGATTCGAACCCCCGACCGTAGTGGCCGTGCTGACCGTGACTGGAGCGCCTCAGTCACCTCGGCCACCGCGGCCGGCGCTTAAACTAACTTAAGGACAACACACACACATATATATATCCATGCCCGAAGGAGGACTCGAACTTCCGACGGGGAACAGCTGCGGGTTCCACAGCAAAACACTTAGAGCGATAGGCCATTCCACCGCGCCAAATTGTAATAATTGAACATCTTTAACTATTTTACAGTATTGATCACACAGTTGGTCTATGTCAAGGGAAGTTACTAATTCTTTTTTTCGTTTATAGCAGCACAGACAACACTAACACTGAAACTTCCTGGCAGATTAAAATTGTGAACCGGGGCTCGAACCTGGGACCTTTGCCTATCGCAAGCAAGCGGTCTAACACTGAGCTACCCCGACACGACCCACGGCGCCGCCTCACAACTTCAATTCCACCAGTACCTCGCCTCCTACTTTCCAAACTTCACACAAGTTCTCCTGCGAAACTTGCAAGACTAGCACTCCTGGAAGAAAGGATATGGCGGAGACATGGCTTAGCCACAGCGTAAGGGATGTTTCCAGAATGAAACTTTCACTCTGCAGCGGAGTGTGCGCTGATATGAAACTTCTTGGCAGATTAAAATTTTAATTCTCCACGAAGTTTCATATCAGCGCACACTCCGCTGCAGAGTGAAAGTTTCATTCTGGAAACATCGCTTAGGCTGTGGCTAAGCCATGTCTCCACCATATCCTTTCTTCCAGGATTGCTAATCTTGCAAGGTTCGTAGGAGAGAGTCTGTGAAGTTTGGAAAGTAGGAGGCGAGGTGCTGGATGAAGTAAAGTTGTGAGGCGGCATCGTGAGTCGTGTCGTGATAGCTCAGACGGTAGAGCGCTTGCCCGCGAAAGTGATAGGTCCCAGGTTCGAGTCCCGGTTCCGGCACACAATTTTAATCTACCAGGAAGTTTGATATGGTTGTGTTGGTACAATTCTTCCTATCTAGTAAACAAGGTATCATTAAAATTCTTGACAATACATTTCCGGCATGGATTCAACCTCAGGAAGTACCTGCTGTACATACCGAGTAACGAGTTCCAAATATCGCACTTGCAAGAGGTGGATTACCAACAGAAAACCAGATTATACAATATGACAACCCTCAGAGTCTTCAAGAATTTCAGCAGAACATTTCAAATGAGATGGCAGCAATTCCAGCAATCCAGCTTGGATCTGCCCCCGTCAACTTTCTTACCAGGACCCAAAAATGGCAAGACGTGAATGAAACACAGTATATACAGTTTCATAACAGTAAATGACATGACACCATTAATAAATTTAGACTTCGAACATAAATCTGCAGCTAAGGTAGAATATTCAAAATTTTTAGGTGTTTGCATTGACGAGGGATTGAATTGGAAGAAACACATTGAAGATCTGCTGAAACGTTTGAGTTTAGCTGCTTATGCTATTAGGGTCATTGCAAAATTTGGTGATATAATCTCAGTAAATTAGCTAACTATGCCTATTTTCATTCAATGCTTCCATATGGGATCATATTCTGGGGGTATAGCACAAAAGCGTGTAAATAGAATAATTGCTGGAGCCCACCCAAGATCATCCTGCAGACATTTATTAAGGGATCTAGGGATCTTCACTGTAGCATCACAATATATATTCACGCATGAAATTTGTTATTAACAATCCGACCCAATTCAAAACTAATAGTAGTGTGCATAGCTACAAAACTAGGAGAAAAGATGATATTCACTGTTCAAGATTAAATCTAACTTTGGCACAGAAAGGGTGAATATGCTGCCACAAAAGACTTTGGTCACTTACCAAGTAGCATCAAAAGTCTGACAGATAGCCAACTAGTATTTAAAAAAATTAAAAGAATTTCTGAATACCAACTCCTTCTACACCTTAGGTGAATTTTAGACAAAAATTAAACTAAATAAATAAAACAAAAAATAAGAGAAACAATAAAAAATGAAAATAGAAAATCCTTAAAATATTGATTGTCATGTATAGACAACAGTTACTAAACTGACACGTTCCACATCATTACGAAATGTCGTATATATGATCTATGGAACAAGTATTAATCTAATCTAATCTTCGTTAGAGGTATATTATTATAATAATAAGCCGTATTCAGTCACAACGATTTTATTGTTTTTACTGTCCGACGCGTTTCGGAACTATAACTCCATTTTCGAGAACTTTAAGAATGTATTTTTATGTTACATTTGCTTCAGTTTTTCACCTAAGTCGCCAAAAACTAACAACTGTGTCGTTCTTCTACTGTTAGGTGAAAAACTGAAGCAGACGTAACACAAAAATGCATTCATAAAGTCCTCGAAAACGGAGTTATAGCTCCGAAAAGCGTCGGACAGTAAAAACAATAAAATCATTGCGACTGAAGACGGCTTATTACAATAATGCGCCCCTAACATAAACGTTATAGTCACTGACAGCCCACAGCGAAATGTCGATTAATAATAATCTAATCTAATCTACTTTCAGCATGAGCTATAGTCGGCTTGCTACTGTACTTTCTCTTTTGCCTTTATTTCTTTTTACCGTGAAACTCCGTTCTCTTGGCACTGTATCGCAGCTTATTGTGCATCAGTCCTCATCAGACCTGAAATTTCTCCATTCTTTAGCCTAGGCACATCTGTATCAACGGAAAATATTTGTAAAGATATGGGACCAAACGTCAGTGGTCATCGGTCCCTAAACTTAGAAACTACGAAACTATTTATACTAAGGCGCACGAGAGTAGCCGCGTGGTCTAAGGCATCGTGCGGTGGATTGGGCACCCGCTTCCACGGAAGGAACGAGTCCGCCCTCGGGTATGTGTGTATGTGTGTGTGTGTGTGTGTTGTCCTTAGCGTGAGCTAGTTAAAGTAGTTTTTTTAAGGTTAGAGACTGATGAGCATAGCAGTTTGGTCCAATAAGTTTACAAACATTTTTGACCTTAAACTAACTTATGCTAAAAACAACACACACACACACACACACACACACACACACACACACCAGCCGGCCGCGGTGGCCGAGGAGGTTGAGGCGCTCCAGTCACGGTCTGCACGGCCACTACGGTCGGGGGTTCGAATCCCCCCTCGGGAATGGATATTTGTGCCGTCTTTAGTCTTAAGCTAGTTGATAAGTAGTTTGTAAGCTTAGGGACTGATGACCCCGTAGTTCTACAAACATTTGAACACACACACACCCTTGCCCTAGGGAGGACTCCAACCTCCGACAGGGAACGGCCGTACACCACAGCAAGGCGCCTTAGAATGCACGGCCATTCGGCCGCGGCTGTATCAACAGAACTTTATGAGTACCGCAACATGAAAGAAATACAGAGAAATAGTCACTGCAAGATGATCTTCCTTTACGTAAGTTAATTTCTGAATTCTGTAGGATGCTCTTTCAAGGTACGAGGGCTATTCAGAAAGCAGGGAACGTTTCCGCCTGACGCCGCTAGGCGCGTGCCGATCGCGTATATTTTGGTATGTGCGTGCTCTGACTAGCGGCCAGAGGTAGCGGGATACCTTGTGCAACTCCTGTACTGCGCATGCGCGAATCTGACTCCAGGACGCATGCGCGAATCAGACTCCAGGACGCATGCGCGAAGTTGCTGTCCCGTAGCGAGCCTTGTGATTTACGCATAGTTGGTGTCCCGTTTGTTGCTTGTAGCGCGCCTTGTCATTTACTTTGTGAGAATACTTAGTGCTAATTAAGTTACTTTATCATAATGTATGTGCGTCCCGTATGTCAACATGAATATGAACTCCACTCTGGTTTACGGAGGCATGTTCAAAATCATACTCTTCTAAGGAAGAAGAAATTGTGACGAAGAAAATAAAGAACAAAGGTGAAGGAAAGAATTATATGCAGTTCCTGAAAAAAAAAATTAATAAAAAAAATAAATAAATAAAATAAAAATTAAAAAAAAATATTCTGCAAGTGTCAGCTCTTCGGCGGCATGAATGACTGTTCCATTCAGGAAATTCATCTCGTCACCACACTACTACTAATATTTGTAGTATTTGTGACTTCATAGTTTTTAAGAAAGTGGACATACTCGAACATTTTAAAAATACTCACTATGTTAAATTGACGTATCAGTTCAAATGTTTGTAAATCTATGGGACTTAACTATTTGGTTGTTAGTCTGTAGCTCAGAAACTATTTAAACTAAGTTAAACTAACCTAAGGACAACACACACGCCCATGCGCGAAGGAGGACCCGAACCTCTACAACGAACAGCCGCACGCACCGCAGCACGGCGCCTCAGTGTGCACGGCTAATCCGCCCCAGCTGAAGTATCAGGAAGAACGGTTTCAGTCATTGAGTGATTTCACTTCTTGGAAAGAAGAATTCGAATCCAATTATAAAGTTTCATTCATTAAATTTAGTGGTGTTGAAACTTGCACTAACGGAATGAAAATTTACAGCTACGGGTGTCGGCGGTCTGGCTTTTATACATCGAAGGCCACTGGCAAACGACACTTGAAGACGCAGGGAAGCTGCAAGATAAATAGATTTTACCCAGCTGCAATCAAACTGAGAGACTCCACTGATGGAACATGTTGTGCTTCCTTTCAGTCTACACATGTGGGTCATAAGTGTGATTTGGCTCATTTTCAGCTCCAATTACAAGAAAGAGATAAAATTGCGACTAAAAGTGCTACTAGCAAAGTACCACTTGATGCAGTCTTCGATGACGTTCGAACTTCCATAACAAACGAGCTAGACAAAGTGCATCTGTTATCTAAAAAAGATCTGCATGATATAGAAGGAAGTTTTAATTTAAATTGTGGTGTTTTTAAACATCAGGACGATGGAACAATTGTCTCTGCATGGGTAAGGAAATGGAAGAAAATCAAATGTTCAAATGTTTGTTAAGCTTATGGGACTTAACTACGGGGTCATCAGTCCCTAAACATACAAACTACTTATGAACTACTTACGAACTAGGACGGCACAAATATCCATGCCCGAGGGGGGATTCGAACCCCCGACCGTAGGAAATGGAAGAAAGTGGAAATTGTGTTCTGTTTACAAGCTACCGGGAAAGACTGCCCTCAACTCGAAATAAACGATTTTGTGTTAATCATAATGAAAGATGCTCAGAAGTACGGTGGCGACTGCAGCTTTATGGACGGTACACGTAGTCTTAATAGTTATGGTAATGAACTTATGACTACACTCATCATAGATGAACTGAGGCAACCTTTCCCGTGTACAGTTTTAATATCAAACAGGACCGACCAAGCAGTGTTGTCTGTTTTTCTTCAGAAAGTGCGTCAGAAAACAAATACAATTACCCCTAATATATTCATGGGGGATGGTTTTTGTGAACACAAGTGAAATGTACTCTCAGTAAATTCATGGTCGGCTTTCACACATCGGAAGTAAATTCCGCTTTGCTTGCTGTATATTGCTACAATAAGATATGTTTAAATATATATTTTTCTCGAATAAGTTTTCGAAATGTAAAATGAATATTACAGCATGTCGACCCTAAACGTTACATTATTCAATGCGCTTACTAAAAGTTTCAATACGTAACAGCGCCACCCAGGAATTAAGACTAGAGCATCAGGGCCACTTGTGTTGCTCTCCACGCTGCAGCTGCTTTGGTGTTTGAGAAATCGCGCGCAACCGACAGTTGGCGCATGCGCAATGCAGGAGTGGCTCAAGGTATCTGCTACCACTAGCCGCTTGTTGTGCTCGGCAGGTCAGTCGGCATCCAGCCGTAGAAAGAGAACTGTCTCTGCGCTTCAGGTTTTTAGATATTCGAATTTAAAATGTGCGCTGTAATCGAAAATACCGCGGTTGTGAGGTGCGGTCTGTGATACGGTTTTGTTGGCAAAAATCCTAAAACGTATACCAACTTACCGTGAATTCTGCGAAGTGTACGGAAACAACGTAATGAGTGAATGTTCCCGACCGCAAATGGTGCATTCGGTTTAAAAATGGCCGAACTAACGTTCATGATGTAGAAAACACTGGATGCCCGAGCTTTGTGATTGACGATCTTGTCGCTAAAGTTGATGAAACGATTCGTAAAAACCGTCGCTTCACAATAACGGAGCTTTCGATGTCTTTTCCACAAGTTTCACGGACATTGCTGTTTGACACTGTCACTCAGAAAGTAGGCTACCACAAATTTTGTGTACTATGGGTGCCAAAATGTTTACAGAGTATCATAAAGAACAGCGAATGGGGGCTAGTTTGACATTTCTGGAGGCTTACCAAAAACATGGTGATTCATTATTAGATCTAATCGTTACTGGTGACTTATGCTAAACCTCACTTGGGTGAAAAACGTCAGTTGCGAGACAAAATTATAGTCCATGGAGTGGGAGGCACACAAGTTCCTCCCAAAAACCAAGAAAATGTTTGCAAACGTATTCAGCAGGAAAGATAATGGCGACTGTGTTTTGGGATAGGCAAGGTGTCAATGTGTGCTTTCTATTGGTTATCTCGAATGTGGAGCAACCATAAGTTCTGCCCGGTACTGTCAAACTTTGCACAGACTTAGAGGAGCAGTTCAAAACAGACGCCGAGGAAAGCTGACGTCCAAAATTTTCTTTTTGTACGGCAATGCCCGACCTCATACGGGAAACCGCGCTAAAGAACTCAGTTATTCATTCAAATGGGAAATTTTCCCTCATCCGCCCTACAGCCCCGATCTTCCGCTTTGATGACGACGTGGAACTCAATGCGGGCGTGACTCACTGGCTGAAGTCTCAGGCGGCAGAATTTTACGGCGAAGGAATTTCAAAGCTTGTCCACCGCTATAAAATGTTTAAATGTTTGTAGAGTCTATGGGACTTAACAACGGGGTCATCAGTCCCTAAACTTAGAAACTACTTACGAATTACCTTATACTAAGGACGGCACAAATATCCATACCCGAGGGGGGATTCGAACCCCCGACCGTAGTGGCCGTGCAGACCGTGACTGGAGCGCCTCAGTTCCCTCGGCCACCGCGGCCGGCCCACCGCTATGCTAACTGCCACAATTTGTTTGGTGACTACGTGAAAAAGTAGTTTTGTAGTCGCTCTTTAAGATGTATATAATAAAATGTTTTCTCGTACTTAGTTTCTTTAACGCCAAAACGTTCCCTACTTTCTGAATAACCGTCGTAAAAAATACAGAAGTTGAAGTTAGTTACAATAAAGCTGATGTACCAGATGAGTTAATTCCAGATACGGGAACTGAATCGCTGATGTAGCTGCTCGCTTAAAGTGTCGCAAGCAAAATATGATTTCCCACAGAGCGATCGAACTGATGGGAAGGGAGCGGGGTGCTTCACAGCCTTAAATTCGTTACCGGTACCGAATGTCATCTCCGGCGGGCAGGAAATTTCACAGAACGAGGTGTCCCCGCAAACACCTGAAGTAGACAATTTCCCACAATTTCCTGGATACAGAAGTGAATAGAAAATCGACAGCATTTATAGTTGCTGGAATGATTTCCAAGGGGGGTTTTAGATGCTACTGTATATAAACGCGATCACAGGAGATACTGCGTGAGTACTTTATCAGTATGTTTTTCTTCCGTCAGACATATTTATCTATCCTGTCTATACTGTGAGTTCTTGCATTTTCCTTTCGCCATGGGAAAACATCATACAATTTCGTCTCCGCAGTTAATTGCAACATGTGAAGAATATAAGCATACCTGAACGTTTCCACTTTTTATTTCATCTTCTGACAATACAAATTGCATGATATGCTGATTTACTGCGGGTACTGAAGTACAATATCCTGCAGGTATGAGTAGATGATGCTGACAAAGGACACACCTTTCATCTCGAAGCGAACGAAACCATACTTACAATAACACTCGATCACAGACGAACAATAGGTTGTGTCATTTCCATGCAAAACGTTCCATTCTATCACACATGACATTTTATAAGCGAAGTAACAAGATATCAATATCTGCCGCATTTCAGGGCAGCGTGTTTTAGTTATTTATTCGTGTCAGAAGCTTCTCATAACATACTAGCTGTAAACCCGGTGTTGCCCGGGTATTTATTTATTTTTTCTACCATTTTAAGGGTATATCTTTATTTGTATAAGGGCTGTAAGTTTCTGAAATCTATTGGGAACACAATTAGTAATAAAGAAGTAATAGATTAAAACTTGGTACGTGATGTGGCGGTATTCCATGAACGTTACCGTTTATGTGCTGATATCTAATGGACTACGTGTCGTACTGTGGTACATTTTAGACGGTACACTCAGCTATATGCGTGTATACTGGTTGTAAAATTTCCTGCGGCTACAATTTGTAGTGTAGAAATTATGAATTGTACCGTCATACCGAATACCGTAGTTTTAATCCATGAACAGCGGAACGTTACTGTTTATGTGCTCATATCTCATGAAATACGTGTCGTACTGTGATACAATTTAGAAACTACATTCAACTATATGTGTGTACACTGTCTGTAAAATTTCCTGTCGCTACAATTTGTAGTGTTCAAATTATAAATTGTAACGTCATACCGAGAGCCGTAGTTTTACTCCATAAACAGCGGAAAAGTAGTAAGCGAGAAACTTGTTTCCTTTCATCATTTTATCATCGTTGCCAGCGAGAAAAAGTTTAATAAAGGTTTGAAATTATGTTTAATGTTTGTTGCAAGTCGCTAAGTACTGTCATTCTCATACAGTGTGTTTCAAAAGTCTCGCCGCATTATATGGCATCTTTTGCCATTTCTATTGATTATGACGTAATATCTTTTGTACCATGTGCCGTATATGCTTCTTAACCACGCAGCAATTTTTAACTCACAGTAAGGAATCTGTGTACCAAATTTGATTGAAATCGGTCCAATGGTTTAGGTGAAAATGAGCAGCATTGTCGCAAAATGCAGCAGTTTTTCGCGCATTTCATTGTTTATGACGTCATATCTCGTGATCTATATATCGTATGTGATTCTTACAAATGTTCAAATGTTTGTATAGTCTATGGGACTTAACTACGGGGTCATCAGTCCCTAAACTTACAAACTACTTATGAACTACTTACGAACTAGGACGGCAGAAATATCCATGCCCGAGGGGGGATTCGAACCCCCGACCGTAGTGGCCGTGCAGACCTTGACTGGAGCACCTTGGTCCCTTCGGCCTTCGCGGCCGGCGTGATTCTTACACTTACGGCGACCGTCCTCATGGATTGAAGCTTACGTGTACAAAATTTCATAAACATTGGAACAAAACTGCAGATTTGTATGCAACACATACATACGGACACTCTGCTTTATATATTAGAAGAAGATAGATATGACACAAAACATAGCTTAAACACAAATACAAAAATGAAAAATAAGAAATATAAATACGTATTAACCATCAATAGTACACATATTTACAAGTCCAGTTTTAACAGTACAAAAGTCTTTTCCCCAGGATTAAACTATGCTAGTCTAATATCTGGCTACATCACACTGATCACGGGTAGAACCAGTCAGATCCTCCATGGTACAACAGACTGGACAAAGCTCACACTGTAGCAGATGCTCGGTGGTTTGTTCTTTTCCACACTCGCGCATGACACATGCGTCAGAGAGGCCCCACCTTCTCATGTGGAGTTTGGTTCTTGCTACGTTAGTCCGCAGTCTACTGAGGGACTTCCACGTCATCCAGTCCTCCTCGTAGCAGCATGTGAAACATAGTCGTGTGGGTGCCTATCCTCCGGGCATCAAGTCTCAGAACGTATTGACGCCGGCCGCGGTGGCCGAGGGGACTGAGGCGCTCCAGTCACGGTCTGTTCGGCCACTACGGTCGGGGGTTCGAATCCCCCCTCGGGCATGGATATTTCTGCCGTCCTAGTTCGTAAGTAGTTCATAAGTAGTTTGTAAGTTTAGGGACTGATAACCCCGTAGTTAAGTCCCATAAGCTTTACAAACATTTGAACATTTTTTGAAAAACTGAATTACCTTCGAGATTCGCAACATTTACATTTTATATCCCGATTCGGATCAACTTACAGTATATTAAAGGGATAGTTTCTCAGTAAATTTATGTAGGAGATTTATATTGCTGTTCATAGTGTTACAAGGAAAGTACATGGGCTCGAACATACATATCTGTTTGAACGTTCGCTTTCAGGATCTCTACGTACACCTCAATGGGCTGGTGGGTGTCTTTTTTCTGCAAAACTCTGCAATGATGCTCTAGATAGCACTGTAGATGTAGTTGTAGACGACATACTTAATGCAGATATCTTAACTATAACTTATGTAATAATCATCGTACATGTTCTCGAGCGTATTGTCATCAAAAGCCGTGATGATAGTTGCAACTTTAACCTTCTTCCCGAAAGACTGTTGGTATTCACTGCCACTGCTTCCATCGCCTCTTCCCGCACTTACCGTAGCACTACCGCTTGCAATGAGTTGTTTGTAATTATCATCCCTATTATCATCATTATGTGTTAGTGTTACAACAGTATCTAACTTATGCTCATATTTCTGTACCATAACAGATACGAGAAAGCATGCGAATGATTGATCTTCTACACTAATACCGCCGAGCGGTCTAAAGCGTCTTGCTGCGGAGCGCGCGGTTGCTCGCCATGGAGGTTCGAGTTCTCCCTAGGGCATGGGTGTGTGTTTGTCCTCAGGTAAATTTACCTAGGTTTAAGTAGTTTGTAAGCTACGGACTGATGTCCACGCAGTTTGGTCCGATAGATTTACAGACATTTGAACATTTTTTACACTAATACCATCTTCACGAAGAAGGGTTCTTCGTAATTTCATCTCAACCAATCGCAATACATCAGCAGGATTATTACCAATCGCCGCCCCATCTGGCGCTTCACCACACAAATAACGACACAAAACGCAACTTCAGAAGCACACTGCACCGACCCTACGGGCGAACCGACAGGTCAAAGTGAATTGTGGCAGGGCACACACAGAGGCCTCTAACGGACGACTGCAGAGTTTTGCAGATGCGGGAGTATTACTAGTGCAATGAGGGACCTTTACATTACATCATCTCTCTTTTGGGTATATGTGTTTGTTCAGCCCAAGTACTTTCCTTGTTAGACAACTTCATTATTGAATAGAAGAGAATATTTTTCATTTAACTTTTCTTAATCAATGTAAATTAATGCCGCGACGGAATAGCCGTGTGTACTAAGGCGCCCTGCTGCGGTGCGCGCGGCCGTCCGCCGTCGGAGGTTCGAGTCCTCCCTCGAGCACGGTGTGTGTGTGTTTCTTTTGTTTTTAGGATAAGTTAGTATAATTACCTTGTAAGTTTAGTGACCGATTTACATATTTTTGTAAATTAATCCTAAGTTATAACTCCGCCAAGATATTTTGTATGAAAATTATTTCAGGTGCGTCTTCGTTCCAGTTTCTTCCAGAAGGAATTGACGGTGACAAGCTCTTTGCTCGCAATCACGAAATGCAGCAGTTAACTCTAGTTACCAGTTGCCAGTATTCGCAACTCGGTTCAGCAATTGGCCGCAAGGTTCTGGGAACGCGGATCGGCGTTGCAGCGTTCACGCCGCGCTGCCCGATGTCAAGCGGCGTGTGGCAGCTGGTCTCTGCTCCCCTCCCTGCCGCCGATGCCGGTATAATCGTTAATTAGAACCGCAGTCCCAACGCGCTCATTGTTGTCCTTAGTTAGCCGGCCTTCGCAGGTTGCAA
Organism: Locusta migratoria; assembly: GCA_026315105.1. Lineage (NCBI taxonomy): Eukaryota > Metazoa > Arthropoda > Insecta > Orthoptera > Acrididae > Locusta > Locusta migratoria. The sequence goes on along the minus strand of CM048755.1, from coordinate 663,646,913 downwards.
TCAATACGTTCATTAGGGAGACTTGCAAACGTTAGCACCTCTCCGGGTGCATTTCGCTGCAGACATGTATATACATTCTACTCGTAACACGTCACAATCGTTATTTACGCTTTGTAAACTCTCCTCTGCAGAAGTGTGATATTCTGACCTATTTTTGGCAGCTTGTTAGGGCTACCATCAAATCTAGAATTCATGCTTCTATGCACTTCTCCAATAATTTTGAGAATTAACGTACCTTAACATTCTGCATTTTAAGTTCAATTCTGATACTGGGGTACCTGTCCTCTTTTGGGCCACTTTAGGTTACGGTAGTAACACTAAAAGTGGGTCTTTGCGATCGTCTTTTGACAGCTAGAAATTTAAATGAAAATAACGGCTTAACTATTCATCTGAATAACCGATTTTGTAGAGGAGAAAATTCTCTACAACTTTGCTCTCTCTCTCTCTCTCTCTCTCTCTCTCTCTCTCTCTCTTTTTTTTTTTTTTTTTTTTTTTTTTTTTTTTTTTTACAATCTGGTGTAAATGTTATCTTAGTACGTCCCAAAAACGTTGATATGAGATAATTAACATTAGCAGCACTCTATACCTCGAGTGAAGTAATTTGTTCCTAATAGTTAGTTACTAACAAACCCATTGCCCCCTCAACTCAGTGCACTCACATAATAATAACAAAAATGGTAAATGTGAAACTAAGCTACGTCCTACAGGACTCGGATGGCCCATCGGTAGCACCTGGCTGCTGTGTCATCCTCAGCCTTGAGGCGTCGACGGATGCGGTCTGGAGGAGCATGTGGTGAGTATACCGCTCTCCCGGCCGTTTTGGCAGTTTCCATAACAGGAGCCGCTACATCTCAGCCGAGTGGCTCCTCCATTAGCATCACAAGGGATGAGTGCACTCAGCTTGCCAACAGCGCTCGGCGGTCCTGGACAGTGACCTATCCAAGTTCTAGCCAAGCCCTAGAGTGCATAAATTCATTGATCTGGAGTAACCACTGCGGTGTGCCCGTTGGTTGATAATATGCACAGGAATAAACAATTAGGAGATATCTAGGTTCTGAAATATTGGACTCGGCAGAATGACCTGAAATAGTTCGACGTCTTTCTGTCGGTTCTGCGGAGTGGAGACAACAACATTCCGGTGATCGACATAGTGGTAATAACAGAAAGTTGCAGCAGTGGGGGTTGGTGTTGACTTGTTTTTACTCTTCCAAACGAATTACACAACCAGTTGGGTTCAGATACTGTTGTGAGCAGGTAGTTTAATGCAACAACAACGTGACCTACGCGAAGGTATGGCATGGAGAGCCATAGTAAGGTTGTAACCTGGACAGACACGGATGAAGACGGCTGCAGCTATTGGAGTGTCCCAAAGTGTCATTTCCAGGACCTGAACGCGATTTCAGACAGCAGTAACCGTTAAGAGAAGGCAAGGCCAAGGTCGTCCACGGGTAGCTTCAGTAAGATATGACCGTTAACTTCGGTTAACAGCCCGTCGAGAGGGGAGGCTAAATGCAACTCAGCTGCTACGCACCCTCCAGGCAGCAAGAGGACGCGAAATTTCAACACAAATAGTCAGAAACAGACTTCGGGAATGTGGACTCTTCGCACGGAGGCTTATTGTGTGGGTGGGAGAAACATTAGGATTGGAGTCGTTATGAATGGCGCCGGGTTCTGTTAACAGATGATACATGATTTTGTCCTCAGCCGGACCATCGTCGTTCACTCATCTGGAGAGCACGTGGATCTCGGAACAATCCTGTTTATGTGCTGGAACTATCACATCATGATGGTGGCCGAACGATGTTAGCAGGAGTCAGTATTGGCGGAGGTATGGACCTGCCGACCGCCGTGGCCGAGCCGTCTGCGGCGCGCCAGTCACAGTCTGCACGGCCACTACGGTCGGGGGTTCGAATCCCCCCTCGGGCATGGATATTTGTGCCGTCCTTAGTCTTAGCTAGTTCATAAGTAGCTAGTAAGTTTAGGGACTGATGACCCCCATCAAGTCCCATAAGCTATACAAACATTTGAACATTTTTGGTACGGACCTCTGTTCCGTTCAGAATGGCGTTATGACTGCTCAGAAATATACAATCGAGATCTTTCGACCTTTTGTTGTGCCTTACGCTGGTGACGTAGGAGAAAGGTTCCTTCTCCTGAACGACAACGCTCGTCCTCACAGAGCTACACCGCCGGACAATATGCTTGAAACTGGCGGAATTAAATTAATGCAGTGGTCAGCTTCTTCGCCAGACGTTAAAACCGATTGAGCATGTCTGGAATGTACTTGGCAGATGTACTGCAGTCAGACCAGCACCTCCCTTAACGGTTGGAGAGCTGGATATTGCATTCTTGTAAGATTGGCCAGATAGCGCTCAAGAGATTATTGGTAACCTCATATACCTTAAAAATCGGATATTTCGTGCATAAAATGAGTGATTTTCAATATTTGGTATAGAATAATGATATATTAAACGCTTCAAGGTTCTCAGAGAGGAAAATATTAAGAACATGGTACAAATTTCGATTATGTGGCACTAACAGAAACTATAGAAGCTGACATCCAAAGCACTAATAATTTTGACACCGAAAATCATACACTTCTGGCCACAGACGTGAAATTTAACAGACAAGAAGAAGATGCTGTGATATGCAAATCATTAGCTTTTCAGAGCATTCACACATGGTTGGCGCCGGTGGCGACACCTACTACGTACTGACATCAGGAAACTCTCCATCCGATTTCTCATACACAAACAGCAGTTGACCGACGTTGCCTGTTGAAACGTTGTTGTGATGCCTCGTGTAAAGAGGAGAAATGCGTACCATCACGTTTCCGACTTTGATAAAGGTCGGATAGTAGCCTATCGCGATTGCTGTTTATCGTATCTCGACATTGCTGCTCGCGTTGGTCGCGATCCAATGACTGTTAGCAGAATATGGAATCGGTGGGTTCAGCAGGGCAATAACGGAACGCCGTGCTGGATCCCAACAGCCTCGTATCACTAGCAGTCGAGATTACAAGCTTCTTATCCACGTAGCTGTAACGGATCGTGCAGCGACGTCTCGATCCCTGAGTCAACAGATGGGGACGTTTGTAAGACAACGATCATCTGCACGAACAGTTCGACGACGTTTGTAGCAGCATGGACTTCTTCTCGGAGACCATGGCTGTGGTTACCCTCGACGCTGCATCAAAGACAGGAGCGCCTGTAATGGTGTACGCAACGACGAACCTGTGTGCACGAATGGCGAAACGACATTTTTTCGGATGAATCCAGGTTCTGTTTACAGCACCATGATGGTCGCATCCGTATTTGGCGACATCGCGGTGAACGCACTTTGGAAGCGTGTATTCGTCATCGCCATACTGGCGTATCACGGGCGTGACGGTATGGGGTGCCATTGGTTACACGTCTCGGTCACCTCTTGTTCGCATCGACGGCACTTTGAACAGTGGCCGTTACTTTTCAGATGTGTTACGACCAGTGGCTCTACCCTTCATTCGATCCCTGCGAAACCCTAAATTTCAGCAGGATAATGCACGACGGCATGTTGCAGGTCCTGTACGGCCCTTTTTGGATTCGTAAAATTTTCGACTACTGCCGTGGCCAGCACATTTTCCAGATATCTCACCAATTCAAAACGTTTGGTCAATGGTGGCCGAGCAACTGGCTCGTCACAATACGCCAGTCACTACTCTTGATGAACTGTGGAATCGTGCTGAAGCTGCATGGGCATCTGTACCTGTACAATGCATCCAAGCTCTGTTTCACTCAATGCCCAGGCGTATCAAGGCCGTTATTACGGCCAGAGGTGGTTGTTCTGAGTACTGATTTCTCAGGATCTGTGCACCCAAATTGCGTGAAAATGTAATCACATGTCAGTTATAGTATAATATATTTGTCCAATGAATACCCGTTTATCAACTTCATTTCTTCTTGGTGTAGTAATTTTAATGGCCAGTAGTGTAACATCGAATAAAGGCTAAGTTTCACGAGAAGATAATCTTAAGAATAGGAGGTAAAAAAATGTCGACGATTGGGAATGAATAAAATTACTGAAATGCTTATCCCCGTGACTGTCTCATTTGGAGACAGAAATAGTTTTTCGGCATTTTCTTAGGAGAGGTAAATGAACAAATGGTGCTTTTATAAACCACTTAAAGCCTATCATAGACCGTATCTAAAGCGCAAGAGCAACGCGATTTGCTCAGTATTACTGGACTAAGGGAAGTATGTAATGTTTGACATTATACTATATGGTAGAAAAATTATGCCTGTTGTCCCGACTGGTAAAGGTCATTATCACTATGCCTTTAAAAACACTTGAGCCCTTACCTCTTTCATCAATATACTCCGTAAGATGGCATCCTGAAGAACGGAATTTTAACACGTAGCTTTTTCGAACATATTTTCATGTGCTCTATCGCGGATGAATCGAAATTACCTCATTAAGTATCACAAAATCTACAAGTATCAACCTTCATTACACAGTACAGTGTTTCACAAACAGGTCCAGTCACAAACTTTACATTTTTATGCTTCTCAATAGAGAAGGAGGTGGTGTAGTGGTGAGCACACTGGACTCCTATTTGGGTGGACGGTGGATAAAATCCACCTCCGGCCATCGTGATTTAGATTTTCCGTAATTTCCCTGAATCACTCCATGGTTCGTTTCAAAGGGTACGTCCGATTTCCTACCCATCCTTACCGAAAGAATCCTAGTGTGAGCTCCGTCTTTAATGACCATGCTCTCCACAGGACGTTACACATCAATCTTCTTTCATCTTTGTTTCTTAGTGTCAACTCTATAAATCGCTTATAAACGTGTTGCTATTCATTATATATGTATTCCCGTACTGACCTCGCAGTTTCAACGTAGCTGCGAGCTGAGAAGGGCTACTCGCGTAAGTTGACGGTACGCCACTCTCTGGACAGTTCGGCATTTAGCGTAGTAACCACGGGTAGGTCATTATGATCTAAATTACATTCGTAAACACAATTAGTAAGTGGTTGTTTTAAACATTCTCAATACTAATATTACAACTTAAAATTCCTCAAATCATTTCTGTGCGAATCTCAAATGTAAGGGAATGCGCTAAAGTGCAGTTTATGGAAAGGCTACTGGTGCTTGGCGTGCAGACGTTGGCAACAGTATGATGAATAGGGGGAGGTGCAGGTAGGCTATGAAGAGTCGCGTTTGGGCGACTAAAAACATTGCGAGTTTGATACCTAGTAAATTTGGCGTCAGTTTCAAAATTGGAAAGAACACACAGAAAGTATTGTACGGAAAGAGAACCAAAGACTACGTTTCGTTGGCAAAACACTTAGAAGATGCAACAGTTCTACTAAAGAAGCTGCCTACACTACATCTGTGCGTCCTATTTTGGAGTGTTGCTGCGTATTGTGGATTCCCACTAAGTGGGACTCAAAAAAATCATATGTTTGTACAGCTTATGGGACTGAACTACGGGGTCATCAGTCTCTAAACTTTCAAACCACTTATGAACTAGCTAATACTAAGGACGGCACAAATATCCATGCCGGATCGTAGTGGCCGTGCAGACTATGACTGGCGCGCTGCAGAGCGCTCGGCCACCGCGGCCGGCTAAGTGGGACTGACAGACGATTTAGAGAAAGTTCAGAGAAGTGCAGCTCGTTTTATACTGTCACGATTTAGGGGAGAGAGTGTCACGGAAATGATGCACCAGTTGGGGTGGAAATCATTAAAAGAAAGGCGTTATTTTTTGCGACGAGATGTATTTGCGAAATTTCTTTCACCAACTTTCTCTTCTGGATGCGACCATATTTTGTTATCACCCACATACATAGGAAGACATGATCATGAAAATAAAATAAGAGAAATCAGATCGAAAACGGAAAGATTTAGGTGTTCTTTCTTCCCGTGATCTATTACAGAGTAGAACTGTAGACAAACATAATAAAGCGTTTAGATGAACCCTCTGCCATTCACTTCAAATGTGGCTTGCTGAATATTTATGTAGATGTAGATGTAGATGGGTGCAGCGTTATTGGCAATGTAATTGATATTTCATTTATAATCCAAACTGCCTTTTTTCACAGTTTTTACTATATATATGGAAGGTGCGAATGTGACGGAGTGATATACTGAACGACAGGCCATCGACCAGGATAATTAATTTACTAACGCCTGCATTAATTATTTGTTTCATGGTGAACAGAATAGGTGTATGTTCTCTCAAAATCCATTGAAAGAGAAAGAGGGGAATAATAATTAGACCAGGGATTATGTTAATTATCCTCTTAAGTACTACTTGTTTAAAAAGCATAAAGTCTACAGCTATTTTTATTGGCCGTCAGAACTCGACTCCTGATTGGGTGCCTTCACCTCCCATCAATCATCTCGCCGTTGCCAACGTCTACACGTCAAGTACCAGTCGCGTATGCATAAACTGCACTTTAACCAGTGAATGTAATGTTCACATGAAGTACGATATTTGTCACTCAGTTGCTTTTGAAAATACTACAGGACTGTGTCTGGTTAAGAAACAATCGGTACAGAAGAGTACCGCGATTTACGCAGCGAGATATTTCGAACGGGCGAGAAATAGTGTAACGAGCTGGAGAGGTTTGGCTGTTTACCACCTCAATCGTGCGCCGCCTGCCTGTCCCTTCATTTAATACCCAAGTCCAAGAAGTTAATGGCGCCGACAAACCAGAGTAATGAAAGAAGTTCGCCAAGAGCTGCGAGTAAATTACACCTGCAGGTCCTTTCGACGTTTAATACGAGTAACGTAGGTCGCTCGTGAACTCCTCACGCTCGCTAAATTTTGCGTAATAGAATTCAGACGCCTAGTGCGATTGCTTTTCACTGTAATTATCTGAAGAAATATCCAGGATTAATTTGTAAACTCGGGTTTCTGTATATCCGCCACACAATGATATGTAGAAAATTGTAAACACTCAATTTCAAGCAAAACTTGTTTGCAGCTTACGGTCCCTTCTCATGGAAGAGCTGATAGGATGTACATACCAATCTCGATCTCGAAGGTCACAGCACTATATTCATTAGCTAGTAGTGTTATGTATTTTAATCAAGTCTAGAGATATTATTGCTAGTAATGTGCCGCTACATTTACATATACATCAACATGGATACTCTGCAAGTCATATTGAAGTGCGTGGCAGAGGCAATTTTATATTTCTCTGTAGTTCTATTCCCTAATAGCTCGCGGAAAAAAGGAACACCTTAACCTTCTGTTTTCGATCTGATTTATTCTATTATATGATCATGTCTACCTATGTAGGTGGGTGCTAAAAATATATGTTCGCATTCTGAAGAGGAAGTTGGTGAAAGAAATTTCGCAAATAGATCTCGCCGCAACGAATAACGCCTTTCTTTTAATGATTTCCATCCCAATCCGCGCATCATTTCTTCTAAGTGTTCTGCCAACGAAACGTAGTCTTTGGTTCGCCTTTCCTACAATATTTTCTATGTCTTCTTTCCAATTTAAGTTATAGTAATTTTCATTCCTAGGTATTTAGTTGAATTTTCGGCTTGTATATATGACTGATTTATCGTGTAAATGAAGTTCAAAGGATTTCTTTTCATGCTCATATGGATGGCATCACACTTATCATTATTTAGGGTCAACTGCATTTTCTGCACTATGCAGATATATTATCTAAATCATTTTGCAGTTGATTTCCATCCTCTGGTGACTTTACTAACCGATAAATAACAACATCATCCACGAACAGCCTAAGAGAACCGTCAATTACAACGTACTGTGTCCTTTCTGACTGGAAATCACGAATCCAATCGCACAACTGTGGTGATATTCCATAAGCATGCAATTTGATTAGAAGACGCTGTTGGGGTAGTGTTAAAAGCCTTCCGGAAATCTAGATGTTATTTTGCCGCGGTGGAGTAGCCGAGCGGTCTAAAGCGTCTCGCTGCGGAGCGCGCGGTTGCTCGCCGTGGAGATTCGAGTCCTCCCTGGGGCATGGGTGTGTGTGTTGTCCTTAGGTTAGTTTACCTAGGTTTAAGTAGTTTTTAAACTACGGACTGATGACCACGCAGTTTGGTCCGATAGATTTACAAACATTTGAACATTTTGAAATCTAGAAATACGGAATCTATTTGACATCCCTTATCGATAGCTCTGATCACACCATGTGAGTAAAGAGCTCGCTGTGTTTCACAAGAACGACACTTTCTGACTCCGTGTTGAATATGGGACAATAGGTCGTTTTCTTCGAGGTATTTCATAATGTTTGAGGAAAGTATATGTTCTAAAATCCTGCTGCAAACCGACATCAATGATACAGGCCTGTAATTTTGCTGATCATCCTATTGCCTTTCTTGAATACTGGAATGACCTGTTTAACTTTCCATCTTTTGGTACTGAACGATCGCTGAGCGAACAATTGCATATGATAGTTAGTTATGGGGCTATTGCATTAGCATCTTGTGAAAGGAACCTAATTGGTATAAAGTCAGGACCTGGTGACTTCATTTTGTTACGTGATTTAAGTTGTCTTTATAGTCCCGGGGTGTCTACTTGTAAATTAGGCATGCTGGCACCTGTTCTTGATACGAATTCTGGAGTATTTGTTTACTCTTCTCTACTGAAAAAATTCCGGAAAGCTGTGTCAAGCTATTCTGGTTTAGCAGAGCTGTTATCAGTAGCATCACCATTTATATCGTGTAAAGAAGGTATTGATTGTGTTTTGCCGCTGGTATATTTTACATATGACTAGAATTTCTTAGGATTCTCTAAGAAATTACATGATTGGGTCTCGTGGTAACTACTGTAAGCTTCTCGCATTGAAGTTCGATCTAAATTTCTAGTTTCTGTAAAAGATTGCCATTATTGGGAATTTTTGGTGCGTTTAAATTTGGCATGCTTTTGTCTTCGCTTCTGTGACAGTGACCAAGCCTGTTTTGTATACCACGGTGGGTCAGCCCCCTCTATTTTAATTATTTTAGTATGAATCTGTCAATGGTTGTCCATGTTATTTCTTTGAATATAAGCCATATCCAATCTACACTCACTCTGAATAGCTATCATGATTTAATGTTTGACGATACTGACACCCATACGTTATCGTGGTTCTGTCACTGTCTGCTTGTAAATTCACTCTATTAGAGTTCTTAGGATAAATATATTTTTCACCGGTTACAAACTGTAGGGACTGATAAAGGAAACAAAAGTCTTTCGAACATATGTCCGGAAGTGCTGAGTTGCTACGCTAGAGAGCGTTTATTCAATCATACTTCGTTACAGAACCTGCCGTCTGATTGGCGCTGTACCACGCAGCCACAGATACGGGAAGTGTTGGAAGTGGTTTCCTTATGCCTCGCAAGGGCGGATTTAGGTAAGGGGGGGGAGGCACTGGGGCACGTCCCCCCCCCCTCCAGACAGTCTGACAAAGGACTTAAGATTTAATTATAGTTTTATGATTTTTTTGCAAACATTTAGGACAAAAATAATAAAAAATTATGGGCGATACGATCACGACTCTACTATTGTGATAATATCTATGCACCCAACACGTAATATTATTTCTGACTGTATTTTAACAAAGAGCCAAAATTATTTGATATTTGCCGGCCGCGGTGGCCGAGGGGACTGAGGCGCTTCAGTCACGGTCTGCACGGCCACTGCGATCGGGGGTTCGAATCTCCCCTCGGGCATGGATATTTGTGCCGTCCTTAGTATTAGTTAGTTCATAAGTAGTTAGTAAGTTTAGGGACTGATGACCCCGTAGTTAAGTCCCATAAACTACACAAGCATTTGAATTTTTTTGAACGTAGCGTACATTTGCCGTTCGGGCGAGTGACTATAGCGTGGATGGAACGCGGCGTACATTCGGCGTTGGGAAATCAGTCACCTGACATCCCTCGCCCCAAACTCTCTTTTGTATACGCCATCTTGCTTTCTGTATTTGATGATTATCTTATGATAGCTCAAGCGTTGTCATTTAAAAGCTATGGCCACTGAAAATTATCAACAACACGTCGTTCTTAGGACAATGAATTATAAGCAAATGTCTAAAAATGCCATGTTAGCAAATAATAACTGCCATCGATGGTAAGAGAATTACGGATTACTCTCGCAGCTATTCGGCGTAGCGTAATGGTCAACAAATTAGTTTATGATCTACAAACATGTTAGACGGTGGTTCGAAACTTGCTAAGACGCAATAGATCAGCACGCTCGATCAGAGGGTTGCCAGCATGGTAGCTTGACCCCCTCTGTAACGAGAAAACTAATTGAAACTACCGCAAAGCGTCGATCTCCCTGAAGACAAAAAATATAAAAACAAATAAATACACAGAACCAACCACCACAATTTTCCCCTCTTGTTTCCTAAAAGGTTTACGCACATTCTTATTAACCGAACACAACTATATTCTGCAAGATCCAAGTTGTTCAAAGGTAACAGCGCTTTCTTTGAAAAGTGCATTTGTTCTGTTCCGAGAACATGCCTTGAAGTACATACCAACGAATTGTAAACAGAGACTAGGGAAAAATAGGTAATTTGTTGCAATGTATACACTTTACTTCCGTTTCATTAAGGAACGACAGTTGCCACAGAAATCTAGGACTCCATTCATATATGAAACTACCAGTATCTGCACGTTGTTTAGAATATTAATTATCACAGTATTCTCCCCGTTGTTGTGCAAATGCTTCAGAAGACCAGTGTTCAAATCGTTGTTACGTATTACACGGCATGTTCACGAAACAGAACAAACGTACATTTTAGGGGGAGCACTCTTACATGTCCACAATTCCAAACATTGCAGAATATAGCTCTTTTTAATTAATAAGAATGCCCGAAACCCTTTTAGGAGCCAAGGCAAAAATTGAATGGTAGTGGCGGGTATCGAACTACTGACCACGAGCATCACAACCTAACGCGCTGCACACTACACTATTTTTTTTTCTTTTTTTTCGGACGCTATCTTGTTTGTTCGTTATTGCTGGTTGTGGTCTTAGCTCAGCTATTTTTATTACAGAGAGCTTTCGGCCCTCTGACCGGGCTCGCATTGCCACGGCGCCCGGCATTACGGTCGACAGTTACGTAACGGTTTCTTAATTCTCGTACTATTGCTCGCAGTTGTTAACTGCTAATATGGAATTTTAGACGTTCGATTATAATTTATAGTACTAAGAACGACCAGGTTTTGTTAATTCTTCAGTGCGTCATTGATTTGAAATGATAATGCGTAGCCGGCCGCGGTGGCCGAGGAGACTGAGGCGCTTCAGTCACGGTCTGCACGGCCACTACGGTCGGGGGTTCGAATCCCCCCTCGGGCATGGATATTTGTGCCGTCTTTAGTATAAGGTAGTTCATAAGTAGTTTGTAGGTTTAGGGACTGATGACCCCGTAGTTGAGTCCCATAAGCTTAACAAACATTTGAACATTTTTTTTGATAATGCGTAAGTTATAATACGAAAATCATAAAATAAAGCAAGCAAGATGGCATATGCCAGACAGTTCTAGGCGAAGAATGTCACGTGACATCTCATTACGTAAAATCAAGTGACGGTGTCAAACATTAGTTATTTTTGCGAGTTATGAAAAAAACATAAGAGAGCAAATTTGTAGAGAATATTCTTCTCTACAAATTCGGTTGTGCAATTATCGTGTCAGATGAACGATTTATTCGTAATTAAAATTACATTGCAAATGGCTTTTATTATTGTTACTAACGTATTTTTTGTCCGAAATATTTGAAGAAGGGTGGTTCAGGTCTCTGGCGGCCAACTATTGTGTGTGTAAAATTTGGTGCCGATAGGTTGACGGTTCGATCTAAAAAGTGAGAATACGTTACGGACAGACAAACGTCGTCAAATCGACGTTATTTTTGAAAATATCTCAAAAACGATGTAAGACATGAAAAAACATAACAGATCAAAGTTGTAAAGAATTTTCTCCTCTACAAATCTGGTTATTCATTTTTCGTGTCAGATGAACGGTTTGTTTGTAATTACATTTACATTAAAAACTGCTTTTTTTAGTGTTACTGGCGTAATTTTTGTCTGAAATATTTTAAAAAGGGAGGTTCTGGTCACTAGCAGCCAACTATTATGTCTGTCAAATTTCGTGCCGAACGGTTGAATGGTTTGACTTAAAACGTGGGAACACGTTACGGACAGACAGACAGACATCCCAAAATCGCCGTTATTTTTGCAAATATCTCTGAAACTATACGATGTATGAAAAAAACATATAAGAGCAAAGTTGTAGATAATCATCTTCTCTACAAATTGGTTTATTCATTATTCGTGTCATATGAACGGTTAAGCCGTTATTATCGTTTAAATTTCGATCTGTCAAAAGACGACCGCAAAGGCTTGCTTTCAGTTTAAATGTTTAAATGTCTGTAAATCTATCGGACCAAACTGCGTGGTCATCAGTCCGTAGCTTACAAACTACTTAAACCTAGGTAAATTTACCTGAGGACAAACACACACACCCATGCCCCAGGGAGGACTCGAACCTCCACGGCGAGCAACCACGCGCTCCGCAGCGAGTCGCTTTAGACCGCTCGGCTACTCCACCGCGGCCCTACTTTTAGTTTTACTACCGTAACCTAAAGTGGACCAACATTTTGATCATTGTTTTTCAGTCATAGGTATGTGTTAAGTTAGATTTAAAGTGGGTAGGTACCTATCTATCCTCTTGCGATGTAAACACGTTGATCGTTTCTACATTTGGTGAGTAGAAAAAGTAAGTTGATTATTAAGTTGTAGAAGAATACGCAACTATTTTATTACTTTTTAGTACATATTAATTAGTTTTGGAATAGTTCCCTTTCTTAAGTATGTTTCTTTTGATAGGTTTTTTGTTTATTTTCAGCCAACAGTCCGGGTACTTTTGATCACATAGTGTACGTCTTAGAGATTAACAACTTTTCTTAATCCGATTTTTAGTTCTCCAAATATTCCGAGAAACTGTTTTAAGTGCGGCACCCTTTGTGCGCTTGTAGCGCGTGGCACCTTGCAGGAGCCAGTGGCAATGCGACAGAGCGGTCGGCGTGTACGGAGGGGAGGTGGGGCTTGCGCATGCGCCGTGCGCGCGCACACCTGTGCCTGCCCGCGGCGGCGAGGCTGGATGGTCCTCGTGGCGGCGCCGGCCACTCGCGCTGAATGGCACAATTACACCGCCTTACAACTGCGCCCACGCCAATTATGCCGGAGGTTAAGTGAGGGAAGCGATATCTACACGTGGCCCACATTTCATTACGCCCGCCTATTGATCCGGGCGCGGCCTGCTTATTAGCGTGTCTCGAAAAAAGAAGCCGACGCTCTATTCTCGTCGGGACTGCGAATCAATTACGAAGAAGAGACGACTAACTAAGCCGCCCCCCTGTCCTTTCCCTTTCCTTCTCCTTCATTGTCTTCTTCCTGTTGGAACTGCGGCCGTGAGTGAAAACTTCCTCATCGTCACTCAGGGAAGGCGTCGATACGATTTACTTTTTGCATATTACGCAATAACCTAAGTAGAGAGTGTTGTTGATTCTCGTAATACCGTTTCTCGTGTACTTTTCCCAGCAGTGGTGTAATATACGAGGCGCGTCCAGAAAGTAAGTTCAGTTTCAATTTATCTCCGCTGCAGCGCTGCGATTGCAATGCCGCACATGCGCTGTAGACGATGTGTATCAAGGAGAAGAACGTGCGCCATTTGGATATCGCTGTCAGTTACGTACGCTTTGTTGTGCTTGTTTGAAATGTCGGCGTTGATTGAAAATCCCGCAGCCTGTGAAATCAGGTCGGTGATTCGGTTTCTGAATGCGACGAAAGTAAACCAAGTGAAACTTATCGGCAAATTTGCGATGTTTATGGACCAAATGCAATGAGTGATTCGATGATGACAAGATGGGTCCGACAGTTCAATGGCGGGCGTAGTGATGTGCACGATGAAGAACGAAGTGGGCGTCCACCTTTGTTTACAGAAGAACTGGTTCACGCGATTGATGACAAGATCCAGGAAAACCATAAGTTTACAATTAGTGCTCATCACTTCACCAATGACGACGAACTGAAAGAAACTGTTTCCAACTGGTTGAAGACACAGGCGGCAGATTTCTATGAAGAAGGTATACAAAACCTGGTGCCACGCTATGACAAATGCCTGCATAATTTCGGCAGTTATGTGTAAAACTAGTTTAAGAGTTGTAGAATTTTGTGCAATAAAAATTTCTTCTGTATCTGTGTACAATTTCATTTTATTACCCAAGGGAACTTACTTTCTGGACGCGTCTGGTATGATGTAACTGAACTGCACCGACAAAATTTCAAATGTTGTTTGAGGACATTTTCTGAATATTTTAAGATCCCTGACCTTTTATTTTCCCCTGGCTCGTTACGAGTACATCTACATTTTCATAAATTCACTACAAATCACACTGAACTGTATAGCGGAGGTTTCATCGAAACGTTGTTATATTTATCTACCGTATCATTCTCTAATAGCGCGAGGGAACAAGGAAGACCTAAATCTTTCCATTTTCGATCTGAATTCTCTTATTTTATTACGATGATTATGTCTCCCAATGTAGGTAGCTGTTCACAAAATATATTCGCATTCGGAATAGAAAGTAGGCGGCCGCGGCGGATTAGCCGTGCGTACTGGAGAGCCGTGTTGCGGTGCTCGCGGCCGTCCGCCGTCGGGGGTTCGATTCCCCTCTCGGGCATGGGTGTTTGTGTTGTCCTTAGTTTACGTTACCTCAGGTTAAGTAGTTTGTAAGCTAGGGACTAATAACCAAGTTGTTGAGTCCCATAGATTTACAAACATTTGATTTTGAAAGTAGGCGAAAGTAATTTCGCAAATAAATCTCGCCGCAACGAATAACGCCTTTCTTTTAATAAATTCCACTACAACTCGTGTATCAAATGATTTCCAGTCCATGGTGTACAGCAATAAGTCAGAATAAATATCCCTTCAGTACGAAAACCGTCTTGATTGCAAATTGTAATCAAGAAGGTTTTTTACTGAAGGAACTCGTGTATCATTTCTGTGAGACTCTCCCATTTCACGTTTATACAAAACAAACTGCTCTTTTCTGAACATTCTCTAAATCTTCCGTCTATCCCACTTGTTGAGGTTCCCAGGGTCAATTGCCAATTTTTGCATCATGCAGAGAACTCTAAATCATTTTGCAGTTGCTTTTGATCCGAATGTTCAAATGTTTGTTAAGCTTATGGGACTTAACTACGGGGTCATCAGTCCCTAAACTTACAAACTACTTATCAACTACCTTATACTAAGGACGGCACAAATATCCATGCCCGAGGAGGGATTCGAACCCCCGCCCGTAGTGGCCGTGCAGACCGTGACTGGAGCGCCTCAGTCCCCTCGGCCACCGCGGCCGGCGCTTTTGATCCTCCCGTGACTTAACTAACTGATAAATGACAACATCATCAGCGAACTGTCTAAGACAGCACTTCTCATTGTCTCCTAAATCGTGTATAAAAATGAGAAACAATGGGGACCCCATAATACTTACCTGGGGAACGCTAGATATCACTTCTGTTTTACTCTATGACTTTCCGTCAGTTACAATGTAGTGTGTCCTGTCCGACAGGAAATCATGAATCCAGTCGTACAACTGTGGCGATATTGCATAAGCACGCAATTCGATTAGAAGACAGTATCAAAAGCCTCCCGGAAGTCTAGAAATATTGAATGCTGCCAGCTGTTCTTCATTCGAATTCTGGTGTATTTCCTTCGTCTTCTTTGGTGACGGAATTTCATAATGCTGTCTTTAGCAATTCTACTTCATCAGAACTCATCAGAAGCAACACCGTTGCTATCGCATATTGAAGGCATTGATTATGTTTTTCCGATGTAGTTAGCGCATAGAGGCGGAGTGATTGGAGCAGCGAGGAGGGGAGGAACTACGGCCGATCTCCAACAGTGGACCCTGCGGAAGAAACATTGCCTAACTCGCGGCCAGCCACTCGCCTAGGGAATGAATATTATTGGTTGCCATTGAGGTAATGAAGGCGGATGCGCCGAAAGGCTGAAAACTGGGCCGCCTTCCTACATGACGCGGACTATAGTATACTTCAATACAATCAGAATTACCGAGGATTTTCTACCAAATTACGCAACAGGGTCTCGTTGTGGAAACTATTATAAGCTTCTCCCATTGACGTTCGTGCCAAAACAGTTATTATTTATCGATGTGATACGTCAGTTATCTTTCTGGTACTCGTCGTTAATCGACAAGTCGGATTCGAACTGAGGCAGTGGCGCAGCACTGTCCCGAAATTGGGTGCTTCTACACTTTGAGGGGAAGTGGTTACGTTTTCAAACCTACAAGTTTCTCATTACGTGACAAGCGCATTGGCTACAGTTTGGGACATCCTGCGGGAGCTAGTTGGTGCTGCTCTCTAGCAGCTGTTACTTGAACCACTTCCAAACCTTACAATGTTTGCAAGTAGTTTGACGGGAAATACAGAATACTCTCCTGTTTATGCTAATAACATAATTGTGATGTTTACACATTTAAATCTTCACATTTGCTAAAATATTGCATATCGAAGGCTGTGGATTTCGCTCTTCAGTTGTAGAATTTTGATATTACCGGTGGTTTTCATGGTTGTACCCAGAATCAAATGAGTCGTTCGACAACCTCATATAGACATAAAAATTGTTATTTCATTCAGTGATGGTCATATAGGTAGACTAAAGGTCATGGAAAGTCTTGGAATTGTTTCTGGTATCAACACTATCAGAGGTCTTCGGTTTCTGGACAACATGCGACTAAGGAAAGCTCAGTATGCATCTCATTTTAATACAAAAAAAGCAAGACCAAGGAGAAGAACTAGAAGATGACCCCTATTACTCTTCTGGACACTTTTGATAAAATAATAGGAGGTACTTCTGAATTTTCATAGTAAGTTACTTTAATCACGTTTTCTGGCATTTGACATTTTTAGTGTTATTTGTACCTTTATCTAACAAATCGCTAAACAAATAACATTTAAATTTTTCAGAAATGCTATAAAACAGTTAAAAGAGGCCACGGAACTGGAATTAAGACAAAATCTGGCTTATTCTCTGAACCAGTCAAATTTGTGTTAAATTATTTTCAATAAATTTGTTTATAAGTAAGAAATTTGCGTCCCCCCTCGCGCATGGGTGTTTGTGTTGTCCTTCGGTTAGTTTACCTTAGGTTAAGTAGTTTGTAAGCTACGGACTAATAACCGAGTAGTTGAGTCTGATGGATTTACAAACATATTAACATTTATTAAATCGAACAAAGAAATTATATATTATTCAACTAGGTAAAGACATATCTGGGTTTTAGCGAGGCTAACGCAAAGCAATTGATTTTTTATATATGGAGATAATACACAGCCAGATTAGAGTAAAATGATATACGAAAACATCAAAAGAATATTTAATGCCTCAAGTAAATCGGGAGAAATATGTAATGTCAAATAAATTGCGGCGTCAAGATGATGTCCTACATCATACGCAGTAATAATAATTTCGTGTGGCTGAGTGACATTGTGCAAGTCTTTCGACTGGACGTCGCTTCGGCGACTAACATGTTCCTAACCTACTCCAGTTATCCAACCGGGAAACGAGGACCTTCCGTTTAGCACGGAAGTACAGAAATCCGTGATCCCTCCGCGTTTCGAACCCTTTACCTTCCTTTCGCTCTCCAACCGAGAACTTTTCCGATAGACCAGACTTCGAGTTGCAGATCAGGGCCAGTTATTAGATACTTACCATACCTGGATTAAAATATTTAATTTGCAATGAATATAATATTTAGGTTATTAGTCGAGATAAAAACTATCATATCTTTCACATTGGACCAAATCACACCCACTATGCAAAAGTTCATTAATATCAGTTGATTATTATTACGTAGGCTTCCGCGGCCAGAGTCAGATGACATAAAAGTTTTCTGGGTGTGGTACCGCGTCATGATGTAGGCTATTACTTATTTAACCAACGTTTCGGCCAACGTTACAGTGGCCTTCATCTGGGTAACTGGTGTGAGCTGGTTGTTACTACACTTATATTACTTTCATTTAGACATTACGTCATAATAAAGATAAAATTTAACGATACCAGAATACTCGCCAAGCAACCAGGGATGGTCAAACGTAAGATAAGGGAAGCCATCGAAATTGTTAAACACCCCAATAACATGAATAGAGAAGATGGACTCAGGCTTGCCCCCTCTTGGCTACCGGCCATCACAGCGTAATAGGCCGCACTGACATCACAACACGCGAGCGTCACCAGTAAGCTACTGCCGCCGCGCGGCCCACGGCCAGCAGGAAAGATACGGAAGCCCTCACCCCATTCGCCGATGAACACCAACCATGTCTCGCTATGCAGAAGCAATAGGCAACGGCTAACCCCCACCCCTTCCACCTCAGCATCCTATCAAAAATAAAGTTCCACTCTTCCGCAATACATTCACCAATAACATCGCTTATTTTAAAAAATTATGACGTAATGTCTAAATGAAAGTAATATAAGTGTAGTAACAACCAGCTCACACCAGTTATCCAGATGAAGGCCACTGTAACGTTGGCCGAAACGTTGGTTAAATAAGTAATAGCCTACATCATGACGCGGTACCATACCCAGAAAACTTTTATGTCATCAGTTGATTAGTTTCGGAGTTGATCGCGGAAAAGCATCTTGACAGCGCATATATATGAAGAGAAAACCAGTGAATCATTTGTAGCAGCAGTGTACAATTATTTTTTAAAGAATAAACTTATACAAAATAATTTGCTTTCGGATCAAACGAAGTGTGAAAAATAAGCGCATTTTTAACTCAAGAAACATAGACATTTACTGGGCGGCTGAGTCAGTGTCTCTTACAGAGTGCGCAGGTGACAGAGCTATTTCTCAGCAGAGCAAGTGGAAGCTTCTGGGCAGCTCTTGTGAGAGGGTGGCCGCAACGTGACAGTCGTTTGTAAAGCTTACTGAATCTGACGGAAGGCAGCCATCAGTCCACTACACACAATCCCACTGGAAGGAAGAAGCCAAAGGAGGCAGATAAGACTTAAGTATGGACGACAACCAAATAGGATGTAACTAAAAGGCGCTGACCAAAGATGGAAGTAATAATCGAGCATGCAGGGGCCATCATAAATAATGTACTTATTTCTGAAAAACCAAAAGAAAATTGAGATACGGCTGGTGGATGATGATACGTTTGAACCCAAATCCACAGGAAAACGAGTCCCATATCTGAATATACACGCTGCTGTGATAGCTACTTATTCTTTGGATGATCTGAATTGTTTTTCTTTTTCTCACACCTCTGAAATTCTCCATAAACTACATGAAATCTAGTTCAACGTGGAACACGAATTTGAAATGGATTATATTTTTTTATGTAACCTTATTCTTATCGGCTGACAAGGAATCGTGGAGCCCAAAATAAAAGAATCCTATTTACAAATAGAGCTTGAATTATAGTGTTTTTCCGCTAAAGCAATGAATTCAGTAAATCTCTTTTAGTTCCCCGTCATTGTGCGAAACTCTAATGCCCGGTTTCACCAAATTTCGTCTAAATATGTTAGACAAACGTCAAATTCAACGCCTCGTTTATTTTTGACGTACCGTCAAAAGCTGCAAGTTTCATTATTGCCAGTCTCAAAGAATTGACGAGGCGTTTTATTTTAACAGACGCTCCAATCGAAACAGCGTCTAGTATAGTGTATTAAATCGATACAATCGAGTTTTATCGCTATGTAAATAGCGGTTTTTAAACACAGCCAAAGTTGTTGTGATTCGTAAGTTTGGTGAAACGGGCAATAATAAAGCTAAGAAAATGGAACGTACCGACGAAATAAAGAGGAGAGACTGTTCTAAATTTTCTGGTGATGAGAAAAGTTTGTTTGTAGGCCTTCTTTTGAAAATGAAAGACGTAATTCCTTGCGGGAATTTCACATATAGGCCTAGGGATCTCAGCGGTGCAATTGCTTCTGAAACCTTCTTGATATATCGGCTGATGGTAAATTTCGAAACCCCATTTAAGTCTGATATTACCATTTGAAAAGATCCGGTACCATAGAATCACAGAGTTAAAAGCAGCTGTTTTATTGAGTTTAATAGGCTGTTTCTGTTTGCTGGATACTCTAGTCTTATTTTCATTTTATTTCAGACGTTTTAATGCTACTTTCTTGGACAACCTTAACCTTTTATGACTTTTATATCATTCATTGTGTAGAAATGATTATTGCGCTCAGAAAGTACACGTTCAGGCCATAAATTTTCTAGCAAATCTATGAACAATACTTCCGCATAAAAATTATCTCCCATCTTCACAGCCAAAAGACGTGAACAGCAATAAAGTATCTATGTTACCTTTACAATAACTCCTGAATATTCCAACTACAGTAAACCTGTCTTTCATAAACGACTCGTCAAATGGTTTGACGACGCAAAATCGGCGCGTCAGTTTTGACGGCTATTTTAACGATCGTTACAGTAAACAGACGTCGATGAAGCGCAAAAATGAAAGTTAAACGATCGTCGAAGTTTAAACGATCGTCAATGTCATAAACGGCGCTTGGTGAAATCGGGAATAACTGAGACGTTCCTATTGATCCTTTCCTTCTCTGTATATTGTGCGGTAAGTGTGGTTAAACGTTGTTTAGATAACTGATATGAATGCTTGTACAGATGAAATCGCAGTGTCTTCTTCTGAATGATAATGAAAGTGGAAAGAAGAGGATGAAATGTAATTCCAGTACCTAATATAGACCTCCATAACAGTGCCCGGTGTAAAATCTAGTTTAGGTTTTCCATCTGACAAAATGTCATGAGGTCAGGAACTGCGGTCCATCATCTCGTTCATTTTGCGTCCAATTAGCGCTGGCGATAATCTGTTCCAGCACCATGTTTTAAACAAATTATCCCCGACTGCCGCAGTACCACATTTACGATCCCCCGTCATGTAGGCGGGTAACTTGATCAGCACCCTACAACGGAAGTGCGGAACTGATGGCGCAGTCTGGGGTGCCACACCGCGGAGTGGACAGTCGCTCCCGCCGGAGGATCATTTCCTCCTGGGGCATAGGTGTGTGTGTTGTCCTTAGTAAAAGTTAGTGTAAGTAGTCTGCAAATCTAGGGACCGATGACCTACACAGTTTGGTTCAAATGTTTGTAAATCTGTGGGACTTCTTAGGTCATTAGTTCCTAGGCTGACAAACTTCTTAAACTAACAAGGAAAGTACTTGGGCTCGAAAAAACACATATACACCAAAATCGTATGAGAGATAATGTAAAGATCCCTTATTGCACTAGTGATACTCCCACATCTGCAAAACTCTGCGGTCGTCCGTTAGAGGCCTCTGCGTGTGCCATGCCTCATTGCACTTTGACCTGTCGGTTCGCCAGTAGGGACGGTGCAGTGTGCCTCCGAAGTTGCGTTTTGTGGCGTTATTTGTGTGGTGAAGCGACATATGTGGCGGCGATTGCTAATAAATCCTGCTAATGTATTGCGATTAGTTACGATGAAGTTACGAAGAACCCTTCTTTGTGAAGATGGTATTAGTGTAGAAGATGAATCATTTGCATGCTTTCTCGTATCTGTTATGGTACAGCAATATGAGCATACGTTAAATACTGTTGTTACAAACTCATAATAATGATAATAGGGATGATAATGACGAACAACTCATTGCAAGCGGTAGTGCTACGGTAAGTGCGGGAAGAGGCGATGGAAGCAGTGGCAGTGAATACCAACAGTCTTTCGGGAAGAAGGTCAAAGTAGCGACTAGCATCACGGCTTTTGATGACAATACGCTAGAGAACATGTACGATGATTATTACATAAGGTATAGTTAAGATATCTGCATTACGTATGGCGTCTGCAATTACATCTACAGTGTTATCTAGAGCATGGTTGCAGAGCTTTGCAGAAAAACGACACCCACCAGCACATTGAGGTATACGTAGAGATCCTGTAACCAAACGTTCATGCAGATATGTATGTTCGAGCCATGTACTTTCCTTGTAAGTTAAACTAACCTAAGGAAAATACGCACACACACACACACACACACACACACACACACACACACACACACACACACACAAACTTGTCCGAGGGACGACTCGAACCTCCGATGGCGAGATACCGCGCGGTCCGCGGCAATGCGCCTTAGACCGCTCGACCACTCCACTGCAGCTGCAATTTGGTCCCTTAGGATTAAAATCGGTTGAACATTCGTAGTACCCTACAATTACACATAAGGTGAGCGTGATACTGTGTTTTGTAATTGAATTCTTTATTTAATGACTAGTTTCCAGGGACAGAGAAGGGATTTTGATTTGGAGTGTGGCACACCTTTAGCTTTATTTAGGCAAGTCACAGAGAAATTCAGAACATTCGCTGGAGGGCGGACACATTTCACATTGCCGCGGTGGAGTAGCCGAGCGGTCTAAAGCACCTCGCTGCGGAGCGCACGGTTGCTCGCCGTGGAGGTTCGCGTCCTCCCTGGGGCATGGGTGTGTGTGTTTGTCCGTAGGTTAGTTTACCTAGGTTTAAGTAGTTTGTAAGCTACGGACTGATGACCACGCAGTTTGGTCCGATAGATTTACAGACATTTGAACATTTTGAACATTTCACATTGTGGGGTGAAGTTGTAATACTTCTGAAATTTTAGAGTGATCTATCCCAGGCCCATTAATACAAGATGCGTCTGAGACGTTCAATGAATTGTTTCAGTAAATATAGGAAACAAGAACTACAAACATATACATTTTACTGGCTTTCAAAGTAATCGACATACACTTCTGACATAGGTTGTAAAGCTGTTGGAAACTGTCAGAAAACGCTTTTTGTGGAAGGACTGAAGTCACGTGTTGTTGGATTCCTGTATCCACTAAAACACACACGTTTTACTCACTGCTTCAACGCCATGCACGTGCACTAATATCCAGTGGGTCTTCGCCGCAGTTGTGCGTAATTTAAAACAAGACTCGATATTTACGCGTTGCTCCATTGTCCCATTTTGCGCTGCATAAAGTATTAACACGAGTTCTCACAGTGACCCTGTTAGCTGGGTCGCAGCGTGTACCATCGCTTCACTGCAGTGCTTTGCACGATAGGGGGCGCTTGTTGACATGTCCCTCAAAGTGTATGCGCGGGCATCTCATCCTCGCGAGCGCGGTATGTCAAATATGGAAACATTCAGCGAACTTTTCAGACGCACCTTGTATTACGCAACTAGTGGTGTTCGCGCATACCATCTGCATCGTATACAGTCTAGCTGAGGCCAACGAGAATGACAGGCCATGCCGCACACGCCACGTCTCCTGATCAAGAGGCCTGAGACAACGCGATCGCTAGCTGACTGGCTGTCTGATATGAGAGAGAGGGCTGTGTAAGACAGAGAGAGAGAGAGAGAGAGATTAAATAAATTAAAACTTCGTTTGCAACCACAGATCTGGACGTTTTACGCGAAGAATGGCAGCTAGCCCTCAATGTAGAAAAATGTAAGGTGATGCGCATGAGTAGAAAAAACAACCCCATAATGTTCGAATACAGCATTAGTAGTGAGCTTCTTGATGTTGTCGCGTCGTTCAAATATCTAGGCGTAACATTGCAGAGCGATATGAAATGGAACGAGCATATAAGGACAGTTGTGAGTAAGGCAGACAGCCGACTTCGGTTTATTGGGAGAATTTTGGGAAGATGTACTTCACCTGTAAAGGAGACCGCGTATAAAACGCTTGTACGACCACGTCTTGAGTATTGCTCAAGTATTTGGGACCCGCAGCAGATCGGTTTGAAGGAAGACATAGAGGCGGTTCAGAGGCGAGCAGCTAGATTTGTTACCGGTAGGTTCGAACAATGCGCTAGTGTCACGGAAATGCTCCGGCAACTCAATTGGGGATCGCTGGAAGAAAGACGACGTTCTTTTCGTGAATTTCTGTTAAGTAAATTTGGAGGGCCGGAATTTGAAGCTGAGTGTAGTACGATCTTGCTGCCGCCTACTTACATTTCGCGTAAAGATCACAAAGACAAGATAAGAGAAATTAGGGCTCGTACGGAGGCATATAGGCATTCTTTCTTTCCTCGTTCAATTTGGGAGTGGAATAGGAAAGGAAATGCCTAGTAGTGGTACAGTGTACCCTCCGCCACGCACCTTACGGTGAAATGCGGAGTATGTATGTAGATGTAGATGTATCGATTTCAAAAGTTGGAGACACGGGGATGGACATCCTATAATTAAAAATGGGATATACAGGATAGGAAAAAATCGTGTCACGAAATTTTAACCCTGGATACCTGAAGCCACTAGGAACCAAAGTTACTAATGTTGTGTAGGTCGAAAGTGCGCTATTTTTAAACTAGGGATGTTTGGCGCCACGCCATCCGATTGGCCGCGACGTTACCCTGTTGCCGATCGTCAGTTGTCGGCTCACACAAACGTCCCTTAACCAAAGTGATTCGCACATGTGCTAAATCTACATCTACATTTTTGTGTCCCAGCCTCGTCGCCACTTTTGTGTCCCAGCCTCGTCGCCGCTTTTATGTCTCGTTTCCGTCGTAGGTGTCGGTGGCCGAGTGGAATGAGACCGACACAGGAATAAAGATAGCACGCTGGTGCAGGTACGGAGGGGAGCAGCCAGAAACTAGAAACACTAAAGTAAATTATAACGAGATATATATTGAACAGAATTTATACAATACTTAACTTTTACAGAGATCACTACTGCAGAATGCTGATACATAGTTGTTAGAGGTCTGCCTAGTGTACCAGAGGGCGCTCGTGGCTGACGTCGTCAGAAAGCCGCGCCGTGCGTGCATGGCGGCGCGCGGCGAAAGTAGGTGGCGCGCACTTTGTACTTGTGCGACACCACAAACATCTACATAGATACTCTGCAAATCACATTCAAGTGCCTGGCAGAGGGTTCATTAACCACATTCATAACTTTTCTCTACCGTTCCATTCTCTAATAGCGCGCGGGAAGAAAGAAAACCTAAATCGTTCCGTTTTCGATCTGATTTCTCTTATTTTATTGGGATGCTCATGTCTCCCTTAGTAGGTGGGTTCTAGCAAAATATTTTCACATTAAGAACTAAAAGTCGGTGATTGAAACTTCGCCAACAGATCACGCCGCAATGAATAACGTCTTTCTTTTAATGATTTCCACCCCAATTCGTGCAACATTTCCGTGACGCTTTCCCCCCGTAACGTGATAGAACAAAACGAGCTGCCCTTCTCTGAACCTTCTCAATGTCTTCAGTCAGTCCCACCTGGTGAGGGACCCACAAGGGGCAACAGTACTCCAGGAGAGGACGCACAAGTGTGATGTAGCCAGTCTCTTTGGTGGAGCTGGTGCATCTTCGAAGCGTTCTGCCGATGAAACGTAACCTTTGCGTCGCCTTCCCCACAATATTTTCTATGTGTTCTCTCCAGTCAAAGTTGTTCGTAATTGTAACTCCTAGGTATTTGGTAGAATCTACGACCTTAAGGTTTGACTGATTTATCGCGTAATTGAAGTTCAGAGATTTCTTTTAGTGGTCATGTGTATTACTTCACACTTTTCTTTATTTAGTGTCAATTGCCAATTTTCGCACCATGCAGAAATTTTGACTAAATCGCTTTGCAGTTGCTTTTGATCCTCTGTTGACTTCACGAACCGAGAAACGACAGCATCATCCGCGAACAATAGGTAGACACAGCGCGATCTTCAGCAGGGAAAGTATTCGCGATCATGCGCAGAGCATCAATTTATTCTTGTGTTAAAATTTCAAGTACTACTGCCTTGTTCCATGACCATGGAGTCTTGCTCCTCAATTAGGTCCTACGAAACAGAAAAACGATATTATTATTATTATTATTATTATTATTATTATTATTATTACAGGCAACAGGGCAATCTCATGGCCAATCGGAATGTAAGGCACCAAATTTGCACAGTTTAAAAATGACGCATTTTCGACTTTCATAACATTAGTTACTTTGGTTCGTACTGTCATCAGCTGTTCAGGGTTAAAATGTTGTGACTCAGTTTTTTTCCACGCGGTATTTAATCGGCTAATTTATACACGACAAGTAATTTGTTCGAGCTAAATGAAAGAACGAATAGCTGCAAAAGTAGAGAACTACCTAATGGCAGTCATGAACCAATAGCATTTGCTAAAAATTTAATTCAGAAAATACACAAAAATATACAGAAGTTCCAGGGTCGTTATTTGATAAGGAAAGAATAAACTTTAAGGTATAGTGCCACGGTGGAATGTCCGAGCGCTCTAAGCCACCTTGCTGCGCAGCGCGTGGTTGGTTAGTTTCCTCCTTCTGGCATGGATGTGTGTGTTTTCTTAGGTTAGTTTACGTAGCTTATAAGGCTAGGAACTTACAACCTCAGTAGTAAAGTCTAATAGATTTACCAACATTCTAACATTAAGGTATATTGCTCCGTCGATGATATGGACATTAGACACGGAGCACAAGCTCGGATTGTTTTTATTGAGGATTGGGAAGGAAATAGGCCTTGACCTTTGAAAGCATCCATCCCGGTATTTACCTCAAGTGATTTAAGTAAATGCCGGCCGCGGTGGCCGAGGGGACTGAGGCGCGCCAGTCACGGTCTGCACGGCCACTACGGTCGGGGGTTCGAATCCCCCCTCCGGCATAGATATTTGTGTAGTCCTTAGTGTTAGCTAGTTCCTAAGTAGTTTGTAAGTTTAGAAGTCCCATAAGCTATACAAACATTTTTTTAAAGTAAATTAAGGAGAATCCAAATCTTGATGACAGCAGACGGATTTAAACACAAGTCGTTTCGAAATCGACTCCAGTGTGCTAAGCACAGCTCCATCTCGCTCGGTTACAGTTACTACTTATGAATTACTTACAAACTAGGACGGCAAAAATATCCGTGCCCGAGGGGGGATTCGAACCTCCGACTGTAGTGGCCGTGCAGACCGTGACCAAATTCTGCTCCTTCGAGATATTACCATTTCCCGAAAAGAATGTCACCTTTCCTCCAGTGATTCGCATTTGAGTTCCCGAAGCATTACAGTAACACTCGCGCTTTAATCGGATCTACCCCTCCCGGGGCGAAATAGTGCTAGCGCCACCCCAAAAACGACAAGTGTACGTGAGATGGCGTAACTGTCCCCTTCTCCCCAGCTATTTAAACTGGGTACAGGGGGGGGGGGGGGGCGGAAAAACACACAAAAAATGTTCAAATGTTTGTTAAGCATATGGGACTTAACTGCGGGGTCATCAGTCCCTAAACTTACAAACTACTTATGAACTATCTAATCCTAAGGACGGCACAAATATCCATGCCCGAGGGGGAATTCGATCCCTCGACAGTGGTGGTCGTGCATACCGTGACTGGACCGCCTCAGTCCCCTCGGCCACCGCGGCCGGCACGCCTATATGCGCTCGTACTTTGAGACTCATACTAATGTTGAAAAAACATCGTCAACAGTATGCTAATCTGTTCCCTGATGACAATATTCCTTCTCCAACGACGTTTCACAATACTGTCCAACTGTCATCTGAAACAGGAAGTGTTAAACATAGAGAATGAGTCCAAATTCTGTTCAAATGTTCAAATGTTTGTAGAGCTTATGGGACTTAACTACGGGGTTATCAGTCCCTAAACTTACAAACTACTTATGAACTACTTGCGAACTAGGACGGCACAAATATCCATGCCCGAGGGGGGATTCGAACCCCCGACCGTAGTGGCCGTGCAGACCGAGACTGGAGCGCCTTAGTCTCCTCGGCCACCGCGGCCGGCAGTAAGACTAGCAACCTGCTTCCCAGGTACTTCAATATCATGCTGGCAACAATCAGAGCAAAATGCCTCGGACCTTTGGAGGTGATGGAGTCCCACCTCTAATTGATTAGAGGTACTATGCTCCAGATTGAACGCTGAAAGGCATAATCAGTCTCTAATGATGACGATGATGATGATGAAAGGAAGAAAACAGGAAAAACAAGGACAGAGCAGAGGAAAAGGGAACACAGCCAAATAATGAAGAAGAAGAATAAGAAATAAAGAGAGAATAATCGTGTAAATTTAAACACTGTCTTAAAGGCAAATAATAATTAAACAGTTTAGCACTGAAACAAAAACCGTCTCACGAATTGATGCGTCTCATCACGGAATGAAATTTTTCCACAAGTCTGCATGTGCGTCCTAGTGCTGGCGACCTTTTCCGCCGTAGTTAGCATGACCTGGTGTAGCGGGATTGGCAGCGCAGCGGCGGCGCGCGGCCGGCTGCGAGGCCCCGCCCCTCCCCCCCCCCCCTCCCGCCCGTCACGTGACTTCAAAGGCAGCGCCGCCGACTCCTCCGGCCTTTGCGCGCCGGACCCACAGCCACTGGCCTCCAATCCTCGGCAAGTACAATATTTGCATGTTTGTAAAATGTTGCGGTAGCCCCCACTATGCCACAGACGGCCCAACTCACTACTGCTTTGTAGTCCACAAACATTCCGAGCTCGTGGCAATTGGACCGCAGAGATGCAGACGTTGCCAGTGCCGGTCGTTTGCACGCGGAACCAATACGCGATTCTTACATACGTCCGCCGGTATGGAAATGTGAAATTTCAGCGTGAAGTACGAACACTGTTACTCCTCTGGCATGAATTAATATTAACATGCTATTGTGAACTTCAGTGCCGTGAAGAACATCTATACGTTTCTACCTAGACAGTGCCGCGGCGGACTGGCTGAGCGCATTGAGGCGCTATGCTCCGATGCGCGAGGCCGTTCCCCGTCGGGGGTTCTAATCCCGCCCCACGGGCATGGAAGATTGTGCTGTCCTTATTATAAGGTAATTTATAAGTAGTTTGTAAGTTTAGGGACTGATGACCCCACAGTTAAGTCCCATAAGCTGAACAAACATTTGGACATTTTTATCTAGACAGTCAAACCGCTTTGACCAGATAGGGATGTGGAGGGTATAAAGACCAGTACTACTACTCCTCCTCCAATTATAATCGCGAATGGTGGGTGAGATTAAGGACTGTTTGGACACCTCTGTGCGAACACACAGATTTTTTATTCCCCTCCCTTATTCATTACTTAATGGATATGAGAGCATGCTACATAGAAAGTGAAGATTTGGTGTCAGAACAAGAACTGATATGAGGAACGTAAACAGAAATTCACAAACCCTGAGACAGTTTCTCGTCTCGAACATGTCAAAGACATTAAAGATAAAGGTGAAGTAATGAATTAAAATTTGCGATGCGGCCGGGAATCGCACCAGGACCTACATGCTTACTAGGCAGACGTCTTACCACTTGTTTTCTTTGTTCTTCAGATAGAGCTATGTTTCGTGGTCGTTGGTTCAGTTTGTTCTTGGTTGTTCGTTGTATATTTGGCTCAGGTTTTTAATTACAGAAGGCGTTTAGCCCCGTAACCCGGCGCGCTGAGCCTACCTCTAGACCACCGCACGACTACCGATTCAGGGGCCTCGGAATAGTCTAAGTACGTCTTCCTTCCACGTCACAAACCTTAATTAACTTATTTTAATTAAGTAAATGCTGCATGGGGAGACTTGGCAGTAGTGGCAATATTCTATGGAACACAGAAGCTGAAGATTTGTGACGTGGAGGGAAGTCGTACTCAGACAATTCCGTGGGGCCGTTAATCGCTAGTGTTGCGGTAGTCTAGTGGTAAGACGTCTGCCTAGTAAGCATAGAGGTTCGGGTTCGCTTTCCGGCCGCATCACAAACTTTAATTCCTTGCTTAACCTTCAACTTTAATGTCGTTGACACGATCTGAAGAAAGTAGAGTGTTTGAGGATCAAAAATGTTTGTATAGCTTATGGGACTTAACTACGGGGTCATCAGTCCCTAAACTTACAAACTACTTATGAACTAGCTAATCCTATGGACGGCACAAATATCCATGCCCGAGGGGGGATTCGAACCCCTACCGTAGTAGCCGTGCAGACCGTGACTGGAGCGCCTCAGTCCCCTCGGCCACCGCGGCCGGCGTTTGAGGATCGTGAATGTTGGAAATTACCTGTGACTCCGGCAGCTAATACTTAGCCCTCTCAACACCAACAAGGAGCAGAAACAGTTTATGCCCACCTTCTCAAAATATTTTAATCGGAAGATGATCGTAATTGTTTTAATGAAGTCTTCTACCAGATTCCAGAATTGTTTTAAAAAACAACACAAAAAGTTTACTTTTATTAGTAAATGCTACCTAGACAACGAATGTTGAATGCAGTATTACTTGGTTCAAGGCGACACTTACACATCAATATCCTTTTAAAAAGTAAATTCTGCGTAACAATTAATGAATAATATATATATATATATATATATATATATATATATATATATATATATATATATATATATATATATATATATATATGTTCGTCGTAAGGTAATACTCAAGGGCCCGTTGTAATACATCATTCCATTCCATCGTGGTAATACGCGTTTCGACAAGTACGTTGGTTTCGTGATGGTTAATATAGCATGTGGGTGCGACCAGGGGACGGGGCACTCCGTCGGAAGCGCTTGCTATCAACACCACCTAGAAGACAAGGCCTTACAACTGCCCGTGTCTACGTCACACAGATAGGCCGCGAACGCAATCTGACTGGCCGGCCGCTACGCGGTGGTGGACGTGCCCCAGTAAGACAGCCAGTCAGCTGGCGGCCGCCGCCTCTTGGTGTGACGTAGATACGGCCAGTTGTCAGGCTTTGTCTTCTAGGCGGTGTAGTCTGGAGCCCCTGACGTTACGGCAAGGATCCTAGGCAGTCGGCTGTGCCCCAGCGCACAGCCAGTCAGCTTGCGATCGCGCCATGCAGCTGTAACGTGGGCCTCGTCTCTAGACGGGGTTGCCGTAGCGCAGTGCAACCGTGTCTTTTTATGGAAAAAGCGCCGCAGCACAGACTATATGGCGTGTCACTCGTTCATTCTGCTATCGGTTTGGTTCAATACACTTAACGTACAAGTCAAAACAAGTGGCATACTAGGTTTTGTCCACATTAAGACTAAATTAACGATATGTTGCATGTAGTGGCCATTTGAGCAGCAGCTGAATACTATGTATTTTCAAAGAAAACGCCTTTTGCTACTGCAAATTAAGGGTTTTTATTTTTATAATTCACCCATATGCGTTTCGCTTTTGTCACAAGACATCATCAGTGGGTGTCCTAAAATATTTACATGTTTCTGTTTACGCATAGCCGGCGTGGTGGACGAGGGGACTGAGGCGCTCCAGTCACGGTTTGCACGGCCACTACGGTCGGGGGTTCGAATCCCCCGTCGGGTATGGATATTTGTGCCGTCCTGACTGGAGCGCCTCAGTCCCCTCGGCCACCGCGGCCGGCAATCGCAGTATCCAACGGTAAACAGTCATGACTTAAAACTCTTTTATAAGGTTA
Organism: Locusta migratoria; assembly: GCA_026315105.1. NCBI lineage: Eukaryota > Metazoa > Arthropoda > Insecta > Orthoptera > Acrididae > Locusta > Locusta migratoria. The sequence goes on along the minus strand of CM048755.1, from coordinate 663,615,533 downwards.
AACAAAAGCAAAAACTTATTAACTTGAAGAAGAAGCCAAGTTATCCATTTCTTCTTCTCCGGACGTTTAAAGACGGTAACTTTTGGGCCACTATCGTAATTTCCTCTACATTTCGGCACAGAACAGTGAAACGACATTTTGTCAGTAAAAAAGAGCTCACGCGTTATTCTCACACACACAAATCGTCCAGTGTAGCGATCACACCTTACACAACACCAATTTACGTAATAAATACACTCCTGAAAGAAAGAATGCACTATAAACAGCGTGCAGTGCTAATGTTTACAATCTTTCAGAGGACTAAGACTCTCACCGCCGCCATGTTGTGACGTCGTGCGCAGGCTTTCTTTTATAGGGGGTGCTGGCCTGACACGCGAACCTGCGCGCGCGGCACAGAAGAGGCGGCCCTCACGCTGCCAACTGGCGAGGCTGTCCGGCTTTCTCAAGCCGAAGCCAACCCGACGGCGGCGTGGTGGCCGCTGCTGCGGCATCGCAACGTCGGCGGAGACGCCGGCGACGACGACGACTACGAGGGGACGACGCGGCTGCCGCACCTCCTGCCCGCGATCGGCCGAAAAACCCACCGAAGGCGGCGCGGACCGACCGAGAACGGAAAGGGGGCCTGCGCCTACCTCCACAAAGAACAACACGCCGACCGGCGCCGACCTAAGCGCTACCGAGGAAGAAGCAACAGCGGCTTTCAAAGCCACCGTGGAAGCAGAGAGGGCTGCTTTCCAAGCTGAACTCGCTGCGGAGACAGCACGGGCCTGCCGACAACTATGGCAGATGCACGCCGAACTGACTCGCAACACCTAGGAGGAAGAAAATGTGGCTGCTCCAGCGCTCGCCCCTGCGGCGCAGCGCTCTCGGGTGACCACTTCTGAGACGACAGGCGCTCCTGCGGTTCTAGGACCACTGTCGATATCCGCCGCCAAGTTGACGCCAGAGCAGTTGAAGGCGATAGAAGACTTCAAGATCGCGATGGAAGGAGCATCACTGAAGGATGGATGCGCCATGCAGAGGTAAGATGACGACCGGCGGAAGGAACGCATTCTCGCGCACATACGCGAGCTGAGGATGGAGGTCGCCGCTGGAAGAGAAGGCGCTGAAAAACACCGTGGCACACTGCCGTACCTGGCCAGCTGGGCAAGTGTGGCAGTGCAGGCCAAGGCAGCAATTATGCTGCCATCCTCACCGGACTGATCTCTTTATGACAACCATTAGCACTGGCACGGTATCCGATGCATGATACCCATTACTAACATAACCCATCCTTGAATGAACTGTCGCAGTTAGCAAGGAACCGCTACTGCCCTTGCAACCTGCCCCACTGGTGCGGAAGTTTCTTTCCCTTGGCTCTTGCCTTGGCACTTTTTTTCCTCTGCTCTTACATACCTACCCTTCGTTTACCTTTCGACCACTACTATCTCCAGATGCTCCGTATTAAAGGGTGATCGTGCCCACACGTACGGGTAACATCGCGATTCCCACATCCCGTGATCCACCTTAGCTAAACTAACTAATACGGAGGTTACAGTAGAACTTCTGAGTTGGTCACCAAATTGGTGTGGGCGTGGAGGGGCCCCATCCTACTTCCCTGTGTGGCCGGGTAGTAATTTTTTGCATGGTGTAAACCATCCTGCAGTACTGGTAGACCTTGCACCCCATAGTTCGTTTCAGCAATGCTGTGTTGTCCCAACTACAGCCTGTGTAGATCTGTGGAAGCTCTTCCTAGATTTCAGTCATGAGTTTGCTGTTTGATATCCATATAGGGGTGAGCTTCTGAAGTTTCTGAGATTTTCTTCTCACTCTTTGCTGCTGCCTCTCCGCGAATGTCTGGGGGTGCAATGTTCGCTAGACTGTACAATTTATTCAGAGAAGTGGGCTTTAGGCACCCAATTATGTTTCGTCGACAAGTATCGTTAAGAGCGACGTCTACTATTTTGGCATGGCTAGATTTGAACCACACTGTTCTTGTATATTCTCCAGAAGAGTAACATAATGCTAGGGAGGGGGTTCTTACAGTGTTGGGGAGCACTCCCCACATTGTGCCTGTTAGCTTTCTTATGATATTGTTTCTGAATGCCATTTTTTGCTTGGTATCCGGGCAGTGTCTCTTGTAGGTCAATGCGCAGTAAAGTGTGATCTTAAGTATTTGGGATGCGTACAGTGTTCTAGTGTGGTTTCTTCCTAGGTAATGTTAAGCATTCATTCTGTCTGCCTGTTTTAAGGCGGAAAGCACAGCTCTGTGTTTTATCAGGATTTGGACTCAATTGGTTCTACCTGTAGTAAGCTGACAGTTCTCTTAACGCTTTAGACAAATTCTCTATATAATTTCAAAGCAGTGGGCTTGGACAGTGACAGCACAATAATTTGCGTATATGAAACTCCGTGTTCATTCAGGTAGTGGTTGATCATCTGTATATATGTTAAACAAGGCTCCAGCGAGCACACTTCCTTGGGTAATCCGTTCTTCTGCGATTTACATCTGCTACTTTGTCCCTGAAATTCGACAAAAAATCTTCTATCTTCAAGGAGATTCCTTACGAAAAAGGTTAGTTGTTGATCTTTTATGGAAATGTACAGTTTCATAAGAAGACCGGGTAAGAGATGCACGTCTCAAGTGATCAAACTAATATAGCACATCTAAGATGGGTTTGAAAGGCAAGAGATTTAACATCAGTTTATGACACCGTTAATCCTAGAAACTCTTATTATTGATATATTTGATATATTAACTTTCATGAAATTATATTGTGTGCTGAAAGGTCTCATCTTCTTGGTTTAAAAATTGGTAGAGGCTAATACCCGATAATTTCCTATACATAATCAATTGAGATCTCCATATTAAACGACCTAGATATCGAAGGGATGTCAATTGCTCATCCTCTTTCTTCATTCGTTGTATGCATCACACATTCTACAATTATTGTTTTGCCACATACATTTGCAGGATAACATAGCTTTTAAGGAAGAGTAGATAGCCTTTTTATTTTAACTGCACTTATTTCGAAACAAATTTGAAAAATAAAACATATAACTTTGTGTCAACACTAGAGCATTTTACAGAGAAATATAGGAGTATAACAATTTATAAAGGTATATTTTGAAGTGTGCAGTTTGACTTACGATGCTATTCTAACTTAATATATGACGACGTATACCTAGATATGGTGTTCAAATACGTCAGCAATCGAGCACCGCAGGAAAACAAAAGCAATTAGTCTTTTCGCATTCCTTGAAACGACACTGGAACTTCTTCGTGATCGTTACGGACATCTGCAATATGTGTAACTAAACGTGACATTTACCATACAGAAGTATCTGACCTTTAAAAATTGTCATCCTGTACAGTGACGAATCGAATATTAGCCTGTGATACTCTTACACGCATAAAGTCCTCTGCATCATCTACGACGGTATACAATTTATCCTTCTCAGGCGGCGAGGGGGTGGTTGAGGATCAGTATCCAAATATATGCAGCCGAACTACCATACTCTTTCAACGTTTAATTTGGAACGTAGATTGTAGTGTCAGTGACAAAAATAAAAGCTGCGTGGCTATGAATCTATCTAACGGCAATCAATAGTTTCGAATGTCTGTAATGCTATTGGACCAAACTTCTATCATCATCATTCCCTAGACTTACTAACTACACACACACACACACACACACACACACACACACACATGCGTGAGGGAGGACTCTAACCTCCACCGGGAACAACTACCAATTCCCGGCTACTCCCCCGTGCTGCAGTCAAAAGTGCTGTGGTAGAAAGAGACATCTGTTATGAAAAGATATTTTTTTCTACAAAACAACAACGTTTAAGAGCAACAATATTGTCTTTAATGGCCTACAGAATATTTAAAGAGTTCAGATTGATAGTGTTTGTGAGTCATATAGCCTTAATCATTTTTATTCAGTTTGCAACTGGTGATGTTAATAATTTGTTCTTCGTCTTCAGCACAGCAGAGCAGGATATATGTGCACATTAGTATGAAAAGGATATCAGTGCACTGTATAAAATATTCAGAAAAATGATTGATGTATCCGAAATCAAAAGCTGAATATTACTTAAAAGGGCCATTCCATTTCAAATCAGAAAGCAGGAAAACTCTGTATTTTCTGGGATTTCATTTTTCTGTCATAGAAAGTAGACATTAAGGTAATATCTTTGACAACCTGCAGCTGTCATACGCAAACGCTTCCGGTTGCTTTCTAGAAGTGAAGTAACGTAATTACACGAAGTCACTCTATTATGACATTCATAGCTCGGAAACTACGCAAAGTTGAATTCTCAAATTAATTACAATACCGAAGATTGATGCGGTATTTAAACGATATTTTTAGAATTTAAATTTCATCTACTTTTCATCATTTGTCATATCTAGTATATAAAATACATTTCTAAAGGGAATAAAATGCTTGCCATCGTGCTAACCATTTGATTTAAATCAGTTTTATGCTTTCTCGAGTAAAAAGGTGTAGAAAGTTTGTAGAAACTGCGCCAAATTTGGCGGTTGCGGTACTCCGTATTGTATGCAACCAGTCAGTCTTTCGCCCGATGTTGCAATAAAAAGTGGGGGTTCTCATTTGAAATTTTAAAGCTGCCTCCCACGACATCTCCAGGTGCTGGGGTGGCGGGATAATTTTAGCACTACCAGATGTCCCCCTCGAAGATAACCAACTTTGGAATCTGCCCTTTTTTTACTGTGAAGCTTATTTTTCGAGTTGTTCTGGTTTGTCAACATAAGTTTACACCTCATATATAATCGGAGGTAGTATGCAAAGAAACATAGTCGTTTTCAGTAACGACTAACTTTACTTAAAACATTCGTTAAGACAGATTCTTGTACCTCGAATTCAGTAGTGATACACTACTGACCATTAAAATTGCTCCACCAAGAAGAAATGCAGATGATAAACGGGTATTCATTGGACGAATAAATTATACCAGAACTGCCATGTGATTACATTGTCACACAATTTGGCTGCATAGATCCTGAGAAATCAGCACCCAGAACAACCACCTCTGGCCGTAATAACCACCTTGATACGCCTGGGCATTGAATCAAACAGACTTGGATGCTCATGCAGCTTCAACACGATACCACAGTTTATCAATACTAGTGACTGGCGTATTGTGACGAGCCAGTTGCTCGGCCACCATTGACCAGACGTTTTCAGTAGGTGAGAGATCTGGAGAATGTGCTGGACAGGCAGCAGTGGAACATTTTCCGTATTTAGAAGCGCCCGTACAGGACCTGCAATATGCGGCCGTGCATTATCCTGCTGAAATGTAGGGTTTCGCAGGAAATGAAGGGCATACCATCACACCGGGTGATACGCCAGAATGGCGATGACGAATACACGCTTCCATTGTGCGTTTACCGCTATGTCGCCAAACACAGATGCGACCATCAGGATGCTGTAAACAGAACGTGGATTTATACGAATAAATGACGTTTTGCCATTCGTGCAACCAGGTTCGTCGTTGCATACACCATTGCAGGCGCTCCTGTCTGTGATGCAGCGTCAATGGTAACCGCAGCCATGGTCTCCGAGCTTATAGTCTATGCTGCTGCAAACGTCGTCGAATTGTTCGTGCAGATGGTTGTTGTCTTGCGAACGCCCCATTTGTTGACTCAGGGATGGAAACGTGGCTACACGATCCGTTACAGCCGTGCGGATGAGATGCCTGTCATCTCGACTGCTAGTGATACGACGCCGTTGGGATCCAGTACGGCGTTCCGTATTGCTCTCCTGAACCCACCGATTGCATATTCAGCTAAGAGAAATTGGATCGCGACCAACGCGAGCACCAATGTCGGGATACGATAAACCGCAATCGCGATAGTCTACAATCCGACCTTTACCAAAGTCGGAAACTTGATGGTACGCATTTCTCCCCCTTACACGAAGCACCACAACAATGTTTTGTCAGGCAACGCTGGTCATCTTCTTTTTGTGTATGAGAAATCTGTTGGAAACTTTCCTCATGTCAGCATGTTGTAGGTGTCGCCACCGGCGACATCCTTGTGTGAATGCTCTGAAAAGCTAATAATTTTCATATCACAGCATCTTCTTCCTGTCGATTAAATTTCGCGTCCGTAGCAATTTTAATGGCCAGGAGTGTATTATCCTACGCCCCTCCAGCGCTTTTCGAAAAGGGGGAAAATTGATTCTGCGGTTCGTAGTTCGTACACGAGATCCGTGTTTCAGTTCACTTATGAGTCAGAAAAAATAATAGCGATTTATAGACAAACGCTTTCAACTGAAAGTAGAATCCTCATTTCCGTACGCAAATACGATCATACAGTCTGGAAGAACTTGTCTTGTAGCCTTTGTCGTTAGACGTGACGATGAATTATCAAAAGTTTCACAGCGAGGCAACTATTGAATATTTGAGTGTAATCCGCTTTGTCACTTCAAGGGCAAGGGATGGTTTTTTAAACAGGGACTACGGAGAGAATAGGCTAGTGAGCCGGATAACAGAGGAGGGCAGGGGATTAGGGGCAGTCTGCGGGGAATAACGGTCTTGATGTAAGCAAGAACAGCCAGGACACGAGCAGCTATGGCCGTGTACAAAGTGCAAGCCTGTGGTCAAAAGGCACATTTCTTCAATAACAGCTCTTGAGAATAATACTTCACTATTTTGGATTCAATGGATACGTACTATGAGCCGCTAATTAGAGAACTGCTCTACCTATCGGAAAAAATTCTCATAGACATTAAGAAAAGAAAAAAAATGAAAAAGAAAACACAGTCCGTTGTTTCATTTGTTGGAACACATCTTTAAAACTTTACCCATTGTCAACAACACAAACACAATGCTACACTTCTTAAGCAGTCAACACGTTCCATACGAAATACACGTATGTAGACAATGGATTTCCAAGTGGTTTCGAACGAAATTATTGCACTGGAATGTGATCCATACCACAAGTAAGTATCAAACGATATTCGTAGTATTACCTAGTAAACTGTCATATGGGAAATAGATTCAGCATTTGAGTATTATGAGATTTATCGCATCACTGCGAATGGATGTTGTTCCACATTTTTCTATTAATTCAAATCAGGTACTTGTTGATCGCAGGAAAACAATCTCAGCAAGTGTCTAACCAGATAGCATCGTGAAAACTATTAAGCATAATGCTGACCTATCGTAACTGGCGTTCTGCCACCAACAACAAAGTCATTATACTTTGCACACAAACGGAGAAAACTGTTGTATACATTTGTAAGATACTAACTTACAAGGAAGACATCAGATGCGGGAAACCAGTTTGGTTCGTTTCTAATTCGTAGTTTGTGTCTGAACACGCTACCTTTCACGTTTTAAGAAAACCATCTGTGAAGTTCTGGATCGAAAGATAGTTGTACAGTATTTTACAGTAACATAAGCGTTTTCTGAGAAATTAAGAACAGAAACTCTTATGCTTGTCGTTTGCACAAGCAATAATGTAAATATGCTTCAGCGAAACCATTGCCGAAGAAGTGACTAACATACCGAGTTCTCGAACAGAAATTCCTTGTTCGATCTGTACACGGATACTGTACTTTTGTTTATATATTTGTAACCAAGCTATTGCGGATATCAGCCCCTGACTTACATTAAATCATCATGTTTTATACTGAGACAAAGTTAATAATTTTTTATGAATTTATTTTATTCATGTCTTTGAAAAGGTAAAATAAAGTTTCAATAAGCCATTTTATCCGTCAACGTAAATAAAAAATATCTGTAATTTTACAAACAGTCCACTATCAGCAAAATCTTATTTTAAGTTCGTTACTTTAAGATTTGATATCACTGATCGTAACTGTACAATATACATAGATTTTTTAATACATGTATCCATTATAGAAGATCTTTGACACTACATTCAAAGGAATATTTGGTTGTTTTTAGGGAGACGTTCAGAGTGATGAGCTTGCAACATACACTCCTGGCCATTAAAATCGCCACACTATGAAGATGACGTGCTACAGACGTGAAATTTAACCGGCAGGAAGAAGATGCTGTGATATGAAAATGATTAACTTTTCAGAGCATTCGCAAAAGGTTGGCACCGGTGGCGACATCTACATCGTGCTGACATGAGGAAAGTTTCCAAGCCATTTCTCATATTCAAACAGCAGTTGACCGGCGTTGCCTGGTGAAACGTTGTTGTGATGCCTCGTGTAAGGAGGAGAAATGCGTACCATCACGTTTCAGACTTTGATAAAGGTCGGATTGTAGCCTATCGCGATTGCGGTTTATCGTATCCCTGACATTGCTGCTCGCGTTGGTCGCGATCCAATGACTCTTAGCAGTATATGGAATCGGTGGGTTCAGGAGGGCTATACCGAACGCCATGCTGCACGAACAGTTCGATGACGTTTGCAGCAGCATGGACTATCAGCTCGGAGACCATGCCTGCGGTAATCCTTGACGCTGCATCACAGACAGGAGCGCCTGCGATGGTGTACGGCCGCGGTGGAGTAGCCGAGCGGTCTAAAGCACCTCGCTGCGGAGCGCGCGGTTGCTCGCCGTGGAGGTTCGAGTCCTCCCTGGGGCATGGGTGTGTGTGTGTGTGTGTGTGTGTGTGTGTGTGTGTGTGTGTGTGTGTGTGTTTGTCCGTAGGTTAGTTTACCTATTTTTAAGTAGTTTGTAAGCTACGGACTGATGACCACGCCGTTTGGTCCGATAGATTTACAGACATTTGAACATTTGAACATTTGAACATTTTGATGGTGTACGCAACGACGAACCTGGGTGCACGAATGGCAAAATGTCATATTTTCGCATGAATCCAGGTTCTGTTTACAGCATCATGATGGTCGCATCCGTATTTGGCGACATCGCAATGAACGCACATTGGAATCGTGTATTCGTTATCGCCATACTGGCGTATCACACGGCGTGATGGTATGAGGTGCCATTGGTTACACGTCTCAGTCACCTCTTGTTCGTTTCGACGGCACTTTGAACAGTGGCCGTTACATTTCAGATGTCTTACGGCCCGCATCTCTACCCTTCATTCGATCCCTGCGAAACCCTACATTTCAGCAAGATAATGCACGACCGCATGTTGCAGGTCCTGTACGGAAAATGTTCGACTGCTGCCCTGGCCACCACTTTCTCCAGATCCATCACTGTTCCGCTAGCGTCCAGCAAAGCCTGCAAGCTGGCTACACGCAACCAGAAAAACACCGCAGATGAGCGGAACTGCAGACCTCACTACGACAGGCGCCGAGTGTGCCAGCCAACCTAGAAGTAAATATTGCCGGGCCACCACAACAACAATTGTCCGCTAATTCTAGATCTTTGTTTACCAGAGGTGGCCAGTGAAGAAGGAAGTTTTTAGCGCGTCTGAGCCGGCTATATGAGCTCGACCAGGTACTGCTCAAACCCCCGTCCCTCGCTCGCTCCCAAAATCAAAAAATCAAATGTTCAAATGTTTGTTAAGCTTATGGGACTTAACTACGGGGTCATCAGTCCCTAAACTTACAAACTACTTATGAACTACTTACGAACTAGGACGGCACAAATATCCATGCCCGAGGGGGGATTCGAACCCCCGACCGTAGTGGCCGTGCTGACCGTGACTGGAGCGCCTTAGTCACCTCGGCCACCGCGGCCGGCTCCCAAAATCTCCTTCAGTCCCATCTCTCCGAATTTTCCTCCTGGTGTAACCAGTGGCTCCTTACTGTTAACCCGGAAAAATACGAGGCAATCATCATAGGTCGCACCACCCCTTCCTTTCGCCACCGAAACCTTTACCTCACCCTCCACGGTCGCCCCATCCCGCAAACCAAGACTTTCCGATACCTCGGATTAACCTTAGATAGAGACCTTTCCTGGAATTCTCACCTCAAAACCGTCCGTCAGAAAGCCCTATCCCGTCTTGCCGGAGCCCTGCAGTTTCAGTGACCTGCTGCAAGCCAATGACAAAGCCGTGGCGGTGGCTAACTATTGGAGAAACAAAACTTGATCTGGACACGTAAATGAATGAATCCCGTCTTAACCTCTCGAAACGCCTCTCCGGCCGGACATGAGGACTCAACCCTTCCACCATCCTGTATACCTACCGTTCCCTCATGCGTCCCGTCCTTTGCTGCTTCCACCCCGCCTGGATATCCGCTCCCCCCTCCTATTATGAATCCCTCAAAATCCTCGTACGCCACGCCCTTCGCCTCGCCTACCGCATCCGCCTCCTTTCCCCCACGCGGATCCTTTACGACCCCATCCCATTCCCACATCTGGTCCAATTCGTTCAACACATCCGCCTAAAGTACATTCTCCGAAAGTTAGTCCTGTCACCCTCTCCTCTCCTTCTGGATCCCGGGCCCCTGGCATGCCTTTCCCGCCATATCCCTCCCTCACTTCACCTCCAGACCCTCTACGTCCTCTCCGAGGGTGGCTTCCACCACCTACCTCTCCACAACCGTCCCGAATCTACCCCTCCTTCCAAATTCAACCTCTCCCTGTAGATTATCGCCCCCTCGTCCCTCCCCCACCTGTCCCCCTCCCGTCCCCCGCTTGGCTCACCCCCTCATTATCCGCCTCTCCGGGAGTCCTTCCGGTTCCACCCCTCCTCGTTGTGCACGTGCCCATAGGCAACCAGTGTTCAGTGTTTCTTTTACTCCAATGTCACCGTCACGTTAAGTCTAGTCGTCAACAATGAGTGTTTTTAGTCACCGTGGCAACGTATTTTTTAACAACCATGTATGTCTTTCCACTGTCTGTACTTTTTACATTCTCCAATTTTTCATCTTGTCATTGCAAAAGTGCCGTTTTATCACCATGTTTTACTTTTATATTCTGTTATCCAATGTTATCATTCGCTCGGCTGTAGAGAAGCGTCATAGGCTGCTGTTAGCCTGCATAGTAATAGGGCATTAAAGCATTAAAACCCAGTTCAGCAAAAAAAAAAAAAAAAAAAAAAAAAACTGCTCAAAGCAGTTCTTCCTGGCCTACGGATGGGTTAGAACTCGCGTCCTGAAGACCGAAGAAAGAAGATTCCTGCGCCGGAACGGAAGATCCAGCTCGCCGCGACGGACGGGTACTCGACTCGTTCTCTTTAGACCTACCATTGGACTGTCCAGGACTGTAAGGACTTTGTCATATGCCCGTACGTACTAGTGTTAGTGAAGTCTTTTGACGGCCTAGAACAGAAGAGGGTTGTGTTGTTGTTTTTGTATGCAGAAGTAGCACGGACTGTAGTTCTTTTTCGATAAAATAAAGTTTTGTGTTGTACAAGCAATCACAACACTCACCAATTCAAAACGTCTGGTCAATGGTGACCAAGCAACTGGCTCGTCACAATACGCCGGTCACTACCCTTGATGAACTGTGGTATCGTGTTGAAACTGCATGGGCATCTGTACCTGTACGCACCATCCAAGTTCTGTTTGACTCAATGCCCAGGATTATCAAGGCCGTTATTATGGCCAGAGGTGGCTGTTCTGGGTACTGATTTTTCAGGATCTATGCACACAAATTGCGTGAAAAAGGAATCACATGTCAGTTCTAGTATAATATATTTGTCCAACGAATACACGTTTATCCTCTGCATTTCTTCTTGCTGTAGCGATTTTAATGGCTAGTAGTGTATTTTACCATAGACAATAATGCAAGAACAGAAAGTAAACATGGCGAAATATGACCAGGTGATATTTGAATATTATAAGGTATGTAATTATGTTAAATGTGGTATTATGTAATATGTTACATTTAGGTTTACCTTGTGTTTATATGTCTTACAGACCTGAAGATGGCGACGTAGATTTACTGAAACACATTCCTAGATAACCCATATTGTGACTTCACTTGAATCATGTTTAAGCACAGCCTTACAATGACCACGTTTTCTACCACCAACAAGGCAAGATTTCAACATCCTACCTTCTCAAAAATTAGCTGTTTGTAGTTCGTCTCGTAAGGAGATTGCCATTACACGATGCCACGCGAGACTGAGCGTGCTCTCTAAGGTGCCTTGCAGCAGAGTGCACGTCTGCCCCTTGTCGGAATTTCGAAACCTCTCTCGGACATGGGTGTGTCTGTTGTCCTTAGCATCATTTAGTTTTAGTTGTGTGTAAGACTAAGGACAGATGACTACCTCAAGGTCCGGTACGACCCTGAAAAGAGACGGCAATGCATGGAATGGCATTTACCGACATCACCCTGTCGGAGAAAAGTCAGAGTTGAAAAATCGCGCATCAAAATAATTCTCATTACCTTTTTTGGTGGTCAAGTCATTATCCGCAAGGAATTTCTAGCTGAGGAAACGACGTTGAACGTTACAAGGTACGTTGAAATTTTTCCCCGTCTCATACAACGACTAGGAAGGGTATTCACGACAATTTTCCCGTTTTTTGTTCACAACTACGCTCGCTCACACATAGCCAATATCGTCAAACAGTTCGTGGCAGGAAATGGTGTGGCGCAACTTGAGCATCCATTATACTCGCCGGATCTCAATCCTCCAGTCTTCTTCCTATTTTCTAGACTCAAACTCGCTTTGAAAGGAAAGAGATTCGTCGATGTTCCTGACATCCAAAGAAACGCAACGAGACTTTCGAACACCATCCCAAAGGGAGACTTCGTGCAAAGTATCCAGGACAAGTATCGCAGATCTCAGCGGTGAATAGTTATAGGAGGTGACTATTTCGAAGGACAGTTTGGTAACTGTATTTATAGTTAATCTACGTTAATGTTGCAGCACTGTGCACCGAACTTTATTCTAAGAGGCTGCTCATTAAACTCCAGTAACAGGGTTGTTGCAAGGTTCAACAACCTGCACTACTGCAAGGTCACTGGCGCCCGGCTGTTGAAGTCTTGATAGAAGGCTGCCGCTCGAAGGGAGACCCGCAGACTGCTGTTGTCCAGCATTGGCCGTACAAACTTGGAGGGGCGCACCGCCGGGAGGGATGTTGCTGGGACTTTGCGAAACTGCATCTGCAGCAACTGGCATCTGTAGCCCCAGGCCACTGGGCGCGGCTAAGTACACTACTCCTACCACTGTTTGCCTGTCCCCTCGCAGACTCCACAATACTAGCACGAGGCCGTGCTCTAAACTGATGAAACTAACATAATTAATATACGATTAACCATAGAAATATAATTTGTACTCTTTCCGTGAATCGAACGGGGGCCCGATTGCTCACCAGGCAGATGCTCAAACTGCACGGAATGCTCAAGTAAACGTCCCTCTTCAATGAAGTCTCCAGTTCCATCTCAGTCTGTCTTGATGTGTTGGGGAAGAAGACGTCTTTCGCTATTCGGACAGTTGGGTTTGATAACCAGGCAGAGGTGCGATGTCGGTAAGCGCATCTGCCTAGGGATCAGGAGGGCAAGGGTTCGATTCCCACCCCTGGTACAAAATTTAATTACTTGCTTCAGCCTTTATTCAATATCACTGATAAAATTTAAACTAGATCTGCCTGAGGAAAATATAGATATTCCATCTAATGTGTCAGAATTTTACTTCTGTTTTCTGTATCGGCTTTTTCCGGGTTCGTATGCGAGTGTTGAGAGCCGCTGACTGCCATGCGGAGGACCAGGGTTCGATTCCGAACTATCAACTACCGTAGACTGGAAGGGGATGAACTTACATAGAAAAAGACTCAGACACCGCCACCTCATACGGCTCAGATTTAGCAGGTCGTTAGTGTACAACAAAAAACGTAGGACTATAAGATTATTTGACTCACCACCCCACTCCCCCAGATTTTGAGAAAACCCCCGTAAAGATTATGACGAGAAATAGACTCAAAATTGACGGGATCGATAGATAATTGTTCAAATGTTTGTATATCTTATGGGACTTAACTACGGGGTCATGAGTCCCTAACCTTACAATCTACTAATGAACTAGCTAACACTAAGGACGACACAAATATCCATGCCCGAGGGTGGATTCGAACCCCCGACCGTAGTGGCCGTTCAGAATGTGACTGGAGCGCCTCAGTCCCCTCGGCCACCGCGGCCGGCTAGATAATTGTAAATATAGCATTTTTCATTATCGTGTAAAGTGTCTGCAAATATAACCTTAGGATAAACCGAGGAAAGAAACGTTTAAAACTGCCGATTATGCACCCACAATGTAAACTCTTTTCGCCGAGAACGCCGATAGCGCAGCGACGAGGAAACTTCCTGGGTTAGAGTTTGGAGGAAACTGTATTATTGTTTGTAAATCTATCGGACCAAACCACGTGGTCATCAGTCCGTAGCTTACAAACTACTTAAACTAAGGCAAACTAACCGAAGGACAACACACACACCCATGCCCCAGGGAGGACTCGAACCTCCACGGCGAGCAACCACGCGCTCGGCAGCGAGGCGCCTTAGACCGCTCGGCTACTTCAAATGTTCAAATTTTTGTATAGCTTTTGGGGCTTAACTACGGGGTCATCAGTCCCTAACCTTACAATTTACTTCTGAACTAGCTAACACTAAGGAAGGCACAAATATCCATGCCCGAGCGAGGTTCGAACCCCCGACCGTAGTGGCCGTGCAGACCGTGACTGGCGCGCCGCAGTCCCCTAGGCCAACGCGGCCGGCTGCTCGGCTACTCCACCGCGGCAAACTGTATTTTTTCATTTCTTTAAACTGTACTTAAAAATAGCGTATCGGCCAAGGTAACTGACTGGCAAGCTCAGAAGCCGGTATCGAATCTCGAGGAAACTTACCGGAAGTAATACTTCTCCTTTGTATTTAACCATATACCAATTAACAGGGATAGGAGAGTTAGCAAGGTACGTAAGTCTATAATGAATGATAACATGGTAGGGAAATAAATTTCTAAAATGTTCAAATGTTTGTTAAAGCTTATGGGACTTAACTACGGGGTCATCAGTCCCTAAACTTGCAAACTACTTACGAACTAGGACGGACAAATATCCATGCCCGAGGGGGGATTCGAACCCCTGACCGTAGTGGCCGTGCAGACCGTGACTAGAGAGCCTCAGTCCCCTCGGCTACCGCGGCCGGCTCATATTTTGAAAATGAGCTCGAAATAATTAAAGAAATAGCATATAACAATAGTTACAACCCATCCCTAATTGACAACATACTTACTATGAAAAAGAGACAAAGAATAACAACAGTGCTACATGCTCCCCAGAAATCGGCATGTCACAAGAATAAGAGATTGGCCCCCATATTATATGTAGGTAAAACATCACAGGTACTTGCTGTCGAACTAAAATCTAGAATATATATACGCCCGTATTTTACACCAGAAATCGTGATGCTCATATTTTGTTAAACAGTAAAGACAAAATTCCACCCTTAGAAGAGAGTGGAGTAGGGTAAGGTGGTACAAACTCGATATAAGTACAATTCCGATCAACATAAGGTTTCTCGCTATTTGTTAGTCTCATAGTGTTGGTAGCACTTGCCTTTGTGTGGCGTCGTAGTGTAGGAGGTTTCTACAGCTCCTCCTGTGTTTTCCAAGAATACACCACTTTGTACTACGGAGATATAATTTTTTTCCTGTTAAGAGGTAAGTGAAGCTACTTAGTCTAACGCGCTCTTATAAATTTTCTAGTTTCCACGTGCTTGCAAATTCTATATTAGTGAGGTTAGAAACTTGTTTTCTATTCGGGCGTGTTCTGAGGCACCTACAGAGAAAGCCTCTGTGACATGTGCTGCCATCTCTTGGCAGAATTCACTACTATTTACTCGTGAATTCACTCACGCCAGTAGTACATTTTCGATCAGAAAAATGGTACAATTTCGATACCCTAGTAAAATTTCGATCAATGCAGTTTTTCAGTTTAGTCCGTCACGATTGGTTACCATAGACATATTATACACAATTATTTCAAATAAATTCTGTATATTTAAAGGTTTTCCTACGCGATTTTTAAAGCCACCTCTTATTTTCTAGATGCCACGAAAACGAACAGAAAAGAAAATCTACAATAAATTGAGTCCAGCCGCATTAGATGAGGCAATAAAGAGTGTAATGAATGAGTCTTTGAGCTGCTTCACAATTATATGACATTCCTTCCAGCACTTTACATGGTAAAGTACAAATTAAAAAGAAAATGCAAGCTGGATTAACTCCAACAAGCCCTATAGTAAACAGAATTGGTCATCCAACGGTACTCAGTTCTGAAATGGAAGATGCTTTGGTCCAGAGAGCTTTATTTATAGACCAGCACGGATTGGGTCTGTCGCCACTCCAGTTAAGAAAAGCTGCATTTCGGTTAGCTGAGAAAAATAATTTGAATCGTCCATGGAACTTAGAAAGCAAGGTTGCTGGAATCGACTGGTTTATGGCATCTGTTAAGTGACACGCTCACCTTAGCCTGAGAAAACCCGAGGGCCTTTCGCGAGCCAGAGCTGAAGGCTTATATAAATCAAAAGTAAGTAAATATTTTCAGAATTTAGAAAAAATCTTAAAGGATTATGATTTGTTTGATAAACCAGAGTGTATGGATGAATCCGGCTTTCCTCTTAACAACACACCCACAAAATTAGTAAGTCGTAAAGAAAAGCGAGAAGTTGTTTCACTAACTAACGTGGAAAGAGGACAAAATGTGACTGTTGCTGCATGCATGAATATAAGTGGTGCGTATTTACCACCAATGGTAATTTTTAAAGGAGTGAGAAAACGCCCTGAATTTCAAGATGGCTTACCTTCTGGTTCCATTACGGTGATGAGTGAATCGGGATACATTAATGAAGAATTGTTCATGGTCTGGCTGCGACACTTCAACAAATACAAAACAATGGGTAGCCCTATTACACTTATTGTTGATAACCATGGCAGCCACACCAGCTTAGATGCTGTAGAATATTGTCGGGAAAATGGGTTAGAACTTTGGGATTGCCTCCGCACAGTACACATGGACCGCAACCAATACATAGAACTTTTTTCAAGTCCCTAAAGACTCAATATCACAGAAGTGCAATTAACTGGATTCATCGCAATCCCAATGAAAACATTACAAAACAACGATTCTGTAGTATTTTCTGTGATGCCTGGGACAAAGCTGCGTCCATCGGGTGCGCAGTCAAAGGGTTCCAATGTACAAGATAAATGCCCTTTTGCAAAGACATTGGTCCCGAGGAGAAATTTGCAAATTCAGCGGTATTCGAGGCTCCTACTCCTTCAGTCAAGCTACTAACAGCATTATGAGAGAAGAACCCTCATCGTCAAAAGATGTAACTGAAGAACACGGCAAATCCGTAACGCCAGGGTCCAATACAATTTCTCAGCACGATGCTGTCAGGGACATTTTGCCAAGTCCAGAGAAAAAAAAATATCGTCTCAGAAGAGGAAAACACAGACATCAGCTAGACTCACTTTAGATAAAAACCTGGATAACCTCCGCAGCAAGAGGAAACTTTTTCAACAGGGCACAAGAAAAACAATGAAGAAATGCAACAAGAACAATAAACGGAAATGTACGTCTGTGAGTAATGATGAAAAGTTTACCAAGCTTCAATTCTCAGCAAACAACGAAAATAATTGTGGATTTTGTATATTGAATTATTATAGTGCAGAATCAGTAGCTAAGGGTGACTGGATTCGCTGTCAAAAATGCAATGTTTGGTACCACGAAGTATGCGTTGGTGCCCGAGGGAAAATGTGCTTTATATGTGGAAGATGCAAGTGATCAAAATTGTACCAGGAAGTGATCGCAATTGTACCTAGTGTGGTACATTTTCGATCGATTCTTCTCAATTCTGTGACCTGTTTTTGTGTTTATACCAACTTTTGTAATTGCATAATATGTGTGTTACATATTTAAAAAAATCAAGAACAAATGCCATAGTTAAAATTATTGCTTTTCTCAATATATCTCCAGTTACATTAACAAGTGTCCGAAATGATTACTTACAATCTGTGTGGAAAATTATATGTAGGTCAATCAGGGAGGGCCATAACAACTGGACTGTCAGAGCATGAAAAGAGACTGACAACTACGATATGACGAACAGGCGACCGGTACAACGCAACTGTCCCCACGCTCGTTCTGACGCGTACCTCGTTGGAAACAAGCGACGCGCGGTCGCCATTCTGTGGTCCCTCGTGGAACTCACGGCACTCTTATTCGGAATAGTTTTCGTCTAACGATACTTCAAAGCTTAATTCTTTACTAATTCATGTCGATTGGGAAATTTATTTGCCTACCTTATTTCTATTCTGTATTGAGTTGTGTACCTTATTAATCCTCCTATCCCTACGAATTCTGATACGAAAAATTACAATTTAAAGGAATGAAAACAGTACAGTTTCCCTGATTTTCGCACCTTGCCTCTGCTTCCTAGCCCGTTAACTTCGCCGTTGGGCTATTGGTGCCGTCGGCGAAAGCGTTTACAATGAGGGTGCGAAAGAGGTAGTTGATTCATTTATTCGATTTCTGGAAAAGAATGAGGTTGTAAACCCCATACATGATGAAACTTCCTGGCAGATTAAAATTGTGTGCCGGAACCGGGACTCGAACCTGGGACCTTTGCCTTTCGCGGGCAAGCGCTCTACCACTGAGCTACCCCGACACGACTCACGATGCCGCCCCACAACTTTACTTCCGCCAGTACCTCGCCTCCTACTTTCCAAAGTTTACCAAGTTTGGAAAGTAGGAGGCGAGGTACTGGCGGAAGTAAAGTTGTGGGGCGACATCGTGAGTCGTGTCGGGGTAGCTCAGTGGTAGAGCGCTTGCCCGCGAAAGGCAAAGGTCCCAGGTTCGAGTCCCGGTTCCGGCACACAATTTTAATCTGCCAGGAAGTTTCATATCAGCGCACACTCCGCTGCATAGTGAAAGTTTCATTCCCATACATGATGATTAAAATGGCTCTATTTAAAATTATCTACAGATTTCATCAATTATGTCTCGATTGCTCATCATAAAACTTAGGGCTAATTTTCTCAAAACAGGTGGGAAATTGTGCCAAAATACCTTAGGGACGTTCGTTTTATGTTGCATACAAGTGACCTGCCAAATTTGAGCCTCGTGAAGCAAACTGAGTAGCTACCTGACTGTATAGTAGCGCTCCCAAGTAAAGAAACCCGACATCGACGGGGAGATTACAGAGTCATCTATAATGAAACGTAAAACAAAATGTTTCGAAGGTAAGTTGCGTGTTTTTTTCAAGGAGAATCCAAATCTGCGATAAAAATAGGGGTTCCTATTTAAAATTTCAGTTACCCGCCTCCTGTTTCCGGGAGTTGTGGAGAGGTGTCGAGCTTTATGTTAATGGATGGCCCTCATATAGGTGAACAGCTTTTATTTCAAAATTTGTTTTTAATGTAATTTGTATGCTTCTAAATATTCACAGAAACAATTTTAAATGCCTCACCGTGTGTGTGTTCGTGCGCATGTGCGTGCGTGCGTGTGAGTGTGTGTGTGTGTGTGTGTGTGTGTGTGTGTGTGTGTGAGGGGGTATTTTGTATTTTGAACTTTTATACAGTGGAAAAGTTTTTTATAGCGGCTCCAACAGGCTTATCTGCTTCTTTCTTGACAACTCCTATTTTACAAAGTAACTTTGACGTACTATTACTAACGTATGTAGTTGATAAATACAGTCACGGAATTTTAATCCGAATATGTGTACTATTGGTATTGGTATGGTACTAACTAATGATTATTTGTTTGTTATGCTATGTGTATTTTACTGATACAGTGGGCAATATCTAGAACTTACAAGTGGAATAAGCTGTTTTTAAAATAAAAATACATTGTTTTGGGCTATTGTTGGTTTTTAGATCAATGCACTTTGCCCAACGTTTCCCCAGTTAGTAGACTCGATTCCTGAAGTAGAAGTCTACAACTTATTCATGGAGCCATTCGTAGCTTCCACACCAACTTCTTTTACACTCGAAACATTTTACAGCGCCACATTTCATTCCACACGGTTGTTAGTGGAAACCTGGGAGTGCCAACTCCGTGACGAGGTACTTCCCTTAGTAATTTAAAAGCGTTTTCTTTTCAAAGGGACGTGCACTTTCAAGACGACAGATGAGATTTCGTAAACTTCCAAGTAGTATTTTTGAGCTGTCGTTTTCATCCATTAAAATATAATAGGGGAAGGTGGTACAAATTCGTTATAGGTACATTTCCGATCAACATAAGTTTTCGCGCCATTTGTCAGTCTCATAGTGTCTCGTTGTGTGGCGTTGTAGTGTAACATGTTTCTACAGCTTCTCCTGTCTTTTCCAAGAATACACCACTTTGTGCCAAGAAGATATAAATTTTTCCCTGTTAAGAGGTAAGTGAAGTTACATAGTCTAACGCGCTCTTATAAATTTTCTAGTTATGGTTGACTGGATTCGCTACCAAAAACGCAACGTTTGGTACCACGAAGTATTCGTTGGTGCCTGACGGAAAACGTGCTTTTTATGTCGAAGATTTCCGTAATCAGAATTGTACCAGGAAGTGATCACAATTGTACCTAGTGTGCTACATTTTCGATCGACTTTTCTCAATTCTGTAATCTATTTTTGTGTTTAAACTAACACTTGTCATCGTCTAATATTTGTGTTACATACTCATTAAATATCCAAGAACGAGTGCCATTGTTAAAATTATTTCTTTTCTCAATATATTTCCAGTTACAATAACATTTATCCGAAATGGTATAAATTTGTACCACCTTACCCTAAATGAACATACAGCAATTTTTTTGCATCCCAAAAAATACTGACAATATTTCTAGCAAATGAAACCTATTTCGCATTTTGTATCACTGTTTCCATTCCAGTGCGGTTTCCTACGTGATTGGCTGCCTCGGGGATATAAATCAGTATAAAATATCAGCTGGATTATTTTTGAAACAGTAAATTAAGTCAGACATTAATCGTAGGATGTGAAGGAAGAAGAAACGTACAAACGATCACAACATTTTAATTAAGTACCATCGGCGATAAATATCATAAAAAAGTATGAGTATTTATTGTGGCCGCGGTGGAGCGCACGGTTTATCACCGTTGGATGTTCGAGTTCTCCCTCAGTCATGGATACGTGTGTTGTCCTTAGCATAAGTTAGTTTAAGTAGTTTGTAAGCCTTGGGACTGACAACCGCAGCAGTTTAGTCCCTTAGATTTACAAACATTTGAACATTTTTTATTTCATGTGTTCATCACGAGAGAGTCTCTTCAGTACCTATACTTTAGAAAATACATTTTAAATATCATGTGTTATATTTACCTACACATCATCAACCGGTTTGACTTAAAAGACCACCATCACGCATAATTCCCGCACATGGTCTTCTTTCTCCACTGACGGTTTCCACCGACCTCTTTTTCCGCATTATGTAAGTAGTTAATATCCCGGAATATGTCTTGTAACACATTAATCGTTTTTTGTCACGGAGATTTTACATGACATTTAATCCCCCCCCATGGGGCTCACGGTTCTTTGGTGAGAACGTGCGTGGCGAGCACGGGGCCCCGAGCTAATGCAGTCTTCCTTCCTTCATCACTTCCCGGACTGCATTTCCTATCTACCTCCCCTTCTTCCCTATCCTCGCTCCTTCCCCTCCCCGCCGGGGGACTGATAACCTTAGCAGTTTATTCCTCCTATCCCAACCAAACAACCCAACCCATAACATTTAATACGAAATAGTTGCTAAATCGCCACAACTGTTCCATGTTCAGCGATTTTAAGGTTACAAGATGCACACGTCGCTCCATTAACTGCCATGTTGTGACACGCAACCCCCCCCCCCCCCTTCTGCTACTCCCAGCAACTGCATCACTGCTCCTGATAGAAGCTTGGAGAGGTGCTGTATCTCCTGATTTGTATCATTTTAAAGTTCCGTGCATTAATCCATATAAATGTAAACAGTTTAAGATCACTTCTTTGTTATTAAATCACGATGGTTTCATATACTCTGTACATACTTCTCCACTGTTCGATTTACAATGCATTTCAATTTTTCCCAGAATTCCTCACTTCATCGAACTGGAAGAAAATGTCATCCACTTATATTTGGATGCTAACAACTGCGTCCCTGATCCCACTACCAAAATTACTCTCCTAGCGTCCTGGCGTTAGGAATACTAATTTATCTGCTGTTCCGTGTGTTCGTTGTTATACCCTTCATATACACAGGAGTCGCCACTGATTTCTGCGTCGCTTGGTGATTTTCGCTGGTCCAATTATTCGTGAAAGATGAAAGTTAAACTGTTAAAAAATTGTAATCCTGAGGGACCAAACTGTTTACGTCCCCTTTCCTTAGACTTAGAAACTAATTAAAGTAAGTTATGCTAAGAACAAAAGACACACACATGCCCGAGGGAGGACTGGATCGTCCGACTGGGAACTGCCACGCAATCCATAGCAAGGCGCCTCAAACCGTACGGTCATTCCCACGCGACTATATGCAAGTGGTGGTCATTTAAATGCAATAATCTATAGTCTTAAATTACCCGGGATTCATATAGTACAGTATCGCTAAAGGACATAAATAATCGAAATTTTCGATCTTGTTATACAATTCCTACTCGCAGTTACCCGAATTTTAATTCTTCTTTCTAGTTTTTATTTCTTAAAGTATCCGTGAAGTTGTCTTCTCGCAGTGACTTACGAACAGCCCTGCATATATATGTTGAAACGTTTGTAAATCTAAGGGACTTAATTGTTGCGGTTATCAGACTCTAGGGTTACAAACAAGCCGCGCGGGAGTAACCGAGCTGTCTGGAGCGCCACGTTGCGGATTGCGCGGCCTACCGCGTCGGGGGTTCGAATCCTCCCTCGGTCATGGATGTGTGTGTCGTCCTTAGGTTAGTTTAACTTTAAGTAGTTTGTAAGCTACTGTCTTTACGAACATTTGAACTTTTTTTGTTACAAACTGCCTTAAACAGCACACACACATGCCCAAGGGAGGATTCGAACTTGCGACAACGAGCAACTGCGCACTCCGCACCAACGAGCCTTAGAGCGCTCCCCCAAAGCACCGCAGCCCATAAAAGAAGTTCAAATGTTTGTAAAACTTATGGGACTTAATTGCGGGTTCATCAGTCCCTAAACTTACAAAATACATATGAAATAACTTATACTTAGGACAACACAAACATCCATGCCCGAGGATTCGAACCTCCGACGCGGGAGGCCGCGCGATCCGCAATGGACTGCGGCCCATCAGATACCTTGGACACTGGGGGATAGTACGAGTCTCCACAGTTAACGCCTGGAGTAAGCAGAGTCGCCGTTGACAGTCAGGAAATAAATGTTCAAATTTTTGTAGAGCTTATGGGACTTAACTACGGGGTCATCAGTCCCTAAACTTACAAACTACCTATGAAATAGCCAATACTAAGGACGGCACAAATATTAATGCCCGAGGAGGGATTCGAACCCTCGACCGTAGCTAATACTAAGGACGGCACAAATATCCATGCCCGAGGAGGGATTCGAACCCCCGACCGTAGTGGCCAGGCAGAACGTGACTGGCGCACCGCAGACCACGGCCGGCTCAGGAAATAACTTAGAAGTATGTGAAAACCTTTTATTTAGTGGAGTCTGCGGATAAGACAAAGGGGTGGTTACGGCAGCAGCGGCCGCAAGGAATCTAAATGAAATCGGACCGCGGGCCGCGTGCGGTAGCCGGTCGCGGAGGCGTCACTGGGCTTTGTCAAGTTGCCGTGTTTAAGGCTGGTGGTAATCCACTTCTGTAATCAACAGCGGACTTCATCTCCGGCAGCGGCAACGGGCCGCCGTTCTAATTGGCCACGCGTGAACAATGGCGCAGCTCGTCGCGTTAAAATCTCTGGCCACACAATAGCGCCGGGCTCCTCTATACATTTCAGCCGCGCCGAGCCATGCACCACCCCACCGCCTGCCCTCCCAGCTGTGCGCGCAACGCCAGTAAAACGCCGAGACCTCGCCCATCTTCACTCGATAAACGCTACCCTTCTCTCTAGCAACTCTCTCTAACGTCACGCTATACAGGGGAGGATCGAATTTCAGACCGCGCACACACAGGCGAACCGTCATTGTGCCGCACACATACCTAACCACCACCACGTACAAAGGAGTACCGCATACTGGCCTAACTTCGGCCACCTGGGGTAAATTCGGCCACTGGGCTGCCAAATCAGTTAGAAAGCCTGTATAATCAGAGAGTGGCCAGCCAGTGTCCGCCATGTTTTTACCAGACCGCGGGACGAGCATTTAGATAGCGACCCAAGCAGAAATGCAGCCCCTTAACGTTTTAAATAAGGTATCAGTTCAACGTATGAGACCAACCCAAATCTTAAGCTTAATACTCAGTACGTATTTAAAACAAATGACGTTCTTCTGTGTTTATATGGGCCTAATAAATTTGTGAGCAAATGAAAGTCCCTTGAAGCTCTGTCTAGGTCTGCTGAATGTTAATAGCAATACTTTATGATGCTCTGGTAACATCGAATATGGGCAGTTGAATAAGAAAGAGATGTTTCGTCTGATCTATATATCTCAAAGAAAATGACGCTATTTCACTTTCTTCTGTCGGATATCCATCGCTGAAATTAATAAACTATTTCCCCTTTCCTTCCTCATATAATGCATTTAAGTGTGTTACTGTCAACCTTGTAACATTTTCCTATATTGGGAAATACCAAAAAGGTCTTTTCCTACATACTTAGGAACACGATACCCAAGAAAATAGGAAAAATATCAAGACTGTTTACTGTTGTGAAACTCCCGGAAATTTAAAATGGAGGAAATATTCCTAGGGAATATTGCCGGCGATATTCCCAAAATTCATAAATTCCCAGGAATTTATGATTAATTAGCCAGATAGGTCAATAAAACTTAATTAATGCGTTTAAGGCAGTGATTATATAATAAAATCAAACACAAAAACTGAAATATATTTTAAGAATTTATTTGGGTTTTTATAATTTTAAAAACGAAATCGCTCAAATTAATAGGTCAGTGTAGTAATTGTGTTATTAAAACAAACACGAACATTCTTATATGTTGAAAAAATAATTGAACAAAAAGTGCAGAAAAATAGCCAGAATGCAAAATTTACGTTTCATACGTTTCCTAGAACTGCCAACCTCGAAATAATCAACCTTTAGAAAACCGCATTTATAATAATGAGAGGCCGTCTAATTGAGTAGCTACTCAATACTGAAATACACAGGGAGATTTGTTTATCCTACCTTAAAAGTTTTCTGTCGATATTAGTGATATTTTAGGTGTAAAGTTTAAAAGAAAGTGTGAGAAATTTGTAAACATTAGTCAATCGAAGTGACATTTCGGGGAAAAATTATGCAAATAAGTCGGCCGAGATTTTTGATTTACTTGAAAATGTAAGTAATTTTATTAATATAGAACATTGTAAAACATCAATTTAAGATTCTAAAACTAAAATTCATAGCGGTATTTTAGAAAATAAATTTTTATAAATCATAATTCATCGCGGAAATTGAGGAGTCTTTGAATTCTGAAAGTGAAACAACTCTATTCATTCACTTGGGAAAATTAAAAAATACTACGCTTGTTGAGAATTACGGTTTCACGAAAATATTTTGTAAGTTTAAGTTCCATTCAGAGAAATGTGGGGTTTCAACTTGCTGAAAAATTGTAGCCCTAGCGAATATTTTAAATTATTTTTTTTCCACCAGACATAATTTAAATGATGTTGTGCATGGATATTGGCAAGGAAATTATTGCAGAGATTGACAAATCCTTGATTAAAATGTATGAATTTATTTAGTTAACCTAGTTATAAGGTTCTTTAACTGTTAAATAAGTGATTAGGTAGTACTGCTGTGAAGATGGTTAGGTCGCCAATTCTTTATTATAGGTCACACTTCATGTATATCGTGCACTCAAAAATGACGCGTTTCGGCTTTACCATCATCACATTAGCATCTACATACATAAAAATAACACAATTTCTCACATGACAGAAAAAGTAGTAAGTTACATTTCATATTAAGAATGATGATTTTCGTCGTGTTATACCTCTTCCGTGCCATGTGCACACGTGAACAGATGTAAGAAGTTGTTTGATACACATACAAAAGCAGACTACAAACTTTAACACATTCGGTACTGTTCAGATAGACATTTCTTGCCAACAGGTGGCATTACAAGGTTTATAGTGGCGCCATATCGCATAAGGTTATGCATATTAATTACACAGAGCGGATGTGCACTTATTGTACACAGTATAAAATATACAAAGGTTTTAAAAGAACAATTATACAGAGGCTTTTAAAAAACAAAAATTATCATTGATTTGTCAGCTGTTAAACCTTTTTGTTGTTAATCATGAAAGGCTATACAAGCATCATGTAGTCAAAGTTAAAACAACATAAGCAAAATAAAATAAAATAAAGTAAAATTGCTGACAGAGAATAATATTTCATTTAAAATGAGATCGACAGCTCGACAAATCCAGAACATTGTCAGAGGTGTTTTCAAAAATATGATTAGCGTTCCTCATGACAGTTGGTTATAGCCAACGATAGAACAAATACTAGTCGTAACATTAACACAAGGCACTTTACATCAGATAAGGAGGTGTAATTACAAATGTCTACCTGGACAGTACCGAATGTGTTAAACTTTGTAGTCTGCCTTTGTATGTGTATCAAACAACTTCTTACATCTGTTCACGTGTGCACATGGCACGGAAGAGGTATAACATTATTTTTAATATGAAATGTAACTTACTACTTTGTCTATCATGTGAGAAACTGTGTTATTTTTATGTTTGTAGATGATAATCTGATGCTGGTAAAGCCGAAACGCGTCATTTTCGAGGGCACGCTATAGATGAAGTGTGACCTATAATAAAGAATTTGCGACCTAACTAGCTTCACAGCAGTACTACCTAATCATTTCATCATGGTCGCCTGCCTCCTCAACGACTTTATGTCGCATTTACAATGTTAAATAAGTATTAAAAATTCCATAATCTAAAAAAAAAATCATAAATTCCCAGTTTTTGCAATCTTCCCGGACCAAAGGAATATTCCCGGCAATATTCCTATTCTATAAGTTCATTCCCACTGGGAATATTCCCGGCCCACATCATTAATACTGTCCCTACTGAAATAACAGAAACTGACTCAAAATATCCGCAATGAGTCAGTAGTCTCCCTCTTTTTCACATTACATATCGTAACGACTTAAATGTTCAAATGTTTGTAAATCTATCGGACCAAACTGCTTGGTCATCAGTCCGTAGCTTACAAACTACTTAATCCTAGGTAAACTAACCTAAGTACAACACACACACCCATGCCCCAGGGAGGACTCGAACCTCCACGGCGAGCAACAGCGCGCTCCACAGCGAGACGCTTTAGACCGCTCGGCTTCTCCACCGCGGCAACGACTTAAAAGACTGAACAGCCAATAACACGGCCAACGGCTAGATGCCAGTCGGACATTTGTAGACTGAGGCTTATTTCACATCTACCCGATACCGGTAAGGCTGGTGAGAGGGTGAGGGGACGCTACATACGTGGCCGGCAGGAGACGGACGGCTGAACGACAGCTGACAGGCGGACGAGAAAACACCGCTTGCCGGTGGCAGAGGCCGCCGCCCCAATGAGTCGGCCCAATTTTCCTGTCGTTGGGAGAACCGGTGGCGCGTGCGGGCCAGTGGAGGCTTCATGCTAGAGATGAGAAAACTGAAACATCTGACGGTTTCCAAACAAATGAAACCGTACCATCTGTGGTTTCCAAACAGTGAAACCGTGAAGCAATGTATGCTTTGTCATGAAATCTTCGTTCTAGGAGAACAATATTGGACCACTTTAGGTTACGGTAGTAATACTAAAAGTGGGCCTTTGCGATCGTCTTTTGACAGCTCGAAATTTAAATGAAAATAATGGCTTAACTATCATCTGACATGAACATTGAATAACCGAATTTGTAGAGCAGAAAATTCTCTACAACTTTGCTCTCTTATGTGTTTTTCATATCTCGTAGCGTTTCAAAGATATTTGCAAAAATAACGGCGATTTTGGGATGTATGTCTGTCTGTCTGTCCGTCTGCATGTCTGTCCGTACCGTGTTCCTTGTTTTTAAGACGAACCGTTCAACCGATCAGCACCATATTTTACAGACATGACTGTAGGCCGCCAGAGACCAGAACCTCCCTTTTTCAAATTTTTCGAACAAAAAATACGGCAGTAAAACCAAAAAAAGCCGTATGTAATATAATTGTAATTGCAAACGAACCGTTCATCTGACACGAAAATTGAATAACCCAATTGGTAGAGGAGAAAATTCTCTACAACTTATCTCCCTTATGTTTTTTTTTCATATCTCGTATCGTTTGAGACATATTTGCAAAAATAACGGAGATTTGACACCCTCCATTGAATTAAAGAAAACCAGCCGTTCGGAGATGTCTCGTGACATTCCTCGCGTATTTGATGATTGTCTTATTGTAAATTACA
Source organism: Locusta migratoria (assembly GCA_026315105.1). Classification (NCBI taxonomy): domain Eukaryota; kingdom Metazoa; phylum Arthropoda; class Insecta; order Orthoptera; family Acrididae; genus Locusta; species Locusta migratoria. Next base: position 663,587,170 of record CM048755.1, on the reverse strand, counting down.
CGTTGTCATTTCAAAGCAACGAGACACTGAAGAATTAACAAACACACATCGTTCTTCGTACGATAAACGATAACTAAAGTCTACAAATGCCATATTAACATCAGTTAACAACGGTAATCAATATTATGAGATTAAAGAACTCCTGCTTTGATTTATAGCGGTATCGTAGTGGGGAAGGTGCTGGACTGTGACGCGAAAGGTCGGTGGTTCGAAACCCGCCACTAACTACATTTTTTTTCCTAAAAGGGTTTCAGACACTCTTATTAATTAATTAATTATTATTTAGATTATTATTTTGGTCCAAAATGTTTGAAAAAAACTTATAAAACTACAAATCAAAAGTGGGCCGTAAAACACGTCAGTGCGATTTTTTTTTCACTATGTGGACAAGGGTGTACACAAGAACCTGTCAACCGTAGAGTATATATTTCCTTCTTGGTCTGTACGAAACATGTTGATAAAGATTTTCTACCGTGTTGTTGATGTTGCCAACACAGTCACACGAGGCCGCCGGTATGGTAGGTAAAAGTTTACCCCGTTAGGAACTCACAAACTGCAATACGGTACGCATACTACAGTGATGGATCATAAATGCTACTCTCTATACATACTAAATAAATTATAGGGAATAAAGGGCACACTAAATAATCACAAATAATTCTATGGAATTACACAAATAATAAAATAAGAGACAACTTCACCACTCGTACGTCTTGACCGTTACACCACCGCCGCAATTCTTTTAACATCAGTGTCGAAAAAATCATAACGACAGTAGGTAACTTCGTTTTCGCTCGTAAGAAACTAACTGTTTAACATGAGATTAAATATGCAATCTACCCTTGTTAGTATAAAATCTGTCACTTCAGGCTTCATGTTGTATCTTACTTTAAAAATGAAGTTTCACTCGTGTGTTCTTAATATGGTAGATAAAACTAGAATTTAACTGGTTATTTCAATGCAAATAGTGTACGTTGTTTTATTGTTCTTTTACAATGATAAAGCATACATTATGTCATTTCGGAATACAGCAGTCTTTTGCAAACGAATCTTGATTTCAGTAATCATAAGCTGCAGACTCACGAGTGTCAACTACTATTTGACACTTTCTAAACGATTGATATACTAGTAAGTTATATGTGTATCTGTGTGGAGCTTCAGTATAATGAAACACCACATTTCGATACCATTAGTCTGTTCCGCCTTTCTGCATTACTGCTTTGAAACACCGGTGTTGTGAAAGCGACAAGAAATCGTGAAACCGACACGTAACCGTGAAACGGACAGGAAGAAACGGTTTCAGTGTATCGACCGCGAATGTGATCCGAAACAGAACGGAATGAAACCGCATGGTTTCGAAACCGTGAAACATGCCGGTTTTGAAACACTGAAACTGTTGTGTGTATCGTAACCTTGTTTCTAAGCCATGAAACCGTAGCCAACTCTACTTCATACCTACCCGGCAACTGCGTCCTGTCGGCCAGTCGTGTTTTGCTCGTTTGGTGTTTCAGTCTGCTATATTGTATCATGGCTGAAATTAGTATTGATATCCTAATAACATTAGTTCGGTATCGACCAGTTTTGTGCGACAAGACTTTAGGTAGCTATAAGGACAGAATACAAACTAGGAATGCATGGATCGAAGTTTGCAGAGAAATGAACGAAGGTTTTGAACTTATGTGACAAAGACGAATATGGTAAGTGAAAAAAAATTATTTTCTGGTTAAATACACTTTTTTGTACAATAAATGGCATATTAAATTTTAGATAACTGCCATTTCACAGATCCCTTGTGTGTCATACTATAATCAATCATCTTTCTTACATTGTTGGCAGAAATTTCCCCACGTGCGCATTCAGTTCTCGTTACACTTTCGAGTCCAGTTATGGACATAGTATCTTTGTGGTTGTAGCCATCTTTTGTAAGTACAATATTATGTAGAACAACACACGGCCGTGGCGGAGTGGCCGAGCACATTGAGGCGCTATGCTGCAATGCGCAAGGCCGTTCACCGTAGTGGGTTCGAATACCCTCTCGGGCTTGGATATTTGTGCTGTCTATTTGTAGTTCATAAGTAGTCTGTAAGTTTAGGGACTGATGACCCCGCAGTTAAGTCCCATAAGCTTATTTTAACAACACACGCCTTAACAATATCAACAGAAAAATCAGGTTTTAAATTTATGTCTCTGTAGACAAACATCCATTTATTAGTCAGTATCCAAAATGAACATTCTATGTACCTCCTGGCTCTTAGGAACTGTTTATTGGTGTCCAGAGAACGGTCATAACAGGTGTTGAGGCCACCCAAATGCTTCATCACAAAAAAAAAAAAAACAAAAAAAAAAAACAAAAAAAAACCGTTGGACTTACTGTACTAGGTAGGCACATCTCTTCATGAATTGCTAGTTTCTTTTCCATCAGTGATTTCCACAAAGAACATTCTTTAAATGTAGTAGAATCGCCCTCTTTGCTATAACTGCCGATATTTACGTAGATAAATCTATAGTCCGAATCAGCCACTACCATGAATACAACAGAAGAATACCCTTTGTAATTACAATACATTGAGTTACATGGATGGACGATACGAATGTGTTTTCCGTCTACAGCTCCAATGCAGTGAGGAAAATTTGCTCTTTGCTGAAATTATCCAGCAATGGTTTCAAAGTCCTCTTTGTTTGGTACAGGCATACATTTCATTATGTAGGGACCAAATAGCTTGACACACACGTTTGACTATTTCACTGATGGTAGGAATGCCAAGCCTGTAACTGTAATGAACATCTATTAACGTACAGCCACTGGCCTGATATCTTTAAAGCAATAGACATTTTGTGTACCTTTAAGAAAAATGACGTGGATAGCGTATGCTTAATAAAAAATGATCGACAAACTGAAATGAACAATTCCATATTTCTATTTCCATTCACAAGGTTCTACAATAGGAGAGAAATACGGTGTGACTATTACAGACTATGATGAAATGTTTGAGTATTCGCACGTATCTTCAACGAATTATGCCAGTGTTTTATGTTAGCCAAATAAATACTTGTGGAAATACATACTAACTTGTTTGCCCCATAGCGAAGTTTTCCACAGTGGACACTTGGTTTCTCCATAACGACAAGACAGATATCCGGCAATATTTTCGTGGAAGAAACAAATCTACCACACGTTGTTGAACTATGCGCTATCTTGGATAAAATAATACAGTTGGCCTAATCAGTGTGCATGTAGGTAAACTACTGGTCATTAAAATTGCTACACCAAGAAGAAATGCATATGATAAATAGGTATTCATGGACAAATATATTATACTAGAAATGATATATGATTACATTTTCACGCAGTTTGGGCTCATAGATCCTGAGAAATCAGTACCCAGAACAACCACCTCTTGATACGCCTGGTCATTGAGTCAAACATAGCTAGGGTGGCGTGTACAGGTACAGATGCCCATGCAGCTTCAACATGAAACCACAGTTCATAAAGAGTAGTAACTGGCGTATTGTGACGAGCCAGTTGCTCGGCCACCATTGACCAGACGTTTTCAGTTGGTGAGACATCTGGAGAACGTGCTTGCCAGGACAGCAGTCGAACATTTTCCGTATCAACAAAGGCCCGTACAGGACCTGCAACATGCGGTCGTGCATTATCCTGCAGAAATGTAGGGTTTCGCAGGAATCGAATGAAGGGTCGAGCTACGGGTCGTAACACATCTGAAATGTAACGGCCACTGTTCAAAGTGCCGTCAATGCGGACAACGGTTGACCGAGACGTGTAACCAATGGCACCCCATACCAACAAGCTTCCAATGTGCGTTCACCGCGATTTCTCCAAACACGGATACGACCATCATGATGCTGTAAACAGAACCTGGATTCATCCGAAATCATGACGTTTTGGCATTCGTGCACCCAGGTTCGTCGTTGCGTGCACCATAGCGGGCGCATGTCTGTGATGCAGCGTCAAGGGTAACCGCAGCCATGGCCTCCGAGCTGATAGTCCATGCTGCTGCAAACGTCGTCGAACTGTTCGAGCAGATGGTTGTTGTCTTGCAAACGTCCCCATCTGTTGACTCAGGGATCGAGACGTGGCTGCACGATCCGTTACAGCCATGCGGATAAGATGCCTGTCATCTCGACTGTTAGTTATGCGAGGCCGTTTGGATCCAGCACGGCGTTCCGTGTTGGCCTCCTGAACCCCCTGATTTCATATTCTGCAAACTGTCATTGGATCGCGACCAACGCGAGCAGCAATGCGCGATACGATTAACCGTAATCAGGGACTGATGACTCCGTAGTTAATTTCGTCCTGCGCATATTTCCGGCAGTAAATGGACGTCGAAGATTGAGATGAGTGTGTGTCCCATAAGTCAGGGTGTTTCAGAATTACACTACTACACCAACAAACTCTTTCGTGCTTGCAGTAGCAAGGACCACTCTCCAGGACAAAATAATAAATAAATAAAATCTTACAGGAAAATATGGCGTCCTTACATCCTGTGTTTTGAGGTTTGTCAATTTTGTCTTAATTATTTTTACTTCGAAATTGAAATGTTGAAATGCTTAAATATCGTAATACACGTTCCTATGTGTCTGACGAAAATAGTATCTATTAATTATTTTACTTCGAAGAATATGCTCTGGTTCATGTCTTTATCAGATTTTCAACACCAAAGAACTTGAGACTGTAAATAAAAATTGCTCGGATAGGGAGGCAACTACTGTGCGCGTTTTCAGATAAAATGTGCCTGGAGAAGAGTGAGTCAGATAATGAATCCAAGGTTCGGAGGAAGGTTCTCCAATATTGTAGCGTTAATTTCAGGTCGCCGAGAATAAAGCACGCACGCACGCATATCTTCGTATTTTCATAATATTTCATTATTAGCCTACATCGCCCCACTTCCAGGAAAACTCCGGCCCTATGAAAAATTTTATGAAGTAAAGAAAATGTCACGCGCAAGTTACTTTCTTCTTTCACTGCGTACAACATACCACAGAGAATGGTCCCTAATTTAATCAGAATATTTAGTTCTAGTCTTCACATTAAAATTGAAAAACAAAGTCGTAGAAATAGGCCGACTTTAGGCCAGTTTGTGGTACATTAAAACAGACGCCATTTCGCATAACTATTGTACATGTAGCAGCTTGTGTAATTTGAAATGGTAAATAGAATTCGTTATGACTGTACCGTCGTATTACGAGTTTTATTATGTGCGAGAACAAGTTACGTGCGCAGTTACTATAATACCGAAAAGGAAATTGTCTGAAAGTATGTTCCCGATACTTCGTCCACAAAAGTATTCTCGACTTGCCTTTTTCTTATTATGGATGGTCTCCTATGAAATAATCTCGTCCACATTTTATACATCGCTTCCAATGCAGTTTTCATTTCCCGAACCAGTTTTGATACGTCTCTTGAAAGTACGCAGGATGAGGCAGTAATGTAACAGGGATCAATGTGCTGACGAACTTGTCACTCCAAAATGCTGTGCCAGGACTTCATGAAACGATCCAAATGAAATGTTACACTCTTTTGAAATATCTCGACAGTCAGTTTTTGATTGACACGCACAATTTCGTTAAGGTTAGAGATATCCAAAGTTAGAGATGGCGATCGTATCGCATACACAAGATATAGAACAGCTTCTCACTAAGGCAGCTATGATTTGTACTCTGGATATTGTTGTAAACGGCTTTGCGAAGTGATTATGTTAGGAGGTCGGGAATTAAGAAACACGGAGCGGCAAGAAGCATGGGGCACTGCATTTCGGAAATCGTTAGGGAATCCGGCGATCCAACTAAATGGACCACAAGACGCGTTAGTGGTTCGTGACCCGTAGTTTGGGAACCAGTACTCTAGTGGATAGATCGACATCGATTAGAATATGGAGTTTCAGGAACCATTTTCTACCAGATCTGTTACGGGTCAAGTGCATAGCGAATACACCACATTACCCAATAAGGTGCACTAAAATGATGGCAATCGAAACAGCTTCCAGTTAACAAAAGCAGTCGTGAACGAAGCTAACTGTGTCAACCGGGGCCTTACTATCTTGTAACGCAGCATCACAATTGTCGAACAGCCACGCTGGAGTAGTAGAGCGGTCAGGAGCGCCACGTTATGCAACGTGCGGCCTCCCGCGTCGGGGGTTCGAATCCTCACTCGGGCATGGATGTGTGTGTTGCCCTTAGGTTAGTTTAACTTAGTTTAAGTAGTTTGTAAGTCTAGAGACTGATGACCAAAGTAGTTTGGTCCCATATAATTACAAACATTTGAACATTTTGAATTGTGGAAGAAATATTGTATGATGCAACCTTTGACAATAAAGTTCGGTGAATAGTCCTGTAACATTAACATAGATTACTTGCTTTCCTTCAAAATAGTCACCTTCGATAACTATGCACCGCTGAGCTTTACGATACCTGTCCTGAAAACTTCGCACGAAGTCTTCTTTGGGATGATGTTCAAAAGCCTCGTTTCGTTCTGTTGTGTGTCAGGAATATCGCCAAATCTCTGCCCTTTCAAAGTGAGTTTGAGTAGAGGGAATAGGAAGCAGTCTCGACGACTGAGTTCCAATGAGTGAGGTGCATCTCAATCCTCCAGACTTCTTCCTATTCTCTCGGCTCAAATTCGCTTTGAAGGGCAACAGATTTGACGATATTTCTGACATCCAACGAAATGTGACGAGGCTTTGGAACACCATCCCAAAGGAAGATTTCGTGCAAAGTTTGCAGGACACGTATCGCAGAGCTCAGCGGTGCACAGTTATGGGGGGTGGCTATTTCGAAGAGCAGTAAGGTAACTATAGTTCATAGTTCATCTTCGTTAATGTTACAGAACTATTCACATAACTTTATTGTCAGAGTTTCCATGACAGACCTAACGAAACAAAATGGTCACACTATCCTTGGCAGTAACGCGACGTTGGAGAGTGCCCACGGGCCCATGGACTACGGCGATGTGGCTGCATTTTATAATCACCTAAACTCCGGCACGTTTAACTTTAGGGATGCAATACTGACCATGTGTGAATTTAAAAAAAATGTTCAAATGTTTGTATAGCTTATGGGACTTAACTACGGGATCATCAGTCCCTAAACTACTTATGAACTCGCTAACACTTAGGGCGACACAAATATCCATGCCCGAGGGGGGATTCGAACCCCCGACCGTAGTGGCCGTGCGGACCGTGACTGACGCGCCGCAGTCCCCTCGGCCACCGCGGCCGGCTGTGTGAATTTCTTGCATTATATTTGTAGGGGTGAAACTGTATACATTATTTGAACATGCGGCATTTTATGGACAGTTTACAGCCGTATATTGACTGAATATAACAGTGAAAGCCTATTACTTGTGATGATTCACTGTTTTCCTCCTTGAATGCAAAATCCTTTAAATTTAATGAACGAAAAATCAAGTGTCGTTAGTTTGTAGAAGTAACTGATAGTAAAATATACCATTTAATGAATTATGAATTTCATTATTACATACAAAATTACTATTTCTAAGAAAACATGCTGCTTTGGGCACGACAGAAATAAGCAAAATTCACTTTTCCGTTCATTATCAGCAAGCTGCAAACATAGCTTACTATACGTGGTATTAAAAAAAGTTAGGTTTTTGTAAACGGGTAGTAATTCTCTAATAACGTCGCTAAATCATCTCTTAATTGAGTGAGCATAATAATTGTAATATAAAAATTTCATAACATTGCATTGCTTATTCACGTAATACCGAAACGTGCATCAATACGATTCATGCTATTTCGATAGTAATGAATATATTTAAAGTTTTTTTTCCCGTATTTTCATCTTAGACTGCAAGAAATATCTTTCAAAATGTGCGTCATAATGGCGTAATGCTGAGGTTCGATAACTTCTGAAACAGAGCACTCAGTAAGCGCAATCGCGTAAGACGGCACTGAGTTGTGTATGTAGTTCCGCACGAATGATTAAACCAGAGTATGCGAGCCTAGTAAAATTCGGCTGCATGAAATTGCGTCATTAGGAACACTATAATTTAGTAGAAAAAAAGTACCTAGAGCTAGGCTATTTCCGAGATCATTAGTTCATTAGTAGGCGTAATCTGAAGGAAATCATATTAATAATATGAATCACTGGGCAATTATACTCCCGAAAAAAATCTGTAACATGTTAACAGTTAAGTGGCATGTCATGTTGCTATGTCACTGCTGCATGCTGAGTTGACTCAATGGTAACAGCACTCCAGTTGAAGTGTGAAAGGTTCAGTTTGAAGTAAACTGAAATGTCGCTTAAAATTCCGGCTGCAATTTCCCTACAGTGCAGAAGTTGACTTTTAAACCAAGCTGCATTCTTTGGAAAACGATCTATAACGTTCGCAACATTGTTTCACTCCGCGATGCTACTTAACACTCAACAATTAAGTTTGCCCGCGTCGTTAGGGAAGAGGGGCGCAGAACAGGCGTGTGTACATCTGGCAGGCACAGCGCAGTAATGAACTCCGATCCTATTGATGGTTGGCGGCGGTGGCGGAGGGCGGAAATCTCAGCCTGCGAGGCTCGTCATCGTTATAATGAAGCCTGAGTGGGCATTAGAGGGGATAATAAGAGGACGAGAATCTCATACCTTTCATAAGTTCAGAATGAATGAGCCAAAGCGTTACTGCCATCTGTGCCACGTCGTATATTCCCACGCAGCCAGTTTTCCATTAATCACTCTTGCAAATAACGCTGCAGCCCCTACCATTATTTTTATAATTGTAATTGTAAAGAAGAAAAAGGTTACTTTGAGATTTTCAGGAAGGGTGACAGGTTCGAGTGTAACCTCCCGTTGATGCCACTAAAGACTAGGCCGTGATTCGGTTTGATAAAAATGGGAAAATTAAATCAGAGTGTCATTTTTGAAAGGCGAATCTTTCCATTGAATAAGAGTAATTCTGGAAAACTGCGGATAACCTAAATCAGGCTTTGTGAATGCTTCATACCTCTCCAATACCACTTCCATATTTGAAACATATTTTCCTCTTATTACGAGAGCGAGTCAGTAAGTCGCAAACTGAGGTAGCCACGCCAGTACTGCGCGCTGTGTAGGGGTATTTCTCTACCACTACGACACATCCGTCTTGTGGGTTGCAGCAGTTTAAGGAACAAAATAAAGTTACAGCTCAAGAGCGTCACTTACAGGATGCAAAAATTCCAAGCTGCAGGCTTTTAAAGCCTTCTCGAACGATGGGACGAGTGTTTAAATTTACAGGTGGAGTCAGCTGAAAAGTAAAGCAATTTGCAGGCCTGTAAACGCAGTACTGGCGTATCTACTTCAGTTTGCGACTCATTTACTGACTCATACTCGTGTATGCTCCTTACACTCTTGAAATTTCTACACCAGCTGCCAGTGGGCATCAAAATAAATCCATGGGGAAAAGTTGAAAATTTGTTTTTCAAAATGTTTAAATGTTTATAAATTTATCGGAACCAAACTGCGTGGTAATCAGTCCGTAGCTTACAAACTACTTAAAGTAAGGTAAACTAACCTAAGGACAAACACACATACGCATGCTCGAGGGAGGACTCGAACCCCCGACGGCGAGCAACCGCGCGCTCCGCAGCGAGGCGCTTTAGACCGCTCGGCTACACCACCGCGGCAATTTGTTTTTGATATGGCGTCTGTTCTTTTACGATCGAAATACTACGGCGTTACTGTCAACCAAATCTATTATTTCGGGCATGTCCGAAAAGAACAGACACCATACCCATAACTGAATATATTCTCAAACAGGCAATTGACAATTTCAGTACGGACGCATTAATACGATCGATCCTCTGCGGGAAACCAGTATAGGCTGCGAGCAAGAGAAACTACTGGACAGGAGGCACTACCATTGTAGTGTGCTCTAACATGGAGACCACGTGGGTATCGGTGCTTAGACTTTCTTTATGGTGCGTGAAGTTCAGAACTTAAATAACAATAAGCCAAAGCTATTCGACGCAATTCTCAAACATTGTCGAGAAAATCGACTTTGACGTTTTGCAGAAGTACTCGTAAGTACCAACAATTGAAACAGTTATAGTAACTGTCGGTGTACAGTAGTTCAGATGGTAGGGTTCGTACCTCACAATCATAGAGTCGGTGGTTCAAATCCCACAATGCCAGATTTGTTTTTTCGTTTTCGAGTTAAATTATATAAAACATTTTGGAATCTCTAATTCCACGTGTTGTGTCAGTTTTGTCTATGTGTTTGTAGACGAGCTGAAAACCTTGTCGTCATGTAATATGAGGGTTGAGTATGTTAGATGCTTGGAAAGACATTAGCAGCTATGGAGATGACTTTGCGAAAACAGTGTCGTAGCTCTTCACAAACTAAACAATCAAAGACTACCGTCGTCAACTAATCGTCAAGCCGCTACTGTAAAAAATGAAACCACCATTATTAACAAACTTCTGTAAGATGTAGAAAATTACGAATAAACAAAAATACGTGCACTTTTCGTAAAAATTACCATTATATATTAAAATTGTGGTGGTTCAAATCCTCCTCCGGCCATTCAGATTTAGGTTTTCCGTGATTTCCCTAAAATCGCTCCAGATTCCTTCGAAAGGGCACGGCCGATTTTCGTTCCCATACTTCCCCAAACAATCCGAGTGTAAGCTCCACCTCTACTGACCACGCTGTAGACGGTGCGTTAAACGCGGATCTTCCTCCCTTGCTCGGAATAACGCAGGGCCATAAACAGTTTCCAGTTGAAAGGTACTGCAAGCCGTTGCATCTGGAGTTATAGGTTCTCTAATTTGTACTGCAAAAGCGTCTAGGCGACAGAGAATTTGAGTCACACAGACCGCACATTATGTCACCTTTCCACTCAAATTACTATTGTCGCGTGCAATACAGAGGAACTGAACAACAAAGAAATAATGATCAAAAACAACGAAGTGTATAAATACGCGTTGCGATAGATTATGATGGCAACACAAATCGTTTCTAGAGGGGTAACCAGCATGTGAAATACAACCTCCAAGCCATTACTCTGTGGTTAACACCTTAAACTGCCTGTCCTACTTGTGTTAATGTTTAAAAATAATCTACGCATTATAGAGGCTTTTTAAAACTGTTGAAAAGAGGACCATGGTGAAAGTATGCTAGTATACTATTACGTATTAGAGAGTGCCACTGTTAAATAGAAATGTACCTTTGTGTTTCTTAAGTCACAGTATCTGCAATATATACAGAGTGAAATATAGCATAGACTTTTTAATTATTTGCTGTTTTCAATACGATCAATGTTACTTGGGCATTTCAGAGAGACGTAACACTGATTGCGTCCAATAATTAAAATAAACGGCGCCACATTTTGCCAGATGGTATTGTTACATATCTATAGCACTGTAAGAAGCAAATAATGAAACGGAAATTAATATACTTGCACGGCTTCCATCAAACGATGACGCTTTATGTAGCCACTTGTTGCAATTCTGAAAGTATCAACGAGTCTTGCGATCAAAATAAGGCGAGTGTTTCCGATAGAACGATGTAATTAAGATTTCAAAGCAGTTGTTGAGAAAGTGTCAACTGAATGTCTAAAAGAATCAAGTATACCAAATTGAATCTTGTTATGAAGCATCTAGAAGTCAAATTCAGCAGGAAAATTGCAATAATTTTATTGCTGCAATTCATAATAGTTTAGTTCAGTAAATAAATAATTATACTGAAGTGTAGTAAACTGGGTATCGAATTCATATTTCTAAGGTAGGACGAATTTGTGTATCCTGATACTTGAGACAGTGCGAAGAAGGTGCTAAGTGCGCAAGTTATGCAACGTATAATACTACCGGCCATTGTAATATAGCAGGGTAACAGGGCCACACCACTACAACCACCATCGACATCACCAGCAATATAAACTAGATTATATCGATTCGTTCTTCCCTCAATTATATCGCTACATGTACCTATCTTTGTGCCCTTCTTCCATCAAGATTACGCGCTAAGAGGAAGAGGAAAAAAGGATGGAAGGAGTTTGGTCTAACTCTCCGTCGACAGCCGGGTCATTAGAGACCGATCATAAGCTTGGATTGTATTTTGAAGGATGAGGAAAGGAGTCGGGCGTGACATTGCAAAAGGAACCTTCCTGGAATTTGTCATGGAGTGATTTCTATCTATCTACATATATACTCAGCAATCCACAGTAAGGTGCGTGGCGGAGGGTACACTGTACCACTACTAAGCATTTCTTTTCCTATTCCACTCCCAAATAGAACGAAGGAAAAAAGAATGTCAATAAGCCTCTGTACGAGTCCTAATTTCCCTTATCTTGGCTTTGTGATCTTTACGCAAAATTTAAGTAGGCGGCAGGAAGATCGTTCTACACTTAGATTCATATTCCGGCCCTATAAATTTCCTCAACAGAATATCTCGAAAAGAACGTCGTCTTTCTTCCAGCGATCCCCATTTGAGTTCCCGGAGCATTTCCGTGACACTTGTTCATTGGTCGAACCTACCAGTAAGGAACCTAGCTGCTCACAATTGAACTGCTCCTATGTCTTCCTTTAAACTGATGTGCTGCGGTTCCCAAACACTTGAGCAATACTCAAGACATGGTCGTACATGCGTTATATACGCGGTCTCCTTTACAGATGAAGTACATCTTCTCAAAATTCTCCCACTAAACCGATGTCTGCTCTCCGCCTTACTCACAACTGTCCTTATATGTTCATACCATTTCATATCTTTTTGCAAACTTTACACCTAGATATTTGAAAGACGCGACTGCATCGAGAAGCTCACTACTAATGCTGTATTCGAACATTATGGGATTGTTTTTCCTACTCATGTGAATCAAATGTTTGTTAAGATTAATGGACTTAACTGCGGGCTCATCAGTCCCTAAACTTACAAACTACTTATGAACTACCTTATACTAAAGACGACACAAACATCCATGCCCGAGAGGGGATTCGAACCTCCAACGGGGAACGGCTTGGCGCATACCGCCTCAGTGGCCACTCCGCCGCGGCTCATGTGCCCCAGCTTACATTTTTTCTACATTTAGATCCATTTGCCATTCTTCACACCAATTAGAAACTTCGTCTGAGTCATCGTGTACGATATTACAGTCAATTAAAGACGGCACCGTCCCATACACCACAGCATCACCAGGAAACATCCGTAAATTAAAAGTTACCCTGTTAAATATTCCGGGATATTAGGCCGTGGTCGGATGAATTTATTGCTGAAACCTGACTTTCGTCCGCAGCTGCAGAGGAGATGTTCAAGGGGAGACGTAGCTTCTTTGACCACCTGAATGACACCCTGGCTCGGTAAATTGTTTACACGTGCTCCTGCAGCGAGGCGCGACGTCACAATATTTCAATGATGGGGCGCAGTTAACCGTTGTCGGCGAGGTTCCGTTCCGTGATGGTTTTTCGTGTGTGGTCGGTAAGGCTAATTCACAATGGAGTAGGAGGCGGACGGAAGGTTGAATTTTCTTTATGTGCTGAGGAAGTAGGACGCTGCTTGGACCACCCAGTTATTCAGATCCCATGCACACTGATCTTCATCTACACCTGGATTCGAACCACCATTCCTAAGCGCTGTGGGGCAGTGGAAACACACTGGACTCACATTCATACCCGCCTTTGACCATCCACATTTAGGTTCATTGTGATTTCTCTAATTCACTCCAGGCAGGGGTGATACACTTCAAAGGGCACGGCGGATTTCCTTTCCCATCCTTAACCAAAAACAATCCGAATATGTGCTCCGTTAGTCAATAAGACGTTAAGCCCTAATTTTCCTTCCTTCTTTTTTTACCAACTACGCCGCGGTGGAGCGGCTGAGCGCATTGGGGCACAATGTTCAGACGCGCAAGGCCGTTCCCCGTTGGGGGTTCGATTCCCCCCTCGGGCTTGGATGTTTGTGCTGTCTTTAGTGTAAGATAGTTCATAAGTAGTTTGTAAGTTTAGGGACTAATGACCCCGCAGTTAAGTCCCATAAGCTTGACAAAAATTTTGTGAAGCGGTGGTACACGCTGTGACCTAGCTAACAGGGTCAGTGTGAGACATTGTGTCGTTGCAACATGGAACAACGCGTTATCATCAAGTTTTGCTTCAAAGTAGGCGAACGGCAACGGAGACGCGTGGGATGTTAGTGAAAGTGTATGGTGTTGTACAAGTGAGTAAATAGTGTGTGTTTTAGTGGTTGTGGAGATCCAAAACGCGTTACATAAGTGTTGCTAGCCATTCCACAAAAAGCGTCTGCTGTTTCAAACAGTTGTACAACCTGTGTAAGAAGCGAAATGTAGCCAGTTATTACTTTGATGGCCAGTAAAGGTATTTTGATTGTAACTCTTGTTATTAAAAAATGTTTAAATGTTTGTTAAGCTTAGGGGACTTAACTACGGGGTCATCAGTCCCTAAACGTACGAACTACTTATGAGATACCTTTTACTAAAGACGGCACAAACATCCATGCCCGAGGAGGGATTCGAACACCCGGCGGGGAACGGCCTCGCGCATCATAGCATAGCGTCTCAATGCGCTAGGCCGCTCCGCCGCGACAACTCTTGTTTCCTATATTTCTTGAGAACATTCACCTATCTTTTCATACGCACCTCGTATTAACAGCACTGGTGAAGTGACCCGCCATGACTGTGTGCCGCCTAATGCCGAACGATTGCCGAATTCCTGTGCAGCAACACTGTTACGCTACGTGACAAACGTCAACTAACAAGTAATTTTAATCGGACAATAATATGCGCATGTGCACGCGCCTTGTTGCTGTCGGATATTTGTAAGTGAATATGACTACTACTTTCATTTGGATGATTTGTATAATCGGCTCGGGATGCTGTTCTGCGAACGGTAGATTCAGGAGATGGGTCTTGGGTAGCAAGGATTGTGGACAAGGTTTGCAATCGAAAGGAGTGATTAGTTCACATATACTTTTATTACTAGAAACATTTGAACATTTTCCCCAACAAATGGGAGGCATCATCAAGACGTTGGCGAATACAGCAACAATCATCTGCGAAATAGAACTAATTCACGCGTAATTAGCACTTCGAGTCCTCCCTGGAGCATTGGTGTGTGTGTTGTCCTTAGGTTAGTTTAACTTAAGAACACTGGAAAGAACACGTAGATAATGTCGTGGGAAAGGCGAACCAGAGACTGCGTTTTATTGGTAGAACCCTTAAAAGATACAACAGCACTACTAAAGAAACTGCGTACACTACGCTTGTCCGTCCTTTTATGGAGTATTGCTGCCCAATGTGGGATCCTTATCAGGTACGTTTGACGGAGGACTTCGAAAGAGTTCAAAGAGGGGCAGCTCGTTTTGTATTGTCACGATACAGGGGAGACAGCGTTACGGAAATGATACAGTATCTGGGATGGGAATCATTACAACAACGGCGCTTATCGCTGCGGCGTGGACTACTTACGGAACTCCAATCGCCAACATTCTCCTCCGAATGCGAAAATATATTGTTGACTCCCATTTACATAGGTAGAATGATCAACAGAAAAAAAACAAAAAAAAACGAGAAATCAGAGCTCGAACAGAGAGATTCAGATGTTCTTTCTTCCCGTTCGCTATTCGAGAATGGAATGGGAGATAAATAGTATAATTGTGGTTCGATGAACCCTCTGCGAAGCACTTAAATGCGATTTACAGAGTATCCCATGTAGATTTTGTTTGTAATCCTAGGGACTAACAACCATACAAGTCAAGTCCCATACACGTTTTTTTTTAAAAGAGGATTATAACACCTCACTAAAGAATACGTATTGGTGCATTGAAGTAATGACAGTATTAAAAGCGAGGCTTAAAAATTAGTGATGTATAAGCATATATGAAGGCGAAAGTTTTCTGCCTTCCTTAAGGACGCTGCCGATCGCATAGGAAAAAACATTGAAGAAACGGAAGATAATCGTTTAAAAAATATAATAACATAAGCACCCAGAAGATGTTAGGAGAAGCAGAAATTTACAAGATTTAGTGGGATTGTCGCGACGTGTTTGTGGGTACCTCCAAAAGAACGGTTGTAAGACAATTCGAAGAGCACAGGGCAATTGTGGAGCGGCAGAGATTGACATATCATTTGTTGCGATGTATGCTTTTCACCCAGGAGACCATTACATTCAATTTTATAAAACTCGGGTACTGACAGCTGCAAGCGGCTATCATGAAAGTTTCTTAAGTGAGACAACAAAAATGATCATATACTCCAAGAATTTCAATACGAAGAAGGGCGTGAAACTAAACATCTGATTTCTAGCGCTGAAGAGAATGTGTACCATTTTTCCAACAGGGGTCAATAACAACATTGGACAAGGGCAATCGACAACGGCGAATTGTTACGTCACGTCTCTGTGCGGAAATGTGAGGAAACAGAATTTACTGGCCGTCACCTTCGAGCCAGGGTATGATTCAGACACTGAAAGGTCTTGAAGATATCCTCTTCAGTTTGGAACGAAATGTTGGGTATCAGTAACAAAGCCATCCGACAACGGCGTAATAGCCCTAAATATTTTAGTTCCTGAGATAAAAATTAATCTCAGGCGTTATTAAAAACTTATCACGATAGCTGTAAATGTAATATCATCTGTGTCTACTAAATAATGCAGCTGATATCTTGGACTTGGATCTGAGGATATACTGTACTAACATATCTCAACAAAGTTTAATCAAACTGACATGCAGGAAATTTAAGAAAACTCCAACCTCACTTTATCCATTTAAAACATTCTGAATATACAGGGCTATTAAAAAATAAAGAACAGATTTCAAACATTTATATCTACCAAACTACAAAAGCATAGAACCACAATTCCAATGTTTCTGAACAGACAACAGTGTAAAGTTAATGACATGAAACATATTCCCTGAAGACCAATGTATTCTGTTTCATATCTCTTAACAAAATTTATGGGCCTTTCCTGTTCATGGAAAAACTGTGATCGGACTAACCTATCAAAAATGGTTCATAACTGGCCATTTCTTCAACTTGAAGAGGCTTCAGATGGATTTATCTTCATGCAAGACGGTTCCCCCTGCCTCTTTTCTGTACCAACATCCAACGTAACCTGAATGACACCATTCCAGGCAGTTGGATTGGATGAGAATCAGCAGAAGATCAACTTCATCAACCATGGCTTCCCACCTTTGACTGTCAGCTGTGGGGTTATGTAAAAGACAATGTTTCTAACCCCGCTGTTTCCTATCACCTATCAAAGTCTGCTACATCAAATTGTTGAGGCTACGAATTTGATAACGAGAAACCAGCTGCTTGATGTGTGGCAAGAAATGAGCTACTGTTTCAAATTTGTCATGGAGCACATGATGCTCATATTGAATGTATAAAAAGTTGACCTTTTCTCTTTTCAGGAAGGTTGGAATTGTGTTTCAGTCTTTCATAGTATGAAAACAATAAATTTTTGAATTCTGTTCCTTCATTTGCAATAGCCCTCTATGTCTTAGTGCATGACTGCCTGGTCATTCTCCAGGGGGTTTTCCCATTTCAGTATACAGGGTGTTACAAAAAGGTATGGCCAAACTTTCAGGAAACATTCCTCACACACAAAGAAAAAAATATGTTATGTGGACATGTGTACGGAAACGCTTAATTTCCAATTTGGCCTCATTTTATTACTTACCTTCAAATCACATTAATCATGGAATGGAAACACATAGCAAAAGAACGTACCAGCGTGATTCAAACACTTGGTTACATGAAATGTTCAAAATGTCCTCCGTTAGCGAGGATACATGCATCCACCCTCCGTCGCATGGAATCCCTGATGCGCTGATGCAGCCCTGGAGAATGGCGTATTGTATCACAGCCGTCCACAATACGAGCGCGAAGAGCCTCTACATTTGGTACCGGGGTTGCGTAGACAAGAGCTTTCAAATTCCCAAATAAATGAAAGTCAAGAGGGTTGAGGTGAGGAGAGCGTGGAGGCCATGGAATTGGTCCGCCTCTTACCAATCCATCGGTCACCGAATCTGTTGTTGAGAAGTTGTTGCTAATCCATACATCAAATGGGCATCTGCCAACTCCGCATTTGTAAACATTACACTGACTACAAAACCACGTTCGTGATTAACACTAACCAGTTGATGCTACGTACAGATGTGCTTGATGCTATTACTATAGAGCAATGAGCCGCATGTCATCACAAGCACTGAAGTCAACATTACCTTCCTTCAATTGGGCCAACTGGCGGTGAATCGAGGATGTACAGTTCATACTAACGCAACAATTGGGAATTTTGACAATTGTCTGCACGAATTATTTCAATTTACATTTAAAGAAAAATACTAAAATGAGCTCTAACATGGAAATTGAGCGTTTCCGGAACATGTTCACATAACATATTTTCTTTCTTTGTGTTTGAGGAATGTTTCCTGATAGTTTGGCCGTACCTTTTTGTAACACCCTGTATATCTCTGTTTCTTCTGCGGTATTCAATAACTTAATTTCTTTGCCCTACGAACATTAGTTATATTCTTAGTGATGCCAGTTACAGAACGCTTTCACTCCTTTAAAATTAAGTACTGATGGACTGGATCGATTTTCCCGACATAAACCTTTCGCAGTAGTGTGATTACCACTTCGTAATATCGGTGTCGGGGCCGGGGTATACGGGGTGCAGCCAAGACTGGAGGGCGTCATCTCTCGCCGGCCGCGGTGGCCGAGGAGACTGAGGCGCTCCAGTCACGGTCTGCTCGGCCACTACTGTCGGGGGTTCGAATCCCCCCTCGGGCATGGATATTTGTGCCGTCCTAGTTCGTAAGTAGTTCATAAGTAGTTTGTAAGTTTAGGGACTGATGACCCCGTAGTTAAGTCCCATAAACTGTACAAACATTTGAACATTTCGTCATCTCTCTAGGGAAACTGGCCTCAGTATTCCAGGCCGAAATCACTGCCATCAGGGCGTGTGTGGAGGAGAATTTGCGTAGGTGCTTCAAAGACCGTAGCATCTATATCTATTCAGACAGCCAGGCAGCCCTGAGATCACTCGCAGCTCCTGCAACAAGGTCTAAAATTGTTGCAGACTGTCACAGGGTTCTGGTGGAGCTAGGGGAAAGCAATAGAGTAAACCTATTGTGGGTCCCTGGCCACTCGGGGATCAGTGGCAACGAACATGCCGACAGATTAACCAGGATGGGGGCAGAGACTTCATTTATTGGACCGGAACCTGTCCTGACAATCACCAAGGCAATGATCAAATGGCTCAGAAGACAGCGTGTAGAATATTGGACCAAAGTCTATCAACAAAAACTTGGCAAGGTAATGATGCCAAAGCCATGTTTTAAAAGAAGCTCTGCAATCCTGGGCCTGAACAGGAGAGAGATTAAACTCATGGTTGGATTGCTGACAGGCCATGGGAATTTCAAATAACACCTACACACAATGGGAATAACAGAAGAGGACCCTAAATGTAGGATCTGTGATGACGGTGATCTAATCTTCGAATGCATTGCATTGGAGAGTAAAAGGTACAGAACACTTGGGACAACCAGACTGCATCACATTTAATTTTCAAATGCATTGCATTGGAGAGTAAAAGGCACAGAACTTTTGGGACAACCAGACCCGAAGAAATTGTGTCTAATAAAGAACTGGTAACGGGACTCCATGCACTGTTCAAGGGCATTGGTTGGTTTTACTAGATATACAGGGAGCGATACCGCACAATAAACTTAGTTTCGGTGCGAGCAGTGGCGGGTTGGACCAAGACTGTTTTGGCTTCCCTGAGAAAATCAAATCAAATCAAATATCGGTGTCAGTTATATCGATAGAGGTCACAATGTAAGAGACACTAATGGAAGCACAGTTCCGGCATGTAAATTGGCGACAAGATGCGTAAGCGTACTCACCTATCATGATGGCAGCCCTGTTGGTGGTGCGCTTGGCCCTGTAGGTGAGTGGCCGGGTGACGGAGAAGTAGCGGTCGAAGGAGATGATGAGCAGGTTGAGCACGGACGCGTTGCTGGCTAGGTAGTCGAGCGCCAGCCAGGTGTCGCAGATGTGAGGCCCCAGCGGCCAGTAGCCCAGGATGGTGGACACGGTGAACAGCGGCATCGAGATGAGCCCGATGGCCAGGTCGGCCACTGCCAGCGAGAACAGGAAGTAGTTGCTGATGGTCTGTAGCTGCTTGTCGATCTTGAACGATATCATGACCATGGAGTTGCCGACGACGGTGACGAGGCTGAGGAAGCCGGCGACGATGGCGATGAGCACCATCTCCGGGATGGAGTAGCGGCCCGACACCTCCGCTGCCGGGGGCGCCACCGTGGCGTTCAGCACCGTGTCCGTGTCGTTCATTGCGCCTCTACGTCTTCATCTGCACACAACAAACGACGCACGATCACATGGCGAAAAGGAGTGCTGCACGTGTTTATCGATTAATCCAAGATATTCCATTTGCGTAATAAGTGCTATAGTCAAAAAGTTCTGAGTCTTGACGCCTGGAGGATAGGCACCCACACGCCTCTCTATGTTGCACTCGCTGCCGTGTAAGGGGCAGCGTGTCCAACATTCAGAATCGAGTATTTGCCTATCCTACAGGCGTCCAGCCTTAGATTTTACTGATTGTGCCACACATTATTCTGGAATGTCTTGGATATAATACAAGCAATGAAATAAGGAAAGAGAACCAAATATATAACTCTATGGACCAAACAATACTTCTTAACCCTGTAATGCATGACTTCTTATTTGAAGCTATAAAAACTATTTATGTATAGTGGGTATATACTGACAAAAAAATTGGGAAAAAAATCCTAAAAATTATTATGTACTACTATAGCTGGCGTCATGTAAGAACACGCTTCCGCGCACAGAGGCGGAGCGATAGGTGAAGCGTGGACAGGAGGAGCTACGGACGAGCGCCAACAGTTGCGCCTGCTGGAGAAACATGCCGGCCGCGATGGCCGAGGAGACTGAGTCGCTCCAGCCACGGTCTGCACGGCCACTACGGTCGGGGGTTCCAATCCCCCCTCGGGCATGGATGTTTGTGCCGTCCATAGTATTAGTTAGTTCATAAGTTTAGGGACTGATGACCCCGTAGTTAAGTCCCACAAGCTATACAAACATTTGAACATTTTGGAGAAACATTGCGTAACTCGCGGCCACCCACGCTTCTACAGAATGAACATTATTTGCTGTCATTGCGGTAACGGAGGGGGATGCCCAGAACGGCTGAAAGCTGGGCCACCTTCGTAGGTGACGCCAAGTATAGCAACAAAAACTTCATAGCTGGTCAGCTTTATAGTGCTCCCATTATGTACCCTATGCATTAAATGTCACTATTATGCTTCTAACCTTTCCAGAAAGTAACTCAAAATGCAACAGTAGTATGTAATTGATTACTTTTACATGGGAAAGGAGGAATACTAAAGTAAACAAATGCACATATTGGGAGTAACACAGTGCATCTAACTATCTAATTAAGTAGCACTCTGCAATTTATAATTTCTAAGACGAGCTACTTGCATGTGTAACACTATGTATAGAAGCAAATACAAATTATTTTGTGGTAAAATGTTCGCCAGTTTGAGAGATAGTTGAAAAAAAAAGGTATTTAGCTCATCAGCTAACTATGCATTAAAGGGTTAATAGGTATTCACATTAAGGGACTTAATGTAAATCTCAAGAATAGTTCACCTAAAGGCTATAAAGTAGGCTTCCGCGGCCAGAGTCAGTTGACATAAAAGTTTTCTGAGTGTTGTACCGCGTCATAATGTAAGATGGCTATTACTTTGATAACTGACGTTTCGGCCAACGTTACAATGGCCTTCATATGAGTATACTGATGTGGGCTGGTTGTTACGCGTCACTATATTTTGTCATTACTGTTAACTGTGACTTTACGTCATAATTTTAAAATCATCTATGTGATTGGTGATTCGCCGACGACCACCATTCATGTTTCGCAATACAAGAAGCGATACTCAACAGATAAACCTCGCTCCTCCCACCTCAGTATCCTATCATAATAATGTTTCTACTCTTCCGCCAAAAAATTCCAATAACAGCAATGATATCACAATTAACAGTAATGACGTGTAAGAACCAAAAGAAGGCCACTGTAACGTTGGCTGAGACGTCGGTTATTAAATTAATAGCCATCTTACTTTCTGACACGGTATAACACCTGGGAAGCAAAAGTTTGTTCTGCAGTGCCAACAAAATTAATTTCGGTAGTTCCTGGGAATTACGAGTGGTGTTCAAATAAAAAGGTACGATACGAGACTGGGGGTATAATTGAAGCCTTTACTCAAAACCAATCACCAGATGCTTGCGCACAACTATCTCACTGTTTAACGAGACAAAGGATTTCCTGTTCCCAGAATTCCAGTGCCTGTGAGAAAAGCCAGTCCTCTACTGTGCCCTTCAGTTCGTCCCCCGAGATGAAGCGCTTCCATCTGAATTTTATTATTATTATTATTATTTTAGCGGACCAATAGATGGAAGTCACAAGGTGCCATATCTGGGTTGTACGACGGTTGTTCAAGCTGCTCACTTGAACCTGGCCAGTACACTTCGTGTGGTCCTGAATACATGTGGACGCGCGTTATCCTGGAGCAGAATCACCCCCTCCGTGAGCAGCCCATGCAATTTGCTCTTGGTGGACTTGAGTAGGCTACGGAGTGTCTCTCAGTACTCCTCACTGTTAATGGTTTTTCCGTGTTCGATGAGTATCGGATCTCGGACGTCGAAAAAGACGGTACGCACCACCTTGCCTGTTGAGGGCATACTCTTGAATTTTTTTTAGGGGGAAGTGACCACGCATGCTTGGCGTACCTAGATGTCGCACTACGCTATCCCAGAACGATATATTCAAATATCGACCGGTTCGATCGTTAAGACGTTTTGTACCTTTTCATTTGACCACACCTTATATTATAGGTACAGGATATACACAGCACCGAAGTAAATTAATAACTGGCTTCTACCGACCCACTATCTCAGGTGAAATACTGGGTAACTGAACATTGGCATTGTTTCCAAAACGTATGTCCCTAAATGTCCCAAGCCATGCTTGGTCATGGCGTTTTCAAAAGAGGCAAGATTTCTAAAATTAAAAAAAATTCAGATACCGTACTTACTTTGTTTCCATTATAGTTATTATTTTGGGGAGGGGGGCAGGACTTCTGCCCCCTCTTCCCCTTCTTTTAGCCACTAGTGTTCGGAATTTTCCGTTAAAAAAATCACAAACTTGTGAAAGTGAGTGCGCACATAACAATTTCATAAGGAACCCATATCCAGAAGTGTCATACGGCGACGGTATGAGCAGTTCTATATCTTTGACTCTGTGCAACGTATTTCTTCTACTCCATGCTGTTTTTGCCATATTTCAGACGTAGTATGGACCAAAGAATAACCAAAAGTCTAATCAGGATAGACTCTAAGTGTACAACTTCATCGTTTAAGATATGCAGTTTGTATCCCATGCTTATTAGACATTTTGTTGATGTTTTGGTCCACACTACCTCCTTGCAAAATATGGAAAACAAAGAGCTCGCAATAGAAGTCGTTTGTATCAAGGTGCTGAAGATAAAAAAAGTACTCATACTGTCAGGGGATGTCATTGTTGGACATGGCGTCCTTGCCAAAATATTATATCCTTTCCTCAAGTCTCGAAGATATGTAACAGCAATTTCCGAACACTCTCTACACTGTGACATACACTATGTGATCAAAAGTATTCCGGACACCATCAAAAACATACGTTTTTCATATTGGGTGCAATGTGCTGCCACCTAATGCCAGCTACTCCATATAAGCGACCTCAGTAGTCTTGAGACATCGTGACAAAGCGGAATGGGGCGTTTCGCGGAACTCACGAACTTGGAACGTGGTCAGGTGATTGGGTGTCATTTTTGTCATAAGTCTGTACGCGTGATTTCCACACTCCTAAACATCCCTCGGTCCACTGTTCTGATGTGATAATGAAGTGGAAACGTGAAGGGACACGTACAGCACGAAAGCGTACGATCTCCGACCTAGTCTGTTACCTGACAGCGACCGCCAACAGTTGAAGAGAGACGTACACTACAACAGGCTGCCATCTATCCACACCATAACACAAAAATTCCTAACTGCACCTTCATCCACACCAAGTACTATGACTATAAGGCGGGAGGTGAGGAAACTTGGACTTCGTGGTAGAGCCGCTTCCCACAAGCCATACATCACGCCGCAGGTCAATACAAAATGACGACTGGCTTGGTGGAAGGCGCGCCAACACTAGACGATTGCACAGTGGAGAAACGCTGTGTGGGGTGACGAATCACGGTACACGATGTGGCGATCCGATGTCAGTGTGTGGGTGAGGCGAATGCCCGGTGAACGTTAACTGCCAGCGTATGTAGTGCCAACAGTAAAATTCGGTCGTGTTTTTCATGGAGGGGGTTGCACCCCTTGTTGTTTTGCGTCGCACAATCACAGCAGAGGCTACATTAATCTTTTGAGGAATTTCTTGCTTCCCACTGTTGAAGAGGAATTAATGGATAGCGATTGCATTTGTCAACAGAATCGAGAACCTGTTCATAATGCACGGCCCGTGGTGGAGTTCTTACATGACAACAACATCCCTGTAATGGTATGGCTTGACTTAAATCGTATCGAACACCTATATCGCGATAACACAAAACGAGCTGCCCTTCTCTGTACTTTCTCTAAATCGTCTGTCAGTCCCACACGGTAATGATCCCACAATTCGAAAAAATACTCCAAAATAGGGAGCACAAGTGTGGTGTTTCAGTTTCTTTAATAGTAGTTACATCTTCTAAGTGTTCTGCCAAGGAAACGTTGTCTTTGGTTCTCTTTCCCTACATTATTTTCTATGCGTTCTTTCCAATTTAGGTTCTCTGTAATTGTTACTACCAGGTATTTAGTTGAATTTACGGCCTGTAAGTTTGACTAATTTATCGTATAAATGAAGTATAACGGATTTTTTTTAGTGGTCATATGGATTACTTCACACTTCTCATTTCGAAGATCAATTGCCATTTTGTGCGCCGTGCAGATATCTTATCTAAATCATTTTGCAGTTGCTTTTTACTTCCGGTGACTTTACTAACCAATAAGTGACGTCATCATCTGCGAACAGTCTAAGGAACTACTTAGATTGTCTCCTAAATCTAGTTTTCAAAGGTCTGCCTGTGTGTCCAATTTATGCTTCGTCACATATACAGCAATCGATTTTGTTAACTTTAGACTGGCTATAACGTACAGTTTTTTCTTCTGTTTTATGTATGATATTGGTTCATAAAGTGTTGTTTATATAGAAGCCTGTTTTAATATTTGTTTTCTTCAATGCACCCTTTATTCTGTCCGAAACTTGCCCCCAGTACGGAAGAATTACAAATTTGTCTTTCTTTATTGTTTCTATTTTCGTCGATATGGTTTCAACTTTAATACTTTTCTGTTCTGGATTTCATTTCAATTTACATAGATTATTTACTAATTCTGGATTATAGTTATTACTGATTGCCTTAGTTCTGAGTGTATTCAGTTCTGGATTTATATTTTTATTACTGGTATACTGGGGACAAGGCTGATGCAGATAACTTCAGAGTTGAAAATATTCAAATGTTTGTCAAGCTTAAGGGACTTAACGGCGGGGTTTTCAGTCCATAAACTTACAAACTACTTATGAACTAACCTATACTAAAGACAGCACAAACATCCATGCTCGAGGGTGGATTCGAACCCCCGACGGGGAACGGCCTCGCGCATGCATCGTAGCATAGCGTTTCAATGCGCTTGGCCGCTCCGCCGCGGCCAAAATTGACCAACAACTGACTGTAAGGCATATAATTAATTATTCAGCATTGAAGAGGCGCATCGCTGGACACACCTGCAGTTCACATAGAAAATCCTCGTTCTGTAGTACCGTATCACACTACTAGCGAAATTAAAAAAATAAATATTCCGCGCTACTGTGCTAAATCTGTCAGTCGGACCCAACAGATCGCCGTATAATCATCTGCCAGTGACGTGATATAATGTTGTATAGACGGGCAGGTAGTCAGCATAACGACTTCCTCCTCTCTTTTTATTTCATTTATTTATTTGGACTCGTTAAGTAGTTCCTCAATTGGCCTCACGAGGCTGTGTGCAGTCCGATGCAGTCCTCCCATCAAGGAAAAATTCATGGCAGTTTCGGAAATCGAACCTGATTCCCACGCATTGCACTCGGTCGCGTTGGTTTCACGGGTACCGACGCGAAACTCCACTAACGGAGTCAAATAAAACGGTCCATCTCTCTCTCTCTCTCTCTCTCTCTCTCTCTCTCTCTCTCTCTATCTATCTCGCTCGCTTGGTTTCTGTGTGGGTGTCGGAAACACATGAATTTAGTAACATGCTGGGAAGCGTATATAACAGTAAGTCTGTGCACCAATAGTCAGTGTACTCTATTAGCGCTTACAGTGTACGAGTTCGGGAACACGTTTACTTTTATCTTTTGAAGTTGCTTACCAACAAACACGTTTTATGTTTTCTTCAAATGTTTGTAAATCTATGAGACTTAACTACTCTGGTCATCAGACCCTAGGGTTACAAAGAGTTTAAAGTAACTGATGCTAAGGACAATAAATACACGAATGCCCTAGGGAGGACTCGAACCTCCGACGGCGAGCAGGAGCACGCTCCGCAGCTAGGCGCCTTGAAACGCTCGGCCACTCCACCGCGGCTTTATGTTCTAATGTTCAAATGTTTGTAAAGCGTATGGGACTTAACTGCGGGGTCATCAGTCCCTAAACTAACAAAATACTTATGAACTACCTTATACTAAAGACAGCACAAACATCCATGCCCGAGGGGGGATTCGAACCCCAGACGGGAAACGGCCTCGCGCATCGTAGCATAGCGACTCAATGCGCTCGGCCTCTCCGACGCGACTTTATGTTTTGTGTCAAACATATCGTAGCTGGTGATGAACTGCATTGATTGTTCTTGGATGATAAATAACTACTGGGTGCTTAAAATGAAAGTAAAACTTCAAAATGCTTTAAAAAGAACACCACTGGTTAGAATGGCGCCAAATTCCAACACGCTATATATAACTATGGAAACTGTATAGTACGAAATGTATAAAGTGTTTAGCAGCACAATAAATATGTGTATGCTATAAGTTATGCTGTATAATACGTGTGAAGTGCATAGCAGCACGATTAATGTGTGCATGCTACCAATTGTGACAATGAATTTATGGATAACACAAATTATGCACAAATCCCACTACACATCATCTGTAATATAAAAAACCGTTCACCATCTGATGATGATATGCTAGGCATATCGAAACCAGTAATGGGAGAAATGTAATAAAACATTTTGCATAAAAGGCGACTGGTTGCTGTCATTCAAGATACCTTATTTTCTCACAGTCGCAGTGTTCCTCATCCATAATGGATAAAAGTATTATCTTTTAGATAGTCTCGCAGCCAGAATTCACACGGATTAAGATCAGGTGATCGGGACGGCCAGGCTGCAGTGAAATGGCCACTGATACACCTAGCATTTCCGAAATGGCGCTTCAGCAGCTTCTTAACTGGATTTACAATGTGAGGTGTCGTGTCACCTTGCATAAAATAATTCGAACCACATATCCAAGCTGTTGGAGAGCTGGAATGACGTGATTGCGCAAAAGACACTCACAGCGCTTACCACTGCTGGTACAGGTTACAGGACCGGAAGCAGATGTCTCTTTGAAAAAATATGGCCCTATGATAAATGATGCCCTTAACCCGAAACGCACAGTCACCTTTTCAGGATGAAGCGCTACTGATTGATTAGCGTGTGGATTTTCTGTTGCCCATATCCGACAATTCTGAGCATTGACATATCCTGGCAGATGGAAGTGAGCTTCGTCTGTCCACAAAATCTTCCAGGACCATTCACCGATCACTTCCATTCGAGCAAGAGGTTCTATAGCAAGCCCCTTTTGCTGGCAGGTCATCAGGAAGCAACTCGTGCACATGGGTAATTTTGAATGGATGTTTCGTAGGCTTTTCTGCACCCTACTCTCAGGTTTGTTCATTGTTCGGGCAGTTCTCCGCGCATTACACATTTGCACACCAGCACTCGTGTCCTCCTGCACTGCTGTGGGCACTTCTTCCACTGACGCCGACTCAATTCGTTTCTCCCTGTACCAGATTCCCCACCAAACGAAGTCGTCTTTTCGAATTTCCGCATTATTTTCCCCAGACCATCGGACCAGCGAATTTTTTCAATTCCTTCAGTGTCCGGAACTTCTAGAGACTGACTGGTGCACAGTCATCATTCTTCTAAAAGAACTTTACAAGCAGAACGCGATGCGGAATTGAGACCGTCATTGCGAACGTCTCAGACGCGAAATGAGGAAAAGCCGTGAACTGGGCGTGTTTAATTGTTTATACCAACTTCAATGGATCGTGCGCATAACTGGTGTTTTCATTTACATATTCTTACACATACAGCACCATCTATTGATCAATTTCTAGCATATTTACTTTTCTTCTAACATACTTTTGCCCCCTTCTCCGATTATATTCTGCTGTAATTTGACGTCATTTTATCCAGTGGTGTTATTTTTACAGCGTTTTGTAAGTTTACCTTTAAATACAATCACCCTGTACATAATTTCAGACTGAGAGCAATCAATCAACTTGTAAATCAGTAGTTTAACGCTCATGCACTACATCTTACCTTTTCTCGTCATCTCTGGAATTTATCGAAATCCTCAAGTGATAAATGAGATGACAGTGGTGAATTTTCGTGATGTACAACGCTTACAGTACAAAATATCTGTTTATATAAACGGCGTGGATCATCCTCAACTTATAAAATCTCGCGTATTTTATGTACGTGAGTTAACTTGCCCATTAACTATGCACAATTCTTTCTTGTATTATCTCTTTCTATACAAAACAACCTACATGTGATTTATTTGTATATTCTTTGCTATGATTCCTTTGGTAGTGTAAGTCTGTGTGACATGTAGTTTCCATTGACCCCATCAATAATTTACTATGTCTTTCGGTTATGCAAGCAGCTTGCGCCGTAGGTATAACGAAAGTGAGTAAATAAGTGATGCTTCTATTTTCTGTGATTAATTTCCCACAGTTTTCGAGTTTGGGGTGAAAGACATTTAACGGCATGTACGGTGTCTTGAAATAAGTGTAAAAGATAAATAACAACAACAGCAAAACAAGCGTGTAGTGGAAATAAATTAACCAATGTTGAGATAATT
This sequence comes from Locusta migratoria, assembly GCA_026315105.1. NCBI lineage: Eukaryota > Metazoa > Arthropoda > Insecta > Orthoptera > Acrididae > Locusta > Locusta migratoria. The sequence continues at coordinate 663,557,944 of CM048755.1, read as the reverse complement.
ATATTCGCATACGAGACAATAAAATGAGGTCCCTGAATCACTCCAGGCAAATACCGGCTGGTGGTTTTGAAAGAGCACTGCCGACTTCCTTCCCCATCCTTACCCAATGAAAATGAGTATGAGCTCCGCTCTAATGACCACGCTATCGACGGGACGTTAAACACTAATTTTCCTTCCTTCCTATAGAATAGTAAACAAACTACACTGCAGTTTTGGTCATTCGTTTGAAGATTCTTCCACGCTCATTTCATCTGCTGAAGACGCTTCATGTAAGCAACCTACTTCCATTTGAACCTAATTAACATGGTCAAGCCTTTCTCTCTCTCTCTCTCTCTCTCTCTCGCTCTCTCTCTGAGAGAGAACTAGAGAACTGTTCGATCCCTTCGAATTTGTCATATACAACCGTCCTATTTTTTTTTTTTTTTTTTTTAATTAAGTGCTACCATAACCGTCTTTCCTGCCCATTTCACTTCCTGTTCATTACATGTTCCATCTAGCGATCTACAATTCAGCATTCTTCTTTAGCACGACATTTCGAAAGAATCAATTCACTTATTGTCTGTACTGCTTACTGACCCCGTTTCACTTGCATATACGACTAATCTGCACATAAATATCGGCAGAAATATTGTTTAATACTGTTGACAATCTCCGAGTTATATCCTTTCTATACTCACGCGATCGTTAGTCACTTCGCTGTCAAAATATCAAAACTCCACCACAACTTTTACTATTTTAATCCTTAGTATACTTCATTTAACATTTTACGATTTAATTCTAGTGTTTTCCATTACTTGTTTGTTGCAAATGACAATCATTTTATATTCTTTTCTAAAGACATCGATTCCAATAAGCCGCGGTGGAGTGGCAGAGCGCTTCTACCCGCCTTTCTGCGGAGAGCGCGGTTCCTCGCTGTCGGAGGTTCGAGTCCTCCCTCAGGCTGTCTGTATGTTGTCCATAAGAAACGTTAGTTCAAGTAATTTGTAAACCTAGAGAATAATAGCCGCAGTTGTTGAGTACCATGGATTTACAAACGTTTGAACATTTTTTTTACTCCAATAAACAGTTCTCCATAGTCGTTTGTCATCTCTGATACAGACACGAATTAATGACTAAAACTTAGGCTTTCAAGTAGTTTATAAACATAGAGAATAATAGCCGCAGTTGTTGAGTACCTTGGATTTACAAACGTTTGAACATTTTTTTACTCCAATAAACAGTTCTCCATAGTCGTTTGTCGTGTCTGATACAGACACGAATTAATGACTAAAATATAGGCTAAGGCGTCATGCTACGGACTGAGCGGAAGTTCCCGCCGGAGGTTCGAGTCAACTGCTACTGTTCAACTGTTTGTAAATCATTTACTTAACGTCTGTGGTTATCAGTCCCTAAGCTTACAAACTACTTAAACTAACTTCAGCCTAAAAACAACACAAACACCCATGCCCGAGGGAGAACTCGATCCCCGAAGACGAACAACCGCGCGCTCCGCAGCATGGCGCTTTAGCCCGGTCGGCCCCTTCACCACGGCAGAGGTTCGAGTCCTCCAAATGTTCAAATGTTTGTAAATCTATCGGACCATACTGCGTCGTCATCAGTCCGTAGCTTACAAACTACTTAAACCTAGGTAAACTAACCTAAGGACAACACACACACCCATGCCCCAGGGAGGACTCGGACCTCCACGGCGAGCAACCGCGCGCTCCGCAGAGATACACTTTAGACCGCTCGGTTACTCCACCGCGGCTTAATTTAAGTAGTTTGTAAGTCTAGTGACCGATGACTATAGCATTTTGCTCCAATAGGTTTACAAACATTTGAACAAAACTTTAAATTCTTTGTTTACTTTTCCTCAACTTTATTACATTGCAAACATTTCTCATTGCTGTCATTAACAATTTGATCTATTTGATAAATGAATAAGGCTGGGGATAGACTACAACCATGTCTTACATGATTCTATACCCTTCAACTGTTACAGTTACCGTCTGACTATTGTACTGCTTGCAACTAACCTTTTCATCCCCTGTATTTAATCCGTGACTGTTTCAAAGAATGTTTATCAGGCAACATTGTTCAAAGGATTTGCAATTTATAAAAATGCTACAAACGTATGTCTTCCTTGGAGCTGTCTTGAAAGATACAAAAGTAAGAAATTTCAAAAGAAAAGTGTTCAAATGTTAGTAGAGATTATGGGACTTAACTACGAGGTCATCAGTCCCTAAACTTACAAACTACTTATCAACTAGCTAATCTAAGGACGGCACAAATATCCATGCCCGAGGGGGGATTCGAACCCCCGGCCGTAGTGGCCGTGCAGACCGTAACTGGTGAGCCGCAGACCGCTTGGCCTTTCTTCCAACAGTATATTTTTCTAGTTTCCTGTTATCTATGACCTCCGCACGCCGCTCGTAAATTACGATCTCCGAACAAATGAAATAACACGTGATAGATTTATTGTGAAATAAGAGCTACGGGAGGACAGTTAACAAGCATTACGTATGCAAGATAACTCGGCTTATCATAATTCTTATCTGATCTGATCAATATATCTAATTTTGATTAAATCTTCAGACTAGCTGCGCGGGGGTTCATGTGAAGTTTCGTAGCGGACGCATTAAGATTCTTATTAAGGTATACGTGAAAGTTTTTTTTTTTCGATTTTTTTTTTCGTTTCTCTTCGGATATTTCGGTCCGTTGCGGACGTGTGTTAGTTTTTTATGTTTTTGTTCGATATTCATCAGTTTTTTGTTAGAGAGAGCTTTCAGCCCTCTCACTCCGACCTTCTCTCAGCTAGCGCAGCCTTATGGATAACGCGGCTGCACGGATTGCCTTAGAGTACGTCTCCCTCCAGAACACACACTTTTTTAAATTCTGCCTCAAAGATCTCCTATGAAATACGTATCAATGTTATTTAGGCTCTTCATTATTGAAACAGCACCCCGGAAATGAACGCGAATGAGATAAATCCTGCCCTGTATCTCCGGCATAGGTGACATAAATATCAAAATTAGTTCCCTGAGACATACATTGTCTCATAGCATCAAAGATATTTAATAGAAGGAGAGGCGTTAAATTAAAATTTTAATTAAACCCCTCTCATTATACTTAATATCTTTGATATTATGAGACAATGTATGTCTCAGGGAATTGAATTATTGTTGATATTTGTATAGGTAAAAGTTTACGTTTGGCAATTGGAACGACACTAGCGCCCCTTGTGGACAAAGAGCCAACCGTTTGTATGATGCCATTCTTGTGTAACTGCAGTCCTGCCGCCTGGAGCGCTAGCGTCGCTTCCGTGACTGTTCGTGTTGGTGAACTGCAGCTGACTGTTCCTCCACTGTTATTTCAAATGCCAGATGTAAACTTTGGAAGGTCTCAGTCTTGCCCTCTCCTTACCTTTCTCCTCTCACAGGAGAGAGGGAACATGTATACTCGTTAAAGGAACTTCAAATGAGTATAATTTCGTCTTGCTTATTATGGAAACGTTAGGGTCAACTGTGTGGCTTGAGTTGCAGTGTACATAGCAGTTTCACAGTACCGAGATGTAGTTAGTAATTATCAAGGGGGCATGTACAAAACATTGTGAGCCAGCCAGCAAAGCACCTGCTCAGCCGAAGCCAATCAGCGTTAACTGTATGGCGTGAGTTGCAGTGTACACACGATTATGACAGTACCCAGATATAGTTAGTAATTATAAGGGTAGCATGTACAAGATATTGCAAGCCGGCCATCAGAGCATCTGCTAGGCCGAACCGAATGAACTAGGAGCTATGGCGAATCAGTGCCTGTTCGTCTTCCCGGAAGGGACAACCGTTGCTATGTCGTCGCCCCTCTGCTGTGAATTGAATTCATTCTGCACCAGACGATGTTCCTCCAGAGAAGAGTCGGATGTGGAGTGATAAGTGGTTTGCAATGGCTGAAGGCAATCTAGTTTTCAGCCTCGGGACTCGTTGACGCCAGGCATCTAACATGAACCTGTGAGTTGACTGCCCAGCGAAGTTGGCGTCTGTTTGTTCAGAAAAGGCTCTAAGTGTCATGGATGCTCTTTCGCTAGACGTCAGTTCATGTGGGGGCGGTTTGGTGTCATATGTAAGAGGCGGTGTGATTGGATCGTGGCCATAGACGCGCACACTACGTGGATGATGCGGAGATCGGGAAAAGCGGTCGATGCAAACAGCACTCTGGATGCTGTCGTCTAAGGTGACGGACGCGTCTCTCCTCTTGGACAAGATGGCAACCCGAGCGTGATAACACAGCAGTATCAGTAACTCACGCCGCGATTGAATGACCGGGGGCTCTAAGGCGCCTTGTTGCGGAGCGCGCGGCTACTTCCCTCAGAGGTTCGAGTCGTCCGTCGGGCATGGGTGTGTATATGTTGGCTTTATGTTAATTTAAGTAGTTCGTGAGTCTAGGGACTGATGACCATAGTATTTTGGTCCCATAGATTCACGAACATTCGAACATCAGTGTCTCACAATCTTTCTTACTAAACGTAGTTAGATCGGCAGTGTTACAATCGTATGTATCAATTCCAGTTCAGTTTCAGTACGGATTCGAGAAGGGAGAATAGGCTACGTAATGTCTCTCTCCATCCCATACCTTGTTACCTCTTTCTTCTTCTACTTGAATATTGTAAGCATCATTCAGCTGTTGAATTAGAACTATTAACTACACTGCTCTTCTTAGTAAATAAATAATACTGTTAAACTCTATGGATTGCTCTAATTCAAGTAGAGCTCCCTTTGCTGACTTTCTTTTTTTTAATATTCTTGTGTGGATAAATTTCAAGTATAATATTTATGTGAATAATAGTACATCGACCCAGGGCCATTTATTATTAAGTTAGGCTTTAATAGTCCCTTTACGCATTGACAAGAGTTCAAATGTCTATAAATCTATCGGACCAAACTGCGTGGTCATCAGTCCGTAGCTTACAAACTACTTAAACCTAGGTAAACTAACCTACGGACAAACACACAGACCCATGCCCCAGGGAGGACTCGAACCTCCACGGCGAGCAACCGCGCGCTCTGCAGCGAGGTGCTTTAGACCTCTCGGCTACTCCACCGCGGCTTTGACTAGAGTCCATGTATAGGGTGCGCTTTCTTTTGTCGTGGCTTAGTCAGAGACAGGAATTATATAATTAGAATTCCTCAAATTTACAAGCACAAACCACTTCCAGCTTCTACATATAGGTTAGACTATGATATTAGTATCCAAATATGGGTTAAACATGCTACAGATTGTATAAGCATGGTATTAATTGCGTTGAGAGGTATTACGTGGAACATAGCAACCAGTAAAATACATACACCCATCGATTTTATAGCTATAGAACGGCGTTGGTAGTTTATTATATAAAGAACAGCCAAGATAGCTAATGATTTTTTTGCATTTGATATGGCGCATGTGAAAGACAGGTGGGGTTAACAGGATTAGAAAATATGTTAAGGAAAGGTATTTTTTATGATTATTATTACTATGGGAACTTGATTACGATTTTGCATGTCGGCTTACAGATCCACTGATGGCAGCACTACTTGAAGAAACTGAATGTTATTAAATATAATGGACTTATAAGACATTTTGCAAATTTCTGTACGGCTCTTGAAAGTGTCCTCTTCCTTGAGAGTGACGTCTGGAAACTGGGCTGGAACCCGCGATACGGTAGTTGTGGTCTGCTTCCTTGCGCGCGCTTCATTACGTTCGCTCCTGGTATCAGCCCAGTCAGCGCGGCACGTGCTGCCCGGGGTCAGAAGGTCGCAGAGAAAGCGAGAGGCCGTGCTGTTTTGTTATTTGGGGCAGTGGGTCGGAGGCGACCATAACCGGCGTGACAGCGGCCCACCATCAGGCTGGCGTCCCCCGCACTCGGGTGGAAATTCTCAACCGGAGGGGGATTGTGCGGTCGCCCAATGTGTGTGGCAGAGAGTGGAAGACGCTGTCCTTGACACCCTTCTCTGCTCTTCCCTATCTCCAGACCCCAGCTGCGCACGATGGCCACGGACAAGGTGGTTGCTTCCAGAAGCGGCACAGTAAAACTTCAGTTAATTCTCGTAAATGAAGATACGCCAAGTACAGCCATTGTTCGTTTATTGGAAATAAAAACGCAGTTTCCATTGCTACAATTTATTTATTTTACCCGGTCGCCTTTCGCCTTTTTTTCGCTTCAAGACATCCTCAATGGGATCCAGATGTAATAACTATAGAATATAAACAGTTCACTTCTTTTTTTCTCAAGTAAATAAGTGGTTACCTACAGTTTATTGTCTTATGGGCTTGGGATTTGTGTTTTCTTCCCATATGGTCACACATTGATGTCGCAGAAAAATGCCACTTATGTAATTTTTTTGACCGTTCAAACGGTAAAAAATACACAAAAATGAATTTTTTGGATGTTGATGAACGTGTTATTTATGTTTCAGGTTCAAAAGTTACAAATGCGCAAAAAGTTACATAAGTGTGACAGTTGTGCACAAGGAAAAACAGCAAAACCCAAACCCGAGAGAATAAGTAACCACTTATTTACTTTCGAAATAAGATTGGTTATTTGTTTGTTTGGGATAGGGGGATTTGTTTTTTCTTCCCATATGGTCACACATTGATGTCGCAGAAAAATGCCTCTTATGTAATTTTTTTGACCGTTCAAAAGGTAAAAAATACACAAAAAATGCATTTTTTAAAATGTTGATGAACGCGTTATTTATGTTTCAGGTTCAAAAGGTAAAAAATGTGCAAAAAATTACATAAGTGTGACAGTTGTGCACAAGGAAAAACAGCAAAACCCAAAACCGAGAGAATAAGTAACCACTTATTTAATTTCGAAATAAGATTGGTTATTTGTTTGTTTGGGGTAGGGGGAGAAACTGCTAAGGTCATCAGCTGCTCGGTGGGGAGGGGAAGGAGTGAGGGTAGCAATGGAGGGGAAGAGAAAGAAACCAAAAAGACTGCATTAGCTCCGGGCACCCTGCTCGCACGCACAAGCTCACAAAAGAAACGTGAGTCACTTGAAGGGAGGAGTGGTCCGAAGTAAGACGCGTAGTGTTTACAAAATTCAAACGTTTGTAGAGCTTATGGGACTTAACTACGGGGACATCAATCCCTAAACTTACAAATTACATATGAACTAGCTAATACTAAGGACGGCACAAATGTCCATGCCCGAGGGGGGATTCGAACCCCCGACCGTAGGGGCCATACAGACCGTGACTGGCGCGCCGCAGACCGCTCGGCCACCGAGGCCGGCTAGTGTTAAAAATCTATACATATTACGGCCAATAAGTTCTGAGAATTGACGCCTGGAGGATAGGCACCCACACTTCACTGAACTTATTGGCTCTACCGCGTAAATACATCTAAAAACAAGACCGTAATTCCTAGAACACACGGAAAACGCCCTGAAGTACAAAATGGTGAAACACATTTGGGTAGAATAAATAAACTACATTCAGAGAAAAGGTGCTTTAATTTTCAAGACATGAATAATTCGGCACTTGCTGCGGAAAATGGTCACCCGAACAAATTTCATATCCATTGCTGTTTTTTCTTCAGCTGATTCACTGTCTTCCAGTACTTCTAGATAAAGACGTAATTCTAAAACTGTGAACTCTGTGCGAAATTTTATTCTTAAAAATACTCCAACGGCATTTTAAGATTGTTTACTTACTAAATGAGTGCATTTAATATCAGTTACCATTACGCACCACTGTTTATTCGCTGAACAAGTTAACAACTTTCAACTGCGAAACTTCTCAAAAACACAAAATATTTAAAAGTTCAGCGATGTCAGGTAAATTTATCTAACATTTTCTAGTTATTTAAATAATTATTTCTATTAACATGATTAGAATAAGACTTTCTCAACGTCATCGTGTTCAGGAACATACTAGTACGTTATATAAGTCATAGCGATCTACATAATCCTCATATTTGCACAAATACTCCTTAAAATGTGTTTTCCTATCACGAACACCACACGCGTCACTACCACTAGGAGCAATGTTTTTGGCCCTTACGCTGTTTACATGTACGCATCCTGAGGAAATTTCCTTTAGTGGAAATTTGAATTTAGGGAGAAATCTCTCACTTCTTCGTTTACTGTGCAAATGTCAACTTATATTAACAAAGCACACCACGCAACATGTAGTACAGTAATTCTTTTTCTCATCGAGTTTCCCTTACCATTGTTTACACCTGAGATGTTCAAAAAATGTTCAAATGTTCCCAGATCTTATGGAACTTAACTACGGGGTCATCAGTCCCTAAACTTACAAACTACTTATGAACTAGCTACTACTAAGGACGGCACAAATATCCATGCCCGAGGGGGGATTCGAACCCCCGACCGTAGTGGCCGTGCAGACCGTGACTGGCACGCCGCAGAACGCTGGGCCACCGCGGCCGGCCACGGCAGACTTCAATGAGGAGGGTATTCAAAAACCGGTACAACGTTGTGACAAATGCCTCAATATTGGCAAAAATTATGTAGAAAAGTAGATAAAGGTAGAGGATCTCATGTAAAAATAAAATTATTGAGATATCTTAGCACGTCTTTTCTTAATAACAAAACTCAAAAAACACCTCTCGTATTCAAATTTTTAAAACTAAAATATTGTAATTCACATTTTAATTAGCTTCAACCGACACTTCATAAGTAAAATAAAGTTGTTTATGATGTAATTGTTAATATTTTATATCATTAATTTTAGTAAAAATTATCGTAATTTTTAAAGGAAGTAACAAAAACAAAATGTTTGTTGAAGGTAAATTTGTACCCTGATCATCCAAATGCCAATATAACGCGATACTGCCTGAGCTATTTCGCCATACTGTTGTACATTTGCTCACTGAATACTATACAGGTATAAGGCGTATAGCCGCGGCGGATTAGCCGTGCGTACTGGGGCGCCGTGCTGCGGTGCGCGTGGCCGTTCGCCGTCTGGGGTTCGAGTCCCCCCTCGGGCATGGGTGTTTGTGTTGTCGTTAGGTTAGTCTACCTTAGTTTAAGTAGTTTGTAAGCTACGGACTAATGAGCACGCAGTTGAGTCCGATAGATTTACGAATATTTGAATATTTTTATAACGTGTATACGAGTTGAGCTTAAACTTCAGAGACCTTTTCCTAGAAATTTTGTGGATAGTGTACTTAAAACCTCTGTGTCTGGAAACGATTGACATATACTACTAAGATGCAAAGTCTTTCCCAAACTGAATTTCCGAGACCAGACGGTCTGCTCGTCAGTAAATTTGACGTGAAAACAGCACACACCATCATACAACTACCACCTGCTTGCACAGGATTGTTGACAAGCTGCATCCGTAGTTTCCTGGGGTCTGCACCAACTCGAACGCGACCGTCAGCTCTTATCAACTGAAATAGGGACTCATCCGATCAAACAACGGTTCTCCACCAGTCTAGAGGCCATCCTATACAGTCTCAGGAGAAGCGTTGTGGGCAACAGGCGAAGTCACGCTGTTGCATTTCGACCCTGTCCAGACAACAGCGCCCTTGCCGGTTTAAAACGAAAGCTGAAGTACGCATTTAAACGTGCTTTGCGCTTGAAGAAACTTTATAGCCGGCAAATAATGGCTCTCGCTTGCTTGGATAGAATTTGTTACATACCAGCACCATCAGCAAGGCAACTTCTACATCTACAACTACATTCATACTCCGCAAGCCACCCGATGGTGTGTGGCGGAGGTTACCCTGAGTACAACTATCGGTCCTCCCTCATATTCCAGTTACGTATTGTTCGCGGAAAGAAAGATTGTCGGTATGCTTCTGTGTGGGCTCTAATCTCTCTGATTTTATATTCATGATCTCTTCGCGAGATATACGTGGGAGGGAGCAATATACTGCTGGACTCCTCGGAAAAAGGTATGGTCTCGAAACTTCGACAAAATCCCGTACTGAGCGACAGAGCGTCTCTCCTGCAGAGTCTTCCACTGGAGTTTATCGATCATCTCCTAAACGCTTTCACGATTACCAAATGATCTTGTAACGAAGCGCGCTGCTCTCCATTGTATCTTTTCTACTTCCTCTATCAACCCCACCTGGTACGGATCCCACACCGGTGAGCAGTATTCTAGCTGACTGCGGTCGGGGGTTCGAATCCCCCTCGGGCATGGATATTTGTGCCGTCCTAGTTTGTAAGTAGTTCATAAGTAGTTTGTAAGTTTAGGGATTGATAACCCCGTAGTTGAGTCCCATAGACTATACAAACATTTGAACATTTTTGATTCTAGCTGTGGGTGAACAGGTGAACTGCAACCTATTTCCTTTGTTTTTGGACTTCATTTCCTTAGGATTCTCGCAACGTATCTTAGTCTGGCATCTGATTTGCTGACGATTGATTTTATATGGTCGTTTCATTTTAAATCACTCCTAATGCCTACAATGCGTTACAATAAATTGTATAAATTCCATAGTTTAATTTTGGCAATGCCTACGATAATCACAGCAGAGCTTTCAGAACAATGCTGAACTCTCATTGGCTGTCGGAGAATACGTGACGTAGATACGCACACGAAGCCTAAACTCGACCGTCGTGGTTCCTGGTTCCAACTATAGGTGCTCCGGACGGTCAAGTGCTCCCACCGCTCATTAACGTCAAATTGCGCCGTACTATCCTAACGGGTACGTCCGTCGTGCGCCACACATTCATTTACACGGCTTATTCACGCAGTGTTGCTTGTCTGTCAGCACTGATAACAGTAATCAACGTCACTATGCTAGTCTCTGTCGTTAAGTGCAGGCTGTCTGCCACTGCGTTGCCCACGATGAAAGGTAATGCTGTACAAAGTGGCGGTGCGAGATATAAGCCGACTACGCGACCGCGGGGGCGTCGTGAGGTCGGGGGCGTCAAGATATTGTCAAGTGCTCCTGAAGTTTCCAAGCACCTCCAGACCGATTTGAGTGATGGAGGCGATTGTATGAGTTAACCCATTCAGCCTGAATTGTTTTAAAAATAGAATAAAACATATATTGCACTTTTTCACCTCTATAAGGCTCTATCTATTGCATTACCGTTTTGTCTGATGGAGGCGACTGTGTAACCCCTTCAGGCCTCATTTTTTTAAAAATAGAATAAAAGAAACTCTTGCACTTTTTCACGCCTATAAGACCTTATCTGTTGTGTATCTGAGCAAAATTAAAAGTTTAGATACTTGGTTTCCGAAATTAAAAATGTCAAATAAATTGGACTCCCTGTCTGGAAGGCAGTTCAGGATGTGAAATAAGAAGACAAGTTATGTATGATACTCCATATTTATTGTGTAACTTATATCGCAAAGTGGAATTTGTGCAAAATTCATAAATATATACCTAAAATAATTTCAACTACTGATATCATGTCTGACGCACTCTGCAATGGGTCCTCCATATTCACTGTTTTTCTGTTCAAAAAATGTTACACCCAAGATCGCTGTTAAAATTTAGGACGACCGGTTTTACTTGACTCTGCCAGCATCATCTGATCCGATTTTTTTTATTATTATAATGACATAGTGCACCTATGAACTCTAAATTACTTTATATAACAACTGTTTGACTTTACAAGGTGACGGCCATGTAAAAAGATTTTTCGGACAAGATTATGCTGGCAGAGTCCAGTGAAACCGGTCGTCCAAAATAAAATTAATTACCAGCGATCTTGGCTGTAACATTTTTTGAACATATCACAATTGGATCGCCTCCTTGTATTACAAACAAAGTCATCACTGTTTTTCATTTTTGCGCGACATTCTGGTGACAGATGGCAGCAAGAAGTGCGAAACTAAAAGCGACAGATGTCCAGTAAACAGCCGCGGTAGAACAGCAGTGAGCACTAAAGCGCCCAGCTGCGGTTCGCGAGGCCGTTCGCCGTCGGGGGTTCGAGTCCTCCCCTGGGTGTGGTTGTTTGTGTTGTCCTGAGCATAAATTATGTAAATTAGTTTAAGTAGTTTGTAAGCTTAGGGACTGATGATCAACGTAGTTTAATCCCTTAAATTTACAAACATTTGAACATTTTGAATCCTGTAAACGGGCCACTGGGTGTCAAAGTAAATCGAAATAGTATTTAAAAGACATAATTGCAATCAGCATTAAGCAAAGAGCATTTGAGTGAACTAGCTACTTTGAGCATTGAAAATGATTAGTAAATGAAATGGAAACAAATTTACTGCTCAAGTTATATAGATGTGGTGTCTGTTCTTTCGAACACTTCCGATCACTACTCATATTCATGGGATGTATGGTATTAACCGCGAATGGGTGAAGCTGAAAAATGGGATTCGAACCCGTGTCTCCTGCTTTCTATGCAGTTGCGGTGCTTTCTACACTACTGGGAACACGGCGATCACCACACCTGCACGGAATTACTCAAGTACGCCACTCGTCAGATACAAATTCTCAACCTTTCCCCATTCGCAGTTAAAGTCATACATTCCATGAATATGAATAGATAATAACTGCAGGATCATAAAACTTATACAATATTTCGATGACGGGCAATGATCCTTTCTTCTGCGAGGAGGCACTCCTAGACCCTTAGACTTACGGGAATCGGTTTACGAAAACTACGAGTTTGAGATCTAGAGGACAGGTAAGGTTGAAAATTTGTATCTGACGGTAGGCGTACTTGAGTAATTCCGTGCAGGTGTGGTGATAAATTTGCTCCCAGTTGTGTAGAGTTCAGGGCAACTGACTAGACAGAAGGAGATCCGGTTTCGAATACCGGCCCGGTACACATTTTCAAGTTTACACATTCGCAGTTTCTGCCATTCATTCCATAAATATAAGTTTACTGCTGCATGGGTTTTCTAAATTGGAAGCCAGGAAAATCTGGTTTTAATTTTAAAAGATTTCAATAGTCTCTAACAAATCATAAATAATTGTCATTCTATGTAACAATAATGATCTGTAAATAAATGTTTGGTTTTAAAGTATTTTTTGGGTATCCCTTTCCTCAAAAAATGTTCGAATGTTTGTAAATCTATCGGACCAAACTGCGTGGTCATCAGTCCGTAGCTTACAAACTACTTAAACTAAGACAAACTAACCTAAGGACAAACACACACACCCATGCCCCAGGGAGGACTCGAACCTGCGACGGCGAGCAACCGCGCGCTCCGCAGCGAGGCGCCTTAGACCGCTCGGCTATCCCTTTGCATTTTACCTTTTGACCACATAACACATATTTAGTACAAATAGTAAACGTACTCTGGTAAGTAGAGGGGGCTGGACGCCAAAATGTTCTACGCTTACACGATGAAAACACCTAGCGGCGGCTCTGGCCGTTAATATGGTATTCTGGATACACTCTTTACAGTATGAAGCTCGTAATGATGGGTTTCCAAATGTTTTGCAAAATGGACTGTCTCATGTAACTCGCTGGAACTACTATTCTACTTTAAAAGTCTGCTGAGTCCCGCCTAGCGGCCATAGTCAAATCGGAAATCTTTCCACATGAATCACTGGAGTACAAATGAGGGCTCTGCCAACGTATCGTCCTTTTGTACCTTCTATACGTGATTTCACCGCCACCTGTATCTGTGTTTATCGCTATCCCATAATTTTTGTCACCTCAGTGCATAGATGAATTACTCGTGCGTAATATCTAAAAGTACCTGGACGTAAAAATAAATCAGAAATCTGGGCATAAAGCTTGTGTACAGCGTTTATTCTGCATAATATATCGGCGAGTTTCCCAAGTTGTGCGAAACGAAAGTGAGAACCCCGTTAGAAATGTGACAAAGCGTCTATTATGAGCTACGTACGTGATCCATTACATTTCCCGCGTGCAGCCGCATGAGCTCCGTCTGCGTACCGCCTTCAGTGAGTCGACAGACTGACGCTCCAGCACTCGGTCCTCCCTTATAAACCCTCGTCGTGGACCGCCCCACCGCGACGCCGCGCATGCGCCCGCAGATACACATGGACGTTGGTCGGCGGCAAAAAGTAAAATACCCGTATCAATTCTGTCAGTGGCTACCCGGTCGATCCTCACGGATACATCCATGTGTCCCTATTAGCTGTGCTGTGGCCATTTCTTCATTAAAAAAACCGAATTAAATTCGACTCCAGACAAATTTCAGTTTTTCCCGGATTTTTAATGTTTGTAAATAAACAAAGAAGAGGCATTCTAAGGTATATATTTTACATTTCTAACTTTTCAAGGCCCTGCAAATTTCTGCTGCAACACAAAGTATTTCCAATTTTTAATGATTTCTATAAACGAATAAATTTTTTTTATGTTTTTTTTTTGTTTTGTTTTTTCAGACTGAAAGTCTTGGTAGAGGTATGCAACCTTCATTGTAAAATTTTAATAATGATAACATCTTTTGATTATTAAGCAATCTCCAGCATTTTTAAAATCATTATTAAAATTGAATAACGTATATTGATATGACGATAACATGCAGTTTCGGCATATATATCAATTTTAAACTTGCAAGGGACACTTGAAAATGGCTTCATGGATGAAATTATGATTGTCTTTTAACTGTCACAAATATACGATTGGATTCGTGATTTCCCGTCAGAAAGGATGCAGTACGTAGTAACTGACGGGAAGTCATCGATTAAAACATAAGTGTTACCTAGCGTACCCCAGGAGAGTGTTACAGGACTCCTACTGTTCCTTATCTTTGTAAATGACTTAGAGGAAAATGTGAGCAGCTCTGTTAGACTTTCACCGATGATTCTATCATTTACCGGTTAGTAAAGTCACCAGACGATCAAAAGCAATAGCTACATTATTTAGGTAAGATATCTGTATGGTGCAGAAATGGAAAATTGACCCTAAATAATGATATGTGTGAAGTCCTTCAAATGAACAATAAAATAAATCCGGTAAAATTCATTTACATGATAAATCAGTCAAAGATTTATTTGTGAAATTTCTTTTCCGAATGCGAAAATATTTTATTAGCTCCCACCTTGACAGGGATACATGATCAACGTAATAAAAGAAGAGAAATCTGATCGGAAACGGACAGATGTACTGAAGATGTTCTTTCTTCCCGCGCGCTATTAGAGAACGGAACGGTAGAGAAATATCATAAAAGCGGTTCCATGAAACCTCTGCCATGTACTTAATGTGATATGGGGAGTATTTATGTAGCTGTAGAATAAGTGAACTGAAGCTGTCAAATGTCAGTAATTTTATTAAAAAGTTCTACATAACCGTGGTTTCCTACCAAGGAAAAGGAATGTAAATATCTTCTTTCTGAAATGTTCAAAAGTTTGTAAATCTATGGGACTTATGTACAGTGGTTATCAGCCCGTAGGCTTACAAACTGCTTAAACTAACCTAAGGACAACACACACATACACACTATATATATCCACGGCCGAGGGAGGACTCAAACCTCCGACGGGGAGCAACCACGCAGTCTACAGCAAGGCGCCTTAGAACGATCGGCCACTCCACCGCTTAAGTGACTCTGTTTTTGTGAATGTTTGAATATATTTGATAACAAAGTCATTAATAAACTAAAACTATACGATCTCAAGAATGTTCCCTTTTCCATCACGATGTACAGATGGGGATTCAGCAGAATCATTAAAAAAACGTGCTTTTGCTTCATCCCAACTCCATGCTATACTTTGTTTAGTATCACAATCAGAATCAGACGAAATATCGCCTACGTTTTATTCTTGTACTTCATCTTCTGCAGTACGATATTTTTTTATGATCTGATCAACGATGAGACCCTGACAAAGAGCCATGTGGATCTACTTGACAGTTCTGTTTCATTTATTTCTATAAAGCTTTATTCTGTCAGATGCACTACACTTCATATGTACCCTGCAGCACCAGCCAGAATAAAGGTTACCAAGAATCCCTAGCCGTCAGCAGCGCATATTTTTCTCAGTGGGACAAAAATGTCACATGCAAGGTTCTAGGTATTTTTTGTTTCTCCTCGGTAACTACGCATCTGACAGCGCTAACGTTTTTGCAATATGAACTAGGCTAAGAATTATTAAAACTCACAAACCTGCATACACTCCTGAAAAATTAGAGTGAATAGAGTCTGGTATAATTTAAAATGGTGCCGTCAATTTTTTCCGTCTTAAAAGTTTATAATAATATTCATTGTCGGCTCTGTGGACATATACATCTAGATCTAGATTCACCACCGTCTCTTCCATTTTTCCATTATCCAGACTACGATCACATACGCTATTTCAGAGGGAAAAACTGTATCCTGGAAAACTCTATACTTCTGTTTCGTATTATAAATAGATTCGGCTACAAGATCTTGAGGAACAGGTGTCGCAAAGACGGAGAGACTGAGAGAAGAATATCAACTGACTAAAAAAATATTTTTATGTGCAATAAAATATTAAATAAAATATTAACTGTTTTGGGTTTTTTCCTTATTTCTTACAGAGAAACCTTACTTCTTACAAAATTTATTATTCTAGGTCAACGAGAAATACGTACGTGATTGGTAGGTATAATCATATTTTATATAAATGGTCGTAGTTTTTGATTACGTTCATGTGGAGATTTGAATTTTTACTCCCCGAAGAGATTGTATTCCTTAGTAAGCGACGTACTGTAAGTTTCAAGTAGATCATTACTGACATTACTGACAGACATAACGAAAGGCAGACAGATAGAGAGACGCACAACAAAGTGATACAATAAGATTAAATTGTTGTGCACCGCGGTATAAACCCGAAAATTAATGTACATTTTAATGCAAAGAACATGATGTTAGAAGAGTGCTGCTGAAACACGTAGTTGTAATAAATACTGGCAAATTAAAGTGACGAACTAAAATTTAACGATGCATCAGAACTCAACATAAAAGCGTCTCGCTGCGGAGCGCGCGGTTGCTCGCCGTGGAGGTTCGAGTCCTCCCTGGGGCATGGGTGTGTGTGTTTGTCCTTAGGTTAGTTTACCTAGGTTTAAGTAGTTTGTAAGCTACGGACTGATGACCACGCAGTTTGGTCCGATAGATTTACAAACATTTGAACATTTGAACTCAACAAACTCCAAACAACAGGACTAAATTTAAATAAAAATGTATGCTAAGTTGTAATAGAGCAAAAGGTGTCGGGGAAAAGTAATTCACATTTTAACATAAGTGTATAGTCAACTGACTTAAGTTAAAATGTCGAAAGGCTTCATGGAACGATGCAGGCCGGCATAACAGCTGCTAATGACGGTTGTTACTACCGCAATATCCAATCACAAACGTCTTACCTTATGAGTACATTTAATGATTACTTTTTACAATAAACGTCAGGGTAAACAATATGAAACGTTTTATGGCCGCTCTAGTTTTCCAAGAGCTCCTGAATTCCGTTAAACAGTATATTGTCACATAATTAAACACAAAATACAGTAATTTTACGAAAAATATAATACCTCCAGTAAGTCGGTTATTATAATAATTAACAGGACAAACAGACAATAAAATCCTGTGATTCACCTGAAAAATATCAGTTGACGTATACCTTGTTTCGGTATCTTGAATCATTCATGAAACATTTTACTTTACCTCTAGTGCGACTCTCTTGAGTTCATATTTTGAAGTAATGATCGTGTTGAGAAAACCAATATTTGTCGTATAAAAGCTATTTCATCCATATAGTCTTCCTGTCAATGTTTTTTCATTAATTTTCTAACATCAATGGCAACACTCAATAGAACGTTTATCACAAAGCGATAAATCGATAGCGTACGCTAGATTTAATGCACTGTGAAGTAAATCTTGCTTACCCTCTACATATAAGGGTAAGATGAATGAGGATGTTAGACAAATCATGAAACTGGACTTTTGAAATACAACATTACAAGAATTTTACATGAAGTGGTACGATATTACACGTACGTAAATTGTTGGCTGTGACGAATTTCCACAGTTCAGTATGCAAAATTCTCTGTCTTTTCTCATTTCATAATGATCAGTCGTTAAAACATATTAACGATATAATAAGAGAATCAGTTTTTAAATGTGTTAAAAGATCTAAGTAAGTTTCTTACTGCCTGCAGCTTGTGTTTTTCATTCTCTAGTAGTATATTTGAAACTGATCCGTAAGAAGTCTTCCTTGAGTACATCAGTGTTTTAACTGTTACAACAAAAGTAAGTAGTACCTAGTCATTCGCCTGTTCTGTAATATGTATTTTTTTCCTGCCAAATGTCGAGGTTTCTATAGGCTTTTCAAATGTCAGAAACCATCTCTAACGACGTTAAATAGAAGATTAACATCTGAAATCTCCATTATCTGCTACACAAATTTTTGAATTACTTTAAGACTTTCTTCTACAAAAGTTTTGGTTTAGCACCGTAGTTATGTACAAGGTATGCCCATACCTCCTTCCGACCTTTGACCTAACTTTCCCATCTAGTTATAAGAACCGACCAATAGGGCAATGTGAAGTACGAACCACAGCGCAAATTGACATTTTTCACATTAACAGATAATTTCCGGGGGACAAACAAGCGGCAGGCGACAGAGAAAAAGTAGAACTATTTGACCACTGCAGCCCATACTCCTAAATTTGTACTCTAGAACTCACCCATAAACTACCGAGTCATCAAATCGTAAAAGGAAAATCACGCTAAGAACGAACTATGACTGTTTCGCTGCATACCTGGTTTCCTAATTAAAGACTGTTGTGAACCGTACTTATTATGAGAGTTGGGAGGGGAGTTTATTTTATGAAGCAGATGTTTGGTGCATTTTCATTCAGAGCCTCAGAGCTATTTGGTTGAATAGGGAACCAGGGTACTTCAAAAAACACCAAGAAGCACACTATATGTACACACACCTTCATATTCTTACACACACACACTTGCCATCTTGCGAAGACTCAATCTTCACACTCAAAACACAGTTAGCTGTCTACTCCGCCCACCATCTTGTTTTCACCATTCTCAAACAGTGATAGTGAATATTTCCTTCACCATTCCGCTAAGTAAGACAGTAACACATTTAACATGGTCCATAAGCAAATGAATAAACACACACACACACACACACACACACACACACACACACGTACACACACACATAGAAGCCATTCATTTAAAATTAAATAGTACTAGACCTAGTGACAAAAATTAAAATAAATAGCTGGTCAAATATTTCGACGTAAAACAGCTTTGTACATAATTGCCATATACAAGGTATATCACCTAGCACTTGCACCGAAAATATTGCGGAAACGGGAAGTGCCATTGATGTGCGGTTTTCACAGAATGGAGTGGTAGGCAGGGGCTCGTGTTTTAGCCAACAAACAGATTATAATATTACTTAGAAAGTGTATTTTTCATGCAAACATACAGTTTTTTTTAATGGAACAATGCCTGTAGACATTAAGAAACTCAAAGTAGGGTGCACTAGAATATCAGTAGTATTTGTTGCAGGATTCTATTGCAAGTCGTTTACGAGATATCTTCTTTTCAAACGTACCCACACCGACATTTGTGTGTGCCAGTCAACCCGCATAGTTGCTAGGTACGATGATGTTATGTTTGCTTGCAGCGTGCTTGTGTGTTCCTTGAGTGCACTGCGGCTCGCTATTCAGCGTGTAACAGTCCAAGCGGTAGGTCGTGAGTGTACGATGGGTTTTACCAATGCAGAAAAAGCCGACATGCTCATGGTGTATGGAGAGTGTAAGAAGAATGTCGTTCTTTCTTGTACGGTGTATGCGGCAAACTATCCCAATAGACGTCACCCATATCGACAATTATTGATCGACCTATTCAACCAGTTACCGAGACAACGTAGCAGAAGGAAACAAGTGACGACAGAAGAGGGGTAAATTGATGTTCTTGCTGCTGTTGCAGTTGATCCGCATGTCAGCACCCACGCAATCGCACGAGGAAGTGGTTTGAGTCAGGCAAGTGTCCTACGCATTTTTTTTTTAATTCAAATGTTTGTAAATCTATCGGACCAAACTGCGTGGTCATCAGTCCGTAGCTTACAAACTACTTAAACCTAGGTAAACTAACCTACGGACAAACACACACACCCATGCCCCAGGGAGGACTCGAACCTCCACGGCGAGCAACCGCGCGCTCCGCAGCGAGACGCTTTAGACCGCTCGGCTACTCCACCGCGGCTCCTACGCATTCTCCATCGACATAGGTTCCATCCCTATCTCTCTCCATCAAGAGCTGCATGTAAACGATTTTAAGAATCGTGTTAGGTTCTGTAGATGGGCTTTACGACAGGATACTCCAGATGTATCATGTATCTTGTTTAGTGATGGAGCCACATTCACAAGTCATGGACAGGTAAACCGCAGATACATGTACATTGGTCTGCTGACAATCCCTCTTGGCTTTGACAGGTGGACCGTCAGCGTCCATGGAGTGTAAACGTGTGCTGTGGGATAGTGAACTAGCAGCTCATTGGCCCGTATTTCATAAACGGAACACTGACCGTGCACAAGTATCGCAGCCTTCTAACAGACCATCTTCCGCGGATGCTAGAAAAGTTCCTCTGCAGAATAGCAGGAATCTATGGTACCAATAGGATGTCTGTCCAGCCCATAGTGCACGAATTACTACAGCATGTCTTTATGAATTGTTCCCAAATCGATGGATTGGACGCAGAGGACCTTTACCTTGGCCTGCCCGTTCCCCGGATTTGACGGCTGTAGACTTTTTTCAGTGGGGAAAGCTGAAAGCTGCTGTCTACAAGGACATACCAACCACACCCGATTATATGCAGCGACGTATTACTGCAGTCTGCCCGGACATATCTGCTGAAATGCTAGCACGTGTGCAGCGGTCGTTCCATACCAGACTGACAGCGTGTATTTTTGCTGCCTGTGATCATTTTGAACACAGCCTGTGATGGTTATTTATCGCGTTAGTGGTTGGAATCCACATAAGTAGTGTATGCACTTGTGTTGTTCTTTAGTGTGAGTTACCACAGGTATTGTACAAGTTTCGGTGTAGGAACGTTTCAAAAGACGATATCTCGTAAACGACTTGCACTAGAATCCTGCAACAAACACTACTGATATTCTAATGCACTCTACTTTTAGTATTTTAATCAGATATCGGTTACAATGTAATTTGTGTGTTATGAAGTGCGATATTTTGTTGAGACAACTCGTTACTTAAGGTTTGCATGGTGCTTACTTAGAGCGAGGAACCATGGGGCTACATTATAGTGAAAACTTCATTCTCTTTGCCCTCTAATATGGTGTGTGATCACAGTTGAACACCTGTGTGGCATGGATAGTATGAAGTTATCAATCAGCTCTTGATATATATTTGGCCATTCTTCAATGAGTGCAATATCCATTTCTGCAACCACTGTGCGAGATACTGGTCTGGCTGCAACGCGTCTGACAAATGCATCCCAGATTTGCATCGCCCCAAATTTGCGATTGGATAGGAGATTTCCTGTCAGAGAGGACACAGTTCGTAATAATCGATGGTACGGCGTCGACTAAAACAGAGGTGACATCGGGCGTTCCACAGGGTAGTGTTATTGGTCCTCTGCTGATTTAGGGGAAAATCTAAGTAGCTCTCTTAGATTGTTTGCAGATGACGCTGTCATTTACCGTCTAATAAAATCATCTGAAGATCAAAACCAAATGCAGAGCAATCTAAATAAGATATCACTTTGGTGTAAAAATTGGCAATTGACTCTAAATAATGAGAAGTGTGAAGTCGTCCACATGAGTACTAAAAGAAATCCGTTAAACTTTGTTTACAAGATTAATCAATCAAAAGTGAAGGTCGTAAACTCCACAAAATACCTAGAAATTGCTATTACTTCAGACTTAAACTGGAAAGATGAAGTAGATAATGTCGTGGGAAAGGCGAACCAGAGACTGCGTTTTATTGGCAGAACCCTTAAAAGATGCAACAGAACTACAAAAGAAACTGCATGCACTACGCTTGTTCGTCCATTTTTGGACTATTGCTGCGCAATGTGGGATCCGTATCAGGTGGGTTTGACGGAGGACATCGAAAGAGGCCAAAGAAGGGCAGCTCGTTTCGTATTGTCACGATACAGGAGAGACAGCATTACGGAAATGATACAGGATCTGGGATGGGAATCATTACAACAACGACGCTTATCGCTGAGGCGTGGGCTACTTACGAAACTCCAATCGCCAACACTCTCCTCCGAATGCGAAAATATATTGTTGACTCCCACTTACATAGGTAGAAATGATCATCAGAATAAAATACGAGAAATCAGAGCTCGAACGGAGAGATTCAGGTGTTATTTCTTCCCGCGCGCTGTTCGAGAATGGACTGGGAGATAAATAGTATAACGGTGCTTCGATGAACCCTCTGCCAGGCACTTAAATGGGATTTTCAGAGTATCCCATGTAGATGTAGATGTAGATTTACTTAATCGGGTTTAAGTCCGGTCAACAAGCTGTCCACTCCATTCGTTCAATTCCCCAGCTTCAGGCACGTTTCACACCAGTGCAGATCTGTGGGGATGAGCGTTATCGTCCACTAGAAGGAACCTGTTTACAATGGCACCAGCGTAGTGCACGAGAAAAAGTAGAAGGATCTCGTCTCTATACCTCTGAGCAGTCAAAGCGCCATTCTGAACGACACAGATGTCCGCACGTATTCCAATACTGACTCTTGCCCACACCATTCCTCCTCCACCATGATATGGTGATGTTTCCTGCACATCAGCAGTACTGGTCCGAGTTCCATGTACTCTCCAGATGAGGGAACGACGTCTGTCCGTCAGAACACAAAATCTTGGCTCAACTCTGAACAGAATCCGGCGCCATTCGTTACGAATTCTCCAATCATGATGTTCTTCCGCCCAGTTCCTGCGCGCTAAACAGTGTCATGGTTTTAATGGAACACACACCATAGACCTCCGTGCGTAGAGGCCACATTCCCGAAGGCAGTTTCGGACTGTTTGTGTTGATACTGCTCGTCCTGTTGCTGCCTGGAGAGTGCGTTACAGCTGAGTTGCATTCAGTCTCATGTCTCGACGGGCTGTTAACCGGAGATGACGGTCATATCTTGCTGATGTTACCCATGGACAACCTTGGCCTTGCCTTTTTTTAACGGTTCGTTTTGTCTGAAATCGCTTCCAGGTCCTGGAAATTACGCTTTGGGCCACTCCAATAGCTGCAACCACCTTCTTCCGTGTCCGTCCCGCTTCCAAACTTCCTGTGACTCGCCATGCTATAGTTTCGGGTAAGTCACGTTGCTGTTGCATTGCACTACCTCATAACTACACTATATGAACCTGACTGCTTGTGTAATTCGTTTGGTAAACAGAAGTCAACACCAATCCTCCTCTGCAACAACTTCTGTTATTATTACCTCTATCACAGTTGCCGTAATGTTGTTGTCTCCACTCCGTAGAACCAAAGGGAAGACGTCGAACGATTTTACTTCATTCTGCAGATGGCAGTACTTCAGAACTTAGATATTTCAACTTATCCTCTACTTTGACCCTTGTAGATATTCCTGGTTGATAAATTCGTACCTGCAAACAATCACAGCGCCTCCTTTCGACAGAAAGACGACGAACGCCTCTCAGTAAAAAGTGTAGGGGTTACTTCTCTCCCCTCCAATCCTCCCCCCCCCCCCGGGGCATAAAACGCAGTTATCTACTCTCCAGTCGCCCAAGGGGCCTGTACGCCAAAGGAAACGAGCAGCAGAGAGAAATATTCCCTAGTGTTCACTATCATTGGCTCGTGTTTTCGAACAAGAATTTACACCAGTGCTTTCCAAACTTTTCCCGATGGCGACACCCCTATAATACATACACGCGAGCCCCATTCGCTAATATACATGGCGGAGATTCATAGCAACAAATCATACTTTAGAATTACTAAAATAATCCGGGCTGTAGGGCAGTGACCGGTTGGATATATTTTAACACCCTGACAAGTAATAAAATTACCGAACTGTTAGTTTCATAAATCATAGTGCCATATATTAAGATTATTCATATACAGAAGAATGATAAAACTTATGGAAGTCGACCTCGAGGAAGATCACTTTGCATTTGCTGGAAATATAGAAACACCTGAGATAATACTGACCTTACGACTCATGTTAAGGAAAGGAAATCCTACGTTTATTGCTTTTGTAGATTATGAAACCCTTTATCAATTTCGTCTGGAACTCAGTCGTTAAAATTCTGAAAATAGACGGAGTAAAACACAGCGAGCAGAATATTACATGAATATTATACAGAAACCAGACGGCAGTTTATTTATTGAGGAGAATGAAACAGAAACGGATAAAGGAGTGGAAAAGGGCGGTACTTTATGTTGTTCAATCTGTATAGTGGCAACAGGAAAAGCTTCGCAAAGGAATTTAATTTCAGGGAGAAGGAATAAAGATTTCAGCAGGTTTGAATTCTTTCTGAGGTAGGAAAGGCTTGGAAGATTAGGTGAACACAATGGACAGTGTCTGGAAGATGAATACAAGACAAACATTAACAAAATCGAAAGGAAGACAGCGAAATGCAATTAAATTAAATTTGAAGAGGCTGGTCGTCTTATATTAGCCTAGTTTTGTTATTTGATCAGCAAAACTACTTACAAAGGCAGAAGAAGACAGAATATA
Organism: Locusta migratoria; assembly: GCA_026315105.1. NCBI lineage: Eukaryota > Metazoa > Arthropoda > Insecta > Orthoptera > Acrididae > Locusta > Locusta migratoria. The sequence continues at coordinate 663,533,414 of CM048755.1, read as the reverse complement.
AAAGGCAGCCTGGAAATGGTAAGCAAAGCTTTTCTTACCAATACAAATTTGTTGACACAAAAAACAAGTTAGAGTGTCAGTAAATCCTTACTGAATTTATTTGTCTGGAATGTAGGCTTGTATGTAGTTGAAACGTGTAATGCGGAGATTTCAGACAAGAACAGACGTGAAGCTTTTGTAAATGCGATGCCACAGAAATATGCCGAAAATTATGGGTACATCATGAAAAAAATGACGAGTCTCTGAACAGAACTCGGAAGAAAAGAGTATTATTTCATAACTACTCAAAAGATGGGAGATATTCTGCGGCATTAAAGGATCGCCAATTTAGCAGTAGAGTCAGTGTGTGGGTGTCGGAAGAGGGGAGGGAAAAACTACAGAAGGGAGCCCAGAGGTGAGTAGGTTAAAAAAGATTCAGAAGGGCGTCGGTTACAGGAGTTATTCGGAAATGAAGTGGCATGGATGGAGAGTGCATCAAACCGCGTAGCGACGTAATACGAAGTTGCTAAACATACTTGTTGCATTCAGTAAAAGCTGACACTTGCAATATGTTATGTATGCTATCCATAACAAAGTGTCTGTCACAATTACGTGAAAAAAGGGTTTTAAATAAAAATTTTGTTCAAGTCTTTTAATCCCAAAGAGTGATTTTTGTTAATTGCAAGCCTCTTTTTAGGTCATATTTTGGCTCTCACGTATGATAAAACTGTAATAATGCTATAAAGAAATATCATATTTATGGAGTATTCAAATTTTAATAAAGAAGACTCTTACAGCTATACTAGTTACCTATAAATTGTTTACAAATGGATGCAGTAAAGTCGCGCGTAATGGCCGCGTGGACTGAGCGGCTGCTCCCGCCAGAGATTCGAGTCCTTCCTGAGGCATGTGTGTGTGTGTGTTGTCCTTAATGTAAGTTAGTTGAAGCAATTTGTAAGTCTTGGGACTGAATAGGTTTACAAACATTTATGCAATTAACAAAATACAGCAGCGCTAATTTGTTAATAGAACGAATCACAAATTAATTGCCGGCCGCAGTGGCCGAGCGGTATACAGCGCGCCAGTCACAGTCTGCACGGCCGCTACGGTCGGGTGTTCGAATCCCCCCCTGGGCATGTATGTTTGTGTCGTCTTTAGTGTAAGGTAGTTCATGAGTAGTTTGTAAGTTAAGTCCCTTAAGCTTAACAAACATTTGAACAATTTTTGAACACATTAAATTCAAAGTAATTTTCTGAGAGAGTGCTCTTTTTGAGTAGTGCTTCCTCGTCATACTGAAATTTTGCCTTTTCTTCTAAGCTGTAGTTCTACATCCCTTTTTAAAGACCAACAGTAGTCAGTCATCATCCATACATCCCAACGGGATTCTAGATATTTCATGTCACGACTTTATACATCGAATAATTCAGAAGTGATATCCAGGAAACTGTTATAGAACACCTACTGTTCCCTCCCTTTATAAATGATTCAGGAGACAATCTGAGCAGCTCTCAGAGTGTTCGCAGATGATACTGTTGTTTATTGGTCAGTAAAGTCATCAGTAGTGCAAAATCAGCTGCAAAGCCTCTCGTCGAAATTAGACAGTATCCCCAGAAAACATCAGGTCAAAGTAATCTTCCGGCCACCTGCGAAAATTGGGGCTCTTCTCAGGTGGCACTGTGGTAACACACTGGACTCGCATTCGGAAGAATGGTGGTTCAAATCCACCTCCGGCCATCCAGATATAGGTTTTCCGTGATTTCCCTAAATAACTCCAGGCAAAGGCCGGGATGGTTCCTTTCAAAGGGAACGGCCGATTTCCTGCCAAATCATTCCCCGAAAATCCGAGCGTAACCTCCGTATCTAATGACCACGCTGTCGACGCGATGTTAAATCCTAAGCTTCCTTCCTTTCTTCCTTCCTTCCTTGGGGCTCTTCTCGCTTCAGTGAAGGACAATTTGGGATTGCGGAAAGCCAGAAGTACAGAGTACCCTGTGAGTGTGGCAAAGCCTACACTGATCTGACAGTGCATGAAGAGTGCGTGGAATAAATGTTCTATCCCCTCCTTTCGCAACCCACTAAGTCGGCAGTAGCTGAGCATTGTACTTCCACAGGACACCTTTGGATTATTCAAGCACCGAAACCTTAGCTACGACGAGATTCTCTTGGGGTTAATGGATTGAAGAATCTGTGAAGATACGTTTGGCACAAGATCCTAATAATCGCGAATGCCGTTTTCATCAGGGCGCGGCCTGAGACCCGGTCATCTCTTTATTATTTTCATTAGGAAAACTTTTTATTTATGACAGCTCTATAGACAGTTGAAAAAAAAAATTTAACGTGTGAATTTTAGTGCGTGTTCCAACAGAGAGCGGATATGTGGATTCACCTCTGCGCATGCGCCTGCGTGCCACATTTAGATCTGCATACGTAGATGGGGCGAACGCGTCTCCGCGGCAATTCTCGCTATAAGGGCGCACACGTGAACAAGCGACCTCCGTGCTTCGGACTTTGATCTGTGCTTCGTGGGCCAGTGTTGTGTGTCATCTCCGTTTCTATCGTGTTGCAACCGCTGGCTGCGGCAGAACAAACGTTCCCTGTGCATTTTAACATGTGATGCTCGCAACGTCTCCGTGCTTGTGTTTGCATCAAACTGTGTCTCTGATTCAATCCACCATGGCCACTTTTAACGTTCCCCCATGTGTGTTTTAAACTTCATTGTTTCTATTCCATCGCCTACATTTCACCTTTTATTTATACACCTAGGGATATATTATCATCATAATAAAATAAGAGATCGAAAACTGAAATATTTAGCTGACCCTTCTTCCCGCGCGCTATTACAGAATGGATCGGTAGAGGAATATTGTGACAGCGGTTCGATAAACCCTCTGCCACGTGCATAAATATGATTTGCAAAGTAAATACACTCCTGGCCATTAAAATTACACCACGAAGATAACGTGCTACAGACGCGAAATCTAACCGACAGGAAGAAATGCTGTGATATGGAAATGATTAGCTTTTCAGAGCATTCACAAGTTGGTGTCGATGGCGACACCTACAACGTGCTGACATGAGGAAAGTTTCCAACAGATTTCTCATACACAAAGAGCAGTTGACCGGCGTTGCCTGGTGAAATGTCGTTGTGATGTCCCGTGTAAAGAGGAGAAATGCGTACCATCACGTTTCCGACTTTGATAAAGGTCGGATAATAGCCTATCGCGATTGCTGTTTATCGTATCACGACATTGCTGCTCGCGTTGGTCGCGATCCAATGAGTGTTAGAAGAATATGGAATCAATGGTTTCAGGAGGGCAATACGGAACGCCGTGTTGGATTCCAGCGGCCTCTTATCACTAGCATTGCTGTAATGGATCCTGCAGCTATGTCTCGATCCCTGAATCAACAGATTGGAGATATTTGCAAGACAACAACCATCTGCACGAACATATCGACGACGTTTGCGGCAGCATGGACTATCAGCTCGGAGACCATGGCTGCGGTTACCATTGACGCTGCATTACAGACAGGAGCGTCTGCGATGGTGTACGCAACGACGAACCTGGGTGCACGAATGGCAAAACGTCATTTCTTCGGATGAATCCAGGTTCTGTTTACAGCATCATGATGGTCGCATCGCGGTGAACGCACATTGGAAGCGTGTATTCGTCATCGCCCTACTGGCGTATCACCCGGCGTGATGGTATGGGGTGCCATTGATTACACGTCTCGGTCACCTCTTGTTCGCATCGACAGAACTTTGTACAGTGGCCCTTACATTTCAGATGTGTTATGACTCGTGGCTCTACCCTTCATTCGATCCCTGCGAAACCCTACATTTCAGCAGGATAATGCACGAGCGCATGTTGCAGGTCCTGTACGGGCCTATCTGGGTGCGGAAAATGTTCGACTGCTGCCCTGGCCAGCACATTCTCCAGATTTCTCACCAACTGAAAACGTCTGGTCAATGGTGGCCGACGAACTGCCTCGTCACAATACGCCAGTCACTGCTCCTGATGAACTGTGGTATCGTGTTGAAGCTGCATGGGCTCTGTTTGACTCAATGCCCAGGCGTATCAAGGCCGTTATTACGGGTAGAGGTGGTTGTTCTGGGTACTGATTTCACTAAAATTCCGTGAAAATGTAACCACATGTCAGTTCTAGTATAATCTATTTCTCCAATGAATACCCGTTTATCACCTGCATTTCTTCTTGGTGTAGCAATTTTAATGGCCAGTAGTGTATGTAGATTTAGATGATAAGCCACTCATCCTTCTAGACAACGGGAGATGTACCGCCACCCGCATTGACTAATGGATGTGCGGGTTGCGGATGCTGCAGGCGATCTGCGGCTCTACTTGTGGAATTACCTAAAAATTGTGGTTGTTAGATGAAAACGTGCATTCAAAGGACATTATCCTTGACCCAATTTCAAGTAAATCTTCGGAACATCGCAGTATTATGCAATCATTAAAACAGATGCTGAAATCGACCTTCCTACAATCTCAAACGTTTAGCTAATTGTTGGATCGTTTTCTTCTGAAGTCTCTGCTTAAAAGCTAATAATGGACAATGTTGTACTTTCATTTCAGAGTTAGTATTAGACCAATGCACGTATAAGGTGTAAGACACGCTGCAGTTGCTGTATAACTTTCAGGAAGCCATATACAGTATTACCCAGTTTAAAGTGAGGAATATGTGAAACATCGAACTTAGCCTCGGAATCGGAATTCGCCGAAGCGAGGTTCTGTTGCAACACTCTACCATCCGCACTAATTGGACTGCTCAGCTGTGTAACCGAACACAGTTAACTTTTTTTGCATGTGGCTAAAATGTTGCCAGCGGCACGTTTTATTAATACTTTGCACGGGGAGCAATTTTTTAGTGACCTTCTTGTGCTATTAGTGTACCTAGGATGGAGCTGCGGCGTTGGAAAGCGCAAATTTTTGCTCGCCCTGTACAGCTCATCGAAGAGATGTTATCTTGCATCTGGAGCGTATTAGAAGGGGTTCTTGAACAGACACTCTAAGGGGCCCTCGAACCCGACCTAACAAGGCTCCACGCTACCCACTCGTCTCTAATTAAGCTGCTCCTCTGCCAGCAACGAGGCACGAAATAGATCTGATATCTTACTCCTTAATACTCGTGCACTTCACGAAACTTATTTCTCGTGAACAGCTGTGTTTTTTATAATAGTGGTGAATATAGCATTTATTTTCGGCGGGGGGGGGGGGGGGATTGGGGATTACTGTAAAGATAAGTAATTTTAAGCAGACACGCCATGATATTTTATATCAGTTTTGCTGCTCATTTTCAGATGGTAATTTGCGCTGAAGCCCCTATTACTTTACTGAGATCAAACCTTTTATTGTTGATATTTCATAAAAAATAAAGCTATTTAAACAAGAAAACTGGCACGAACTTCACACCACATACACCCTACTCCCCTCATCAATACAGGAAAGGCTGGCCGTCTACATCTGCGATACCTTCACGCATCATTCCTTAAAATTATTCAGATGTCGTACTTACATTTTATCATTACATTGATTATTTCGGAGTGGCCCCAGGCCGCCTTCCCTCCCCCCCTCCTATTACACTGCTTTTTCGTTATATATTCAACGCCGTCTATTCCGTATTACGTTAACTACAATGTAAGGAACCTCGGCAGACAGCATTAAACCAGTGATGTATTTTTCACACACTTCGCAATTTCAGTATTTGATCCATTAATTAACTAAGTGTAATGTGCACAAAGTATGGTGCAATGAACTTTAGTGTAGTTGTCAGGAGATACCGTATGCTGCAGAGAAACCTTGCGCGTGAAGTTTAACATTCAAATCCGGGGCGAGGATTCCGTTTACATTTTGTGTTTGCTTTTTAACGCATTTAATGCATGTGAAATATTCTCTTCTTATCCTAACTGTATATCAGTGAAAGTGTTTGTGGCCCTAAAAAGTGACGACTACTCAGCAGGCCGTAAAATACGGACAGGGTATAAGGTGAATATAACAGCACTGACAGTGTTCAGTAATTTAATATTGCGAACGATACTGAACAAATCTGACAGCTGGTATTGTCCGTTCTCAAAACATGAAATCTTCAAGTCTTGTATCTACGCCCGTACACCATATGAATATGTTGACATGTCGTGCATAGTATCCGACCGTAACAAGGAGCGAAATAATGGCTAAACGTATATGTAATGTAAATAAAGTGTAAAGCAACAAAATGACAGTTCGTGCGCAAATCTATTCGTAATGCAAGCATTTTACCAAATGTTGTGAGTGGAACATAAAGTAATTGTATAGACATCGGTAATGGAGACTGAACCACCCCGTATAAATAAAACGAGAATTTTTTTGCTTAGTTTATGAACGCGCACTTTATTAGCTTACGTAGCATACGTGGAAATGGGCATCATTTCTCCACCATATCATTTACTCGGTTCCTCTGACAGTCAATCTATCCACTGAAGACAAACATTGATGTCAGTGCGAGAGCACGATTCTGATTACGAAGCAAATTTAACCTTGCCGAGGTGCTCCTACGGGACTTTTTAACCTCCTGATGTTTGCCAGCTTTGGAAACAATCCGACACTAATCAGAAAACTTTTGTGCCTACTATGTCGGATGGTGAGGGTATGTGCAGTCTATTTTATTCTTTGATTTTGTGCTAAACAACAGTTCTGGAGCTACATATACATTGAAAACCACTGTATTGCATATGACAGAAGGTAGTTACAGAATTTCATCTCTTGCTATTATATACTGATTGCTAATGTAATCAGAGAAGAGAAAGAGAGAGAGAGAGAGAGAGAGAGAGAGAGAGAGAGAGAGAGAACACAGCTTCCGTCGCGGCTAATGAAAGAACGAAGATAAGAGTTTAACGCCCCATCGATGGCGATGTCATTAGAGACAGAGACTAAACTCGGATTAAAGAAAGAAGTGTCTTTTCAAAGAAACCACCCCTCCATTTACTGTAATTGATTTAAGGAAACTGTAGAAAAATTGATCCCGACTGTGTGATAGGAGTTTCCACCCCATTTCTTTCGAATACGAGCACAGGGTCTTAGAAAGACGCCAAGAATGCAACTGCAAATCAAATAGCTTGGCGTGTTATAACACTTATGTACCATCAGCCTTGAATTTGTGCTTTTGGGAGGAGGGGGGGGGGAGGGATGGAGGTGCAGGCTTACAAGGTGACGTCACGACCGTTGAGTCGGGGATTCGTCGGAAATTTTGTGTGGTGAAAGAAAACCCCTAACACCTCACGTGGTTAAAATATTAGGACGCACTACTCGGAAAATCCCTAGAAAACTCGATCCGAAGTTTCTTAGGTGTCTTAATAGTATAAAATGTTAGTCCCTTGCCGAGACGCCGTCTGGCGTAGATGGTTAGGGCTCGGACTCTTACGCTCGAGGTCTCGGGTTCGATTCGTCATCCAATCCAGCACTTTTTTTCGTCTGTTTCATTTTCTTTTGTTATTCCACCAATTATTCACAAAGTTTCTCAAACCTACATTATTTTTAAAACATTATTTCAGCTCAAGAACGTAAAGTTCTCAATCACTGAAAAATATTCGTGCTCGTTATTCTATTTCATTTTATGGGGTTCCAAGGTTTAAAGGGGCTTTGTAAGGGTCCCCTTGGGATTATAACGGCCATCTGCCCATAGGACTGTGCGCGAGCCAAGAGAAGTAAATGGCAGTTTGTTTTTCGATTTCGTCGTGAACAGACGTGACTGTTTCAAATTTCAAATCAAATGTTCAAATGTTTGTAAATCTATCAGACCAAACTGCGTGGTCGTCAGACTGTAGCTTACAAACTACTTAAACTAAGGTAAACTAACCTAAGGACAACACACACACCCATGCTCCAGGGAGGAATCGAACCTCCTACGGGAAGCAACCGGACGTTCCGCAGCAAGGCGCCTTAGACTGCTCGGCTGCCCCACCGCGGCTTCAAATTTCTACGTGTTATTCCGATCCGAGGTTAAACATGTCGACCGAAGAAGTTGCTGGCTCATCTGGAATGGGAGAAGAAATTCCTGAAGAATCCATTGATAGTGATCGATCAAAATTACGATTGAAGTACGCAGTTGTGTATTATGAAACGGAAAATAATTTAATTGCATCGACATCTTCGAAGAAGTCTCTCGCGATGCTGTGTTATTGGCCGGAGAACTTTATAATAATAATAATAATAATAAAACATTGGAACTTTTGGGTGAAAAAACATTCGTAAATGAAGAGCAGTTAATTCACACTGTTATATGTTGCTCAAGATGTCTAAAAAAATGATTTGTTTGTTTTTACGATAATTACCATTGCGGTTCTTGCTTATAATTATTATATGTATAAAACTGAATGTTTCCCAATAGACTTTGTTATTATGATTAAAAACCCAAAGTTTCTCCTCATATACGTTACAATGAAAAATGAAAAACCCATCGCCATGAATTGTGTTGTTGGACAAAAAGAAAATAATTTTTATTCATTAACGTAACTAATTTGTTAAAGATAATGCAGGTTTGGGAAACTTTCTGAATAATTGGTGGACTAACAAAAGAAAATGAAACAGAAGGAAAAAAAGGTGCCGGAGGAGGAATCGAACCCGAGACCTGTGGTGTAGGAGTCCGAACCCAAACAATCTTGGCCAGAGGGCGGCTCGGAAAGGGACTAAAATTTTATACTCAAAAGACATCTAAGAAACTTTGGATATTTTATCCACGTGAAGTGTTAGGGACCCTCTTTCACCACACACAATTTCTGACAAATCCCCCGACTCCACGGTCGTGCCGTCTCCTTGTTAGAGTGGAAAATATGGAAAAGCCATATGACCTTGGACAGAAATAACAACAACATATGAGCATATATGGGAGGTTGAGTCAGTAAATATGTCACAAAGTGAGGCAGACATGCGAGTACTGCGTTTACAAGCCTGAGAATTGCTTTACTTTTCAGATGACTCAACCTGTAAGTTTACACACTCGCCCCATCGTCAAAAAGGCTTTGAAATCCTGTAGCTTGGAATTTTTGTGGCAGCGATTGCATCCTATAAGTGATGCAGTTTGCGACTTATTAACTGATTCACCCTCGTATCATTCTGAAGCATGCGATACACGTCACCGACCAAAGGAGCACACTGCCGATGGGCGCTCGAAGCATGTGGCTGTGTCGTTTGGGCTGAAAAATTGTTGCATGTATTGGTATGAGTGCCTCGATAATTCATCCTTCTGGAGAGCAGAGTACCGTTCAGACATATGGTGACCACACTGCAAGGAAACTCCCCTCGGGATATTATACAGGATTATAATAACTGAAAGTGTGCATCCGGTTTTTAACCTACACAATACAGTTCACAAACCGCACCAAATGAAACACAACTTGGTCTCACGATGCTCACGCATTCGGCTAAATGGTTTTAGAAATGCGAATGCAACCCAGCTTCAAATGTTTCAAATGTTTGTTAAGCTTATGGGACTTAACTACGGGGTCATCAGTCCCTAAACTTACAAACTACTTATCAACTACCTTATACTAAAGACGGCACAAATATCCATGCCCGAGGGGGGATTCGAACGCCCGACCGTAGTGGCCGTGCAGACCGTGACTGGAGCGCCTCAGTCCCCTCGGCCACCGCGGCCGGCGTCGCATGATGTAAATGGGCTCGACCCACCTCCTCACCATCTCCTTCGGTTATGGGCTCCCATCTGAAAGCTCGTGTACCATAGTGCCTCAAAAATAGACTACGTCTCGTGTAGTCTCTTCCTTGGCTTGTCGTTAAAGTGGGTTTTACGAACCAGTTGGCGTTTCGTACTACAGTGTCCGGATAACCCTTGCGTACATCTACAGCTATACTCCACATTCGCGTCAAAGAGTATGGCAGAGGGTGCATTCTGTCCTTCTGTCCCACCGTCACTTCCTTCTCATCCTTCTGCAGATGTAAATGGTTTACGAGAAGAAAACTACTCCCGTAAGCCTCCTTGTCGGTTGTAATCTCTTTAACTTTGTTGTAATACTCGTTTCACAAGATACATCTTGGAGGTAGTAATATAATGATTCCAGAATGAAACTTTCACTCTGCAGCGGAGTGTGCGCTGGTATGATACTTCCTGATAGAATAAAATTTTGTGCTGGAACCGGGACTCGAACCGGAAGTTTGGAAAGTAGGATGCCAGGTACTCAAAAATGTTTGTAGAGTTTATGGGACTTAACTACGGGGTCATCAGTCCCTAAACTTACCAACTACTTATGAACTAGCTTATACTAAAGACGGCACATATATCCATGCCCGAGGAGGGATTCGAACCCCCGACCGCAGAGGCCGTGCATATTGTGGTTGACACGTCGCAGACCTCTCGGCCACTGCTGCCGGCGATGCCAGGTACTGGAAGAAGTAAAGTTGTGAAGACGGGCCGTGATAAACCGCTTGTACGACCATGACTTGAGTGTTGCTCAAGTGCTTGGGACACGCAGCGGATCAATTTAAAGGAAGTCATAGATGCAGTTCAGAGGCGGGCAGCTAGATTCCTTACTGATAGGGCAGCTCGTTTCGTATTGTCACGATACAGGGGAGACAGCGTTACGGAAATGATACAAGATCTTGGATGGGAGTCATTACAACAACGGCGCTTATCGCTGTAGCGTGGGCTACTTACGAAACTCCAATCGCCAATATTCTCCTCCAAATGCAAAAATATATTGTTGACTCCCTCTTACATAGGTAAAAATGACCATCATAATGAAATACGAGAAATCAGAGCTCGAACGGAGAGATTCAGGTGTTCTTTCTTCCCGCGCGCTATTCGAGAATGGAATCTGAGATAAATACTATAATGGTGGTTCGATGAACCCTCTGTCAGGCACTTAAATGTGATTTTCAGAGTATCCCATGTAGATGTAGACCAATGCACGGCCGGCCGCGGTGGCCGAGCGCTCTGCGGCGCGCCAGTCACGGTCTGCACGGCCACTACGGTCGGCGGTTCGAATCCCCCTCGGGCATTGATATTTGTGCCGTCCTTAGTGTTAGCTAGTTCATAATTAGTTTGTAAGTTTGGGGACTGATGACCCCGTATTTAAGTCTCATAAGCTCTACAAACATTTGAACATTTGAACCAATGCGCGAGTGTCTCGGAAATGCTCCGGGAACTCGAATGGGAATCACTGCAGGAAAGAAGACGTTCTTTTCGATAAATTCTTTTGAGAAAATTTGGAGGTACGGAATTTGAAGCTGAGTGTAGAACGATACTCCTGCCGCCTCCTTACATTTCGCGCAATGATCACAAAGAGAAGATAAGAGAAATTAGGACTCGTACTGAGGCATATAGGCATTTTTTCCTTGTTCTATTTGGGAGTGAAATAGAAAAGGAAATGCCTAGTAGTGGGACAGTGTACCCTCCGCCACGCACCTTACGATGTATTGCGGAGTATCTATGTAGATGTAGGTGAAACTAGTCGGGAGAACTCATACGGTAGAGTCTCGCCTGCGAAAGGCAAAGGTCCCAGGTTCTAATTCCGGTTCCGCCACACAATTTTAATCAAATGTTCAAATGTTTGTATAGCTTATGGGACTTAACTACGGGGTCATCAGTTCCTAAACTTACAAACTACTTACCTACAAGCTTATCCTAAGGACGGCACAAATATCCATTCGCGAGGGGGGATTCGAACCCGCAACCGTAGTGGCAGTGCAGACCGTGACTGGAGCGCCTCCGTCCCCTCGGCCACCGCGGCCGTGCAGACCGTGACTGGAGCACCTCAGTCCCCTCGGCCACCGCGGCCGGCCAATTATAATCTGCCAGAAAGTTTCAATATAATGGTTGACTCTTGCAGAAAAGTACGCACTCAGAAATGTGACATAACCTCATACTGTGCTGAAGAAAGCGTCTCGTGTAGCATCTGCCACTGCCACTGTAATTGGCCAGTCATCTCCACGACGCATACCGGGTTTCTAATTGAAACTGTAACGAAATGTGCCGCTCTTCCTTGGATTTTCTCTATTCCCTGTATCAATCACTATAGTAGTAAGAACAAATACGAAATTGTCGCTCTTTGTCACCGGCAAAACAGCACTATAAATCTGTCAAACTGTGATAGATAATATTAACGATGATTGAGGTATGACGACTTCATGGGAATGCCAATTCGTCGACCCTCAAGAATCACAGTGTCGGACTCCATCTTCGCAATATTTCTCTCTCCTATGATCTTCTTCTATTAAATACATTCATTTTATTCTTTCACTGTGTTTTTCAACGTAAACGTCTGCACATTCTCTAGTCTTTACTTCTTCTTCTTAAATGTATATGTATTGTTTAATTAATTTTTTCTAATTATTATTTATAGTTTTTTTCCCATAAGTTAGTTAAACTGTATATTGTTAAATTTTAACTAGTTATAAGAAGAAATTATTCAGTGTAAAAAATCAGTTACCTGTGCAAAATACGACCTGTTTTAGCATCTAGATAACAGGTCGTTGTAAAAGACAGCAAAATAAATAAAAATAAATAAATATAATCACACCTGTTACGAATACCGAACTCATGAGTAATATACAATTATTGGTCGAACGAATTTTTGTAAGCTACCTCCTTTGTTAATGGAAAACACATCCTAGGGATTTTTCCAATGAAACTCAGTCCGGCATTGGCTTTACCCACGAATAATTTTATATAGTAGTTCCATCTCATGCCTGCTGCCAGATATTTAATGGAACTAGGTGCTTTCGGTAATTGTTCTGCAATCGCTAATCCTACAGTGAAGGGACGCGTTTTTCTCTGTATTCGAAACAAGATACATTTGTTAATGTTAAGGGTTAATTGCCATTTTATGCACCAAGCGTCGATACGGTGCTGATATTCGCGCATTTCGCTACAATGTTCATTCGTTCAGGCTCCTCTGTGCACTATGGTATCATCTGCCAAAAGCTTCATGTTATTTCCAGCGTTGTCTACTGGGTATATAAAGAGTTAAGCGAAATTCGCGCACTCGGATTTCACAGCGCGATTCCTTACATGCTAGCAACAACAAATGCCTGTCGCAAAATTTCGTCCTGCTCATAGTTCCGGTAGTAAATGGACGTCGAAAGCTGATATGGGTGTGTTTTCCATATGTTTGTGTGTTTCATAATTACACAATTACACCAGAAAACGCCTTGGGGATGTAGAAGGCATCTTGAGAAACAAATTTAGCATAGAAACCCATGCCCGGAAACGTTATTCAACGTCGCTACCGAGTGTCGAAGTTCGTGGAGAAGAATTCTAGCGGCAGGAGCCGGTAGCTGTAACTTTGACTCTCCGTAGAGTCGTTGAATGGCAAATGCACATTTTATTCCTCAGGACGCCTTCTACATTCCCCAGAATTCTCTTCTTAAAATAGTTGATGTTTTTAAGTTGCCTTTCCATTTTCCTTATGATAAGTTTTTACGCTTTTCTTTGTATTTTTTATCTAATTACTGTAAAAGTATAAAGAAAATAATGTATCGCAGTCGCATAAACGTATCACACAGTTTTTGTAATCACGACCAGCTATATACCCAAAGGCAGCTGGTCCGCAATAAGGGTAAATAAATAAATCCCCAGAAGTTTGTTGGTGTAATTATGTAATTCTAAAACACACTACCGTATGGAACACACACCCATCTCACTCTTCGACGCCAATTTACTGCCGGAAATATGCGCAGGACGAAATTCTGTGAGAGACTTTTTTTATTGCTGGCGTATGAAGAATCGCGCTGCGAAGCCCGAGTCCGTGAATTTCGCTTCACCCTGTTTCATGTGAAAAAGTAATGGTCGTATAACACTCTCGTATGGTACGCTGTAAATTATTTTACACAAATGTAATGATATTCCGTACGCTCGTGCATTACCGACAGCGCGTGAAGTGTATTTCGCCTTCCGGACGTCAAGAAACGCGTCATCTATCTGGGAGACTGCCATCTACAATTCGTTGATCTCGTGGACGAATATAGCGAACTGCCTTTCACTGCAGAGATGTTCGATCAACAGACACGACAGTGAAACATGTTTCAAAATTTTCAACATACCGACGCCAGAGGTTACGGCCTACGGTTCTCCGTGTCTGTTGCACGACTCTTCTCGAGAACGGTAGTAGCCTACGTTTTTCCAGTCACTGTAAACACGTGGCTGCTCTACAGAGCTATATAGAGCGATTCTGGTAGGTCATCCTAGACTCATTAACCACAAATACCGCGAATCTCAACCACCATTAATATTAAATGACACACCTATCTATTTTTCGCCCTCGGCAAAAAGTCTGGGAGTGATAATAGACGACAAACTAAATTGGGCTGAGCACACAGCCGCCGTGTGTAGGAAGGCATCAGCATCCTTCATGCCCTACAGAGATATAAGAAGTTTTTTCCTCTCGATCTTAAAAAGAAACTTATACAAACGCTTGTAATTCCAATTATTGATTACGGTGATGTTATCTTGCAAGGTCTCCCTTGGGAAAGCTCACGACGTCTGGAACTAATCATGAATGCCTGCGTTCGATATATATGCAACATCCGTCTCTTTGATCACATTTCACCATCTTATAAGCAACTATCCTGGCTCCGTGCTGACAAGCGCAGAGATTTTCATACACTCTGTTTCCTCTACTCTCTTATCAACGTACACTGTCCCTCATATCTTTCCTCGACCTTAACACTCTTATCTGATCAACATAACAGAACTACTCGTTCCTGTCAGAGCAAAACCCTTTCTGTCCCTATCCATCACTCAGCCGGTTTCTCAAAATCCTTTTCAGTAGCAGGAACCAGGCTCTTGAACAATCTACCTCAGTATATCAGAGAACTGAATAACACTGCCAGCTTCAAACGACAGTTAATGGATTATCTGCTAAAGCAATAATGACGCCAGTCTTTTTTACCCTACGGTCCAGGTACGTCACATCCATTCCTCCTTCCTGATATTCTTCAACTGCCATTGCTCTCGCCAGGTACAGCTTCTGTCAAAATTCGCCATGCGTTAACCAGTCTCGATACATTCAAAAGTAAATATTGTATCTGCTAATATAAATGTCATTACTTCTATTATTACACCAGCAGCAGCAGCAGAAGGTGTCTCAGTGGTACTGTTAGTATTAATCCTATTTAGAGTTAAGTTATTACATATGTAGAGTTAAGTTATTACCTTTTATTTACATCCTTTTACATGTAATCAACCTGTATAAATAATGTTATTAACTGTTCATCTGTAAAAATCATTATTATGTTATAGGTAACTCACATGTAAAGAAATACTGTATGTGTAAAACCCTGGTCCGATGTAAGAGAGGGCCTGATGGCCCTAATCTGATCAGGCTAAATAAATAAATAAATAAAAATAAATAAATAAATATTTTACTACTTATATAAATGGGACTAGTATCTTGGCAAACTCTGCGTAGAATCGAATTTCTATGCCGTCAATTTAACAGGTTTGATATAGTTTCTAAACCACAGGTCCTCAACGACTGTGTTTTCATTTTATTACAAGATTACAGAAATCCGCCATCAGGAATATTTCATCCAGTATAATGCTACCCAAGTAGCATGATGGTAATGTGATTGTGAAGCGGGAACTCCAAGAAACCATCACAGATAAACGAAAACCATGGATCTTATGTACTGTTTCACAGGTCCCTTGGGCTTCGCTGAGTGTGCTTGTAAAATATGGTACGAAATCAGCGGAAGGAATAACTAATAAGTTCCAAATTGCAGTCAGCTGTCCATCTAGCCAAATGACTGTGGATACAATGATAAAAAAAGGCGTCTACAAAGGCGTGTAGCTCCTCATAAGCTCTGATGTCTGTAAGAAAGAAAGGAAGGAAGATTGGGGTTTCAGGCCCCGTCGACAGCGTGGTCATTAGAGACAGATCTCACACTCGGATTTTATGGATAGGATCGGGAGGGAAATTGGTCGTTTAATTGCATCCATATTGTCAATTCGTCGTGCCTTTTCAAAAGAACCATTCACTTGGAGTGATTAGGGAAAGCACGAAAAATTTAATGCTGCGCAGGAATGGCCGAGCATCCTGGAGCATTAGGTTGTGATACACGCGGTTGCTCCCGTCGGGGGTTCGAGTCGTCCCTCGGTAATGGGTGTATGTGTGTGTGTCGTCCTTAGGATAAGTTGTTTTATGTAGTTAGTAAGTCTAGGGACCGATGACCACAGTAGTTTTGTCCTTTAGATCTACAAACATCTTTTTATTTTATTTATTCATTTTGAAAATTTAAATGTGTTTGGATTTGGAGCGCAGTCCAGCCGAATGCCAGTCTTGTTTGTTCACCACTGCACTACAATGCTCACTGATACGTGGTGTTCCATTCAACTTTTTCACTCCACATATCTTTGGATCTATGATACATACAGAAAAACACTTTCATATTCATGAACGTACGGCAGGGCCTTATGAAAGTAGGTACAATCAGACAGTCTAACACGTAAACAAATATTATTTTCAACACAAAATTATTTTTATATAATGGATACCCCTTATTATTTCTTACGCAATAAATAGCACCAAACATCAAAAAAGAATGGCGTCGGTTGCATCGCAAAACGTCAATCACATCCGGAGAAACTACGAAGCGATGTTGACGTTTGAAATACACGAGGCACGCTGCTAGCGCATGTCTTGCTTGAGTCTCGGGACGCGCTAGCTGCGATCTTCATGCATTTCACACGTTAACTTGGCTTCGCAATTCCTCCGGTTGTATTTGACACGTGAAGATGCAACGAACGCCATTCTCTTTGTGATTTTTCGTGCTCTTCATTGCGTAAGAAATAATAAGAGGTATCCATTCAAAAAAGAAGTTTGTGTTGACAATAATATTTGTTTACGTGTTAGACTGTCTCATTGTACTTACTTTCATAAGCCCCTGTCGCACATTCATGACCGTGAAAGTCGTGTTTCTATATCTGTTGTATTTGCAAATGAATGATAAAGGAGAGGAAGGAAAAAGGATTAGGAAGGAAAGGACTGACAGAGGCTGCTTTAGGGCATTGAAATGAAACAATGGCGACAAGTGAAAATGTGAGTCGGACCGGGAATCGAACCCGGGTCTCCCGCTTGGCCACCCGTGCTCGCCTCAAATTCCCACAAGTTCCACGCTATGGCTGTAGCGCCCCTATCGTCCATGCCCTCTTACACTCGCCATTAAGGCGGATTTCCGTGCAAGGTCGAACGTATGACCGCATCTGCGGTGAAGTGATTGAAGCTGACGCCCTTCTTCGCGTCTAAATAATTATTATTTTGGTGTGATGTCTGGTCTTTCGCACATGTCCGAAAGAACAGACACCACATCAAAATAATAAATATCTATTGTAGTTCCAGCGACATCCGGCATGAAAAAGTTGAGTGGGATACCTTTTGTATTTTTCTGTAGTAGTTCTAATTAACACTCGAATTTGTGTAAAGAGCGACTTCATTGGAGTGACTGGAGTGACAGGAAACGATACATTTGGAGTGATAAGTCACGGTACAAATCTGATGGTTGTGTTTGCTCATGGCGAATTGCTGGAAAACATTACCTGCCGTCAGGTGTGGTGCTCGTGGTCAGGTATGGTGCTGTAGTGTTAGTGAAAGCGCGTATTTGTGTTGTTTATGGTGTGTTTCCATTATCGCTCATAAGACGGCACTAAATGCGGAAAGATATAAACACGTTTTATAGCACTATATCCTGCGTACAATAAAAGTAAAGTTTAGAGATGATGGCTGTATCAGCCCGAAAGTGGAACTGTTCATGAGACAGCACAGGTTGGACTATGTGGGCAATTACAGTCCTGTAATGGAAAACCGATGTAGAGTTCACAGACGATGATTACTCAGCAGGTTGTCATAAGGAAGCATGTGTGAGACAATGTAGGCAATGACGTTCCCGGAATGGAAAATAGAGGCAGAGGCGAGAGACGATGACGGAATTAGCACGACAGCATACACTGTATTAAAACAGTATCTTTGAGACACTGTGTAATATCACATTCCTGCAATGGAATGGCCTGATTGATTACAAACTGAACTCAGCGGAACAATTTTTGGAAAGAGTTACAGCGTATACTGCCTCCAAATCCCAGCATCACTCCCCGTCTCTGGTTTCTGCTCTTCAAGGTGAATAATCCGCCATTCCTCCACAGATATTCAGATACTTCCTTGAAAGTTCTACATAAAAATTCAAGCTGTGAAAGAGGCAAAGTATGATCACGAACTCCATAAATGGCCAATAAACATTTTTCGGATAGTTTCGACGGGCTTGTGTACATTCACGCTTTCTATGAAGCAAATACTTTATATTGGTTTTATCCGTATTATTCTTGCACTCTATGTCTGTAACTAACTTCAAAAAGTACTTTTGGGAGATAATATTTTACGAGTGGTGTTCAAATGAAAAGGTACGAAACGACACTATGGATATAATTGAGGTCTTTATTCAAAAGTAATCTGATGAGGGCTGAGCACAACTTCCCAACTTTTTAACGAGGTGAAGGATTCCCTGTAACTAGAATTCCTGTGGCTGTGACAAGAGACAGTCCTCTACTGTGTCCTTCAGTTCGTCGTCCGAGTTCAAGCGCGTCCCTTTAAAATTTTTTTTCTTTAAGCGGACCAAACAGATGGCAGTCACAGGGCGACATGTCCAGACTGTAGGGCGGATGCTGAATCTGCTACTACATGAACTTGGTCAGTACACTTTGTGTGACCCTGAATGCGAGCTATCCTGTAGCAGAATAACTCCCTGCGAGAACAGCCCACGCCGTTTGTCCTTGAAGGACTTGCCGAGGCTACGGAGTGTTTCACAGTATTCGTCACTCTTAATGGTTTTTTTCCGTGCTCGAATAATTCGATGAGTGTCAGACCTCGGACGTCAAAATGACTGGTATCACCTTGCCTGCTGAGGGTATAACCTTGAATTTTTTGGGGAAGTTGACGAGGCATACTTCGCATTCCTAGATGTCGCTTTACGTTATCCCAAATTCAGATTTTTAACCAGTTTGATTGTTAAGATGTTTCGTGCCGTTTCATTTGAACACCCCTCGTAGCGTTGGCTATCTCGACCTACTTCTAATTTGGAAAGTCATCTAAACATCATAGCAGCTACGAACAGATCACGAGTTACTGATATGAGAATATAACCCACACTGACGTCCAATTTTCTCGCGATTACTGCCTTGATATTTACCTTGCCCATTATCATCTTCAAATGAAATGCCATCATCCAAAACTGTGTGTCACTTTCACCGAAACCTCTGAATGTAGTCACTGACTTCCAGGAATTGCAACTTATATTACACCTAAAGCGTCGGAGTACTACACATTGTACGTTGTGTTGTATAGTAAAACCTCTAAACTCCGTAGTACAGGTCTTGAAGAGTTGAACAGGTACCGACCCGTCGCTGTGTCATCCTCCGCCCTAAGGCGATAACAGATGCGGTGTTGAGGGAGGGATGGTCAGAGCGTTGTGTCGGTTTTCGTGACCGGAGCCGCTACTTCTCCATCAAGTAGCTCCTAAGATTCTCCTCACAAGGGCTGAATGCTCACCACTTGCCAACAGCGCTCGGGGAGGGGAGGGGCTCCCTACTCCCCTACACCCAGTCCTTTCTCTCACCAATTTACGCCTTCTTCGGCGAGCTCGATGCTATAATTCCTCTTGCTGTTAACGTCCCTTGAATGAAAGGGAGTATCATTCCAGCAAGTTGTAACGACGCGACGTAGGAAGTGCGGAAAGGAATGTCCTTCAGTCAATGAATAAAGAATGGTATCTCATGACGGTAGGACTCGATGTCGTGATTAGAGTCAATCTTAAGAAATAAAGTTCTTCATAAGTTGGTAATAGATAATTAAAACTCCACTTCTAGAGTTAAAACACTTTCTTAGCTGAAGGTGAAAATAAACGTTGTTGCTCCATTTCGCAGCTGTCAAAGATTAAGACAACAAAGTGGAGGCCGACATCTTCTTGACGACAATTTGTGCCCATTGATATCCACAACACAATACAAGACCTTTTGATTAAAATGAAAAGGTTTCTTAGTTTCCCCAATGAAATAACTAAAATATTCTTCCCGACGAAGAAGTGATCATGCAACTTAAATTCCACTTTCGAACACTTAAATCTCTATAAAAGCACTTCCTGAGACGCGATGCACGCTTCCATGCGAAAACAAACGAACACACAAAATAAAAAGAAATTACATCTGTGAAAAGAAGTGGTCCTTACAAATCAATAAGACATAATAACAACCGTGTTGAGCAAAGTAATTGGTCGCAGAGTGTCAATACTTGGTATGGCACTGAATTTTGGTACAAGTATGATGGTACCTTCAGTGAAGTCCAGTGGTATAGTGACCCATTCTGAATTTCGGTTGCGATTGTACTTAGCACGTCACCAACAAGATAGAAATATTTGTGATAAAATTCGGCGGGGAGACCGTCGATGCCTGGGGATTTCCCTTTAGGGCTTCGTTTCAAATGTTCAAATGCTTTAGAGCTTATGGGACTTAACTACGGGGTCATCAGTCCCTAAACTTACAAACTATTTGTGAACTAGCTAATTTAATATTCACAGAATATATGACATCAACTGCGATTGGGCAAATCTGAAAATGTGTACCCAGCCGGGATTCGAACCCGGGTCTCCCGCTTTCTAGGCAGTTGCGCTGACCCCTACACCACTGGGGACACAGTGATCGGCGCACCTGCAAGGACTACCTAAGCACGCCTCCCGTCAGATACAAATTCCCAGTTTCACCCTGCCCACAGTACTCAAACTCGTAGTTATGAAACTTGCCCACCCCTCCCCAGCCCTTACTCTTACGGGAATTAGTTTCATAACTACGAGATTGAGTACTGTGGGCAGGGTGAAGCTGGGAATTTGTATCTGACGGGAGGCGTGCTTAGGTAGTCCTTGCAGGTGCGGTGATCACTGTGTCCCCAGTGGTGTAGGGGTCAGCGCAACTGCCTAGAAAGCGGGAGACGCGGGTTCGAATCCCAGCTGGGTACCCATTTTCAGCTTTGCCCAATCGCAGTTGATGTCATATATTCTGTGAATATTAAAGAATAACAACTGCAGGATCAGAAGTGACGCCTGTTCTTTCAGAATAGACGCCACATGTATACAACTAGCTAATACTAAGGACGGCACAAATATCCATGCCCTGGGCGGATTCGAACCCCCGACCGTAGTGGCCGTGCAGACTGTGACTGGCGCGCCGCAGAACACTCGGCCACCGCGGCCCGCGGCTGTGTTTGACAGCATCTTCCAATTCGTCGAGAGGTTCATTGATGCGTGTTCGGTCAGCCCTGATTAGAACGTGTGGAACGTTCTGGATGAACGCGCTTAAGGATCAATCGTCGACGCCGCTGTCGGTGAACAACTGTTGGAAATAGCCGTGTACGTCCTGCTTGATAACTCCGACGTCCGTAGCCCGTTGCGAGTGACGCACGAGTCTATATGGAGTTTCTACCGCCTCTTCCGTTCCCTGTTGAGGTGGCACAGGAACAGAGGTTCGCTCCTGACGGCTCCTATGGGCTGGCTGCGAACGATCGGTCCGTCGCTGGGGCGCCGCAGGTCGGCCATGAAGCACGCCTTGTAGCGCTGGAAGTCGGGCAGCAGGTCGGGGCGGTCCGTGACGCGCCTCGCGAGGTCCTGCAGGCACTGCTGGTAGAAGCTGCAGGTCGCCCTGCGCCAGTGCGCCGCCTCGCGGCTGTACTCCTTCAGGAAGGACCGGAGGGCGGGCTTCGCCGTCGCCACCCACCACTCGATCGTGCTGCCGGTGTCGTTCCTGTCCCGTAGTAGGACAGGCGGTGGTGAGGTTCGCTGTCAAGCTTATGTCGTCGAGGAGGCTGCAGTTGAACTTCCACAGGTTTCGGCGACGCGTGGTGGGAAGTGTGGGCAGCGCGACACGCAGGACGAAGCTGCAGTGGTCGGAGAACTGGCTGGACGACAGTCGCCGCGACGTGGCCCGCGAGGTCGGCCGACACGTAGATCCGGTCGAGGCGGCTGTGGCCCGTCGGGTAGAAGTACTTGTACTCCGTCCTGAGCGGGTTCAGCACGAGCCACGAGTCCTTCAGGTGGTAGCTGTCGACCAGGAGTCGCAGCTCCTGGCTCCTTTTCGGTCGGGGCACCTGATTGACGTCGGGGAGGACGGCGTTGAAGTCGCCTCCCATAACCAGTTGGTCGGTATTGCTTCTCAGGAGTTGGCATACCTCTTCTCCGTAAAGCCGGCGTCTCGCAGATTTATCGGTGCAGGGGGCATACACTTTCAGAAACACAATACCATGAATAGTATGAGCTATTGCGTGGCCGCAAGGCCTGTGCCATAAGGTCGGGACAAAGTAAGATAGCAGTTCCGGGGGCACATTATCAATAATCGTAAACTTGCTTATATAACGCAATGCCTCACGTGTCACTTCCGGAAGAAAAGCGGCGTGGCATTCGTAAAACAACAAAAAGTCTTCAAGTGATAGTGATTTGTATGGGTTGGTGATCTTCTTAACATTAACTGTTATGACGTTGCAAAGTCTGGTGTTAAAAGTCATAACTAAAAGAGACAAATATAGTACTAAAAACTGCCCAGTCTAAAAACAGACAACAAAGGAAGGCAAAAAACGCTGCTGGAAAGCGATAAAAATCCACCATAGCAGTACCCAGACTGTACACGAAGTGAAACAGCAGCATAGTCAGTACTGAACAGACACAAACATCAAGCTCATTCACTGACGTTATAGAAGACATGTAATAAAATGCCGCGGTGGCCGAGGGGACTGAGGCGCTCCAGTCACGGTCTGCACAGCCACTACGGTCGGGGGTTCGAATCCCCCCTCGGGCATGGATATTTGTGCCGTCCTTAGGATTAAGTAGTTCATAAGTAGTTTGTAAGTTTAGGGACTAATGACCCCGTAGTTAAGTCCCATAAGCTATACAAACATTTGAACATTTTTTTGAATTAACTGACAAACGAGGAATGGCTCCAAAGAGGTATGTTTGCTCGTAAAAATTGTTGAACTTATGAGTTCTCACCGACACTCACATCCATAGGCGTAAAACACATCATTTGAAACATCCAACACAGAATGTACGAACCCCTATCCAATGTAAATCATAACACTCCGGAAACACACGAATAACTTGGTAAGAAAGTGTCGTAAGATGATATCACAACGAGTCGTCACGGTCACTGTATAGACGTGCCAGTAGTGTCGAGCTCACCCTCAGCTGTCGCCCCGTGTCCCTCGCTACTGGTTGGGCTCGAGCGCGGGCGGCGGCCGCTCCTTCCCGGAATCCTGCGCAGCTTCCACCATCGGCACGTCTGCACCAGCGCCCATCCCGGATTCGAGCCCAGACGACCGCACTCGTCGCCTCGGACTTTCCTTCAGTTTCCTCTCCCAGACGTAGTGCCCTGGTGAGGCGAAACGTCCACCTTTACGTCGGGCTGCGAGATCGACTTCTCCAGGAAGTCCTTCAGCTGCCGCACGGTCTGCTCGAGCTTACCGGTCGAGGAGCCGGGCCGGTGGTAAGGTTGGCTGTGCGCGTCGCCGGGCTGCCGCTGACGTGCCGGGTTCGAGTCCCACGTGGCGTCCCTCGTGGAGTACGACGCGGTCTTGTGGCGAGGCGAGGGGCTGCGACGCATCCACTCGGCTCGGTGCACCTCCGGGGAGCGGGAGGCGCTGCTGCTGCGGGGGCGGTGGCGCTGTGCGCTGCGGTCGCGCCGTGGCTTCGGTTCCTCCTGGGCGACGGGGGCGGCGGCGTCCTGAGGCGCCTGCTCCACCGGAGAGTCGGGGGCGGGCAGCTGGGCCATCGGCTCTTCAATCGAAACTGCGGGGGTAGCCGGTTGTTCGCCCTCGGGGCCGGGCGGTCTCACCTCCACATACTCGGGAGCAGTCGATACTGCGGGGACGGCGACGACTTTCGCACGAAACTCAGAACCGGGCGCGGCTGTAGACACCTCGGGAACGACGAATTCCGTGGCGGGTTCGAGTCCTGTGCTCGCATCGGCTTCCTGCAGGGGTTGCTCGCCCGCTGCGTTCTGTTCGGCGTCGACTTCGTCCGCCCTCGACAGGTGCAGTGCTGCGCCGATCTGCGTCCACTCGCACCTCTTCCGTTACAGAAACGTCGTTCGCTGCGCGTCGCGCGGGGGAGGGTGCGACGCTGAGGGCGACCGACGCGTACGTTGCGCCGCCGTCGTCGGCCGGCAGCTGCACGGGGCCCTGCCTGCGAGGACACTTGTTCCGCATGTGGCCGACGGCGTGGCAGAACGAACACGTCTGCGGTTGGCCGCTGTATGTGATCAACGTGCGGTTTCCGCCCATCATGAGGAACGACGGAATGTGTTGTCGTACCACCATCCGGACTCTGCGGATGCCGTTCTCTACTTGATATATATATAGGCCGCGGACCATTTCTCCTTGGTCACGCAGTGCACGGTCCCGTACGGCGCGAAATTGCGAGAGATGGTTTAATTCCTCGTCTCGAACGGCAAATTTAAAACTCTGACAGTTCTAATTCCGAGCCCTGCATGAGAAAGCTGAACGCTACTCACAGTACCATCAAGATGTTTGAAGCAACGAGTACCACCGTTTGCATTCACCAGTTCGTCACACATTTCGGAGGTCGGTAATTTCAGGACTAACGCGTTTAAGATAACGTCTAATTGCAAGCCGAGAAGGTCCGTTTCAGAAATTTTCAGTTCTTCCAGTATCCGCCGATGAACTTCATACGCGGAGGGGCGGAGAAGAGAACGATCGAACGTACATTGAATATTGTTTTGTCTGTCTTCGGAATCCATTGATTACTTACAAACAGGTGTTAAACACCAAACAAGGAAACACGCCGCGAAAACCGCCGCCGGCCGCCTCGAAGTACACTTATTTACACAGCCCGGAGCGCTCCGCAGCCAGACAAGTGCTAGGCACGCCCGACAGTGCTTAACGTCAGTGACCTAGCAGGAACCGGTGTATCCACTGCGGCATGGCCGTTGTCTTTTCTATTACGACTAAGAGAAATTAATTGCTAGCCATAAGCGGTTAAAATTGAATATAGACCGGTTATTTCGCTTATTTTAATGCGATATAAATTTTTACTGAATTGTGACTTGACTAAGCAGGAGAGCTGGCAAATGACGATGTAGTCGAATAAAGCTACAACATGGGTATGAAATGAAGACACTCATCATGCTGGAATCCTCTTCCGAGAAGTCAAGGAGTCAGAACTGGCACAGCCGCGGTGGAGTAGCCGAGCGGTCTAAAGCACCTCGCTGCGGAGCGCGTGGTTGCTCCCCGTGGAGGTTCGAGTCCTCCCTTGGGCATGGGTGTGTGTGTTTGTCCGTAGGTTAGTTTACCTAGGTTTAAGTAGTTTGTAAGATACGGACTGATGACCACGCAGTTTGGTCCGATAGATTTACAAACATTTGAACATTTGAACATCAGAACTGGCACACTTTATGGTTTACTGCATATTACGTTTCAACCGATAACGACCGGCATGTTTCGGCATAAGTGGTCTACTGGATTGATACTAATATGGTATGTAACAGATATAGGTTATATTCCCGCTCAAATCTTCCATTTAATACAACTTCCATAAGAGAAGGAAGTCGGATAGCACAGTTATTCGGAATTCACAGTAAACATAATATCCTTCGCTAGCGACTGGGGACAGATCGGCTTAGATTGGAACATTAGTAGAGCGGAAGTCTAGGACAACAGAAACTTCACCAGCAGTAAGCTTTCTTACACAAGAAATTTTGTTTAATGAAAAAAATGTTCAAATATTTGTAGAACTTATGGGTCTTAACTACGGAGTCATCAGTCCCTAAGCTTACAAACTACTTATGAACTAGCTAAGACTAAGGACGGCACAAATATCCATGCCCGAGGGGGGATTCGAACCCACAACCGTAGTGGCCGTGCAGACCGTGACTGGAGCGCCTCAGGCCCCTCGGCCACCTCGGCCGGCTTGTTTAATGAGCTAATCCTCAAATAAAGTCTATTTTATTTACACCTGGTATATTGAATATTCATTTTCTCCTGAGTAGCTGGAGCTGTAACTAGTCAAATGCATGCTTATAGATTTTATCTTCAATTTTACGAAAATATGTGAATATTGTAAATAATATCACTTAGCACAGGCAGGCTGACACTTTATTCGCCTGTTTCAGACCTTTCTAGGACGTGTGCTTATTTTTTATACACCTCGGTTTGAAAATTATATTTTCAATTTTTTTATTACATGATGAACATTTCTCACATTGCCGTTAAATGATGTACCACTGATTGAAAACCACGCGTGAAGGTCAGTCTGAAAAATGAAGCCTCTTTAATTTGAAATTACTGCAAGAATCTCATTTAATGAAAATAATCAACAGTTCCTGAAATAGCAATGATACAAAAATTAAAACAGAGTTAATTGTTGTGGAAATTACATTAATTTTTCAGACGATTTCACATCAAGTCTTACCGCCTTCTATATAACTGAAACGATTATCACTACACAGGTTTTAAATGCTAAATTTAGTTAAATAATCAGCTCGCTTCTCTCTTACTTCCACTGGTCTGAAATATAATGACCATTGGTTTGAATTAATCGGTATTGCACTCTGATTCACGTACATGTAATCGGGGCTGACAATGACCTTTTAACGTTTAATTATTAAAGCAGTACTGGTCTGACGTCAGGAATCAGCCGTGTGTGGGTAGTCTGTGCAAATTCTAGAACTCCGTGCCCATTTGTGCCATCGCATTAAATCTCTGTAATTCCCATATGGATATATTGGTAGCTTAAAAGCCTCATCTGTACCAAACCCTCAGGGAATAAATTAATTGCACTATATATCGACTGTGGTGCATGGGATAGAAAATACAGATTACGTTCAGGTTGTGGAACGTATTATTATTTCGGTTTTTCTATGTTTTTGGTATAATGCAAGTTAAAAAAATCGCCTCACCATGGGTGCTTTTTGTTTCGTTGAGAGCTATATTATTATAATTTTACTAATCTTGCAGTACTTATGGACTGAAGTACAATTTTCGTTAAGGATGACATATTTAGACATTAAATCAGTATTTTGAGTTTCTTGTGAGACTTTCGTGTTCTCCTTTCAGGTTAGTGTAAACTGGAACTGAACTTGAAATGCAAATATTTTCTGGTTTAATTTATTCTTAACTGTTCGAGCCAGATTTTTGGGACAGTGTGTTTGGTCTCCAGGCTGAGCAGAATGATTTAATTTGGAATTTCGTAATACTCATAGTTTACGAATCTTACTGAGAACGCTCCCGTTTTTCAATCAACCCTGTGTTGATTTTCATTAATGTACCTTTGGATTGTTGTAATGTTCATAAGGAGAACGTTCCTTACATACATAATAATCAATAAAATTTTAAATACTAATAATGATTAGAGTATAGTCTATGACGACGCACCTAAAACATGAACTGTGTTTGGAGAATGAGATTTTCTGTTTTCAGTACCGGTAGGCCTAATTCAGTAAACAAAAGTGGTTATGGCTGTTGTAGATTTTAGTAGTTACTTTCCAGTCGGTGAATCTGAATATTATTGGTAGACAACCCAATTTCAGGTCTTAAAAGTACATTTTAAGCGCCTAAATTAGGTTCTGAAAGAATTTTACTTACGTTATATAAAACATAAAATTGTCTTACAAAGTATGACGCAGACACACTGACCGTAATATACCCATATTATTATTGCTTATAAACAAAGACACCTGCACAACACAGTAAACGTCATACTACGCTATTTTTCAACTTGATCCCAAATCGCTATTTTTTTTTTTCAATATAAAAAAGAATGAATGTAATAGGTAATTTGATATGTGTGGGATTGATAAGGGTTTAAAGCATTCAGGCCATAGTTGTAAAATGTAAACTTTCACGGCCGGAAAGGTAAAAATAACTAAAAATTTCCGGGCTATTATGCCGTGGTCTTATGGATTTATTACGGAAACCCAACGTTTCGTACCCGACTGCGGAGGACGTTTCCAAGGAGGATCGTGGCACTTTTGCATGTCCGATGCACATCCTGGCTCGCTACTGACTGAAGCCAAACTCCGTTTACGAGGGCTCGCACGCAGAGGTGTGACGTCAGATGTTTTTGATATGCGCGCGCAATTCGTCGTTGCCTATTGCAGAAGGAGTGTCCGGCATATCCTTACTAATAAAAGAGATAGGTTGGTTGGACACATTCTGTGACATCAAGGAATTGTCAACTCAGCATTAGAAGGAAGTGTATAGGGTAAAATCGTAGAGGGATTCGAATAAACAACTGCAAGTAACAAAAACATACGCCTTATAAATCTACATCATTTTAGTGATGCAAGGGGCGTTGTATGAGTAGAAATGTACAAGCGAGTTTGTTAAAGGAGGAGTTACAGTGGAGTGGCGTGCCTGGGGAAGGAATGTTGCGGATCTTAAACCCAAATCACAAGAGCAGAGGAATGGGAAACCGACTACATACATTGATTCAGTTGGTTAAAAACGGCCATGGTGGCTGTAAAACACAGACAGAGTAACACAAACACTGGTCTTGAAGAAATTGACGGGGATGTACTAGAATTACAGGGGAAACGCTATGTACTGCCGATATCGGCGGTTGCCCTGACAAGGCACACCTTTGATCTCGAACGCTAGGAAACTCGCACGAAACGATGCTTGGAATAACAGGCAATCACAAACAGCACAGTGGTGACCGTCATTTCCAAGCAGAACGTTGCTAACATTTTAACATAGCGAAAGAAAGTATGTAATTTAATGGCGTCAGTGTATCATTACACACTCAATCAACTGCAGCGAGAACTCTCTGCTTAAAGTACTTATAACAACGCAAAACACACATATACAGCAGTACCACCCAACTGAAAGTGCTTATATTAGTCTTCAAAGTGTAGGTGCGTCATTTAGATGAAGTGGTTAGCGCAAAGTGGGAGAGAACAATAAAGCCACGTTATCATACTCCAAATCGCTTTCGCATTCACGCAGTCCGATATCAAAAGCCACGCTAATTACATTCTCAAATGATTGTGTTGGTATGTCAATGTCATTCGCTGGCTTTCGCCAAGCATATTGCAAAATATGCTTATACGCAGGTGCGGCATATTGACTGTTAATTACAGAGAGAAGTATCACGATGAAATAACGATCATATACCTTCACTTGTGGTTTGGTATCTTGTAGTCTTACAAAATTAGTAATCTTTCTGATATAGAGTTTATGTTTCCGAAAGAAGCAAACAACTAGGGGTTGGCAATATATTGTTGTGTTCGGTGGCAAGATCTACAGCGTAACACCTTTGTTTGGAAAATTTTCTTCTATAAGGGTACGATCTGTATGAACCGCCGAGGAATCACACAACAACAGGCTCTTTTCATTTGTTGCATGTTCGCCAAGAACCGAAGTTGGAAAACGTTTCATGTATTTTTTAGTTATTTTTCCACTTTTCTTTGCCATTATATTTCTCAATTATTACGTTATATATCAGCGTACTCCAAAACCTCGACCCTGCTGTCTTGTCCATATTCAGGACGTCGCAACTTGGTCCCTAATGTACACAGATTACACAGCAGCTCGCTTGCGAACACTCCAAGAAAAAATACGTACTGCAGCTATACCACTCACGCAACGGGGGCACTAGTTAGTGCAGGTACACTATGCCAACATTAAGTGGCGCTAGCTAATTAGTGCGGCGGTTTGCATGGAAATGACGCACCGCCCTGTATTGTTTATGATTGCGTGTTATTCTAAGAATGGTTTCGTGCGTTTCCGAGCGTTCGAAGTCAAAGTCGTTCCTTGTGGGTTAAGAAATGTTCAAATGTTTGTTAAGTTTATGGGACTTAACTACGGGGTCATCAGTCCCCAAACTTACAAACTAGTTATGAACTACTTACAACTAAGGACGGCACAAATATCCATGCCCGAGGGGGGATTCGAACCCCCGACCGTAGTGGCCGTGCAGACCGTGACTGGAGCGCCTCAGTCTCCTCGGCCACCGCGGCCGGCGGATTAGTTCTGAAGCGAATGCCACGAAGTGGTTATTTCATCTTCCGATTCAAATCAAATTCGCAATGACTCACGTCCGGGGAGTATGGTGGATGGTACAGTACTTCCCAGTCCCATCGACCGAAAAGAGGAGCCACAGCTTCCGTTGTACGCGCCCGCGCTTTGTCGTAAAATACGATGGGTGGTTACCGCAGAAAGTTTTGCCTCTTCTTTCGAAAAGCTAGTTGCAAATGATGCTCCGAAGACGAACAGTAATACTGTGCATTGACGGTCTTCCGTGGAGGCACGTAACGTTGAAGACCTTTACCCATCGTGCCACTGTTCTGTACGGCAATACAGATTACCCGCACGTCCCTTGAAGACCTTGATGACACTGTCGTGCTGTAAGACCTCTGGCACATTCAATCTTGATCCAACTCCGTTGTTCCTGTGTCGAATACGTAATGACCCTGTTACGTTAGACCGCTCGTTCACAAGGGGCTATGTTTTCCTCGATTGTGCTCACGCCGGTGACGTGGGACGGGCGAGTCCATTTGCTCGGAGGTAAAGTAGGTATGTCAAGAACGTGTGCTATAAGCGACGATAGTAGATTTGATTGCATAGTGTCTCCACAGCACTGTTGCCGCTATTTACGTTCCAACCCTCGTATTTAGCGTATTTCGGACAGTGTAACGTACTCAAAGCTAGACACAATTTTTGAATTATAGGAAGCTAATGCTACAACTCCTCGTAAGCGCTCTTTTAGCCTTGCCCTTGGTTCTATGCCCCGCGTGCACCTATGATGATTTTTGTTACTGCTTGTCAAGTAGCAAACACTATATTTACAAAAATGTGATTTGCTAATACACGGAAAAATTAGTTAATTATAGCTACGGATTTACTTTTCATTCTAGTAGGATATATCGGTATAAAAGCATATACATTTTGTGAAACTAAAGTACGAAACAAAGCAGGCTCTATCTAAATAGTTAATTAATTGCAATCGGAAAGTTCAAACAATACTTTTATACAGCAATAATAACCCGATGTAGTTGTTAAGCTTTTGCTATTCTCAGTAAAAGCCGAAGTTCCGAAGTAAATGATTTGTTAAAGTATAAAATACCACCGTCGACGATCACGTGTTATTTTTTTTAGCATTATTCTATCACTTCTAGGCATCCGTTGCAAATCGAAGTGAGAGATTTCCGGATTATATTTCTGATATTGGCTACTGTTTTTAGTGCCACAAAAGCACGGAAATACGGCCGCAGATTGAATGCTCTGCTCCCTTCCAAATACACATTCAATACACAATCATTTCGCGGTCTGTTTATACGACCCAGTCGCTCGGCGTCGCTGCAATTGCGAGCTGACAGATATTACCTGGGAGTTTGGTGACTCTTTATGTTAGACTCAGGTTTCAGCCTGCGTGCGCTATATTCAGTCCCTCGCCGGAAGTGCTCTGTATAGCGCGACATTTCATTTAGATCCGCTGCGCGCCAGTTTCCGGTGATCACGACTCTGATCCATTCGACAGAATCGTATTGTCAGCGCTGGTTGCCCAACGCTGATTTATTCGTGGTAAGAATGAAATCCGCACGTCGGGTGGCTGTCAGCACAAAACAATCCAGCAATCACAAACCCTTATAAATTAACTAGCGTCCCGCCCCGGCTTCGCATGGGCGGAATTTATACCCTGTATCTATGGAAATCGATGTGTATGTATTTTGTTGGTTGCTATGTTCTATGTAATGTGATTAAAACTGTGCATACCGTGCTTATACTGTTCGCATCGTGTTTAATTCATACTTACACACTAATATCACAATCTAACATATATGCAAAAGTTTACATCTGATATTTGAATCGCCGGCCGCGGTGGCCGAGGGGACTGAGGCGCTTCAGTCACGGTCTGCACGGCCACTACGGTCGGGGGTTCGAATCCCCCCTCGGGCATGGATATTTGTGCCGACCTTAGTCTTAGTTAGTTCATAAGTAGTCTGTAAGTTTAGGGACTGATGACCCCGTAGTTAAGTCCCATAGACTATATAAACATTTTTTTGATATTTGAATCAACAGTGGCGCTTCTAACGAAGAATGAGTGAACCGTAGCGGCACTATTAACACGAACAGTTAAGGACGCCTAAAACGAGAGCACTCCAGTTACCGAAAAATGTCCACCTCTAGATGTCAGACATAAACTTTTACATATAGGTTAAGAAATATCTTTATCCTTCAATAGCAAACTTCACAGGATCACTAGCTGGGCTAAGCTGACGGTTTCTAAATCTACATCTACATAAATACTCTGCAAATCATGCAGAAGTGTATCGCAGAGAGTGCATCGAACCGTTTTCATGATATTTCTCTACCGTTAACTTCCTAAAAACGCGCGGGAAAAAGGAACACAAATCTTTCCATTTTCGATATTATTTGTCTTATTATGTAATGTTGATAATGTATCTCGATGTAGATGTGTGCTAAACAGCTTTGTTCACGTACGATGCAGAAAGTACCTGAAATAAGTTTCGCAAATTAATATCGCCGCAACGAATAACACCTTTCTTTTAATTACATATACCACAACTAGTGCCTCATTTCCGTAACACCCTTTCGCCTGTATCGTGAGAATACAAAACGATCTGCCCTTCTCTGAACTTTCTCTATATCTTCCGTCAGAAAAAGGGCAGCAATATTTCAAAGTATGACGCACAAATGAAGTGTAAGAAGTCTATTTGGTAGAAATGTTGCAACTTCTAAGTTTGTGGCACTGAAACGTAACCTTTGCTTCGCGTACCCTAAAATATTTTCTATGTCTTCTTTCCAATTTGACAACGCAATGGTCGCGTCACTAGGAGGAACATGGGTGGTCGCGCTGTATCAGTTGGATACGGGGTCAAAATTGCATCGTTAGCTTTAATTAACCTCAGATGTTGCAGTGAATAAGTAAGGAAAACGAGGGAAAGAAAACATGTGTTATAATAGTAGCAACTGAACATTTATTCACGAAAATTAATAATAGAATGTTTACGTCTGCTGACGTGCTGGTTGTCTATTACGGGAAAATGTACGTATGAGAACCTACGCGACCATTCTAGTGTTAACAATTATATATTTTTGACGACGTTACAGCGTTCATTGAAAGAAAAAAATCGCAATTGCGATTTGGCTTCACTGTACTATGTTCAGATGGAATACCAAAGTGCGCCGAATGAAAATTTGTGCCCAGCCGGGATTCAAACTCGGGATCTCCTGCTTACTAGGCAGACGCGCTGACCACTCCGCCAACGAGGACAGAGTGACCAGCCCGACTGCAGAGGACTCTTCCCTGCACGTCTCCCGCCACACCAAAATCTCCATTCGCCACGCTGTCTCTTTCCTTTTGCCACAGCCTATTTGTTCTGTAATGCTCGCAGCCTGAATACTGTATTCTCGCATCCGGGAGAACAAACCATGAGGTATCAAGACGCAATTAGTTGTCGCCAGGAGCTCAGCCTCGGCTTGTATACAATTATACATTTTTGACGACGTTCCAGCGTTCAGTTAATGAAATAAATCGCAATGTGCAATCAGTTATGGCTTCACTGTACTAGGGTTAGATGGAATACCAAAGTGCAGCGAAAGAAAATTTGTGCCCGGCTGGGGAGCATTACAGAACAAATAGGCTGTGGTAATAGGAAAGAGACACGGTGGCGAATGGAGATTTGGGTGTGGCGGGATACGTGCAAGGAAGACTCCTCTGCAGTCGGGCTGGTCACTGTGTCCTCGTTGGCGGAGTGGTCAACTCGTCTGCAAAGTAAGCAGGAGATCCCAGGTTCGAATTCCGGCCGGGCACAAATTTTCATTCGCCGCACTTTGGTATTCCATCTAAACCTAGTATTGTGAAGCCATAACTGATCGCAATTTTGCGATTTATTTCATTCTAGTCTTACGTAGTTTGTATTTTGCTGAATTTACGGCCATCAGATTTGACTGTTTTATCCTATAAATGAAGTTTAACTTATTTCTTTTGCTGCTCATACGGATGACTTCACACTTACCATTATTTGGTGTTAATTGTCAGCTTTTTCACCATGCAGATGTTTTATCTAAAACTTTTTGCAATTGCATTTGATCTTCTGGTGACTTTACTAACTGAAAAATGACAGCATCATCTGCGAACAGTCTAAGAGAAGTGTTCACATTGTTTCTTAAACCGTTTATATAGATGACGAACAGTAGGGGCGCTGTAACATTTCCCTGGGAAACACGAGATATCAATTCTGTTTTACTCTAATTTTCCGTAAATTAAAACTTAGTGTCCTTTCTGACAGAAAATCGACTTCGAAGTGTTTCAAGTATCTGTAAGTACCAATAATTGATATCAGTTACAGTATCTGCCGGTGCGCTCTTTCCCGACAACCATACGGTCGGTAGTTCTATTCCCGCTGTGACAGATTTTTTTCGTTGTATTCGAATACTTACAAAATTTTAATATCTAATGGTTAATGTATCAACCTTTGTTCAATTAATTATCAGCTGTCTTCTTCAGTCTTCGGTGAAATGATCAAGTATGCGTGGTTCGTTTCTAAACAGTGCTGTATAAGATAAATCTTCATGAACGTAAATGAAGTTGGCTTTCCATTTGACATATCAATCAAAAGTTGCGACTGTAAGAATGCAGCATTTGTATGATGTGCTCGATGCCGTGAAAATTATTTTTTCCATTTTTTACTATGCTCATCATCCTAGCATGTGTGAGACCACATCGAAATGAATGATTTATTATTATTATTATTTTCAGTATTGCCACAAATATGGAATTTGCAATGTTTCCTTGTGTTTTCTTTTTTGGCCCACTTTAGGTTACGGTAGTGACACTAAAAGTAGGCCTTAGCAATCGCCTTTCGACAGCTCGAAATTTAAATGAAAATAACGGCTTGTTGTTGTTGTTTGTTTAAGGGGGACAAAAGTACTATGGTCATCAGTCCCCCAAAAATAACGGCTTAACCGTACTTCTGACATGAAAATGAATAACCGAATTTGTAGAGAAGAAAACTTTCTATAACTTTACTTTCTTATGTTTTTTTCATATCTTGCATCGTTCCAGAAATATTTGAAAAAATAATGGCGATTTTAAGATATCTGTCTGCCCGTAACGTGTTCCCACTTTTTAAGTAAAATCGTTCAACCGATCGGCACCAAATTTTACAGACAACAGTTGACAGCCAGAGACCAGAATCTCCCTTTTTCAAATTTTTCGGACAAAAATACGTCAGTAACACTAAAAAAAGGCCGATTGTAATAGTAATTGCAAACACGAAAACTGAATAACCGAGTTTATAGAGGAGAAAATTCTCTACAACTCTCCGCTCTTATGTTTTCTTCGTAATTGGCACCGTTACAGAGATATTTGTGAAAATAGCTGTGATTTGACGCCGCCTCTTGATTTTACGTATACCAGGCGTTAGAAAATGTCACGTGACATTCCTCGCCCAGACCTCTCTTTGGCATACCCCATCTTGCTTCATGTATCTTATGACTTTCATATGATGACTTACGCTTTGTCATTTCAAAGCCGTAACGCACTGAAGAATTAACGAAAACACGTCGTTCACAGTATGGTAAATTATAATCTTTTGTATTTTTTATTTGTTGTTTTTTTTTTTTTGTTTTTCTGTTCCTTAGGACCCAATTGAGGAGTGAGACTCCATGGTCATGGAACAAGTCAATACATTAATTGCTACACAAGAATGGTACTAGAAATTTTTTAAGAAGTCCTTTGCACACGACAATCTTAAGACAAAGTGAAAAGAAAAAAGCGTCATTTTAGCTGTTAGCAACTGCCAGCAATAGTACGAGAATTAATGGACAATGTCGCAATTGTTCGCCGTGGTGTAGTGGGCAGTGCGTGATGTTATGATGCATGTGGTCTGCAGTTCGAACCCTCCCCCCCCCCATACCATTTATTTTTTGGTCTTGGCTCCTAAAAGGGTTTCCGCACTCTTATTAATTAAATAGAGCAATCTTCTGCAATGTTTAGAGTTGTGAAAGTGTAAGAGTGCTCCCTCTGAAATGTGCGTTTGTTCTATTTCGTGAATATACCGCGAAATACGTAACAACGAATTGAACATTGCTCTTCTGAACAATTTGCACAACAACGGGGAGGATACTGTGATAATGAATATTCTAAACAGCGTGAAGATACTGGTAGTTTCATATATAAAAGGAGTTCTAGATTTCTGAGGGAACTGTTGTTCCTTATTGAAACGGAAGGGAAGTGTATTCATTGCAACAATTTACCTGAGTTTTTTCCTAAGCAGTCATTCACTATTAATGGAATATGCTGAAAGTAATTACGGTAGTTAGAATCAATGCGTCAACGAAAATGTTTATCTTTGGCACGGTTGCTATTACAGCGTTTAACGTACATTGTATTACCTTTTCTGTAGTTCAAACATGACTTTGTTCATGTTACTTTGTTCTTCGCTAAGATAAAGAGCAAATATTCTGTTTCAAACCATGAGTATGTTTTATTTTACAGTTAAAATAAGAAACGGAATAAGTGTGGCAATACTGAATTCCACAAAGCTCTAGTACTTAATCTGTATACAAAGTTACTGTAATCATTATGTCACTTACCACAGTTATTGTAAAAGTATCTCCCCAGTTTGTGCACATGTGATGAAGAAGTCTATGTTTGCAATTTATTGGTATGTATTTCATGATATGTTCACACAATAAAACACATGCACTTTTCAAAGAAAGCATTGTACCTTTGAACAACGCAGAATTTTGTAGGATATAGTTGTGTTCAATTAATAAGAGTGTGCGAAATCCTCGTAGGAAACCAGATGAAAAAAATGCCAGTGGAAGGTATTTATTTTTTATTTTTATTTTCATTTGTTTATATTTTTTGTTCTTCTGGTAGATCGATGCTTTACGGTCGTTTGTTCTAGTTCGTTCTGAGTTGTTCGTTGGGAATTTTGCTCAGTTATTTTATTACAGGTGTCGTCGAGCCCTCTTTCTTTTTCTCTCTTTCCATTGTTTCTTCGGTTTGATAGGTCCTTTGCGGACGTTGGTTTATTTTGTTTAATTTTGATAGTTTCGCGGTTGACTCAGTTTCTTCATTAGAGAGGGCGTCCAGTTACCATGCCGGCAATCCTTTGACCGAGAGCGCTGAGCAATCGCGCCCTAGTAAGTTTCGAACCACCGGCTAACATGTTCGTGCATCACAAACTAATTCGTCTCCCATTACGCTACGGTGAACAGCTTCGAGAGTAATTCGTAATTCTCATACTATCGATGGCAGGTGTTAACTGCTAACTAGGCATTTTGAGACATTAGATTATAATTCATAGTCCTAATAACGACGTGTTTTAGATATTATTCAGTGCGCCATTGTTTTAAAATGTCAACGCTTGAGTTATACTAAGAAAATAGTCAAATACAAAAAGCAAGATGGCGTATACAAAAGAGTGTTTCGGACGCGGGATGTCACTTGACTGATTTCCGAAAGCCAAATGTACGCTCTGTTGCATCCAGGCTATAGCCACTCGTCCGACCGCCAAATTCACGCTACTTTCCTTCCAGGGTCTATTCATTCCCACTAGTACAGGCAAAATAAAATCTGAACAGACTACCAAAGCAAGACATGTGATAATATTTTAACGGAAAAATATAATGGAAATGTGGGAGAGATATTAAAATAATAGTTCAAAGAGGTAAAAGTTCAAAGCCGGCCAAGGTGGCCGAGGGGACTGCGGCGCTTCAGTCACGGTTTGCATGGCCACTACGGTCGGGGGTTCGAATCCCCCCTCGGGCATGGATATTTGTGCCGTCCTTAGTCTTAGCTAGTTCATAAGTAGTTTGTAAGCTTAGGGACTGATGACCCCGTAGTTAAGTCCCATAAGTTCTACAAACATTTGAACATTTAATTTGCCACTACGGTCGGGGTTTCGAATCCCCCCTCGGGCATGGATATTTGGGCCGTCCTTAGTTGTAGCTAGTTCATAAGTAGTTTGTAAGTTTAGGGACTGATGACCCCGTAGTTAAGTCTTATAAGCTCTACAAACATTTGAATTTTGTAAAAGTTCAAAAAAGTATATGTTTGTCAAAGCTAAACTCAAATATCAAATGATGCGGTCAGAAAGAATATTACGTGTTGCGTGCATAGATTTTATCAAATCTGAAGTGGGCCGTAAAACATTTCAGTGCGATTTTTTAAATTTAAATCATCACTCTTGTCAACTTAAAATATAGAAAACTACGAATAAATAAAAATTAACATTAGGTATTAAAATGGTGTAAGTATTCGAAAATCAGAAAAATCTGTCACAGAACGCTACCACCTGAACTAAAGCGACAGCTGCCGGAACTGTTTTAATTATTCGTACGTACCTGTATACTTGGAAAAATTCAAAATCGATATTCTCGAGAATTTTTGAGAGCTGCGTCGAATGGATTTTGCTGATTCTTATCTAGGTTCTGAACTTCACGCACCATAAATAAAAAATGTAATATCGGATACCCATATGGTTTCCTTGTCAGAACTTATTGCGTCTACCACATATGTTGTGTACATGTGCGAAGCTACAGTGATATCCCAACATATCGTCTAAGTGCTTCACTGTCTTGTAGGACGGTGTTTATTGTGTAGCATAGAGAGAAGGGAAGGAGTAGAGAGACGTGGAGAAGGAGACTGTGAAACAACTTTGGAACTTCTCGTAGGGGGGTTGGGAGTGGAACTTTTCCGTCTCTTTTGAGCTACACTTTAATCACCGGCGCTTAGTGCCGTAGTCATTTTAGCTCTTGTATTCAGAATATATACACGAAGGGCAGTCATAAGGGTTTAATTTCCATCCCTGAGTCACGGTTACGTAATTAACTTTACGTTTGTTTGCAGGTGCCCGTAAGCAGTCTTGCTGGCATTGAAATCCCTCAGCCATAGCATGCCGTATAGTAGCACACCACTTGAAGAGCTAAATCAAAATGGCACACAGCCCATTCATAACGCAGAGTATCGCGGCGTATATTTTTGCCTGAAAGAGCTCCAGCACTGCCGCTGCTACTGAAATCGAATTACCGCATAATATTCCGCTTTATGAATGGTTTTACTGGGTGTTCCTGTACTGTGTCACGGGGAATATAGACGGTTTTATCCGCAGACGAACCAACAAACTAAAAGTGGAGCCAGTATTTTCTGTGTGACACTTAGTTATCGACTAGGAGTCGCCAAATAAATCAAATGGGATTTCAGAAGCCGACTGCGCAAGTATTTACATCCCAATCTAGGTGGTACAGTCAATAAGTTCCGATTCTTGACACCTATAGGATAGGCACCCACTTAATTCTGTATGTTGTACATGATGCCGTGAAGTTAGGCTATATGTGCAACATACAGTGACACGTGGGTTTCTGTCCTCCAGGCGTTAAGGCTCAGAACGTACTGACTGTACGCCGGCCGCGGTGGCCGAGCTGTCTGCGGCGCGCCAGTCACGGTCTGCACGGCCCCTACGGTCGGGGGTTCGAATCCCCCCTCGGGCATGGATATTGATGCTGTCCTTAGTATTAGCTAGTTCATGAGTAGTTTGTAAGTTTAGGGACTGATGACCCGTAGATAAGTCGCATAAGCTCTACAAAAATTTGAACATTTTACTGACTGTACCGCGTATACTCCGCAAGCGCCATATAAATGGGAAGGAGCATGATATTGAATGACTCTTCGGGAAACGCACTCTCTCGTAAATTTGACAGTAGACCAGACTGTAATACAGAACGCCTCCCTTGCAGCTTCTGCCTCTGGACTTTTCTGACCGTCTCTGTGACACGTTAACGCTTATTAAATGTAGCAGTAACGAACCTTGGTGCTCTGACACTGACGAGCTGTATTCAAGTATTGGTCGCACTAGTATATCGTAACGTACGTCTTCTGCTGATGAACAACATCTCCTGAGTATTCTTTCACTGAATCTTATTTTGGTATCTGCCTTGCTCATGAATAATTTTATGTGGTTGTTCCACAACAGATCACACAATATTTTATCTAAATGACTGCTACCATTTATCGTTCGCAAATTACGTGCACATATAGCAAGCTATGTGTTCTCATTACATTTGCTTATAAGGTAAAGCAATCATTAATGGAACACGGTACTGCGTTATTGTACTCTGCCCAGCGGACGTGGTATGCCGCTGCCATCCTTCGAGATTTTAAGTGACTTACCCAGCCAATAGCCGCGACGGAGTGGCCAAGCGCGTTGAGGCACTATGCTCCGTTGCGCGAGGCCGTTCCCCGACGGGGGTTCAGATCCCCACTCGGGCATGGATGTTTGTGCTATGTTTATTATAAGTTAGTTTATAAGTAGTTTGTAAGTTTAGAGACTGATGACCCCGCAGTTAAATCCAATAAGCTTAACAAACATTTGAATCCAACCAATAACAGTGGGACCTACAGTTTAACTAGAATTGCGAACCAGTGTGCAACTCAGCATTTTAAACATCAACAAGATGGTCAGAGGTAAAAACAGGACATACTTTGAATTGAACCCGCAAGCGACAGATTTACACACTGACACTTTATCGCTTCGATCAAATTCAAATTTTCAAATATTTGTAGAGCTTATGGGACTTAACTACGGGGTCATCAGTCCCTAAACTTACAAACTACTTATGAAGTAGCTAATACTAAGGACGACACAAACATCTATGCCCGAGGGGGGATTCGAACCCCCGACCGTAGTGGACGTGCATACTGTGACTGACGCGCCGCAGACCGCTCGGCCACCGCGGCCGGCTATCGCTTCGTCACCGAGGAAAACACATTTGTATACAAGGTGTCCCATTTATCTTGACCACCCAAAATATCTCTGGAACAACAACGGCTATTATAAAACGACTTTCATGGGTATCAATGTAAGGTAGGGGTTCATGAATGGAAATATTTTGAAACATATGTGTTTTTTAACACAAACTTGTGTGTTTTTAAATAGACACCATATATTATTTCATCAGCAGCATAGGAAATCGCATAAACAATGGCGTTGATTGCATCGCAATAAGCGAGATACTGCGAAGCGATGTTGACGCTTGAAATATGCGAAATGCGCGGCTAGCGCACATCCTGAGTCTCGATCGTCAACCCCATGCTGCTCAGGACGTGCGTTAGTCGCGCGAATATCGTATTTCAAGCGTCAACTTCGCTTCGCAATATCTCGGGATGTATTTTGCGTATTGCGATGCAATCAACGCCATTGGTTATGTGATTTGAAATGCGATAGATTGCTGACGCAATAATATAGGCTATCCATTTAAAAATGTTCAAATGCTTGTAGAGCTTACGGGACTTAAATACGCGGTCATCAGTCCTTAAACCTACAAACCACTTATGAACTATCTTATACTAAAGACGGCAGAAAATCCATGCCCGAGGGGAAATTCGAACCCCAGACGGGGAACGGCCTCGAACATCGTAGTACTGCGCCTCAAGGCGATCGGCAGCTCCGACGCGGCTGTCCATTTAAAAACACACAATTTTGTGCTAAAGACACATATGCTTTCGTTTTAGAATGTTTGAAAATATTTACATTAATGAGCTTCTGCCTTACTTTGATACCGATGAAAGTAGTTGTACAATAGCTGTTATTGTTCCAGAGATATTTTAGGTGATCAAGATAAATGGGACACCATGTATATTGAAGATAAAGTGCTACCCCTGCACTAAGGATTGATACGGTGCAGGTCCAGATTTCCGGAAGGCTTTTGACATTGTACCTCACAAGCGCCTTCTAATCAAATTGCGTGCTTATGGAAAATCGCCACAGTTGTGCGACTGGATTCGTGGTTTCCTGTCAGAAAGGATACAGTACGTTGTAATTTACGGTACGTCGAGTAAGTCGAGTAAAACAGAAGTGATAGCTGGCGTTCCACTGGAAGTGTTATAGGGCCCCTATTGTCACTAATTTTTATAAACGATTAAGGAGACAATCTGTATAGCTCTCTAGACTGTTCACTGGTGATTCTGTCATTTATCGGTTAGTAAAATCACGAGAAGATCAACAGCAACTGGAAAATGGTTTAGATAAGATATCTGCATAGTGCAAAGATTGGCGATTGACCGTTAATAACGATAAGTATGGGGTCATCCATATGACCACTAACAGAAACCTGTTAAACATCAGATACACGATAAATCAGTAAAACATACAGGCCGTGAATTCTACTAAATACCTGGGAGTAACAATTACGAACAACTTAAATTGAAAAGAACATATAGAAAACATTGTAGGAAAGGCAATCCAAAGACTTCGTTTCATTGGCAGAACACTTAGAAGATGCAACAGTTCTACTAAAGAAACTGCCTACATTACGGTTGTGCGTCCTATTTTGGAGTATTGCTGCGCATTGTGGAATCCATATCAGGTGGGACTGACATAAAATTTAGAGGAAATTCAGAGAAGTCCAGCTCGTTTTGTATTATCGCAATACAGAGGGAGAGTGTCACGAAAATGATGCACGAGTTGGAGTGGAAGTCGTTAAAAGAAAGGCGTTTTTTGTTGCGTCGAGATCTATTTGCGAAATTTCTTTCACCAACTGTCTCTTCAGAATGCGAACATATATTGTTAACACCCACCTACATAGGGAGACATGATCATATAAGAAAATAAGGGAAATCAGAAAGATTTAGGTCTTTCTTTTCCCGCGAGCTCAAATGTTCAAATGTTTGTACAACTTATTGGACTTAACCACGGGGTCATCAGTCCCTAAGCTTACAAACTGCTTATGAACTAGCTAAGACTACAGACGGCACAAATATCCATGCCCGAGGGGGGATTCGAATCCCCGACCGTAGTGGCCGTGCTGACCGTGACTAGAGCGCCTCAGTCACCTCGGCCACCGCGGCCGGCTCCCGCGAGCTATTAGAGAATGGAACTGTAGAGATATATCATAAAAGTGGTTCGATGAACCCTCTGCCATGCACTGCAATGTGACTTGCAGAGTATCTGCGTAGATGTAGATGTCCACCGTTACTTTGCTACTATTCTCCAGCGTTGCAGCTTCTAGATACACCGCAGCATTATCTGTGGAATTTCGCAAGGATTTTCCCTTATCTACTTCGATACATGCAGAAAAGCTGCACATCTCAGCGTGTAGAGCATCTTTCTAAGTTTCAACCAGTAGTAGGCTACGTGATGAGTGGTTGTATAGCGCACTCGTAGGGGTCATTCATATCTGTCCTTGGCATACAATGGTACGATGCCTGAGTTTTCTGCCATTAAATTATAAGTCAGTAAGTTTGTGTTGTCTTTAGGTTAGTTTACCTTAGTTGTATTACTTTGTAAGCTACGGTCTAATGACAAAATAGTTTGAACCAGATCGACACCTGCCAATTTTCGGCCGCCAGTGGCGAGCTGGCGATCGTAAATTTCGCACCCTGATCTAAGGCGATTAGGGAATGGAGCGAGAGAGAAGATGAGCAGAACACTTACGGAGACAGAGATGAGATGAGCAGCAGGAGAGGCGTGCAGCTGGCAGCGGCGACGGCGCATCAGCTGGCTGGCGAAGTCATGGCTGGCGCGCTCTGCTGGCCCACACGGTACCAGCCGTGCTTCCTCCTGCACAGACAGAGATAACGTTCCACGTAAGTGCCAGTACTTGGTGTAACAGGTATAAGGGCACATATCTTTATACAAGGTGCGTCTGAAAATTTCGGTGAAGGCTCTCAGGAAATATAGCAAACAACAGTTACAAACAATGGCAGCTGGTACTTTAGATGAATGGGGGTTCACTTCTCTCCGTCCCCTCCCCGCTCCCGCTCAGCTAGTCGATGTTTCGGCGACCACCCCCCCCCACCCCCCCCCCCGCCTCACTCGACGTCCAGGCAGTTTGGCGCACCTCTACGCCAGGGAGAAAGTGCCCCGGTTGCCAACCCCCTCCCCTCCCCCGTTCAGATATATTTTTGTTAAAACATCTACGGAATTTCTTACCTCGTGTTTGAGCTTGCTTCAACTTGACAGCTGAGGCGTCGGCTTACCAGACTTCTGTATTTCACACTTTTGTTGCAAGCTTAAAGCTGAGTAATTTGTTTCTAAAAGATACTGAATAATAAACACCAAGAACATATTAATCTACACATGAATACTGAAACAAAGTAAGTAACTGATTTCAATGTTAAGTGACTGTTACAAAATGAATCTGTTATAATGAAGAGACAAGATACCTTCGGATCACGTGACACTGTAAGCAGCACCCCCTTCTAAACCTACACTTGCGCAAAGGCTGCTCACCCCCACATCTTTTCAAACAAATATTTGTTACAACGAAGAATAAATGTTAGCCGGACGCGGTGGCCGAGGGGACTGAGGCACTTCAGTCACGGTCTGCACAGCTGCTACGGTCGGGGGTTCGAATCCCCCCTAGGGCATGGATATTTGTGCCGTCCTTAGTTGTAGGTAGTTCATAAGTAGTTTGTAAGTTTAGTGACTGATGACCCCGTTGTAAAGTCCCTTAAGCTTAA
Organism: Locusta migratoria; assembly: GCA_026315105.1. Classification (NCBI taxonomy): domain Eukaryota; kingdom Metazoa; phylum Arthropoda; class Insecta; order Orthoptera; family Acrididae; genus Locusta; species Locusta migratoria. Next base: position 663,488,955 of record CM048755.1, on the reverse strand, counting down.
CAAACAACAACAATAAATGTTATTTACCCTCAAAATCGCGACACATTCGCAAAAACTTCCAAAGATATGTGGCAAGTAACAATACAAAAGTGATTGTTGTTCCCGTTTCTGTTATAAAGAACATTGGGTTTAAAATGATTGCTTGCAGTCGGTCTCCAATCCATTACCTTCGACGGCGCAACGCGATGTCGTTAACCACACGGCTATCCTTTCAAGGCGGAGAGTAGTGACTTCATTATTATTAATGATCGAAGCTTCTGAAGGCTTTTACAGTTTATTCGTCTTTAATTTATATTTATAAGATATTTTTCCATACATGACGTGTTTTTAATAAATCTTCCATGCGCCAAAAACAAATATGAAGGGCCGATGTTCCCTTAATGGAGGATTTGCCGACGCGCAAGGCGAGGTGCGCAGTAGCTCATTGTCTTTGCTTCGGGATCATTCGTGCGTAACCGAGCTTGTGTAGCCATGAGCTGGTGTCTCTACCAGCTCCAACGCCATTGTTAAAGCGGCGTTTCCCCTATCCCCTTCCTGCCACGGGAGCGCCCATATGCTGCCTCCAGGGGGCTCAGAAGAGAATTTGAACCTCAGCCGCGCATGCGCATTGCAACGCTGCGACCACTGCCGCCTACATTCAGCGGCCGCGCTTACGATTCCTATACGTGCTGTCTCCGCGAGGAAAAACGATTCTCATGCAATAAATGTGCATATAAATGATCTGATAGAAGAACGAAACGAAGAATGATAGTTTAAAACACTGGTTACAAACAAAATACCTTTATCGCTCTTCAAAGTACTCGCCATTGGCTAAAACACACATCTGACAACGGTTGTACAGCTGTTCGAAACTGTCAGCAAATGCTTCTTGTGGAATCGCTCGAAGCACTGAGATCACGCTTTGTTGGATCGCCACTACCACTCAAACACACACTTCTTATTGTAAATGCGACATAAAGTCACTGAGGAGGTAGGCGACCATGATGAAATGATTAGGTAGTACTGCTGTGAAGCTGGTTAGGTCGCAAACTCTTTATTATTGGTCACACTTGATGTACAGCGTGCCCTCAAAAATGACGCGTTTCGGAATTACCATCATCAGATTAGAATCTCTTCCGTGCCATGTGCACGCGTGAACAGATGGAAGATGTTATTCAATATACATACAAACGCAGACTACGCGTGCACATGGCACGGAAGAGATTCTAATCTGATGATGGTAATTCCGAAACGCGTCATTTTTGAGGGCACGCTGTACATCAAGTGTGACCAATAATAAAGAGTTTGCGACCTAACCAGCTTCACAACAGTACTACCTAATCACACACTTCGTACTTACTAATTCAACACCATACACTTGCAATAACCTCCCATGGGCCTCCATCGCCGTTTTGTCTAATTTGAAACAAAACTTGATTTTAACGCGTTGCTCCATTTCCCTCTCCTTGTTGCAATGACACGAGTTCTTACATTGACCCTGTTAGCCCTCTCATGCACGAATTATCAACCCGGAAATGAACAAAATTTCTGATACATTATTTGGTAACTTAAGACCTATTTAATGCAGAATTCATCATAATTGATCTAAAAAATAGTTCCATAAACCAATAGAGAGGTGTCTTCATAGGAGCACTGTGAGTAAGAAAACTACTACATTTTACATAGAACATCTAATAGTAATATAAAAGAATACATGAAGAATGTTCACTATTTTGTATTTACCGTACAATAAAATAGTTTCAGGCACTCAGGGCACACATCAAGTTTACCCTCTCCTCAGTTGTAATGTGTTTTCCTTCTGGATTCCCGATCATGACACCTCGTGGCATTAGGAGCACCTGACTTGGCTGGCCAGTGCGATACCCCATCGAAACGTAATTCGTTGGGTAACAGTGATAGGCTTTATTTTTTCGATGTACAGACAACAATGGGTTTTCATCTAAAGGACTGTCTCTACTCTTTCTCGAAATCCCTGCTTTTCCTATGCATGTTACCCCAACAACTAACACTGTCAACTAGGAGACATTCTAGGAAACATTATTAGTCCTCATTTGAGGTACCTGTGCTTTTCCGGTCACCTCAGATGTCAAAGATGACATAAATGAGATAAAATTTAAGTGACCTCATTTGAGGACGCGACGCATGACAGGATTAGCTTGGTCTCAGCGTGTACCACAGCTTCACTGGGATGTTTTACACGATAGGGGGCGCTTGTTGACATGTCCCTCAATGTGTATGCTCTGGAACCTCATCCTCGCCAGATCGGTTTGTAAAAATGGGACCATTCACCGAACATTTGAGACGCATCTTGTATATTCTAAGTAACAGCCAACAATTACAGAAAATACATTTTTAAAATGTTTGTGTTGGTCGTAAAGTAATACTCAAGGGCTCTTTGCAATACATCTTCCAAACGTCGTAATACGCGTCGCCATAAGTACATACGTATCTCGAGGATGTATGTTGCAGAAAACGCTTACTATTGGCTGGAGACTCCTGAAGTCACGGCGAGGACCCCAGCGAAGCGCAGCCGTGTCATTATACTGCACATACGCCGCAGCACAGACTCTGTGGCGTTTCACCCGTTCATTTCACTATCGGTTTGGTGCGATACATTTACGTTCAAGTCAAAACAAATGGCTTGCCCGGTTTTTTCCACATCAAGACTGATTAAATGTTAATTCAGATGAGACATAACTCACTCGTCTGACGAAGAAGCAAACGTTAATGTAGATTTTGTTTCTACTTACCTGACAAAGATGTATTCCATAATAGCTTACTCTTTAGGGCACATTTCATCGTGCTTCTTGATTGAGATGCCTAATCCTTATAAGTCTTCTCGTTTTTACTTTTCTTTCTTTCTCTTTCGCCATGTTCCCACAAAGGCAGGGTCGGCTCTTTGTTAGATCTTGATTTGGCGTGTGTTAATATTTATAGGGTGGCCGGATGCCCTTCCTGCCGCCACCCCATGCCCCCTGGGAGGAAATGTATACCACAAATATTTGCGTATAGTGTTATATGTGTCAAAGTGTAAAGTGTTACGAAACGTTTGCGAATCGTGTAACTGAGGCGGGACTTGGGAGCCAGCCCGGTATTCACCTAGGGGTATGTGGTAAACCGCCTAAAAACCACATCCAGGCTGGCCGGCACTCCGACCCCCTTCATTAATCCGGGGCCTGTACAGCTTCCCGTCTCGGAAAGCGGTGCGTTAAACCACACGGCTAACCGAGCGGGTCTCTTATCGTTTTTACGTAAACAGTAATAATTGAATCATGAACTCAGGAAGCTTTTGTTTTAAAATGGACCACAGCGACTTAACGACAGTTTCTTTGTTTACGCTCTCCATTTACACGAAAAGCAAAAAATTCCTCTTCAAACTGTAACACTTTGTTTTTCCATATTGGTGCTGGAGTGTAAGAACCACTACAAGATAATAATTTTATTATTACTAAAATTATTTACTATGCAGCTACATACAGTGCTGCTTCAACACCATACACTTTCACTATCCTCCCATGGGTATCCGTCGACGTTTTGCCTAATTTGAAACAAAAGTTGATCAATTTTGCGCTCCATGTAGCAATGACACGGGTTCTCACACTGACACTGTTAGGTGGGCCGCATCATATGCTACAGCTTCACTGCAGTGCTTTGCACGATAGGGGGCGCTTGTTGACATGTCCATCAATGTGTGGTCGCGGGAACCTCATCCAAGCCAGTGCGGTTCGTAAGATATGGGACCATTCATGGAACTTTTCAGACGCATCTTGTATGTGCTACTTTAATGTGTACACACATCGGTGCGTTAGCAGTGGTTTATGAGCGTCGAACTGTCTTCCCACAAACACGTACAAACTTTACAACCCGACGTTCCCTGCATCGTCATAACTGTCTCGCGAGATGTACTACTACCACCACCTAGAGAGAAGGCCGCGGCGCACTCGTGTAACGTCAGACAAAGTAGGTTGCGCGCGCATAGCTGACTGGCTCGCTGCTTCGGCATAGAGGCGATAGAGGGCCGTGCCCCAGCGGCTACCCAGTCAGCTATGCGGGCGCAACCTACTCTGCCTGACGTCACACGAGAGCGCCGCGGCCTTCTCTCTAGGTGGTGTTGGTACTGCACTCGTCACTACAGACCGAACGCTTTGCTACAACGTCAGTGTGCTGGCCTATAGAGATAAGAAACGATTTAACAAGGCTGTAGTTGTTCGAAATTTCAGGAAACTAAATGCGAGGCCATCAGTCCCCTTCTAACAAGGAACCAAGGCACAAAAGAATTTTCCACATAGGCTGCCATTTGGCATAAAAGTAAATGAATCTGGTAAGCTGAAAATTTTAAACAAGCTGGGATTCGAAGCCGGGTCTCTATTTTACTAGGAAATAGCGCTGACCACTACGCCTCCTGTATACACTGATGACCGCGACTGCGTGGACTACCCTATCACGCCTCCCATCAGACCCAAATTTTCAACTTCTCCACACACTATTGACCTAGTGCTCTTGCTAATTTTATACGCGGCATTTAATTAATTCGTGCAAGAGTTCTTTACATTTAATATAGATATCTGTGGTAGTCAATAAGTTCTGAGATTTGGCGCCTGGAGGGTAGGCACCCACACGAGTACATGTGTTGCACACACTGCCGTGTAACGCCATCATATGAACAAATGTTCAAATGTCTGTAAATCTATCGGACCAAACTGCGTGGTCATCAGTCCGTAGCTTACAAACTACTTAAACCTACGTAAACTAACCTACGGACAAACACACACACACCCATGCCCCAGGGAGGACTCGAACCTCCACGGCGAGCAACCGCGCGCTCCGCAGCGAGGTGCTTTAGACCACTCGGCTACTCCACCACGGCCATCATCATATGAACAGATTCGTGTGTACCACGTTCATTCACAACTATGCAGAACACTATTCCGCCAACGACTGACACCTGGATAGTACATTAAATACATTGCACCCAACAATTGCTATAAATCTGAACTATCAGACGACATTCTACAAAGAAAACAAAGTAAAAAGGTCCTACCCCATCTGTATGAACACAATACAGAAACCGTCAAAACTAAAGCCAACTGGTGTACTATACTATATTTAGGAAAAATATCCACCAAATTAGGCAAAACTCTAAAATCCGCGGCGCGGGAGTAGCCAAGCGGTCTGGAGCACCACGTTGCGGGTCGCGCGGCCTGCCGCGTCGGAGGTTCGAATCTTCCCTCGAGCAAGGATGTTTGTGTTGTATTTAGTATAACTTAGTTCATAAGTAGTTTGTAAGTTTAGGGACTGATGACCCCGCAGGTAAGTCCCATAAGCTTTACAAACATTTGAACATTCCAAAATCCCGAAAATATAAAACTTCGTTTTATGTAGGAGGCACTGAAGCTCACATCTTATCCAAAGGCAAAGACAAGAGATGTATTCAGTAATAGTGGGATTTACTAAATCACTTGTAATGACTTCAGCGAGCTGTATATAGGGCAAACAGGCAGGGATGTAGAAACCAGGCTGACTGGACATGAACGCAGCTGGAGATTACGGAGGTCAGACTCCACCTTTGCAGATCATGCACTGAAAGAAGGACACGGCTACCATGTCCACACAGAAGTGGTACATATAGCCAACAAAGGTAGGAAACTAAACCTGCTGGAAGCACTGGAAATATCAAACATTTAGCTAAAAGTGCCATTCTAGTTCTAAATGACCAATTACAGCTCAACACATCCCCGTTATTAAGCTTTGTATAATGTAGTCAACGAGCAATCTACGAATCGAATAACCAGTCCAACTTTCAAATTCCTACATGTAACTTTAACAGTTTCCTTTATTATCTTGTTTACCTTACAGACTTTAAGTAAGAAATTTGTATGAAAGTTATCCAATAAGTAAGGTAAACAGTGTAAAAAACGTGTTTAATGCACACCAAAGTTGATCTCACCATAAGTCACAATCACAATAATTGTACCGTAGCGCATAGTGGAGTAGTACCAAGTATATAAGCTGTTTCATTTTGTTCTATTATAAATTAGATGAGAAGGCTATTTATGTAATATGTACAACATCTAAAAAGCACACTAAAAGTGACTATCTCAACATATATCACAAGTTCAATAATTTTACCGTAGCTTAGAATGATATTATATGAAATATGTAACTTGTTTCACTGTGTACAATTATAAATTAGAAGTAATTTATCACTCAGCACAAACCTACATGGCGATCAATCAATTTGACAACTTTATCTAATGTCATGAGCAATGAACTAAAGTACTTTATTTAACATGTTCGCAGCATAAGCACTTGTGTTTTGCCGACGCCTGTCAAATGTGTACCTGAAGATGGTCTAATAAGCCGAAAACTAGTTCGAAAATGAATGTAAATTAGTGGAACAAAACCAGATTATATGCTTTCAACCCTAAAAAAAAGTACTGAAGACATTACATATTTGATTTTTGCGGGCCGGCCACAGTGGCCGAGTGTTCTGCGGTGTGCCAGTCACGGTCTGCACGGCCGTGGCGGTCGGGGGTTCGAATCCTCCCTCGGCCATGGGTGTTTGTGTTGTCCTTAGCGTAAGTTAGTTAAGTACTTAGTGTGTAAGTCTAGCGACTGATGACCACGAAGTTTGGTCGCATATGTCCTCACACACACATTTTTGATTTTCGCGGTAAAACCGAGCGATGTGGTGCAGTGGTAAGACACAGGACTATGTACCAAACATGGGGCCCGCTGTTCAAACCACCTGCCATTCACACCAGCGGCGATTGTGGTGAGCATATAATGGCACTCCGTAACATGAGGACAGATGCTGGATCTGAGCGGCGAGGAAGAAAGCAAACTGGATGCGTTTGTTACTCTCGAAGCTTCCACACACGCTACTTTCGTCGTAATGTTATATACGGAACAGGGATTCCTCTGCAAGGACGATGTTGTGTCGCTCTACATCTGTCTCTATAATACGCAAGTCGCCGCAAAGTGTGTACCACCGTCTTCCTTCTTCTGTTCTACTTCGTATGCTTTGAAAAAAAAAAAAGACTGCAGCGATGTCTCTATCTGGGCTAAAATCTCTCTAATTTTCACCTGATGGTCTTTTCGCGAGATATATGTAGCTGAAAGCAAGATAGTAACTCTTCCAGGAAAGTACAGTTCCGCAACTGTGACTGAAAGCTATAATGCCAGACACAATACCTTTCTTGTAACGTCTGCTGCTCCGTGACGCTTTCGCGCTAATTAAATTTACCTGTAATGAACCGTGCCGCTCTTCTTTCGATCATCTCTGACTCCTCTAATTACCTTATCTGGTACCAATCCCACACTAATGAGCACCATTCAGAGACTGCCGAACGAGTGTTTTGTAAGTTACTTTCTCTGTTGATGGACTACGCTTCCTTAAGATTCTTCCAGTGAATCTCTGTCTGGCCTCCAGTCATACAGATTTAGATTCAAAGTATTTATACATCCACCAACAGCCGTAAATTTTTATTGTTTTATTTACGCAACCGTTTTCGATGCCACACTAATATCAATACTATTAGGGCCGACCGAATATTCGGTTTAGGTCAGTTTCGGCCAAAATATTGGAAATTTCAGCTTGGCCGAAAATAGCTTTCGTGAAATTACGGTTTAAGTCGGGTCCCGTTTCGGATAAATTCAGTCAACAATAACGCTTAACCACAGTAGGTGGCACGCCGTTTGACTACTTTTTTATATTTTTTTTTTTTTATATTTTGACTTCTTGTAGCCCTGTGCGTTACAGTCGGCGGAGCCACACCATGGCCTACTGTACACAGTCATAATAAATAAATAAAAATCAAAGAAAAACAACAGCAGGAGAGACCTGCAATAACAAATTTGGTCCTTCATCCACTGTCCCTAATGTAGGAAATGAAAGTCTCCGTGTAACAACAAAAATAAATAAAAACTCAAGAAACGAAATCATATTTGAGTGCCAGCGACCATACATTTGCTACAGACGCTGCCAGGAAAAACCTTTCCTTCGTGTATGTCTTCCTTTCTGTTCGTACTCTGTCAATCGCTTCGTTACACATCTTAGTTTCAATTGTTCATCCGTGTATCTTTTTCTTTTGTTCTTTAAATTATCTCGAAATCTGTGATGTCCGAGTAACCAAGTGGCGCTTCCACTCTTCTGTCGTGACCGAGAAATGGAAACAAATTCTCAAATCATTACGGTAACGTGTGGAACAAAAAATTTTGCACCAATCTTTTGTATTTTGGGCATTTCCGGAAGTTATGATGTTCTTCCGTAATATATTGTACGTATTCGTCCAAACTCGCATTTTTATACGTCAATGTAAAGTACGCGAATTGGCCGATGACCCATGCATAGCTGTTGTTTTTTGTTTTGGGAAATAAATTCCAGTCCGGCCATAGGACATCTCGAAGCGTTATCGTACTTTCAGCGGTTCTGTTGATTGTAGCTAGTTTTTTTCTAGTCCATTTCCAGATTTGAAATTTATCTCTGCACGTGAGTGTGTGTGCCAATGTGTCGACGACATGGCAGTGTTCACAGTACGGACTCTGTTTCAGGTGAATCTTGTGGAGGTTTTCTCCTGTTGGAACCTTATCGTTCACAATGTCATACCAGACAGATGCAGTTCGTGATGGAAGTGTGGAATTGTTAATATTCTTCCAAACGTTCGTCCAATCAATCTGTGGGTACTTCAACTCCACAGGGTTTGGTCTGTGCCGTCTCATAAGATGACCATAAATGTTTGCAGTGTTGAAGAGCTGTCGCAGATCTGGAATGTAACTGTTTTCGAGGTAAAAAAGCCGGACGTAGTCAAGTTGTGCATTTATGCGTCCAACGTTGACGGGGGCAGATTTACTGATGGGGGCTAGGCTGGTGAATAGTATCTGCGTGATTGTTTTATGCGGAGACTGTAGGATTTTTCCAGTACGGTTCAAAAACATAGCAGTGCATTGTAGTTGGACGTCTTTCACTCCCAGGCCCCCTTCTGTGCGAGAGAGCGCCATAGTTGGCAGGTTGACCTTGAATATGTTACCTCGCCAAATGAACCAATACGCTGCGGCAAAAATCTTGTGGGCTATGTCCTTTGGTGGAGGTAGTACCGCGGCTATGTGATATATTTTACTGAGTGCGTAAATATTAACGAATAGGGCTCTCTGTAGCCTGTTTAGATTCCTATTTTTGTTGTCATAGAGTGTGGCGCGGAATATATTGAGTTTATGAGTCCAATTGGCAATGGCCATCTCCCTTGGATTCGGCGTTAGAATCATACCTAAGTGGGTGATCCGATTTATGGGTTGCAACCATGTTAAATGCATGTTCTCCGATCGTGGTCCTACAGGTAATATCTTCGATTTGGATTCATTGAGTTTAGCACCAGATGCATTGGCATATGCTTGGATCACTTCTCTCGCAGTTTCGATTTCAGCTGTTGTGTTCACGATAAGACTGACATCATCAGCATATGCGTGACATACTGTCTTGATACCAAACATTTGTAACCCTTCGAGTCTCAGGTGCAGCTGTGAAAGTAGAGGCTCCACGGCGATGGCGTACAGCGTCATTGAGAGAGGGCAACCCTGCCTCACGGACTTCTTGATGGGGACTGGAGTACTTATTTGACCATTGATTTTGATTCTGGAGTACGTTCGTGAAATGCACTTACTTATGAGCTGTATGAAATGAGCACTAAACCCCATTCGTCGCATAACGTTCAACAGAAATAAGTGGCTTACACGATCGAACGCCTTGTCAAAATCTAAAAACATCAGCGCTACATTGCATTTGGACAACCACGATAATGCGTTAATCATAGATCTGCCAGGAGCCACACTCATTTGATAAGGGCCAAGGATCTTGGGTAGTATAGATTTCAATCTATTGTTTACGATTCTGGTAAGAAGTTTATAATCTGAATTCAGAAGAGTTATCGGCCGAAAGTCTGTCAACGATGTGGTGTGTGGCTTTTTCGGAATTAGGACGACGAGCCCTTCCGTAAACTGCGACGGCAGCTGCACTTCTCCCAGCAGTTCGTTGTACATTTTGGTTAACTCTGGCCCTATGACATTCCAAAAGCAAGCATAGAATTCAACTGGTAGACCGTCTAAACCAGCCGATTTCTTTTTAGGCGATTCTTTGATCGCCGAATGTATTTCTTCCTCCGTAATATTGGCTAGAAGGTCGACATTGTCATCCCCAGTCACTCCGGGTTGGATAGCGGACATTAGAGGTTTTCCTGTCGCGGGGTCCGTTCCTGGGTCGGCGTAAAAGTCCGTGAAATATTGCACCACATAGTTTCTCATTTCCGTCTGGTGTTCATATACGTGTCCGCCTTCATCTGTAAGTTTGGAAATTAACTTTTGTTTTCCTCTCTTGGCTTCCCTGAGAAGATGATACATCGATGTATGTTCTTGCATGAGGTCGTGCGGTGAGCGCGCTCGAACTTTTTGTCCTTCCAGAGATTGTCGTACGAGAGCCGTGATTTTGGCTTTGGTGTGTTTTATTCGGGAACTGTTGTTGATTAGACTGTTGGGTTCACTGTAGAGTTCACGGAGGCATAAAAAGTAGTGCTCTATGGTACGTTTTCTCCAATATGCCTTCATACGGGCATACTGCACAATACATTTTTTAATTTGCGGTTTCGCGACTTGGATCCACCACATTATACGAGTTGGATATTTGCCTAGTGATCGGAGGCATCTCGTCCAAGTTGTGCTGACCTGCTGCCGAAGTTCTTCGTCCTGCAAAAGCGAGACGTTAAGTTGCCACACGCCCCTTCCCATATATGTTGGTTGTTTCCTGTACTGAACGGTTATATGAAAGGCGTCATGATCTGAGAAATTAATGGGCCATATTTCACAATCCATGACATTCTGTAGAAAGCCGTTCGTCACATACATCCTGTCTAGTCGGCTGCTGTGCTACTGGTAACATAAGTGTACCCTCGGGCGTGCGGACGAAGATGACACCAAGTATCGACGAACCCAAGTCCATTAGTTAACGATAAGAGCTCCTCGCAAAAGTTGAAGTTCGGATGCTGATCTTCGGGACGGAGAACACAATTAAAATCACCTCCGAAAATTATGGGCAGTCGGGCATCTGGTATTAAAGTGACGATTTCATCACGGAACAAGGAGCTCCTCGCGTGCTTGCCGCTGGACCCAGTAGGGGCATATATATTTACGATCAGTAAATCCCATACTTTTACAGTCATTCCCCTTCCGGACTCAAGTATCGCTTGCGTCGTACACGGTATACCGTGTTTGAATAGAACTGCCGTTCCGCCCTCACTACCAATGTTCAAAATTGCATCATATCCGAATACGCCCGAAATTTTCGTCGTGACTACCTCTTGTATTAACGCTATGTCAATGTCGGCGGCATATAAGTAGTCTCTTAAACACTGGAACTTCACATCGGAAATAATCCTATTGATGTTTAGGGTTGCAATTTTATACGTCTGCGTCATTTGTTAGTGTAGTATTCAAGTGTAGCAGACCGCAGACCCCACGCAATAATAAATTTAGGTACTCTCTTCGTCGTCGCCCCACGGGACCCCAGGGCCCCCAGGCAAGGTTGGTGGCTTATCAATATCCATCTGAGCTGCATCTTTCGGTCGCAAATGGTCTCTGCTTCCAACCCAAGAGGTACCAGGTATGTCACTGGTAGTTTTCCGTAGAATTTTCTTTGTGCGTAACAGTTTCCTCTCCAGTTCTTGTATTTCTTCGACACTCTGTTTACGGGTATTACGTTTGAGTTTTCCCGTCTGCTGCTTTGAACTGTCGTTATCGGTACTTAGTAGTTGCCCTGACAGAGTGGCACTAGTAGAAGAACCATGGCTCTTGCTCTGACTGGAGGACGTCACAGACGGGGGGGTCTGGTTACTATTCGTGGCAGCCGTCACAGACGGTCCTGGCGTTGGAAAGGACTCTGCTTCAGAAGTTCTGACAGGGTTCACAACCTCTGTTAGCGCCTGTTGTGTAGGAGGCAAGGCGGAGTTCGCCACGACAGTGGGTTGCGGGGACAATTTTTCCGGTTCGTCTGTGACGAATATCTCAGCCGTGTCGCGCTTTCGTCGGTCGTCCGTATTCGCTTCCGCGGCAGCCGGCGGGGCTTGCTCGCCGCGCGCGGCCGTAGCGTAGCTGGCAGTCAACACGGTCGTCACCGCGGGTCGAGGCGCCTCGCCGGCCGGTAGCTGCGCCACCCGCCGCTGTAAACACTCGGCGCGGACGTGGCCGGCAGAGTTACACGCCGCGCAAGTCCGTGGCTGTCCGTCATATATCACAATTTCGCGATAGCCGCAGACATGTATATACGACGGGACGTGCTTGGTCAAGTCGACCTTTAATTGTCTCACGCCGTTCAACACCTTAAACTTTCGAGCGTTCGACCACCGTTCAGCAACGTTACTAATAACCGTCCCGTACTGCGATATCACGGCGTTAATGTCGTCGGCTGGCACCTCAAAAGACAATTCGAAAATCCTGATCGTCCGTATACCAAAGCCAGCATGAGCGATGGTAACGTCTCGTATATTGCCGTCACTGTATTTGAATTTTCTGCTTCCACCGCAAGATTCCACAATTTTGTCACATAATTCTGCATTTATCATTTTAACATAAGCAACACTGTTTACTATTGAAATGTGTATGCCCACAACGTCGTCAAAATCAAGTTGAAGTTCCTGCTCTAACCAATCTTCTACTTCAAATAACTTGGGTCTTGTGCAAGTTCGGTCAAAAGTGATCTTCAAGGTGTCTTGTCTGTTTAAATGTGTCATCATCGTATCATATTGCGAACTTTAACGCAAATAGCAACTACCGCAAATAGCTCCGCGACTTACCACGCTGAGGCACAGCCGACCGCAGCGCACAAACACCGCCACGCGTCCGCTCGGCACCGCTGACGCGGACGAACTGTCCTACTAGGAGTCTTTCCTCGTGCGTCAAACAATTGTATTTTTTGTTAATCACAGTACAACGGAATCGTATCTAATAGTAATATTAGCGCAAGACATCATTTAAACCGACTGCCGGCGTGGCGAAGGGGATAGCGTCGCCGACTGCGGTGCTGAAGGTCGCCGGTTCAATCCTGCCCACCAGCAAAACTTTTCTTTGTAATTAAGAATTCCAGAATGTTCTACATCTTTCTTATGTTCACTTGTAAATTATACTTGTTTCTTATGTTAACTGTTCTTCTAGTTTCTGGTACATTCTGTCTGTGTATAAATAGCAGAGCACTCGGGCATGGATGTTTTTGTTGTCTTTAGTATACGTTGATTGATAAGTAGTTTGTAAGTTTAGGGTCTGATGAGCCCGCAGTTAAGTTCCATAAGATTTACATTTTGTTTTATGGTATATGTAAATTTACCAAAATTTCATCTTTATTACGTAAGTTTCGTTTTCGGCAGAAACTAGGAGAGTAGCCGAATATTCGGTTACGGTTTCTGTTTCGGCCGCAATTTATATTTCGGTCGGACTCTGCTATCCATCCATTCATGTGAATAGTCACAATGGCCGTATAAACCGTTTTTTAATTTGCATCAGCTCCTGAAGAAACACCTGTCACAACTCATATGTGACATGTTCCTTCAGTAGCTGGCGCAAACATTTTTAAAAAAGTCATATAACCATTGCGACTATTCACATGAGTTGATGGATGGTATTGACATAGCCTGACGATAATATTACTGTGGTACCGATACCGGTTGTGAATAAAACATGATTTACGGCTGTTGGTGGATGTGTAAATACTTTGAATCAAAACTCGTCCAGCCGCATTTCCAGTCTCCATTACAAAATGGAGTTATATCGATTGAGATTAGATACATCACGCCGGCCGCGGTGGCCGAGGAGACGTCGCGGCTCTGCCGCAGTGGCGTTCGGACGCAAGCAGCGCGTGCTCGTCGCTGCAGCTCTTTCAACTTTAGTGTTTGTCATATTATTTGTTTTGATATGGAACCAGAAGTACGAATGAGTAGTCTGAAGTTCAGGTTTAGTTCCGACAGTCCGCGTCCGAGAGTTTATGACTTTGATTACTTCTTACATGAAGATTTAGGACTTCGTGATGAGGAAGTTATAGGTATGCAGTACGACTTTCTGATCAACGCCTATTATGTGAAACTTCGTAATGAAGAAGTGTGTCTCCGTATTATGAATCTGACAAACGGGTCTGCTGACTACAAGTCTGGAGATGGCACCGTGAGTCGTGTAACAATTACGTTTTCCGCCTTAGGTTTGCGTAATGTGAAGATTTACAACTTGCCTTTCGAAATCACGGACCAAAGGCTTAAAGATTCTTTATCTGTGTATGGGACTGTGTTCACTATTACCCGCGAACGATGGGCCAATAACAGATTTTTTAATGTTGAGAACGGAGTCCGAACAGTTCGCATGGAGCTCAAACGACATATACCATCGTTTGTAATTGTGCGAAATTACAAAGGATTGGTGGTGTATGAGGATCAACCTCGTACCTGCGCCGTCTGCAATTCTGCCAGCCACATGCGTGCACAATGTCCACGTAGACGCCCTGTGCAAGTGACGTCTTTTGTTGATAACGAGCACGGCGCGCCAGCCGCGAGGCCGCCGTCCTATGCGGCCGTTTTGACTCAGATCGCGCCACGCGCGGGCCCTGCGCGGAACAGGTGGCGTCTATGCAAGCGGACGCCGACCCCTGCACAGCTGAGCGTGCGCAGGAGCCCACTGCGACGGAAAGCGAAGTAGCATCTGAACCTATTCGCGACAATGTAGTACCGCAGTCACTGACTACAGAGGAACCTTCTGAGACGACGACAACTCCCGCTGTCGCCACGGAAGCGATCCCCGCAAATGATTCCGACTTGCCATCCACACCCATGGACATTGCCTCTCCGCCGGAACAGAAAAAAGCTACTAAATGGAAATCAAAAGCTGACACACAAGCTTCGTCGAGTAACAAGAAGTTACGAGTCGCGCGCCGACAGGACGCGGAGATTCACGAGCAGCTCCAACAGAAAGTAACCAGGGCTGCTGCGAAGCTTAAAGGAGGGGAAGCAGCCACGCACGACGTTACTGACTCTGTTTCGGAGACCGCCACCGCCGACCACGAGGCTATGGACACCGAAAGTCCGCCCCCACGTCCTCCCCCATCCCCAGGTGATGGGGCCTGGTGGGCTGACGACGAGCCCGGTGGCCAATGAACAGCCTTAATTCCGTCGACCCCATGACCAGGCCCCAAACGTATAACGTAACAACCGTTAACATACAGCGTATTCAGACTGCTCTAAAGTTACGAGCCCTGCAGGATTTCTTATATGGTACTCAGGTGGATATCGCACTCCTTCAAGAAGTTTTAATTGATATTTCCATCCCCGGCTACGTCACCATTACCAATATTAGTGCAGAGGACTCAACAGGTACTGCAATTATGTACCGAGACGGCATCCATGTTACAGATATAAAAATTCTGAGCAATGGAAGGGGCATATCCTGTCAGACAAATGGATTATTAATTGTTAATGTTTATGCCCCCTCTGGTAGTGGCCATCGACGACAAAGAGCCGACTTTTTCCGAACTGATGTACCCGAATTAATCGGCCTCCATACCGATAATATCCTTCTTGGAGGAGATTTCAATTGTACGATTCACACCAAGGACCAGATTCCAAACTCTAACATTTGCGAAGAACTTAAGCATCTAGTTGTCGGCCTTCACCTTTGCGATGCTTGGGAGAAGCTACACGGGGATCAACGCGCCTATACTCATGTTACCCACTGCTCAGCGAGCCGAATAGACAGAATTTACGTTTCGCGCAATATACAGGAGGCAGTTGTAAATGATGACATTGCACCCATAAATTTCTCCAATCATAGTGCCTATCAAGTCTATGTGAACCACCAACGAACCACCTTTCACCGCGAGAAGGGTTATTGGAAGCTCAATGTTAGTCTTTTACGAGATGAGGAGCTCGATGTGGAGATGGCGCGTGCCTGGCAGCAAGTTCTACGATCTCGACCCCGCTTCAACACGACACTGGACTGGTGGGTCAATGTTGCTAAGCCTAAAATAAGATCTACGATTATGTTATATTCCAGGCAAAAAGAGTATTGGCGCAAACAGACGATTGAAACGTATTTTCAGGCTTTGCGTGATCTGTATGAAGACGCAAATGTCCCCAATCCCGTGACCGCGCGCAACATTAAGAAGTGTAAAGCTAAATTAACTGCGCTTCAGAGGAAGAAAATGGAAAGCTATATCGTTCGTACACAACCTAAGAACGTTGCGTCAGGAGAAACAGCTGCTCTATACCATCTACTGAGAGCGTTCAAACGTCGCAATTCAACTTTCCTTACCGACATTACGGATGCAGCAGGGCGCAAACTCACCAGCACCCGAGATGTTCTCAGCTACGCTCATGCGCATTTTAGTGACCTCTATAGGAAGCACCCTGTCGACTTGCAAACCTGTACCGCTCTTACACGTAGGATACCCACTCGTCTCTTGCCGGAAGATACTGCCGTACTTAACTCGCAATTCGACAAAGATGACATCCACGATGCCGTCCGTGCAGCGGCAGATAGAAAAACCCCAGGGCCAGACGGTCTTCCCGCAGAATTCTACAAGCATTACTGGACGCTTGTTGGTGACACGCTACTTTCCATTGCCAACGAAATTCCAGAGGCGGGCAATGTGCCCTCAGACTTTAAGGAGGGCATCATTGTTCTTGTCCCGAATAAGGGGAACAGCAAACAACTGACTAAAATGCGTCCCATTACGTTACTGAATGCTGATTTTAAAATTATCACAAGAGCTATGAAGACACGCATTCAGAGAGTCTTAGGCACGATTCTAGGAGACCATCAGCATAGTGCCATTCCCGGGAAGAGCATCATACACACTGCGTGCACACTACGAGACATTATCGCTACCTATGCGGACTCCAAAGAATCGGCTGCGCTTCTTTTTTTGGATTTTGACAAGGCGTATGACCGAATTAGTCACGAGTACTTACTTCTAACGATGCAAGAGATGGGTTTTGGGTCCCGCTTCATGAATGCCATACGTAAGATCACCACTGAAGCAAAGTCTCGCGTCCTGATTAACGGCCACTTTAGCCAACCTGTATCAATTGAACGGTCTATCAGGCAGGGATGCCCCTTATCGATGGTATTATATGGCCTCGCCGTGGAACCCCTGCTGACCGTTATCACAGAAGAAACGTCAGGGCTGGTGATTGGTAGCCTTAGGCACCGCTGTATCGCTTATGCAGACGACCTGTGCATTGGGGTCTCATCTCAACAAGATCTTATGGCCATTGACCGAGCAACTCACGATTTCGTAGTGTCCACAGGGGCCAAGCTGAGTGATAACAAAACTGTCCTCCTGCATATTGGCGCGGGTTTGAGCAACGCAGCTGGCCTGGATTGGTGTTCTGCTAACAGCAGCCATAAGTCACTGGGCATCCAGCTGGACGCAAACCCAGTCAGGATGTATACCAGGAACTGGGCGGACATGTTGAATAAGATTCGAGCTGTGCTTAAAATATACAGGGACAGACAACTTAATATCCTGCAAAGGGTCCAAACCATCTGACTTACGATTACCAGCACATTTAGCTATCTCGCACAAATACTGCCAGCCCCGCCTCCTGTAGTTGCTAGCATTCAAAAGGCCCTTTGCTGGTTTGTCATGAGGAACAATATCTTCAGGGTCGACTTCGAGACTTTGGTCTTGCCTCTTACGAAGGGAGGTCTCAACTTGATTGATTCGAGAGTGCAGAGTACAGTACTACTAATCAATTGCTTCCGGAAGACTATCGAGGCTCCTCAGGACAGCACTACCAAGATCTTGTTCGCTAGATGGAGCCCAGGCCAACTTGAGCCTCCCGTTAATATATCGACAATTCCTCCCACCTTTCTTTACATACAACCGTACTGCTTGAATTTCAGCTATGTTTATAAAGGCTGCTCGTCCCATTCAAGAACCACCAGGCTAACGAACAAGGCAGTCTATGAATTCTTAACAACTACTACAAACCGAAACCCTGTGGAACGGAAATGGCCGAATCACAGTTGGAACATTATCTGGCGAAATATTTTTAGCGACCTTCTCCCCAGCGCGATTCAGTCAGCGTGGTATATGGTCGCAAATGACAAGATATCAACGAATGACAAGCTACACAAAATACATCTCGCAAATCAGGCGACCTGTGGTACATGTGGCTTTGTGGATACTTTAATTCACCGCCGCACCTGCGGGCCTGCGAAACAAGTCACCGACCTTCTGTGCAGAAGATTGGCCATCATAGATCGTACCACTGCAGCGCAAATTGACAAGACCGAACTTCTGTGGCCGCAGAAGTTACGCTACCCCAGAAGCAAGAACAATGCAGCGACCTGGATGCTAGGCCATACCATTGGCTATCTTATTCAAAATCGTGTCGCCAATTATACCGACTATTATACCTATATTGAAATTGAAAATTTTAAAATTAAATCTGACTTGGACTACCATAAGAAATATGGAAACATGTTGGACATTATGATATCCCGAATCTGACGGCCTGTATAAGCAATGACAGTTTGAAGGTTTCAGTAAGCTCCGAATGGACGGACACACGGAAGAATGAAATCTTTAGTTAAAGCATTTTATATATTTTCTTTATGGATTTCTTTTCTTTCCTCGGAAAAGGGTCTGGAAGGCAAATGTTCTTATTTACCTTTCGTTCACTTTGGTTTCACATTATATTTCGAACAGAATACTGTTCAGTCTATTATAATTTTCCAATATTTCTAATGGCGATGAAGCCGGCCGAAGAAGGCACCCATGGCGTGAATAAGGAAGGGCTGAGGGGGAGGTAGGAGGCCCATTAAAAAAAAAAGGGACTGAGGCGCTTCAGTCTCGGTCTGCACGGCCACTACAAAAAAAGGAGACTGAGGCGCTCCAGTCACGGTCTGCACGGCCACTACGGTCGGGGGTTCGAATCCCCCCTCGGGAATGGATATTTGTGCCGTTCTTAGTCTTAGTTAGTTCATAAGTAGTTTGTAAGTTTAGGGACTGATGACCCCGTAGTTAAGTCCCATAGACTATACAAACATTTGAAACATTTTGAGATACATCACTCCAGTCAAATGCAATACTCGTTCCTTTCGAAAGGTTCGGCCGGTTTCCTTCCTCATCCGTCTACAATGACTACGATATCGACGGGACAATGAAGCCTAAACTTTCTTTTTTCCGGATAAGAATAACAGCGTCACCTGCAGGCTGACTTGCATCTGTATTTATGTTCGAGTATGCATTTCTCGCGGTGTCTCAACATTATTCTTAACTTGTACACTACGTTATCAAAAGTATCCTGACACCTGACTGAAAATGACTTTCCACCCGTAATGCTGGAGTTCAATATGGTGTTGTCCCACCCTTATCCTTTATGACAGCTTCCACTCTCGCAGGCATACGTTCAATCAGGTGGCCATTCTAAACGGAGTGCTGCACTGAGGTGCGATATCGATGTAGGTCAGTGAGGCCTGACCTGAAGTCAGCGTTCCAAAACATCACAAATGAGTTCTAAGAATTCAAGTCAGGACTCTGTGCAGGCCAGTCCATTACAGGGATGTTACTGTCGTGTAATCACTCCGCTACAGTCCGTTCATCATGAACAGGTGTTCGATCATGTTGACTGATAACTTTGTTGTTTAGTCCCATCAAATTCCCCCTTCGATGGTGTTGAAAGATGCAATCGCTAACCCCGAAATGCTCTTCAAAAGTGGGAAGCAAGAAGGAGCTTAATACATCTATGTAGGCCTATACTGCGATAGTGCCACGCAAAAAATCATGGGGTGCAAGCCTCTTCCATGAAAATCACAAACACACCATAACATCACGGCCTCCGAATTTTACTGTTGGCACTACACACACACTGGCAGATGACGTTCATCGGGAATTCGCCTTACCCACACCCCGCCATCAGATCGCCACATTGTGTATCGTGATTCGTCACTCTAGACAACGTTTTTCCACTGTTCAGTCGTCCAAAGTTTTCGCTCTTTCACCAAGCGGGTCGTTGTTTGGCGTTGACCTGCGTGATATGTGGCTTATGGGCAGCCATTTGACCATAAAATCCAAGTTTTCTCACCTCCCGCCTAACTCTCATAATACTTGGAGTGGATCCCGATGCAGTTTGGAATTCATGTGCGATGTTCTGGATAGATGCCTACCTATTACACTGTACGATCCTTTCAACTATCGGCGGTCTCTGTCGGCCTGTACTCTTTTGAGCTGTACGTGTCCCTTCACGTTTCCAGATGTTATCACATTAGAAACAGTGGACCGACGGATGATTAGGAGTGTGGAAATCTCACGTCTAGACTTCTGACTCAAGTGACATCCAACAGGTGACCACTAGTAGACTTGTGCATAATAGTTCGCGGCTCTGCCGCGAACTAGTTCGCGCTTTTAGTTCGTCCGCTCCCACTGACGGCTGAGCGGGGTGGTCTGCGCGTGCAGGTGGAGGGGGAAGTTCCCCTACCTAGCTGCTTCATGCGCTTGCTGCTTGAGCCGCTAACGATATCACGCAAACCAAAAGAAACAGTTTGTGCATAATTTCTCGCGTTTAAGTTTAGAGTTATCTCTATATCTTGGCATTATGGAATTTATTAGTCAGATATTGCAGAGTGCAGAATACACCAAAACAGAAATTTTGTAGCACTGAAGTATGTAATCTAGCAGGCAGACGCTCACCTCCAAATTACTCATCAGCAGAAGGCAAACACGTGATTTTTAATTCTGCTACGCGCCCTCTCGCTATTTCCCGTCGATCTTCGGAAAAGAATCCAACGGACTATGAAGCGAGATACGTTTGGCATAATCGTCCGCTGCTCCTAGTTCGTCCGCTGCTCATGGTTCGTCCGCTCCTTCTAGTTCGTCCACTCTTTTTGGCTTTTGCTACCGCTATTAAAAGAGCTGTTTTTTATGACAGAATCAGTGTTGCCAAAGCGTGTGCTATTACCCGTGTTTTTGAGCAAATTTGACATCAAATACTTAGGCAAATAAACCAGTTATTTACAAGAATAGGTGATACAATGCTATTCAACTACTTTGCATACAGAGTACTCGTAGTACTTTACTTTTAAAATAGATTTCTTGTGAACTATGAAACTACAGCTGAGCTACATCTCAGCTCCAAATGAAGGTAACTGGCAAAAGGGAATCACGCGATTCTGCGCGCTCTCGCGTCCTCTCGCTGTTCCCCGTCAGTCTTCGGAGAAGGAGCGGACGAACTAAGAGGCGAGGGATCTGTGAACTAGTTCGCGTAGTTCACCTGTGGGAGCGCTATTCCGAAATGTTTGTAGAACTTATGGGACTTAACTACGGGGTCATCAGTCCCTAAGCTTACAAACTACTTATGAACTAGCTAAGACGAAGGACGGCACAAATATCCATGCCCGAGGGGGGGATTCGAACCCCCGACCGTAGTGGCCATGCAGACCGTGACTGGAGCGCCTCAGTCCCCTCGGCCACCGCGGCCGGCAGCGCTACTCCGAACTAGTTCGTTCGCGAACTACACAAGACTAATGACCACGTTCGAAGTCCGTGAGTTCCGCGGAGCGTCCCATTCTGCTCTTTTACGATGTCTAATGAGGTCGCTTATATGGAGTAACTATCAATACAGTGCACCTGACACCTTTGATAACATAGTGTATGTTCCTCACTTCCCCCAAAAAGAAAATGGCGCGGAATACCCAGAATAAGAGAAATCGGGTTTGAATGTTGTAAGGCAGTGAGGAGAGCGCGGCAGGTTGGGCGTGACAGCGTGGCGGGGGCGGGGCGGCACATATACGGCGCGAGCTACTCAGGAAGGCAACTTCCCGAGGGGCTATGAGGAGCGGCTTTAATAACTTGGTCTTAGGCAGCGTGCCTCAGCTGCGAGCGGCGCCCGCGCAGATCTCCCCGTCAATATTGCGACAGCCTGCGAGGGCTTGGAGAACGCCATAATTAACTCTTAAACTATTAGCGCGGGCGCCCCTCTTCCGTGCATCGAGGGGCTGCGGGCCAGGTGATGACACACTTCACTGCATGTGTTAGCGTCAAGTCGCATCACAATTTAGAACACGTTTTGAACATAATTGTAAAAGGATGGTGCAAAACACTGTAATATATTATTATATTTATTTATTGCCAGTGTCTTTCGGCGTATTGTCGTCGTCAGTTGTTTTTCTGCAAAATCATTTTCTTTTATCAGTATATAAATAAATTTACATAAATACTTGTTGTTCTTGTGGTCTTCAGACTGGTTTGATGCAGCTCTCCACCCTATTCTGTCCTGAGCAATCCTCGTCATCTCATCATAAGAACGGCAACCCACATCCATTTGCATTTGCTTACTATATTCATCTCTTAGTCTCCCTCTGCGATTTTTACACCACACACTTCCCTTCAATGCTAAATTTACGATTCCTCGATATCTAAGAATCTGTCTTACCAAGCGATCCCTTATTTTAGTCAAGGTGTGCCAGAAATTCCTTTTCTCCCCAATTCTGTTCAGTGCCTCTTCATTACTTACGCGATCCACCCACCTAATCTTAAGCATTGTCGGGCCCGGTGGTTTTGGGGTAAAGTGCTCGACTGGAAACCGAAGGGTCGCCGGTTCAAAACCCGGTCGGACCCCGGACTTTTTCAGTCTGCACTTTAACCCATCCTCTCAACGATGTGAGGAGTCACCAGAAACGAAACGTGGTTCGGATTCCACGTTAAGCTGTAGGTCCCCTTTCCCCGGTTGTATAACTGGGGTAGGCTAGGGACAGGCAAGTCATCGAAGTGGCGTCCAATCGAAAAATTATTATTACTTATCTTAAGCATTCTTCTGTAACACCACATTTCAAAAGCCTCTATCTTCTTCCTGTCCGCACTGTTTATCGTCCATGTTTCACTCCTATACAAGGCAACACTCCACACAAATGCCTTCAGAAAGGACTGCCTTACACTTACATTAATATTTGATGTTAAAAAATTTCTCTTTTTCAAAAACACTTTTCTTCCCATTACCATTCTGGATATTATATCCTCTGTACTGCGACCATCATATGATACTTCACTGCCCAAGTAACAAAACTCATGTACCACCTTTATTGATTCGTTACCTAATTTAATGCCTTAGGCATCGCCTGATATTCTAAGACTGCATTCCATTGCCCTTGTTTTGCTCTTGTTAGTGTTCAACTTATATGCTCCTTTCAACACACTGTCCATTCCATGCTTTTTTTTGGAATGGAGATTATTACATTTTTCTTAAAGTCTGAGGGTATTTCCCCTGTCTCATACATTTTACGAACCAGGTGAAATATTTTTGTCATGGCTGGCTCTCCCAGAGACTGCAGTAGTTCTGAGGGAAAGTCGTCCACTCCAGGGGCCTTGTTTCGACATAGCTCTTTCAGTGCTCTGTGGAATTCTTCTCTCAGTATAATATCTCCTATTTCATCCTCATCTACATCCTCTTCCCTTCCTACAATATTTTCTCTAAGTTCATTTTCTTTGTAGAGCCCCTGTATACACTCTTTCCACCTTTCAGCTTTACCTTCTTTGCTGAGAACTGGTTTTCCATATGAGTTCTTTATGTTGATACAGCAGCTTTTCTTACATAAATAAAATTTACAAATTTCAATTATGAAGTGCAGTACGTACGGTATTTAGAGGCCTTAACAGCTTCAACTGACTATTTATGAGGTGTTTTACATTTCTTCACGAATTTAGCCAGTTATCGTATGTGTCAATGCCTCAGACTACTATACGTTTCCAAATTTTTCTTTCAGTGAGAAAATATTGAAGTTAACAGATATGGCATGATTTTATTTATTACTTCTGCGTAAATTATTATGCAGCGAGTATGGTAAAAGGTTTTACTAGCAATTTTAGGAGGGAATTATGGATGATACATTTTTGTTTGACATGGTTGTCTTTATTTAGTCTTTGGTTGACTTCATATATCTACTCTATGGTTGACTTTAGCATTATAGTACGATCTCTGATAAATGTCCAGCGTTAAATTATCAATAAAACTATAGATGTAATTTTTGTGTTTAAAATCTGATTGATCGTTTTGTGAATTATTTGCGTCGCTAGTTGCGCGGATGCATACTTCAATTTCCTTCAGAATATTTATTTCGAAAATTTACATATAATACAGAAGGGATATAAAATAATTATTCTGGAGGAAACTGAAGTATTTATTTCGAAATTTTACATATAATACAGAAGGGATATGAAATAATTATTCTGGAGGAAATTGAAGTATGTATCCACGCAACTAGGGACGCAAATAATTTACTAAACTATCAAACCGATTTCAAACACAAAAATTGCATCGATAATTTTATGATAATTTAACGCTGGACAAAGGATAAGGCTATTTACTTTGATGAGAGACCGTAAAATAATGTTAAAGTCAACCATAGAGTACATAAATGAAGTCTACCAAAGACTAAATAGAGACAACCATGTCAAACAAATATGTATCATCTCTAATGTCTTCCTAAAATTTCTAGTAAAATGTTTTACCATACTCGCTACATAATAACTTACACAGAAATAATAAATAAAATTATCCCATATCTGTTAACTTCTATATTTTCTCTTTGAAAGAAAACTTTGTAAACGTATATTATTCTGAGGCAATGACAAATACGATAACTGGCTAAATTTCTGAAGAAATATAGAACACCTCATAGATAGTCAGTTGAAGCTGTTAAGACGTCTAAATACCGTATGTACTGCACTTTATAATTGAAATTTGTAAATTTTATTTATGTAAACTTATTTATACGGTGCTTGGATAGATACTTATAAAAGAAAATGTTTTTGCACAAAAACACCTGACGACGGCAATACGCCGAAAGATATCTCGTGATAAATTAAAAAATATATTACAGTCTTTTGGAGAATCCTTTTACAATTATGTCAATATATTACATTTATAACACTGTGGGCCCAAGATATAATAAGATGTTTTGAACATTTCTACTGAATATGTTCACTTCCGTTCCTGAGTTACGCCACGAACAAACTCCTGACAGCAGGTGTGTATCCATTAATTTGTCTAATATAGTTTAAGTATCAGTGTTTACATTCAAACTACAAAATTGTTGTTTCTTGTATACGTATTTCTTTTTGAACTTCGTCTCTAGATCTTCGATCCACTTTTGTCTGATAATGATTGGGACATTTCGCCTGCGCAGGTGACTATCAGTGTCAAATATTCCTCCTTCATTCTTCGTTACTCTCAATGGAGGATTAATGCTTGATAATGGCGACAGGTCTTACTGTCAATACGCCAGAAGCACTGTAAGAAAAGTTGGCCCAGCACTCCGAAAAGTCCGTACGTCGACATTATGATTCGATGCTCAAATTAAACCATCTGTTTTTTTCCCGTTTTAATTATTTATTTTAACTGGTGACAGTAATTGCATATGTCTGGTACTGTCAATAAGTTCTGAGATTTAAAACCTGGAAGTCAGGCACCCACATAGCAATGTATGTTGCAGACGCGCCGCGGTAGAGTAGCCGAGCGATCTAAGGCGCCTTGCTGCGGAGCGCGCGGTTGTACGCTGTCGGAGGTTCGAGACCTCCCTCGGGCATGTGTGTATGTGTGTGTGTGTGTGTGTGTGTGTGTGTGTGTGTGCGCGCGCTTCTCCTTAGGTTAGTTTAACATTTGAACATTTGAATTTGCTGCACACGCTGCGGTGGAATGCCGTGAAATGTGGCAGTGTTCGTAACATTTAGAGTTGCGGGGATGTCTATCCTCCAGGCGTCAAGTCTCAGAACTTACAGACTGTACCAGGTATGTAATAGAGAAAGAGTCTAAGTAAACAAGCTGTTTAATTACGTAAATGGCGTTAATCGACATACTTGAAATACAGCAGTGCTGACTGTAAGAAGTCCAGCAGTTCATATTTTTTTCTTGTACTATGGCTGAAAATGTTAAGTCTCGCCCTAAGTTACCACAGAGGAATTTTTTCAAGAGAATGTCCGCACAAAATGTAACATTTCTTTTAAATTTACTCCAGTAGGTTTTTTGTGAACTGCAGCTGATAAAACCGAAATTCTAATTCTTTAACCGGAAGTCGGTACTTCGTAACGGTATTGATACGTTTGTATTTTATATTTCCTCGAGCTACGATTGTTGGGCAAGGAGCTTTTCTCGTATTTCTTCCTACTACAGTGGAAGGACTCGACCATGTGTTTTGTAAAGAAACGTCTCGTCGTTTTTATGGAGGAATATAGTTGATTTCAGAAAACTGAAATTTGTTTGCTGACCCCTCAGTTGAAACTGATTCCCTAGAATGCGCTTATTCCAAGGAGCGATAATGATTTAGTATTCACTAAATTCTCTTCGTATTTGGCTCCTAACACATTTGTATTTGCGCCGGTTTCTAGAACCGATATTAATGTACTGGCATTGCGGCAAGTCCAAAAGTTTTATAGTTAATTTCTTGAAAAATAAATACAGAGAGAGAGAGAGAGAAAGGTAATTGTTGCTGAAAACTGCCTGTAATTCCCACAGATAAAATTTCAGCATACATCGAAACATCCGCCTGTAAAATACTTATGCACTGTTACAGCTGTCATCTAACAACTTCGTGGAATATGTTTTCCACACAAAACTAAAATAGAGGAAGCATCAACTCTGGAATATTCTGCATGCAGGCGTGGATTTAATGAGATGTGAAATAAAATATACAGATGCATGGCTGTTCTTTTGTGTGTGATTAAATATAGGGTGAGAAATAAATGAGGAAAAATACTTCGTTCAAATTGTCACACACTGAGATACCAACATAAATTAGTTTTCTGCACGTTCCTGTGACAATAAATGACAATGCTATTGAATGATAAAAATCTGGAAATATGAAGTGGACTTTAGGGTGTTACTGTGCACCGACATTGGACAAGGGTACAGATTGGCAACAGGGCAAAGGACACAAATTCCTTTCCCTATGCCAACTAGCCACGATACATTATACCGGCGAAAACGGTACGTGACAGATGTGAGCACTGTCATTGTTCGCAGTGTCACGCAGACCGTCGCTTGACGCCGCATGCCTCGCCTTCTCGTGAGCGGCTAGACTACCTACAACACTCACATGTTGTTCCGTGTTGCCAATCTGTCTCCTTGGCCAATGTCGAATCACAGTAACATCCAAAAGTCCACTTCATATTTCCAGATTTTTACCATTCAACTGAATTGTCATTTATTGACATAGGAACATGCGGAAAACGCATTTATGTTTGTAACTCAGTGTGTGACAATTTGCACGAAATATTTTCCTCATCTATGACTCACCATTTATATACCTGAATATTCATTTAAAAGACCTCTAAGCCACTTTTCATGGAGGAATATGGTAGGGAATGGGGGATCACATGATTAGAAGACTATTAGTGCAGTTACATGCACGTTGCCAGCACTCAGCGCCAAGTATTTTGTAGATATTATTTCAATAAATGTATGACAATGTATTGAACATACGCATTGTTTTAGAGATAACGCCCTGCGGGAGCATACGTTGAATGTGGGAAAGCCAGTTACGTTTATCTAAAACTGTTATCTGTGGTAGGGAGTTTGATTCCTGCTATATGGGACACTGAGGACTAAATTTACTTTAGTGAATACATTGCCCATGTCTCGCAGAAGATGGATTCAAGGAGTGGGTACCCTGTTGAAGATTTAGAGGTGGAAGTGCAGCTGAAATGGTCCAAGACAGATGATGCAGTGGCAACACTGGACGTTAATTCGGGAGGACGGTGGTTCAAATCCACCTTCATCCATCCCGATGTAGAGTTTCCGTTATTTCCCTAAATCACTCCTGGCAAAGTACCAGGTTGGTTCCTTCGAAACAGCACGGCCGATTGTATTCCCAGTCCTTAACCAAAGACTCCGAATATGAGCTCCGCGTCTAACGTCCACGCACACGAGGGGGCGCAAAAACTCATCTTCATTTCTTCCAAGTGTAGTGGAATAAATGACAGTTAAAACGCTTTCATGCGGTTTTATGGGAGCTTGTGTAATGGTACTCAAGGCACTACGTCATTTACCTTCGCTTAAATAAAATGACAGAAAATTCGAAGATGGTTGAAATTTCTGGTCACGTTGACCAGTGATGAATCTGAGTTATGTGGTCTTATATGTGATCCTAGGTAGGAGGTATCTGAGGGAAAATTTTCATAGGTATGAAGATTGAAAATTTGATACCATGAGCAGTATGCAGGTATGCCCATGTAGCAGTTTCAGATACAGCTGTTTAGAATAGTGAGTGTAACGAGTAAGCATTTCAGAGTATCAGTGCCTTAAACATCTTCATCATTTTATTACCTTAGGCCTTGTATGGCGCGGGCTATTGCTTGCACTATATAAAGGAAAGGTTGTTTGACCAAAGGAACCATACGTGCCTGGTGTGATAGATAGTTTCTGTTGTAGTGTGGCTCTACCTCAATGATGATGATGATTTCGTATGACATTTAAGGCTGTTAGACCCCAGATGGGGTCGTCTACATCTACATCTACACGGGATACTCTGCAAATCACATTTAAGTGCCTGGCAGAGAGTTCATCGAACCATCTTTATACTATTCATCTCCCATTGCACTCTCGAATAGCGCGCGGGAAGAAAGAACATCTGAATCTCTCCGTTCGAGCTCTGATTTCTCGTATTTTATATAGATGATCTTTTCTACCTATGTAAGTGGGAGTCAACAATATGTTTTCGCATTCGGAGGAGAATGTTGGTGATTGGAGTTTCGTAAGTAGACCACGCCTCAGTGATAAACGCCGTTGTTGTAATGATTCCCATCCCAGGTCCTGTATCATTTCCGTGAGGCTGTCTCCCCTGTATCGTGACAATACAAAACGAGCTGCCCTTGTTTGAAGTCTTTCGATGTCCTCCGTCAAACCCACCTGATACGGATCCCACACTGGGCAGCAATACTCCAAAAAAGGACGGCCAAGCGTAGTGTATGCAGTTTATTTAGTAGTCTTGTTGCAGCTTTTAAGGGTTCTGCTAATAAAACGCAGTCTCTGGTGCGCCTTTCCCACGATATTATCTACGTGTTCTTTCCAGTTTAAGTATGAAGTAATAGTAATTCCTAAATATTTTGTGGAGTTTACGGCCTTCACGTTTGACTGATTTATCTTGTAAAATAACTTCACACTTCGCATTATTTAGAGTAAATTCCCAACTTTTACACCATAGTGATATCTTATTTAGATGGTCTTGTAGTTGGTTTTGATCTTAAGATGATTTTACTAGACGGTAAACGAGGGCGTTCAAAAAATATGTTCAAATGTTTGTTAAGCTTATGGGACTTAACTACGGGGCTATCAGTCCCTAAACTTACAAACTACTTATGAACTACTTACGAACTAGGAAGGCACAAATATCCATGCCCGAGGGGGGATTCGAACCCCCGACCTTAGTGGCCGTGCTGACCGCGACTGGAGCGCCTCAGTCACCTCGGCCACCGCGGCCGGCTAAACGAGGGCGTCATCTGCAAACAACCTAAGAGAGCTACTTAAATTTTCACCCAAATCGGCCGGCCGCGGTGGCCGAGGGGACTGAGGCGCTCCAGTCACGGTCTGCACGGCCACTACGGTCGGGGTTTCGAATCCCCTCCTCGGGCATGGATATTTGTGCCGTCCGTAGTATTAGCTAGTTCATAAGTAGTTTGCACGTTTAGGTACTGATGACCCCGTAGTTAAGTCCCATAAGCTATACAAACATTCGAACATTTCTCCCAAGTCGTTTATGTAAACAAGGAACAGCAGAGGACCAATAACGCTACCCTGTGGAACGCCCGATATCCACAGCCTGAATGGTGCCAGTCTTCTTAGCTGACGCGACTACGGCGACTTGCGGGTGAATGATGATGAAATGATGATGAGGACAACACAACACCCCAGTCTCCGAGCGGAGAAAATCTCCGGCCCGGCCGGGAATCGAACCCGGGCCCACTGCGTGGCAACCCACCACGCTTCCCACTAAACTAAGGAGGCGGACGCGACCTCAATGGTGAAGATCATATCGAGTTCCCAGATTGTATCTGCAAAATTGTTTGAATGTTTGTGAATCTATTGGACCAAACTGCTATGGTAATCGGTCCCTAGACTTACAAACTGCTTGAACTAACTTACACTTAGTAAAACACACACACACTAAAGCCCGAGGGAGGATTCGAACCTCCGGCGGAAGCGGCCTCCCAGTCCAAAGCATGATGCCTTAGAACAAGCGGCTACTCCCGCGCGGCGATTATACCTGCAGACGGGCAGATAAAGTATTGGAAAAGAGATAGAGCCTCTATCACAAGCAAATATTTCACTTCAGAACTATCGTGAAGATGATGTGCACGTGGTCCCATGGCTGATTATAGGGAGACACGCTGATGAAAGTCGTGCAGATCCGACTGGATTTGTGCGCATGGTTAGCAGATCCAAGCCGCAAGTTCAAAGTCAGTACTGATCTATATGCAAGTGTCCAAGCCAACGGTTTTATAGTCCACGTCATCCAGTGTGTCTCACGTAGCAAGTTGATAAAGTGAGATCACAACATCGCACTTTCGTTCCTATATGGTCGGCAGAAGGACCCCTGACTAACATATAGTTAGTGCTACATCAAAAAATGTATCATGAGTGCTGTTGTAGTTACTTTGGTTATATGTTCTGAACAACCGGTCTGCGCGGAATCTACTATACAGGTTGTGTCATTTCAATCTATACTGGCCGATATCTCTGCAGTGGCACAATTCTGCAAAAGTCTGCAGTAAAAGTTGTAAGGTTTTACGTGGACCGTGGAATAGTTATCTCGAAATTACCTTCAACCCTGTTTTCAAAGTCAAACCACGGTCAAGTTCATTTTATCAAATGATAACCCCTAACTTTTTATTTCATATTTGTATTTTACGTGGAAAAATTACATTTTTTGTAGATATCTTTTTTTTCTTTTGAAAACAAATGGTTTTGTCCACAAGGGGCACTTAATAGTAAGCTTTCCAGGTTGACAGTATCGAAAACGGAGCGAGAATTTCAAGGCCATTTCAAATTCACGAAAATTTCACCCGTGAAAATTTTCTCCATTTCACTTCGTTCTCGAGATACTGGTAACGTGGTAATATACAAAGAAGTACCCCCTGGCGATAAATCATTGGTTTTTAGAAAAAGAAATATGTACAAAAAATGAGTGCTTATTCTGGAAAGAAACGAGAGTGGAATAAAAATAGGGGTTACCGTTTGAAGAAATGAACTTGAACTTGAAAAAAAAAGATCCAGGTCATTTCGATGTAACCATTCTATGAACGCCCTTCAAACATTTTACTAGAGATATTGAATGTAAGGAGAGGCGTTGAATTAAAATTTGTGCTTTAGCCGGGACCTCCTACTTACTAGGCAGACGCCTTGCCGCTTTTTTCTTTCTTTTTTGCCTGTATGGGTGGTTCCGTCCTCTGCGGTCGCTGATCGTGTTTGTTCGTTCTTGTTCGATATTTTCTTGGCTTAGCTTTTTTATTACAGAGAGCGTTCACGGCGCCCGGCTCCCGCTCAGCTAACACAGCGTTGCGCATAATGCGGCTACACGGACTCTCTTTAAAGCCTTGTAAGCAGGAGATCACGAGTTCGAATCCCAGCCACAGCAAACAATTTAATACAACGCCTCTCCTTATATACCTCTGATATACTGAGACAATGTTTGTCTCAAGGAACTGAATTACTGTTGATATTTTACTAGAGACTTTTCCTGCACGGTGTTGATAAAAATGGGACACTCTGTATACAAAGTGTCGTGCCCAAATCTGTGAATGAAGCTCTCCCAAGTTGCCGCGTGCACTTCGACTAGCATATCCTTAATGGTTTCAGCTAGATGCGGGTTGGAAATAGTGTGCCCGGATTCATCTGTGATATGACCCTTGGCGTTGATGTGTTGAGTGGCTGGTTGCTAGTCTACGTCGTTAAGATAGATCACGAGAACCACCACCCGGTTGTGTAAACGTTACCTCATCTGAACTGATAGATGGCCTTGTGTAAAAAGAGCATGAATTGCAACTTGTGCTTCATGACTAGAAGGAACTTTTATTACGTATAAGAAAACGTGAATTACCGCGACAAGCAGTGATAGGCAGTATGGAAAAATTCATCTGCACGACTGTTAGCGATATAGATGCATATATGCAGTCGGCTGTTTTGTGGCATCAGGTAACTCGCGTGACACCACGCAGCCTGTTCCATATGCAAAGCATTTGTCGCCACGAATAAACATCGGATTTGTGAAAATGTCGCCAGGCGTGGCAAGACTTAAACACCTTTTTTGCTTCAACAACGTTGTCTGACATGCGACGAATTACTGGAACCTGAATCCATTTTTCTGAATATCGTAGAAACATATTGTACCAGTACTGCGTTTGGTACATATTTGGCATAATAGTTATTATTCCCCAAAAATTACCGAAGGACTTGCAAATTGTCGGGTAAGGCGAAATAGTTAAACACTTCTACGAGGATTTGAGACCATCTTTAGTCACATTATAGACAAGGTACTACATACTTGATGGGAAAAATGTACGCTTACATCATTTTTTTTCAGCCCAGCAACTTCGTCTATTAAAAAGACGTTTTAAGTTGTGTCACAATGGGTCCAGCGTAGCCCCATCACTTTAACATCCTCAAGATAATTTTGCAGTCTTCTTTAAGGTAATTCAAGTATGCCTTACCTGTAACAAGAGCACTTGTAACCCTAAAAGGTAATCATGATATTGATCTAGTCTAAAAGTGTATGGAACATTCAAAGGCAGTTGCAACCAAGAAATAGTTGCACCTATCTTAGAACAGAGCTGTCCCGCTAATGACTTTGCCAGCAGGTGTTATCATTATGGAAGCAGATAAATATATACAGCTGCGTTTAGGAACTGATTCGAATTGTACACAACTGGAATTATACTATTAGACTCC
The DNA here is from genome assembly GCA_026315105.1 of Locusta migratoria. NCBI lineage: Eukaryota > Metazoa > Arthropoda > Insecta > Orthoptera > Acrididae > Locusta > Locusta migratoria. The sequence goes on along the minus strand of CM048755.1, from coordinate 663,456,001 downwards.
ATACTGAATCATTACCATTTAACAAAATGCCGAATGGTCTTATAATTTACACAGAGTGTAATGCTGCTCAGAATTCAAAGTGGAGAGATAGAAAGTGTGGTGTCACCCAAGTCCAAAGTGCGCGCCACCTACTTTCGCCGCGCGCCGCCATGCACGCACGGCGCGGTGTTCTTACGACGTCAGCCACGAGCACCCTCTGCTACAACTCCGCTCGTGGCTACCACTGAACGACATCGTTCACTTGGAACTGAGATAGGAACCAGTCAGGACTTCGGAATCAGATAGGCACCAGTGAAGACTTGGCTATCAGTTAGGCACTAGGCAGGCCTCTAGCTCAACTATGTATCGGCATTCTGTAGTACTCAGCTATGTAAAAGTTAAGTATTGTATAAATTCTGTGCAATATATATCTCGTTCTAATTTACTCTAGTGTTTCTAGTTTCTGCTGTCCCACTGGCTGCTCACCTCCGTACCTGCACAAGCGTGCATCCTTCATTCCTGTGTCGGTACTTTTCTACTCGGCCACCGACACCTACGACGGAAACGAGACACAAAAGCGGCGACGAGGCTGGGACACAAAAGAAAGTACCGTAACAGATATACTTATGAGTTATCGCAACTTTGGGCGCGATTTTAAAATACGATCATCCTGTTTTCCCGCCATATGCAGTATTTATTTCCAGTAGGCGACTGACGGCAATGCCCATGTGAAGTATTTGATGCAGTTTCTTTCACGCAAAGTATCTGCAACCATATTGACTTTTATAATTTTTGACTCCCAGTCCTAAGCAGTATTTCATATTTTCGGCTACTTCGAGGTCATATCATCATGGAGACTTTTCCTAACACAAAATAAAGAAAATTGGTAAGTGTTGTTTTTATGTGAACGTGGATAGAAATCTTGTTAAATGATTTTCAAAAAGCAGAAAATGAGAATTATATCACAAACGTTCGACGTACCTGACAATGGTGCTCTATATCACGAGCATCAAACGAGTCGCCGATTGACAACGTTGATTATCCAAGAATGGCAAAAATTACACAGTAATGGACAGCACAGTTTACGTGAACCAGCAGACCAATATCTTCTAGAACTCTCTAAAATTCTACGATTTTTTTTATTTTTTTTGGCATTTAATTTCCAATGTATGTTTCCGAGCATCATTCCAAGGTGTGTCGTTGTTTGTCCGATTTGTTTCACTCCTTACATTTAGACAACCAATTTATCAAAACATCTGGTGCTTTTTTTCGAACAAGCATTAAATGCGATATATTAAAATAAAGCTTGATTTCAATTAATGCTAAGAATAAATACATAAAGAAAAAACAGAAGATTCAGATTATGTCGTTATTGGACTGAAATGTAATTTATAACTTAGAAGCCAGGCTCGTCGATTTGACACCCCCATTGTTACTTTCCCACTCTTTGTCTTTCATTTTTCGAAAAATTTACCGGAGCCACTAATTAAGATTTTCTCACTTACCTTGATCATATCCGTGTCTAACATCTTTCTTTGCAGAACTAGATGTCGCTCTAGACATTTGTACCCACATTTTTTCGCTAAAGTAAATTGTGATACAAACCCATTGTGCCATAGAGATCGTTCTCTGCACCCCAAAAAAACTTTTAAGCAAAAATTGGCACCTATAGAAAAAAATACCATATGCGCTGGTGCACGTGTTGTTGAATATGATTGTCTTTAGAAAAAAACGTAATTGTGTGACGGTAAGTATTTGACAGTGGGTACAACGGTATATTATCTTCATATCTCAACAGGCCAATCTACCAGGATTAATTTCAAACTTGTAGCTGAAGTGGAACGATTGTTTGTGTTTCATTGTGTCAGTCGGAACGCACTTTAACGCTGAAACGTAGTATCTTATAGCTATGATTACCAGATGAAATCAGTTAACTCAGGCAGGCACAAGAGTGTAACATATTGTCGGAATATGAAATGTAGTAATCGCATGGGTTCAGCTGTAGTAGAAATGTGGAAGATTTCGCTTCATTGCCAGAATACTTGAAAAATGCTATCAGTGTACAAAGAATATTGGGACCCATGCTGAAACATTGGTCGATGTTATGTGAGATTTACACAGAAATAGGACTGACGTGCTGTATTGTATACATACAGAGAACAGCAGGTCAAGAGAGTACAACGTTTTGTCAAGCATGGATGGCATCACGAAGATACTGAAACCCAATAATGGTACACCCTTACTGATGGTCACGACTCTTCCGTGAATTTCTGCATTCAAAGGTTCAAGAGCTACCTGTGGTACAAAGTTAGGAACTCAATAAAATACTACAACCTCTTAAGTATCGCTCTGTAATGACCACGAATAAATAAATGATGAGATTCATTGCAGAGCGCAACGGCAGCTCGTAACCCACCATCATCGATTTGATTTGATTTTTTTCAAGGGAAGCCAAAACAGTCTTGGTCCAACCCGCCACTGCCCGCACCGAAACTAAGTTTATTGTGCGGTATCGCTCCCTGTATGTCTAGTAAAGCCAACCAATTCCCTTGAACAGTGCAAGGAGTCCCTTTACCAGTTCTTTATTAGACACAATTTCTTCGGGTCTGGTTGTCCCAAATGTTCTGTGCCTTTTACTCTCCAATGCAATGCAATTAGATGTGATGCAGTTTCATCACCGTCATCACAGATCCTACATTTAGGGTCCTCTTCTGTTATTCCCATTGTATGTAGGTGTTTTTTGAAATTCCCATGGCCTGTCAGCAATCCAACCATGAGTCTAATCTCTCATCTCATCACGCACACAATACACAAATTGAATGTAAAAAAACTGTAATACTTGGTAGAAAGGTAAGAAACTTCTACCACGCACCTCAGAATTATTCAAATATTTGTAGAGCTTATGAGACTTAACTACGGGGTCATCAGTCCCTAAACTTACAAACTACTTATGAACTAGCTAATACTAAGGACGGCACAAATAAACATGACCGAGGGGGGATTCGAACCCCCGACCGTAGTGGCCGCGTGCAGACCGTGCCTGGCGCACCGCAGTCCCCTCGGCCACCGCGGCCGGCGCACCTCAGAGGTTTGACCACTATGCACCCCGTCAATCGAATAGTTTCGATCTTGAATTAATAGAAATTAAGGTAAACATCGATTAGGTATACAAAACGGTAGTCCCCACCCTTAGCTGCAACTGGGCGTTGAAATATATCCAGCGGCGTAATGTGAACATTTGTGCGTACTAGAACTTGAAACATATTTCTTGCTTTAGGCGAACCATCGCCTTATCTACTTCGACAACAAGGGCGCGCTTCCCAACCTACATTCTCAAATACCACACTCTATTGATGTATTGTCCCGTCGTCCAGTTCCCCTTTGCTCACAGTATTTGCCTAAATTCCCGCAACTGCATAGTTATGGAATATCGTCACAGTTGTACGATTAGGACCCCACGGTCTGCACGGCCACAACGGTCGGGGGTTCGAATCCCCCCTCGGGCATGGATATTTGTGCCGTCCTTAGGATTAGCTAGTTCATAAGTAGTTTGTAAGTTTAGGGACTGATGACCCCGTAGTTAAGTCCCATAAACTATACAAACATTTGCATTTTTTGTAATTAATGGACGCCCCCTTTAAAATCTGAGGGAGGTGCCGTAAAAATCGTGAGCATCTTCGGACACTTGTGTCAAGCATAGTCATTCTCGTTACAAACAAACATGTTTGTTATTGGATGAAAATGCAATCACTAACCCAATGGCCAATGATGTATAATTGGCTGGGGAGATTATGGACAAAATTGGGGATTTCCACAATCTGGGACAGAACGAGAAGAGAGTTTCAAATAGAAAATTTTCACCCCGTACAAAGAATATGAAGCGTGGCTACGCAGCGTCGATCGGTTATTGGTTGAGAATGCAAATTGAAGCCGCCAGTGACAAGGACGACACGATGGAAAATTCAGCGTCCTGGAAGAGAATACGGGGGAGACTATGAATAAAACAGCCAAACTGGAGCAGCCAACACAGCAGTTATTAATCACACAATTATGAAAGTGTGAAGAGACAAGGTACAGTCAGGCCATCAAATAAATCGAACAGTGAGTGAAAAATTAGGGTACACAGACAGTCGATGAGTAAGTAGAGGTAGTGATGAAACAGTGTGGAGGCAGTCATCAAAAGAGAACGTGAATTTTCCCTGTGGATTCGTGCCTACCCATAGTAACATCCTTGTATGGAATTCCTTAGTTTATCGTCGCTGACGTATTCATTTCCTAGTACTTGTGGAATGGACTTAAAGTCCGGGGCAAGAATCTTTAAGCAGAATAATGTATATCCTTTTATGATTTTAGCATTTAAATATTATGACAACTCCACTTCTGCAAGACATGACTGCACACAAAAGTTTCCCGAGGCACAATCAAAGGAACAAAGCATAAGCTGGCAAGCGACTTGCTACCTAGAGGGTTAAGGGCGCCAAGGAAGATGTCCCAATGTATGTAAATCTATCGGACTCAGCTGCTGGGTTATTAGTCCGTAGCTTACAAACTACTTAAACTAAGGTAAACTAACCTAAGGACAACACATACACCCATGCCCGAGCGGGGACTCGAACCTCCGACGGCGAACAGCCGCGCGCATCGCAGCACGGCGCCCCAGTGAGCACGGCTAATTCGCCGCGGCAGCATGGAAGAAGAAACGCGTTTAGATGCCCAAGTTGTCACCGTAAAACGGTGCGCGAGAACACATAAAGAATGCCAGCTGATGGACGCGTGGTGCAGACTTGGCATCTATGAAACATTTTGTAATGCTAAAGTGCGTCTGTCGAGTGATAAGATGAAAAATTACCCACAAACTTGCTAAGTTGGATCTATGTCCTATCAAATCGGCTATAAAACTCGTGTATTTGTACTGATGAAGTAATAATTAACGTCAATATATATATTGCTATGTTACTGAATTATTAAGTCTAGTTGACTGCTAATGGTTTATTATTCTTTCATACGATAAATACTAACGATAAACCATTGGCTGCAAACTACACTTAATAATTCAATAAAATGCGTAATTAACTGGAATTAATTTTACTAAATTTTGGCTCCTACTGTGAGGTGATCTGCAAACTACTTTCCACGATTTAATCTCAATTTTTCAATCCGCAACGTTTATTGTGCCCAACAGAGGGGACACTTCAGTCATAATTTTCAGTTTAGTACAGAACCAAATCGGCGTCTTAACGGTAGTATTAGTTGTTGTAGATCGCCGATTTAAAGTAGTTACTTGTTTAGTGTAGTTTTCAGAGTTGCCGCGGCATAGTGGCGGAGCGCTTTGAGGCGTTATGCTCCGATGCGCTGGGCCATTCCCCGTCGGGGGTTCGAATCCCCCCTCGGGCATGGCTGTTTGTGCTGTATTTAGTATAATCTAATTTATATGTAGTTTGTAAGTTTAGGTATTGATGACCCCGCAGTTACGTCTCATAAGCTTACCAAACATTTGTACATTTTATTTTTCAGAGTTATATGAAAGGGTAGATTGTGAGTTTCAATGATCGGCGCACGTAAAGGAGGATTTCTAATTCAGGGCTTTACTGTTTGTATAATGTACTCCTCATGTCTCTTTTCTGACATGTATCCAGTTTTGTGTCTTCGCACATTATGGGTAATCGTCTGAATTCACCATCATCTGCTTCAATTGTTCAAATGTTTCTAATCTATTGGACCAAACTGCGTGGTCATTAGTTCGTAGCTTACAAATTGCTTAAACTAAGATAAACTAACCTAAGGACAACACACACACCCATGCCCCAGGGAGGACTCGAACCTCCGACGGCGAGCAACCGCGCGCTCCGCAGCAAGGCGCCTTAGACAGCTCGGCTACTCCACTGCGGCTCATCTACTTTCCCACTCTCCCTTCCACCTCATCCAAGAGGAAGAAAATTTTTCAGAGGTATGTACAAGAGAGGAAACCAACCCGAGCACTAAACCTTCTACACATTCCTACAGCGGCACACACACTCTGCAAACCAATGAACGGTGCACGGCGGAGGACCCATGGACAACTGCTATCACTTCTCTTCCGAGTTGGTGTTGGTTATACGTGCTGATGGCGTGAGGGTTAAAATGGTTGTCTACATATTTCTGTATTGACTGTGGCGGCAGGAATGGCACCCAGCCACCCCTTAAAACTAAGGTAACCTTACGCTGGGAGGAAGAAAAAGATACGATATATTCAGAGGGAAAGAAGGGGTGCTGAAATTTTGCACACATAAGCTTCAATCCTTGAGGATGGTCTCCGTAAGTGTAAGGATCACGTATAACACATAGTTCACGAGAAATGACGTCATAAACAATGAGATGCGAGAAAATCTACTACATCACGCGACAATGTTGCACATTTCCTCCTCAACCACTGGACCGATTTCAACCAAATTCGTTACACATATTCCGTACAGTGAGGTAACAGTTGCTACAAGGTTAAGAATCACATACGACACATAGTTCAGGAAGGAAGAAGCTTACGGTTTAACGTCCCATCGACAGCTTGGTCATTAGAGACGGAGGTAACGCTCGGAGTTTTGGGTAAGGATGAGGAAGGAAATCGGCCGTACCCTTTTGAAAGGAGCCATCCCCGCATTTACCTGGAGTCATTTAGGGAAATCAGGAAAAACCTAAATCAGGATGGCCGGAGGTGGATTTGAACCACCGTCCTTCCGAATGCGAGTACAGTGTCTTACCACTGCGCCACCTCGCTCGGTCACATAGTTCAGGAGATATAACGTCATAAAGAATAAAAGTCACAAAAAAATGTCACATACTTCGACGAAACTTTTCGACAAACTTCAAAGATTATTTCAAACTATCATTAAATTTTTTCTCGCTGACAACCACTGTAAAATGATGAAACGAAAAAAGTTTGCCGGCCGCGGTGGCCGAGGGGACTAAGGCGCTCCAGTCACTGTCTGCACGGCCACTGCGGTCGGGGGTTCGAATCCCCCCTTGGGCATGGATATTTGTGCCGTCCTAGTTCGTAAGTAGTTTGTAAGTTTAGGCACTGATGACCCCGTAGTTGAGTCCCATATACTATACAAACATTTTTTTGAAAAAAGTTTCTCGCTTCTACTTTTCCGCTGTTCATGGACTAAAACTACGGCATTCGATATGACGTTACAATTTATAATTTCTACACTACAAATTGTAGCCGCAGGAAATTTTACAGACAGTATAAACACGCAGAATGTACCGTCGCAATGGTATCACAGTACGACACGTAGTTAAAAAAAATGTTCAAATGTTTGTAAAGCTTATGGGACTTAACTGCGGGGTCATTAGTCCCTAAACTTACAAACTTCTTATAAAGTAGCTTATACTAAAGATAGAACAGATATCCATGTCCGAGGGGAGATTCGAACCCTCGACGGGGAATGGCCTCGCGCATCGGAGCATAGCGCCTCAATGCGCTCGGCCACGCCGCCGCGGCGCGGAGTTCATGAGATATGAGCACATAAATAGTAACGTTCATGGAAAACCGTCCCATCACGCACCAAGTTTTAATATATTACTTCTTCACTACTAATTGTATTTGCAACAGTTTTTACAGACATAAAGCACTTACACAAATGAATATATAATTGAAAATTGCACAATTGTACAACATATAACTTAATAAATATGAGATCCTACGAATTTTTAATGCCATTTTTATTTTGATTACTATCTTTATTGCCGCGGTGGAGTAGCCGAACAGACTAAGGCTCCTCGCTGCGGAACACGCGGTTGCTCGCCGTCGGAGGTTCGAACCCTCTCTAGGGCATGGGTGAGTGTGTTTGTCCTTAGGTTAGTTTACCTTAGTTTGAGTAGTTTGTAAGCTACGGACTGATGACCATGTGGTTTGGTCCGATAGGTTTACAAACAAACTTTCTTTGTTTCGATCCTGCATTTATAATTTTGTACTTTATGCAAGACAGCCTTATTTCTCGTATATTCTCGGATAAATAATACATGTTTTTAGAATTAGAGATGGACAGAAAGAAAAGGGATAGGAAAAGCACTAACTGAAGGCAGGAATAATACCTGGGCAACGCCGGGTTTTCAGCCAGTATCTTACAAGTGTGGTAGGATTCTATTGAGTTCCGCTGTATGTAGTTCTTTCGCCTATCAGTGGCGCGTGTGTCGTGTCTTCGCCGAGTGGTGTGGCACGAATCGTCGGCCGCAGTGGCACGCGGCGAGTACAGGGGATAGCGCATCGGTGTAACTGCAGGCCATTGAGCGCGGCTGAATGGCAGAGTAGATAAGCATTCCGCGGATAGTGTGGATACGGCGGGCCACGGGGCCGCAGGCCGCATCTCTGCCGGCGCAAAGGAAGCCCGCTGGACGTCTTTTGTGCGGCCCAGACAAAAGCGCCTGCTCTGCGTGTGCTCTGATAAACACCACCAGCTCTCTCACTTTCCCCATCAATATGCAAAACGTGCCGCTCCCAGTACACGTGCAGGTGACTGCGGCACACCGCATTTCGCCTCACACTCTTTCCCCTGGCCTAATTTATCCCACCTCCAACGCTACATCAAATCGAATGTTTGTAAACCTATTCTACATCTGCATACATACTCCGCAATCCACGTAAGGTGCGTGGCGGAAGGTACACTGTTCAAAAATGTTCAAATGTTTGTAAAGCTTATGGGACTTAACTACGGGTCATCAGTCCCTGAACTTACAAACTACTTATGAACTACTTACTAACTAGGACGGCACAAATATCCATGCCCGAGGGGGATTCGAACCCCCTGTGTGGCCGTGTAGACCGTGACTGAAGCCCCTCAGTCCCCTCGGCCACCGCGGCCGGCCGCAAAATGAAAGTAGGTGGCAGCAAGATCGCACTGCACTCAGCTTCAAATTCCGGCCGTCTAAACTTCCTCAACAGAAATTCACTAAAAGAACGTCGTCTTTCCTCCGGCGATTCCCAATTGAGTTACCGGAGCATTTCCGTGACACTCGCGCATTGGTCGAACCTACCAGTAACAAACCTAGCTGCTCGCTTCTGAACTGCTTCTACGTCTTCCTTTAACCTGATCTGCTGCGGGTCCCAAACACTTGAGCAATACTCAAGACGTGGTCGTACAAGCGTTTTATACGCGGTCTCCTTTACAAATAAAGTACATCGTCCCAAAATTCTCCCATTAAATCGAAGTCGGCTGTCCGCCTTACTCAAAAATGTCCTTACATGTTCGTTCCATTTAATATAGCTCTGAAATGTTTCGCCTAGATATTTGAACGACGCGACTGCATCAAGATTGTTTTTCCTACTCATGTGCATCACCATACATTTTTATACATTAGGAGCTAGCTGCCATTCTTCGTACTAACTAGAATTTTGTCTAAGTCATCCTTTATGCTATTACAGTCAGTTAAAGACGACTATTGGATCAAAGGTCATCAGTTCCTACATTTACAATCTACTAACGACAGCCGACCGCGGTGGTCGAGGGAACTGAGGCGCTCCAGTCACGGTCTGCACGGCCACTACGGTCGGGGGTTCGATTCCCCCCTCGGGCATGGATATTTGTGTCGTCCTTAGTATAAGGTAGTAGTTAAGTAGTTTGTAAGTTTAGGGACTGATGACCCCGTAGTTAAGTCCCATAAGCTTAACAAACATTTGAAACATTTTGATTTACTACCGACAACACACTACGGACAAAACCAACGAGCTTAAATTTCATAGATGGCGATAGGTCCGCCATGTTTGAGGCAAATTGAGCTGGCGTCCGCCATGTTATTTGAGGTATCGGCTGACAGCTGCTACCGACTAGAGAATGTTACCTATTTACAGCTCCGCGTTTTAAATAAAGATTGATTATTGTATACGGATATGGATCAAGTTCGGTCAGACTTTCTGGAATCTATGAATTGACGAGTCTGGTAGTAAATGTCCTAAAAAGGCGATAATGAAATTTCACTAACCTATCACTACTACAGTTCCAGTTCGAAGTATAACATTTAGCCGAGGGATACAATAACAGCCGGCCGCGGTGGCCGAGGAGACCGAGGCGCTTCAGTCAAAGTCTGCACGGCCACTACGGTCGGGGGTTCGAATCCCCCCTCGGGCATGGATATTTATGCCGTCCTAGTTCGTAAGTAGTTCATAAGTTGTTTGTAAGTTTAGGGACTGATGACCCAACACCACCTAGAAGACAAGGCCTTACAACAGGCCGTGCCTACGTCACACTTAGAGGCCGCGGCCGTCACCTCACTGGCTGTTGGATGGGGCACGCCCAAATCCGCTCGGCGGCCGGCCACTCAGATGGCGGCCGCGGCCTCTAAGTGTGACGTAGGCACGGCCTGTTGTAAGGCCTTGTCTCTAGGAGGTGTTGGATGACCCCGTAGTTACGTCCCATAAGCTTTACAAACATTTGAACATTTGAATTTACAATTACAACGAAAGTGCCGCTGTGAAAATATTTGCGTTCTTTATAATGTCAATATCTGGTGGACGAAATTTGAGTAGAAAGCCGAAAGTGACAACAAAAAACTGCAGTTAAAAATGCGCCTAGGTCATCTACCACAAAAGCATTCCACGTCGAAATAACGTATCATTTATAACTTTCGTTGTTCTACGCTGAAAGAAGTACTGATTTGTTGTGAAAAATTTCTGGCTCTCACTACTGCTTCCACACTTTGCACTTATGGCAGCGAATAAAATACGTACAAAAAAGCAAATATCTATATGAGGTTTCCAGTCTTCCGTTAGTCCATCTCCTCGTTTTCCTTCTCTCTGTTCACCTGCTCCTCCCCCCGTCTCCTCCTGTTCCTTCCTCTGTCCGTTTCCTCCCCCCTTCCACTGTTCATCTTCTTTCACCTGTCTGTCACCATCTTCCCTTTCTCATTCTCCTCCTCTCCCCTCTGTCTGGGCGTATTCTCCCTCTCCCCCTCCACCTACGCGTCTTCCTCCTATATATGAAAACATACATGTATGTTCTAAGTTTCATGCTGACCTGTCAAAAGGTGTCAAAGTCGCAAGGTATCCGCCATGCTAAATTCACTGTCATGCAGACTATAAAAATCTCTTTCATGAAAACAATCATTCATGTGCTGACTTTCGTGGTGACCAGTCAAACAGTTTAGATGTTTGTTGTAACTTACCCTCCCCCATGCACCTACGGAGTCTTACTAAAGGTATCCGCTGTATTAATTCCGAGTATAAGCTATCATCATTCCACATTTCATTCAATTCCGTCCAGCCGTTCCAGCGTGAAGAGTAAAAACCGTGGTAACCCACTGGGAGGTACCCTCCGACATGCACCGTACGGTGGCATACGAAAGGTAGCGCATGCATTAATGTAGGGAATAAGATATCTACATTCCAAATTTCATTCTAATCTATCCATCCCTTTCAGCATTAAACCGAGCGAGGTGGTGCAGCGGTAACACACTGGACTCGCATTAGGAAGGACGGTGGTTCAAATCCATCTCCAGCCATCCAGATTTAGGTTTTCCGTGATTTCCCTAAATCACTCCAGGCAAATGCCAGGATTGTTCCTTTGACAGGGCACGGCCGATTTCCTTCCACATTCTTACCCAAACCTTCCGCCTCTAATGACCACGCTGGCGACGGGACGTTAAAATCCAAGCTTACCTTTTTTTCAGCATTAAGGAATAGCAAAATAAAAAAAAAACCATTGTAATGTACCCTCCGCCACGCTCCATACGGTGGCTTACGAAAGGTAGCTCGTGTGTTAATCAGGGTATAAGCTACCTCTGTTCCAAATTTCATTCATATCCGTCCAGCCATTTCAGCGTGAAGGCGTGAGAAACGAATTAACTAATTGTAAAGTACCCTCTGCCATGCACCATACGAAGTCAATTTTATTATGCCTGTAACCGGTGCGCAAGTGCAGCCAGTGACAAAGTTGTATTGCAGTCCTATGTACGGTATGGCCGCGCATAAGATACAAACGAAAATACAAACAAACAGTAAGTATTATATATTAGACGTACCCTTCATAGTTTTTTTTTTTTTTTTTTTTTTTTTTTTTTTTTTTTTTTTTTTTTTTTTTTTTTTTAATCTTACTCAGAAAAGAATTCGCTATTCATTTTCATGTTACATGTAATTCTTATGTTAGTTTCAGATTCTGTAGTGGTGCCGGCCGCGGTGGCCGAGGGGACTGAGGCGCTCCAGTCACGGTCTGCACGGCCACTAAGGTCGGGGGTTCGAATCCCCCCTCGGGCATGGATATTTGTGCCGTCCTAGTTCGTAAGTAGTTCATAAGCAGTTTGTAAGTTTAGGGACTGATGACCCCGTAGTTAAGTCCCATAAGCTTAACAAACATTTGAACATTTCTGTAGTGGTGCTACCGGGTAGTGAAAGTTTTTGAAGGAAGATTGCGGGTCCTGTTAAGAAAAAGATTGGGGACTTCTGACCTGGCGTGAGACAAATCTAACCCTTATGAAAAATTGCCGATAAACGCTTAAAGTGTGTTCCAGAAGGCAGTGTTTTGTCAGCGGGAGCAGGAAAGGCGCTGGTGGAGGGCTGGCGGGGGGAGCGTCGTGTTATTGGAGCCGCGCGCGGTCTCCAACAGGTGCAGGGTCACACGCTCATTTACATAGCCACCTGCTAGCCACCCAATGCGCACACTCGCGAAGGGGACTGCAAACACCCTCTGCCTAGCGCCCCCTGCCTCCAAAAGCCAGCCAGAACAACTTACTTCCCTACAATGACATCTCGCCTCAGCTCGATGAAGTGAAAGAGGAATTGTTGTGAGCCGCGCGGAATGGTCGCGTGGTCTAAGGCGTCATGCTGCGGACTGGGCGGTCGTTCCCGTCGAAGTTTCGAGTCCTTCCTCGGGCATGTGTGTGTGTGTGTGTGTGTTGTTCTTAGCATAAGTTAGTTTCAGTAGTTTTTAAGTGTATGGACAGATAACCAGTGTAGTTTGGTAATGTAGATTTACAAAGATTTACTATAGTCGTAATAAACTAGTGTGATCCCTAGGGATTCTCCAGTGCGACTGAGACGGAATACAGTGATGGTTCGTGCTCTGGCATAGCCGGCCGCGGTGGCCGAGGTGGCTGAGGCGCTCCAGTGATGGTCGGCACGGCCACTACGGTCGGGGGTTCGAATCCCCCCTCGGGCATGGATACTTGTGCCGTCCTAGTTCGTAAGTAGTTCATAAGTAGTTTGTAAGTTTAGGGACTGATGACCCCGTAGTTAAGTCCCATAAGCTTAACAAACATTTGAACTTTTTTTTTTTCGGTGCGACTGAGTTGTGGCGTGCTGCCTCAACCAGCGTAGGTGAAGGTACTGTAGTATCGTGTAGTGTGACGCAACGACTATCGATCTGGCCACGGGAATGCAGACGTTGGCAACACAAGTTCCTACAGTTCCACACGATATTGCGCATTACAAACTCAACCACGTGAATGAAACCTGAGTGGTCACACCATAATAACATAGTAGGAGCATTTGGACTGTAGACGGATTTTGCATCGTGTTCATTCAGACAGGGCAACGTGTTCATCGAGTCAGAAGCGCTCCGATCCAGTACATAGAATTCTACGGTTCAGGATGAAGTACTACGTTAGGCGAAACAGTGCTTCAAGACGTAACTCTGTATTGACACTTGGAAAACTGTTGCCGACAGCAGTTGAACTATGAAGATTTTAACTTCATCAGTCCGCAGCACTCGAGCTTAGTATTCATTGACCGGCCGCAGTGGCCGAGCGGTCTGCGGCGCGCCAGTCACGATCTGCACGGCCACTACGGTCGCGGGTTCGAATCCCCCTTCGGGCATGGATATTTGTGCCGTCCTTAGTATTAGCTACTTCATAAGTAGTTAGTAAGTTTAGTGTCGGATGACCCATAGTTAAGTCCCATAAGCTCTACAAACATTTGAACATTTGAGTATTTGAGTATCCATTGGCCGCGGTGGAAGAATGGCCGAGCGTTCTAAGGCGCCTTGCTACGGAGCGCTCGGCTGCTCCCCGTCGGACGTTCGAGTCCTCACTCGGGCATATATATATATATATATATATATATATATATATATATATATGTGTGTGTGTGTGTGTGTGTGTGTGTGTTGTCCGTAGGTTAGCTTAGTCCCCACAGATTTACAAACATTTGAATATTTATTATCTTTATGTAGGAAGGAGGGAAGCTTCGGGTTTACCATCCCGTTGACAGCTTTATTATTAGAAACGGAGCTAACGCTCGGAGTTTTGGGTAAGGATTTCGAAGGAAATCGGCCGTGCCCTTTGAAATGAACCATCGCGGCATTTGCCAGGAGTGATTTAGGGAAATCACGGAAAACCTAAATCTGGATGACCGGAGGTGGATTTGAACCACCATCCTCCAGAATGCGAGTCCAGTGTGTTACCATTGCGCCATCTCGCTCGCTATCTTTATGTAGAGTAGTGAATATGAGGTGGGTTGATCGCGTAAGTAAAGAGGAGGTACGGAACAGAAATGTGGACAATAGGAATTTCTGGCATACCTTGACTAAAAGTAGGGATCGATTGGTAGGACACATTGTTAGAAATCAAGGAATCGTGAATTGGAGGGAGGTGTTTGGGAAAACATCGCAGAGGAAGACCAAGAGATGAATACAGTAAGCATATTCAAATGGATGTACGTTGCTGTTCTTATGAGGAGATGAAGAGGCTTGCTCAGGATAGAATAGGGTGGGGAGCTGCATGAAACCAGTCTCCGGGCTGAAGACCACAGCAAGAGCAATAACATATGTACATAAAATTTCCGTTTCACAAAGTTTGTCGGCGATGAACTCCGAAAATACTCAGCTGATCTTGATGAAATTTTGCACAGCGTATGCGTCTAACCTAAAAGATGGCCTACCTTTCATCTCTATTAACAAAATTAGTTTTATTTTTATTGAAAACAATTTGTTTAATCAAGACTGGATACGTTTCCATCATTGGAACTGTTCTTCAACTTGCTGGCTTGGCTGGCAGCAAAGTGCTCGGTTGAAAAGCAAAAGCAAAGGGTCATGGTTTCGAAGCTTTCTGGGATAATGGATTCCCTAACTTGAAATTTTAACCTGACCCTCACTTCTCAAGGATGAGCGGAGTCGCGAGAAACGACGTGTGGTTTAGATTCCACGTTAAACTGTCACTGCCCCGTTTCCTGTTGGATAACTGACGTAGGTTAGGGAAATGTTAAGCGCCGAACACTGGCTCCAGGTCACTGACCTACACCATATTATTACCATATTCGATTTAGGAACTTCCCTTGATGCTACAATTTATGCCAAATTACACTTTTTGTATGTCCACGTATTATCACCATGCTAAGTCCCCTTGGCTGGTCACAGTAATTAAATAAAAAAATTTCGCCTCATCAGATGCTCAAGATGTGAACGTAAGCTATCAGCGCCAATCCTCGGAGTGAAACGCCATTCCGTGGTTGTGATTCGGCCTAAATGTGTCACGGCGCATTGATATGGAGCCACCTGCTAGTGAGCATTGAGAGCGCTTAGTAAAGTAGTGCCTGCGATAGCACCGCTATAGTTTTGGAAGCGTACTGTGTTGGCATTAGACGTGTTGCCTATTGTGTCAACTCGCCGAGACTTCATAGACAACAAACCGCCGTGCTCTGTTTACTAACAGACGAGGGAATTGCGAGTCGTTGTTTTTCTTTCAGACGCTTGTGGCGAAAACGCCTGAAGTGAGGCCACCTGCGGGGTAAAAGGCTAGTACGTCATTGTTTTCACAAAAGAGCCACAGCAGAAACAATATTTATAAGAAACATACACACACAGGGTGTTTTAATTTGAAATGTTCGCCTCTATAACCCGCAGAGTAATAGGTGGCGGGAAGTTTTTGGGTAGATATTCATATCAAACGTTACAATGTCTGAGGATATGAAAACATGGTTAAATATTTTATTAATTAATTAATTAACTTTTTTGCCTACATTGACAGTACGGAGTGCTACTGGAAAATGATATAGAAGACAAATAGTCACTCTAAGCTAACATCTGCATTCGCTGTGAGGAAGATTCTTTCTCCCGCATTCCGTTTTGGAATAAGTGCTCTTAGCTTCACTGGATGACATTGCCGCACATAGGTTCCCGTGCAAAACTTGATCTACTAACAAGGGACACCTTTGACCTGGAACTCTCGGAACCGCACGAAACGTTGCCTGGAATAACAGGTAATCATAAACAGGACACTTGAGTGCATCATTTTCATGCAAAAGTTTTCTTGTACAAGTTATATTTAAACAGAGAGAAACAAGTAATAAGACATCAATACCACACAAAGGAAATTATATGCCCGTTGGACACTATAGACCGGCAGTACACCCGTGGATATTTTAATTACATGTAATTTAATGACTCAGCATATCATTACATATTCATCCAGCAGCGCCAAAATCTCTCTGCTTAAAGTACTTATAATAGCGCAAAACACAAATACACAGCAGTACCATACAAGTGAAAGTGCTTATATTTGTCCTACAAGTACAGATGTGGGATTTCAATGAAGTAGTTAAAACAAAGTAAGAAAGAACAATGTGCACACCTTACTAAAGCCACGTTATCACATTCCAAATCAGTTTCGCTTTCACGCAGTCCAATATCAAAAGCCACACTAATTACATTTTCAAATGATGATGTTCCTATGTCAGTGTCAAACTCTGGATTTCGCTAAATATATTTATCCAGCGTAACGTCGTGTATTTATCTGTCGTCGCCATTGTATTTCCGAATTATTATGCTATATAATACATCCGAGAACTCCATATCCTCGTCCCCGATGCCATTTCCATATGTAACACGTCGCAACTAGGTCCTTAAAATTTGGACTACATGCGTAGGATTAACTCTCTTCATGATGTAACTGCAGCGTACACAGTTTATAGAGTAACTCGCTTGCGGAAACTCCAAGAGACAAATACGTACGGGGGTGAAAGCTATATATAAAAACTGGAAACATATCGGGTAGTTCATTTCCACATCACTAGGGGCGCTAGAGTAATCTGGAAGCGATGTAATTGGCTGACAATTGTCCAATGAGAGCTGGGCGGCTACACAGGCGGCTTGTTCTATTGTGGCGTTCTGATTTCTGAATAGCAATTTTTAATATCCTCGTCACAATAACATTCGGTACTATATTTCAAAGCCTTTACCTTGTAACGTAAGAGAATTCCTGCTAAAAATGTCCACAGCTAATACGAATGTATGATATTTAACTGACAATATTTTAATTAAAGGTGAATTAAATGTCTTTTATTGTAGTATCAAATTAAGCTGTGTGATTTCCGTTACTCATTTTATGTTTCTTTAACAGCTATTCTAGTGAATATAATCACTATTTGTGTTTTTCTTAGGATATTCAACTCAAGAAATAGACGTTGAAATACTCCTGCAGGTTCCCTGGTTGTTCATCTGGATACTACGTTTGTTCATCCGAGAAAGTTAACAACAAGCATTTCTACAGGTTTCCCAGCCGACATCTAGAGTTACTTCAGAAGTGGAAAAGTGTTTGTGAGCTGTCACCTGATGTGGACTGTGCCAGTTTTCTTGTTTGTGAGGACCATTTTTGCGAAAAACATTTTATGAATGCAACTAGGCATAGGCTAAACAGGGGTGCGTTTCCAAAACATCTGACAACTGCTCCTTGCATAGCTACTAATACCAGTAGTGGATCAGGTGTACCTGGTGTTAGTGATTTACGAAGCACTAGCTGTGCCATGTCAGAAGTTAATTACATACAGTCTGCTAAAGCTAGAAGCGAAACTAATGCTACTATTAAATTACCCAGCACTAGTTGTGGTGCACACAATAGTACTTTGAGTAATACACGTACAGTTTTCGTTCCCTCTCAAAGTGAATCTACAGATGGTGAGTACTCATTCTTATCTGAAACATCTTTTAATGAGGAAAGTGGTGTTTTGGGTACGGGGCTTTCGAAAGCAGACTTAAGTCCAATAAAATCCAAAATGTACAAGATTCATAGGAATACTGTAGTTAGGCTAGCAAAACGTAAAACAAAGCTACACCATGAGAAAAGTGTACTAAAAACCCTGAAAGATTTATATGACAACAATATTTTCTGTTTCATAGAAAACAGTTTAAATTCTGTAGCGAGAGATTTCATAAACAGCCAATTAAGAAACGCTCATCGACCAGCAAATGCAAGGCGATGGACAGTTGAGGATAAGGTATTTACTCTGTCCTTATATAAGCGAAGCCATCGGCTATACAAATATTTGTCAGTTCATTTTTCCCTTCCGTCTGTGAGGCATCTGAAATCTCTGTTATCTGCTGTACCTTTTGAGCCAGGATTGAATCCTGCTCTGTTGAACGTATTAAAATCAGAAGTTGATTCACTAACAATGACAAATATTGTGCTTCGTTGTTTGATAAAATGTCTTTGGAAAGAGGATTGTATTATGATGCAAGCAAGCAAGAAATTTCAGGGTTTCAGGATTTAGGACACTTAGGAAGGTCAAATTTATATGCAAATCATGCATTAGTATTTATGGTCAGAGGCATACATAAAACTTGGAAGCAGGTTGTTGCATATTACTTCACTCAGAACTCAGTTTCAAGTACAACTTTAAAAGTTCTCATTACCTATGTTATAGGGCAATCGGAAGAAATAGGGCTGAATATAGTTTGTACAGTTTGTGACCAGGGTGCAAGCAACCAAAGGTCACTGAAAGAACTTTGCAGTGACATTTCTTCTTAAACCAGTCCGTTTCAGTTTTTAGTCAGTGGTGAACCTGTTGCAGTGGTTTATGATGTTCCCCACCTGTTAAAGAATACTAGAAATGCTCTTCTAGGAAATAAAATACAATTTGGGTTTAAAAAAGAGGCCAGTTTTGAATTTATTCACAGGGCTTTTCTTCTGGATCAACAGAAGATGTTCAAGACTTTGCCAAAGTTGCAAAGGAATCATTTTGATTTTAAGGATACTTTACTAAAATGAAAGTTAAGGTAGCTGCAGCCCAGCTCAGTCATTCAGTTGCTGCAGTTATTGAAAGCTATGTAGCATTTAATATTTTACCTGCAGAAGAAATATACACTGCAGAATTTGTTGAAAAGATAGACTGCTTGTTTGATTCATTACACAGCTCCCATTACTATTCACAAGCTGGAAAATCTTATAAGTGTGCCCTGTCTGCAGACTCACCACATGATGAAATGTGGTACAGTGTATTAAAAGAAATGAATGACTGGAAGGTGTTGGAGCTAGGAATAGACAGAGATAAAACAAAAATTTTCTGTTTCATAAGTGGTTGGCAAACTACAGTAAGATCACTAATTTTCATTTGGAATAGAGTAAAGAAAATTGGTTTCAATTTTTTAAGCATGAGGGCTTTCAATCAAGACCAACTGGAGAATGTTTTTTGTTGTGTGAGGCAGCATGGTGTTGCAAACACGAACCCAACCTGTTTTCAGTTCAAAGCATCACTGAAAACGGTTATAGTCAGTAACATGTCCCTACCTGTAAAGTCACTAGGTTACTGTGAGGATGATAGATGCACATCATTGAGCAATTTAACGCAATTTCTGGGAGCTCATAATGATAGCTTTATTGACTCCTCAGCTGACCACTGCACAGTTAATGAAAATGCTTTATACAGTGTCCTTGCAGATAGTGCATGTGGTGGTGGTGACAGTGGTGTTGAAGGGGCCGATGTCAGGAATGACAGACAGGCATTCGCATATACAGCTGGTTACTTTCTGAAAAACTTGGGTGTAACTTCTGAAACCAACAGTGGTGACTGTAAAACAACTCTGTTTTCAGCAACACCTACAGAGGATCAT
Organism: Locusta migratoria; assembly: GCA_026315105.1. Taxonomy (NCBI): domain Eukaryota; kingdom Metazoa; phylum Arthropoda; class Insecta; order Orthoptera; family Acrididae; genus Locusta; species Locusta migratoria. The sequence continues at coordinate 663,436,241 of CM048755.1, read as the reverse complement.
ATACAGGATGTTTCACTAAGTGTGTTTGCCTCTGTAACTTATAAAATAATAGGTGACGGGAAATTTTGATGCGGTAGGTCAACACAAGAAATGTTACACTTTCTACGGAGCTATGAACATAGTTTATTGTATCATTTTCCAAAGAGTTATAGTACAAAGATATAATTTTTTAAATGAAACAATAGTTTTTTCTACCGTGCATTGGATTCATTTAAACCAGCTGCGTCCAAATCAATTTAAACTACATTCCTATCACTGTTAGTTTGGGACCTACAACCCTTCAAAGTTCCGGGGGCGGAGGCTGCGTTAGCGTAGCTGACTGGCCGAGTGGCTACCCCCTGGGGCTCGGCCCACTATCTCATGACCACCAGCCAGTCAGATACGCTGTCGTAGCCTCCACCCCCGGAACTTTGAAGGTTTGTAGCTCCCAAACTAACAGTGATAGGAATGTAGTTTAAATTGATTTGGACGCAGCTAGTTTCAACGAATCCAATGCACGATAGAAAAAAACTATTGTTCCATTTCGAAAAATTATATCTTTGTGCTGTAACTCTTTGGAAAATGATACAATAAACTATGTTTATAGATCCGCAGAAAGTGTAACATTTCTTGTGTTGACCTACCGCATTAAAATTTCCCGTCACCTATTATTTTATAAGTTACAGAGGCAAACACACTTAGTGAAACACACAGTTTGTACAAATTTCAAGGAATTTGATATCTCCAACACACAATTAATATATGCAAGTGACAAACTAATGTCCTTTTTAGCAAATGTTCACAGTCAGCTGTATGCATTTTTAGATAAATATGGTCACCAGGAATAATTGGAAGATAAATTCTTTTCACTGTTTATATTTCCTGAGGGAATAACATTTTGTGAAACACACTTTTCTGCACAGTGTATATTGAGGAAATGTGTACCACTTTCGATTTACAAGTATGTAAGAGATTGGAATAACACCACCGGTAGGCCTAATAACCGAAATTCAAAGGAGAAATTCAAAATTCAAATGTTTGTAAATCTATCGGACCAAACTGCGTGGTCATCAGTCCGTAGCTTACAAACTACTTAAACCTAGGTAAACTAACCTAAGGACAAACACACACACCCATGCCCCAGGGAGGACTCGAACCTCCACGGCGAGCAACCGCGCGCTCCGCAGCGATACGCTTTAGACCGCTCGGCTACTCCACCGGGGCTTCAAAGGAGAAACTGAATAAAAAGTTTCAGGCTGTTTGAACCGTCAATTTTTTGTGTTGAAGAAATACAAAAGTATACATTAATTTTAGTTTTTATTTCTTTAAATAAAATGTATTAATTATTTCTGCTTTTCATGTTACAAAATAAAAAAAATACTTTCTGTTTCATCTTTCTATTTTTATCTCTGTTTCCTATTTTTACTTTCAGTTAATTTGATGATTTATTTGCTTTTGTCTTGAATCAGTTACACATATTGAAAGATGTAGGAACATTTTGAAGGAAGTCATCGGTTAATATTTTTTTTAATATAGGCTAGTTTTCTGAAATATAAATGTCAAATTTTAGATGACAAGCCTACATGCTTCACCAACTATTTAGTAAGCTATGGAAAAGAGGATACCATATTTTTGGTGGCAGTATAGTAATTCTAACCATTAGTATAAAAATTATTGCAACAGCAATATTAAATGACAAAACCATATTTATTAGGTAATAAACTAGGAATCCAAACTTTGTGGCGAGAGGGGGGCGAGCACCTTTTTTCAACAGTAATACTGCTATAGGAATGTCCAAAGCTGTTTCATAGTTACTACTATGAAGGTAAATTGGGAAAATGGTGCACCAGAAGATTGTCACATATAAATAGCTGTTTGTATAATTGGTATTTATGTCAAGATATAGTAGGCCTAAGACGACAATTCATTCGAAAATTTGGACACTTTGTGACAAATGTTAAGCATTAAAGATAGGTAACAGGTAGAACAATTGAGTCACGTTAAGAAACAATACTGACTTTAAGTATGCTTATAACACAATAAAATTGTTTTAATTGATCTCCGAGTGTATCAAGGAAGATGCAATAATATACTGTCTGCAGCTTGAACGCATCTGGTAAAAAGAAAACGCAAGCATTTTATTGTATTTGCAAAGACGGAGCTAAAACGTTTCCAGTAAGTACTTAGCATGTTCAGAAAATTGGTATTAGTAAAATTAAATGACTACGTATTAGTGCAAGGGACGCAACCGCAATTTTTACGTTCTTAGTATATTTCCATATCATTTGGGGCGCTGCTGTCGTTCCGTGTTTCCATTTTTTAACACGGGAGTTGCGCTTCTCATTTATTGTTGTTCTGTGCAAATACGTACAGCAGCTATACCACCCACGCAACTGGAGCACTGGTTAGTGCAGCTACACTGTACCACCATCTAGTGGCACTAGCAGACAACTGCGGCGTTTTGCATGGAAATGACGCACACCACTGTTTTGTTTATGATTGCTTATTATTCCAAGCATGGTTTCGTGCGTTTCCGAGCGTTTGAGGTGAAAGGTGCTCCTTGTAAGTCTCCTCCACAATATCTCGAATTGTTCCGTGCATTGGGTGAGTTAAAAACTATTGCCACCAAGAATCACTCCGAAAGCATGATAGGAGCTGACAAGTTAGTCGGTCAAATGTAGCATGGGGCAACGGGGACCAGAATATGACGTTGGTTTTTTGTTACTAGGTGGGGGATCGCTTCAGAGATTTGAAGGTCAACTTTGTTTTCTTTAATGGGATTCATTTAGTACTTATTTTCTGCTAACTGCTATCTAGGTGACTCCAATGATGTGTAACATTAAGGTCTTTGAAGGTCACCGAAAGTCGAAAAGGTGGCAGCGATAAGCATTTTGAAGCCACACACCTGTTCTGTCGCACTAGAATAGTGACAAGCTTGACAAGACGGGTTGCTGGCGTCATGCTCGGGAGAGAAAATTTCACTCTAATTGACATGTCAATGCTTGTAACTGCCGAAGTGATACGGTATACCACTGAATCCATGATAAGAATATTGCAGTGCTGCATTGATACCAATGGTCATCACTTCGAACTCCTTCTGTAAATGGACGTTCATGACACCTTTTTGACCTTCGTTAACCTTCAAAGACCTTACTGTTACACATATTTGAATACGCCTCGATTGTCGCTATCAGAAAGTAAGTACCAAACTATATCATCGCGTAAAAAATGAAGTTGATCTCGATATCTCTAAAGCGATCCCACCCAGCAACAAAACACCAACGTCATACTCTGGCCCCCATGGCCCGTGCACCTTTTGTCCCACAAACTTTTCAGCTCTTATCACACTTTTGCAGTTATTCTTGGTAAGAACAGTTACGCAGTCACTCGTCATGCATGTATTGCAAACGGTACTGTGAAGAGTCTTCAGACTGCAGGGTCATCAATTATGTTTTGTCGGTGCACCGATGTTTTGTACTTTATATACATTAATGTGAAACATCGGGGTGCAAACTTTAAATGGAAGAAAATACTTATAAAAACGATAATCAACACTAATATCACGATGATCTAATTAACTGCAATCCAGTAACATTGCTAGTTAGCCCTGAATTGCTGTGAAATGAAAGTCACGTGCAGTGGTTCCCCCCTTTTTTTTTTTTTTTTTTTTTTTTTTGTGACGCACAATCTTTCTAGAAAACATTTCGCGACCCAATATACATATTATTGTATGTAATTTGCAACTTCAGTTGTTGTTATATGCAACTGCATTGCTGAGTAAGACTTTTGAAACTAGCTGAGGGAACGTATAAATAGCAAAAGAAACTGTATTTTCTGAAATAAAGCAATTATTTTGAACAAATAAAATGCTAAACTCTATGAGGTTTGCGGAAGTGTTTAGTCTTGCTGTTAATGAAACTTTCTATATTGGCATTAAAAGTTGTTAGTTTTAGTCGTAAGTGGTTTATTATGCAAAATTATTTTCATTTTCTAGAAAAAAGCATAACACACACTAAAAAATACATGCTCGCATAACTAGTTGCTGAGAATACCATTAATTACTTCAAAAAATTATTTCTAAGCTCTCCATCCCCACTCGATAAGAGACGATACAATCTTAATGAACGCTCCCATCGTGAAACAAATGCAAAGTAGAAAATAGTATAAAATTAAACAAATTTAGAGTATCAACATACCAAACAACGAGCAAACATCTACATCGGATCAACGTCTACGATTCGACGGCATGTGAGTGTGATCCTGAAACGGAAGCTGATGTCAACCATATCCTGTTCAGGTGCCCCAAATTTGACCGTGAACGTTTGAACTTCCTGCAGACTTTGGTGAAGATGGGATATCCCCTTCCCCAGTCAGCTTCTTCCATTTTGTGTACAGAAGACATACGTGTGTGTAAAATCATAATTAAGTTCATTAAGATCACTGGACACAATCTGTAAGTATTAACTGTGATGGAAATATATTGTAAGGTTTTGCTTGTGAATATGTGAAAATGTTCCAAAATTATTTGAATTGTAATGTAATGCAGTTTTCACTTTGTCTTCACTCGCCCATTTTGACAAAATGTACTTCTGTTTTTTCTGTTTGTTTAAATATGTGTGTTGAAGTTGGCCACATTGAGTTAACACTCAGAAGGCCAAATATAGAAAGAAATCTGGGAACAAAAGAGAGGTCAACAAAAAATATTCACTAAAATCAAAATCGAAATGTTCAAATGTTTGTAGAGTCTATGGGACTTAACTACGGGGTCATCAGTCCCTAAACTTACAAACTACTTATGAACTACCTAATACTAAGGACGGCACAAATATCCTTGCCCGAGGGGGGATTCGAACCCCCGACCGTAGTGGCCGTGCAGACCGTGACTGGAGCGCCTCAGTCCCCTCGGCCACCGCGGCCGGCAACAAAGAAAACAAAAGCAAATGAAGTACGATTTACATTCAGAGAATGAATAAATCGTTGGAAGTTTACTCATATGACACTATAGTTGGTGTCATGTAGCAAGGCGCTTCCGAACATAGAGGTGGAGCGATAGGGGAAGCATTGAGGGGAGGAGCTACGGCCGAGCGTCAACGATGTTGCCTGCGGGAGAAACATTGCGTAACTCGCGGACAGCCACGCGCCTGGAGAGTGAAGAGAGTGAATATTATTGACTGTCAGTGCAACAACGAAAGGGGATGCGCAGAACAGTTGAAAACTGGGCCCCCTTCCTATGTGATGCGGACTGGAAGAGGATGCAACGTTGTTACATTCGCAATAATAAACGAATGTTACGACTGTGTTATTCTCCTATCGCTCTTAGTACGCTATTAGCCACATTGGTGTCTTGTCTAGAACGGGTTTTGTACGGAACTTGTGAGATTATAAAACGTTTCTCGTGAAATAAGCGTTCATATTTTTTCCCAGTTGGTGAAGATGTTTTGCTCAGATATTTTTAAAGACCCATCTGACGAGACCAAACGCGCAACTTTTGGGTCACGGCCCACAGTTTGCAAACGACTGATGTAAGTAATTACAGTCCAGTAACACTGCTGACAATGCTCTGTAGGGCCGGGAAAGAGGTGTGCCTTTTAGAAATCCAGTTTGGTTGGAAATTATTCCTGCTGTCATGTCATGTTATAGTCGTCCGAAGATACGGACTCCTTTACGTACAGACAGTTTACGTTTAAACATTCACTCACTGCTGGGCATCCAAAATGCGACACCAAGAACAACCAGAGATATCACAGCCAATTTTATTTAACACGTAGGGTAAGTGTACCAATAATCCGCACTGGCCGAATAGTCGGCACATTCGCCATTAAATGCATATTTTAAATGTACAATTGAATTGTTCCATCATCTAGAAATAAAATTTTACGTTACGTTGGGGATAAATAGTCCGATTGGATGCCAGTAACAGGGTCTCGGCACATTTTGCACTGCCGATCACTGGTATGAAAGGTGCAACTTACAAATGTAATAATTTCAAATTAAACTGATTGTTATTACAAGGACTTGCCCGTATTCATACGAAACCAGATGGATTCGTATGGACTGTCACAACTAGCTAGAACCAGTATTGTACTACTGAGTAGAATTTACACATGTGATCCCCTTAAGATGCGGATAAATGGTACAGTTACCCTAACACATTATTTAAGGATTAAAATATAGCCCCATGTGAAGTGAGGAATTGGCTATAACCGCTGCTCCACGCCTCGGCATTGAATTGAAGAGGCTCTGGAAGTGTTCCTGGTGTATAGCAGTTCATGCTGCTTCCACATTCGCCCAAGTTCATTTGATGTAGCTGCAGGTGACGTAACCAGGGACAGACGTCCAGCAATTGTCGACCAGAAGTTTTCGATAGGCGAGACAATGGAAGAACTGTTAGACAAAGAGATCAATGCAGTCCTATGGGCGACGAAGAAGTCTTGAACGTAGCGTACCATGTGTATACGCATATTATCGGATTACAGATACAAAGGTATGGGAAGACAATAGGCTGCAACACCTCAGAGGTAAAACGCTGGCTGATTAGTGGTACCAGCAGTGTATAGTAGGTGGGTAAGGAAGTGCAATCCAATATGACTCCCAATCATAATAGTGGGTGGAGGAAAATAGTGATACATGGGTTAACGGTTAAACCGTCTGTTACCACAGTGTCTGTAGGCTAATCCGGCGACCGAGCCGATTCAGAAAGTTTCGGGAGTCGTCATTAAAGCGTTATCTTTCCATTCTGTTGTTCAAATTCATCGAACCATTACTATTGCCTATGTGTGTGGCATTGACACTGTTGTAAACCAGCAACGGACACCTTGGAGACAGTCCACTCTGCTGAAAACAACATTGAAGGGTATCCACAGACAAATGTTGTAGCGCAACAGAGCCAATTGGTTGCGTTAACTATCGTTATTTGGCCGAATAATTCACCACTGCCATGCACACAGCATGCCTGGCATCACGTGTAGCGGTGCAACATGGTGGATGCACTCGGTCCTGTCGGTCCGTCACTCCCTCCTGCAAGCAGCAATTACCGATTCGTATCACATGCTTGGTTACATTCCACACGATCCTCGATTTCTCTGAAGGACAGTCTGTAATCTCTAAAGGCAACTAGTCATCACGATCGAACTACGAAACATGCCTGAAAGACCCTCACTGTCTTATATGTGGTACAATCAATAAGTTCTGACACTTGACACCTGGAGAATAGGCACCCACACGAATCCGTGTGTTGCATATGCTACCGTGTAGCGCCGTGAAATGCGGTAGCATGTGCAACGTAGAGAATCTTGTGGTTGCCTATGTACAGGCGACAAATCTCAGAACTTATTGACTGTAAATTTTTGTAAACTTATTGGGCCAAACTGCAATGGTTATCAGTCCATAGGCTTACAAAGTAGTTGAACTAACGTACACCAAAGACATACACACACCCAAGCCCGTAATTGACTGTAACACGTATGTGGCATACGGGAAATGCTGCGCAAAACAACCATGCAAAAGAACAATTGCAGCACGTCCACACAGCAGTCTGCTCCCCTTTTACATAGAGCTTGCAGATAGCGCTAATGGCACCAGTAATGTGCGCTGTCACTGAAATGCTAATAATGTGTATCCTTTGTCGCTCCAATAACATGCTGCAAAATCTCAATTCATTTGGATGCTTCCTTCAAGGTGTCCCATTTTAGTGCAGATTACTAATTCGAATTTAACACTTCGTTGATACAATTTGTAACGCTCTGGCGCCAGAGATCTCCGAAGTGTAGCGTGCAACGTATCGGTTTGGAATGTAACAATGGCGGTTCGTGAGAAACTGGCTACTATTATCGTTTTTTTAACTGCGGAAAATTCACGCTCTTATGGAGTTGTTCAGGACTACAAAATTTTTTTTGCACCAAACGTCAACTACATTGCTATTAATTAACTACCTAGCCACAGATTGCCATTATAATGGAGCCAAATATTTATAAAAATTGTGTCCCTGTAATCAGTTTATTAACCATATTTTCTTATACCGCTATTACTCGTCATATACAAACGTTCTCGTGGATCCAGTTCTTCCACATATGCTGCATGTGTTAAATGTTTACGTCTATATCAATTCCAAATGTACTACACATGGCTATGGACGACTTTACGAAATTATTAAGTAGGAAAACGTATCTGGGGATACTATTACAATTTTAAGTAGGTTAAACATTACTCATATATAATAATTCTAATGATGAAAATTTGCTTCTTCGGAACCCACAAATATTTTGCGCTTGTGCATTGTGAAAAGTGGTTGAGCACACATCTCAGTATTGATTTTCATTCACGTTTTTCAAGGGCTTTGTGGTGTCCTCAAGGTGATCTAATCTTATAGTCGCCTTCGTGTGATAACTGGTAATTGTGCAGCGATTCTTTAGGTCGTATTTAGTCCGAAATCACGGTTGCACGTATCACTGAATGCACTATACGGATGCCACAGTCTCTGAAATTCAAAACGGAAGGTACATGTCTGAACTATATTCCTTTTGTGCACTATAGGCATGATGTAATGTTGGAGTCCATGGAGTGTTAAGGCAGGGCTTGGTTTGCTCGGGCAGTCACCCGGAAGTAATGCTCTTAAAAACCAGGGTTGTGCCGCGGTGGAGTAGCCGAGCGGTCAAGGCGCATCGCTGCGGAGCGTGCGGTTGCTCGCCGTCGGAGGTTCGAGTCCTCCCTGGGGCATGGGCGTGTGAGTCGTCCTTAGGTTAGTTTACCTTAGTTTAAGTAGTTTGTAAGCTACGGACTGATGACCACGCAGTTTGATCCGATAGATTTACAAACATTATACCAGGATTGAGGCAAAAGTTGTGGCAACTATTTTTTTCCTTGCATATACCAGCCAGTTTGGAAAGTGTGACATATACAGACGAAGGGACAAGGTGTTTACTACAAGCGTGGACAATGAATATCACTGAAGTAATGTAACACTATAACTTATTACAGTAGTATACAGGACAATATGGCCTTCATGGTGCATAAGAATGATAACACAGTACACACGCTCTCTTTTCGTCTGTGTATATCACGTGTTCCAACCAGACTGCTATCTGCAAGAAACAAAATAGTTGCCATGATTTTTGCCACAGTACTAGTAATAATTTTTAGGATGACATTTTTCATCTTCATAATGGGTAAACATGTTGCGCTTGTGCATTGTGGATGGTACTGAGCACACATTTTTTTTTTAATTTTTCATGTGGGCTTATGGTGTACTGACGGTGATCAAATCCTGTAACCACCTTTCTTTACGGTGACCGATAATTCTGCAGCGATTGTCTGAGTCGTATGTAGTGCGATATCCCTGTTGCACGTATAACGGAATGCATGATATCGATGCCGCAACCCCTGAAATTGGAAACGGAGGCTAGATGTGTGAAGTATATTGTTTTGGTGCGCTATGGGAATGGTGCAGTGTTGTGTGTAGGCTCCATTAAGAATGAAGGCAGGGTTTGGTTTGCGGCAGGCAGTCTCCCGGAAATAATACTATCATATAATAAGTCTGGTGATGAAAATTTGCATCTTTAGAACGCGTAAATAAAAAAGGTCATATGTTTGTAATTCTGTGGGACCAAACTACTGTGGTCATTTGTCCCGACACTTACAAACTACTTAAAGTAATTTAAACTAACGTAAGGACAACACACACACGCACATACATACATACACACACGACGAAAGAGGAATCGAACTTTCGACGCGGGAGGCCGTGGCTCTCCAGTCGATCGTCTATTCCCGCGCGGCACAAGTAAATATTTTGTGCTTGTGCATTAAGTAAGGTGGTTGAGCACACATTTCAATATTAATTTTTATCTAAATTTCTCAAGGAGTCTTCTGGCGCACTCAAGATGATCTAATTTTGTATCCACCTTTCTACGATAACTGGTAACTGAGCAACGATTGTCTGGCTCATATGTAGTCCGACACTCCCGTTTCACGTATCACGGAATGCATGATATCGATGCCGATATTTGTGCGCTATCGGAATGATGAAATGTTATAGTGTGTCTGCTCCATCGAGAGTGAATGCAGGGCTTTGTTAGCGCCGTGCAGTCTCCTGTAAATAATACTATTATATAATAATTCTGACGATAAAAATTTGCTTCTTCAGAACGCAGAAATAATAAAAAAATTCAGATGTTTGTAATTCTATGTGACAAAACTACAGAGACAAGCAGCCTACAGATCTCTATCGAGAAGACAAAATATATGACAAACATCACGGAAGCTCCTGGATGGATGGCAATAGACAGAGGGAAAATTCAGAAGGTGGAAAAATGCAAATACCTAGGAGAATGGATAGACACTGGACTAACAGAAAAGAATGCAATGGAAGCACGAATAAACAAAATTAATTTAGCATATAAACTGAGAATGAACATCTATAATAATAAGAATATTTCTATCAATGCAAAACTGAAATATTACCAGACAGTGATCCACCCTGAAGCTTTATATGCAGCAGAAACACTAAACCTAATAAGAACTGGAGTGATCAAGAGGCTAGAACTGGTGGAACGGAAGATTCTCAGGAGAATATTAGGACCTCGAAGAAAAGAAGACGGTCAGTTTAGAAATCCATCCAACCAGGAACTCTGTTCCAAAATAGAAAACAATATCCAATATCATCAAGAAAAGAAGAAGCGAGTTCTTTGGACACATTTGCAGAATGGACTAGGGGAGGTTAACACAGCAAATTTCACAATTCTTGTTGTACAAGAAAAGCCAAATACGGTGGATCCAAGAAGTACAAAGAGATCTGGAAGAAATGGGAATATGGGATCAAGAAATACCCAACAGGGTGATTTTTAAATAAAAAATTCAGGCATTTGCAGGATTTGAGGACAGAACGAAATCATTGTGGACAGCAGAGCGAAGAAAGATGCAAAGTATGAGAATGAAAAAATACTGGAAGAGGAGGAACAACGGAAGAAAGGAAAGATGGCCGAAACGAAAGAAGAAGAAGTGTGTTCAGTAGTTCCAAGACTTACAAACTACTTAAACTAGATGCAACTAACCGAAAAACAACCCACACCCATGCCCAAGGGAGGACACGAACCTCAGACGCGCGAGGCGTGGCGTCTCAGACAGCTCGATTTCCGTGCGGCGCGCGTAAAAATTTCGCGCTTGTGCTTTGTGATAAGTGTTTGAGCACACATTTTCGATATTGATTTTCACCTAAAAATTTCAAGCGGCCTTCCGGTGTGCTCACGGTGATTTATTATTGTATCCCTCTTTATACGTAACCGGTAATTCTGCAGCGGTCGTCTAAGTCGTATGTCGTCGGACATCCCGTTTTCACGTATCACGGAACGCTTGACATCGATGCCGATATTGGTACGCTATCGGAATGATGAAATGTTATAGTGTATTGTAGTGTGTCTGCTCCATCGAGAGTGAATGCAGGGCTTGGTTAGCGCCGTGCAATCTCCCGTATATAATACTATTATATAATAATTCTGACAATAAAAATTTGCTTCTTCAGAACGCATAAATAATAAAAAAATGTTCAGATGTTTGTAATTCTATGGGACAAAACTAGTGTGTTCATTAGTTCTTAGACTTACAAACTACTTAAACTAGATGCAACTAACCGAAAAACAACACACACACCCATGCCCGAGGGAGGACACGAACCTCAGACGCGCGAGGCGTGGCGTTCCAGACAGCTCGATTTCCGTGCGGCGTGCGTCAAAATTTTGCGCTTGTGCTTCGTGAAAAGTGTTTGAGCACACATTTTCGATATTGATTTTCACCTAAAACTTCAAGCGGCCTTTCGCTGTAGTCGTGGTGATTTATTATTGTATCCCCCTTTATACGTAACTGGTAATTCTGCAACGGTCGTCTAAGTCGTATGTAGTCGGACATCCCGTTTTCACGTATCACGGAATGCTTGATATCGATGCCGATATTAGTACGCTATCGGAATGATGAAATGTTATAGTGTGTCTGCTCCATCGAGAGTGAATGAAGAGCTTGGTTAACGACGTGCAATCTCCCATAAATAATACTATTATATAATAATTCTGACGATAAAAATTTGCTTCTTCAGAACGCATAAATAATAAAAAAAATTTCAAATTTTGTAATTCTATGGGACAAAACTAGTGTTTTCATTAGTTCCTAGACTTACAAACTACTTAAACTAGATGCAACTAACCGAAAAACAACACACACACCCATGCCCGAGGGAGGACACGAACCTCAGACGCGCGAGGCGTGGCGGTCCCAGACAGCTCGATTTCCGTGCGGCGCGCGTAAAAATTTTGCGCTTGTGCTTTGTGAAAAGTGTTCGAGCACACATTTTCGATATCGATTTTCACCTAAAATTTTCAAGCGGCCTCCCGGTGTACTCGTGATGGTTTATTATTGTATCCCCCTTTATACGTAACCGGTAATTCTGCAACGGTCGTCTAAGTCGTACGTAGTCGGACATCCCGGTTATAGGTATGCACGGTATCGATGCGGCAACCTCTGAAATCGGGAATGGGGGCTATATGTGTGAAGTAGATTGTTTTGGGAATGATGGAGTGTTGTGGCTCCATCGAGAGTGAAGGCAGGGCCCGGCGCGCGGGCGGCTCCGGATCGATCCCTGGTCCCGAGTGGCCCGGGAGGACCCACACCCAGCGCTCCCGCACAGGACGCCAGGCCTTTAGCCGCCGGCGCCGCCGCCGCCCCCGCCGTCTGCGCCGGCATTCGCCTCCCGCCCCCGCCTACCTCGTCCTAAACGCGGTATCACCTTCGCAACAAAATCCCGGCTTCAAAGGCGATCGGCTATGTTTACCCTGTATCACCTTCCCGGCGCGTCTACGCCGGCTGACGCTATGCAATCGACGCGTAGAGGAATTTACGAACGTTAGCTGGCGGTGTGCTTCGAAATACGTCGACGGGGAAAGTTGAAAATGTGTGCCCAGCCGGAATTCGAAATGAGTCTTCCTGCTCATCAGATGTTGCTTTTATTTTTTATTTATTTCTTTTGACCTACTTTAGGTTACAGTAGTAATAAAGTGGGCTATTGCATCGCCTTTTGACAACTCGAAATTTAAATGAAAATAACGGCTGAAGCATTCACCTGACACAAAAGCTGAATAAGCGAATTTGTAGAGGAGAAAATTCTCTACGACTTCTCTCTCTTACGTTATTTTCATATCTCGCGTCGTTTCAGAGATATTTGAAAAAATATTGGCGATTTGACAGAGAGTGTCTGCAACGTATTCCCACTTTGTAGGTCGCGCTGTTCAACCGCTAGACACCAAATTTTACAAGTATAATTGCTGTCCACCAGCGATCTGAATCTCCCTTTTTCAAATACTTCTGACCAAAAATAGGTTAGTAACACTAACTAGTGACCGTTTGTGATAGCCGTTTGACAGCAGAAAATATAAATTAAAATAACGGCTGAACCATTCATCTGACACAAAAACTGAATAAATGAATTTGTAACGGAGTAAATTCTCTACAACTTCTCTTTCTTGCGTTATTTTCATATCTCGCGTCGTTTCAGAGATATTTGCAAAATTATTGATGATTTGACAGCGAATTTCTGCAACGTATTGTTACAAACATAATTGATATCCGCCAGCGACCTGAATCTTTCTTTATAAATATTTCTGACCAAAAATAGGTTAGTAACACTAACAATTCGCCGTTTGTTATGGCCGTTTGACAGAAGAAAATTTAATTGCAAATATCGGCTAAACCGTTCATCTAAGGTGAAAATTGAATAAATGAATTTATAGAGGAGAAAATTCTCTATACCTCTTCTTTCTTACGTTATTTTCATATCTCGCGTCGTTTCAGAGATATCTCCAAAAATATTGGCGATTTGACAGGTAGTGTCTGCAACGTATTCCCACTTTTTAGGTCGCGCCGTTAAAAGGATAGACACCAAATTTTACAAACATAATTGCTGTCCGCCAGCGATCTGAATCTCCCTTTTTCAAATATTTCTGACCAAAAATATGTTAGTAATACTAAAAATCGGCCGTTTGACAGAAGAAAATTTAATTGCAAATAACGGCTTAACCGTTCATCTCAGATGAAAATTGAATAAATGAATTTAATTCTCTATAACTCTTCTTTGTTACGTTATTTTCATATCTCGCGTCGTTTCAGAGATATTTGCAAAATTATTTGTGATTTAACAGAGATTGTCTGCAACGTATTACCACTTTTTAGGTCGCACCGTTCAAACGATCGACACCAAATTTTACAAACATAATTGCTGTCCGCCTGCGATCTGAATCTCCCTTTTTCAAATATTTCTGACCAAAAATAGGTTAGTAACACTAAAAATTGGCCGTTTGTGATGTCCGTTCGACAGCAGAAAATTTAATTGCAAATAACGGCGTAACCGTTCATCTGAGATGAAAATTGAATAAACGAATTTATAGAGGAGAAAATTCTCTATAGCTCTTCTTTCTTACGTTGTTTTCATATTTCACGTCGTTTCAGAGATATTTGCAAAAATATTGGCGATTTGACAGTGAGTGCGTACAATGTATTCCCACTTTTTACATCACCTCGTTCAACCGATCAACATCAGATTTTACAGATATAAATATTGTCCGCCAGCGACAAGAACATCCCTTTTCCAAATATTTCTGACAAAAAAGGTCAGTAAAACTACAAATAGTCACGTATGAGAGCATGTTTTCTGGGCGATATCCATTAATAAAATCTTCTCGGGTTACAAGCCGCGTCATGTGGTTTGTCTGTTGTGTGCTGGCCTTTTGACTGCAGGAAATTTCATTGCAAATAACGCCTTTACCGTTCATCTGAGACGAAAATTGGATAAACTAATCTATAGAGGAGACAATTCTCAACAGCTCTTCTCTCTTATGTTTTGTTTCCTGTCTCGCATCGTTTCACAGATATTTGCAAAAATAGGAGCGACTCGACATTGTATGACTGTAACGTGTTTCCATTTTTAGGTCGTGTCGTTCAACCGACCGATACCAAAATTTTATAGACACAATTGTTTGTCGCCAGCGACAAAAACCCTCCTTTTTTAAATATTTCTGGCCAAAAATAGGTTAGTAACACTAAAAATTGACCGTTTGTGATGGCCGCTTGACAGCAGAAAATTAAACTGCAAATAACGCCTTAAAAATGTAATATGAGACGAAAATTGAATAAACATTTTCAGAGGAGAAAATTCTCTACAACTTCGCTCTCGTGTGCTGTTTCCATAACTCGCACCACTTCAGAGATGTATGCAAAAATAATGGTGATTTGACACTATCACTTGGTTTTACGTAAACCAGTACAGGCAAAGTAACTATACTTGAAGAAGAAGACAAACTACTATGGGAAGGCAGGTGATAATATTTTAACGGTAAAAGATAATGAAAATATGGGAGAGATATTAAAATAATAATTTGGAGAAGCAAAATTAAAATATATATATATATATATATATATATATATATATATATATATATATATATATATATATTATTGTGAAAGCTAAACTCAAATATCAAATAATTTTAGCTGTTGGCTAAATTACGGTCAGAGGGAATAATACGTGTTGAGTGCATAGACATTATCACAATAGGAGAGTCGTATAGTTTCGTTTTTTCATGTTTTTATAATTTTTGGCCGAAATGTTTGCAAAAAATCATAAAACTACAGGCAAACCTAATGTGTGCCGTAATATACACAAGTGCGATTTTTCATTACTGATGACATAGTAATCATCATCATCGTGCGGACCATCATGGAACTTCAACCGTCACACGCAAATGTGAAGGGTCACTATGTTAATAGTGTGTGGACAAGGGGGCGTCCATTAATTACGTGAGATGTTTAAGAGGTCGACCCAAATCTTACAAATCTTACGTGTGGAAGAGAGGAGGTATCGACAAATCTTACGTAACTTTTTTACCCGCAAGAGACTGTGCAAAATTGCGAGATAACTGTGTTAAATTAACTAAAACATGCTTCACGTCTGAAATATAGGTAAATCCTACACCATAATATCTATCGCGGTTATGCAAAAGTCACTTAGTAACACAGTAGCCCGTCGATTGGTTTCCTACGAATACAAGACCTTGTACTACATGCACGTTGTTGTCATATTTGGAACGCAACACGCGCGGCAGCAACCGTGCTGGCTATCCGGGCGCCTCTATCACGCTGTGTAAACTGAAGCGCAAGCCCGTGCGCTCGGCTACTGCCATACCAGCGTTCTTTCCACGCGCGTTTAAAGAGTTGTTCTTTACTGTAGAACTATTTCAAGGAAAGACTCCTACTTAGGAAACACTCACGGTCTCCTGGATAATACACAGTCACTACTCCTTATCCCTATAAGATCATATACAAGAATATTAAAGACTTGCTGCTTTCAGTGATATACACTCCTGGCCATCAAAATTGCTACACCACGTAGATGACTGCTAAAGTCGCGAAATTTAACCGGCAGAAAGAAGATACTGTGATGTGCAAATGATTAGCTTTTCAGAGCATTCACACACGGTTGGCGTCGGTGGCAACACCTACAACGTCTTGACATGAGGAAAGTTTCCAACCGATTTTTTATACACAAACGGCAGTGTGCCGGCATTGTCTGGGGAAATGTTGTTGTGATGCCTCGTGTAAGGACGAGAAATGCGTACCATCACGTTTCCGACTTTGATAGAGGTCGGATTGTAGCCTATCGTGATTGCGGTTTATCGTATCGCGACATTGCTACTCGCGTTGGTCGTGATCCAATGACTGTCAGCAGAATATGGAAACGGTGGGCTCACGAGGGCGATACGGAACGCCGTGCTGGATCCCAACGGCCTCGTATCACTAGCAGTCGCGATGACTGGCATCTTTTCCGCATGGCTGTAACGGATCGTGTAGCCATGTATCGATCCCTTAGTCAACAGATGGGGACATTTGCAGGGCAACAACCATCAGCACGAACAGTTCGACGACGTTCGCAGCATCATGGACTATGAGGTCGGAGACGATGTCTGTGGTTACCGTTGACGCTGCATCACAGACAGGATCGCATGCGATGGTGTACGCAACGACGAACTTGGGTACACGAATAGAAAAGCGTCATTTTTTCGGATGAATGTAGGTTCTGTTTAAGCATCATGATGGTCGCATCCGTGTTTGGCGACATCGCGGTGAACACAGATTGGAAGCGTGTATTCGTCATCGCCATACTGGCGTATCACCCGGCGTGATGGTATGGGGTGCCATTGGTTACACATCTCGGTCACCTCTTGCTCGCATCGACGGCACTTTGTACAGTGGCCGTTACATTTCAGATGTGCTACGACCCGTGGCTCTACCCTACATTCGATCCCTGCGAAACCCTACATTTTATCAGGATGATGCACGACCGCATGTTGCAGGTCCTGTAGGGGCCTTTCTGGATGCGGAAAATGTACGACTGCTGCCCTGGCCAGCACATTCTCCAGATCTCTCACCAACTAAATACCCCTGGTCAATGGTGGCCGAGCAAGTGTCTCGTCACAATACGCCAGTCACTACTCTTGATGAACTGTGGTATCGCGTTGAAGCTGCATGGACATATTTACTTGTACACGCCACCCTTGCTCTGTTTGACTCAATGCCCAGGCGTATCGAGGCCGTGATTACTGCCAGAGGTGGTTGTTCTGGGTACTGATTTCTCAGGATCTATGCACCCACAATGCGTGAGAATGTAATCACATGTCAGTTCCAGTGTAATATATTTGTCCAATAAATACCCGTTAATCAACTGCATTTCTTCTTGGTCTAGCAATTTTAATGTCCAGTAGTGTAATTATACAGTTTTGTATATGAAATAATATTTCTATGAGCATACAAGGTTTTGTATTACTTATATTTTTACAGGATACATTTAGAGAACTGGTTCTCACTTTGTTCTGTGTGGAATGCCGTTGATTCAAGATGTTTTCCAGATATGACTTGTTGCACTGTTGTCATTACTGTAACGTATAACACCATGAGCAATTTTTATATTATGAACGGTATGAGGGTTTTCAAATGAAAAGGTACGAAACGGAACTTTGAGTATAATTGAAGACTTTATCCAACAGTAATCATCAGAGGCGTGAGTATAACTATCCCGGTGTTTAACGATTTCGTGTTCCCAGAATTCCTGTGGCTGTGACATTAGCAAGGCTTCTACTGTGACCTTGAGTTCGTCGTCCGAGTTGAAGCGCTTCCCTATGAGATGTTTTTTTCATGCAGATGGAAGTCACAGGGCGACATCTCCGGGCTGTAGGGCGGATGCTCAAGCTGCTCCCACTTGAACTTGGCCAGTACACTTTGTGTGACTCTTGAGACGTGTGGACGCGCTTTGTCATGGAGCAGAATCACTGTCCCCACGAGCAGCCCAGGCAGTTTGCTGTTGATGGACTTGCGTAGGCTACGGAGTGTCTCACAATATACGTCACTGTTAATGGTTTTTGCGTGCTAGAGGAATTGGATGAGTATCCGATCTCGGATATAGAAAACGACGCGGAGAATCACCTTGCCTGCTGAGGGCAGCCTTAAATTTTTTAGGGGAAGGGGTGACACATGCTTCACGTTCCTAGATGTCGCAGTGATCAAAGTGGCATATTCAAATTTAAACTGGGTTGGTTGTTAAGTCATTTTGAACCTTTTAATTTGACCACCCGTCGTATTTACACACGTAGATCTATAAAGATTGATTGTTATTTCCAAATAGCGCATGGGTTTGAGCAATACAGTGAGAGCAACATGACAGTGCACTATATGATAAGCAGAAAAAATGAATAAACATGGAAAAAATGCACTTGAAAAAGAGAACAATTGCCTGAAACACGAGGCGAAACATAAATAGGGGAAGGTCGGGTAGCCCCGGACGGCTGGTAACCGCGGACGTTTCAATTTCTAAGAAACAAAGCACGTTGCGCTGGCAAGACTGCATTTGAAATGCGCGCCCTGTGGAGTAAAAACACATTCATGTCAGTTGTGGCATAAGCACCGAGCGAGCTACTCGCAACGGTGAATTTTCTTCGCGCAAATATTTTTGTCGTTCCTGTTTAACTTCGATGGCGGTTTTCACCCATAAGAAGAGTTTTTGAAATTAGCATTTGATCTTGCAAAAGCTCTGAAAATCCCTCATAGATTTAATAAGGAGAAGAGTCATCTCCATATAAAAAAAAAGGTTTAGAAGAGAGACAGAAAAGGAAATGCAATAAAAAGGACAAGCCGAAAAACAAAAAACGTAAATGCACTAAAGAAACGTTCATGGCAAAGACAAATATTCAGTCTCTCCGAAGAGGATCAAGGAAAAAGAGAGAGAATGCATCACGTGTGGAGAAATCTTCGAAGAAGACTGTATTCAGTACTATAACTGCAAGGACTGGTACCATGAAAACTGATTTTATGTAGATGCTTGAGATATTTATTACAATTGTGTGTTTTCAAGGCCACGAAACAAGTGGAGTACCACCGAATGCTGTGTCCGGGGCTACCCTCCAAATTTTTTAGTGCCAATAAACTGATTCAAAAGTATATTTAAGATAGTTCATAAAAATTATTATCTATGCTTAGTTCTAAGTGATATGACTAAAGAAGTTACTGGTTTCATTTTACGATGAAAGTTAACACAGAAAAATTGTTTATTGTTGTTTTATTAGCAATTCATTTTTGTGTCCGTGGCTACCCGACCTTCCCCTAAACAGAAAACTTGCGGGATTTTCACCAACGGCTTCTAATGGATCAAATCGAATTCCAGATGTACGTTAGGACTAGTAAATTTATTATGATGGTTTCTAGTCGGTTGATGAACAATTACTGGCATTAAAACAGGCGGATGCACTTTTATGTGGCAGAAGCTATATCGAGACTGGAACGTCACCCACCACAATATGAAGACAGAAAACTTCCTCATGATTTGGGATCACTATGACTAGTCTAAAATAAAAAAAAAAGAAACTTGTGTTTTTCTTAAAAATATAGCCAAGATAAGTGAATGCGTATGTACACTTAGTACGCATATTGAAAAATCTCACGCCTGATTAAAGGGGGGGGGGGTAGAGCAAAATCTCACATCTGACCAGGTGGAGATGGAGGTCGAAAAAGCTCCAATGTCACCGCACGTAATGAATGGAGATACCCCAAGCTGAGAATTAGCTGCTGACATGAGTCGTGCTACAGTAGCCCGCACGGCCGTGCTTATTTTGGCCCCAGTGGCGCGTGTTCTGCTTACTGACTAGGAAGTACGAGCACTCGGGTTTCGAATCTAGGCTGGTTACAAATTTTTAACTCCCCAGATTCATCTATTTCAATGCACACTGACTGCTAACGAGATATTTGCAGTTAACGTCTGTTCTTTCAGAGGTGTACGAAAGGAAAGATGTCATTTGTGCTGCTCCAGTTATTATCAATCAACACACAAAGGAATGAGAAATAGACACGACATATACAGGGTGTTTCCCTAAGAGGGAGAAAAAAATTAATAGGACGTATAGGAGGTTCCACTGAACAATTTGAGATATGAGCTGGGGTCACAGGGGCCAGCTCAAGGATATAATAGGAATACAATGACATTACTGTGAAATTTTTATTTACATTAGTTACAGTTAACTGCAGATACCATCACTGACGCAACAAACGTATCACCTACACTGTATTTTGCGATATCTGCTGAAACAGACGACCATAAATTTCAATGACAACACGATGTCGACGAAGAAGTTTATGACGCACCGTGACAAATATCCCAGGTATGTTACGATCACATTTTAATCAGCTACACTTCTGTCAACCAATTCAATCTATCCCCTGAGATCTCATACAAAAGTGACTTTAGTTATTCCAGTAGGAAATAATGAAAGGTATTCAGGTAAGGCGACCTCGCAAGCGTTGGAATAGGACCTCTCTTTAAAAAACTAGCCAACAGGAGTTGGTTAAGGGTATCCACACTGAAATGAAGCTGTGCACTGTCAGGTTGTATCCACAATAACTCACGTATAGTCAAGGGTACGTTCTCCAATAATTCAGAACTGTTTGCAAGAATCTTAAGAGCAGGTGGTCATTCAGACATGTATCATGATTTTCTAGTAATCAGCTTCGTCCTCGTTGCCTTGTAGGAAATAAAGACAATGACTGTATATGAAAACATTCAACACAGTACGTAGAATTGTTTATTCATCCAAGGTCAACACAGATTTAGAAAATACCGTTTTCGTGAAACACAGCTATCTTCTACACACATGAACTGTTGAGTGCTGTCGGCATAGGTCCTGAAATTTATTACATATTTCTAGATTTTCAGAAGGCTTTTGACACCGTCCCTCACAGACGGCTATTCATCAAATGGCGTGGTTATGGAATATCGCCTCAGATTTGTGTTTAGATTGGAGATTTCCAGTCAGAGAGAACACAACTCGCAGTAATTGGTGGAAAGGTATTGACTAAAACAGAAGTGATATCTGCCGTTCCCCAGGATGGTGTTATAGGTCCTTTACTGTTCCTTATCTACATAAAACATCTAGAAGAAAATGTGGGTAATGCCGTTAGGCTGCCTGCAGACGATGCTGTTATTTATCGCCTAGTAAAGTCATCATCTGAAGATCAAAACCAACTGCATAACTATTTGGATAAGATGTCTGTATGGCGCGAAAACTGGCAATTGACGTTAAATAATCAAAAGTGTGAAGTCTTGCATGTAAATGCTTAGAAGATGTTACAGAAATACTACAGAAACACCTTCACTATGCTTATTCGCCCTCTTCTGGAGTAATGCTGCGCACTGTGGGAACTCTAACAGGTCAGATTGACGGAGCAGATCTAAATAGTACAAAGACGGCGTTTATCGTTGTGAGATCTACTTATGAAATTCTGTTTGCCGCCTTTCTTCGCCGAATGCGAAAATATGCTGTTCACTCCCATTTACACAGGGAGAAATAATCATCAGAATAAAATACGAGAAATCAAAGCTCTAACTAAGAGATTACAGTGTTCTTTTCTCCCGCGCGCTCTTCAAGAATGAAATGGTAGATAAATAGTATGAAGTTGGTTCGACGAACCCTCTGTCATACACTTACATGTGATTTGCAGACTACGTATTGTAAATGCAGATGTAGGTGTAAATGTGAATGGTGGATATCCTTTTGCCCAGAGAAGTTCGGTAGCTCTATGTAACAAATCGCTGAACGTTCCCTGCAGTAAAGTTGAACCATGCTACCATTATGCTCCTCAGTGATTACGAAAGCGTTGCCGGTGGGATATTTTATGCACGAGTTGGCATCTCGATTACATCCCGTAAATGTACGATGGGAGTTACGTCGGGCGATTAAGGTATAATTTTCCAGAATGATCTTCAAGACAATGGCGAACATTTGTTGGTCCAGTGACTTGATGCAGTAACATCCACACAAGTTCCGTTTTTGTTTGGGTATACTGAGTCCATAAATGATCGAAAATGGCATCCAGTGACCCAATGATCGATTCAGTTAGACCACAGAACCAACTCCATTCCATGTAAGAGGGTCGTTTAATAAGTAGTGTCTCACATGTTTTTCTCAGAACATATCGCCGGCCGCGGTGGCCGAGGGGACTGAGGCGCTTCAGTCACGGTCTGCACGGCCACTACGGTCGGGGGTTCGAATCCCCCCTCGGGCATGGATATTTGTGCCGTCCTTAGTTGTAGGTAGTTCATAAGTAGTTTGTAAGTTTATGGACTGATGACCCCGTAGTTAAGTCCCTTAAGCTTAACAAACATTTGAACATTCAGAACATATCTATTGTTAAGAGTCAGAATTTGGTGACAACGTACATAAACATGTCTAGTACATGTCCTATTATTCTACGTAGTCTCTGTCACGTTCTATAGCCGTACGCCTACGTTGTGGGAGAGCATGTGTTGGTAAAAGCTCTTGTGCTGTAGGCATATGTTGTGGCGTAAATCAGCGCCACACGCAAGACGTAAGAGAACGATCGTGGAGAAGGCAGCGATCGACCGAAAGCCAATCGCAAGCAGGCGCCGCGCATCCTGGAGGGAGTAACCGAGGATGTGCGCCCTCGACAAGCGGCTATATGTATCCGCGGTGGCCGAGGGGACTGCGGCGCGCCAGTCACGGTCTGCACGGCCACTACGGTCGGGGATTCGAATCCCCCCTCAGGCATGGATATTTGTGCCGTCCTTAGTGTAAGCTAGTTCATAAGTAGTTTGTAAGTTTAGGGACTAATGACCCCGTAGTTAAGTCCCATAAGCTATACAAACATTTGCTATATGTAGGCCGACATACGTCTGGACGGCCCGTCAGTTACTAGTGAGAACTCGTCAGTTACTAGTGAGAACTCGTCAGTTACTATTCAGAAATGGACAGTTACTAGTCAGCTACGAAGTCAGAACTAGAACAGTATTAAGTCAGAACGCGGCCACGAACTTAGCAGTCACTAGGTCTCATCGCAGCTAGTATCATACGGACGACGCCAAGAGAAGCAAGAAGAAGAGAAGAAACAGACTTATGTTCTAAAGTTGAGTATTATACTTTTCAGTCAATAAAACTTGTATTATTAATATGAATAATTGTTACAGTTGCTTCAAATCCTGCACCAGTACGTTTCATGATAACTAGACCGGGACGAGGAAACAACAAAAGGCGACGACGTCACAACAGCGTAGGCATGTTTTCACTGCATGGCTGACAGTTTCATCATCTTCAAAGTGTCCCGTAGAGAATCTTTAAGCAGCCCAAAGAGATGAGAGTCCAAGAACTGTAGGGTGGATGATGTCCATCCCAATTTGACAATGTGCTCTCGGGTTCTCAGACTTCTGTGTGGACGCGCATTATCGTTTTGGAGTAAGGTTTCTGATGAACAATTATCCAATCGAATACGTCGGAGAGGGTTGTTGAGTTTATTAAGTATGCCTATGAACTAATGGTTGACCGTCTTGGTATCAAATACACGAGAATAACGCGGTCAAAATACCAACCCCCGTGACTTTTCCGGCAGATGGGGGTTGTCTTGATTTTCTTCTTTTCTGGTGAATGAGGATGATGGCACTCCATGGACTGCGCTTTTGTTTCTGACGCAAAGTGGTGCACCCAGCTTTCGTCCCCAATCACGATCCATGTCAGAAAGCCCTCTCCGGAGGTCTCAAATAGCTCCAACAATTCAGATGAAATGGCCTTTCTGTGAATCTGGTGGTCCGCTGTGAACATTATTGGAACCCATTGTGAGCACCTCTTTGAACATCCGAGTGTCTCGACGATGGCAAACGCAGTTACAAAGCTGACCGATAACTATCCAATTGCGGAGTTGTGACGCGCTGGTCGGCATATATAATGACATCCACACGATTCATCATGTCTGGCGCAGTGGTTGTGACAGTATGTCCCGAGCGTTGCTGATCATGGAGCTCTGTTTCTGCATTTCCTGAGGATGTAACTTTCTTTACCCATCCCCCAACTGTACTCCTATCAACTGAAGCATCGCCATACACTGCACACAAACGTTTAAGTATGTTCACCACGCATTCGTTTCCTGCACACAAAAATTCAGTTGTTCATAACGTGAGTAGTACGTAGACGTGATTTTGACGCTATACTACGGCTCTGCCATCTGTCGGAACGCACATTACAAACATCAAATGTGAAGTTAACATTAGCGACGAAATATTGAATAATAATCGAAAACATGTGTTAAGTGCAGTGAAGTCGAAGATAAAGGTATAGACAAGCACTGCAATGAACCTTTCTTTTACAACAAAGAAATTTTAATGTCGTCATAAAGGTTATCTCCGCCGTTTGTTCGAGCACTATTTATACCATTGCATAATCTGTGATAGAGCTTCGGAGTCAGTCATTGTATTGAGAAGGCGACTTCATCATAATATTTTGAGAGTCGCAGTAGATTTTTTCCCTCACTACTAGAATTTGAAGTGTGTAAAGTTATTTAAAATGTCAGATACGATTTTAAATAGAAATTATAAACATGATTTCGTGTTATTGATGGTTTAACATTATCCAAACAAACATAATTATTAAATGGTTCAGGGCCGGGAGTTGGAATGTAAAAGGACTTTAAACAATTATTTTTCAGTTTCGATCAAGTGTTCAAATGAAACTTCCTGGCAGATTAAAATTGTGTGCCGGAACCGGGACTCGAACCTGGGACCTTTGCCTTTCGCGGGCAAGCGCACTACCGACTGTGCTATCCCGACACGACTCACGATGCCGCCTCACAACTTCACTTCCGCCAGTACCCCGCCTCCTACTTTCCAAACTTCACAGAAGCTCTCCTGCGAACCATACAAGACTAGCACTCCTGGAAGAAAGGATATGGTGGAGACATGGCTTACCCACAGCCTCGCGCCTCAATGCGCTCGGCCGCTCCGCCGCGGCACTACTACCCTGGACGGAGTTGGAATAAGTTTCATTACTCAGATTTTAATAAAATTTACGTAAGTAGGTATACCGACTAAACAGAGTGCCAGTGAAATAACGCGAGATTATGTTCAGATACGACTGTATGTCGGGAGGGTTATCATAGAAGTGTTTTGTAATGTGGCTTGTGCTATTTCTTGGTTAGACAAAAGTTAAATAACTGACAGACAATTATCATGCTTCAGATAATTTACAGACTGAGACCAGCCAATTATTACTGAAATATTTTATTTAATTCTTCATTGTAAAGTTTCGTCAGCATATTACGTAATAGCTTACGATAAAGGACAGGTTGAAATATTTTTTATTAAATTCAGATCTTTGTCTTATGCATTCTATATCGCAGTTAAAAGATTATCAGAATCTAGTACAATGCATCAGAACTCATTCAATTTCAGTTTAAGTACAGATAGTGTTTTTCTTATTATTTATAAGGACGCCACCTTATGTATATTAATGACTTTCCTTAAAAAATGTGTGGCATTAAATATTGAACGACCCTGGTCATAAGAGCCCACAATATTATGAAACCAGCACCGGCTTGCCTATTTGACAACTTTAGACTACTGATTCGTGAGCTCTGTGGTACACTGGATACCTATCATCAGCTCTTACTAACCGAAGTCGGGACTCATCTGACAAAGCCACTGTTTTCCAGTCGTCTAGGAAAAAAAATACCGTTTGTCTGATGCCTTCGACCTTTAACGGAAAACTGCGCCGCACAATCCTAACGTCCTGATAGGTACTTTCGTCGCATTTCCCGCATCGACTTCTGTGGTTATTTCATCAGTATTACTTCTGTATTATATCTGACAAATCTACGTAAATACCACTAATTTCGGCTGTTAAGTGCAGTACACTGCGTTCTCCGTATTGCATGAAATGTGGTTCTCGGAATATTCAATTTCATAATTATTCACCGAAATAGCGCACTCATGTACGTCCATCTTGATGCGTTGAAAACCTCTACATTCCATTTCTGCCGCCCAAATAATGTTGGGTGCCTTTCCTCCTGCATCGCGGGAGTACAAATGAGAACTCTGACATTGCACCATCTTTTCATCATCACCATCTGTATTCGTGTATATCGCCATGCAATGAATTTTTTCACCTCGGTGTAAGAGGTTCGAATTTCTTACAAGATACTATAATATGTTTAAGCGCACAGCTTAGGTACAAACCAGTTTACCTTGTGTACGACCGAAACAAGTAAAAAACGTCACTTTCATGAACGTTGTTCCGTTTTAAATCACTAGATTTTGTGTAATTGTTTTCCTGTCATCATATTCCATTCCCAACTTGCCGTAAAGGAACTAACTGAAAATAGAAACCTACGCATAAGACTTGTCTCTGTGCACTTCACAGCTATAATTTATGGCAAATTTAAACAAATGTGTTGGACCCGGATGGTGTACATATATCGAATAATAGTAGCAGGAATCTAGTTTTTAGGGACTTCTTCAGTCGGTTATACAGAGAACTTCGTAGGAAACTGCAATTTTTTGTTTACTGTTCCAAGGTATTCAATCAAAGCCTTTTGGACACATGTCTCAGCCACTGTAACAAACCTGTGTATAAAATCTGTCTCATTCTCCCTTTGGTTAATTGGTAATTACGGATCAACCTTGATTATAGATTTCTTGTAGTTAATTACCTGTGATATACATTTTGAATTCATTCTTGTGATATGGGTATGAAATCGGCTATTTCATACACCGTTAGTAGCCAACCTTCAAATATAGTATTGTGGATTTTCTCGACATCCTCATCTAACGTTTCAGTTTGTGAACGTCTTCAACAGTGCGCTTCTTCGAAATATCCATCGCAAATTTTACAAACCGTCCACATCTACTAACAAATTTAAGTTTGCGATGAACTGTCCGAAGCAAATGTTCACTGACTACGTAGCATTTTATTTCACATATTTAAACGAAGTACACACAGTCCACAAATACAATATTCTACGTATGATAGGAATCATTACTTTATGCCGTTGTTAACTAGGGACCAGCGTATGGACAGATATGTCAACCCTATTACACAAAAACAAATATTTTCTGTGACTATTGTACGACATTGGGGACGTTTTTTTGTTGTGGCCTTCAGTCCGTAGACATGTTTGATGAAGCTTTCAACACTACTCTATACTGTAAAAGCCTTTCCATTTCTGAATAAGAATGGCAACCCAATTTCAACTTGTTCACTGTTTTTGTTTCTTGGTGTCCCTCTGTGATTTTTACTTTTCTCCCACCTTCCCCACCACTCTTCCCTCCAACGCTAAATTAATGAATCCTTGATATGTAAACACTAATAGGACGGCGCTGCAGTCGGCAATGATTGTATAAGACAACAGATATCTGACGCAGGCATTTATATCAGTTACCGCTGCTACAATTGCAGGTTATCACAGTTTAAGTGAGTTTGAACGTGGTGTTATAGTCAACGCACGAAAAATGGGACACAAGATCTCCGAGGTAGCGATGATGCGGGGATTTTCCCATACGACCGTCTCACGAATGCACCGGGAATATCGGGAATCCGGTGAAACTTCAAATCTCCGACTTCGCTGCGCCCGGAAAAAAATATCCTACAATAACGGGATCAACAAAAAACGAAGAGATTCACTTAGCGTGACAGAAGTGCAACCCTTCCGCAAATTGCAACGGATTTCAATTTGGGGGGGGGGGGGGGGGGCAACCAACGGCTGTCATCGTGCGACGCATTCAACGAAACATCATCGATATGGGATTTTGGAACCGAAGGCCCACTCGTGAACTCTTGCTGACAAAAAGTTTTACGCCACCCCTGGGCTCGTCAACACTGACCATGCGCTGTTGATTACTATAAACATGTTGCCTGGTATGACGAGTTTCGTTTCCAATTGTATCAAGCGGATGGATGTGTACGGGTATGGGAGAAAATCTCATTATTTCATGTCAGCAGGAGACTGTTCAGGCTGATGGAGGATCTGTAATGGCGTGAGGCGTGTGCAGTTGGAGTGATATGGGACTCTCATACATCCACATACGACTCTGACACGTGACTCGTACGTGTGCATCCTGGCTGAACACCTGGATCCACTTGTGTCCATTGTGCTTTCCGACGAACTTTGGCAATTGCAGCAAGACAATCCGACATCTCGCACGTCCAGAATTGTTACAGAGTGCGTCAAAGACACTCTTGTAAGTTTTTAAACTTCTCCTTTGGTCATCAAACTCCCCAGCTATGAACATTATTGAGCATATCTGGGATTTCTTGCAACGTGCAGTTCAGAAGACTTCTATCCTCTCGTATTCTTACGGGTGTTTGGGCAGAGCTGCTGGATACATGGTGATAGTACTCTCCAGTACTACTTCCGACATTCTTCGAGTCCAAGCCACATTGTGTTTCCGCACTTCTGCATATTCGGCTGGAGCCTATACTATAGCGAGCAGGTGTACTACCTTCTTTGCTTCCTCGGAGTATTAAGCAGCCTCCTTCTAATAGCTGTAAATGGGAATCGATGATGATATCCCAGATGATGGGAACACTGATCGACCGTTTGGTCAGTCTTTGGTAAGGCATTTGATTATCTTCTTGTGGTTCACTTGCTGTTCTAACGTTACAGTAGTCTAGCAGACTACGGCCGAGGTGGCCGAGGGGACTGAGGCGCTCCAGTCACGGTCTGCACGGCCACTACGGTCGGGGGTTCGAATCCCCACTCGGGCATGTATATTTGTGCCGTCCTTAGTGTTAGTTAGTTCCCCGTAGTTAAGTCCCATAAGCTATACAAGCATTTGAATTTGAAATTGATGGAGAGTGCATACTTATTTTACGTTTATTTCTGTAACTGTATACCCCGATTTATTATGTCATCCATAGATTTTCCGTATCTAAAACGAAACTGAGGTTCTGTTAGGCCTTTGAGTTCTCCGTGTGCCTGTATGCGTTTCCACAGTAGCTTCTTTTGTTTCTTATTGTTTTAATAGGACAGATTTCTCTAAAGGATTTGCGGTCTACAGTATCGTGCTCAGTCGATTTATAGATGATTACTTTTGTGTCCCAGCCTCGTCGCTGCTTTTGTGTCTTGTTTCCGTCGTAGATGTCGGTGGCCGAGTAGGAAGACCGACACAGGAATAAAGGTAGCACGCTTGTGAAGGTGCGGAGGTGAGCAGCCAGTGGGACAGCAGAAACTAGAAACACTAGAGTAAATTGGACAGAATGTATACAATACTTAACTTTTACATAGCTCAGTACTGCAGAATGCTGATACATAGTTGAGCTAGAGGCCTGCCTAGTGCCTGTCCGATAGCCAAGTCTTCACTGGTGCCTATCTGATTCCGAAGTCCTGACTGGTTCCTATCTCAGTCCCAAGTGAACGATGTCGTTCAGTGGTGGCCACGAGCGGAGTTCTAGCAGAGGGCGCTCGTGGCTGACGTCGTAAGAACGCCGCGCCGTGCGTGCATGGCGGCGCGCGCCGAAAGTAGGTGGCGCGCACTTTAGACTTGTGCGACACCACAATTACTGCCCTAGAGATACTTCAAGTTTAAAGCACTCTACCCAGGTACATAGCGTCTTTCGGTATTGTTGTGAGGAATGTGGTGATCTGTGGTATGAGTTGTATTACTTCTCGCATGGATACTATCAAGTCCGGATGCTTTCTTGTTTATAGTTCCGAGATCACCACTGCAACTTCTTCCTGTGCAAAAGGACAGATGTCTGGGTGTGTTGTACGGTGTTGCCAGTTTATAAGTCAGATTTGCTTGTACCGAGGTGGAATGCCCGAACGGTCTAAGGCGCCCTGCTGCGGAGCGCGCGGTTCCTCCCCGTTGGACGTTCGAGTCCTCCCTCTGGCATGTTTATGTGTGTGTGTGTGTGTTGTTCTCAGGTTTAGTTTAAGTTAGTTTAAATAGGCTGTCATCCTAGCGACTGATGACCACAGTAGTTAAGTCCATAGATTTACGAACATTTGAACATTTAGATTTGTTTGTTTTTGGGTGTCAGAGGTGACGATTCCGTCTGGGAGGAGTGTGTACAGGAGTAACTGTGCGGTTTGTCTCTATCCTTTAGTTGCCGCACCGTCATCCTGTTTTAGCGTTCTCAGAACTAGTGGGATCTTGACTTTATACGGCTCTCCCCATACGCCTGTTCCTACAAAGTTGTCCCAATGTTGTTTTCTTGTGTTCAGGAGTGCTAGATGCGAGACTGTTTGAATGAACAGCGTATGCTTCTGTCTCCATCAGCTATGATCTTCGAGTTTTCATCCTTTCTCGCTTTGTTTGTGCCTTCATTCTGGTTAATTCATTTGTCCAAGGTGTTTATACGGCCTTCGTGTTTCTGACTGTGGCTACTGCTGTGTTCGGTGCTGGTTGTATTATTTCTTTAAGCCTTTGTCTTTTGTAGTCGTTTGTCCCTTGTATATTTTTACGGTTGTGTTTCTGTTTTGTGTTCCGTAGTTGCGAAATCGGATTTATGAAATAAAATAATTCCGAAAGAACAGACGTCATTTCTGATCCTGCAGTTGTTATTCTTTCAAATTCACAGAATATATGACATCAACTGCGATGGGCAAAGCTGAAAATATGTACCCAGCCGTGATTCGAGCCCGGGTCTCTTTGTTTTCTAAGCTAGAAAGTAGGAGACCCGGTTCGAATTCCGGATCTGTACACAATTCCAGCTTTGCCCATTCGCAGTTGATGTCATATATTCTGTGAATATGAAATAAAATACGCTTTATTTGTGTGTATGGTAATATATTGTCATGTTCTGTTGTTGTGAAGTTTATTACATTATGGCCATGATTTTGTGTGGCATTATTGGCCGTTAGAGCCAAGCCGAGGATGTGTTCGGCCTGCCTGATGCAAGTCTTTAGGTGACGCCACTTGGATGACTTGTGCGTCGATGCTCTACATCTTTATCTATACAGATTCTCTGAAAGTTACATTGAAGTTCATCGCAGAGGGTTCATCGAACCTCTTTTATTATATTTCTCTATAGTTCCATTCTCTAATAGCTCGCGAGAAAAAGGAACACCTAAATCTTTTTGTTTTCGATCTGATTTCTCTTATTTTATTACGATGGTCATGTCTTCCTATGTAAGTGGGCGCTTACAATGTATGCATTCGGAAATTTGGTGAAAGAAATTTCGCAAATAGATCTCACCGCAACGAATAACGCCTTTCTTTTAACGATTTCCACCTCAACTCGTGTATCATTTGCGTGACAGTCTGTCCCCTACAACACGATAATACAAAACGAGCTGCCCTTCTCTGAACTTGCTCTTAATCGTCAGTCAGTCCCACCTGGAGTGGATCCCACAATGCGCAGCAATACTCCAAAATAGAACTCGTAAGTGTAGTGTAGGCAGTTTCTTTAGCACAAACGTTGCATCTTCTAAGTCTTCTGCCAATTAAACGAAGTTTTTGGTTCGCCTTCCTTACAACATTTTCTATGTCTTCTTTCCAATTTAAGTTGTTCGTACTTGTTATTCCTAGATATTTAGTTGAATTGACGGCCTTAGATTTGACTGATTTATCGTCTAACTCAAGTTTAACGGATTTATTTTAGTGGTCATGTAGATGACCTCACACTTATTAAGGGTCATTTGCTAATTTTTGCACTATGCCGATATCTTATCTAAATCATTTTGCAGTTGCTTTTGATCTTCTGGTGACTTTACTAACCGATGATGAAATGATTACGATGATAAAACAATACCCAGTCCCCGAGTGGAGAAAAATGCCCTATCCGACCGGGAATCGAACCCGGGGCCCCCTGCGTGGCAAACCATCTTGCTGTCGACTGGAATATGGAGACGGACATTACATTAAGGTCGCTGAATGGCATGCGATCTTGAACCGTCCAGTTTGTTATGTGTGGATTAGCTGTATTGTTAATAACTGCCGTGCCTATATAATTTTTTTAGCCATCGTGTAGAATGTACCGTGGTAGATGTATGTCTGTGTTTGCTATGTGGAGTGGTATTTCTTATATGACGTCATACGTGGTACAGCGAGGCCAACGAGAAAGACAGGCCCCAGCACAGACGTCATGCCACGTAAGCAAGGTAGTTCCGAGCCGACGCGATCGCTAGCTCGGTGACTGGCCGCTATGAGGCAGTGGGTTGTGCCCCAGCGGCCGATCAATCGGCTAGCGATCGCGCTGGCTCGGAACTACCTTGCTTACGTCGCGTGACGTCTGCGCTGGAGTCTGTCTTTCTCGTTGGCCTCGTGGTACAGTCAATAAGTTGTGAAACTTGAAGCCCGGGGGATAGGCAACCACACGACGTTATCGGGTTTCTGGAAGATTCCCTGGCCTATAGATGTATTTATGTCAAGCACATGGTTCAGTTGGGGTTCTAAGCAATGGCGGCGTTTCTGGTACGCACATTGCTGCAAAGCTTTGCTTCATTGTAGTGAGCCAGTAACAAGACTCAAGTGTTTCAAATTCCTGTGAGAATCTTTCGTGCATATGACAACTGTAAATATTTTTCTTGTTTACTCAACGATGGTACAGTCATTGTGGTCTATTGTAGAGCCATATTTGCCGCAATTTCAAATTTGTTGGACACTTAGAAACAAAGGAATATTCCAAAACCTTTTATTAATGTATTAATACCCACTTGTGCTTTACGGAGCAATATTGTCTCTTGTGTAGATATTACACTATGAAGCAATCACTGCCTTGTCGCGGCCTGGAGCGCCACGTTGCGGATCGCGCGGCCTCCCGCGTCGGACGTTCGAATTCTCCATCGGGCATGGATGTTTGTGTTGTCTGTAGTATAAGTTAGTTATTAGTAGTTTGTTAGTT
The DNA here is from genome assembly GCA_026315105.1 of Locusta migratoria. NCBI lineage: Eukaryota > Metazoa > Arthropoda > Insecta > Orthoptera > Acrididae > Locusta > Locusta migratoria. Next base: position 663,403,068 of record CM048755.1, on the reverse strand, counting down.
TAGGGACTGATAACCCCGCAGTTAAATCCCATAAGCTTAACAAACATTTGAACATTTGAACTGCCTTGTCCTCTACTGTTTACCGCCATTTTCTAGTTGCGACACATAATACTAAATCTGACCGTTCAACTACCCGACTACGCTACAGCGCAATGGAAAAATATACCTTGTAAGACAGCCTGATTTCTGGCATTAAATCCGGCCAGTTGTCATTAGTTCAGCATCGACAGCTAATTTTGGTGTGTAGACTGAGGCATTATGGTTCTCGTCTGTCGTATCCCTGAATTGCAGTTTAGAAAAAGACGGTTAAGAGATAAAAGACCGATCAGGGTCTTTCTATGGACACACGATAAATTTTACACTACAATGGTTAGGAATAGAAAACCGCACAGGAATCGCTGCGAGACATACGATAAAATACTAAATACCTTATATCAGAGCACTATCTTTCTTCACGTTTAGGCTTTCCTAGTTTTGTTGAGTGAGACACACGACTATCAGACTCCCTGAATCCGGTAACGCTCTGTTTCTGTCATTTGTGACGTAACTTCACTCAGCGTTGCTGCCCCCCTTAAGAAATAGTTGTGATTAACTTTTTTTCTTTTATAGTTATGCCTCTGTCATTGAAAAGAATGCCCAGAGCGTTTTAATTGGTTGTTTGCGGTAATAAGGGTGTATACGCAATTACAAAGCACGTGGGATATCTTGTGACCTAAGGATACCTTAGCTTATTTCCTGGCACCCCAGGGTACTCAGTAATAATGGAAAGGAGATCAATTCATTGCATCTAAGTCGGCAGCGGAAGTTTCCGTAATACTCTGAAAGGCTGCAGTGTATCGGATAGCGCCAGTCCTGTGAGGAGGCCCGCCTTTGAGCGTTACAAAGAAACTGTGTACAGAAGATTAAAATTGCAACTTACTTTTTGTTTCACCTCCCCTTAGAGAATTGCTTAAACTTCACTTCCGCGGTTACAGTAGGTTATTAATTCAGAGACAGAGAGAGAGAGAGAGGGAACAGAGACATGAAATGCCCGTGAAAAAGACGGAAATTCCAAACTCCCTGCAGCGAATCACAGTGTAGAATGAAAAGGTTCATCTCCTTTGTGCAGTCTATCCATATCTCATGCGGACGGTAAAGCAGTATTTTTAACTAATCTTACTGACGAAAAGGTGTGAGATGCATTATAATTACACGTAGTTTTACTTCGCTCATTTCAGGACTACTGAAATAAATCATAATAATTCAATGTAGATGGGATATCAGCGGAAATCATATTTTAATTCATCCTACACACTATAAGTATCTTATTTTTAAACCTACTTTCCCTCAGAGTCAATTGGTACACACGGTTTACCATCGACATGTCAGGGCAGAATAAAAACATTTTTTATAATTAGCTCATTTTACAAATGTGATAAGTTTCATGCCATCAGTTTTTGGAAGTTTTGACCTTTAAAACACACTCTAATAAAAATAAGAACGAAATACCAAGAACGTATTAACCAATTAGGACGTAAACGGTAGATCTGATGTACATACACTGACAAAGAAGTTACTAAAATTTTAGAAAAATTGCATAATTGTTAAAAAGAAAGAGTTTCACAAATTGAGCAATTCAATAAAGCGTTGCGCCACCAGTGGCCCTTATGCAAACTGTTACTCTTCGTGGCATTCACTGACAGAAATTTTGGACGTCCTCCTGAGAGATGTTGTGTAAAATTCAGTGTAATTACAGTGTTAGATCATATAATTGGATGGTCTGTCCTGCCCATAATGCCCCAAACCTTATCAACTAGGAAGAGATCCGGTAACCTGGCTTGCCAAGGTAGGATTTGGCTGTATAAAATCCCGCAGTGATCAAGTGCTCATTATTGTGCTAACATAAAAGGCTTGTTATCATCAGACCGTAGCGACAGAAGACGGTATTCATGTGAACATAAGATATATTTCAATGATTGTGTGACTGTATGTGTATCTTTTCTGATGAGGGCTGTGACCTAAAATTAAAAGTTGTGTGACTGTTTGTCTATTCTACTTGCCTGACTGGGGCTTGTTCTACTGTTGTTAATGTTCATCCTATGCCCTCCTTTCAAGACACTGCTCATTCTGTTCAATTGTTTTTAAGCGTCTTTTGCTGTCTCTGTCAGAATTACAATGTCATCGGCAAATCTCAACGTTTTTATTTCTTCTCCCTGAACTTTAATTCTTTCTCCATGCATTCATTGCCGCGGTGGAGTAGCCGAGCGGTCTAAAGCGTCTCGCTGCGGAGCGCGCGGTTGCTCGCCGTGGAGGTTTGAGTCCTCCCTGGGGCATGGGTGTGTGTATTTGTCCTTAGGTTAGTTTATCTAGGTTTAAGTAGTTTGTAAGCTACGGACTGATGAACACGCATTTTGGTCCGATAGATTTACAAACATTTGAACATTTTTTTCCATGCATTCATTCATAGTTTGCCCAATGTGCTTATCTAACAACATTGGAGAAAGTCTACAACCCTGTTTTACTCCCTTCCCAACCACTGCGTCCCTTTCATTCTGTTCGACTCTAATAACTGCTATATAGTTTTTGTTCAATATAACGTTTATATAGTGTAAGGTAATAACCAGGAGTTTGAAGGTTAATTGTGCTCTACGGACGTACCTTAGTGTTAACATGTACTAAGTGATGGCAAACGGCAACAAGATGTAGTATACTGCATGGTATTTATGTTATTTTGTACTGCCCATGTGCATAGGAATTTTAAATACGAACAGTCTTAATCGGAAAGGCCAGATATTTAATACTGTAGGTAAGGTGAACAAAAGACTGCGCTTTGTTGGCCGAACACGAACAAAATGCAACAGATCCACTGACGAGATAACGCACACTATGTTGTTCGTCCTCTGGTGGAGTATTGCGGCGCGGTATCGGATAGATAGAACTGACAGAATAAACCGAGAAAGTACAAAGAAAGGAAGCTCGTTTTGTACTATCATGCTGTAGCGGAGTGAGTGTCACAGATATGACACACATATTTGAGTGCTATCATTAAACTGAAGGCGGTTTTCATTGCGGTAAGATCTCTTTATTAAATTCCAATCACCAACTTCCACCTCCAAATGCGTAAATATTTCGTTAACCCATACCTAAACAGGGAGAAATAATAATTACAATAAAATTATAGAAATCACTGCGATTGGATTCGCGATTTCCTGTCAGAAAGGACACAGTACGTAGTAAATGACAGAAAGTCATCTTGTAAAAACGAAGTGAAATATGGAATTCCCCAGGGAAGTTTTATAGGGCCCGTACTGTTCCTTACCTTTATAAACGATTTAGATTTTTCGCGAATGATGCTGTCATTTATCGGTTAGTAAAGGCACCAGAATATCAAAAGCAACTGCTCAAAAAATGTTCAAATGTTTGTACAGCTTAAGGGACTTAACTACGGGGTCATCAGTCCCTAAACTTACAAACTACTTATGAACTACTTACGAACTAGGACGGCACAAATATCCATGCCCGAGGGGGGATTCGAACCCCCGACCGTAGTAGCCGTGCAGACCGTGACTGGAGCGCCTCAGTCTCCTCGGCCACCGCGGCCGGCAAAAGCAACTGCAAAATGATTTAAGTGAGATATCTGTATGGTGCAAAAATTGGTAATTGATTCTAAATAATGATCAGTGTGAAGTTATCCATATGAGTACTAAAAGAAATCCGTGACACTTCCCTTGCACCAAAAGTAACTCAAATCTACTGGTTATGAATTCAATTAAACAACTAGGAATTACAATTAAGAACAACTTTAAATGGAGAGATAACATAGAAAATATTGTATGGAAGGCGAATCAAACGCTACGTTTCATTGGTGGAACATTCAGATGATGCAAGAGTTTTTTTAGAGAAACTGCCAACAATACACTTGTCCGTCCTCAATTTTGGAATATTTCTGTACATTATGGGATCCTCAACAGTTGAGACTGATGGGTGACATAGAAAAAATATCAGATAAGAGCACCTCGTTTCGTATTATCGCGATACTGGGGAGAGAGTGTTGGGGTGGAAGACATTAAATGAAAGGCGTTATCCATAGGTGTGAGACCTACTTGCGAATTTTCGTTCACCAAATTCCTCCCCCGAAAGCGGACTTACTTTGTTAGCATCCACCTATAGAAAGAGACATGATCATAATAATAACAGAAATCAGGCCTACAACAGAACGATTTATGTGTTCCTTTTTTCCTCTCTCTTTTAGAGAATGGAACGATGGAGAAATATTACGAAAGCGGTTCGATGAAACCAACTGCCATACACTTAAATGTGATTTGAAGAGTTAATATGTAGATGGAAATGTAGTGGTAAACAACAACAACTGTGTAGCATTGTGCTGTTGCGTGGATGTTGCAGAGTCTGCCTTTGTATATTATTTACTAGCTTAAATCCCGGCATTGCCCGGGGATTTATTTATTTATTCCTGCCATTTTTCAGGTATATATTCATTTGTATATGGGCTGACTGTCTGTAACATCTCTTGGGAATACAATAAGTACTAAAGAAGTAATAGATTAAAACTTGGTGGGCGATGGGGCGGTTTTCCATGAAGGTTACTGTTTATGTGCTCATATCTCATGAACTACGTGTCGTACTGTGTTACAATTTCGAAGGTACACCCAACTATATGTGTGTATACTGTCTGTAAAATTTCCTGCGGCTACAATATGTAGTGTACAAAATACCAATTGTAACGTCATACCGAATGCCGTAGTTTTACTCCATAAACAGCGAAAAAGCAGTAAGCGAGAAACTTTTTTTCCTTTCATCATTTTACTATGGTTGCCAGAGAGAAAAAGTTTAATAAAGGTTTGAAATTATGTTTAAAGTTTGTTGCAAGTCGCTAAGTACTATCATTCTCATACAGTGTATTTCGATTTCTCGCCGCATTATATGGCATTTTTTGCGATTTCTGTTGGTTATGACGTGATATCTTTTGAACCATGTGCCGTATGTGATTATTAACCATGTGGTAATTGTTACATCACGGTAAGGAATGTTTGTACCAAATTTGGTTGAAATCGGTCCAGTGTTTTAGGAGAAAATGAGCAGCATTGTCTCTAAAAGAAGCAGTTTTTCGCGCATCTAATTGTTTATGACGTCATATGTCGTGAACTATACATCGTATGTGATTCTTACACTTACGGTGACCATCCTCATGTATTGAAGCTTACGTGTACAAAATTGCATAAAGATTGGAACAAAACTGTAGTGTATGCAACACGTACAAACATACGGACACACTGTTTTATATATTAGATGTTTTGCACTGATCAAATTTGTGTTATTAGCAGACAAACTGCCTATTATTATTGGTCGAATAGCAATGTCGTTATATGAACCAACAGTTCATTAAAGTCTGTCACCAAGACAGTTTTGTCTGTGCATCACGTAAATGAATTTAAAAACATTCTAAAACCACCTTGCAACATTCCCGCATTTCCAAGCAATACGAGTTTAGTCGCTTGCTGTTGTTGTGGTCCCCTTTGCAGGCGGCGGATGTGCCTTGTTAATCAGGGTGCGTTTGGCTCACACCAACCCTGAGAGGGGGCTGGCGTCTCCTGTTTCCACGCGGTGTTGGCAGCGGGGCGGAGCGCGGCTAACCGTGGCACACATTGCGCGGTTGGCACAGGGCTAACGACCTATACTGACCCAGTGGCGTGCGCGTGGGCGTGCGCGTGGGCGCGGGCGCCAGCTACTGTTTCAGGCCAGCCTGACAGCTTGCAGCTGCGCGTTTAAACGCACGCTCTGGATCTGCATCTACATCTCTCTGCTTACTCTGCAATTCATAGCTAAGCGACTGGCAGACTACTTCTGTACTGATCCACTCTCGTTTAGCGCGCGGGAAAAAACGAGCTCTAAATATTCCCGTTTGAGCGCTACATTAACTACCCCAAATCACATTTAAATGCATTACAGATGGCTCATCGAACCGCTGCTATGATATTTCTCCACCGTTCCATTCTCTAATAGCGCGCGGGAGAAAGGAGCATCTAAATCTTTCTTTTTCGATATGATTTCTCTTATTTTATTATGATGATCGTGTCTCCTTATGTTGGTGGATACTAACAAAATATGTTCGCATTCCGAAGAGAAAGTTGGTGAAAGTTATTTCGCAAATAAATTTCGCCGCAACGAATAACGCTTTTCTTTCAATGATTTCCACCACAACTCGTGCATCATTTCCGTGACACTCTCTCCACTATATCGCCATAATAAAAAAACGAGCTGCCCTTTTCTGAACTTTCTATATAAGCTCCGTCAGACCAATTTCGTGGGGATCCCACAATGTGCTGCAGTATTCTGCAGCCTCCATTTTGAATAAGCTGCCACAAGAAGCCGCGGTGGAGTAGCCGAGCGGTCTAAAGCGCCTCGCTGCGGAGCGCGCGGTTGCTCGCCGTGGAGGTTCGAGTCCTCCCTGCGGCATGGGTGTGTGTGTTTGTCCGTAGGTTAGTTTACCTAGGTTTAAGTAGTTTGTAAGCTACGGACTGATGACCACGCAGATTAGTCCGATAGATTTACAGACATTTGAACATTTTGCCACAAGAACTAAAGAATCTTAGCACTAACCCATGCGCATTCGAATCTAAATTGAAGAGGTAGCTCATAGCTCACTTCTTTTATTCTGTCGAATAACTCCTAGAAAAGTTAAACAATTAAGCTAATTCCTTTTTTTTTCTTTATTGATTCTTTTCACTTTGTCTTAATATTGTCGTGTGCATAGGACTACTTCAAAATTTTCCATTACCATTCTTGTGTTAAACTTCATGTATTGCCGGCCCCGGTGGCTGACGGGACTGAGGCGCGCCAGTCACGGTCTGCACGACCACTACGGTCGGGGGTTCGAATCCCCACCCGGGCATGGATATTTATGCAGTCCTTAGGGTTAGCTAGTTCTTAAGTAGTTTGTAAGTTTAGGGACTGGTCACCCCGTAGTTAAGTCCCATAAGCTATACAAACATTTGAACATTTGAACTTCATGTATTGACTTGTTCCATGACCATGGGGTCTTACTCCTCAATTAGGTCCTGCGGAACAGAAAACCATATTATTATTATTACAAAATAGTACGCCCAATTGTAGTGTAAGCATTTTCTTTAATAGAAATGTTACATCTTCTAAGTGTTCTGCCAGTGTAAAGTAGCTTTTGGTTCGCTTTCCCTACAATATTTTCCAAATGTACTTTCCAAATTAAATTTTCCGTAATTGTTATTCCTATGAATGAAGTCGAATTTACAGCCAGTAGATATGACTACATCATCTGTCACTTCCTTTTCATTTAATGAATTTCCGTCTTAGCGAGAGATAATCACGCATCCAATTGCACAAGTGAGATTATATTCCATAAGTACGTAATTTGATTAAAAGCCACTTGCGAGATACAGTATCGAAAGCCTTTCGATAATCTAGAAATATGGAATCGATTTCAGATCCCTTGTCCATAGCATTCATCACTTCATATTAGTAAATTACTATCTGTGTTTCACAAGAACAATATTTTCTGAGTTTGTGATGACTATGGGTCACGTTTTGGAGAAAGCCCACACGCCTTGTTAATCCGAGTGACCTGGTTTGTATCAAGCCCAAGAAGTCGTTCAAATGTTCAAATGTTTGTAAAGCTTATGGGACTTAACTACGGGGTCATCAGCCCTTAAACTTACAAACTACTTATGAATTACTTACGAACTAGGACGGCACAAATATCCATGCCCGAGGGGGGATTCGAACCCCCGACCGTAGTGGCCGTGCAGACCGTGACTGAAGCGCCTCAGTCCCCTCGGCCACCGCGGCCGGCCAAGAAGTCGTCACAATACTGGAACGTAGGGGCACATATCACAGCTAACAAATTTCACTGTGACAGAATTGCTTCCTGAATTTCCGTGATGAACGTGGTTATGTTATTTCACTGTGCGCGCTATTGTTTTCGTCATGGACAGTCCTTCTTCTGCACATAAACCTATCTCGAGCTTTGTATTCGAACCCGGCATTCCTACTACAGCAAAAACGTTTTTTAGCGGCGAGCTACAGGACCAGTTATTCCCGCAAACGATTTGTTTTCTTACGTAAGGAAAGGTCCCCTATACCTTCGTGCTCAGGCGAACCTTTCTGCGTCTCTGGTAACCGGGATTAGCTAATGTCGCCGCAGGTCGGCGTGCGTTGTCCACCTGGTATATGTAATTGCAATACAGGTTTTTTCACGTATAAATACGTACAGCATAACAGTGCTCCGCTTGTTACAGTTGTTGCGTGCTGGATAATGTTACTCCCTTGCCTGTTTCTCTGACATAAACACACATATGTTGTCACCATACATAAAAGTTTTGTTCGCGTTGTTCGGGAATTTTTCACTTCACTGACTACATATCTCTTATGTCACAATGGAAGTTTAGTTCCTACAAGACTTCTGTTTCATTAATATAAAAACTAAAAATTTTTTATGCTTATGCATAATCAATATTCCCCATGCATCGTGTTGATGCTATCTCAAGTACGTTACATTTTTTTCCGAATTCGAAATACTGAAACATTTCGAACGTTTCGGGGCGTTAAAATAAATTCAATTGCGAAGTTGAAAACTTGTGCTGGGCCAGGGTTCGATCCCAGATTTCTCGCTAAGGGTCAGTAGTCGCCTTAACCAATTGGGCTATCCAGACGTACTCGCTTCGGCGGTACATATACTAAAATTGGAAACAAACAAACATTTGGCTATCCAGACGCGCTTCAAAATTCTCAGCTTCTAGCCCGTTGCTCGTTGTTACCTATTGCTCAGCCTCTACTGGGTTCCAGCAAGGGATCGATCGCTTGAATGCGTCCTCATTGCAACTGTCACTTGCCTGTTTCTTCATATATGGGTCCACTACTCACAAGCGGCTTCTAATGAAATTTCGTGCTTATGGAATATCTCCCCAATTGTGCGATTGGATTCACGATTTCCTTTCAGAAAGGACACAGTTCGTAGTAATTCACGCTAAGTCATCGAGTAAAACAAAAGTGATATCTGGCGTTCCCCATGGAAGCGTTATAGGTTCCCTATTCTTCCCTGTGTTTATAAACGATTTAGGAGACAATCTGAATAGCTCCCTTAGATTGTAAGCGGATGATGCTGTCGTTTATCGGTTATGAAGTCAACAGAGGACCAAAAGTAACTGGAAAGCGATTTAGACAAAATTTCTACATGGTTTGAAAATTGGCAATTAACACTAAATAATGAAAAGTGTGAAGTAATACACATGACCACTAAAAGAAATCTGCTGAACTTCAATTACACGATAAATCAGTCAGTGCTCTAAGGTCGTAAATTATACCAAATACCTAAGAGTTACAATTACGAACAACTTAGACTGGAAAGTACACACAGAAAATATTGTGGGGAAGGCGAACCAAATGCGTTTCATTGGCAGAACGCTTCTAAGATGCAACAGCTCCACCGAAGAGACTGCAGTATTTTTTTGCCCAGTGTGCGACCCTCACCATGTGGGACTGACGGAAGACATTGAGAAGGTTCAGAGAAGGGCAGCTCGTTTCGTTCTTATCACGTTACAGGGGGGAAGCGTCACGAAATGTTGCACGATTTGAGGTGGAAATCATTAAAAGAACAACGTTATTCTTTGGGACGAGTTCTATTCGTGAAATTTCAGTCACCGACTTTTACTACTTAATGTGAAAATATCTTGCTAGCACCACCTACATAGGGAGACATGGCCAGCCCAATAAAATAAGAGAAATCAGATCGAAAACGGAACGGTTTAGGTGTTCTTTCTTCCCGCACGCTATTAGAGAATGGAACGGTAGAGAAAGGTTATGAAAATGGTTAATGAACCCTCTGCCAGGTACTTAAATGTGATTCGCAGAGCATCTATTTAGATGTAATTTCTGGATGCTGAAAGTGTTTTTTTAAGTCCACCGTAGACTGCTAAATGTTCCTCATACATTAGAATTTATTACTTGATATATTACATTACTGGCTAATTTCGACTGTGGCCATTTTCAGTCCCTGCAGTATGAAATATCAGGGAGCTGATGTGAGGTGAAAGGTAAAATATTTTAATTAACATCGTTTCACTTAGCAAATTGCAGCTGGTGTTACATTGCTTACAGCTACTGCGGTGAAATGAATGGCGACATATTTAAAATTTGTTTAGTGCTACGTGTGAACAGAGGCTGGATTCAACACATGAGCGTCGTGAAAAAGTATATATAAATTTTAATTTCACATTCTGCGTTCAGATTGCCTTTTGAAAATCCCTTAAGAGCTCTCCTAATCTGCACGGGTTGCGGTAGAAGCAATTATTTGAACCAGAAATCAATTTGCAGTGTGATTTTAATTGCATTTAAGCAGTTTGTACTACGAACGTAATCACAAAGATGAGAGCGTACGTTTGTTGATATTCCGTTGAAACGCCGATATTCTTTTTATCGATAGCCTTGGTATAAGAGCGTAGAACTGTACTATAGACACTGCATATTTTGCAGAAATTGTGTAATTATCCCTTGGACTGATCAGTGTTCAGAGGCTCCCTTTGTTTTGAGAAATTACGAAATTAGCTTATGAATGGAAATACTAGGGTTGGAACTTTAATATTGGCAACTATTTATTCACAACCGATACAAAAGGGTTACATATTTGTACCTGTTACTGTCCCTCAAAGTTGTCACGAGCGTTGTGCAGAACCCGTTGGCAGCGATGTGAAAGGCGTCATGTACAATTAGCAGAGACTGTTCTGTTGACAGTGCGAATGGAGCGGTCTACTGCCTGTCAAATCTCTGGAACAGTAATGAAGCGAATGCCACAAAGAGGTTCCGTCATCTTCGGAATCAAATCAGTCACAAGAACATAAGTCCGGTGAGTATGGTAGATGATACAGTACTTCCCAGTGCCATCGATCTAACAGAGCAGCCACAGCTTGTGCTGTATGCGCCCGCGCATTGTCGTGAAAAATGATGGGTAGGTTGCGCTGAAAGTTTTGCCACTCTTTTCTCGAAGCTGGTCGCAGGGTATGCTCCAAAAACGAGCAGTGCTATTGTGCATTGACGGTCTGTCGTTAGGAATGTAATGTGGTAGGATAACATCATCACAGTCGTACACGAGAATCACCATAACTTCACCCTTCCCGTGGCTCCGACGTCCATTTGAATTTCGCCGCCCATAATGACACCATTCGTTGGATTGGTGTTTCAGTTTTGGCTCATGTCTCATCCAGTGTTACAATATGACTTAAGAAAGCCCCTCCTTCGCATTCATAGCGCTCCAAGTGCGTGTGAGCAGCGTAGAAAAGCATCCATTTCTTCAATTCAATCAATTCATGCGGAACCCATGCAATTTTTGGCATCCCCAGGCGTTCCTTCAGCATGCGAGACAGAGTCGGTTTCGTGGGCGAGCTCACGAATCCTCTGGCGTTTAACACTGTCCACTAACGCGGCAACAGAAGGCACTTCTTCGTCAGAGACGTTAGGACGACCTGCCCGATCCATGTCTACCACAGTTTGCCGACCTTCGTTGAAGACTTTTACCCGAAGCAGCACTGTTCTGTACGGCAATGCCTATTCCCCGCACGCTTCTTGAAGACCTTGATGACAGTTTCGAGCTGTACGACCTCTGGCGCATTCATTCTTCATCCAACTCCGTTGTTCCTGTTTCAAAAAGATAGTGACAGCGTTACTTTAATCCGCTCGCTCACAGGCGACTGTGTTTCTCTCGGTTGTGAGCACGCCGGTGACGTGGAACGGGTGAGTCCATTTGCTCGGAGGTACGGCAAGTATGTCAACAACGTGTGCTATCAGCGACAATAGTAGATTCCATTGCACGTGTCTCCACAGCAGTGTTGTCACTATATAGGTTCCAACACTCGTATTTATTTTTCCAGCGGTTTCCTAATATATGTTGAAACCGAGGCGTTATGACTCCTTTCCCATCTTTGTAGCATTACAATAAAAGATATTTAAACCATAATCTACCTTTAAAAGCCAAAATTCCTACTTTTCGTAGACAACGTCGTATTATTACTTGGGGTGGCTCAAATAGACCTACATGCGGAAATCATATAACGTAAGTATGCAACATCGCTTCCCGACCCTTGCACTGTATTAGGACTTTTGTGTCCCAGCTTCGTCGCCGCTTTTGTGTCTCGTTTCCGTCGTAGGTGTCGGTGGCCGAGTGGAAATTGACCGACACAGGAATAAAGGAACCACGCTTGTGCAGGTACAGAGGTGAGCAGCCAGTGGGACAGCAGAAACTAGAAACACTAGAGTGAATTAGAACGAGATATATATTGCACAGAATTTATACAATACTTAACTTTTACACAGTTCAGTACTTCAGAAGGCTGATACGTAGTTGAGCTAGAGGCCTGCCTAGTGCCTAACCGATAGCCAAGTCTTCACTGGTGCCTATCTGAATCCTAAGTGTTAACTGGTTCCTATCTCAGTCCCAAGTGAACGATGTCGTTCAGTGGTGGCCACGAGCGGGATAGCAGCAGAGGGCGCTCGTGGCTGACGTCGTAAGAACGCCGTGCGTGCATGGCGGCGCGCGGCGAAAGTAGGTGGCGCCCACTTTAGACTTGTGCGACACCACAAGGACAACACTAGTATTCCCGAAACGTGGCTGGTGCAGGAATGGCCGCGCCATGTCATGGATTGCGCTGCAATCCCCGACAGAGCTTCCAGTCCTCCATCGGGTATGGGTATGTGTGTTTTCTTAGCGTAAATGAGTTTAAATAGTGTATACGTTAAGGTCCCCTTGACCAGAATAGTTTGGTTCTTTGCGTCACAGAGAAAATACCAATTTAAGAATTTAATGGCTGCACTTTTTACAGAACAGGGAGCGATTTTGGTTGAACTCTAAAAAGGAAGATAGTTCCTGAAACCTCGGGTGTTCAGCTAATTACTTTGTTTCTTGGCGCACTCTGAAACACATATTACTTTTTCCATTCGTTATATGTCATTTGCCTTGTTTGATCTGACTAATTTGCAACGTCTGCGTGTCGTTTGCACGAGTTTTGTTATTTTTACATTCTTACGTGCGGCACTACGAAATTTCATTCTTTGTGTTCTTTTACGTGTATTTCAATACTGTAATTCATGACCAACAATTCGAATCATCCTTGTCATAAGTCAAGTACGTCAAATCTCAAGAGTAGCCAACTAGTTTCTCCTAGTAGTTATATGACCTCCTCAACTATAGTTTCCTCTTGTATGGGGGACTGGTGGTTCGTTCATACTTGCTTGTATAATCAAGGGCTAATCCTATTAAGGTCGGATAGTCAAAGAAATTATCCGTAGAACTGTTATATCCGTTTTATAAGTTTTTCGCATCCTTTTGTGAAGAGAATATTTAATTATATTATGTTAACCACAAACAAGCCCCCTCCCAATGGAGCTAATATAAATCTCGGTGTCACCAGTCTAATTATTTTCTTTGAATAAATTTTTCCCATTTTCTTTTTTCTTTTTTTTTTCTTTTTTTGGCCTCTTTCTTGCAGATGTATTCTGTACTGGATTTACAGTGCTGTTACTTTCTCGTATGGTCTAAGTTTCACCGAGCCGTGTTAGTAGGCAGTATCGCGCAATGCGAAAGTTGCTTTCGTCTGTAAGTTTTACATACGCTTGTGCAGTAATCCAAGACACAAAATAAAAGTTTCTTTCTTATACATCCTAATGGATGATTGGAACGAAGTCGCGTATAGTAATGATAACGAATAAAATCGCTTCAGCCCGACTTTATTGTTCTATAAAATTGCCCTGATAGGAATTCAAGTCTGCATCTGATGATTGGGTGTAATCTATAATGGAATGATTAGAGACTGAGGTAGTTGTCTTTATTTTTGTAAGAAACGAAAAAGGATTATTTAATCCAAGCTATGACAAGAAATGCAATAGATTTTCGCCATTTAATCATTGATTTTGGCTTTGAGCACCACCGCAACTAACATACTGCTACAAGTAGTTGTGTCTCCTTTGAATCTCCGACTCAAAAAATGTGTGTCTTTGTTGTCTAGGAGTATAAATCGAGTATAGTAACACGAACGCAATAAACCCTTTAGTATGTGAGGCGGTTTATCGAAACAGACATTAAAAAGAAAAAAAAAAAAAGATTCCAGAGAAACATAAAAACTGTGCGAATGTTCAAATGTTTGTTAAGCTTACGGGACTTAACTACGGGGTCATCAGTCCCTAAACTTACAAACTACTTATGAACTACTTACGAACTAGGACGGCACAAATATCCATGCCCGAGGGGGGATTCGAACCCCCGACCGTAGTGGCCGAGCTGACCGTGACTGAAGCGCCTCAGTCACCTCGTCCACAAAAACTGTGCGAACGTGGGTCACACTCACAAGATAGCCTTTCACCTAAAATAGTCTTGCTGACTTAATTGGCAGATGCTCTTTGGCCGCAAAACAGCTAATGCTTGTTACGAAACTCTGTAACTGCATACTTCTGCCTGGAGTGTGAAATATTCCTGTAAATACATCTCTTAACCTGTGACTAAGTCATTTCTCAGTAGTATTGTATTTTCCACTGAGTAATCCGCAGAATAGAAGTCAGGTGCTGCCAAAGTGAAAAGGCGTGAGGCGTGTCTGTGTAGTTAAGTGGGTAGCAGCAAGTAGTATGAGTACGCACTAACTAGCGCAAATCAAGGTTATGCACTGCACATTGCAGCTCACGCGAGGTCTCGGTCAATGACCTGGCACCACGTGTCAACGGTTGAAGAGGGTGGGGAGGGGAGTGTAGAGGGGGGATGGGCGTGTAGGGGGGCTGAGGCCACCTTGCCACCCGGCCCATGGCGCGGAGAACCACGCCCCTGCCTACTGATGCTGGCGGGTGGGTGGGGTTCAAACAGATCTGCAGATCAATAGCGCCATTTCTCATAAATGTGCAGACATACAAATGGTCGGTCGCCACCTTGAGCCCCTGTGCATCGCTGTGGAAGGGGGGCTATAAGAGACCGGCCTACAAACATCATATTACGCAAATAAACAAAATGCTATCCGATCCAGGCCCTTGCCCCGCGCTTAAACAACAGCAGATTAGTGTCATATCCAAGGGCAGGATCATTCCCGTGTCACTCCCTGTGAATTACACACACGAAAGCGTTCCGTTTTGGCCACCCTCCCCATTTCCTGTGCTTATTATACGTGGTGTGTCTAAAAACTTCGGTGAATGGTGTCATATCTGAACGGCAACTTGGCGCATGTGTGCGACATGCAAATGGGTCTTCGGAGACTTGAGAAGAATCGATACACTGCACGAGGCTGACAGTGTAAACAGACTGCGACCAGTTGAACGTAGTCCGTGTCAAGGCGCAAAGGAGCAACGGGTAAACATCAAGTTCTGCTACAGGCTCACAGACGGGCAGAAAAAAAAACGGATGAAAAATTCTGAACTTGCTTCTGAACACCATCGTCACGGGAGATGAGATCTGGTGCTACCAGTTCGATGTGGAATTAAAATGGCAATAGATGTCGTGGTGCCCTGGTGTCCCTGTCTTCCCCGCAACCAAAAATAAATATATAAATAACTAAAAGCCGTATGCATAAATCCAAGGTGAAAACACTGTTGATCGCCTTCTTCGACAACAATGGCGTCATCGGCAATGAATTTTTTCCTGCGGGTCAAACCATTAATGCTGCATTATGCAAAGAAATTCCAATTGCTGCTTTAAATACAAGTGTATTTATTACACTTCTTGACAGATAACCACATTACAGCTCTGGTTATCTGTCAAAAAGCTGTCAAACACCAAGAAAAAAAAGTGAAATATTTTCAGAACAAATATTGCTTTAATAAAACTTACGAAGCACTGAATAAATTTACGGCACGAAAACCATTTATGTATGTGGATCTCACGACCATCTGACATCTCCTGAAGATGGCACAAAAGCCGAAATAGGTTGTATAGAGTAATAATATACTTGTATTTAAAGCAGCAATTGGAATTTCATTGTATAATGTCTTTAAATGACATGTATAGTGCTGCAGGCCCAAGAGGCATCAAATTGTTGACCGCAGATGTCACCGACTGCTACAGCGTATCGGGCGGATTGTGTCAGAGTTGCACAGGACTAGAAAATTAATGCTTCTCCATGATAATTCCCCTGCACACTGCGCTATCCGTGTGCACCAATCCCCGACACATAAGATGGGAACTGTTGTTGACCACCCTCTGTATTCCCCTCATCTGGCGCCTGCGGACTTCTTCCTGTTTCCCCGCTTGATGGTGGCCATGAAAAGTAAACGTTTTGTGGACGTGAATGCCATCAAAGACAGCGTGTGGTGACAGCTGTTCTGCGATTGGTTCCACAGGAGGCCTTTTCTGACAGTTTCCAGAAGCTGTACGAACGTTGTCGAAAATGAGTAATAGCGGATGGAGACTATTTTGAATGGCAATAAAGAACATTGCTTGTATGTGTAACGTGTTTGTGTCTGTGTGAGCGTCGGCAGCAGAAACAGCAACAGGCACGCGAATTTCCAAAAGATATGTCAAAGTACTGAAAAAATAACACTCTGTGTTTAATGACCTTCAAATATTCGTTTATGGAGGAGCACAGCACGAAATTGCATTTAAAACTAGATAACAGGTACTATAGAATAACGCAACTAGTATATGACGAACTATTCATAAATAATTAAAACCGTATATCTGCTTATAAAATGTAATTAATGAAATAATAACATGCAGCTTTTTAACAAGTGTTTTAATTTAACTGCTGCTGCCCAAACTAAACTAAACACCCGCGCGAACCTTTTCTAGTGTCCAAAATAAAATAAAAGCATAAAATGAAATAAAAATAGCACATGTAAAAGAGGACGTCCGGTAACCTTGCGTGGATGCCAGTAGTGTATCGTCGAGAGCCAGTGTTATAGTATTCAGTACGGGGCAGATACAATTGTGTTACGCCTGCTCCAGTTGTTTACAGTTCTAGTGATCCAATAATTATCAAGCGATAATCAGGCCACCAAACTGCAGACAATTATCAATAGTGAATAGTACTACGTGCCGAGCCAGGATGTAATTTCTTACTATTTTACTAAGGTGGTAATATTTCATTTCGTACATTTCTCTGCAACCGCATTGAAACCTGGGTCACAGCAACAGTTTTGCACTGCTGTGTGATCAGCCGGCCTATTCCTTCAGAACGAAAGCGCCCCTTTCTGGCAGAGTCGGCCATAGGCATGTGCAAACGGTGCAACCGTACGGTACCCCGCGCTTCTAGAAGCCACACGTAAAATATTAGAACGTAATATATAAACTGTCACCCGTAATTTTGTTCCTGATTTTGATGTATTGGTAGTATGTCAATAACGAAATTTGGAATTCCTTTGAACGTGACGGAGGTGTATAATCTCTGACGGATGAGACGAGGAAATTTTGCAGGTGATCCCGCGCCAGCTACGATCGGCTTGTTTCTGTTTAAAGCCGCTGACGAGTGACCACGCCACGCAGCAGCCACTAGTCGCCTCACGCAAAATCAAATGATGTTCAAATGTCTATAGATCTTATGGGACTTAACTACGTGGTCATCAGTCCCTAAACTTACAAACTACTTATGAACTAGCTAATACTAAGGACGGCACAAATATCCATGCCCGAGGGGGGATTCGAACCCCCGACCGTAGTGGCCGTGCAGACTGTGACTGGAGCGCCGCAGAGCGCTCGGCCACCGCGGCCGGCTCGCCTCACGCCCTCGTATTTTAGCCTTGAGGCTGACCTCCCAGCATTCACACCAACTGCTCTCTGGTCCCACCAGCACTCTATTCAACGTTAACCAGCTTCCTCTCATTCCTGTCTCCTTTTCTTCATTAATTCCCAGACTGGCAGATATGTCTACAGTTTGTGTGAGATTTACAGTCACCACGAACTGAAATGTAGGCTCTGTTTGGTGCTCCCATGTTGGAACCAAGTTTGATACGAAGTATTTGTTATATGGCATTCCATTCCTCACGAGTACAGGTGACAACTGCTGCATTGCCGTCGGTTCACACTGACGTGGAATAATACCTGTCCCATACGCATCCAAAGAAAGCAGGCGCAGGTGTGAAAACTACAGGACCATCAATTTAATAAGTCATGGTTGCAAAATATTAACACGAATTATTTACAGAAGGATGGAAAAGCTGGTAGAAGCCGACCTCGGGGAAGATCAGTTTGGATTTAGGAGAAATGTACGAACACGGGAGGCAATACACAATTTACGGTTTATCCTGGAAGATAGACTAAGAAAAGGCAAACCTACATATCTAGCTTTTGTATATCTCGAGAAGGCTTTTGACAATGTTGATTGGAAAAAATCTTTCAAGTTCTGAAACAAGCAGGAGTAAAATATAGGGAGCGTAAGGTTATTTACAGCTTAGAAAAAAAACCAGACAGCGGTTGTCAGAGATGAAGGGCTTGGGATGGATGCAGTGGTTGGGAAGGGAGTAAGACAGGTTTGTAGCCTTTCTCCAACGTTATTTAATTTGTAGATTGAGCTAGCTATAAAGGAAAGCGAGGAGAAATTTGGAGAAGGCATTAAAGTTCAGGGTGAAGAATTAAAAACATTGCGTTTTGCCGATGACATAATAATTCTGTCAGAGACAACAAAGGACCTGGAAGAGCAGTCGAACGGAATGGACAGTGTGCTGAAAGGTGCATATAAGATAA
The DNA here is from genome assembly GCA_026315105.1 of Locusta migratoria. Lineage (NCBI taxonomy): Eukaryota > Metazoa > Arthropoda > Insecta > Orthoptera > Acrididae > Locusta > Locusta migratoria. The sequence goes on along the minus strand of CM048755.1, from coordinate 663,384,401 downwards.
ACATTAACAAGAGCAAAACTAGGGTAATCAAGTGATGCTGAAGGAATTAGATTAGGTAACGAAACAATAAAGGAGGTAGATGAGTTTTGTTACTTGGGCAGTAAAATAACAAATGATGGTCGCACTACAGAGGATATAAAAAGCAGATTGCCAATGGGTAGAAAAGTGTTCTTGAAAAAGAGAAATTTGTAAACATCTAATATTGATTTAAGTCTAAGGAAGTCCTTTCTTAAGGCATTTCTGTGGAGTGTTGCCTTGTATGGGAGTGAAGCATGGACGATAAACAGTGCGGACAGGAAGAGAATAAGAGCTTTTGAAATGTGGTGCTACTGGAGAATGCTGAAGATTAGGTGGGTGGATTGCGTAACTAATGAGGAGGTACTGAACAGAACTGGGGAGTAAATGAATTTCTGGCATATGTTGACTAAAAAAGGGATCGATTGGTAGGACACATTCTTAGACATCAAGGAATTGTGAATTTAGCGTTGGAGGGAAGTGTGTGGGGTAAAACCCGCAGAGGGAGACCAAGAGATGGATATAGTAAGCAGATTCAGACAGATATAAGTTGCCGTTCTTATGTGGAATTGAAGAGGCTTGCTCAGGATAGGGTATTGTGGAGAGCTGCACCAAACCAGTTCAAATGTTCAAATGTTTGTTAAGCTTATGGGACTTAACTACGGGGTCATCAGTCCCTAAACTTACAAACTACTTATGAACTACTTACGAACTAGGACGGCACAAATATCCATGCCCGAGGGGGGATTCGAACCCCCGACCGTAGTGGCCGTGCTGACCGTGACTGGAGCGCCTCAGTCACCTCGGCCACAGCGGCCGGCACCAAACCAGTCTTAGGACTGAAGACCACAACAACAACAGCGCATTCCCACATCTGCTCTGTAGGATTTGAGTCGGGAGAATGGGCAGCCTGGCAGGTAACTTGTGGGATTAATGGCTTTTAGGCGTTATGTAGATAAGATTTCAAGTTGGATTTCTAAAGAGCAGCAAGGTAGTGGAGTAATAGGTTGGATGGGTAACCAACATAACAGATGGTGCAACAGATGGCTATTCTGTGGTAAACTGCGCCAATGTAAACGAGGCGTAGTCTGATTGGCTGTTGCCACCTCTTCTTGGGCCAACTTTTTCTATATTCATTTTCTTATATTTAATAAACTAGACGATGAATAATAATGTCCAGCTGGATAATTAATGTGTATACAGGGTGAAGCGAAATTCCCGCACTTGTGCTTCGCAGCGCGATTTCTCACGTGCCAGCAGTTAAAAAATGTCTTTCACAGAATTTCATCCTTCACATATTTTCGACAGTCGAAGACTGAAATCTGTGTGTATTCAATACGTCAATGTGTTCCAGAATTGCACTATTACACCAACAGACCTCTAATGGATGTAGAAGGCATCTTGAGGAGCAAAATAAGCAAAGAAAGCCATGACCGGAAACTCCATTCAACGACGCTACAGAGAGTCCAAGTTACAGGCACCGGCGCCTGCCGCGAGACATTCCCTCCAGCAACTTCGACGCTCTGTAGCGTCGTAGGAAGACGTTGTTGTTCCTGGGGGTTTAAGGGGACTAAAACACCAGGTTTTCAGTACCCGTTGGATGACGTTCCGGGACATGTGTTTCTGTGCTCATTTTGTTCCTCAAGACGTCTTCTACATCCACTAGAAGTTTGTTGTTGTAATTGTGTAATTCTGAAACACGATGACGTCTTCTACGTTCATTTACTGCCGAAAACTGCGAAGGACGAAATTTTTTGAGAGACTTTTTTATTGCAGGCATGTAATTCATGTCATTCTCTTTGTTATGGTTAAGAGTAGAAACAAGATACTAACGTAAAATCTGGAAGGTTCGGTTGGCGTCAGATTGTGGTGTAAGCTGGACGCCGAGCGGCAGTCTAGTCTAGCACAGGGAGTCATGAGTGTAAACGTGTCTGCAGATAACACACGTGATTTACCACCATTATGAACTACATCTGTCGTAAAATTGTTCATGAAGTAGTGTTATACGACTGTTAACTGTGTCATTTTATGGCTTTTTATGTTTTTGTGGCCTTTGGTCTCGGAAATTCAGTTTGGGATGAGATTTCGCATGTTAGTATTATACATGAAAGGCGTCTACTCACAGAAGTTTTGAAGCATGTAGAAAAATTGCGAGAAAAATGGCTTTAATGTTTAAGCACTACTCATAGAAAGCCTATATGCTAATCATTAATTATGTGCAGCTGGATGACGAAAGAGCTCAGGCAGCGGCGTGGTGAGCGGCCTGTGGGTGGTCGCTGCGGTGGAGTAGCCGAGCGGTCTAAAGCGTCTCGCTGGAGGTTCAAGTCCTCCCTGGGGCATGGGTGTGTGTGTTTGTCTGTAGGTTAGTTTACCTAGGTTTAAGTAGTTTGTAAGCTACGGACTGATGACCACGCAGTTTGGTCCGATAGATCTACAGACATTTGAACATTTTGTGGGTCAGTGTTCGATTCTGTCTTTGGGAAACATTTTATATTTATTGTTTCATTGAAAGTTATAACATTTTTTAATCCGGCGCTAGTGTCAGGAATGGCCGAATTATCGAGAGTCTACTTACTGTACCTCTCTCTTAGACGACCCTAAATGTACACCGTATATTTGATAATATACCAGAATGGCATTTATATCTGTGTTCTTATTTCACACAACCACCCCTTCCGGCGCCCCTCTTTTCCATCATTAACAGATACCACCGCTACACCAGGAATGAGCGCTCAGTAGTATATATACATTTTAAGATATTTATGTAATTGCGTGTGTGTGTGTGTGTGTGTGTGTGTGTGTGTGTGTGTGTGTGTGTGTGTGTGTGTGTTTTCCACATCTCCTCCTAAACTACTGGTCAGGTTGCAACCAAAAGTGGTACACATATTCCTTACTATCAGACAACAATCGCTTTGGGTTAAGTACCGCCTACGACGCAAAGTTCAGGAAAAATGATGTCAAAAAAAATGAAAACTGCACCATCATGCGATGTATGAATGGTCTATTCGAGAAGCCGCGGCAGATTAACCGTGCGCACTAAGGCGCCCTGCTACGGTGCGCGCGGCCGTTCGCTGTCGCGGTTTCGTGTCCTCCTTCGGTCATGGGTGTTTGTGTTGTCCTTAGCACAAGTTAATTTAAGTTAGTTTAAGTAGTTTGTAAGCGTAGTGACTAATGACCAATGTAATTAAGTCCCTTACATTTACAAACATTTGAACATTTTTTTCTGTTCGAGAATGACGGTACTTAGCGACTTGGGACAAACTTTCATTTTATTTAAAACCGTTACGAAAGTTTTCTTACTGACAACCCCCACTAAAATGATGAAAGTAAAGAAGTTAATCACTTGATGTGAACCTTCATATTTTCACGACTTATTTCATGGTAAATAAAATTGCTGGTATTCAGCCGTAACCATTTACTTTACGTTGTTAATATTTACGCTGTATATCGTTCAGCCATCATCCGAGGGAATCTCAAGACTGGTATACTGTTCCCATCCACCTTATATACTGTGCAAGCGTAGCAAACCATCGGAAAAGATGTATAAAGCTATAGTATCTTGCATGGAGATTATATATAATAAAATCTGTGGTTAAACTTGACGGTAGCGAAGTACGAAGTCGTAATGCCATCTACGGAGAGTATATGTCACCACAATCTTGGTTAACAGGATTGCAGTGCTGTTGTCTTTGATAGTTTTCGATTGTGAGTGTCGGTTTCCAAATTTTGTTAATAATAAAAACATCATTACGATAAATTACTCTGTAGCCACATTTCAATGGCTTCTTTAATAACCTAACCCCAGCACCAAAGATATCAGCCCTTGTCGGTTCTGTGAAGGAGGCGGGTATGTTTTAATTACCACGTCAGTGTGGGTGTTCGTATATCGGACGCTCTTTGCGCACAATTCGTGAACGATGCGTGGAATATTGACGCTACAGCCGTCTGCTACAACCCGATAAATCAGCAGTGGCTGAACATTCTATTCACACAAGCCACAATATGGAATACGAGAATGTTCAGATATTGTCGTCTGTATCATTCTTCTGGGATTCGGGTTTTAGAGAAGCCATTGACATTCAGCTGGCGAGTAATTTAATTAATCGGGATGATGGTTTTATTCTTCAACAAATTTGGAATTCGCCAGTAACAATCGTACACAAAAAAGACCACGGCACTGCAATCCTGTCAACAAAGACTGTCACCCACAAACATCCTCCATCAATAGCATTACGGCTTCGTACTTTTCTGCCGTCAAAGTTAACCACACATTATTATTATATATAATCTCCATGCAGGGCACTAAAGCTTCACACATCTTTCCCGCCGGTTTGCTACGTTTACACAGTATAGAAGTTAAACGTGACAATCTACTAGTCTTCATATTCGCTCGGATGTCGGCTGAATGATATACAACCGAAATATTAGCAAAAGAAATATAAAAAGATTACGGCTTTATACATGTAGTTTTGCTTAACAAGACTATCGCTTAATGCTTTTCCACAGTAAAACTACGGAATTCGACATAAAGTTTAAATTTATTGTTTACACACTAGTTATTGTATTTTCAAGAAATTTTGCAGACAGCTTACACACATAACACTGACTGTAATTACGAAATTATATCACAGTAGGGCACACAGTTCATAAGATACCAGGCCTAAGAACGAAATGACAGCGTAGTCTAAGTCGTCATGCTACGATCTAGGCGGCGGTTCCACCGGAGGTTTCAGTCCTCCCTCGGGTATGCGTGTTTGTGTTGTCCTTGGTGTAAGTTTAAGTAGTTTATGAGTCTATGGACTGATGACTATAGCAGTTTGGTGCAATTGCTTTACAAACATTTGAATATACAACGATGACGATACGTTACTTCTCTTTGGTCGAATCCACCTCCATGCTTGTAAGGGTATCGTTTCCTGATCCATACATCGCAAATGTCCGTACTATTTCGATTTTTTATCACAAATTCTATTTACAACGGAGGTTGTAGATGTCATTCTTAATGTAATTATTTCAATCCTCGCGTGGTCAAATAATTATAAGCTGCAGCATCTTCTCCAGTATGACAGTTTTGCAGCAACTAGTGTCCGTTCTCTATATTTATCTATGATCCTCAGTTCTGAACCATACGCCATTACTGGTTCCATTATTGCCTTAAATATAATCTTCTTTGTCTGATTACACAAGTTACTATTCCGCGGTATCGAATGCAGTGTTAAACATTTTCTTTCCTTTTTGTGTCTTCTTCCTTATGTTCTTGTCAGCCCATCCAGCTCCACTAGATAATGCGGCGAGTCTTCCGACAGAACGGGTGGTGCAATGGTTAGCATAGCAGACCCCTGTGCTTGCGGTCCCAGTTCAAATCACGCCATGGGCAGAAAATTCCTTATGTTCTTGTCAGCCCATCCAGCTCCACTAGATAATGCGGCGAGTCTTCCGACAGAACGGGTGGTGCAATGGTTAGCATAGCAGACCCCTGTGCTTGCGGTCCCAGTTCAAATCACGCCATGGGCAGAAAATTCCTTATGTTCTTGTCAGCCCATCCAGCTCCACTAGATAATGCGGCGAGTCTTCCGACAGAACGGGTGGTGCAATGGTTAGCATAGCAGATCCCTGTGCTTGCGGTCCCCAGTTCAAATCACGCCATGGGCAGAAAAAAATTATTTCTTTGTATTTACTATTTCTAGAATGTTCTACATGTTTCTTATGATGCACTAGTAAATTCCAGAAAATTCTTTCTATGTGTAAATAGTGGCGCACTCCGAGCAGGGGACAGTCTGTACTGAGTGTATGCGTGTGTTAGCAATAAACGTGTTCCAAGTGTAAAGTGTGTAGCTCTATTACCGACCAGCCTTCGAATTCCGGATCACCTGCAGTTTTCAACGTCATTCGCTCACATATTTTATCTTCCCTCTCTCCAGTTCTCTATCTTCTCCTTTACTTCCCATTGCGATATACTTTTTCCATAATTAACTTTCAAATCCCATTTATCATATTCTTCAATTAACTTCTCATGTATGTCAGTCATATTATGTTGATCTTCTACTATTACTATTTGGTCATCTGCAAAGAAAATGGTATTTTGATACCTATCTCAGAGATGTCTTACCTTCGGTCTATATTTTCTAATCCAATATACCAGAATCGCACTCTAGTATGTCTATCTAATATACAAAGCAGAGTGTCCGTATGTTTGTACGTGTTGCATACAAATCTACCGTTTTGTTTCAATCTTTATGAACTTTTGTACACATAAGCTCCAATCCCTGAGGACGGTCGCCGTAAGTGTAAGAATCACATAAGATATAGTTCACGAGATATGACGTCATAAACAATGATATGCGCAAAAAACTGCTGCATTTTGCGACAATCCTGCTTATTTTCTCCTAAACCATTGGACCGATTTCAACCAAGTTTGGTACACACATTCCTTACCTTGAGGTAACAATTTCTGCATGGTTAAGAATCACATACGGCACATGGTTCAAAAGATATTACATCATAACCAATAGAAATCGCAAAATTGCCATATAATGCGGCGATATTTTTGAAATACACTGTATGAGAATGACAGTACTTAGCGACTTGCAACAAACTTTAAACATAATGTCAAACCTTTATTAAACTTTTTCTCGCTGACAACCATAGAAAAATGATGAAATGAAAAAAGTTTCTCGCTTACTACTTTTCCGCTGTTAATGGAGTAAAACTACGGTATTCGGTATGACGTTACAATTTATAATTTGTAAACTACAAATTTTAGTCACAGGAAATTTTACAGAAAGTATAGAAACATATAGTTGAATGTACCTACTAAATTGTATCACAGTACGACACGTAGTTCATGAGATATCCGCACATAAACGGTAATGTTCATGGAAAACCGCCCCATCACGCACCAAGTTTCAATCTATTACTTCTTTACTACTAATTGTATTCCCAAGAGATTTTACAGACATACAGCACTCATACAAATGAAAATATACTTGAAAATGGCAGGAATAAATTAATAAATACCCGGGCAACTCCGGGTTTTCAGCTAGTTTTAAATAAAATAGAGGAAAGACAGCTTCGTCGATTCATCTCTTTTGTTGTTAAAATGGGTTAGAGGTACAATTTCCGATCTGTACAACGGCCTTATTAACTGTAAACATGATTTCTATTGCATTTATGTATCGTTTAGTTATTCCAGATGTCTCTAAAACGGGCCATAGTTTCTACAGTGGTACCGGATCAAATACCTTTCGCAGATCTATAAAAGTAGTTACCTTCCTTTTGACTGATTCTTCCGTCGCTTCCTGGTAGAACATAATCAAATAAATTAAAAAAACACAACTTATTGGAAGCTCTTGAAATCAATAAACACCTAGCCCACAGCCCTGATTTAGTATTAAATTATCAAACACAACTAAACAGTTCACCCCTATTGCAATTCATTTAATTCATCCCTGAGTCACATTACCTCCTACCCTGTCAGTTCCAGTCTCTTCATACATTTCCTCAAAGTACAGTCAATTACCTAAGTTTTCCATCAACTCCCACACTGGATGTTCCATTCCTCCATTACAAAAAACCTAAAAACCTTAAATGTACACCTAGCATTTTATTTATTTGTGTAACCAATAGATCAAAGTCAGACAACACATTTTCAATATCAATTCAAAAAACTGGATTCCTTGTTTCAAATGTTCAAATGTTGGTATAGTTTATGGGACTGAACTACGGGGTCATCAGTCCCTAAACTTACAAACTACTTATGAACTACTTACGAACTTGGACGGCACAAATATCCATGCCCGAAGGGGTATTCGAACCCCCGACCGTAGTGGCCGTGCAGACCGTGACTGGAGCGCCTCAGTCCCCTCGGCTACCGCGGCCGGCGGTTCCTTGTTTACCCCCACAGTCCCAAACTCCTGTGTATTTATTTATTATGATTTATTTTTTAAGTTTGGAAAATTCGGTTCCAGTGTAGCTTACAACATAATATTCATTTTCATCTACCTCAATTTTTAGAATATTAATTTCATTAGACAGATTTGTTTTAGTTTAATCCAATGCAGTAACTATTCATTCTAAGTTCTTAATGCCACTCCAAACCTGGCCTTACAACTGTCATATGTAACACCATCTATAATTATAGTACAGAATTATTAACAAGGCACTTATATATATTTATTTATCAGCATTATCAGTTTGTTTGTAATAGTAGGTAGTTTCAGTTTCCAGGTTATATTCAAATTTATTCCTTGTTTTATCCTTCAGACATTGTATATTGACGTATTATTGTTTAGTTTTTAAGTTGATAATTGTAATAACACAATGTCAAAGAAGTGTTATACTAGGTATGTCGATCTAAGTGGAGACATTTGTCATCTCTTCCCATACTGTATCTAAACATTGTAACCTCTTTGACACAGCAGTAAATACTCTGAAGATGGCCTAATAAGCCGAAAACCAGTTAAGTAAACAACAATAAACTTGTAGAACACACACAAAATTGTGTTTTTTAATTTATTTTGTTACCTTCCCTTTGAAAAACATTTTTCTGCTAAGATTTTCAAAGTGAATATATTATCTGCGCAAGAGAAGTTAAATATTTAATTATGAGCACTACCTCGGAGTCCGGTAATCAGCAACTGAATGCTATAATCTCGAAGGGTCTTGACAAGGAAACGAACAGGTCATACGGCAACATCAGCTGCGAGGACCAGTTAACAACATCGAGACGGAGAAATCGTGACTTGGACTTGGAAATTAGTTGCCACCGATCTGAACGCAAAGCAGCGTATGAGAGAGATACGTGCACAAGATTCCGGAGGGGACCGCGAAATTTTAGGAGATTTGATTGTCAAGGTGTGTCGGCGTGGGACACTGAATGGGATGGAGGGTAGGCGATCGATGAGCGTAAGGGGGCGGTGGCCCATAGCGCGGAACACGCTGGATTGGGCGGCTCGGATGACCTTTACGGCCGACCAAAGGCCGCCGCCCGCGACCCCGACAACACGCGGACACCTGCTTTCCACGCTCGCTTCTCGACCGCGCGCACGCACTTCTATGTGACCTACAATTTATCTAGTATCCTATAACATCACCAGGGCGTTTGGCTACGACACGGCGCCAATTAACGTTTCCCAAAAGCAGTGGTACACTCTAACGTCTGCTACGCTCGATGTCCCGTTTGTAGTCTTGGAACTTCGTAACTCAGTAAAATGAATTCCATCAAAAACATAAAAGGAATTAGAAGTATTTAAATATGTCGACCATTTCGAGGCATTGAAATAAATCCAACAGCGAAGTTTAAAATTTGTGCATGACGGGATTCAAACCCGTATTTCCCTCTTCGGCCAATTGTTCGCCTTAACCAATTTTTTTCTCTCTTTCGTTGTTCGGGTTGTTCGATCCGTTGCGGACGTTTGTTCGTTTTTGTTCGTGGTTTATCGTTAAGTTCTTGGGTTAGTGTTTTTTATTAGAGAGAGCATTCAACCCTCGAACAGAACGCGCTGAACCAATTAGGCTCGTTTTCCTTCTCACAAAAATTCTCAATTTATAGCACACTACGATGGTAATGCTTCACGGCCACTTATTCCTTTAAAAAAAAAAAAAAAAGTAGGTAAACAGCATTCAAGAATAAATGGGAAAACGAGGATTACATCTACATATATACTCCGCAATCCACCGTTAAGTGCATGGCGGAGGGCACACTGTACCACTACTAGGCATTTCCTTTCCTATTCCACTCCCAAATAGAACGAAATGTTCAAATGTTAGTAAATCTATCGGACCAAACAGCGTGATTATCAGTCCGTAGCTTACAAACTACTTAAACTAAGTTAAACTAACCTAAGGACAAAAACACACACCCATGCCCCAGGGAGGACTCGAACCTCCGACGGCGAGCAACCGCGCGTTCCGCTGCGAGACGCCTTAGACCGTTCGGCTACTCCACCGCGGACCCAAATAGAACGAGGAAAAACAGAATGTCTAGATGCCTCCGTACCTGCCCTAATTTCTGTTATCTTTGTGGTCATTGTACGAAAAGTAAGTAGGTGGCAGGAAGATCGTTCTACACTCAGCTTCAAATTCCGACCCTCTAAATTTCCTAAACAGAAATTCACGAAAAGAACGTCGTCTTTCCTCCAGCGATCCCCAATTGAGTTGCCGGAGCATTTCCGTGACACTCGCGCATTGGTCGATTCTACCAGCACCGAACCTAGCTTCTTGCCTCTAAACTGCTTCCATGTCTTCCTTTAAACTGATCTGCTGCGGGTCCCAAATACTTGAGCAATACTCAGACGTGGTCGTACAAGATTTTTATATGCGGTCTCCTTTACAGATGAAGTACATCTTCCCAAAATTCTCCCAATAAACCGAAGTCGGCAGCCCGCCTTACTCACAACTGTCGTTACATATTCGTTCCATTTCATATCGCTCTGCAGTGTTACGCCCAGATATTTGATCGACGCGACTGCATCAAGAAGTTCACTATTAATGTTGTATTCTAAAATTATGGGATTGTATTTCCTACTCATGCGCATGGCCTTACATTTTTATACATTTAGAGCTATCTGCTATTCTTCACACCAACTAGCAATTTTGTATAAGTCATCCTGTATGGTATTACAATCAATTAAAGACGACACCCTCCCATACACCACAGCATCACCAGGAAACAGACTGAAATTACAAGTTACTCTGTCCATGAGATCATTAGGTGACGGAGATCTGACAGTTAAATAGCGATGACTCTTGGGATGCGAGAAACGACAGGTACATGATGAAACTTTTGCAGCAATTTCTTCCCCTCAAGAAAACCAAAACTCTATGCACATTCTGGCATGTAGTGTAAATTAAGTTGCTCAGGAAAAAATTACGAGACGATCGTAGAACAGCAAAAATTGATTCACGTTTTTCTTATATCTTGTACTTGGAATGTTTCGTTGTAAATAACTGGAAAAGTCTGATAGGCTACGACGGAATTTCAGTCCATTTTCTGTTTTTAATATACAGCCGTTTCCCTGCACGTAGTTAATCAGTTTTGAGCTGTTGAAACTCTGGGAATTGTAGCATCATGATGCAGTTGCTGCATAATGGGGACAACACCTTTGGTCTTTAAAGGTCATCAACATCGAGGTCATTATTCGCATAACTCACCTGGAACGACCGAGAAAGGTCACACAAGGTGTAAGCGTTGCGTTGTAAAAGCGACATTACTATAGTCGCCGGAAGAAAATCGAAAACAGCTTACAAATAATTCAAAACGAAGCGTCATGGTAATGTATTTTTGTTCATGCGATTACGTGGAGCGAATAAAAGACCCACTAGAATTGGAATTTCCTTGTCCTAATGGTTCTATAAACCTGAATGAACTGTAGCAATGACAGTCATTAAATATTTGTTTTATTTTATGTTAATTATTTGTCTTTTGTGTTACAGGGTTTTTCGTCGAATGTTCAACTCGATGATGGTCTTTTCTGATTTAGTTTTTACAAGTCGGCAAATTGTGGCATTGCATTGGTATCTTCTTCATAAACATTATTTATTTGGGAACCGTGCGTGGGTGTCCTTGTGCTCTAAGGCACGTTGCAGCGGAGTGCACGTCTGATCCCCGTGGGAGGTTCCAATCTTTCCTCGGTCCTGGGTGTGTGTATGTGTGTGTGTGTGTGTGTGTGTGTGTGTGTGTGTGTGTGTGTGTGTGTGTGTGTGCGTGTGTTGTCCTTAGCGTACGTTAGTTTAATTAGTTTGTAAGTCTAGGGACTTATGATCACTGCAGTTTGGTCCCAAAGCTCTAAAAACGTTTGAACATTTGATTCATTTGCATGAGGAATACACAGTTTAAATGATGCAAGTGTTGACCCAGATAAATATAGCTTCAAAGTCGTCGCTTGCAGTTCCGCTGCACTTAATAGATACTTACTTATACTTTGAGGTAAATGGTTTTAATTTATTCATTTCAGAATAACACAATTAACATAACTGGGTGCTTACTGTTCCCTAAGGAAGAACTACTATATTTCCGATACAGGCTACTTAACGAATGCCGTGAACTCATCAGTAGATACAAGGAAGGAAGATTTGAAATTAATGTCCCGTCGATACCGTGGTCACTACAGACGGAGCCCACGCTCCGATTGTTTGGGTAAGGATGGGGAAGAAAATCGGCCGTGCCAGTTCACAGGAACACACCACCGTGTGCATGGAGTGATTTAGGGAAAACCACGGAAAACCTGAACCTGTATGGTCGGAGGCGGATTTGAACCACCGTCCTCCCGAATGTGAGTCAGAGGTTGTCACCACTTAGCCACTTCGCTCACTCATCATTAGTTAGAGCGTTAGAGCCATCTTAATATGTTGTGGAAATTTCTTTAGTGATAGTAGAACCCAACCAACACAGAATGCAGTGTAGGTTCGTACTCTGGCATAAATGGTCAACACCAAGATCTGTGATTGACTCTGGAGTCTACAGCCAAATATTAATGTGGCAATAACTCTGGATTGTCGCAGTAATACAGGGCATATATTCCTGCTGGCTAATTTTCATAATGTGGACACCATTTCTTATACATATACATGGTGCTGTCAATAAGTTCTGAGACTTGATGCCTGGAGGATAGGCACCCACACGACTCTGTATGTTGCACACACTGACATGTAATATCATGAAATATGGCATCGTGCAACATGGAGAGTCGTGTGGATGCCTATCCTCCAGGCGTAAAGTCTCAGAACTTATTGATTGGACCACGTAGAATCATTTCGGTGTGATGCGGTGAGGCGAACCGATCGAATGTAATGGGAGGCAATCATGTGCGAAAAAATCTTTTACGGAAATGGCCGTGAACCCGAGTAACCCTTAAGACAAGCTGCAATCAGTGCGATACTATATTGTACAGGCCCAGAGAAAAACATGCAGAGGTTGAATATGTATTGTGGTTCCTGTTGTTATGAACTGAAATGTCACACAATTTTCAGGGAGGGTAGTTTGCTCTAATGGAGTTTGACAACCAGTATGTTTTCCCCAAAAAATGTTCCAATGTTTGTAAAGCTTATGGGACTTAACTACGGGGTCATCAGTCCCTAAACTTACAAACTACTTATGAACTACTTACGAACTAGGACGGCACAAATAGCCATGCCCGAGGGGGGATTCGAACCCCCACCGTAGTGGCCGTGCAGACCGTGACTGAAGCGCTCAGTCCCCTCGGCCACCGCGGCCGGCTTAGGGCAATCAGTGAGACGTAATTCCCAAGGTGTGCATCTGCATCTACATCTACATGGGATACTCTGCAAATCACATTTAAGTGCCTGGCAGAGGGTTCATCGAACCACAATTATACTATTTATCTCCCATTCCATTCTCGAATAGCGCGCGGGAAGAAAGAACACCTGAATCTCTCTGTTCGAGCTCTGATTTCTCTTATTTTATTCTGATGATAATTTCTACCTATGTAAGTGGGAGTCAACAATATATTTTCGCATTCGGAGGAGAATGTTGGCGATTGGAGTTTCGCAAGTAGCCAACGCCGCAGCGATAAGCGCCGTTGTTGTAATGATTCCCATCCCAGATCCTGTATCATTTCCGTAACGCTGTCTCCCCTGTATCGCGACAATACGAAACGAGCTGCCCTTCTTTGGACTCTTTCGATGTCCTCCGTCAAACCCACCTGATAAGGATCCCACACTAGGCTGCAATACTCCAAAAATGGACGGACAAGCGCAGTGTATGCAGTTTCTTTAGTAGTTCTGTTGCATCTTTTAAGGGTTCTGCCAATAAAACGCAGTCTCTGGTTCGCCTTTCCCACGATATTATCTACGTGTTCTTTCCAGTTTAAGTCTGAAGTAATTCCTAGGTATTTTGTGGAGTTTGCGGCCTTCACATTTGATTGATTTATATTGTAAACAAAGTTTAACGGATTTCTTTTCGTACTCTTGTGGACGACTTCACACTTCTCATTATTTAGAGTCAATTGCCAATTTTTACACCATACTGATATCTTATTCAGATCGTTCTGCAGTTGGTTTTGATCTTCAGATGATTTTACCAGACGGTAAATGACGGCGTCATCTGCAAACAACCTAAGAGAGCTACTTAGATTTTCCCCTAAATCGTTTATGTAAATAAGGAATAGCAGAGGACCAATAACACTACCCTGTGGAACGCCCGATATCACCTCTGTTTTAGTCGATGCCTTACCATCGATTACTACGAACTGTTTCCTCTCTGACAAGAAATCCCCTATCCAAGCGCAAATTTGGGGCGATATACCATAACCACGCAATTTGATTAAAAGCCGTTTGTGAGGTACGGTGTCAAAAGCTTTCTGGAAATCAAGAAATACGGAATCGATTTGCGAACCTTTGTCGATAGCACCCATCACTTCGTGTGAATAAAGAGCTAGTTGTGTTTCGCATGAACGATATTTTCTAAATCCGTGTTGACCTTGGGTCAATAGATCGCTCTGTTCGAGATAATTCATAATATTTGAATACAGGATATGTTCCAAAACTCTGCTGCAAATTGACGTCAATGAAATAGACCTGTAGTTTAGTGGGTTACTCCTACTGACTTTCTTGAATATAGGTGTGACCTGTGCAACTTTCCAATCTTTTGGTACAGATCCTTCTATGAGAGAGCGGTTGTATATGACTGTTAAGTAAGGAGCTATCGCTTCAGCATAATCAGATAGAAATCTAATGGGTATACAATCCGGACAAGAAGACTTGTTCTTGTTAAGTGATTTTAGTTGCTGCACTACTCCGATGATATCTACTTCTATGTTACTCATTACGGCATCTGTTCGTACTTCGAAACCTGGAATATTGGTTTCGTCTTCTTTGGTAAATGAATTTCTAAAAGCTAAGTTTAGTAACTCTGCTTCAGTAGCGCTGTCATCGGCAGGATCACCATTACTATCACGTAGTGAAGGTATTGTTTTTGACTTTCCCCGAGTATATTTAACATATGACCAAAATCTCTTTGGGTTTTCAGTCAAATTACGAGAAAGAGTTTCGTTGTGATAAATATTGTAGGCATCTCGCATTGAAATCCTTGCTAAATTTCGAGCTTCTGAGTACGATCGGAAATCCTGGGGATTTCGTGTTCGTTTAAATTTAGTATGCCTTTTCCTTTGCTTTTGCAACAGTGTCCTGACCTGTTTTGTGTACCAAGGGGGATCGCCTCCTTCTTTTATTAATTTATTAGGTATAAAACTTTCAATTGCTGTCGATACCACTTCTTTGAATTTGAGCCACATCTGGTCTACACCTACGTTTAGTGTTAGAAACGAGTGGAAGCTGTCTTTCAAGAAGCAATGTATTTTGTTTCTATCTGCCTGAACAAATATACTTTGCGTTTATTTTTGGTAACTTTGGGACTTTCGATATTCAATTTCGCTACGACAGCTCTGTGTTCACTAATACCTGTATCCGTTTTGATGCTCGTTATGAGCTCAGGATTATTTGTTGCTAAGAGATCAAGTGTGTTTTCACATCCATTTACAATTCTAGTTGGCTCATGAACTAATTGTTCGAAGTAATTCTCAGAGAATGCGTTGAGTACAATTTCGGACGATGTTTTATGCCTACCTGCTGATTTGAAAATATAATTTCGCCAACAGATCGAGGGTAAATTAAAATCACCACCTACTATTATCGTGTGAGTCGGGTATGTTTTTGTAATTAGACTCAGGTTTTCTTTGAACCTTTCTGCTATTGTATCGTCAGAGTCGTGAGGCCGGTAAAAGGATCCGATTATTAACTTCTTACGATTTTCGGGTACAACCTCTACCCATAATAGCTCGCACGAACTATCAACTTCAACTTCGCTACATGCATCTTTGATCTTGATGATGTGAACCTCTGTGAACACTGTGGCAGAACTTTTTAATTTAGGGGTCATGGAGAACGTTAATAGTGGATGTGGACGATTTCATTATTGTGAAGTGTAATGCACAGCTCACGTACATGGTACAGTCAGTACGTTCTGAGACTTGGCGCCTGGAGGATAGGCACCCACGCCACTCAGTATGCTACACACGCTGCGGCATTTCACGGCATTACAAGGCAGGCTGTGCGGCATACTGAGTCGTGTGGGTGCGTATCCTGAAGCGTCAAGTCTCAGAACTTACTAGCTGTACCATGTAGAAGTAAGATCGTCCTGCAAATTATTTCTCTGTCTGCAAAACAATTTTCAAATGTTTGTAAATCTATGGGACTTAACTGCTTGGTTATTAGTCCCTAGCTTACAAAATACTTAAACTAAGTGAAACTAACCTAAGGACACCATATACACCCATGCCTGAGGGAGGGCTAGAACCTCCGACGGCGAATGAACGCGCGCACTGCAGCACAGCGCATCAGTGCGCACGGCTATTCTGCTATGGCATTCTGACGGCTTCCTTATGATTATGGTAATTAGCAGCTATTACTTTTCCTGACCTAAATGGTAACACAATTCTTTCAAATGGGCTTTACTAGCAACCGCACACTCAGGGGGCTGCTTGTCATTTGTCATAAATTGTTGCAATGGTGATATTCGCTTAATGTTTAGCTCTCTGTGCTATGAAGTGCGTTTATCTGAGAGATTACTGAGGAGTCATGCTGGAACTAGTATGAGAAGATACTGTTCAGCAGAATATCGCGCCTTTTTGGCTGCCCAATGCTCCAGGCTTGCAGGTCATTCTCCTAGCGAGTTCTCCTAATAGATTTATAATAACGGGTATCCGGAGCTTCATTATACCAAACGCACTATCATTTAGCTTTATATAAATTACAGATTCTCTTGGGAAGATCTGGGGCGACTTGTTACACAAATTGTTAAGACCGCTTTTGTTGGAACAATTTATTTCATACAGCAGAACTAGCTGTCGTCCTCACATGTTTTCACTTTATAAAACTATGTGTCATCGTCATCGTGGAAATGGAAATGTGCTCATATTATAAAATATGCCCCATACTGGGCCGTCAAAATACACTCCTGGCCATTAAAATTGCTACACCTCGAAGATGACGTACTACAGACGCGAAACATAACCGACAGGAAGATGATGCTGTGATATGCAATTGATTAGCTTTTCAGAGCACTCACACAAGGTTGGCGCAGGTGGCCATATTACAACGTACTGAGATGATGTAAGTTGCCAACCGATTTCGCATACACAGACAGCAGTTGACCGGCGTTGCCTGGTGAAACGTTGTTGTGATGCCTCGTGTAACGAGAAGAAATGCGTACCATAAAGGTCGGATTGTAGCCTACCGCGATTGCGGTTTATCGTACCGCAACATTGCTGCTCGCTTTGGTCGCGACACAATGACTGTTAGCAGAATATGGAATCGGTGGGTTCAGGAGGGCAATACGGAACGCCGTGCTGAATCCCAACGGCCTCGTATCACTAGCAGTCGACATGACAGGCATCTTATCCACATGGCTGTAACGGATCGTCCAGCCACGTCTCGATCCATGAGTCAACAGATGGGGGCGTTTGCAAGACAACAACCATCTGCACGAACAGTTCGACGACGTTTGCAGCAGCATGGACTATCAGCTCACAGACCATGGCTGCGATTATTCTTGACGCTGTATTACGGACAAGAGCTCCTGCGATGGTGAATGCAACGACGAACCTGGGTGCACGAGTGGAAAAACATTTTTCTGGTTCTGTTTACAGCATCATGATGGTCGTATCCGTGTTTGGCGACATCGCGGTGAACGCACATTGGAAGCTTGTATTAGTCATCGCCATACTAGCGTATCATTCGGCATGATGATATGGGGTGCCGTTGGTTACGTCTCGGTCACGTCTTGTTCGCATCGACTGGACTATGAACAGTAGCCGTAATATTTCAGATGTATTACGACCCGTGGTTCTACCCTACATTCGATCCCTGCGAAACCCTACATTTCAGTAGGATAATGCACGACCGCATGTTGCAGGTCCTGTACGGGCCTTTCTGGATACAGAAAATGATTGACTGCTACCCTGGCCAGCACATTCTCCAGATATCTCACCAATTCAAAACGTTTGGTCAATGGTGGCAGAGCAAGCGGCTCGTCACAATACGCCAGTCACTACTCTTGATGAACTGTGGTATCGTGTCCAAGCTGTATGGGCATATGTACCTGTACATGCCATCCAAGCTCTGTTTCACTCATTGCCCTGGTGTATCAAGGCCGTTATTACGGCCAGAGGTTGTTGTTATGGGTACTGAAGTTCTTATTGGTGTAGCAATTTTAATGGCCAGTAGTGTAATAAAATCACTGAATTAAAATTTTTGAGTGCGTCAGTGTTAAAATCACGAGCACAAACGATACCATCAGTTTTTTCCAGTTGTCATTGAGGCAATATGTACTAGAATGATACCGTTCCTGCTCGTGATTTAACGCAGACGTTACAAAAATTTCATTTCAGTAAGTTTATTGTTGTGAAGACCTAGTATGGTGACATATTTTATAACCTGAGCGCATTCCCATTTCAACGACTACGATGACACCCAGTTCTGTGAAGTGTGTTCTGCCGAAGCTGGTAATGTAATACTGTTTATTGTTTCAACATAAGCGGTCTTGGCAGTTAATGTAACAAATTTAGCTTCATCTTTCTTTGCAAAACTTTATATAGTATGTTTGTTAAATTGATGTATTTGTAAAGTTTATTATGGTAGAGTTGTGAGTGATCGGTAGTAATGTTTCGTTGTAGACTGATATGATAACCCCAAAGTGTTGTTTAATGAACCACGTGTGATCCATAACGCAATCATAATGATATATCAATGCTGAAACTCGTTTTGCTCCAATGTCGCTAATAAATTTGCAATTGACAATACGACATGTTATAGCAATAATGGAGCGCAGTGGCACATTTTCATGATTCAGTCGCATTAAATTTGCTGACTTGTGAAGAAAATTGTTTAATTGACGTGTTGCCGGTCGCTGGACGGGAAGAACGCAGTTTGCGGTGGCGCTTGCACAGCACTTGGGTAGCCTAGGGCGCCCAGCTCGCCGATCGATGGTTGCGGTCTCGTTTGGTGCATTTTACACCAGAGTTGGCTGCGCACCCCCGTGTTCTTTGCATTCCAGCGCGCACGCAGATATCGAAACACCAGCACGTGTAGCGCACTGTTTTGGCCACAGGACATTCGCAACAGAACGTTCCCATGTTTACCGCGATCGGTTCCGCTTCAACTTCATTATTTCCGTGCCTGACGTTTCCAAGGCTGCCACTAATATATATATATATATATATATATATATATATATATATATATATATATATATATATGTGTGTGTGTGAGTGAGTGAGTGTAGCAGCTGTTCTCTCGGACATGTCCGAAAGAACAGACGCTATATATAGGGTGAGGCAGGATCATTGACCGTCATCAGCGTATAAGTTATATATATATATACAAAGTGAGGCAACTAAGTCATTCACCCCTTGTATCTCCCCAACCTTAATAGATACAGGAATAGATGAGACGGGAATTAGTGATCATGATATCGTCATAGCGTCGATGGTGACCAAAGTTCATAAACCAATCAAGAAGGCTAGGAGCGTGTTTTTGTTGGGAAGAGCCGATAAGCAAATGTTAGGATATCACATAGAAAATGAATGGGCATCGTTTAATTCCGGGACTATGGACGTGGATGAACTGTGGACTAATTTTAAGTGCATTGCAAATAAAGGGTTAAAGAAATATGTGCCAGTAAAGACCATTAAGGATGGAAAAGATCCACCGTGGTGTAATAATAATGTTGGGAAGCTACTGAGAAACCAAAGACTGTTGCACTCTCGATACAAAAAAGTACACGCAAATGATGACAGGCAAAAGTTAGTAGAGATTCGTGCGTCTACAAAAAAGATCGATGCGCGAAGCATACAATAATTACCACAGCCATATCTTACCAAAATATCTTTCCGAGAACCCTAAAAAATTCTGCTCCTATGTACAATCGATAAGTGGGCCAAAGCCCACTGTCTAGTCACTCGTTGATCATTCCGGGGCAGTAATGGAAGAAAGCAAACGGAAAGCTGAAGTTCTAAATTTAACCTTTAAGAAATCTTTCACGCAGGAGGACCGCACAGATGTACCATCATTTGATCAACGTACTAATTCCGAAATGGGGGACATAGTAATAGGTATTTCTGGTGTAGAGAAGCAGCTGAGAGAGCTAAATACGAAAAAGTCTGCTGGTCCGGATGGAATACCAGTTCGGTTTTACAAAGAGTATTCTGCAGCGTTGGCACCCTACTTAGCTTGCATTTATCGCGAATCTTTAATTCAGCGCAAAGTTCCTAGTGGTTGGAAAAAAGCGCCGGTGACTCCCGTTTAGAAGATAAGAAAGAGAACGGACCCACACAATTACAGGCCAATATCGTTGACATCAGTTTCATGTAGGATTTTGGAGCATATTCTCAGTTCGAATATAGTAAATTTCCTTGAAACGCTTGAAAAGCTTCTTTCTATGAATCAGCACGGGTTTCGGAAACATCGTTCATGTGAAACTCAGCTTGCCCTTTTCTCACATGACATCTTGCGAGCCATGGATGAAGGGCAACAGGCGGATTGTTTTTTTCTCGACTTCAAAAAGGCGTTCGACGCGTGTTATTGTGTTACAATAATACCATCTTTAGGCTCTATACAAATAAAGTATTTATAAAATCATACTCTACATATGTCATATAAAATATAAAGAACACCAAGTACAAATGACTCAACAATCAGCACTGAAGCGATATAATAAGCCACAATAATCCATACAGCACTATTTCGTATATTTCATCCTCCCATATCAGTCGGAAGAAATGTTATTTATTACATACACTCAACACCATTGCTTTTATAAGTAATATATTTCAGATACTTTCATTCATATATTATTTTCAAATGTCATTATATTTTAATAACACTTTTATTATACCATCCATTATGGCTTATTATATTGCATCAATGCTGATTGTTAAGTCATTTGTACTTTTTATCCTTTATATTTCACATGATATATGAAGAGTATTATGTTATAAATACAACACTGATTTGTAACTTTATTTGTATAGAGCCTGAAGATTCTATTAATGTAATACCGAAACCGGAAGTTCAATAGTACAACAAACTTTACGGCAGTTGGTAAATATATTAATTATTTGAAATTAATGTGTATCTTTAGTCTGAAATACGTAAAACACTGAAAGCATAATCTATTTTTCTTGTCAAAATTTGTTTGTAAAGCTACTGGACCAAAGGAAGTGATCACTAATCGAAATTTATTGTGAAGAACCATATTGAACACTTGCAATGTATAGAAATATTCTTTGTAACACATCTCGTCCGATTTTTCAACATTAGACAAGTATTCTTCGATTATGAATTCTAGTATTGATTATTCAATGATTTTAGAATCAAACAGTATCTCCTCATCGCACTAGTTAATCATCATGGGAGAGTCGGGTACTAATTCCTGCCATCCATATGGATTGTTATTTTCCAAGGTTAGACGGCTGTGTTAGAACTAATTTATGATGGTCACCCGACAACCCCATCGACAACTATCCTTGTCTAATTCCACGGTGGAGTACGCCTGTCACTACTACGTCTGACTAAACACGGTCTTCTTGCCCGGCATAGGGCGGCACATAACAATGCGAACATTTCCACAAACCAATAAAACTAGAAGTGATGAAGGAAGTAATTAATTCATAGATATTGATAACTTACAACTTTGCCATTTAGGAAACACTAGTTGGAAACCCGGCGTTGCCCGGGTATTTATTTATTTATTCCCGCCATTTTCAAGTATATATTCATTTGTATAAGGGCTGTATGTCTGTAAAATCTCTTGGGAATACAGTTAGTAGTAAAGAAGTAATAGATTAAAACTTGGTGCGTGATGGGGCGGTTTTCCATGAACGTTACTGTTTATGTGCTCGTATCTCATGAACTACGTATCGTATTGTGATACAATTTAGAAGGTAAATTCAACTACATGTGTGTATATTCTCCGTAAAATTTCCTGCGGCTACAATTTGTAGTGTATAAATTATAAATTGTAACGTCATACCGAATTCCGCAGTTTTACTCCATAAACAGCGGAAAAGTAGTAAGCGAGAAATTTTTTTCCTTTCATCATTTTGCTATGGTTGTCAGCGAGAAAAAGTTTAATAAAGGTTTGAAATTATGTTTAAAGTTTGTTACAAGTCGCTAAGTACTGTCATTCTCATACAGTGTATTTCGAAAGTCTCGCCGCACTATATGGCATTTTTGCGATTTCTATTGGTTATGACGTAATATCTTTTGAACCATGTGCCGTATGTGATTATTAACCATGCAACAATTGTTACCTCACGGTAAGGAATGTGTGTACCAAATTTGGTTGAAATCGGTCCAATGGTTTAGGAGAAAATGAGGAGCATTGTCGCAAAATGCAGCAGTTTTTCGCACATCTCAATGTTTATTACGTCATATCTCGTCAACTATGTATCGAACGTGATTCTTACACTGACGGGGACCGTTCTCATGGATTGAAGCTTACTTGTATAAAATTTGAGGAAGATTGGATAAAAACTGTGGATTTGTATGCAACACGTACACGCATACGGACACTCTGCTTTATATATTAGATTCGTGTAATTTATCGTTTAAAAGAAAATTTTGTCCTTTAGATGGCGTCCTCCTGTGCGATTACAGAACTACCGTTACTGGGGAAACAGAAATGCTAATAGCCTGTGACGCCACGCAAATGAGTTGGCTGCGCGCGGAATTCACAGGCCCTCGCTGCCTCGCAGGCAGGGCTTCAAATAGCGAAAACTGACACCGCACCACAACACGCGCGCGCGCGGTCTCACATTACTGTACCGACACCTCCGCGACGAGAAACAGAAAGCAACTAATTGCTTGGTAACACATCGCACCGATCGGAATGACGGATACTGCTAGGCGCCGCATTAAATAGCTGCGCGCGGCTAGTGGAGGCCGTGTTGGACACGTAACGTTTAAATGTTTGTGTAGTTTATGGGACTTAACTACGGTGTCATCAGTCCCTAAACTTACAAACTATTTATGAACTACTTACGAACTAGGACGGCACAAATATCCATGCCCGAGGGGGGATTCGAACCCCCGACCGTAGTGGCCGTGCAGACCGTGACTGGAGCGCCTTAGTCCCCTCGGCCACCGCGGCCGGCGGACACGTAACGTTGCCGCTAGGAAACAATGCCTTACCAGGCCCCGCGTCTAGAGGCCAAACTCCACCTCCGATAGGCTAAGCCCCACCTCTTTCAAAGTCGATTGAATCGGAGATATGTTACCCGCGAAATCAAAGATGAGTTATTAGTATCCACTTCATGATCCACTTTAAAGTGACGATTACACTGAAGACATACTGAAAATATACAGTAACTACTACAAAATTTAAGCATTTTCTAATGAAGTTGTATAACCTTGCTGAATATTTTTAACACAGTAAAAATATCTATAGCAAATATAGGGCAATTTAGAGGAAAGCTTACAATCGAAGTAGCTCTGCATGAAATGATATATGAGTAGCCTATTATCTAAGAAGGACATCTATCATTTGGCAGAAACTGAGATAAACGTCAATTTTTATTGCGAAGCGTAGAGCTAATATATTTACAAACTGATTTGAGCATTATCAACTTTAATACTCGAGGATTTATATTTGGATGTGGCTAATATCAATTTGGTTACTCAAGCATCTTGAAATTGTGTTTGAAAATACAGACGTTCGTCTTTGAAACCAAAATGTGTAGGTACCCGCTTTTGATGTGAACACGCTTTCAGATGTCCGTTTTTGATAACAGAGATTCGGTTACTGCTGACGAGAATCAAAAAAATGTTCAAATGTTTGTCAAGCTTAAGGGACTGAACTACGGGGTCATCAGTCCCTAAACTTACAAACTACTTATGAACTACTTACGAACTAGGACGGCACAAATATCCATGCCCGAGGGGGGATTCGAACCCCCGACCGTAGTGGCCGTGCTGACCGTGACTGGAGCGCCTCAGTCACCTCGGCCACCGCGGCCGGCTGACGAGAATCTTTTACAGGTGTACAAACTGGGAAATTATAGGAATATCGACATAAAGCGGAAAATATTAAATTCTGAACTGTATTATATATTGGAAAAATGAAGAACTACAATAATCATAATAATCTTTTTAATTTTATGTACAAAACGAAATGTTACGGCACTGAATCTCTAATATTATTAGCATAAAGTCTGTTGAAACTGTCGGCAGACTTTTGCTTAAACATCCTTACGTTATTTCTGACATCGAACTTCTTTCCAACAAGTGGTAATTTCGTACAACATACCTTTCAATAGAACAGTGTAGTTTACAAGCTAGTCTTACCTTTGCTTATTTTCAATGTTTATTTTCCACTTTTCAGGTTGTCTCTACCGCTTCCTAGCTTTTCCTTCGGTCGCTGGTGATATATTATCTTCCATTTTAGTAACTTTAAGATGGTTATGAGTATTACTACTATAAAAATTACTGAAAACTTAGTACCTGACACATACTGTCGCCATGTCTAATTTTCGAGGTCATGTGATCATATACTGTGTTCTCATTGGTGCACACTGCTCCATTCAACAACTGTCCGAATTTGATATCAAGCTCTTATGTAGGTGTCCGCTTTTGATGTGAACAGTCAATTTTTTGGAAAAGACGGATTTCACCAATGAAAAGAGCGGAAAAACTTCCTTTACGATCGACTGCTAATTAAATTTCGACCATTAGGTTCAAAAAAATGTTCAAATGTTAGTATAGCTTATGGGACTTAACTACGGGGTCATCAGTCCCTAAACTTACAAACTACTTATGAACTAGCTAACCCTAAGGACGGCAGAAATATCCATGCCCGAGGGGGGATTCAAACCCCCGACCGTAGTGGCCGTGCAGACCGTGACTGGAGCGCCTCAGTCCCCTCGGCCACCGCGGCCGGCGACGATTAGGTCAGATGTCCATATTTGATATTAGGCTACTCATATATCGAACGTACAACTGTACATCGATTTAGTGTTTCTGAACCGTAAATTCTGGCACTAGCGCCTTCACGTACAAAAAGAAAAAAAAAACTTATTGTTTAACCTATACCTAATCTTCTTAAGGCTACGCTAGAGATAACTTTTATTAAAGTGTAATTTAGGCTAGGTATAGGTCAAACAAGAAATTTCTTTTTAGTACGTAAGGCCCGTAGCGCCCGTATTTCCGGTTCAGAAACACAGAATCGATTTACAGTTGTACGTTCGATATATATCATTTCAGGCTTCGAGTGTAAGCTTTCTTGAAAATTACATTGTACAGAGCCTTTAGTAAGGACGTGGGGGTTAGAAGGGAGGGAGGGAAATGGGCGGAGCTTGTTGAGGGATTGTTTCCTATCGTCAACGTGTCTAGTGTTGGACCATCTCGTCGAAGCCTCCACCGTCTCCTTGGCCGTTGTCCTGCACTGAAAGAGAAGCCGAACCCTCCGACGACACGACTTCACTCCGACGCCGGTACTTCACGGCTGATACAATAAAGTCAGGAGAAAGGGGAACTTCCCGGAAAACCCAGCTGTATAAACTGTAATGTATTTTCCGTATTTGCTCACCGAGAAGAGCCTTTAATTTTGTTACATTCTTTTAACAGAAGAAGATTACGTTGAGACAAATTTGTTTCAGAAGATTTCCGTTTACCATTCCGTATGATTCTATTTACAAGATCTTTTTTTCTGTTGTCAGCGTATTTTGTGGCTTTGATCCACGAAGACGCTTGCTTCAATAAAACGAATTCTCGGTAACGTGGGGGCAAGTGTTTCAGAGGAACGCACATGACGTCAATGGGTACTCTGGCTCTTACTGATTCTATAAAAAAAATGTTCAAATGTTTGTATAGCCTATGGGACTTAACTACGGGGTCATTAGTCCCTAAACTTACAAACTACTTATGAACTACTTACGAACTAGGACGGCACAAATATCCATGCCCGAGGGGGGATTCGAACCCCCGACCGTAGTGGCCCTGCAGACCGTGACTGGAGCGCCTTAGTCCCCTCGGCCACCGCGGCCGGCACTGATTCTATCATCGCGCTCCTGCAGCAAACACAATTGACGAACGAGCGCCTGGTCACTCATCTCGAACGATTAACGCAACAGACTACCAGACTCCATTTCTAGAAGATGCAACAACATGCCAGATGCTGCCACCGTTCCCGGCCTTCGACAAAGAGGTCGAACCCTGGAAATGTTACATGGCGAGCACTGCTGCGCCTATGGAATAATAGGTGAAAAAGCGCAGAGCGTTTTCATAAGCGCACGCTGGTCCTGCTGACTACGAGTTGGTGAAGCAATTAAACCCAGAAGCAGACCCCGAGTCTCTATCATACGAACAAATAAAAACGGGCCTTACCGACTACTTTGTTTCACAAGTGCATGTAGCAGCTGCCAGGGAATAGCTTTTTAATTGCCAAAAGACGCCGCGAGAATCCCACCGGAAATTTATAGCAAGACTACAAGGTCTGTCACGAGACTGCAAATTTGCATCCACAAACAATGCCTGTAGAGAGTCCTGTGCATCAGCATTAGTTCGCCATGTGATTCTGGTCCATGCTGAATCCCTCATACACGAAGTACAACTGAGGTTAAGGCACCAAAGTTTAGAAGCATGCCTCCCAGTAATTAGAGCTTATGAACAGTTTTTACGTTCATCTGCCACAGGGCCGAAGTAATCATATGGAGGTAGATCTCACACACGATACGGTTTTCATGCAAGATTCTGTACCCGCCGATAATGATGTCGCTTTGGTACAGGCGCTTCTGCCACCCTCCCCAAACAAGATGCATTTGAACGTAAAAATCAATTCACAGGTAGGGCGACTGCAACTATACATAGGTTCTGCCGTAACAGTTATTGGAAAACCTACGTCTGTCAGCCTCGGGGCTCCGGCACTTAAGCCGTTTCCGACAAAACTCAAGAGCTTCAAGAACAACCTCATCTCAGTCGAATGGGCGTTCACAGCCACATTAGAGTAAGTGCAGAAGTCGATTTCTGCACGCTTTCTAATCGTCGCCGCCCCAGAGAAAATCAATATTCTGGGGCTAGATATTTTTCATGCACTAGGAATGGAGATACACGACTGGAGACCCACAGCACAAGCCATTGCACAGCAAGATCTGACGGCGTAATATGGGTAGAAATTCTTCTCCGTCTTCGGCAAATCTACAGAAGGTGTGAGGAACTTTGAAGCACACATATCCATTCTTGCTCAGGCTGTACTAAAGTTTTGCAAGACAAAATCGGTCCCATTTGCCCTCAGAGACGAACTACAGAAAGAACTTGCCCGCCTGCAGGACAACGGGAACATTTCTCCCGTCCATAATAGCCGATTGTATTTTCCTGTTGTGATACTGAAAAATCCGAACGGATCACTGAGGATAAAAAAATGAAAAATAAAATAAAAGAGTAAAAAAATCATAAATTCACAGGCAGTCACGGACCCCTACCCTATTCCGAAAGTCTAAGACATCATGATGCAGTTGGCAGGTGGAAAAGTTTTCGCCACGTTTGACCACGCAAACTTACAGCTCCCCCTGGATGCGTTGTCAAAGCAACGTTTAATGATAAACACTCCGTTCGGGCTGTTTCAATATAACAGGTTCCCGTTTGGTATATCGAGCGCATCAGCCATATTCCAACGTTATCTAGTACAACTTCTCAACAATATTCCTGATGCAGCTAACTACCTCGATAACGTCCTGGTGGCAGGCGTAATTCTAGAGGACGTAGTGCAAACATTAAACACACCATTCGCCGTGTTTCAAGAAGCAAACCTACTACACTGCATGTTGACAAGTGTGAGTTTGGAGTGTCACAAATTGAATATCTTGGACACATCTTTAGCGCCTTGGGGATACGTCCCATACCAACACACATAGAGGCCATTCAGAGGCTACCACCACCAACTGAAATCTCCCAACTACAATCAGTACTCTGGCAGCTCAGTTACTGCCGGAGGATTATTCCATCTGCGGCCGCCATTGCTGAACCATTAAATCGTTTACTCCGTAAAGGCGTAACATGGCAATCGACAGAACAGTTTGACAATTCCGCACGCTTGAGAGTGCTCTTCTCAAAACAACCTGAGTGCTTACGGTCCAAGCAAATGATTAATGTTGCCTACAGTCGCTTCAGACAGTGGGGTCGTAACGGTACTGTCACATGCCATCAATCGAATTGAACGACCAATCGCATTCGTGTCTAAAATTCTCAAGAGACTAGGCGCTCGTCTTTCGAATTAAGAAATTCCACGACTTTGTGTCTGGTAGAACTTTTACCTTGCAAACAGACCATAAGCCTCTGCTAGTGCTCCAGCTGTTCTCAGCGGACATTCCAACAAAACCAGCAGGAAGGCTCCAGCGTTGGGCTCTGTTTTTAACGAGCAACTTTTAAGATATACAGTACCGATCTTCGACACAGCATGCTAATGCAGACATACTTCTTTGATTACCAGCAGGAGACGACCCAGAGTTTGACGCAGGTCCAATATTCTGCTGCTACTTAGATGAAGAGGCTGGCACATCTACCACCGACGCCACGCTCGTCCAACAGCATACAGCACAGGACCCAGTCCTCAACAAAATCCTCCAGTTTATTGAGTTCGTTTGGCCTGGCACCAAGAAGCATCTGCAACACCCAGACCTCCGAGCATGTTGGAATCGTCAGCGTCAGCTTTCATCTCTGCAAGGTACGGTACTTATTCAAGGAGACAATAATACAAAAAGAATCTTCTTTCCAGCTACTCTGCGTGGAAGTACATGTAGAGCTCGTGGCGATGACGTTGTCCCTGCTTTCTGGACTTCAGGACTGGTCGAGTCCATTCTTTTGTTTTGGAGGGTTAGCCTCCTCAGATGCGAGTTGCCTACTGGTCGCGGGGAGTACAGTAGACAGCCTGCTGACAGACGAAGCGCACGGCCCAGCAGGCAACGTGCAACTGAACCGCCCCTCAGAAGCAAAAGAATGGACTCACCCTGCGCACAAATCGAGAATGCGTTTCTGCGCACAGGCCACGATTTCTTGCTCGAGCTCTACTGGTTCTATGGATAGGGACATCGTGACCACTGTGGCCAGCTGTGAAACATGCCAGACTACCCACGCCGCACCATCAACAAAGTACGTTACCTGGCCTACCGCTGACGCGCATTTGGTCCCAGGTGCATACTGATTATGCAGGACTATCTATGGGAGCCTCTGGGCTTATTGTGGTTTGTGCGCACTCTGGATTTCCATATGACACCCAGTTAACAGCAATGACATCTCTGGCCAATATACAAGCTCCAGTCCGCATATTTTCAATAGAGGGCCGCTGTTCTCAGCAGAGTTCAAAGCATATTGCTGCCACAATAGAATTCAGTTGCTGCTTACTGCATTTTCTCATCCAGCTTCCTATGGGCTCGCAGGAAGATTCATCCGAAAATTTAAAACTCAGATGCAAAAGTTGACACAGCACCATTCCATTTCGGCAGCTCCATCATTGTTTCTCTCTTCCTACAGAGGACAGCCTCGAGATCGAGGCTGAACGGCAAAGATAGTCCATGGACGACCGCTGGTTCACCCCTGTCACTACTGCATCCAGCCGACAGCCCCGGAAATTTCGTTTCACCTCTCTAAGAGATATAGCTTGTAATACGTGTAAATGGTATTCACGGGAACAATCTGAAAGCTACAGAATAAATCTGAATGGCCATGTAGGTATTTGCGTCGAGCTTCTCCTGAATACAGAGGAAACGACGAAGCTTATGATGCAACTATTTGTCGAAGTAGAGGCCCAAATGAAAGTCGATTGATTTTACCTTCGTCCACCCCTTCAGTAATACGTTCTGTGGCATTTGCGGCTGTTTATAGACAGTCTTACTCGACGTCTGCATGCCTAAACAAAGTAATGTGAGAAAACAAGGTATTAAAGACTACCACGGCAGTGCGTCAGGATAGTTCTGATGATGGAAATACTACACGCTGTAAGCTTTCTCTCCTTTTGATTTTAACCTCTTAATTCTTTTAAACTTTACCTATTTAAAATGCACCTTTAGACTGCTAATTTTCCGTGGGGTAGGGCAATTGGACAGCTACAGTAACAAAGGTACTATGCATGTTTCTTGAGATGCGGTGCGGCAAGTTCTCATTAGGAGGTTTAACAACAGAAATACGGCAATGAAATATAATTTAAAGCTCCTTTTAATACTCTAGGTTTTGATAAGGTCCCTGGAGTCACGGCAGTTGCTACTAAAGTTTTCGAAGTATTGCATTAAACCATCCTATTATAGGTACAGCACTGCAAGCTGCGACGTGAATTTGTCCATACTGCATGAGGTCTGTGAGTGTGTTACGAAATGCACAAAGTAACAATAAACTATCTTCAGTCACTTTCGTATGTAATATTTATTGATACTATTTATGTTGTGAATACATAAATTACAGTATTAACTGAAATGCTTGTTAAGTGACGAGGAGAGTTTTTCGCTTTGTGTGCTAATGAGAATATGTGCCGAATGTTATTGTCCATATGCAGGAAAAAATAATTTATTTTATATGCAATATTATGACAAATAAATTTAGAACGTCGAAACGATATTATAAATTACATGTCGTGGTTTGTGAAAACAGAAACGACAAAAAAATCCTGTTTTCTTACAGCTATACTGGCCATGGACCGGCAACACTCATGAGACAAAAAAAAAAAAAAAAGTCTGTAAATCTGTCGGACCTAACAGCGTGGTCATCAGTCCGTAGCTTACAAACTACTTAAACCTAGGTAAACTAACCTACGGACAAACACACACACATGCCCCAGGGAGGACTCTAACCTCCGCGGCGAGGTGCTTTGGACCGCTCGGCTACTCCACCGCGGCCTCATGAGACAGATTTACGAGGAAACATATTCAACAGGCGAACGCTCTGCTCCGTATAACAGCAATCGATAAACGTGTTCCAGTGCCGACGGTGTACAATTTCCGCTTTTAACACTACAATGGCCACTTAAGATCTCACAAATAGAACTTTCCGGAATTGGCAACCCGCGTGTCTGATGAATTAAATTTCTATTCTTAATTTTCATAAAATAAATGTTGAGTTGCTACTACTATAGTACCAACGTGTTTTTCCCTCGTTTTGTTGACTTATTCACTGCAACATCTGAGGTTAATTTAAACCTAACGGTGCAATTTTTACCCTATATCTCACAGATACAACGCGACCACAAATGTCCCTCCTCGGGGAGCCACCATTGCAGTGTTAATTCGCCCATTCTTGCCTCGGGGCCCGGTCACAATCCCTACCAGGCCAAGCGGAAGACAGTTATATTCATTATCTAAGAGAGCCTTCACTGAATCAAACTACCAATCTACTGATTGAAGCTGTCAAAATAAATATTCCAACGGGTTGAAACGCACTGCTATAAAGATGAAATCACCTCGCACACTGATCTCTCTTGTTGAAGTAGGAAAATGTAGCTCCAAGTGTCTTAAAAACGGTTGGTATATTTCAAAAAAAATGTTGAAATGTTTGTTAAGCTGATGGGTCTTAACTAACTATCCATGCCCGAGGGAGGGTTCGAACCCCCGACCGTAGTGGCCGTGCAGACCGTGACTGACGCGCCACAGTCCCCTCGGCCACCGCGGCCGGCTGTGTGTTTTCCTTAGGTTACTTTAAGTAGTTCCTAAGCCTACGGACTAATAACCCAAGACGTTAAGACCCAGAGATTTAGATTTGATGATCGCACTTACATCACACACTAAGGTCTAGGTCCTTTAGCTGTATAATAAAGGTAATATTCTTAGTCAATGTAATCAAAATGCAGGGGCATTTCTATTACAGATTAGAGAATGTTTAGCAATTGGTAACTATGCATGGGAGTTGGACATAACTTCTACACTACTTCCAGTAATCTCGCTTCCATCACTTCCCTCATCGTCTCATAGGCTTCTCCCTGTAGTAGAGAGCTGAAACCCTGTTTCCCTCGGGTATGTACCTGCTGCAATATTCGGTTAAGCCGTCCACTCCTCCCTCCTCTGTCTGTCTCGCCTCGTCCTCCTACTCCCCCCCCCCCCCTTTCCGTCCCTCTGACATTACCTCCCGCTCCCTTTCTGCCAATCTCCTCCTGTCTCCACTCTCCATTAATATCTTCCATCCCCTGCACAACGAAGGGACGAGGGAAGAAAAATTACACATATCTCACAAATTTCCTGGTGATCGCTCCAACGCCCTCAAAGTCTGCGCCGCGCGGGAGTAGCCGAGCGGTCTGGAGCGCCATGTAGCGGATCACGCAGCCACCCGCGTCGGAGGTTCGAATCCTCCATCGGGTATGGATGTTTGTTTTGTGTTTAGTATAAGTTAGTTCATAAGTAGTTTGTAAGTTTAGGGACTGATGACCCCGTAGTTAAGTACCATAAGCTTTACAAACATTTGAACTTTTTGTTTCAAAGTCTGTAGTATATTACCCATCAACACGCACCGTACGAATTGTTATATATGCAGTGTCGTTTCTCTTGTTTTGAAGGCCAAGTGCGCAAAATTTTGTCGCAATCGGATGAAAGCTAGGCAATGCATGAAATACGAATCTTACATCGAAGTATTGATGCCAATACATCTACATCTACATCTATATGGGATACTCAGCAATTCACATTTAAGTACCTGGAAGAGGGTTCATCGAACCACCTTTATACTATTTATCTGCTATTCCATTCTCGAATAGCGCGCGGGAAGAAAGAACACCTGAATCTCTCCGTTCGAGCTCTAATTTCTCGTATTTTATTCTGATGATCATTTCTACCTATGTAAATGGGAGTCAACAATATATTTTCGCATTCGTAGTTGAATGTTGCCGATTGGAGTTTCGTAAGTAGCCCACCCGCAGAGATAAGCGCCGTTGTTGTAATGATTCCCATCCCAGATCCTGCATCATTTCCGTAACGCTGTCTCCCCTGTATCGTGACAATACAAAACGAGCTGCCCTTCTTTGGACTCTTTCGATGTCAACCGTCAAACGCACCTGATAAGGATCCCACAATGGGCAGCAATACTCCAAAAAAGGACGGACAAGCGTAGTGTATGCAGTTTCTTTACTAGTTCTGTTGCATCTTTTAAGGGTTCTACCAATGAAACGCAGTTTCTGGTTCGCATTTCCCACGACATTATCTACGTGTTCTTTCCATTTTAAGTCTTAAGTAACAGTAATTCCTAGGTATTTTGTGGAGTTCATTATCAAAAACGAATTTTTCGACTCTTTAATTCATGTTTTTTTTTTCTTTTTTTCCCCTCGTGACGACATCTGTATTAAAGCAAGGATAACAAAAACAAAAATTGGTCAATCCATTTCTGAATTTTTGCAAGCCTAACACACATAATTGATTTACGAGGGTCGTGCTCGTGAAATGGTTGCAGGGGAAAATCCCCACCTCATCGTTGTCTCTGAGATGCTGTATCCCATATCTCGTGCACCGACTGTAACACCACGTTCAAACTCGCTTAAATCGTGATAACCTGCTATTGTATCAGCAGTAACCGATCTGTGCCTGCCCCTGGCACCTGTTGTCTATGTCGGCGTTGCCTTCCTCAGCACCGCCCTCTGAGTGTTTTCATTCCTCTGTGTTAGTATACGTGTGCTTAACAACAGTTTATTTGGCTCTTCAGACTATATCCAACACTAACATCGTAATGTTTTTTTTTTTTTTTTTTTTTTTTTTTTATTTTGCGGAGTATTATCGTTTACTCGCGAAGCCGATTCACGTAAAGAGATTAAGAATCATTTTGACCATCGCCTCATTAATTACACGTATATACGTGGGTTGGAACTCAAATATTGGCAACTATTTATTCACAACCGATACAAAAGCACTACATGTTTGCACCTGTTACTGTCCATCAAAGTTGTCATCAGCGTTGTGTAGAACCCGTTGTCAGCCATGTGGAAGGCGTAGTATACCGTTAGAAGAGCCTGTTCTGTTGGTGATGCGAATGGAGAGGTCTACTTCCTGTCGAATCGCTAGAACAGTTCTGAAACGATGCCACTAAGTGATTCCTTCATCTTCGGGGGTTATTGTGGATGGTACAGCACTTCCCAGTCCCATCAACTGAACAGAGTAACCACAGCTTGCGCTGTATGCACCCGCGCATTGTCGTACAAAATGATGGGTGGGATCTGCCTAAAGTGTTGCCGCTTATTTCGCAAAGCTGGACGCAGGGGACACTCCATATACGAACAGTAATACTGTGCATTGACGGCCTGCCGTTGAGGAACATAATGCGTTAGGATAACACAATCACAGTCGTACACGAGAATCTCCTTAACTTTCACCATACTGGGGCTCTGACGCTCTTGAAGACCTTGATGACATACTCCTGTTGTACGACCTCTGGCACATTCAATCTTGATCCAACTCCGTTGTTCCTGTTTCGAAAACAAAGTGACACCGTTGCGTTAGATCGCTCGCTCACAAGTAACTATGTTTTCCTCGATTGTGCGCACGCCGTCTAACGTGAGCAGGCAATTCCATGTGCTTCAAAATAATTTGCATCACTTTGGTTTCAAGGTCTCCTGAAAACTGACGTTGAACGATTATATTGCATCGAGGACACAGTTCGTTAAATTGTCGCTCATCCCGCACAAAGATGTAATCGACCACCATCAGCAGTCTCAATGCGACGGAGCGTGTAAGACGGCCGATCAGTTAAAAAAAATGTCCAAATGTTTGTTAAGCCTACTGCGGGGTCATCAGTCCCTATACTTGCAAACTGCTTATGAACTAATTTATACTAAAGACAGCCGGCCGTGGTGGCCGAGCTGACTGAGGCGCTTCAGTCACGGTCTGCACGGCCATTACGGTCGGGGGTTCGAATCCCCCCTCGGGCATGGATATTTGTGCCGTCCTTAGTTGTAGCTAGTTCATAAGTAGTTTGTAAGTTTAGGGACTGATGACCCCGTAGTTAAGTCCCTTAAGCTTAACATACATTTGAACATTTTTTTATACTAAAGACAACAAAAACATCCAAGCCCGAGGGAGGATTCGAACGTCCGACACGGGAGGCCGTGCGATCCGTAACGTGGGGCTCCAGACCGCTCGGCTACTCCCGCTCGGCCGGATCAGTTCCATTCATAACACCAGGACGGAAGTACACTGCTTATGCAGACTGTAATTCTGTCATGCCTGGAAGATAAATTCCAAAGTTTGATCGTATGTGCATTGTTACTCTGTGTCAGGAGGAATTCTCATCGAGGGAAGTTCCCGGACCTTTTGGAGAGAACGAAAGAATTGTTGTTCGGACTTGTAGGAGGTACAGAGATACAGGGACTGTCGGACGTGTCTCGATCTGCCCACCCAAAGGGTACCACAGCAGCTGATGACCGCTAATTACGGATTTTATCTCTGATAAATGCTGAGATGAGCCAAACAGCATGCTGAATGAACACTTCAGAATTGACATCAAGTGCTATCTCTATGCTTATAAGACGCATTTGCTGTCTGTCGGTCTGTTCTCTTATAACTCAAGATCGAGACAACCAAATAACTTGGAATTTGGTACACATACACAAAATTACATGGGGAAGGTTCTTAAACAGTTTTCGTTCCATTTTTGGGAAAAACCATTCGGAAAATTTGAGAAAAAGTGAAAGTGCGTTTTCAATGTGTCTGTGTAAATCTATATCTTCGCGCTGATCTTGAGGAAATTTTGCACAATTGACCTTCAAAACAAGAGGAAGGACACTGTCTACATAAAATTTCGTTCAGTGCATGATGGAAGGTACTCATGGATTTAGCCAAAATCCACAGTTTTGCTCCGATCTTGATGAAATTTTGGGATTGCTGGTATAGACTTGCAGACACCGTGCTTCTCTCATGGACAGTTGTATATGGCCTGCTACACGGTAGGGAAAGAAGAAAATCTTATTGTACATACTCCAAATGGAACTGCTAAAAATGTTGTTTATCACATTGCTTTAACATAAATGTACCCTTTTATTACATGCAAATGACCGGTTTTGTACACTTCTACAGAAAACCTTATTTTAAACACGGGCAAAGCCGGGTACTTGCAGCTAGTTCACAGATGAGACTAGCATATGCCCTCAACCAAACAATCTTCGAAGACGTTTCTGGGGGAACCACGTAAACCTGAACGTCTTAGACACATCTTCCAGCAGATGCAGCAAGGTGGTGGTAAGTCACTGGTGGTCTTGAAAGGCAATCAAACGGCTATACGGTAAAAGTATTAGTTCGATTGTTCGTTAAGTTATGGGACCTAACTGCCGTGATCTTCGGTCCCTAAAGTTACAAACTACTTCAGTTAACGTATCCTAAGAACATCACACACGCCCATGCCCGAGGGAGAACTCGAATCCCCGACGGCGAACGGCCTCGCGCAACGCAGCAGCACAAGTATTAGTTCTTACGTATTGTGCAACCATATCGGCTGAATTTCGTTTTGGGGTTCGTGTTAATGAACGACAATTCTCGCACTCTTCGTGCACATCTTCCTAGCAAAGACATAGCTAGATTAGACATGAACCATATCGAACATGCCTGGTATACATTTAAAGGGGTTGTTTTTGGATGAGACGATCCAATAACTAATATTAAGAGATGTACGCCGTATAGCCCTTGAGGAGTGGGACAATCTACACCAACAGTCCCTTAATGATCTAGTGGACAGTATAGCACGGTAAATAAAGGCGTGCATCAGATCATATGTCTTATCGAGTGTTAGTGAATCTGGAATACAGATTCAGAATGTCTAAGTAATTGTCATTAATGAGCAATAAAGAGAACTTCAATGTTGTCTTTGTATATGTCTATTCCATTTATATATAAAGGGTCATGAAACCGTATAATGAAGTGACAAGTGCCATCGATTGCATATTTCTTGATTTCCGGAAGGCTTTTGACACTGAACCTCACAAGCAGCTTCTAATGAAATTGCGTGCTTATGGAACATCGCCCCAATTGTGCGATTGGATTCGCTATTTTCTATCAGAGAAGACACAGTTCGTAGTAATTGACGGTAAGTCATCGAGTAAAACAGAAGTGATATCTGGCGTTCCCCAGGGAAGCGTTATAGGTCCATTTCTCTTCCTTGTGTTTATAAACGATTTAGGAGACAATCTGAATAGCTCTCTTGATCTATTCGCGGATGTTGCTGTCGTTTATCGGTAAGTGAAGTCAACATACGATCAAAAGCAACTGCAAACCGATTTAGACAAAATTTCTACATGGCGCGAAAATTGGCAATTACAAATAAATAATGAAAAGTGTGAAGTAATACACATGACCACTAAAAGAAATCCGCTGAACTTCAATTACACGATAAATCAGTCAAACATTAAGGTCGTAAATTCTACCAAATACCTAGGAGTTACAATTACGAACAACTTAGACTGGAGAGAGCACATAGTAAATATTGTGGGAATGGCGAACCAAAGGTTACGTTTCATTGGCAGAATGCTTCGAAGATACAACAGCTCCGCCAAAGAGACTGCAGTACTGTCGCCCAGTGTGGGACCCTCACCAGGTGGGACTGACGGAAGACATTGAAAAGGTTCAGAGAAGGGCTGGTCGCTTTGTTTTATCACGTTACAGGGGAGAAAGCGTCACGGAAATGTTGCACGATTTGAGGTGAAGATCATTAAAAGAACGACGTTATTCGTTGCGGCGAGATCTATTTGCGAAATTTCAATCACCGGCTATTACTTCTGAATGTGAAAATATTTTGCTAGCACCCACCTACATAGGGAGACATGAACATCCCAATAAAATAAGAGAAATCAGATCGAAAACGGAACGATTTAGGTGTTCTTTCTCCCCGCGCTCTATTAAAGAATGGAACTGTAGAGAAAAGTTATGAAAGTGGTTAATGAACCCTGTGCTAGGCACTTAAATGCGACTTGCAGAGTATCTATGTAGATGTAAATAATCGTGATTTTGCAACACTTTTTATGTGTGTATATAGATTTGCTATTCTCAAAGTCACACCTCAAACATACTGGGTACTTCACATTGACCTACGATCATAAAACTCGGAAAGAAGTTAGGTCTTTGCAGTATGAAAAAGAAAAAGAATACGAAAATTCTTAATTTTTAATTATTTCACATAATTTTATTTCCCAATACAAACTTATAATGGAATCGTAAAACGTTTCACGTATTAGTGAGGGGAATTGGACCTTGCTATCGCGAGGTACATTTGTGAGTATAATTTGCAAATATTTAGTGTTTATTGGCTGAGCTAGGATGAAATTAAGCCCATGCCGCTGCGAAAACGCTGGCTTGGTAGTCGTCTCTCCACCTGAATCAAGCGACACGCTGTCTCAATCTGCTTACAAATTTACCTGGCAGTCTGTGGATACGGCACGTGCCACATCTGAAATGTATCAGAGAAAAGTAATACTAGTAACTGATGCACGACTGCAATTCTGTAGTTTGCTATGAGTTTCCGATGTCTCTTTAAATATCCATTGAATCTTTGCCAAAATAATAATTAAAAAAAAACTACATTTGTGTTACAACAATAAACCCATGAACGACTGAAGTGTTTTCTTCTCTAGAAACTTCTATTTAATCTTACCAGCAATCAGAATCGGAGAAAGGGTACTTGTACTAACTGCATGAGCAACTGCACAGCGTGTTAATTCAGGAAATAAATGACAAATTACATTAGCGAATGTGAAATTAAACGTCTTATTCTTTTGCCTTTGAAGTAAAGTTAACTAGCGGTAGTGGCACTGTTCTTATTGGAGGTCGTCGTGATGTCTTTCGTCCCACGAAACCCTTACATTCCGGGAGGGAACTCTCGAAATGATCAAATTTTTATAAACCTATTGGATCAAAGTGATATGGTCATTAGGCCCTAGACTTTCAAACAACTGAAACTAACTTAAACTAAGCTAAGGACAAAACACACACACACACACACACACACACACACACACACACACACACACACACACACACATGCCCCAGGAGGACTCGAACCTTCGACGGCGAGCAACTGCGCGATCCGCAGCAAGGCGCATTAGAGCGCTCCGCCACTACACCATGGCGGGAATTCTGGTACCCCATCTGTCTGCGTTTATTATTATCCATTAGAAAGTGTGCGAATGTTTTATAAATACTTGTAAACCGTGTAACTGAGGCGGTACTTAAATACCATAACGCTACTGACGTAGTCGTATGTGGAAAACCTCCTAAAAATCGCACCAAGGCTGGCAGGCACATTGCCCCTACATCATTTATCCTACGGGGATGGCGGCCATCTCTGAATCCCGTAAGCAGCGCTTAAATTGCACGGTGTTCCGCGGAGATAAATGTGAAAGTCAGCAAAATTAAAAAACTCTAGAAAGTCTTGTAATTCCCAGAAACTAAAATCTTTCCTGTATTGATTTCACTAATGGGCAAAATTTATCGAAATTCTCTTTACCCCAATGGATGAATTTTCGATACGATTTTAACGAGGTATAAATACGTTCCACAGATTCGACAGGCAGTAGACCGCTCCATTCACACCATCGACAGAACAGGCTCTGCTAACGGTATACTACACCTTCCAAATCGCTGGAAACGGGTTCTGCATAACGCTAGTGACTACTGTGAAGGACAAAATGTTCAAATGTTTGTAAAGTATATGGGACTTAACTACGGGGTCATCAGTCCCTAAACTTACATACTACTTATGAACGGCACAAATATCCATGCCCGAAGGGGGATTCGAACCCCCGACCGTAGTGGCCGTGCAGACCGTGACTGGAGCGCCTCAGTCCCCTCGGCCACCGCGGCCGGCTGTGAAGGACAGTAACAGGTGCAAACATGTAACGCTTTTGTATCGGTTGTGAATAAATAGTTGCCACTATTTAAGTTCCAACCCTCTTATAATTGCTTCAAAACATCTTATTTATGATTAGGCTCGCTAGTTTCGGGTTTTATTATTACCCACATTCAACTAATATACCGCCAAAATATATTTCTCTTTTAATTGGTGGTTTCTGAAGATGGGCAAATCCTGACGCTTGTCAGACTAATAACAAATAAGCATCTTTGGTGAAATTATATTTAAAAAGTGGTTTGTGAGTATTGTTAGACTGGCTATGGCACTACAATGGGTGATCATTAAAGGAAATTGAGAGTATCAGAAGAAGAAGAAGAAGAAGAAGAGTACACTTCATCATGAATCTAGTTAGTAACCATAAGATCATCAAACTTCCTTAGCCGTTGCTATAAGCGGAGCAGTAAGCGTAAGAGATGGCTTTGTTGTTGAAGTTCGGATAATGCGCTTCTTAAGACGAATCAAGCAACATGGGAGTACTAGGGTAGACCTACAGTCGGAACATTTCGTGCTCATGTGAAGGTTTTCGACAGTTGTTTCTCTTGCACACCATTCGAAAAAATGATAAGGAGAGGACGCAATTGAAGCAGCCCCCAACATATCGTTCTCCACACGCCCTCACACTGTAAGGTAGAGTGGAGAATTGATACAATGATGAATCAGAACGTTTTGACTCCTTTCTTAATAGCGTGATCGTCCAGCTTTGGAGGTCGGCTGCAGTGGCCGAGCGGTCGTCACGCCAGTCACAGTCTACTGTCGGGCGTTCGAATCCCCCCTCGGGCATGGATGTTTGTGTCGTCTTTAGTATAAGGTAGTTCATAAGTAGTTTGTAAGTTTAGGGACTGATGACCCCGCAGTTACGTCCTTTAAGCTTAACAAACATTTGAACCAGCTTTGGAAAGCATTTAGTAGCGATTCGGCTTGACGCGGGTTCACGAAGTCATTGGTAGATTTCCGAAGTTATGGCGCCCTAAAGTCTATCCATTGCATTCTGGCGCCTGATAACGTTCCACATGTGATTTCAATATCCTGCTCTTCAAATCACTGAAGAAAGATTCGGGCTGCTGCAAAATCTTATTACAGCCTGGGAAATCATCAAGCATGTGATGATGCAACTGGTCCGCAATAATGTTCACAAAGTCCACTGATGTCAGGGTGTCTTCGATTCGCAGTTCAAATCGCACAGAAGCCCGAATGAATGCATAATGTAGCTTGATGCCACTTCAGTTGGCCTACATTCGCGGAATTGTGCAAGTTACGAGGAGCTGTTCGCATATGGATGACGGCGCGTCCAGGTGCAACATGGTGTTGTGAGGACCAGGGTGGTCACTTCAATTTATCCAATGTCTACAACTACATGAAGATAAATTGCCCGCAAGCCACCATAAGGTGTGTGGTGGAGGGTACCTCGTACCAGTATTAGTCATTTCATTTCCGTTTCCACTCCCAACTAGAGCGAGGAAAAAACTACTGCTTATTCCTCTCAGTAGGAGCCAAAATATCTCTTAACTTGGTAGTTCTTACGTGAAAAGTAAATTTGCGACAGTAAAATTATTCGTTTGTCTGCTTCAAATCCTATAAATTTCCTGAATGGTGTTCCTCGGAAATACCGTCGTCTTTCCTGTAAGAATTCCTATTGGAAGTCCGAAACGTTTCCCGTTCGATCGAGCACAACAGTCACAAATCTAACAGCCCGCCTCTGAATTGATTCTATGTCTTTATTTAAAACGATCTGGTGGAGATCGGATACACTCCAGCAGTATTCAAGAACGGTTCTTAATAGTGTTCTATACATCGTCTCCTTTACAGGTGGATCATATTTTCGCAAAATTCTACCAATTAACCGAAGACCGAAGTAGAACATCCGCCTTCCCCACAACTGTTCTTATATGCTCTATTCTTTTCATTTCACTCTGTAACGTAACGCCTTAATATTTAACTGACGCGACTGTCTCAAGCAACATGCTACTAATACTTTTTTCGAACATTACGTTCTTCTACAGTTTCAACAAGTTTGGATTTAACACACCGATTAGAAAGTTAATACAAGAAATTTATTCGCAATTGCGAATACGAATCAGTATAATCTGTAAGATTTAATGTAGATATATAAAAACTTGAGCAGGACCATCGAGTCGAACCCGGATTAAGCGCTTTTTGCGAACGATTGCGTAAACCATTACCTTATCATCGCATGCCTTCCGGATTGAGCCAGACTTCCATATGCCACACACTGCCTACTTGCAACTGTCGGAAGCCAAGCTGTGTCTCGATTAAATACGCTGTGTTTATCAATGGGAAGACGTGTTTATATAAAGTAGCATGGTCATCGATATAAAGCATGAACAACAACGAACTCAGACATCTCTGATTTTCGCTCTATCTGTGTCACATGAACTACAAGGTGCCCAAATCGTGCAAATGAGTTATTTGCTTTTCCTTTGTATTGTCGTCTAAGCAGAAATGTTCCAAAAATGTAATCTGATTTCTTGTTTTAAACATTCAATCTTCAGACTTAATAAAAATAAATTTGTAGAACATAAACAAAAATGTGCTTTGAATTCAAATCTAGAACACGTAATAAACTAACTAGGTGGCTGACATCCCGTTCCAATTGAAGCAAAATGAATCAGTGCATAAGACAAAACGACAATGCTTGTTCATTGTCAGTATGTATGTGTGAAAATCGTGGTAACTCTTTAGCCTATTGCACGACGTACTCTTGAGGTTTGATTTATGGAAATAAAAGTTTTGTCCACGTTTTTTTTTTTTAATTTACATTTTTTTTATAAAAATAATCTGATTTTTGGCCCGTGTCGTTTCCATTTCTCGGTAGAGCGTCCGTCGGTTTTGTTTATCAAAGACCATCGTGCAAACTCGTTATTCGACGTTAGGTAACAAGTACAGTTCGCCTGTCCTTTTTTAAATTTGTTAGTATCGTTATAACTAGCATTCGTGGAAACCTGTCTGCAGTCTTGTGGATATCAGCGGAATATCTGAATTTCTGGAAACGTAAACTCTGGTCAGATTATTTCCGGGAATCAATATTAGCAGCAAAGTGAACTCGCTCGTTATGCAGTGTGCGAATATGAAGAGTGGAAATCGCATACATGTTTACACGCAGTGAGCTGTGAACCATAATAGAAAAACGAAATAACGTTTCACACTGTGCTCCACTGTGTCGAGTAGCCTCGTAGTCTCGATATCCGAAGGGCGGGGATTATAGCACCATCTCCCATCTAGTTCACAATTTTATACGTGCCGATGGCGACCATGTCGTGGGATATTTATCAACTCTTTTCAAAGTTCATGAAAATTATGTATTACATACAAAAACGGTAATATTAAAGTCAACAGATTAATTCTTTCATCTTTCATAATATATATATATATATATATAAGCTTTTTTATGATGGAAATGATG
Source organism: Locusta migratoria (assembly GCA_026315105.1). Lineage (NCBI taxonomy): Eukaryota > Metazoa > Arthropoda > Insecta > Orthoptera > Acrididae > Locusta > Locusta migratoria. The sequence continues at coordinate 663,341,110 of CM048755.1, read as the reverse complement.
GATTACATATATATTTTTATGTAATCCATCATTTCTAGAATCTCTGCGATGTTTTTATTTTTGAAAATCAGCTGTAGAAAATTTCAAAAATAAAAACATCGCAGAGATTCTAGAAATGATTGATTACATAAAAAAGCTTATATTTTTGAAATTTTCTACAGCAGTTGCTATATATATATATATATATATATATAAGCTTTTTTATGTAATCCATCATTTCTAGAATCTCTGCGATGTTTTTATTTTTGAAATTTTCTACAGCAGATGCTCTACACAGATCACCTGTTTTTATATCTCTTCGATCGTTACAGAATGCGTATTATATATATATATATATATATATATATATATATATATATATATATAAACGGGTATTCATTGGACAAATATATTGTACTAGAACTGACATGTGATTACACTTTTACGCAATGCCGGTGCAGAGATCCTGATAAATCAGTACCCAGAACAACCACCTCTGGCCGTAATAACGGCCTTGATATGCCTGGGCATTGAGTCAAACAGAGCTTGGATGGCGTGTACAGGTACAGACGCCGATGCAGCTTCAACACGATACCACAGTTCATCGAGGGTAGTGACTGTTGCTCGGACACCATTGACCAGACGTTTTCAATTGATGCAAGATCTGGAGAATGTAGTGGCCACGGCAGCAGTCGAACATTTTCCGTATCCAGAAAGGCCCGAACAGGACCCTCAACATGGGGCGTGCATTATCCTGCTGAAATGTAGGGTTTCGCAGGGATTGAATGAAGGTGGTAACGCACTGGACTTGCATTCGGGAGGATGGTGGTTCAAATCCACCTCCGGCCATCCAGATTTAGGTTTTCCGTGATTTCCCTAAATCACTCCAGGCATATGCCGGGATGGTTCCTTTTAAAGGGCACGGCCGATTTCCTTCCTCATCCTAAACCAAAAACTCCGTCTCTAATGGCCAAGCTGTCGACGGGACGTTAAACCTTAAGCATCCATCCATCGAATGAAGGGTAGAGCCACGGGTCGTAACACATCTGAAATGTATCGGCCACTGTTCAAAGTGCCGTCGATGCGAACAAGAGGTGACTGAGACGTGTAAGCAATGGCACCCCATACCATCACGCTGGGTGATACGCCAGTATGGCGATGACGAATACACGCTTCCAATATGCGTTCACCGCGATGTCGCAAACACGGATGCGACCACCATGATGCTATAAACAGAACCGGCATTCATCCGAGAAAATGACGTTTCGCCATTCGTGCACCCAAGTTCGTCGTTCCGTACACCATCGCAGGCGCTCCTGTCTGTGATGCAGCGTCAAGGGTAACTGCAGCATAGTCCATGTTGCTGCAAACGTCGTCGAACTGTTCGTGCAGATGGTTTTTGTGTTTCAAACGTCCCCCATCTGTTGACTCATGAATCGAGACGTGGCTACACGATCCGTTACACCCATGCGGATAACATGCCTGTAATCTCGAATGCTAGTGATACGAGCCCGTTGGGATCCAGCACTAACAGTCATGGATCGAGACCAACGAGAGCAGCAATGTCGCGATACGATAAACCGCAATCGCGATAGGCTACAATCCGATCTTTATCAAAGTCGGAAACGTGATGGTACGCATTTCCCCTCCTTACACGAGGCATCACAACAACGTTTTACCAGGCAACGCCGGTCAACTGCTGTTTGTGTATGAGAAATCGGTTGGAAACTTTCCTCTTGTCAGCACGTTGTAGTTGTCGCCACCGGTGCCAACCTTGTGTGAATGCTCTGAAAACCTAATCATTTGCATATCACAGCATCTTCTTCCTGTCGGTTAAATTTGGCGTCTGTAGCACGTGATCTTCGTGGTGTAGCAATTTGAATCGCCAGGAGTGTATTTTTAAACACACATTGTGAAATTATACCAATAATGATAACGTGTACAGTATTATTGGAGTTCGTCATTTCCTTCACGTCGATGGTATGAACAACGCTAGTGGCTATATAATTTTACGCACCTGAGAACGGGAAATGTCTGTTTGTTTCCCGGCAGAAATATAAGGTTTTAAAAGTTTAACTTTTAGTGCCCATTCGATATAGCATTCTCATTTCGTCTGTTGTTATAATCTGTTTAGCGATACGTCATCTTGCACTTGTTTTTGTGTCCCAGCCTCGTCGCCGCTTTTGTGGCTCGTTTCCGTCGTAGGTGTCGGTGGCCGAGTAGAAAGAGACCGACACAGGAATAAAGGATGCACGCTTGTGCAGGTACGAAGGTGAACAGTCAGTGGGACAGCAGAAACTAGAAACACTAGAGTAAATTAGAACGAGATATATATTTCATAGAGACTTAGTAATACTTAACTTTGACATAGTTCTTGACTGCAGAATGTTGATACATAGATTAGATAGAGGTCTGCCTACTAATGATTTCTAGTGCCTATCCGATAGCCAAGTCTTAACTGGTGCCTATCTGATTCCAAAGTCTTAACTGGTTCCTATCTCAGTTCCATGTGAACGATGTCGTTCAGTGGTGGCCACGAGCGGAGTTGCAGCAGAGGGCGCTCGTGGCTGACGTCGTAAGAACGCCTCGCCGTGCGTGCATGGCGGCGCGCGGCGAAAGTAGGTGGCGCGCACTTTAGACTTGTGCGACACCACACTTGTTACGTTGGTAAACATCAGTTGGCCGAATTTATGTGGCCCGACTTTCCGTCTCTCGTCTGACGGAGGTGCGTGCCGGCTGATGCTCAAATATTCATTGTTCTTCGTACTTCTAATTCAAATGTTTTTAAACCTATAGGACCAAACTGCAATGTTCATCAGTCCCTAGACTTAGAAACTACTTATCCCTCAGTTATTTCTTTGCGAGACACTGTCAGGTCGATTTTGATGACGTGATAACAGTTAACTTTTGATCGTATTCTCGACTTTATGCTGAGGTATCGTGTGACAATTTTGGGCGTTATAACTAAGATGAGGTTCTGTTCAGCTCGCTTGGTGCATGCGTTTTCAGGTAACACAATTGCTACCGCTTTCGTATCAATGACGATGCAGTGATGATGAAGACAACACAACATACAGCCGCAGAGCTGAGAAAATCTCCGACTTGGCCGGCAATCGAACCCGTGCCATTGTGTGGCATCCGATTAAGCTGTCCACTGGTCTAAAAAGCAATCGGTACGAAAGACTTCTGTACAACAATGTACAGGACGATTACAATATTTTTGAGATACAAAAGAATATAGTGTATAAACTGCAGAGTAGCAGAGTTTGCGTACAGTTGGCATTGCTAACAAACAAACACCACTATGCTTAATAACGTCATAAATAAATATGGGACGTACGGCGAAGGTATTAGCTAGGAGAGTGCGATGAATTTTAGCGTTAAAAAAAAGAGTTCAAATGTTTGTAGAGCTTATGAGACTTAACTACGCGGTCATCAGTCCCTAAACTTACAAACTACTTATGAACTAGCTAATACTAAGGACGGCACAAATATCCATGCCCGAGGGGGGATTCGAAACCCCGACCGTAGTGGCCGTGCAGACCGTGACTGGAGCGCCTCAGTCCCCTCGGCCACCGCGACCGGCAGCGTTTCATGCCTATGGCAAAAGACGACTGATACGAGGGCTTCACTAACAGCACACAATTTTCTGCTGCGCTTATCCTCGGCTCATGACCAAATCTGGAAAACAGTGGTTTGATCAGATGACGTCCGATTTCAGTTGGTAAAAACTGATTGTACGGTTGGAGAAACCATGGAGTTAAGTTGTCAACAAGGAACTGTGCAAGCAGGTACCACCAGCTCCATGCGTTGCGGGCTGTTTTTACATTCAAGTGACTGGGTTCTCTAGTTCAACTGAATCAATTACTGGTTGGAAGTGGTTACGGTAGGCTACTTGGAAAGTACTTTCAGCCCATCATAGACTTCACGAAGCCAATCACCCAGTAACACTTCTAGTTATAGACATGTCCGGAAGAACAGATACTATTGGTTGACATTAACGGCAGTAATTTTACAAATTCGGAATATTTTAACATTCAGATCGTTGCAGGGAATAGAAATCAATTGTATGGTGAATTTGAAAATTTGTGATGAACTGGCATTAGAACCCTGATTTCCCACTTCGGGCCAATTAGGCTATCCACTAACGCTTCCCGTGCTGCGCAAATTCTCAACTTCTGGCAACCCGTGCCAACTGTTTCCCCTTGCTCGCATCCTATAATGGATTTCCGCAAAGGACCGAGCCTCTTAATGAATCCGCGTAGAAAATGTCCATTGCCTGTTGGGGGCACATATAAGATTATTGTTACCGTGTCTGTTCTTTCTGATATACCATGGTATTCCAACGTAAGTGGATTCTTTTTTCCACTTATGTAAGTTAACATATCGTACATTCAACCATATCGCTCTACGAAAAAATAGTCCATCTTGCCTGATAGTACAAGATCAGATCAGCCAATCGTCCAACTGTTGCAACTTAACAATGAATGACACAAGCAAGACAGCAATGAACCGTGATGGATGCACAATATCCGGGGTGGAATAGACGAGAGATCTAAGGCTCCTTGGTAAGGAATGCGGATGCTCCCTCTCGGAGGTTCGAGTCCAAAAATGTTCAGATGTTTGTAAAGCTCATGGGACTTAACTGCGGAGTCATCAGTCCCTAAACTTACAAATTACTTATGAACTAGCTTATACTAAAATCGGCACAAACGTCCATGCCCGAGGGGGGATTCGAACCCCCGACGGGGAACGGCCTCGCGCATCGCAGCATAGCGCCCCAATGCGCTCGTCCACTCCGCCGCGGCTGGTTCGAGTTATCCCTCAGTTATTGGTGTGTGTATGTGTTGTCATTAGGATAGTTTAAGTAGTTTGGAAGCCTAGGTACTGATATCCGCAGTAGTTAAGTCCCATAGATTTACAAACATTTGAACATTTTTTTTATACTGAATGATACGCGTGTAACTGAAAACGGATTTGGCACTGAACTGTGGACATATCATTGTGATCGATACACCGTCAACAATCCGAAGATTGGTTTGAACATAACAGTGCTATACTAGGCATGGTCCTGAGTGGAGATGGTATGCCGTTGCCTTCCTCCGACCTTCGAACTGACTTACCCAGCCAGTTATGGGAGAACTACAGTTTAACGTGGGTTCCGAACCACGGTGCTACTCAGTATTTTTCACGTCAACAACACTGCCAGAGGTGAAAGAAGTGGAATGTGACAGATAAAAATCCTAGGACCTGGCGAGGATCGAACACACGACCTTTGCATTTCGGTTGTACAGTGGTAGAGTGTCAGACTACAAATCCAAAGGTCGCGGGTTCGATCCCCGCCAGGTCCTACGATTTTTATCTGTCACTTTTCACTTCTTTCACCTCTGGCAGTATTGCTCTTGTGAAAAATACCGAGTAGCACCGTGGTTCGGAAACAACGTTAAACTGTAGGTCCCCCTATAACTTGCTGGGTAAGTCAGTTCGAAGGTCGGAGGAAGGCGACGGCACAACACCTCCACTCAGGACCATGCCTAGTAAAGCACTGTGGTGTTCAAACCAATCTTCGGATTGTTGACTGCTTTAAATATACCAATACACCGTATCAAGCTGCGACCTGTTCATACGTTAATCTGTATTGCAATGCAAACTACTGAGGTGGACGCTGGTATTTTCCTGTTCATGGCTATGTACAGCGAGCAGATATCTGCTAATTTGAGAGTATGACACGTCATTCTTTGAAAAAGGTCTGTATCATTGCTGGAAATGTAAAATACCAAAACTCAAAATTTGCCTACACGACGGAAGGTAACCGATATGTTCAACGGGATGCAAAAGGATTGCCCTGCCCGAATAATTTAGAGTGCAGGAACAGAGAATTGCGCATGCCCAAGTTAAGAAGTGGTGGTGTTACCAACTTCAGCGGTGAGTTGAGCTCCAGCTTCGTGTTTACATCGGCAAATGGATAGAACATGACAGTTAAGATACATTATTTGTGTGGTGTCGCACAAGTATGAAGTGCGCGCCGTCATGCACGCACGGCGCGGCGTTCTTACGACGTCAGCCACGAGCGCCGTCTGCTGCAACTCTGCTCGTGGCCACGACTGCTGCATCGGCCACTTGGGACTGATATAGGAACCAGTTAACACTTGGGAATCGGATAGGCACCAGTGAAGACTTGGCTATCGGATAGGCACTAGGAATCATCAGTAGGCAGGCCTCTATCTAATCTATGTATCAGCATTCTGCAGTCAAGAACTATGTAAAAGTTAAGTATTACTAAGTCTCTATGAAATATATATCTCGTTATAATTTACTCTAGTGTTTCTAGTTTCTGCTGTCCCACTGGATGGTCACCTCCATACTGCACAAGCGTGCATCCTTTATTTCTGTGTCGGTCTCTTTCTACACAGCCACCGACACCCACGAAAAACGGAGGAAACGAGACACAAAAGTGGCGACGAGGCTGGGACACAGAATGGCAGAAATATAAGAACTCCATGTATGTAGCATTACTACAACGAGCGTTTCACATCTGCTTTTGTAGTTGAGTGAATAGACTCACTGCTTACGAACGTAAAGCATGCATGTCTAAATTTTACTTTTTAATTTAGATCTTTCTTGTTAATATTTTAAACCTTAATTTACAACAGATTGTGCGGTTGTAAGCTTTCTTCGGTTCTGCATTCTTTCAAAAGATTCCATTTTATAATAGTGTAATCTTTAAACAAGGAAAGAAATGGTCACAGTAAAATTTTTGAAAACTGATGTATTTATTTTTAATTACTTCGACCGCCACCTGGTATATCTATAGTTTTCAGCTAAGAGGAACGTGTCAGATGACTGTCAAATGCGGCGCTTTGTAACTATTATAAAATAGTCGTTATTTTAGACAAATTCAATGTTTTCTGGTGAATCTAACGTTTTTCTGTCAATTTTAGAGTCGTTCTGCAAAATTCGCCAAACAAACTGTGTAATTTTTTTTCTCGCAGTCAGTGTTATTTTCGGTGCATTTAGTGCTATTTCTCCCCATATGTCATATCACTGTATTGCGAACTTCTGCGTTCCTCTTGGAAGAATTACTACAGTTTCATTGCTGAAATCGAGTTAATTTATTGATAAATTAGGTGCTAAAAATGCTCCAATGGTTGTAAAGCTATGGGACCAAACTGCAGGGTCATCAGTCACTAGACTTAAATTAACGAATACTAAGGACAACACACACACACACACACACACACACACACACACACACACACACACACGCACACACACATACACACAAGCTCGAAGGAGTAACCTCCGACGGGGAGCAGTCGCACACTATGCAGCAAGGCGCCTTAGAGCGAACGGTCTTTCCCGCGCGTCTGATTCGGTGTGATATTCTGCCAAATTTGTCACTATTTAATGCAGTAAGTTGATCGTTTGCTCAGTTATATTACTACAAAGAACGCTTAGCCTGTGACCAAACGCGCTGAACCAACCGCGGTGGCCCTCAACGGTCTCTTCTTCTTTGCGTAACACATAAGTAACCCCACCGTAAGTGAAGAAAAAATATCAAACTGTAAATAACAGGTACACAGAGGCACTTCCAACCACTGGTTTCAATCGCGCGTCAGGAATTAGAAAAAATTACTAGACACCGCGTGGCAGTCGAAGTAGTTAAGAATAAATACATCCATTTTCATTATTTTATTTCGACCTTGCCGCGGTGGAGTAGCCGAGCGGTCTAAAGCGTCTCGCTGCGGAGCGCGCGGTTGCTCGCTGTGGAGGTTCGAGTCCTCCCTGGGGCATGGGTGTGTGTGTTTGTCCGTAGGTTAGTTTACCTAGGTTTAAGTAGTTTGTAAGCTACGGACTGATGACCACGCAGTTTGGTCCGATAGATTTACAAACATTTGAACATTATTTCGACCATTTTCCTGTTTGTTTACAGATGAAACTATTATAAAGCTGATTCTATTGAATGAATGTGGAACCTAGAAAAGTCTACAACTGCACAATTTGTAGTGTATTATGTTTCAGTCTGATCTTCCTGTTTGAAATCTGTTAGTACATACAATGCGCTACTGAAGCAAATGTGAATCGCTTGTTGTCGTAGTAATTATACCGGCATTGGGTTCTTGTATGTCAAGCGCTTCTACGTCCTGGAATAATCGTTTTCTAAAGAAATAATATGATGAGTTAATTTTCAATGCATATTGAGGTAAACTCTATCCTAACCATTACGCTATTTGCCGATGTAAACACTAAGCTGCAACTCCACGGTCGACTAGAGCTGCGAATACTGGCACTTATGATCTTGGGCATGTGCAGTGTTCTGTCCCTGGACTCTAAATTATTCGGGTCTGGTAACCTTCTGCCTCTCATTCTACATTTAACGAGATCGCGACTTGCTGACCCACAGTGTGAAAGGCAGAATGAAATAAAAATGCGACGGAGGCTAGATGCGTAGCCTTACTGCCAAAGTAAGAGAGCTACGCAGGGAGAGAGATGTGCGTCACCTGCGCCGACAGCAATCCTAGTTACCTGTCCGAGGGACGCCAGCGCACACGCTACTAAAAGTATGAGACAGGACAGATGGCAGCGGGGCACTTTGGTTGCGAGTAGCCAGGTGATAAGGTATTAGCGCGGCTATGTCACAATGTCAACAGGGCTTTGCCAGCAGTCTTGCACCTCGTCTGCTGAATAATGCATTGTCCGCCGTCGTCGCTATCTGCAGTGGGGCTTTGAGTACGAGTGCAGCGATTAGCGTCATACTGCGCGTTCACACGCATAACCTACACAAATCAATCAGATTCAGCATTTACATACTTGTTTCGGGGCACAAAAAAGAACAAAAATAACTTTGACCTTTGTATTATGAAATGTCACAGCTAAAATTGTGAATCAACTTTGGTTTGGTAGCAAGTGTGATCGTTCGTATACATTTTCGTTTATTGAATCATCTCTGTCCAACAAACAATCCTATACATGATTACCACTGCATCCTCCCTGACCTCTCCCCGCTACACATACACACAGAAAAAAAAGCCGTGAGTCTATTCAAATGTTCAAAGGTTTGTATAGCTTATGGGACTTAACTACGGGGTCATTATTTACGAACTGCCGGCCGCGGTGGCCGAGGAGACTAAGGCGCTCCAGTCACGGTTTGCACGGCCACTACGGTCGGGGGTTCGAATCCCCCGTCGGACATGGATATTTGTGCCGTCCTAGTTCGTAAGTAGTTCATAAGTAGTTTGTAAGTAAACCTATTGGACTAAACTGTATATTCATCAGTCCCTAGACTTAGAAACTACTTATCCTAACTTACACTAAATACTAAACACACACACACACACACACACACACACACACACACACACACACAAACAGACACACACACAACACACGCCCGAGGGAGGACTCGAACCTCCAGCGGGAAGGCCGCCCAGTCCGTAGTATGACTTAAAACACGCGGCCATTTCAGATGACCAAGAACTTTATATTGATCTTGGGAGACCTACAGTTGATATCGAAGCTAAATGTCTGTTGTTGACAGTGGTATATAACAATGACATAAGAGTAAACAATAGACTTTCAAATCTGTTTATCGATATCTTAAGAATAGCCGGCTGCGGTGGCCGAGGAGACTAAGGCGCTCCAGTCACGGTCTGCACGGCCATTACGGTCGGGGGTTCGAATCCCCTCGGACATGGATATTTGTGCCGTCCTAGTTCGTAAGTAGTTCATAATTACTTTGTAAGTTTAGTGACTGATGACCCCGTAGTTAAGTCCCATAGACTATACAAACATTTGAACATTTGTACTTACAAACTACTTATGAACTACCTTATACTAAAGACGGCACAAACATCCATGCCCGAGGGGGTATTCAAACCCCCGACCGCAGCGGGCGTGTAGACCGTGACTGGCACGCCGCAGACCACTCGGCCACCGCGGCTGGCCGTGAGTCTATTCTCTCCTCTACAAAAGTAGATGCGAAAAGCTCGTTGTAGTAGTAATGCTACGGACATGGAGTTCTTGTATTTCTGCCACTCTGACGCACTCAAATAATGTATCTTAACCGTTATATTCTTTACATTTGCCGATGTAAACACCAAGCTGGAGCTCAACACACCGCTGAAGTTGGTAACACTAGCACTTCTCAGTTTGGGCATGCGCAATACTCTGTTTCTGGACTCTAAATTACTCTAGCAGGGAGATCTTTTTGCATCCCGTTGAACATATCTGTTACCCTCCATCGTGAACGCAAATTTTCTAAACCTGAGTTTGGGTGTTTTACATTTCCAGTAATGCTACAGACTTGTTTCACAGATTGACGTGTCTTACTCTCAAATAAGCAGATAGCTGCAAGCTGTACAGTTTATAAATTTTTTTTCCGTCTCACTAGTTACAGGCTAAGGTCGTTATGAAATCTTTAGTCTTAACCATTTTACCTTTGTTCGAAACAAATATAGACCTAATCAATTCGTTCTCATTTCTACAGCGTTTCTACTGGATTTTTGCTGTTGCCGGTGTGATCTTCAAAATGTTCCAATGTTTGTTAAGCTTAAGGTCTTAACTGCGGGGTCATAAGTCCCTAAACTTACAAACTACTTATGAACTAACTTATACTAAAGACGACACAAACATCCATGCCCGAGGGGGGATTCGAACCCCCGACAGTAGCGGCCGTGCATACTGTGACTGGCGCGCCGCAGACCGCTCGGCCACCGCGGCCGGCTAGGAGTTACAATTACGTTTCATTGACAGAAAGCGGTGTGATCTTCAGTCCGAATCTCTCCATGGAACTATACCGTGTGCGAGACTATTGATCTCCGAATAACCACTGTAGGGAACACACATTATCACCTGATTATTGTAGTTGTCTCTTGGTCCCCTTCTAAAATTATGATACCAATACACTTTCCTATTCCACTCCGTAATAGAACGAGGGGAAAAAAGAATGCCTATATGCCTCTGTACGAGCCCTAATTTCTCTTATCTTGTTTTTGTGAACTTTACGCGAAATGTAAGTAGGCGGCAGGAAGATCATTCCACACTCAGATTCAAATGTCGACCCTCTAAATTTAGTCAACAGAACGTTTGGAAAGGAACGTCGTATTTCCTCCAGCGATTCCCAATTGAATTCCCAGAGCGTTTCTGTGACACTCGCGCATTGGTCGAACCTACCACTAACGAACTTAGATGCTTGTCTCTGAACTGCTTCCATGTCTTCCTTTAAAATGATTTGCTGCGGGTTTCAAACACCTTAACAATACTCAAGACGTGGTCGTATAAGCGTTTTATACGCGGTCGCCTTTGCAAATAAAGTACATTTTTCCAAAATTCTCCAAATAAACCGAAGTCGGCTGTCTGCCTTACTCACAACTGTACTTACATGTTCGTTCCATTTCATATCGCTCTGCAACGTTACGCCTAGATATTTCAATGACGCGACTGGACCAAGAAGCTCAATACTAATGTTGTGTTCGAACATTATGGGATTGTTTTTCCGACTCACGCGCATCACCTTACATTGTTCTACTTTTAGAGCTATCTACAGTCTTCACACCAACTAGAAATTATGTTTAAGTCATCAAAATGTTCAAATGTTTGTAGAGTCTATGGGACTTAACTACGGGGTCATCAGTCCCTAAACTTACAAACTACTTATGAACTACTTACGAACTAGGACGGCACAAATATCCATGCCCGAGGGGGGATTCGAACCCCCGACCGTGGTGGCCGTGCAGACCGTGACTGGAGCGCCTCAGTCCCCTCGGCCACCGCGGCCGGCTTTAAGTCATCCCGTAAGCTATTATAGACAATTAAATACTACACCCTCCCATACACCACAGCATCATCAGCTAACAGTCGGAAATTACAAGTTACTCTGTCCATCAGATCATTTATATTGGTAGAAAAATAATAGCGGTCTTGTCGCACTCCCTTGGGGCACGCCTGACGATACACTCGTCTCTGATCAACACTCGCCGTCGAGTACGACGTACTGCGTTCTATTACTTAGGAAGTCTTCCAGCCAGTAACAAATCTGTGAACCTATTCCATATGCTCGTATCTTTGTTGCCAGTCTGTAGTGGCACCGCGTCACACGCCTGTTTGAAATCGAGAAAAACACAATCCGCCTGTTGCCCTTCATCCATGGCTCGCAAGACGTCATGTGAGAAAAGGTCAAGCGGAGTTTCACATGAACGATGTTTCCTAAAACCGTGCTGATTCGTAGAAAGAAGCTTTTTCGTCTCAAAGAAATTTATTATATTCGAACCGAGAACATGCTCCAAAATTCTACAGGAAACTGATTATCAATGATATTGGCTTGTAATTATGTGGTTCATTTCTCTTTTCTTTCTTATAAACTCGAATCACCTGCACTTTTTTCCAATCACTAGGAACTGCTGAATGAGATTGTTCATTATTTTAGTTTCGAAAAGTTTTTGACTGTATACTGTAATAATTATTTTATTGTAGCGGTGTTTATTTTATTTTAATTTATTTATTTAGCCTTGCGTCGGCGTACGCGACACCCCTGGATTTCGGCGCTCTATTCGACCGTCCGGGTCGCCCCATTCTAAGGCCGGCGCCGACTACAGACAACATCCGTGGCCTGAATGTTACTTTGTAACCTGTAACAATTTTAATATTAACCGAAAAGTAAAATAATATACATAAATGATGACTCAGTAATTTATGTATGTGCGGCAGGATCTCGCTATTGAACGAGAACAATAATTTCATTGATAGAGAACTTGATACTTTGAAATATTATTCAGCTTAGCTTTTTCCCCTTTGTGTTCGTACAGAAGGGAATCTACCATGTTTTGTTGAGGTTCAGTTTGCTGTCACTTAGAGTAAGCGATGAAAACTCTCGCCTGTGGTGTGCAGGTGATTACTTTTTTTGCCTTCTTTCCTTCAATACGAGTTAGCGTACTTTAATAAACTCAAGCGTTTCAGAACTCGCAGCTCAGAAACTTTACGCAGTGAAATTCAAGTGAAAGTAATACTGTACGGTTTAAAATAGTAGTATGGGTTGCTTTTAAAAAATTAAATTTTATCTAATCTTAATCGTTTTTCGTATTTTTCCTGAAAAGCACAATTTTAAACGGAATGAAATTCATGCCGTAATGTTCTATATTTCATTCAAAAAGCATGTGAATATACATTTCCGCGGTCTGCTGTGGTAGTAACAAACAGTGCACACAAACAGCGCAAAACCCGAAGGTTTCGCTACGGCATTGTCTTTCGCTGCTGTTGATACCTTACGGCGGCACAAAAAGCGTTCAAATGTTCGCAAATCTATGGGACTCAACTGCATGGTTATTGGTCCCCAGCTCACAAACTAAGCAAACTAAGTTAAACTAACTTAATAACAACACACACACACACACCCATGCCCAAGGGAGGACTTGAACCTCCACGGGGAAAGGCCGCGCGCACCGCAGCACGGCGCCTTATTGCGCACGGCTATTCCGCCACGGCACACGGCGGGAGAGCGGAAAATAAATGCAGCACAAACATCTATTCACGTTTCAAACAAAGGGTTTTCAGAAAATTTACAAGTGCAATCAACGTGTGATAAAAGAATTTCAAGTTTACTTATTATGAAAACTGTGTTTATTCTTAAGAAAATGTTCAAATGTTTGTAAAGTCTATGGGACTTAACTACGGGGTCATCAGTCCCTAAACTTACAAACTACTTATGAACTACTTACGGACTAGGACGGCACAAATATCCATGCCCGAGGGGGGATTCGAACCCCCGACTGTAGTGGCCGTGCAGACTGTGACTGAAGTGCCTTAGTCCCCTCGGCCACCGCGGCCGGCTATTCTTAAGATATCGATAAACAGATTTGAAAGTCTATTGTTTACTCTTATGTCATTGTTGTATACCACTGTCAACAACAGACATTTAGCTTCGATATGAATTGTAGGTCTCCCAAGACCGATATAAAGTTCTTGGTCATGTGAAATGGCCGCGTGTTTTAAGTCATACTACGGACTGGGCAGCCGTTCCCGTTGGAGGTCCGAGTCCTCCCGCGGGCGGGCGCGCGCGCGCGCGCGCGCGCGCGCGCGTGTGTGTGTGTGTGTCTGTTTGTGTGTGTGTGTCTAGTATTTAGTGTAAGTTAGGATAAGTAGTTTCTAAGTCTAGGGACTGATGAATATACAGTTTGGTCCAATAGGTTTACAAACATTTCAGAACGTATAAAGTTCTTGAGTTATAACGCAGACAAATTGTCGCGGTCCGAGTACAACGCACATGTTACTGAATGTTAATCAGTAAACATTTAAGAGATGGCTATATGAGAGCTATTTTCTTTCACAGAAGTTGAGAAACGTATTTCATTAATGAGTTTTTACGAAAATCGAGTTCAATTTTCTAACTTTGATCAGATTTAAAATGGAATAACCTGTATCTGATTACGCTAACTATAAAATGAAATTAGAACTGACCCGTTTATCTCGATTAAATAACGTGATTCGGTCAGTTTATAATCAGATTCATTCCGCTCTTTGATATTGTCACTCGTCAAAGTAAGAGGTTATTTCCCCCGAAAAAAATAAATATTTTTTTCCAGGTTAAGGTAATTTATGGAGCTAAAATAATCTGACGCCCCTCTGCCCTCTATACTGTTAGGCTTCGCAGCAGATATTGCAAATAAAAATCTGATCTTTTCCCTCGCAGAACCAGTAAACGTAAAAAGCTGAAGTTTGGAAGACTCCCAAAGTTGATCTTCACTAGATTGTTCAAAACCTAAAAGATATTTAGTAGTGATTGTATGGATCGCCATGTTCAGCATAAAGGTAGTTATTGTAATCATTATCTTCCGTTTGGTAGGTATAAGCACTCGAGTGTCAGGAACCGCAGATCTCTATGGGTTGCAACGCGAGCCAATGTTTGAACACCGTTTGCTACCTATTATAGTCTTCTCTCACTTCGGCTCTGGTAATGTATTATGGCTTTCATTGATATGCTTCCTCCCACATTCAACCGTCAACAAAAAAGAACATTTGACATCAGTGGTCAGCTCAACAGAAGGAAGTGCTTCTTATGTGCAGCTAATTTATTTTACACGATGTGGAGATCAAATGACGTGGAAATGACTGCGGAATAATTACAACAACACTGAAAATTCGTGCTGCTAGTGTAATGGTCTGGACATGCTTTCCCTTTGGGCTCAAATCATTGATCACCATCGATGCCAAGGGGTTACGAGTGTTTATGAGTATATACTGCTCTATAGGGTGGAGAACTACATCAAACCAGTCTCCGGACTGAAGACCGCAACAGCAATGAACATTCTTCAACACTGCAACAGATTGGAATTGAACCTTTTCAGGATTAGTATCATAATGTTAATGTGAACAAAGTAAGGGTTACAGTATTTTAAACGACGACCGGCCGGAAAGATTAACTCGACCCTCCAATAAGACAAGCGCATACTTCGGACAAAATTACAACGTCCGTTATTTTACAGTTTAATTAATAAAAACAAAGTAGATTTCAGTACCATGTAACAGTAAGAAAGCTGTCAAGAAAGTAATTTCCGTTTATGCATAGCATGAAAAGTAGCCATTTCGACATCTGAGTGCGCAGTGACTCAGTACACTGCTAGCTGTGCAAAGTGGAACATAATACAGTCGTGTGTTTCCCAGTTATATTGTACCAACGTGAGCGTCGCAACAGCAGATCCCAGCAAGTGTGAAAGTGCGTGGCCTTTTAAGATTTATTTGGGCGAAACACAATCAACACCCGACATTTATCACGACTTGTGTGCTGTATATGGTCCAAACGATATGAGCGAATGTGTTGACCGTCAATAGGTACGAATGTTTAAAAATTGTAGAACAAACTTTCATTGTGAAGACAGGAAGCGAAGGCTTTCGCGTGCCAGTGATGACTTCGTGAACTAATCGTCCGCTCACAATCACGGACCTTTCTGCTGATCTGAGAGCTTTGTCAAAAACGAAGAGCTTCCAACGCAGTCAGAGGTGGATTGCATAACAGGCGGCAGCGTTTTATGCTGAGTATTTCCAACACGGTGAAAAGTTGTCACAAGTAATTGAATCTATTTGGAGATTATGGTGAAATATAGATGTATATAATAATACTTTGGTTGATATTGGTTTGATTGTTAAGTTAAAAAACTGTAAACCCGAGGATCCGAAGTGCTGAAGTCATCGGTCTCTATAATTACACACCACTTAATCTAATTAATGCTAAGGAAAACACACACAACCATATACGATGGAGGACGCGAACCTCCGAGGGGAGCGGCCGCGTAGTACGTAATATATCGCCCCCAAACCTCGGGGTCATTCCCGTGCGGAGACTGTTATTTCAAAACGGAGGTTACAGTAGGGATGCATATTAAAGGTAACCTTTACTGAACTTCATTTGATCTAATCTATGCCGGCCGCGGTGGCCGAGGTGACTGAGGCGCTACAGTCACGGTCAGCACGGTCACTACGGTCGGGGGTTCGAATCCCCCCTCGGGCATGGATATTTGTGATGTCCTAGTTCGTAAGTAGTTCATAAGTAGTTTGTAAGTTTAGGGACTGATGACCCCGTAGTTGAGTCCCATTAAAAAAAAAAAAAAAAAAAAAAAAAAAAAAAAAAAAAAAAAAAAAAAAAAATCTAATCTAGCGTTTAGCCTTAGATATGAACAAGGAAAGAAACGTCTTCTTTTTTAATGTAACACACGAGTAACTGAGTAATATTCTGTAAACTTATTGTTTTCACTAACCGGTTTTTGACTGTTACGCCATTATCACGTAAACACTGATACCTGATGACGGCGTAACAGCCGAAAACCGGTTAGTGAAAACAATACGTTTGCAGAATATTACACAGTTATCTCGTGTATTTTATTCAAAATGAATAATATATCCTGTCAAGAACCGACGGAACAGTGAATGAATTCAAATCGTCTTGTGTTTATCACAAGGAGAAATTCAACTTCCAAAATTTAATGTTGTGTATATAAACATCAGGAGCCACTTTCCTAAGCATAAATTGAAGTATACCTTTGTTAAGCAATCTGTACATGACTTTAGGACATGGACTTGTGGCTCCCGTAACAAATTTTGTTCAACGCTTTTTATTATTTCACAGAGAAATCCACTGCCTCACCGAAGTCCATTTACTTTAATTCTGCACACGCAACTGGAGAGAGTAGTACCAGATTTTTCTCAGGGCATATGAAAAAATATTTGATGACATAGTAGTATTCTGTTTCGCGTCACGTCAAACTACTTTGAGTAGTAAGGTGAAAAATTCATTAAACTGTACTGTCCAGGAAACTTGACAGTGTTGCCCAAATAGAGTCAACGCGAGATATTAGCTAAATTGTTCTCTCTAATAAGGATGCCCTAGAAAAGATTGATAAGGGAACATTATTGATATGAAAACTCTTATTTTCGTAGAGTATGAATATTAGGTAAAATTGTTTTATCGAACACGTTTCTGTTAACAGCCACAATACGAGTGTCGTTAGTAAGTTCAGTTTCCCTCTTAACTGAAAACCTTCAGCAAATAATGACGTGCAATGTAAAACATTTTTTTTCAGCCGAAGAGAATTCCTAACATTGACTAGTCATTAGATGCGATCTCAGTAACACATTTATTATAATAATTTCAATTTTTATAAAGGGGCCATAAACCACTGTTGTTAGTGTGATTTCGAAATGCAGATGTGGAGGAACAACCGCAGTTGAACTAAAGAGCACACAGACTTCATGTTCTGGCGGAGAGGTTTTGTTGGGTATTGCCGCTGATGGGACAGAAAATCTTGGAAAATCCACTCGCGAGTTCCAAAGTATTAGGACCTGTCCAGTTAGCACAATGACTATGTACAGGATGTTAAGAACCATGACATATGGTGGGTGAGCTGCTCCTCATGAAGCACATAGTGCATATATCGTACAGTTAAGAAATATTTTACCTTCTGTGTTTTCAGTTGTTAATGATGCACAGGTTACCGTACCTCCACAGGCATTGAGACTCCTTCCTGAAAGTATCCAGGCTGTTATGAAAACTAAGGGTGCAGACATCTCATATTAGTGTTTGCTTAATAGTTGTATAAATGCTTTTCATCAGATGATGTTTTTTGACGTAGATTAGATCTCCCATCTCAGAAAAGAGATTCGCCCCACCGCGATACTAAGTAGATTTCATCTTCACGGGAACATAATGTCTCCAGAAAATTTTCGGAACAAATTGCTGACACTGTTCTTCAAACGATTGACATGCAGTATCTATATTTCAGGGTTCTTGCCTATACAGAGCGAGAACGGACGTTAGCAGTGTTCTATTCATAAAGTGCAATTACAGAGCTGTAGGTCACGGCAGAGAGCAGTGTTGCGAATGATAGAGCTTTTAGCGCGCTGTTTAATATGGCACGAACGTTGGACAGGTCCGTTTAAGCGAATTTCCGACTTGGGGTGGCGCGCTGTAATGGCTTTAGGTACTTTGAGCACACATGCCCGCAACGTGTCAGACGCGGTCGCTGGCCCCATATCCTCTATGTAAGTCTCGACTTGTTCCTGGCCTAGTACCAGGATTCGGTGTTAGCAAGTTGGCGGTATTAAAGGTTGGTCTTTATGGCCATACCGAAATTGAGGTCATTAGTCAGAACTGAGCCCTTAAATTTTGCTTTTGCCAAGACCGAGTAATTCATTTACGTGTATCTGAGGCAGATCTTAAGGAGATGCGGAATGCTTTTACCTTAACACCCTTGAACCAAAATTTCAAGCTTTTGCATTGCGTATAAATAATAACTATTTTGTTCTGCTTTTGTAAAAATCTTAACAGTACAGAAAACTCTATACGTGAAATACAGATGAACAGCCGCGGCGGAGCGGCCGAGCGTATTGAGGCTCTATGCTGCGATGCGCGAGGCCGTTACCCGTCGGGGGTTCAAATCCCCCCACGGGCGTGGATGTTTGTGTTGTCTTTAGTATAAGGTAGTTGATAAGTAGTTTGTAAGTTTAGGGACTGATGACCCCGTATTTAAGTTCCATAAGCTCTACAAACATTTGAACATAGTAGCCCGGTAATCTACCCAACTAATCTTCAGCTTCCTTCTGTAGCACCACATTTCAAAAGCCTCTGTCATCTTTCTATCTGAACTATTTATCGTCTATTTTTCATACAGTTCAACAAACACTTCACACAAATGCCTTCAGAAAAGACTTCCTTACACTTGAATGAATATTCGATGTTAACATAGTCCTCTTTTCAAAAACTCTTTTGTTCGTATGCTTTTCTATTATTACACTGAAATTTCAAACGGAGGCCTGCGAGAAACTATTGAGCACACAGCAGTACGTCTATAATGATTCAAAACAATTCATTAAATTGCAAGCTGATCTGTAGTAAGAAAATGAACCACTGAAGAAAAGTTGCAAGATAAGAGGATAAACTTATTAAATGCAGATCTTTCACTACGCATTGTTCTTCAGGATCAGTGGCGTGAATTGAGAACAGCGGGAACTTAGATTCAGTCGTGTAGGATGTTCATTGTAATATGGAATTTTGGTGTAACACAGTACTGACCGTACTAAACTAAGTTCCGCGCTACAAGTCTCGAACAGCGCATCAGTTACCTACCGGCCGCTGCGTCATTCTCCACCCCAACGCGTCAACGGATGCCGTATGGAGGGTCAGCGCCTGAGAAGGGCTCACAAGGTGACCACATGGGTGTCGGATTTTAGAACTTTTTCATATTTACAGTACGTGAAGTAAAGAACTTAAATAACAATCAGTCAAAGCCATTCGACGCAAGAAAATCGACTTTGAAGTTTTACAGGCATACGTAAGTATCAAAACAAAAATAGTTGCATTATATGTTGGTGTAGCTCAGGTGGTAGCGCTCTGGTCTACCACCCACAGGGTAGGTGGTTCGATTCCTGCCGAGACTTATTTATATTTTTATTTTTTTCGTTGTGTTCGAATAACTGTATAATTCTAATAGCTAACGGCAATGTTTATGAAAAATACGCGTATCTTTATTTATTCGTACTTTTCTATATTTCATAAAATATTGGTGCTTTCAATCAACAATATACGTTACATTTTTACAGTATCGGCTTCACTATTAGTTGACAACGGTAGTCTTTGGTTGTTAAATTTCTGTAGAGCTGCGACAATTTTTGAAAAGTTTTCTCCATAGTTACTAATGGCTTTCGAAGCATCTACCCTACAAAACCCTCGTTCTAGGCGACGACAAGGTATCAGCTCGTCTACACACACATAAAAACTGACAAAACATATGGAATTAGAGATCTTTAAATGTATTAGGTAACTGAATTCGAAAAAGACGAAAAGATAGCTGTCACAAACTTAACAATCAAAGACAACTAATGGTGAAGCCGATGCTGTAAGAAATGTAAGGTATGTTTTTTGATTGAAATCATCATTATTTTATGAAATATAGAAAATTAAGGAATAAACAAAAATACGTGCATCTTTCATAAAAATTACCGTTAGATATTAAAGTGATGCAGGTATACAGATACAACGGAAAAAAATATAAATCACTTTCTAGAGAAATCGAACCACTGACCTTATGGTTGGGAAACTAGAACGCTACCACCGGAGCTACACCAACAGCGGAGCAACTCTTTCAGTTATTGATACTTACGTGTACTTGCAAAACTTCAAAGTCGATTTTCTCGACAATTTTTGAGAGTTGCGTCGAATGGCTTTCACTGATTGTTATTTAAGTTCTATACTTCACGTAACGTAAATATGAAAAAATTCTAAAATCCGACACCCATGTTGTCTCCTTGTGAGTGCACCTCGTTTGCCAACACCGCCTTACGGTCACTCATCAAACTACGTATTACGCGGCCGCTCCCAGTCGGAGGATCGAGTCGTCGGTCGGGCATGTTGTGTCGTTCTTAGCATAAGTTGGTTTAATTAGTTTGAAAGTCTGGGGACCGATGACGTCAGTTGTATGGTACCGTAGGGTTACAAACATTTGACCATTTGAACACATCCACGTGCTAACCAAGCCCGACAATACACAACTTCGGTTATCTAGCGAAAGCGGTATAACCACTGTGGCATGCGTTGTTAGTTCTGATCTATGTTGTCTCTGTGGCACTATTCACTTTCACTAAGCGTTCATGAAGCAATTTAATGGTTTCATTTCAACACATCTTGCTTGTCTGAGATATGCATGTTGTGAAGGTTGATCTCTGCATCTCAAGTACATTAACGGCCGTAATTTTACAAATTCGTTATATTTAAACATTTCCACAGTTTCAGGGCATTGAAATGAATCCAAGGGCAAAGTTCAAAATTTGTGCTGGACCGGGATTCGAACCCGGTTTTCTCGCTTCGGGGCAGCGGTCCCTTAACCAATTAAGCTATCCCAAATTATCGTCTTACAGCACACTCAGATAGTAGTGACCTCGCAGCCTATACTGGATACTAGCAAGGGATCAAGCGAATTATGCGCCCGCATTGAAATTGTTAAATGCCTGTTGGGGGCATATGTACAATTATGGATATAGTGTCTGTTCTTAGGAACATGTCCGCAGGGAAAGCGAACCAAAGGCTACGTTTCATTGGCAGAAAACGTAGAAGATGCAACAGTTCTACTAACGAAACTGTCCACACTACATTTGTGCGCCCTATTTTCGAGTATTGCTGCACACTGTGGGCTCCCACCAAGTGGGACTGACATATGACATAGAGAAAGTTCAGAGAAAGACAGCTCGGTTTTTATTATCTCCATATAGTGGGGAAAGTGAAACGGAAATGATGCACGATCTGAGGTGTAAATAATTAAAAGAAATGAGTTATTCTTTGCAGCGACATTTTATTTGCAAAATTTCTTCTACCAAATTTTTCTCCCGAATAGGAACATATTTTGTGGGCATCGGGAGACATGATCATCATAATAAAATAAAAGAAATCAAATCGAAAACATAAATACATAGATGTTCGGTTTTCCCGCGCGCTATTGGAGACTGGAACGTTAGAGAAATATCATAAAAGCGATTCTATGAATCCTTTGCGATGCATTCAAAAGTGGTTTGCGGACTATATATGTATGAAGATGTAGACGTAAATGTAGATGTAGTACCAAGTTCGCCGGCCGCGGTGGCCAAGCGTTCTGCGGCGCGCCAGTCACGATCTTCACGGCCACTACGGTCGGGGGTTCGAATCCCCCTTCGGGCATGGATGTTTGTGGCGTCCTTAGTAATAGCTAGTTCATAAGTAGTTTATAAGTTTAGCGACTGATGACCCCGTAGTTAAGTCCTATAAGCTATACAAACAAGTACCAAGTTCACTATTCGAACCCAGCTCTCTTGCACACTAGGCATTTGCACTGACCTTACGCCACCCTAGCACAATGGTTTCTCGCATCTGTATGAATTTATCCTGATACATGTCTCTCCACCTTCCAAATTTCCATCTCCGCCTGAGCCTACATCATGTTTCCCTTAACAACATTGCAAAGCACTGCAAACCGATATGAATAATACTTTCACATGTTACTAGACGCGAACTATTTATCACCTGAAACCACGGCATAGGTATCTTTATTTATTTCAAACAATGTGGTTCGAATAAACTTTGCAAGTCACAAACATCTGTGTTGAATATATGCAGACTGGGAAGGAAATGAAACATTTGTACATAGCCCGGTATTCTAACCAGGTAAACATGGTCACTAAACAGTTGCTCTTACCATTATGCTAACACTGTACAGTTTTCGTACAGAGGCGCGGACTTATCGTGGCACGCAACTCTCCTCATCGCAAATTCACTCCTCCTCATCAGTGAACAAAATTGCAATTTGCTGTCACAATTACAATTACAATTACACTATTTACAATTCCACTTTTTATAAAACTTGGCGGAAACTCTTACAACTTTTATTAAAAAGTGGAACTGTAAATAGTGGCAGCAAGTGGCAATGTGCAACAAGAAATAATTGAGGAAAACATGAAAAAGACGAGTAATCTTAATAGTTCATTTTATACAGAATAACTTTAGACCCAAAGCGTGAGAACTGTTCATAATCGAATTTAGTAAACACCACCACAAAACTGTGAAACAAAAGATATTTTCTGCACAGTTGACCAGTGAAGATACTTTAAAATAAAGCGAAACGCGTCTGGTCTCAAGTAGACTAATTTACAGTTACAAAAGCGGGTAACCTAACCTACACAAACTGTGTAACTGTAACTACGGAGACGAAGGCACAAAAGTATATTTCTTTAAAAGGATAGCCCATATTAATTTATGTTTAATCAAAAGCATCGAAAATCAAAGGTAAAGTGGGTCGGTTCATTGCATTACGTCAGTTACATTCAGATAAAATGCGAAGTATAGTTAACGTTTGAAATACACGAAGCGCGCAGTTAGCACGCCTTGAATCTTGCTTCTCATTTTCTGTGGATGTAATTGACGTATTCCGACACAACCAATACCATTCTTTCTATGATTTCTCATGCCACTCATTTTATAAGAAATAATAATGGATATCAATTTTAAAATCCTAAGTTTATGTTGAAAATACCGTTTGTTTACGTTTTAGACTGTCTCATAGTACTCCATCCGTACATACCTGATCGTCAGAGTCGTTTTTCAATATTTGTTCATGTTCAGAGCTATCTTGGGTGAAAAGCGTAAGTGGGACATCCTGCATTTTTTAAAGTGTAGGTGATAAAGGGCACCCTTGTCTGACTCCTTACGGTATTCTTCAAGCTCCGATACTAGTGGTTGAGCTGATGTGTACCTCGTTGGCATTATCAGCATACAGACTCTGAACTGAATTTACAGCTCTCTCTGCGAATATGTGGAGATGCTGTATCAATTTATTTGTGGAGTGTTAGCCTTGTTGTTGGAGTTTAAGGGGAAATTTTATGTATACGGAGGCGGAGGCGATAATTTGTGCTGAGGAGGCTTCCTTTGCAGAGTAAATCCAGCGGTTGTACGAGGCCACTGTGGTACTGGTCGGCGGAACAAAATGTTCAAATGTTTGTTAAACTTATGGGACTTTCCTACACTTTTCACCAAGCACGGGGTAATTCATGAGGAAGATTTAGCTGTATAATTCATAGATGTGCGAGGAATGAGTGAGTGTGACGAGCAAAGATCTGCGAAATATGGAACATGAATACTGTTAACAACAGCTCTACATTTGACGACTTACGAATTTTACCACACATATGAAAATGCGGTTATTGTTTCATAATACGATGTTCACTCGATCAAGACATGATGTCCCGTAGTATTATCAGGGGCATCAGCTTTTAATCTCTCAACCTGTTTTACAAGATTAATCCTTTACCCATGATCAACAGACAAATGCGTCTAGATGTTCCCTGTACCGTGTGCGCCACTCACCAGACCTACTGACAGACGTCTACAGTCATGCTACCATGATCCTTTGCAAGTCCACAGCGCCCATTTCTGCTGTTATTTATTTAGCTCTTGAAGGCAAGGTCACATTTATTTATCGGACCAACTGATAGATACGGTCACTCTACCACGATCCTTTGCGAGTCCAGGGCGCCCATTTCTGCTGTTTGTTCAGCTAGCTCTTGAAGGTAAACAATTCAGTCTTTGAAATATCTTCTGTACATATTAAGAAACTAGAGAATCCGGCAATGCTTGGGATTTGCTAATACGTACAGGAATTGGATATACATCCTTGTGCACCCCTGGCTCTATCCCTCGCCTCCTCCCTCTTCTGTTTCTCTTCCCCTGCCCCTATCTCCGTGCATCACCTTCGCGCTGCTCCCTGTACACCTCTTCCCCTCCATCTCCTACTCTGTGTCCATGTCTTCGCCCCCGGTATCTGCCACCGCCTTCGTCCTCCACTTCCTCTCTCCCCCCTGCTCCCATCCCCCTTCTTTCTGCCCTTCTCCCCTCTTTCTGAGGTAAACAACGCTACTTCTGGCTGTGTGGCAGCATGGCCAAGCAGACGACTCCACTGCACTGCACTCCGCTTGATAATACGCGGCTTAACCCTTTGATGCATAGTGTAGCTGATCAGATACATACCTAATTTTTTTCATTATCTTTCAAACTGATCATCGTTTAACCACAAATTCATTTGTGGCTGTTTCTGTATGTAGTGTTACATAAGCTAGTAGCTCGTCATAGAAATTATAAATTGCAGAGTGCTACTGAATCAGTTCGACAGTTAGCTGCATTGAGTTACTTCTAACATGTGCGTTTGTTTAGTATTCCTCCTTTGCCAAGTAAAAGTAGTCAATCACATACTACTGTTACATTATGAGTTACTTTATGGAAAAATGAGAGGCATAATACTGACATTTACTGCATTGGGTACATCATTGAAGTGCTATATAGCTGACCAACTATGATCTATTGTTGCTAGTAGTGTATAATAATTTAAGGCAATTTTTTTCAATCTTTTTCTCAGTACCGTATATAAGCACTATACATTAATCCTGGTAGTTTTTATAGATTCAAATAAAAATTCATGCATTAAAGGGTTAAAGCAGGGGACATTCCATGGACAACCTGCCGGAGAAAACACGACAGCTGGTAACGTGTAGTCTCTTATCTCTTGAATATATGCAAACAACAGGAAATCCCGGCGTCATCTGGGTGTAGTTGTACTTAAGATTACCGCAAGGTACCCTCCAGCATGCACCGTACGAAATTTCAGGTAGACGGTGACTTTCGTCTTATTTTGATGGTCAAGCGTGCAAAATTTCATGAAGATCGGAATGAAACTGTAGATTTCGTCTGTCTGTAGCAAAAGTATCCTCCGCCATGCACCTTAATTCAGCCCTATCGCAAAATTGTTTCTTAGCTGACGTCTCCTACCTATAAATTACATACCTGCAAAATTTCATTGATTAGTGATGAGTGAGTAACCTTTCGCTTATATATACAGGGTATCCCACTCAACTGTTACACCCCAGGTATCTTTGGAACTACAATAGGTATTGGAAAGCGACTTTTACGGTCATAAACGTACGGCAGGGACTGATGAAAGTAGGTACTATGAGACAGTCTAAAACGAAAGAATTTTCAACACAAACTTATGATGTTTTAAATGGACACCCTATATTATTTCTTAAGCAATCAATAGAATGAAAAATCACAAAAAGAATGGCGTTGGTTGCATCGCAATCCGTCAATTACATCCGGAGAAACTGCGAAGCGAAGTTGACGTGTGAAACACATGAATCGCACAGCTAACGCGTCCCGAGACCCAAGCGAGACTCACGGTTGAGCCTCGGACAAGCGCTAGCCTCATGTGTTTCAAACGTCAACTTCGCTTCGCAGTTTCTCCGGATGTAATTGACGGATTGCGATGCAACCAACGCCATTCTTTTTGTGAATTTTCATTCTATTGATTGCTTAAGAAATAATATAGGGTATCCATTTAAAAAATCATAAGTTTGAGTGGAAAATAATGTTTCTTTACGTTTTAGACTGTCTCATAGTACTTACTTTCATAAGCCCCTACAAAATCAAATGTTTGTAAATCTATCGGACCAAACTGCGTGGTCATCAGTCCGTAGCTTACAAACTACTTAAACTAAGGTAAACTAACCTAAGGACAAACACACACACACCCATGCCCCAGGGAGGACTCGAACCTCCGACGGCGATCAACCGCACGCTCCGCAGTGGGGTGCCATAGACCGCCCAGCTACTCCACCGCGGCAAGCCCCTACAGTACGTTCATGACTGTGAAGGTCGTTTTTCAATATCTCTTGTAGTTTCAGAGATATCTGGGGTGAAACAGTTGAGTGCGACACCATATATATATATAGAGAGAGAGAGACAAATAAATACTGCCATTATAAAACTAAGTCCTTTTGCCGCGTCTATCTGTCCGTCCCTGATAATCTAAAAAAAATTGCAGAACGGATTTTCATACGGTTTTCACCAATGTACGGTGCGATTCATGAGAGAAGTATAGGTGTATAATTCTTTATGTTCCATGGTAGTGAGTAAATGTGGCGATGAAAAATCCTCGACAGAGAAGAATAAACGACAATTTCAATACATGTAACAATGCGGTTATTGATTCATAATGCGTAAGATGAAGATGAGGAACGTTTAAATGTGACAAACATGCTTAATGGCATCAGGCTGATACGAGACTGCGACATGAAAAAAAAAGTTTTTTACATATGTTCTGCTACCAGTGCGAAGCTGGGGCATTTTGCTAGTATAATTGTCTGTACCAATATTACTTTACAATAAAGGAACAACTTTAAAGGAAGATACATGTAGCTGTATGAGATGTATGAAGCTATTCTAGTCGAGCTAGAAACACAGCAAAAGAAATAGAAAAGACGTAAATGCCGGTTAAGTAATGAGACAATGTTCGGCGGCCTAGCAGAGAGGCTGGAGCTGCAGGTTGATATTGAGGCGCGCGCCGTGCGTCAGATTGGCGCACGGATAGAAGCAATCGCCTTTAGGCTGCAGTCAGGCAGGCCGTGCATCGGCCTGGAACAACTCTTCCTGCGTCATATCTCCAGGAATATCAGCCCGCTAAAAGAGGAACACCCTCAGATCAATGGCGCCTGCTATTTATGTGGGCCGTCACAGCAGCAAATTCATCTGCCGCAACGTGGCAGCGAGCAGCGAGCAGCGAGACCGCGCGACATCGCCGCGGGCGCTGGCGGGCCGCCTACCCGTCAAACGTGACGCAGCGTGTCAATTCTCCAAATCACTTCTCAACCTGGACACGCTCCAGAGAGGCTCTTTTACTGTCATATACACCTCTGCAAATACTGACACGAAGTGTTGATAGACAAATGGAAATACTCGTGGAATACGACGTCGGGCAAGATCAATTTGGATTTAGGAGAGATGTCAAAACACAAGAGGCAATATTCACATTAGGACTTACCTTAGAAGATAGATTAAGGAAAGGCAAATCTACATTTCTAGCTCGTGTAGATATGGAGAAAAATAAACAGATGTTAATTCACAATTTGCGACTTCAGTTGCTCTTCTAAAGGTGGCGTATCTTTTTATGTAACGTATGAAAATCTGTCCCGGACTGAGACTACTGTCCATTTCATAATGTTTGACCCCTGACTTTGAACTCATTTTCTGGTGACATCGCACGACGAACATCGATGTTTTATACCTAGCCGGAATCGTTGAAATGTCTACTTTTATTTGGTGTATGAATATTACATTTTATTTGAGAAGGGGAGACATACGTGGTAATATTTAAGAGAAAGCGTACTTATTTCTGGCTTTTTTCGGTGAATGTCAACTTTAAGGATGCACAGAAATCGGACCGTAATTGGGAGGAAGTTTTAATTTTAACAGTTTAAAGATCCAACATTGTTCTGATTACAAACGGAGTTTCGTTATTTTCTGATTAGTCGTTTTGTCCTAATAATGGTAGGCGTAGATAGCTGCAGTTCGCCTAATGATGCCATGTATTAACAAGACGAAAAGTGTAACCTCTCTCCTTGTCTGTCACAGCTGTTATATTTTTATGCTCATAAATCTAAACCAAGCGCTAATATCACACATTAATTTATTTTCTTTTACGTTCCTATGCGCTACGTGATCGCGTTCTTCACAGTTGAATAGGCGCATTGCAACAGTGGCGACGCGCTAGTGTGACAACTACGTTCCGCTATAGCGTCGCATATACTGAAGCCACTAACGCAGTTGTTTTAGAAACTCTTAACTGACAAACACGGAGACAATATGTTAGCAATAACTTCTGATGTCACCAACAAAAGTTCAAGGTTAACAGCAATACCCTCTCCGTCTCAATAGCTATAATGGTAAGCTTAATCGCAGCTTCTTGCGTTTTATATTATAGCGACGAAACTGCTCAGAAAATAACAAAACTCCGTCTGTTGGTAGAACAAGGTTGGATTTTTAAACTGTGCAAAGGAAAACATTCTCACAATTGCGGTCCGATTTCTGTGCATCCGTAAACTTGACATACGCCGAAAAAAGCCAGAAAAAGCACGCTTTCTCTCAAATATTACCGCGTATATCGTCCCCTTTACAAATAAAATGTAATATTCATACACAAAATAAAAGTAGACATTTCAACGATTCCGGCAAGGTATAAAACATCGATGTTCGTCGTGCGATATTACTAGAAAATGAGTTCAAAGTCAGAGGTCAATAACTGTGAAATGGACAATAGAATCCGGGTCTCCGCATTAATACCTCGGCCATCCGAGCACGTTCCCCAGACAGGTCAAACCTCCATATGTACACTTAGATAAGCTAGCGTCAGTAGTTTTCGCAAATTGTGAATTAACATCTGTTTATTTAATACACGAGGATTGGAACTTAAATAGTAGCAAGACTGCTGTGGAGACACTATGCATTTGAATCAACTATTGTCGCTGATAGCACACGCTGTTGACATACTTACCTAACCTGCGAGCAAATGGACTCATTCCTCCCACGTCACCGGCGAACGCACATTCGAGGTAAACAGTCACTTGGGAGCATGCGGTCTAACGGAACAATATCACCAAGTACGACTGCGATGATGTTATGCTAACGTAAATGCACAGTATTACTGTTCGTTTCTAGAGCATCACCTGCGACCAGGTTTCCGAAAAAAGCGGCAGCACTTTCTGCGCAACCCACCCGTCATTTTGCATGACAATGCGCGGGCGTATACAGCGCAAGCCTGTGGATGCTCTGTTCGGTCGATGGGACTGCGAAGTACTGACCATCCACCACACCCCCCGTAGGCAAGTCATTGTGACTTTGATTTGATTTGAAGATGAAGGAAACACTTAGTGGCATCGCTTCAGAACTGTTCCAGGGATTCGACAGGAAGTAGACCTCTTCATTCGCACCAACAACAGGCTCTGCTAACGGTATACTACGCTCTCCACATCTCTGGCAACGAGTTCTACACAAGGCTGGTGAATACTTCGAAAGGCAGTAACAGGCGCAAACATGTAACGCTTTCGTATCGTTAAATAGTTGCCACTATTTAAGTTCCAACCGTCGTATGTAGCTGCAGTTATCACCAACATCTGTTCCTTTCATCATAGCAGATCTGGGTATAGCTTTTGGTAATGTTGACTAGACTACACTCTTTAAAATTATGAAGGTAGCAGGGGTAAAAATAAAAGTTATTTACCACTTGTACTGAAATCAGAGAGCAGTTATAAGAGAGTATAAGAGTAGCAAAGCTTGGAAAAGCAGTGATGATGATGATCATGTGGCATTTATGGCCGATAGACCCCAACTGGGGTCGTGTTCAGCCTGCCTGGTGCAAGTCTTTTTATCTGACGCCACTTCGGCGACTTGCGTGTCAATGATGATGGAATGATGATGAGGACGACACAACAACCAGTCCCCGGGTGGAGAAAATTTCCAACCCGACCGGGAATCGAACCCGGGCCCCCTGCGTGGCAACCCACCACGCTGTCCACTAGACTACGGAGGCGGACTGGAAAAGCAGTAGGACAGGGTTGTTGAATTTCCACAATGTTATTCCATC
This sequence comes from Locusta migratoria, assembly GCA_026315105.1. NCBI lineage: Eukaryota > Metazoa > Arthropoda > Insecta > Orthoptera > Acrididae > Locusta > Locusta migratoria. The sequence continues at coordinate 663,310,664 of CM048755.1, read as the reverse complement.
TATACATTGAATATCCTGTTAAGGAATGCCAGGAGAAATTTGAAGAAGGGTTTAAAATTCAGGGAGAAGAAATAAAAGTTATGAGGTTGGCCGATGGCATTTAAATTCTGTCGGAGACAGTAGAGGACCTTGAAGAGCAGTTCAACTGAATGGACAGTGTCTTGAAAGTAGGTTGCAAAATGAATATCAACGAGAGCAAAAAAGGGTCATGTAATGTAGTCTAAGAAAGAATTATATTACGTAATGATACAATAAAAGTAGTATATGATTTTGATATTTGGGTAGCAAATTACCTTCCGAAGGCCGAAGTAAAGAAGATAATTACAAAATGCAAAATGGATATGGGAAGAAAAGAATTTATGAAGAAGTGAAATCTTTTGACATCTAAAATTAATTTGAAAGTTAGGAAGCCGTTTCTAAAAGCATTTGTCTGGAGTGTAGAATTATACGTGAGTGAAACGTGGGCGATAAGGAATTCAGACTAAAAGATGATAGAAATATTTGAAATGTCATGCTACAGACGAATGCTGAATAAATATCTTAAAGTGTAAACAAATTGTTTTCTAAACTTAAACCTTAATACGTCCATATTTATTTTCTTAAAAACTGCGTTATTTTTGAATGAAAGTAAAAACTGTGCTCTAAGGAGCTGAAGAAACCACCTTTCTTGGAAGAACATAGATTGTAATAAAGATGACAAACAAAACGCTTATGCCAGCCATGCATTTGAGTATCTCGCTCTACTCCATAAGGATATGCTTTAATAACCTGGACAAACTGGAACAGCAGAGTGAGTAGAATGGGTCGGTCAAAAGAGTTCAGTGACAATGAACGTTGACAAGTCACGACGACGCGTGAGTAAAAAATACATAATGAAGATCTGAAGCATCTGGCTGCTCAAGTGTACTGTTTACGCGAATCTACTGTAGAAACGTGGAGGAACATCCACACCTACAACAAGATGACGGAGACCTTCTATACCGCCGGACAAGAACCGTCGATCATTTGGGGGGAAGGGGATAAAATCAGAAGAAGTAATCACGCCTGTGTTGCAACGTACTACCAGCAGTAATGTCTGCCTAGAGTTGAAGAGAATGGCATACAATGCTAGAGAATCTATCTCCTCATATGTCACACATGTTTTACCCAATACTAATCGACAACTGCAATGTCACTAGGCTGCGTATGATTGAGAAAGTACACTGAGGCAGTCCAATGAAAGCGTTTGGATTTATGAGTGCTTGGGGCTCAGTACCGCCATCATACGTACTGTCAGTATAGAAACATACACTGGGTTTCATGACAGATGTTTTTTCGTGACTATGGTATAGGTCCCCTTTATTGCGCCGAAGAAAAAACCGGAGTCCAGAAGTTCTGAACACATTTCTTACTGTTGTGTACTACTTACGGTATATTAACTATTTGGAGAGGATGACAGTTTGTACCAGTTTGATGGATCAGCACCTGTGAGGCATGGTTTATGGACGATACCATTTATGAAATGGACGTGGGTATCGTGAGTTCCTACCTGAAGCCAGTCTAACACTTTCAGGATGTGTTAGAACGCTGAAGTTATCCATCCTGTGTCACTACCTTCCCTGGTTTCTATGTCTTCTTAGACATTGAGACACCTCACTGGAGGTTAACCACGGACACATCTCACATTCACGTCCACTACTAGGTGTCTAATAGATCGTGATACAATGCCGTAAAGCGTGACTCTACTAAAAAGCTGCATTTCTGCCACCAAGATGGCCACCGTAGTGTTAGGAGTTTGCATTTTTTTAAGGTGATACAACAGTCTACGATCCAGGAGCAGTAAATGGGGTCGAATCGTCGTCGCAGAAGAGTCCATTAACGTTGTCTTGATCATCCGGTAATTCCGTAATGCGACTGAAATGCGGGGAACTTCAATGTACTATGCATCACAATGCATCACAGAAAGAAGTCAGCCTCATCCTTAAAAAGACTTGTAGAATCGCCACGCGTTTCCACAGATCAACTTCACTCCAAAAGTCTACTTCCCAACAAGTATTCCATCCCAGGAAATATGCCGAGAATCTACCGCCTACCTAGAGAGAAATGAAGCAGTGAATCTAGAGGCCCGTCGTCTGTATCAAGGTTTTGCATCTATAGCAGTATCTAGGGGGGACATTGAAAAGTAGACTCCAGATAATTAGGTGTGTCGCAAACGTACAAGAAGTGCAAACTCTAAGGCAGAAACCCACACAATTATGTTATTAAATGCCTTTACGGAAGCTGGAGTTCAAACAGAAGACGGAATGATTTCCAAAATAAAAGCGTTAGAAAAAGAACTGTCACAAAAAACTGAAGCATGGACACTAAACAACAAACTAAAGGGCTAAGGACGTAAATTTTGTACGCTATCAGAGTGATATAAAAATGTGGAATCATTATCAGAAGAAAATAACGCGCCTAGAATGGAATTCTAGCTGTAACAAATAAAAAAATCCAATAAAAAAAGAAGCTCTTTGGAGTGAGTAACTAATGAAATTTGCCAATACTGCTTTCGAAAAGGTTACAAATATGTCGGATATTTTATTTAAAAATTGCCCAGTAGCCCTACTCGTTTTTCGCTTTGTTGGTTACAAGAAAAGAGGAATCACTGCTTTCATAAAGCCAAGATTACAAACAGAATCTACCTATTTACACAAAGCGGAATTATTATGTAGCTTTGTAATTTATGTGATGTTCAAATGTTCAGATGTCTGTTAAGTTTAAGGAACTTAATTGGGGGGGGGGGGGTCATCAGTCGCTAAACTTACAAACTACTTATGAACTATCTTATACTAAAGACAACACAAACACCCATGCCCGAGGGCGGATTCGAACCACAGACTGGGAACGGTCTCGCTGCGTCACCACGTGCTTCACTCAGACGTTGGAAACATTCTTGCGTGCTCTGACCTCGTGCCATTAGAATCCCGAGCCAAGAACTTTGCTCTTTCCTTGTAAACTGTAGCTTTGACATTCATCGGTCCACACACAACAGTAGATTGACAGAGAACAATCTCCATTCGGTGTACAATCTCATGTCACACGTCTTCGTTGTGTCAACACGGTTGGCCGCTTGTCGACCCACCGGCCTGACATTTGAGCAGTGTTACCACAAGTTTGTATCCTGCCCTGGTATTACAAAGGTTCTGTTACAGATCGGTTACACGATAAAGCTTTCACACGTGGAGGATGCTGGTTCAACTAAATATCTGATCATATTCACGGAATGTATGACATTAAGTGCGAATGGGTAAAGTTGAAAATGTGTACCCAGCCGGGATTCGAACCCGGGCCTCCTGATTTCTAGGAAGTTGGGCCTTTTTTTTGAGCATCGAACCCGGGTTTCCCGCTTCGGGCCAGCTTTGTTTTTCCGTTAAGTAAAAATGTGCTTCGGAACAGCCTCTTTTTGTGAGCCGGGCCTGGAATCGAACTCGGATCTCCTGCTTTCTAGGCAGTTGCGCTGATCCCTACGCCACTGGGGACACAGTGACCATCACAACTGCACGGAATTACTCAAGCACGCTTCCCGTCAGATACAAATTTGCAACTTTACCCTACCCACTAGAACTCAAACTCGTTGTCACTGTGTACTGAAAGGGCCTAGGAATATCTCCACACTGAAGAAAGGGTCATTGCCGTCATCGGCAAATTGTATAAGTTATATATATGTGGTGTCTGTTCTTTCGAACATGTCCGAAAGAACAATCACCACATATCTATAACTTACATATATCTATGGATTACATTTACCAACAACATACACTGAAAGGGAATGCTATGAGGAAGGCTATCCAAAGACCGCGTTTTATTGCCAGAAAACTTAGGAGATAGAATAAATCTGCTACAGAGATTAGATGTGCTATCCTTGTCTATCCTCTTATTAGGTACTGATGACCGGTACGCAATCTATAGTATATACGACTAACAGAAGGCATGGAAACTCCTATGAAATCATCACGAAACAGCGGGTAAAATGCCACAAATATCTACATCTACATATTTACTCTATAAAACGCATTTAGTTTCTTGGTTGGAGGTTCATCAACCGCCTTTCATAATATTTATGGAATTTTGTTATTGTTTTCTAAAAATGTTTCAAATGTTTGTATAGCTTATGGGAGTTAACTACGGGGTCATCAGTCCCTAACTTACAAACTACTTATGAACTAGCTAATGATAGGGACGGCACAAATATCCATGCCCAAGGGGGGATTCGAACCCCCGACCGTAGTGGCCGTGCAGACCGTGACTGGAGCGCCTCAGACCCCTCGGCCACCGCGGCCAGCGTTATTGTTTCGCCGAGATCGATTTTTATCTACCACATCCACTGAGCTTGCAGTTACATTAGATATGTGGAACTGTGGTGACTCTACTTATACCAGTAACCATGTGGCTCTGTCTATACGGCGTTCTGGGGGTTTGAAGATTCACCACAGTTCCACAGACCTGATGATCAGTGCAAGTATAATCGAAACGGGTTAATGTGGTAGATAAAAAAGCAATCTTGGCAAAACAATAACAAGATTCTATAGACAAAGAGATCGCACCCGGCAATATGTGTACATTTTTCAAAACATTTCTCTGCCGTCCCATTCTCTAACAGTGCATGGAAAAAATCAACAACCGAATATCTCCGTTTTCAATTTGATTCCTCTTATTACGATGATCATGTCTCCCTACGTATGTGGTCGGTAATAAAATGTGTTTGCATTCGGAGGAGAGTGGTGAAAGAAATACATCTTGCCGCAACGAATAACGCTTTTCTTTTAATGATTTCCACACCAAGTCGTGCATCGTTTGGACACTCTTTTCCCTGTATCGCGATGATACAAAACAAGCTGTTCTTCTCCAAATTTTTTCTATGTCATCCGTTAATGACACCTGATGACGATCCCACATTTCGCAACACTACTCCAAGATAGGACAGATACGTATAGTAAAGGCAGTTTGTTTAGTAATAGTGTTGCGTCTTCCAAGAGTTCTGCCAATGCAAAACAGCCCTTTGTTTACCTTTCCAAAGGTGTATTCAGTGTGTTCTTTCCAATTTAAGTGGTTTATAATTGTATTTCCTAGATATTTAGTTGAATATACCGCCTTCAGATCTGACAGATTTATCAGTTAAATGAAGTTTAACGGGTTTATTTTACTGCTCACTTGGATGACGTCACACATTTAGTTATTTAGGGTCACTTTCAGATTTTCGCCCCGTGCTGATATCTCTTCGAAACTGTTTTGTAATTTGATCTTCTGGTGACTATACTAACAGATAAACGATAGCATCATTCGCAAACAGTCTAACAGAGCTGATCAGATTGTCTCCTACACGGATTTGGGGGGCAGTTGTTACACTAAGAGGCGTTTTTCGTTAATTCACCAATAAAGACGTTGTATCCTCTCCTGAGGAAGCGGGCCCTTAACTAATGTACTTATATCTGCATACATACTCCGCAATCCGCCCAAATGTGCGTGGCCAAGGGTACCTAGTACAACTATTAGTTACTTCCTTTCCTGTTCCACTCCCATATAGAATAAGGGAAAACGAATTCTTGAATGCATCTGTAGGAGTCCTAATATCTTTGATCTTATCTTTGCAATTTTCACGCGAAATGTAATTTGGCGGAACTAGAATGTTTCTGCAGTCCGCTTCAAATACCGGTCTTCTAAATTACTTCAACAGTGTTTCTCGTAAAGAACGTCGCCTTCCCTCCAGCGACTTCCATCTGAGTTCCCGAAGCATCTCAGGAACTCTCGCCAGTAACAAACCTAGCCACCCGGCTCTGAATTGCTTCTATGTCTTTCTTTAAACCGACCTGGTGGGGATTCCAAACACTTGAGCAATACTCAAGCCGGGATTGCATAAGCTTTTTATACACAGTTTCCTTTACAGACGAATCACATCTTCCCAAAATTCTCGCAATAAACCGAAGACGACCATTCGTCTTTCCCACGGCAGTGCTTACATGCTCGTTCCATTTCATATCGCTGTGCAGCGTGACGCTTAGATATTTAATTGGCGAGTCTCTGTCAAGCAGCACACTACTAATGCTGTATTCGAACATTACGGCATTGTTTCTCCAACTCATCTGTAACATCTTACATTTTTCCACATTTAGAGCTACCTGCCATTCCTCACACAACCTATAAATTTGATTCAAGCCATCCTGCATCCTGTTACAGTCATTCAATGACGACACCTTCCTGTACACAGCAACATCATCAGCAAACAATCGCAAATTTCAACTCACTCTGTGAGATCATATATATAGTTTGAAAATAAGAACTGTCTAATTACAGTTCCCTGGGTCACTCCTGACGATACGCGATGGAGTAACCGAGCGTTCTAAGGCGCCTTGCTGCGGAAACGTGGTTGCTCGCCGTCTTAGGTTCGCATCCTCCTTTGGCCCTTGGTGTGTGTGTTTGTCCTTAGGTTAGTTTAACTTTCAGTAGTTTGTAGGCTAGGGACTGATAACCAGAGTTGTTATGTCCCATAAATTTACAAACATTTGAACTCCTAACGATACCCTAGTCTGTGATGAACACTCGCTATCGAGGACATCGTACTGTGTTCCATTACTCAAGTAGTCTTCGAGCCAGTCATATATTTGGGTACCTATTCCATATGCTTGTACCTTCGTTAACAATCTGTAGTGCGGAACAGTGTGAAACGTCTTTCGAAAATCGAGATATATGAAGTATGTCTATTGCCCTTTATCCATAGTTCGCAAGCTGTCATGAGAGAACAGGGAAAGCTGAATTTCGCACGATTGGTGCTTCCTAAAGCCATGCTGATGCAGGGACAGAATCTTTTCCGTCTCAAGGAAATTTACTATATTATAACCGAGAATGTTTTCAAGAATTGTACAGCGAACTGATAATAATGATAAATGTCTGTAAACATAGTGCTATATATGCCGGAAACTGTCGTTGAGACAGAATCGACGCCCGAGCTGCTTCCACGGATGTTCTACCAGGGAAAAATCTAGCGATCTTGTTGGCTGTGTAAGTACCTCCATCTCTCGCAGACGGTTCGTAGATATTTGCGTCACATGAAGTTGTGCATTATGCTGTTGCGAAATTTACACTTTAAGTAGTTCCATCTTATTCTGGAATTGGGACTGCGGCTGGTCTATTTTAAATCCAAATAATAAATGTATTTACCAACAGCCGCAAAGTTTGTTGTTTATTTAACTACCTGTTTCGGTATTATAATAATACCATCTTCAGGTTATATGTTATAACAGATATGCAAGAAAACTCTTGAAATGGCCTTTACACCGGTTTATTTAATATCTCACAGTTTCTGAAGAAACGTGTGTTAACACATACACGTGACAAGAGCTGTCAAAATAAGTAACAGCCACTGTTTGGCAGCTTTCATCACGTAACCTGCTTGCCTACCGTAACTGTACTGCGATCGAGCAGCATCTCCATACAGCTTTTTCAACCTCATGTGGAGTACAGGAATTCAAAGACAGCTCGTTGCTTCTGACGAACGTCAAGTGTTGCAGTCATCTTGAAGACATGTTGTGACGGCGCCACTCACGGAAAAAGGTTTAACTAAGTTTGAAAACAAGCGGGAAGGATGTATCTACACTCTGTAAAACTTTCAAACATGCAGAATGAAAACTGTGTTTTTAAAAATAGTGTGCATTTCTTTTGGAGTGACCCTCTTATTTTTATCCTCAGTATATTTCTATTATTTATATTTATTTTAGGATAAAAATATTTAACCTTGTAACCTAATGGATTCACATAACTTTGTTATTTTAGGACACCAATGTAAACCAGAAATCAACCCTACCGTCTGATGATGGGCTCAGGCCCGAAATTAGTAACGGTGAAATAAATTGATTTATAAAAATCTTCTGGCTGATTACAGCATTTATATAGCACAGTATTATATAGAGCATGTTGGCAAAGTTGGTTTCCTATGATTTACAAACTATTCTACATCCACTGACACAATCATATACATTTTTTTTTATTTTTTTTTTATTTTTTTATTTTTTTTTTTTTTTTCAAATATAACTCTGAGATATTGAAATTCTGTCCATGAAGTTGTTGTTGCAGCTGTACGTAGAAAGATGAAATGCGTTGAAATACAATATCTACAGAGTAACCTTTTGGCTGGTACCATTGGCACAAACTGCCTCCTGACTGCTACTTAAATGTGAGCTGCATTTCCCTCGTCAGTTTCTGTCCTATCTGGTTGCATATTTTATTCTTTACTGTTCAAAGTTTAATGACCTTTTTTTTACAATGGTTACAAAGATAGATTATTAAAGCTATCCACGAGGTAGTGGAATGAGGCACTTTAATTCATTATACTTCAGCGAGAGGCACTCACTCAACGTCACTGTAGTTGTCTTGGGAGGCAGTTTCAAATGGCACTGTTTCTTAAAAAATTTACAAACCGCTTTCATAATTCAACAGCTGTGAATATTTCAGCCATACGATGGTATTTTGCATAGTATCCCTATTTTCAGGCAATATAAACTAAGCTCACTGGAGGTAACACCTTCGAGAATGATACTTGAACTAGGGGGAGGGGGTTCATTGTTAGCTAAACATGCAGCAGTTGATCATTGAATTCCGTTGTTTGTCAAAAGTTACTTTACAGTTAAACTTAGTGAGAAGATAACATAATATGAATAAACGAGTGTTTCTTATGGACATTACAGTAGCAATGGTATCATCCTTCAGAATTAAGGGATGATTAAAAAGACTCTTTTAGTAACATTTTAAATCTAAATTTTCAGCTGGCACGGCAGTATCAAGTGTTGGATATCATATTTCTAAACGCATGTGTAATTAATTTTTAAAGGTCCGCTTAAAGCCACACTTGAGTGAGCACATAAAATGAGCCAAAGTACTACTGATGATTCCAGTCAATTCCAGCCTTCTGTTCAAAATCAAATGTTCAAATGTTTGTAAATCTATCGGACCAAACTGCGTGGTCATCAATACGTAGCTTACAAACTACTTAAACCTAGGTAAACTAACGTAAGGACAAACACACACACCCATGCCACAGGGAGGACTCGAACCTCCACGGCGAGCAACCGCGCGCTCCGCAGCGACCAGCCTTCTGCTTCAGTGTTTTACCAAAGGCAAAAGAAATTTAGTGGGCTTTCAGACACAGCCTGCTGGGTCGACCTACCCACCATTCGGTAGCCACAAAAACTTTCACGTCGTGCCACTATCAGCACTTCGTATTACAAACGTAATCCACGGTACTTCTCGTAGAACGAAATCCTCCTTCTTCGACGATTTTAGTCGTCTAAAAGCGATTTTCAGAATGTGGTAGTATTTTATGTGCGAGTGCTGCTCTGAATCAATAAACTTCTATTTGAAACGTGGTAATCTATAAAATCTTCAGTACGTAATGTCAAATATGTCATGATGAATCCGTTGTGTTCCTATCAGATAAATTACTGCCGCAGTTCTCTTAAGTAACTAGCAAAATCTACACCACAATAGCCACCGCAATCTTAACCCTGTTCTGTTTCTCGTTGGTCGGTTATGTAATATATACAACTGAATTTTTGTATCTTATACGCTGTCGTACCATTCATCCGACTGCCATGAAACTTGGTTATCCTTTTGCTTGTACTTTCGCAAAAGTTATCATGTGCATAATTATATCACTGTACGACACATAGTGCAGGAGATGTAAACGTCATGTACACTGAGATGCATGAAAAACTGCCACATAGTGTATAACTTTTTAATACATTTCGTCTTTATTACTAAATCTACTCGCAACGCATATTGCAGATGAGATCCAGATATACAAAATGTTTAAATGTTTGCAAATCTAGGGGATTTATTTGTTGCAGTTATCAGTCCCTAGGCTTAGAAACTATTCAAACTAACTTAAAGTAACTAAGACCAAGGACAACATACACCCACTCCAGACGGAGTACTCGAATCTCCGACAGTGAGCGACCGTGAACTCGACAGAAACGCGCCTTAGAGCGCACGGTCACCCCACAGCAGCATCAAAATATACGACTGAATGAACCTACAAAATTGTGTTATTGGCTATACGGCGTAGGTTAGGGCGCATATTATGTGTGGAATAGTTGTGATACTTGACTCCTGGCGGACAGGCACTCACACGACAATGTATGTGGCAGTCGCTGCCGCATTTACGGCATTATACGGCAGTGTGCGCAACATAGAGAGTCGTGTCGGTGCCTATCTTCCAGGCGTCAAGTCTCAGAAGTCATAGACTGTACCACATATTCCGTACAGTGTATAGCAAAAGAAACCTCACAACAGACTTTGACAATATTTCACCAATTATCATGAATGTTGGCTCACTTATGTATGTTATCATGGAAAAGGGTTTCGTAATCCGCAAACATCCGTCTGGTGCCCGGCATAAGGTACCTTGCATTAAACTTGAGTTTCAGTCAGCACCAAGAAAGTTGGCACATGTGGTTTTTCACAGTGAGGGGAAAAAGAAATAAGGCACAAGAATGAAATCCAGCCACCCCTTAAAATTAACCATGCCAGTTTCATAGTCAACGATGCTGACCCTGCGCAAGCAGTAGGAGATCCAAGAAAAACAACAAAAGAAGAGGGACAGGTTAACTGAGGGGACTAAGAGTTGAACAGAGGCAGAAGATGGACAGAGGGCAGTGGAAAAGTGATCAGAGACAGGGGAAGGTGTAGAAAGACGGGAGAGGAAGAGGTGTCCAGAGAGAGAAAGAGAGCAGGTGAACTGAGATGAATCTGTAATCAGTAAATACCTGTGCAAAGACGGGTTTTAGGCTAATAAGCGATAAGAGCACAACGCTTAAAACAATTACTGCAGATTAGTCTCATTTTCGTCTAGTGCCATGGTTGTAAATGTCTTGCTTTTGTACTGTCTCCTACGCAGCAACAGCTGGGGAAGGTTTGCACACTGAAACCTATGAGAGCACAAGTAATACCCAGGACATGTGCCTGAGGCTGCGAACATTATTGTTGATTCCAACACAGGTCTTGTAGCTAACTCAGTCTTGATATTCTGTCCCAACTACGTCAGATTCAGAACCAATTGAGAGTGATAAATCAATAAAATTCTTCTGGGTGTGAGTCCGCATTGTTTATCTTTATGTAACCTCCTACTTTTAGGCTACTGTGACAAGTGGCCGAAACGTCGTTCCATTGCATAAAAATTGAGAATGCGGTCTTCACACCTGCAAAAATTTTGTTTATTGTGACAACGGCTGTGGAAACCTATGCTTACACACATTGGGGAGTGTATCCGTCACAGACGTTGTTTCTGAGTGCGTGTTGTTCTGTCGACTATACTGTACCGAATGACATTCTAGCGACTTCGTTTTGAAGCCTCTTAGTGTATTAAGTATGCGAATCTTTGAAATGGGCGAAAATAAATCCTCTCAATCCTACCGGGAGTCCATAATCATGGTTCGTGTTATCGACACAAGAATTGCAAGAAAACTTCGCACACCTTCCACTATTGTAGATGCTACACACGCACAACGACGATGCTGAATGGAACACGTCTCCCTGCTGCGGGGAATTATGTTCTGCTTCATTTGTTTGTACTTAAACGTGTGAAGGTTGTGTAACATAATGTAACGAGACGCACAAATCCACCTTACACTCATTACTCAGCGAATCACAAGTGAACGTTGTAGCAACAAATACTGTGAAATTTGTACGGGTCTTGAAGGTGATGAAACATGCTGTTTTCACACAAGAAGTTTCTTTCGGGAAGAAATGAAAGCGACGGTCCCGATGGGACAGCATTCGGGAGAGGAAAGCGCAGACGTACACAATGAAGTTTAACATCAAGAAGAGTGAGTGGCTCTCTGTCGTGGAAAGGTAACTGGGGAGAGCAAAGAACTTTCGGAGCTATTACAGAAGTTCCAGGCACTTAGGAAGTGAGAGGAAAACCGAGGAAAGAAGCCCATGGGGAAATACGCTGTTATGGGTCAGAAAGGTCCAAGTTTGTTGCTGCAATATCTGAAATGACACGGAGACCAGTAAACAGATTTCATCAGGTATTTATTGTATAAGCAACAGTGAAATGGCCTTTGTAAACGAATGAAGAAAACTGAATAATACGCCAACGTATGACTTATGGTTGTAATTTAAGAGTGACACTTGCAAAAATTAAAGAGTCCAGAATGATTTCTCCAGACAATACGGTTGTAGATGTAGTGAATGGTGTGATGGTGTGCGTGCGTGCAGGCTCGCGCAATTTGTTAGTGTGTGTATGTGTGTGGCGTCTGAACCAATAAACGAAATTCTTCCAGAAATTAATACATCTACGTTTAATTGAATTTATCGGTACAAATGTAGTATAACTTATTGGTATATTAGTACCACCGTTTACCCCTGATAATAGAATTGTTAGATGCAGATTGTGTTTTGACTTTAGCAGTTTAATTGAAATTCAGCCACTGCATGCAGTGACTGCAAAGCACAACACATAATATGCCATATGCGCTTTTAAAGCATTGCCAGCCATATAGTTTTCAAAATGAAAAAGCCAACGGATAGATTATTCGTACATGGAGAACAAATATTTAATATCAATGGAACATTTATAGTATGGTCGTGAAGGCTTCTTTTATTCACAAATATGTATATATGATGCATACAGAAATCTTGTAAACAGAACACTGTGATGTACATTAAGGTGATCATTTTCGTCACACAAAAGTGTCACTATGCTTACTTGACATTTCGGAATAATTTTAGAACTACTGATTCGTTGGAAGTGTTAATAATATTTGGGTCAGATCATTACTTGTGTGTTTTTCTTTTGGTCTTTAGTCCGGACACAAGTTACACGCATCTCTCCATCCTACTCTGTCCTGAGCAAGCCTCTTATCTCCTCAAACGAACGGCAATCCACAACTTTTTGAACCATCTTACTATATTCCTCTCTTGGCCACCCTCTGCAATTTTTACCCGCACCCATCCCTCCAATGCTAAATGCACGATTCGTTGAAGTCTAAGACTATGTTCTATCAATCTATCCCTTCTTTTAGTGAAGGTATTCCAGAAATTCCTCTTCTCCCCAGTGTTGTTCAGTACCTCCTCATCATTTACGCGATCTATCAATATATTCGAATGTTTGTAAATTTATCAGACTCAACTGCGTGGTTATTGGTCCGTAGCTTACAAAATACTTAAACTAAGATAAACTAACCTAAGGATAACACAAACACCCTTGTCTGAAATGGGACTCGAATCCCCGACGGCGAACAGCCGCGCGCACCGCAACAGGACGCCCCAGTACATACGGCTAATCCGCCGCAGCCGCGATCTACCCACCTAATCTTCAGTATTCGTCTGCAGTACCATTTCCAAAACTTCTATCCTCTTCCCGTCTGAACTATTTAGCCTCCGTGTTTCGCTACTGTACAAGGCAACCTTCAGAAAATACTTCCTAACACTTAAATTATAATTCATTGTTAACAAATTTCTCTTTTTCAAAAAGCTTTTCTACACATTGCCATTCTGCATTGTGCGATCATCGCGTGTTATTTTACTGGCCAAGTAACAAAACTCATCTACCACTTTTTTGTTTCATTACCAAATCTGATTCCTTCAGCAGTGCTGATTTTGTTCGGCTGCATTGCATTACCCTTATTTGTCTATTGTTAATATTCACCTTATATGTTCCTTTCAAGACACTGTCCATTCCGTACAATTGCTCATCCAGGTCCTATGCTGGCTCTAACAAAATTAAATGCCATCTCCAAATCACAACGTTTTTGTTTCTTACTCCTGTACTTTAATACATTCTCGAAATTTCCCATTGCTTTCCTGAACAGCTTGCTGGATGTACAGTCGTAGACAGAATTCGCGAGAACTCTCGCCTAATCGCTAAGCACAACTGCAAAGCTTCGCTGCCTGTTTGGAAGTATAAACAGCTAGGGGGCACGATCGTACATACTGTCGATTACACATGTATCTGGCACGAAATCTGAAGAAAACAGTTATCTTCAAGTAGGCAGTTGTAAATAAACGCGCGCTTTCTGTGCGACCTGAAGGGAACTACGAAAATGAATTTTAGAAACTGCTTTGCGTTTTTCGCATTTTGTTTTAAGCTATTTGTAACCGACACATTCCTTTTCATATTTATTTTCTTGTAGTTTCAGTGAACGAAGACGGCAATAAGAATTCAGATTATGCAGTTCGTGAATATTATCGAACGTTACTGACACTTTCGAGTGGAAAATGTGCATGCGTAACAAAGAATTCATTGAATTACAAGACAGGAGGCAAATTATCGACATTAGCCACTGTTTAAAGTAACCTTCATCACACAAGTGCAAGTCGACAAATGTCTAGTGTGTGGTACACAGGCACACTTGCTGGAGTCATACCACAACACTTATTCGTTGAGTGAGCAGACAAAACGGAGCCTGTTCTGAACACTTTGTTACGAAGCGCTAAGGATTACAGCGCACCATGATGTTCAGAGCCATCGAGTGACGGTCTCCGCCCACCGCCTCAGTCGCGCTATAAAGAAGACAACAGTTTGTCGGGACAGATCGCTGATGGTATTTTCGAGGGTGAATAAATCATTCTATATGTTATTTCCATTGGTTCGCTTTCGGTTCATGTTGCAACTAAGATATCAGCATAAATTTAGCACACATAAGCAAGCTGTGTTGCTACAAATCAGAGAAATGGTATTGCTATAATAAGTTATCAGACATACTTGATGGATCACGAAAAAAAGGTTCTAACGGTACCCAAAGAAATATAAGCACTGGACTTGTAGGATACAGTGGTAATGGATTTTGTAAATTGCACATGTAATACAGAAACGAATATTACAGTTGTTCCAGTAAGAACAGCAAACGTATCCAAGTGGATACGAACATCCAAAGCTGCATGTAACTGATCTATACTCCATGTCTTATTAAAATACCTAATGGCAGGCCTTCGAACCCATATTGGAACGTTATAATACCAGATACCATAATGTCAAATGAATATGCAGAGAACCAAACTATGCTAAAAGATAAGCTTATTTATTATATCTCACCAGATGGCCAACTACTGATCAGCGAGCGACAGTTCGCTTACTGTCTTCTTCACATTTTTCTTCTGTTTTGAAATGTGGCTCATTACGTTGCTCAACTGACAAGAACGAACGCACGTGATAATTGAGTAATAATCTGTAAAGCAAATATGGAAGGAAATTCTTTTTGTCAGTGACAGTCTTATTCCGTAACCATGATAATATATTGATAATACGAAATGAAACATGTGCAACACAGAGTTGTGTTTCATCAAATGAATTTCTATTAACTATAATTATATTATATTATGTATCTTTCAAAACGATGCAAAAGCTACGTATTTTGTGTAAGGAACATTAGGAATATTAAATCGCTGTGACATTGAAATCCATAGTGGTTTCATCTAATCCAGTTTCACTCCAGATGATAGTACGAGAACAAGAATTCCGAATAACGGCTAGCCCGTTGTTCCCTACTTGGTATTCTAACAGGTTGCGAAGATCTTTTGGCTTGAGTTTGTCACCGGCGAGTATCGAACACGTGACGTTTCGCATACTAATCAAAAACATTAACCCTCCAAACCACCCGCACCTACGAATACATCATGAAGGAAGTAGACGTCTGATCAATCACCTTAGAATGAGGTCGGCCATCTTTTCCAAGAATCATGCATTAATTTGATACTGCCAAAAGTGAATCCGAGTAGGTACAGTAACTCGTAACATCTAGAGCCTAAGAATAGACTTTTGGGGTTTCTTCGTCGTAGCAAGAGCCTTACTGTGTAAAATTAAGGTGAGATGAAGAAAATAGATTCTAACGCTGATCTCTTGGATTAGAAGCCGACGCCATTAATTCTCACTAGTATTGCCTGTGGTCGAAATTCGACCAGTTGTGTTTGCAAAGCAATGAAAATGAAAAAAAGATTAATGTAATTGAAATATATTGAGCACTGCAAATTTATAGGCTTTATGCTATGAGAACAGGCGAAAGAAAGGGCAAAGAGGAAACATCAGAGAATGAAAGACAAAAACAAGGGCATTAATTGCTTTGTTTCACAATTTAGCATTGCATAACGTCATTAAAAACAACATTTCTCCGTAAGAATCTTTTCACCATTCGCTGAAAGTCGTTATTGTCTATGTTCACAAATATAAAATTACTAACCATCAAATGATCACACTCTACTTGCTGCAGCATATAGCTGACCATGTGTGAAAACTGGTTTTCTTAATAGAAACCCAATTTTTAAAAATGTTTCTCATTGTGACTTATTAAATTACTGCGTTCATAAACTGAATTGTTTAATTATATTTAAGTACTATATTTAATAGCTAATAATTGAATATTAAGCGGAATTAAAAATAAATGGGGGCAGTGTGTATCGACCCTGGGACACTAAGAGCAGAATTTCAAATACTAACTGACTGAGCTAACTTCACCTGTATGAACAAGCCACCAACAACGGCATTCAATATAGTAACATAACTAATGCAGAATTTGGAGTATCATCCTAAAATTACTTTTCTTTATATGACTCTTAACGGCTACGTGCACACATAATTTTTATATTCGCAACACCTATGACCAACCACCTTTCGAATTATGAATGTTTCATTGACTTTCTTGTGTCATTAATATAAAAAACTGTACCCTCACTTTCGTGTTAGCGTATTAATACAATGATACGAACGTTGACGTAGTAGGACAGCATTACACACTGGTGGGTTTCAGTTACAATGCAGAATACAAACACAGTTTTCCGTCAAAAGGATGCGTGGTTTCCAGATAAGGTCTGCCACTTCTGAATAGGTAGTAGCCCTATGTTCCCGCATAGGTTCGGAAAACGGCTATGCTAAAGTATGTGTTGGTGGCGCCGGCGTAAATGCGCAGATAAGTAAGACGAGGTCCTAGGATCGAGCCGATATTCGCAGAAGGTTTGTCTTTTTAATATGCCCTCTTTTACACGAGTGCACGAGAAGACAAGCTGCAAGCCGTACCAACTTTTGAAGCGAATATGGTATCAAAGAGTTTTAACTCTTCACTCAGCCAGTTCATATGATGACTACGATAGCAAAAAGAACTATTGGATTACTGAACGAAATAGACTATTTGCATGCAGACGTTATGAGCAGATTATCACTGCCACCGGAAAAATGCAACAGCCATGCTATGAGTCATAGCATAAATTTGTTGCACAGGCATACAACTTTCTGACCACGTTTCTACATAAAGAATTTCCTTAAACGTAGATATCAGGGAACATACCGTAATCATTTTTAAATATCAAACATCACAGAAGCCACATTTTATTATCTGAAATAAGTTCATACTGAAAAACGCTGCCTTTATGTGGGTTAAAAACTCGACAGGCACATACCAAAAGTATAATAGCTACAACGTCAATCTTCGAATGCGATTGTCTCGACAGAGGATGATAATTGCCCCTTATGCGTTTGCATGTTGAAAGTCTCAACAGTAGACATAGCTGGATGGGTACCACCTACTTGGTCCAAACTATGCGAGAAGAAACACGTATAAGAACCTTTTAAATTCCTACAATATCTCACCTGTGTAGGCCATAGGAAAAGAGAAAACGCTTGTCAAAAATTTTCCAACTACAGATATTCTCAATATTAGCTAATGGTGAGGATCAGCATTGCTGATATCGGTGGGGCGTAGTGGCTAAGCATTTAGCTTTTGAATGAAACAGCTCATGTTCGAAACTCGCCCCGTCCAAAATATTTTTCTTGTGTTATATTAGCCTTTGCAATTTTAACTCATAATTATGAAGTTTCAGTGCATAATTAAGATATGCGGTTTCGTTATAACTTATTTAATCAATTAATAAACCTTATTTAATCATTTAAATGAAAATAATATTTCCAAATGTTGTAGCAGGTATTTATATGCCGAAGTGGAACACTGAAATGTTTAAGTAAATTTAAATTTCATAAATAAAATGTGACATTGTGAGGGGTAATATAAAATGATAACTAATCTAAGAAGTACCAGGAATCGAACAAGGGCAGCATATTTTGCAACCCAAGCGCTTGTCCACCATGCTACTCGAATTTGTCGAAGATAGGGACTCAATAAGCAGATTATACTGTATAACACCAATTGCTACGTCGGAATCTTTCGAGACCGTATTCGTATTCCCTTTGGCCAACTCGCGCGAGATATTTTTCGTAATTTGTAAGTTTAGTCTGCTTCCTTCGTCTCGCAGGGTTGAACCAAATCGGTGAAACCCATCCCGCAATCTACTCTGGTTAGTCATAAAAAAATTCAGTATAAACTGAATGAGGTCGGAGTCGTTGAGGGGAAGTTCGCACCCCTCCTTGGGGATGAAAATTCCAGAAGTGAGAACATCCTCGGCCATGGTCCACGCGAATGCGAAATTCAGGGTCCTCTTACAGCTATAGTCGTAAAAATTGTGGAATAAAGTGAATGGAGTCGTTTGTCTATTTATATTTATAAATAAACTTTCTACTGTAGCTAAGAATGCCAGATCTACAAAACAGTAACGAATCTAAATCATTAATACGAACTTGTCTCTGTCGGTATTTTGACTCGTGAGTATTCTGTAGTAGAAAGGCACATACGGTAACAGGAGAGTAATTTTGCGAAAAATTTAGGACATAAAGTGCGGGATACGTTTGTTGACCACTCTGGCTTCTAAACATCCACATGCAAGGTCCTAGTATATTGAGGTTTTCATTCAATTATCAGTCGGACTAGGACGACAATCCATTAGTAGATAGTTATCGGGGAAACCAAGCCTCATAAGGCACTGCCCATATAAGACTGGACCAAAAACATCCGTGAGCAGTCGAGGAAAGGCGAGGCATTCCTCTACTCTGCTCAATCGCAGCGAATGTCCTCCAGTCAGTGCTTGGGGCCGCAAGACGCTTATACAGAAGTAAACAGTGCACTTCACAGCACGGCGAGCGCGTATAAACATTCTTACTCGGCAACCAACTTCAGCTAAATCTTTCAAAATGTTATTCAGTTTGCCTGAAACGTTACAAAAATGATACCTGCGTTAGGTGTGCCGCTAATACAAAACTGCTAGATAATAACTCAGGGCATCTGATCACCTTTTTGTGGTAACTTGACAACTTCATTTATTAAAAAAACTTCTATATAGTCAGAATAATTACAACTCCGATTGATAGTAGAATGAAAACCTCAATATACTAGGACCTTGCATGTGGGTGTTTAGAAGCCAGAGTGGTCAACAAACGTATCCCACGCTTTATGTCCTAAATCTTTCGCAAAATTACTCTCCTGTTACCGCATGTGCCTTTCTATTACAGAATACTCACGAGTCAAAATACCGACAGAAACAAGTTCGTGTTAATGATTTAGATTCGTTACTGTTTTGTAGATCTGGCATTCTTAGCTACAGTAGAAAGTTTCTTTATAAATATAAATAGACAAAAGACTCCATTCACTTTATTCCAGAATTTTTACGACTATAGCTGTAAGAGGACCCTGAATTTCGCATTCATAACGCATCTCAGTCCGTGGACCATGGCCGAGGGTGTTCTCACTTCTGGAATTTTCATCCACAAGGAGCGGTGCGAACTTCCCCTCAACGACTCCGACCTCATTCAGTTTATACTGCATAATTTTTATGACTGACCAGATTAGATCGCGGGATGGGTTTCACCGATTTGGTTCAAACCCTGCGAGACGAAAGAAGCAGACTAAACTTTCAAATTACGAAATATGTCTCGCGCGTGTTGGCCAAAGGGAATACGAATACGGTCTCGAAAGATTCCGACATAGAAATTGGTGTTATATAAGCTGCTTATTGAGTCCCTATCTTCGACAAACGCGAGTAGCATGGTGGACAAGCGCTTGGATTGCAAAATTTGCGGACCATGTTTGATTCGCGGTACTTCTTAGATTCGTGTTCATTTTATATTACCCCTCACAATGTGACATTTTATTTATGAAATTTAAATTTACTTAAACATTTCAGTGTTCCACTTCGCCATATAAATACCTGCTACAACATTTGAAAATATTAATTTAATTTAAAACTTCATAGAATCACGAAAATTAAATGATTAAATAAGGTTTATTCATTAATTAAATGAGTTATGACGAATCGCATATCTTAATTATGCACTGAAACTTCATAATTATGAATTAAAACTGCAAAGGCTAATATAATATAAGAAAAATATTTTGGAAGGGGCGAGTTTCGAACATGTGCTGTTTCATACAAAAGCTAAATGCTCAGCCACTACGCCCCACCGACATCAGCAATGCTGATCCCCACGATTAGCTGATATTGCGCCTATCTGTAGTTGGAAAATTATTGACAAGCGTTTTCTCTTTTCCTATGGCCTACACAGGGGAGATATTGTAGGAATTTAAAAGGATCTTATTTGTGTTTCTTCTCGCACAGTTTGGAACAAGTAGGTGGGACCCATACAGCGATCTCTACTGTTGAGACTTTCAACATCCAAACGCATAAGGAGCAATTATCATCCTCTGTCGAGACAATCGCATTCGAAGTTTGCCGTTGTAGCTATTACAGTCTTGGTATGTACTTGTCAAGTTTTAACCCACATATAGGCAGCGTTTTACAGTATGCACTTATTTCAGACAATAAAATGTGGCTTCTGTGATGTTTGATATTTATAAATGCATACGGTATGTACCCTGAAACCTACGTTTAAGGAAATTCTTTACTTAGAAACCTGATAAAAAATGAAATGTCTGTGGAACAAATTTACGCTATGACACATAGGATGACTGTTGCATTTTTCCGGTGGCAGTGATAATCTGCTCAGAACGTCTGCACGCAAATAGACTATTTCGTTCAGTAACCCAAAAGTTATCTTTGCTTTTGTAGTCATCATATGAACTGGCTGAGTGAAGAGTTAAAACTCTTTAATACCATATTCACTTCAAAAGTTGTTACGGCTTGCAGCTTGTTTTCTCGTGCACTGGTGTAAAAGAGGGCATATTAAAAAGACAAACCTTCTGCGAATATCGGCTCGATCCTAGGACCTCGTCTTACTTATCTGCGCATTTACGCCGGCGCCACTAACACATGCTTTAGCATAGCCGTTTTTCAAACCTATGCGGGAACATAGGGCTACTACCTATTCCGAAGTGGCAGACCTTATCTGGAAACCACGCACCCTACTCGCGAAACTGAGGGTACAGGTTTTTAATATTAATCATACAAGAAGGTCAATGAAACATACATAATTCGAAAGTTGGTTTGTCATAGATGTTGCGAATATAAAAATTATGAGTGCACGTAGCCGTTAAGAGTGGTAAAAAGAAAAAGTAATTTTAGGATGATACTCCAAATTCTGCATTACGTTTGTCACTGTATTGAATGCCGTTGTTGGTGGCTTGTTCATACAGGTGAAGTTAGCTCAGTCAGTTAACATTTGGAATTCTACTCTTAGTGTCCCAGGGACGATACACACTGCCCCCATTTCTTTTTAATTCTTCCTAATAGTCAATTGTTAACAATTAAATATAGTTTTTAAATATAATTAAACAATTCAGTTTATATACGCTGTATTTTAATAAGCCACAAGGCAAACATTTAAAAAAGATGGGATTCTATTAAGAAAACCAGTTTTCACACGTGGTCAGCCATAAGTTGCAGCAAGTAGAGTTCGATCCTTTGATGGCTTGAAATTTTATATTTGTGTACATAGAGAACAACGTCTTCAGCGAATGATGAAAATATTCTTACGGAAAATGTTGTTTTTAATGACATTTTGCAATGCTAAATAGTAAAATAAAGCAATTAATTTCCTCGTTTGTGTCTTTCATTCTCTCAGGTTTCCTCTTTGTCCTTTCTTTCGCCTGTTCCCTTAGCATTCCCATAAAACCTACAAATTTGCAGTGCTAAATAAATTCCAGTTACATTAAATTATTTTTCATATTTTTACTTTGCAAACGCAACTGTTAGAATTTCGACCACAGGCAATACTAGTCAGAATAAATGGAGTCGACG
Organism: Locusta migratoria; assembly: GCA_026315105.1. NCBI lineage: Eukaryota > Metazoa > Arthropoda > Insecta > Orthoptera > Acrididae > Locusta > Locusta migratoria. The sequence continues at coordinate 663,288,644 of CM048755.1, read as the reverse complement.
TTTAAATTCAAGAGATCAGCGTTCGAATCTGTTTTCATCATTTCTCACCTTATTTTCACACAGTAAGGCTCTTACTACGATGAAGAAACACCAAAAGTCTATTCTTAGGCTCGAGATTTTATACGTTACTATACCTACTCGGGTTTGCTGTTGGCAGTATCAAATTAATGACTGATTCTTGGAAAAGATGGCCGACCTCATTCTAAGGTGATTGACAAGACGTCTACTTCCTGCATGATGTATTCGTAGGTGCGGGTGGTTTGGCGGTTAGATGTTTCTGATTAGTATGCGAAACGTCACGTGTTAGATACTCGCCAGTGACAAACTCACACCGAAAGAATACGGTAACCACTGGGGATGCGAAGTGGCGAACACCGGGCTTGCCGTTTATTCGGAATTATTGTCCTCGTACTACTGTCTGGAGTGAACCTTGATTAGATTAAACCACTACGGGTTTGAATGTCACAGCGATTTAATATTCCTAATGTTGCTTACACAAAAAACGTAGCATTTCCGTCGTTATTGAAAGTTACGGAATAAAATATAATTAAGTGTCGGATAAATAGTGTAAGAAATTCATTTGATGTTTCACAATTTTGTGTTGCACATGTTTCATTTCGTATTATCAATATATTCTCATGGTTACTGAATAAGACTGTGACTGACAACAATAATTTCCTTCAACATTTGCGATACAGTTTATTATTCAATTATCACATGCGTTCGTTTACCTTAGATGAGCAACGTAATGAGAAATATTTCAAAACAGAAGGAAAATGTGAAGAAGACAGTAAGCGAATTGTCTCTCGCTGATCAGTAGTTGGCCATCTGGTGAGATATAATAAATAAGCTTATCTTTTAGCAAAGTTTTTGTTCTCTGCACATTCATTTGACGTTATAGTATCTGGTATTATAATCTTCCAATATGGGGTCAAAATGTTCAAATGTTTGTATAGCTTATGGGACTCGACTACGGGGCCATCAATCCCTAAACTTACAAACTACCTATGAACTACTTAATACTAAGGACGTCACAAATATCCATGCCCGAGGGGGGGATTCAAACCCCCAACCGTAGTGGCCGTGCAGACCGTGACTGAAGCGCCTCAGTCCCCTCGGCCACCGCGGCCGGCCCAATATGGGGTCGAAGGCCTACCATAGGTACTTTAAGAAGACATGGACTATGGATCAGTTAGATGCAGCTGTGGATGTTCATAACCAAATGTTCAAATGTTTGTAGAACTTATGGGACTTAACTACGGTGTCATCAGTCCCTAAACTTACAAACTACTTACGAACTAGCTAAGACTAAGGACGGCACAAATATTCATGCCCGAGGGGGGATTCGAACCCCCAACCGTAGTGGCCGTGCAGACCGTGACTGGAGCGCTTCAGTCTCCTCGGCCACCGCGGCCGGCTGTTCATAACCACTTGGATACGTTTGCTGTTCTTACTGGAGCAACTGTAATATTCGTTTCTGTATTACATGTGCAATTTACAAAATCCATTACCACTGTATCCTACAAGTCTAGTGATTATTTTTCTTTGGGTACCGTTAGAACTTTTATTCCAAGGTCGATCAAGTATGTCTGACAGCTTATTATAGCAATACCATTTGTCTGAAAGGAACTGTAACTTGTAGTAACACAGCTGGCTTATGTTTGCTAAATTTATGCTGATATCTTAGTTGCAACATCAACCGAAAGCGAACCACTGGAAATAACATATAGAATGATATCTTCATCCTGGAAAATAACATCAGCGATCTGTCCCAACAAACTGTTGTCTTCTTTATAGCGCGACTGAGGCGGTGGGCGGAGACCGTCACTCGATGGCTCTGAACATCATGATGCGCTGTAATCCTTAGCGCTTCGTAACAAAGTGTTCAGAACAGGCTCCGTTTTGTCTGCTCACTCAACGAATAGGTGTTGTGGTATGACTGCAGCAAATGTGTCTGTGTAGCACCCACTAGATATTTGTCTACTAGCACTTGTGTGATGAAAGTTAATTTAAACAGTGGCTAATGTCAATAATTTGCTTCATATCTTGTAATTGAATGAATTCCATGTTACGCATGCACATTTTCCATTCGAATGTGTCAGTAACGTCCGATAATATTCACGAACTGCAGCATCTCAATTCTTATAGCTGTATTCGTTCACTGAAACTGTAAGAGAAGGAACGTGTAAAGGAATGTCTCGATTGCGAATAGCTTAAAACATTATGGTAAAAACGCAAACCAGTTTCTAAAATCTGTTCACGTAATCCCCTTCACGTCGCACAGAAAGTTGGTGTGTTTTTGCAACTGCCTGCGGTACTGGAAGATAACTGTTTTCGTCTCAGATTTCGTGTCAGATGCATGTATAATCGACAGTATGTACAATCGTGTCCCCTAGCTTTTTATACCTCCCAACAGGTAGCCAAACTTTGCGGTTGTGCGTACCGATTACGCGAGGGGTCTCGCGAATTCTTTCAACGACTGTACAGTTTAATAACACTCGGGAGAGGCTACAAGCTTATCTTACTCCCTTCCCAGCCAACACTTCTCTGTTATGACTTTCGACTGTGTCAACTGCTATCTGGTTTCTGTACAAGTTGTAAATAGATTGTGTGTGGAGCTTAAATTTTTGTTGTCAGTTCTAAATAACATTTGCCTGGGATTCAAAAAAATGTTCAAATGTTTGTTAAGCTTATGGGACTTAACTACGGGGTCATCATTCCCTAAACTTACAAACTACTTATCAACTACTTTATACTAAAGACGGCACAAATATCCATGCCCGAGGGGGGATTCGAACCCCCGACCGTAGTGGCCGTGCAGACCGTGACTGGAGCGCCTCAGTCCCCTCGGCCACCGCGGCCGGATGCCTGGGATTTATGAGTGACAATTTCCCATGATGGAAAACTTTCATATTTATTTTATAACAGTCGAAGCTTTCACATGTTTGTCATCAATAAGTTGCTTCCCTCGGATGTTGTGTTCCGTTCTTCATATACACTGAAACAAATCCTTGTGTTACAGATCCATATCGTCTGTGTACGGAGATGGTATTCGAAGTTCGTGGGTAAATACAGAGAGACGTGTAGATTCTCACTGAAATACATTCTCTTTCCCGTGTATGTTTAAGTCAATCTGAAGGAAAACAATAGCGATATGCCGTGCAAAGTAATGGGTGTTAAATCTCACTGACTACGCGAGAGTAATTGCTAATGAGTATCGCATTCCTACTCGAGCCCGATGAGATTTACCTCACGTACACAGTTCTATGCTCAGAGTGGATGAGTGGAAAAAATAGATAACCGACGATCAAAACTCCAATGAGGACTATACTGGTTCAGGAGTAATAACTGTCTAGTATAAAAGAGTGACATTTCATGAACTGCGACATGAACACAATGGAGTAGGTCATGAACCACAATCGATTGGTTAAACACTTTTACTTGAGTAAGAACTTGGTCTGGTACATGTAGAGCAGAGAACCGAGGAAGTAAACATCGAGCTGCATAAGAATAATCTTGGTGTATTACGAATAATCATGACTCTAAGTGTAATGGAAAGAAGAGAAAAAAATAAACTCATCCAACACCAGGAACAAAGCCGTGCGAGAGTAGCCGTTTTAACTAGAGCGACATGTTACGGATCGCGCGGCCTTCGCGTCGGAGTTTCGAGTCCTCCCTCGGGCATGGGTATGTGTGACTTGTCCTTGGATTAATTTAATTTAGTGTAACTAGTTTGTAAGTCTAGGGACTGATGACCACAGTAGTTTGGCCCTATAGAATTATAAACATTTGAACATTTGAAACAGGTACAAATCTTCTCATCCACTTTTCGAAGGCATTGGATCTACCTCAGGCCTTTTGAAACTCGGGCATTTTATTTTTCTGAATAAATTACTGATAACTTGTTAAAAAATACGGACAGTTTCTTGAACGAAGCGTAAAGAAAGAATATGTTTCGCCAATGATGGAGATAGTTATAAAGTACTAACTTTGAAACATATTTCGTTTAGTCGTGATACAAATTTTATGGATAATTCAATGTTTATTCCCTTTACAGGTGTATAAAATGAATAACGGAAGGAAAATAATGGTTCATTTTACATCCCAATGACGACGAGACACAGCATAAACTCGGATTAGGAAACTGTGGAGAATGAAATCTACATTGTAATAACGTCGTTTCAAGATTTGCCATAGCGGTAAGTTATGTGCGGGAATCTCAACGTGCTTACAAGACGTGCAACAAGTCCCCTGGCCAGCGCGATCTCCGACTTTTCTCCAACAGAGTATGAGTGAAACACGAAGGGACGATTACTGTTATGTGTGGTTCGTCAACCCAGAACTCCTGCAGATCTACGTCAACACATCGAGCACGGAAGAATTTATCCGAAGACATTAATCTCCTTCGGTATGATCGAATGAATCTCATAATCATCACTTGCATTGCTGCCCGTGAAGGCTTCTCCAGAATACTAATATACAGGGTGTCCAGAAAAGGACTTCCTGATTTCAAAATTAAATATCTCGAAAACAAAGATCGATAGAGGAATGCAGTAAACGGTATGTTTATTGTGAAAGCTGTAACAAGTTTATACAACAGTTTGAAATAATAGTTACAAAAGCTGCTAAAAGATGGCGCTGTACGCTGTACAGCTCATATCAGCATACATAAGTGAAATAATCGTATGAAAACACTCTTTGCAAACAATCACATCACAATGTTTTGAAAATGTTCACCATTGGCACTACAGAGGTGGCGCAAACGAAGAATGAAATTCGCCATCACATTTCATAGTGTCTCAACCGAAATTGATTCACACGCCACAGAGACCGCCGATTCAAGCTCGTCCAGCGTTGCGGGATGCTTCGGGTAGACTATGTCTTTCACTGTGCCCCACAAAAAAAGTCACAGGGTGTCAAATCCGGCAAATATGGAGGCCAATCCATGCCTGCACCAGTAAATTTGGGATATTCCAAAGCAATAACTCGATTCCCGAAGTATTCCTCAAGAAAGCGAAACACTTGTTCGCTCCGATGTGGTCGGGCTCCATCTTGCATAAACCATTCAGTACCTGGTCGATCCTCTAACACTTGCTGTGTGGCGACAAATTGTTCCAAAATTGCAACGTAACGTGCACCATTGGCCGTTTCTCGAATGAAAAAAGCGCCAATAATGCCTCTGCTGCATACTGCAGCCCACACAGTGACTTTAGGAGAACGCAGAGGTTTCGCTTCATACCAATATGGCGTTTAGGAACCGCAAAATCGCCAGTTCTGCTTATTCACGTATCCATTAAGGTGGAAGTGTGCTTCATCTGTACACCAGATGCAGCCAACATCAAATCCTTCACTATCAATCATTGTGAGCATCTGATTAGCAAAGGCAACCCTTTGTTGCACAGCTCGTACGGGTGTGGCCTGGTGCGTTTGAATTTTGAATGGAAACATGTGTAGGCTCTTTCTCAGTATTTTCTGCGTGCTGGAACGCTTCAAACCAGTATCACATGCAATTCTACGGACGGATGACATTGGATTTCGCTTAATAATTCCAGAAACTGTGGCGTAATTTTCAGGCGTAACTGCGGTTCGCTTGCGGCCAACATGCCCCACTAGATCATCAGTTACGCTGCCTTTGCGTTGAAATTTTGCGAAAGGCGTACGAATGGTTTTCGCATCGGGTCCTTTTGGAACATTAAATTGTGCTTGAAAACTTCGCCTTGTTGCCGTAGGACTCTCTTTTAACCTGTGGTTCTCTAGCACCATAGAAACGCGTTGTTCGATGGAGTAGATGGTTTTAATCTCTTCCTTCGGTACACTAACCTCCTTTTACGTTTCAATAATGGAACTGATCGCTCTGGGCTTCGGATCACTATTTATACTAGGTGTGGTGTCGCACAAGTCTAAAGTGCGCACCACCTACTTTCGCCGCGCGCCGTCATGCACGCACGGCGCGGCGTTCTTACGACGTCAGCCACGAGCGCCCTCTGCTAGAAGTCCGCTCGTGGCCACCACTGAACGACATCGTTCACTTGGGACGGAGATAGGAACCAGTTAACACTTGGTAATCAGATAGGCACCAGTGAAGACTTGGCTATCGGATAGGCACTAGGAATCATCAGTAGGTCTGTAGCATTAATGGAAATGTAAAATACCAAAACTCAAAATTTGCGTTCATGACGGAGGGTAACCGATATGTTCAACGGGATGCAAAAGGATTGCCCTGCCCGGATAATTTAGAGTGAAGGAACAGAGAATTGCGCATGCCCAAGTTAAGAAGTGGTGGTGAGTTGAGCTCCAGCCTCGTGTTCACATCGGCAAATGGAAATAACATGACGGTTAAGATACATTATTTGTGTGGTGTCGCACAAGTATGAAGTGCGCGTCACGTACTTACGCCGCGCGCCGCCATGCACGCACGGCGCGGCGTTCTTACGACGTCAGCCACGAGCGCCCTCTGCTGCAACTCCGCTCGTGGCCACGACTGCTGCATCGGCCACTTGGGACTGATATAGGAACCAGTTAACACTTGGTAATCAGATAGGCACCAGTGAAGACTTGGCTATCGGACAGGCACTAGGCAGGCCTCTAGCTCAACTATGTATCAGCATTCTGCAGTACTGAGCTATGTAAAAGTTAAGTATTACTAAGTCTCTAAGAAATATCTATCTCGTTATAATTTACTCTAGTGTTTTTAGTTTCTGCTGTCCCACTGGCTGGTCACCTTCTACCTGCACAAGCGTGCATCCTTTATTCCTGTGTCGGTCTTTCTACTCGGCCACCGACACCTCCGACGGAAACGAGACACAAAAGCGGCGACGGGGCTGGGACACAAAACTAGGCATTACGTATGGCGATTACAACGCCATCTGTTATCAGCTTTTGTAACTATTATTTCAAACTGCTGTATAAACTTCTTACAGCTTACTGCATTCCTCTATCGATCCCTGTTTTCGAGATATTTAATTTTTAAATCAGGGAGTCCTTTTCTGGACACCCTGTAGGTGTTTCAGCATGGAGTGACACCTGGTACCTCAGGAGAGCTCAAATGCTCGACTCGCCGCGGGTCGGACCTTTGCTGCTGACGATCTCATTGCGCTTCATCACGTCTGGACGCGGAAAGGGACCCAAGAGAATCCGGAAAAGTGGTCTTCTTGCGGCTATAATGCAGCACCCTGTTGGCGAGGTGATGGATATAGCTAACGACGGCGGGAAGAAGAAGAAAAAGCAGTGGCCTACGCAGTGCTATCACTGCCAGAAGATGGGGCACATCGCCGCGCAGTGCCGTGGTGGAGTGGCGTGCATGCGTCAAGATACACGCGGCTGCTACAAGGCGAGCAGTGCGCCTCCATCGTGCATCAACTGCGGCGCCGTCCACACCTCTAACAGCCGCAAATGCAGCTACCTAGTTAGCTGGAGGCGCGGTGAGAGAGTAAGCAGTATCACCGAGGAAGAGGGAAGAGAAGAAGTCTGACGCGAGAAAGAAGAGGCGCCTGCCGCCCCGCCCCCTCACCCGAGAGGGGAACGCGGGCCGCGCAGACGCGACGCCGCCTCGCGCACCGACACGCCGACTGCCGCTGACGACGCAGTGGCCGCTCTGCAGGCCGAAAAGGAGGCTACCAAGGAGCTGGCTGCACTGCACGACCAGATCCAGCCCATGAAGGAGGAGCTGCGTGCGGACGAGACCCAGGCGGCGCCAGCTGCACCCGTCCTGTGTGACGCGGCTACATGACGGACTTCATCGTGGAAACCACGGAGAACCAATAGGATGGCGTTGTGACTGCTTTCGCGGCCACTGCAGAAATGCAGGCGGCTGTCGAAAAACCCAGGGAAGAAGAGGCGGTGCCTTTAGCAACGGAGCGGGCATCGCGAGCAATCGACCAACCCCAGGAGCCGAGGACGACGACAGCGGCCGCACAAGCGCGGCCAGCGAAGACTCGACGTGCGCCGCCCTCGCCCTGGGACAAGAAGAGAAGTCTGACAACACGGATGAGCAAATGGTCCTCAGGACACACTTTAGCAGTGAGCAGATACAACTGCCGCTCTCTGTTATAGACAAGAAGAAACTTGCAGACTGCTACTCCAAGTACTCCACTGCTGAGTGGGTCGTCTACATCGCCTAACTAGAAGCCCAGAAGAAAGCTGCTGAGTGGGATGCACATGTCGCTCAGCTTGCAGCAGCCACGAAGAAGAAGAAGAAGAAGAAGAGAGGTGGCAACAACAGGAGATAGATCGCCTGGAACCCTCCAAAAGCTCCAAGACCGCTGGACGGTGCTATCGAGACGAGGTAGCTGGACATGCGAATTCCTAACCCGCTCCATCATCACTTTTATTATCACCCAACGCATTCTCCGCTAGACAAATAACTAGCAGTTCGAGTAACACAACACGCTCACCGTACCCAGCTATTTCCTTAACCGTCCCAAGATACTCCCACCTATCCTATTTGGGGTAAATGTCATATGACAAAGACTCCACTTAAAACATCCTCAAAGGGAGGATAACCTATTGAGCTGAACGACGACTGTAATCATTTCATGTATTCTATATGCACTGTTTCAAAAATAGATCTTTAGTGAACTGGTAAAGGAAGGAAGGAAGGAAGCTTGGAGTTTAACGTCCCGTCGACAGCGTGATCATTACAGACGGAGCTTACGCTCGGAGTGTTTGAGTAAGGAAGTGGAACCATCCCGGAATTTGACTGGAGTGATTTAGGGAAATCACGGAAAACCTAAATCTGGATGGCCGGAGGTGGATTTGAACCACCATCCTGCCGATTGCGAGTCCAGTGTGTTGCCACTGCGCCACCTCGCTCAGTGAACTGGAAAATTCTAAGGGGCTGTACTCATTTTTATTTCCAGCAGTGAATTTTAAAACAGTTGTAAACCTGATTTTTCGAACTATTTGTATCAATTACGATTTGAGAGCTGCTTTTAAGTCGAAAGAATTGTTTATTTTTTCCTGACGAGAGTTATAAATGATAAAGTCTGTAAGTTCTTAGTGTTGACGCCTGAAGGATAGGCACCACCCGACTCTGCATGTTGCACAAGCTGCCGCATTGCCGCATTTCACCTTGAGGATGATCACTTTGGATTTAGAAGAAATGTAGGAACACCGTAGCAATATTCACATTACAACTTATCTTAGAAGATAGATGAAGGAAAGGGAAACCTGCGTTTTTAGCATTTTTGGATAAGGAGAGATCTTTTGACAATGTTGACTGGAATACACATTTTCAGAGTCTGCAGGTAGAAGGGGTAAAATATAGGGAGCGAAAAGTTATATTCAACTTGTACAAAAACCAGACGGCAATTATTGGAGTCGAAGGGGATGAAAGGGTCGCAGTGGTTGGGAAGGGAGTAAGTCAGGTTTGTAGCCTTTCACCGTTGTTGTTTGATCTGTACATTGTGCAAGCTGTGGAGGAGAAATTTGGAGAAGGAATTAAAGTCTAGGGAGCGGGAATAAAAACCTTGCGAATCACTGACGACATTGTTATTCTGTCAGAGACAGCAAAGGACCTGGAGGAGAAATTAAACGGAATGGACACTGTCTTGGAAAGATGTTATTAGATGGACATTAACAATAGTAAAACGAGGTCAACGGAATGTAGAGTCAGAAAATCAGGCGATATGGGGGGAATTAGATTAGGTAATGAAACGATAAAAGTAGTAGATGAGTTTTGCTATTTGGGTACCAAGATAACTTCCGATGGCCGAAGTGAAGAAGACATCAATTGCAGAATGGCTATGGGAAGAAAAGCGTTTTTGAAGAAGAGAAATTTGTTGACAACCAATATTAGTTTAAGTGTTAGGAAGTCCTTTCTGAAAGCATTTGTCTGGAGTGTAGCATTGTACTGGGTGTGAAACGTGGCCGATAAGGAGTTCAGACAAAAAGATGATAGAAGCTTTCGAAATGTGGTGCTACAGAAGAAAGATGATGATTAGATAGGTAGATCACGTAACTGATGAGTAGGTGCTCAACAGAACTGGGGAGAAAAGGAATTTCTGGCATATCCTACAGACCCATTCTGAGACATCGAGGAATCGTCAACTTAGCATTAGAAGGAAGTGTGTGGGGTAAAAATCGTAGAGGGGGGCCGAGGGACGAATACAGTAAACAGATTCAAAAGGATGTAGGTTGCCATACGTATTCTCAGATGAAAAGGGCTTCACAGGACAGGGTAGCGTGGAGAGCTGCATCAAATCAGTCTGCGGACTGAAGACCACAGCATCAACTACAAACGGCAGCGAGCGCAACATACAGAGTGGTGTGGGTGCTTATTCTAAAAGTGTCAAATCTCAGAACTTATTGACTGTACCACATGTGTCAACTAAATTATTTAGAAGTGCTTAAATTTAGTTTTTCGATGCTACTGAATTAACAGTGACAAATCAAGATGACGCTGACGAATCGAATTGATATTCATTTGAATGGTTATGAGTGAAACGATTCACTATGACGTTTCTACCATCGGTGAAAGTGAATTACAAATACTGGACATTTTGTGTGAAATGAGCAGTCTAATGATTCACGCTATCGTTTGATTGTAAATGGAAGATGTAATGACTAGTGACAAAAAGGGTGCTAGTGAGAAATTAGATACCAAAGTTGATGATTTCGATTCAAGACATCATTGAATAACCCCAATGGCTCTAATGGAAGCTGTACAGGATAATAATTGCAGGGGAATAAAGTCTGCAATACATAAAAAATGTTATTTAGAACTTAAAGTGAAATTGCTACTCTAAGATCAAGATACTTCCGCAAGAGAGGAATTTGTGATGGGTCGTAACAAACCTGCAGGTAAAGACTAACGCTTCATTATAAAAATGAGCAAGTGTTGTGATCTGCACACGCCATCACAATTATATAAACTGATAATTTGTCGGATATTGAAGGTGATGTCTACTTAAAATGTTCTTACCACCGAAGCATTACCAACATCGAATGAATTTGTTTCTTCTTTGTGATGTTTAAAATGTTCGTTTATACCAGTAAAGTTTGAGTCGCGAGAAAGGTTAGTTACCAAGTACATGGTGTGTAAATATCGCAAATGATGCGTTTAGCAAATCGGAATTGTACAATCGTCAGTTTCTAAGTTTGTATGCTCTCTAGAGAGAAATCTGCTGCTTGGGAGTTGAACAGCCATTATTGATAAAAATATGAAAATATTTTAAGAAAACTCAGTAGTAGCGATAGAAGAGAAGGGAAGGGTGAAATGCGTTGTGAAATGCCATTGAAATGATCGTCAGGCATTTTTGGCCGGGAAATGTCATATGGTACTGTTCGGCCGCCTACTGCACGTCTTTTTACTTGACGCCTAGTGAGTGACTTGCGTGTCGATAATGATGAAATGATGATGAGGAGAACTCTTTACAAATCCCGGGAATCGAGCCCGGGCCCTCTACGTGGCAATCAGCGTCGCTATCGACTGAGCTCCAGAGAGAGACAAAATTCAGTTTGAGGTACAACACACAAATGAACGACGCTACAGCCGATGTAGACACCTTGGACCCATTACTCCAGGAAGGTCGATGTCTCTATAGTTTGGTCTCTTCGATACTCAAATCAACCAACCAACTTAACGAACATTAGTGTGCAGTACATACAAATTATTCACACTGCCGGTGTCTTCCAGCACTCTGAATATTTCTCAGATAAATACTTTGATTCCACTTACGCTGCACATGACGGTACCACTAAGAATCCATAGCTGGCAGACAATTCTAAGTGGAATTTTCTTTCATTTTATTTAACAAATTATGTTTTCTGAACGTATCCTATTTATTACAATAAATTTATTACGAGTAGAATCTAAATTACTGCTTGTGTAACTACAAGTGTACGCGACATTTTGTGTTTTTTTAATGATGTATCACGTCAGCAACTGAACAGGAGGACTAAGATTCACGTCGTTTGAAAATGTGTCCCCACAATACGCAAATGAAAAGAATATGTTTGTACTGTTTTCTGTACAGCGGCGAGAGTGCTAGTAGACGCCTGTGAGTTGGGCTACTGCTTGCACAACAGTGCCCTGCTTGTAGCCTAGTTTAGCGGGAGTAGGTGTCCAAGCTGAGCTTGGAGCTTAGCTATATTCAAGTTAGTTCCTAGTTAATAACAAACTAATAATCACGCACAGATACTGCGGGGTCTCTGTTTATCGTATTATGCACATTTTCACCTCCTCGCGGAATAATTTGACGTGGGTTCAGAGGATATCATCAATTCGTCTAAATCTATTTCCATAGCGGTCAGATATTGTACAAAAAATGTGCATTTGCAGAAGAAAGGCAGGCTGCAGTGGCCGAGCGGTCTGCGGTCTGCACGGCCGCTAAGGTCGGGGATTCGAATCCCCCCTCGGGCATGGATGTTTTTGTCGTCTTTAGTGTAAGGTAGTTCATAAGTAGTTTGTAATTTTAGGGACTGATGACTCCGCAGTTAAGTCCCTTAAGCTTAACAAACATGTTAACAGTTGCAGAAGGAATATTTCAACAGATATACCTTATGGCAGAAAATTATAGAACATTTCGACCATGGTCAGAAAAATCTGAGTACTTCTGCCATTTCATTCTGGTGAACAGAAACCTACGGCCAATATAAATATATATTTACTGATCACAGGTAAAGGACGCTGATGGTACTGATGTATTCCAAAATAACATGGAACTACGTCGATATAATCGACTTTCCAAGTATTGTTACATCAAGACCTCTCGGATAAACCAAAAGAGACAGGGAACGAGTGTTAAGAAAATCTGTAGCTAATGTACAAAAATTGTTACACAGGATGAAACATAGGACTACCTACAATACGAAACGAAATCCCATCAACAACATAAAATGTGGAAAAAGGCAAGTCTTGCGATGAATTCCTTCCACCGTAAAATTTTATGAGCTCTTATGGGAAATCAGGACGGTTATTTTACTTAATGTTAATGGAACCGCCTATTCCATACTATGTCATAATTAGTTATCTACCAATATTTATAGCCACTACATCAATGCTATACATCTTTATCGCTATACTAAATTTGTTTTGTCAATAGCACCATAATATAATGACATAAGAATAAATCTAATTATCTGGCAATTGCATATCGACATAATAATAATTATATTCAATTATGTAACCAAACGTAATCACATATGAATAAAGTACGTACATATATGCATAAGCATTTTAAATATTAGTTTATGGTGCCATGCGACTGCCAAGCCATTATATTTATTATAGAAATAAGGATGTATAATATTGATATAGGCGCCTTCAATTTCCGTAGATAATTATTAGATAACAAATTATGACACTGTGTGGAATCGGTGGTTCCAAGAACATAAACGGAAGTAACTGACTTCGTTTCTCATGATATCTCAAAAGTTTTTACTGTGGAAGGAATTAGATACGAGACTTTCATTTTTTTTACATTTTATGTTGTTGATGGGATACATATATCTGTAGATCTTCTGTTAAACAAAGACACAGCAATTCATTTGTGAAGCCCAAAATTCACGTTCTTGTCAAAACAGAGGTTCATTTGTACCGATACCCGGCGAGACAGCTTGGTTTTCCTTTCTTCCTTTTTTTTTCTTTCTTTTAACTCATAAGGACAATGTCGGAACAGAACATTTAAAATAGAACACGAGTATTAAATCGCAACGTAGTTATAATTTGTTGTAGCGACAGTACGCAACAACATGACGTGATGCAGACAACTTAGGCGGGTACAGCCTTGTGACAGGCAGTCATCTATTTACAAATGCCGGAAACCTTATAGATCTAGAGTGTAAGCAAGACAAATTGAAGCAGGCAGGAAGTAAAATTAGGGTTTAACGTTCCGTCGAGAGCGTGGCAATTAGATACAGAAGACGAACTCGGAGTCTTTTGTGAAGGATGGGGAAGGAAATCGGCCGTGCAATTTTAAAGGAACAATACCGGCATTTATCAGGAGTGATTTAGGGAAATCAGTGACCGGCCAGAGGCGGATTTGAACAGCGCTTTCTTCCCGAAAGCAATTCCGGCATGTTAAAATTCGCACCACCATGATTCGTTGTTCGAATTTATTGAAGTTGTAAGTGACTCCGATGGTATTCATTGTCATTTATCGATTAATACAGGTTGCACGTTCAGCGATCGTCTACAATGCAACCATTTGAAGATTGCGGCTGTCAGCATTTGAAAACATCTGACAGTGAAAGAAATCACTGACTTAGGTCAATATGTCTACAGCAGAGCTAGTGAACAAAGTGATACTGCTACTGGGACGGATTGTAGCACCTGTCATCTAATATTTTAATTCTTGTTTAAATTACAAGAAATTACGCTTCAAAACCATGAAATTCTAAACAGTTGTTTGTAAAAATTATTTCTCATTTTGAAAGATCACTAGTTTCCTAAACTAGAAACTTGTGATTTGTATGGTTAAAGAGATGCGTTTCGGCGCTGACAATTTTAGAAATTGAGCACTGTACCAAAAATTTGAAGTATTTACGGAGTTCTACATCTTTTTTATACTCCGCAATCCACCGAATGGTGCGTGGCGGAGGGTACACTGCACCACTCCTAGCCATTTCCTTTCCTAAACACTCTCAAATAGAACGAGGGAAAAAAAGAATTTCTATGTTCCTCTGTACGAGCACTATTTTTTCTTATCTTGTCTTTGCGATGTTTACGTGAAATGAAGTAGGCGGCAAGAAGGTTGTTCTACAGTCAGCTTCAAATTCCGGACCTCTAAATTGAGTCAACGTCCGAACCTAACTGCTCGTCTCTGAACTGTTTCCATGTCTTCCTTTGACTTGCTGCGGGTCCCAAAAACTTTAACAATACTCAAGACGTGGTCGTACAAGCGTTTTATACGCGGTTTCCTTTACAGATCAAATACATCTTCCTAAAATTCTCCCAATAAACCGAAGTCGGATGTCCGCCCTACTCACAACTGCCCTTGCATGTTCGTTTCCTTTCATATCGCTCTGCAATGTTACGCCTAGATGTTTTAACGACGCGACTGCATCAAGAAACTCAATACTAATGCTGTATTCGAACATTATGGGATTGTTTTTCCTACTCATGTGCATCACCTTACATTTTTCTACATTTAGAACTAGCTGCCATTCTTCACACCAACTAGAATTTTTTTCCAAGTCATTCTGTATACTGTTGCAGTCAATTACAGACGACACCCTCCCATACACCACAGCATCATCAGCAAACAGCCGCAAATTACTACTTACTTTGTCCATCAGGTAATTTATATGGATAGATAATAATAGCGGTCCTCTCAAACTCCCTCGCGGCACACCTAACGATACACTTGTCTCTGATGAACTCTCGCCGTCGAGAACAACGTACGGCGTTCTATTACATAGGAAGTCTTCCAGCCAGTAACAAATCTGTGAACCTATTCCATATCATCGTATCTTCGTTCGCAGTCCTCAGTGTGGCACCGCGTGAAATGCCTTTTTGAAGTCGAGAAAAACACAATCTTCCTGTTGCCCTTCATCCATGACTCGCAAGATATCATGTGAGAAAAGGGCAAGCTAAGTTTCACACGAACGATGTTTCCTAACCCGAGCGATTTTTAGTATTTGATTTTTCCATTCGAAAACAGTTCTTCTTGGATGTTAGTTAATTTCTGCAGATGTGGGACATATTGAAATGCCCTCATCACATTACTGTAGGACGGCCCTGAAGCAAAAAACACACAGCACTCTGTTCAAGTAGCATATCGTGCCCTAATTTATTTTCTGACTTCGCAGAGGAGCAACATAGCAGTAAAATTCCACAATGCTGTGCAGGAAATTTACAGCGACAGTGCATCACCATATGTTTCCAGTATGATCAGACATGTCTGAATGACGGAGAACAAAGCTGCATGCATTCTTTCTACGAATGACCGGTAACTGCCAGACAAATGGAGCACCTTCCGTTCCAAGTCCGCTGTATCACAATCTAGGCCACAGTGGAATAAGTAAAAGCCCACTCGTGAATCAGTTTAAGTACCTTTCGCCAAAATTTTAGTATGGTAAATTTGTCGCCGTTGTACTGCAACTGCATTAGCCCAACCGAAATTATCTTTTTAGCCACCTACCCACCGTGAATGACCGATGAGTGTTTCACAACGTCCGTAGACAAAGTAACAAAGAACACAGCGGAAACGAGTGTCTTTATCTCTCCTGCAGAAGGCAATGATTTTGAGTGATAATGCAGTGTGATTCTGAGAGGTTTTTGGTACATTAATGGAATGGTGCTGACAGAATATGTTCGTAACAGGCAAACCGTCGCATGATTGGGCTACTGGACGCTCGTAAAAACGCTACGGCAGACCGTCACGGTAATGCTTTCCTGGTAGCTGTCCAGTGGTGTTTCTTCTCCATGAAGACGCCCAGGTTCAATCTTCACGGAACACTGTCACATTGACATTTACTTCGACTATCTGATGTTTCTTCAATATTCGTATTCTGCAGACGTAGCAACATGTGATTATTTCTCTGTCCTCCAATAAAGGATTCACTGTCGTGCAGACACATCCAGAATGATGACTTTACAGTAGAGGTCATCACGAAGCCACCCATGACTGTAAAACATTCGTCACAGTACAGATGAAAATGTAGAAAAGAACTTGCACCATCACCAAGTTTCATGGACAGAGCTTGGCATTTTCAAATTGATAAATATGTGTAATCATAAACATGTACTCTTTGGTAAAATATTCCGCAGAAAATATAGAACCCCGTTTAGCTCTCCAGGCAGGGATTAATTACACCGTCATTAGATACGACAAAACTGACTTTCTACAGGTAAGAAAGGTAATCGATTCTATATTTCTGGATTTCCGGAAGGCTTTTGATACTGTACCCCACAAGCGGCTTCTAATGAAATTGCGTGCTTATGGAATATCTCCCCAATTGTGCGATTGGATTCACGATTTCCTGTCAGAAAGGACACAGTTCGTTGTAATTGACGGTAAGTCATCGAGTAAAACAGAAGTGATATCTGGCGTTCCACAGGGAAGCGTTATTGGTCCCCTACTCTTCCTCGTGTTTATAAACGATTTAGGAGATAATCTGAATAGCTCCCTTAGACTTTTCGCGGGTGATGCTGTCGTTTATCGGTTAGTGAAGTCAACAGAGGATCAAAAGCAACTGCAAAGCGATTTAGACAAAATTTCTACTTGGTGCGAAAATTGGCAATTGACACTAAATAAAGAAAAGTGTGAAGTAATACACATGACCACTAAAAGAAATCCGCTGAACTTCAATTACGCGATAAATCAGTCAAACCTTAAGGTCGTAAATTCTACCAAATACCTAGGAGTTACAATTACGAACAACTTTGACTGGAGAGAACACATAGAAAATACTGTGGGGAAGGCGAACCAAAGGTTACGTTTCATTGGCAGAACGCTTAGACGATGCACCAGCTCCACCAAAGAGACTGCCTACATCACACTTGTGCGTCCTCTCTTGGAGTACTGTTGCCCCTTGTGGGACCCTCACCAGGTGGGACTGACGGAAGATATTGAGAAGGTTCAGAGAAGGGCAGCTCGTTTTGTTTTATCACGTTACGGGGGGGAAAGCGTCACGGAAATGTTGCACGAATTGGGGTGGAAATCATTAAAAGAAAGACGTTATTCATTGCGGCGTGATCTGTTTGCGAAGTTTCAATCACCGACTTTTAGTTCTGAATGTGAAAATATTTTGCTAGCACCCACCTACTTAGGGAGACATGACCATCCCAATAAAATAAGAGAAATCAGATCGAAAACGGAACGATTTAGGTGTTCTTTCTTCCCGCGCGCTATTAGAGAATGGAACGGTGGAGAAAAGTTATGAAGGTGGTTAATGAACCCTCTGCCAGGCACTTAAATGTGATTTGCAGAGTATCTATGTAGATGTAGATGTAGATGTAGATTTCTAAAACAGGAAGGAAGCTATTGGTCTACCGTCAGCAGATTATAGAACTTTAAAAACAAATGGATACAATGAATTTAGATACAATGAGAATTAGAGAAGTGCGAGAGCGGAAAGAGTAGACTTCTGTCAAAGTCCATATAATATTATCAGCACAAATTCCAATACAGCTAATACAACAATAGGTTTAATGGGGAATACATCGAATAAGACAGTGGGATCAAGGTTAAGCTGACATAAACAGCATAGTAAACGCATTAACGTAGACCAAGATAAACAAGAAACCATCAGCCATCACAGTAGTACCACTTTGTATGTCACCTACGTCCACAGATGGAAAGATTAAGGGAATGCATAATGAGATAAAAGAAATTATCCAGTTCGTTAAGGCACAGGATAATTTAATTTCAATGAGTAACTGTAACTGATAATAGGAAACTGAAAAGTAGAAAAAATTTAGCAGAAATTTGACTTGGGGAAAGGAACGAAAGAGGAAGGTGAATAGTTTTGCACGGGAAAGAAATTTAACCAACACTTACTCTTGGTGTAATACACGGAAGAAGGCTGTATACACGGAGAAATCTAGAGACACTGAAAGCTTTCAGACTGATTATATGATTGTAAGAGAGTAATTTCAAAAGCAGTTTTTAAACTCTAAGATACGAGTATTTCCACGTGCATGTGCGTGAATCTGACCATACTTTAATGGTTATGAATTAAAGATTGTAATTAAAGAAATTGCGAAAAGATATGAATCCTGTATAACGTGAAGGCACTGACGGTATTTGATAGATTTGGGAAGCATTGGCACCGTTGGTCTGAAACGGATAAAGCAGAAAACGAATGGAGAGGAAATAGGGAAGACAGCGGCGGTTAGTGCAGGTAAAAAGACAAGGCCTGGTACAATCCATGAATAACGCTGGAGACAATGAATTTAATGAACTAAATGAGAAGATAAAAAATGTAACAAATGAAGCAGACGAGAAAGCATATAGATGAATAAAATTAGAAGCCGAAAAAATGGCTTAGCTTGTACGGTTAGAAGAGAAACGAAAGTTGTATAAGTTGGGATTAATTAGTGAAAGATAGACGCCGCCTTTAGGGAAATGAGGGAGACTTTCTAATAAAAGACAAACAGTTATAATAATATGAAGAGGTAAGACGGTAAACCAGCGGAAAGCAAGAAAAATATAAGAGAAAAAATGGAAAAATATGTAGAGGTTGTATAAAGGGAAACAGACTGAGGACAAAATTATGGAAACAGAAAATTAAAAAAAAATACTGTGTGAGATGAGACATACTGCGAGAAGAATATGAAAGATCACTGAAAGATTTAGGTGGAAACAAGGCCCTTTGAGCAAACGACATTCCCTCAGAGATGTCAAGTTCTTTAGGAGAGCCAACGACGGCAAAATTATTTCATCTTGGATGCAAAATGAATGAGACCGGCAAAACTCTCTGAGATTTGAGGAGGAGTATAGTAATTACAGTTATAAGGCTGGTACGTACCGACACGTGTTATTACTACCGTACCGTCAGTATAATAAGTCACGGCTGCATAATCTTGACACAAATTACTTATAGAATGTAAATGTAAAAACACAATGGGACCATTCGAAGCCTAGAGCCTTAACTTACAAGTTACAATGAAGGTAGTCGCACCAACATTCATGCTAAACTTGAGAGTTAAGCTCATTCTTGTGTCTTAATCTGCTTACAAATAAAATATATTTTGAATAGATTCTGCCTTGAACAAACTCATTTCTTTCCTTCTTTTCTATGCAGACATAACTCGCTGAATTTACGGCATCAAAAATCATATTTTCTGTTACTTATTGTAAATAACACGAAAACTGCTCGTTTTTTACGAACGTATAAAATTTCAGTTTATTTTAAGAAAAGTTCTGACAAGTTTAAAATGAGATAAAAGTTTTGGCATATACCTTGTTAATGCATCCTCAGTTATTTGTTTGTGTGTGTGCTGCAAATTTAATTTTAAACTTTATTTTTAATTCCTTTTAATGCTCTTAATTTTAGCCTGTGTATGTATATGTGTCTGTGTGTGTACTGGCTGGGCGGGAGTGGTGCTTCACAATTTTTTATCGATGTCAGAGAACAGTGTTCCATTACCGAGAGCTGTGTGTTTATTTATTATTTCTTTTCCTTCTGCTATGATTATTTATTTGGGAGGTTTCCTCAATTATTAATTTCCGTGAATGGGCTGTTGCAGCATCTGAGAACTTTTACGTCGCTGTGTATGTCTTCTGGTCTGTAGTCCATATAAAAGAACATTTTTTTTAAAGAAAAGAACTCTCATATTCGTAGTGTGTATGGTGCTGCGAATGGTAATGCGAATGTACAATCACTTGTGTTACCTTTTAGTATTCTTCTACGTTCTGTGCACCTAAAATCGAAATTTCTGTTTTTGTATACATTAAGTAGTATTCTTGATATGTTAGTTGAAAAGTATCAGATAATTCCTTTGTAGGTATTGGTACTGGTTCTGCTTACTTTTCTATGTACTAAGTTATCTGTTATGTAGACTATTTTCGGTTCTTGTTAGTGAACGCGTAGCCTATCCTGGGAAATACTTTGCTGTTGGGAGTGTCTACCGTATGCTTGTCGTATTTCTTGCAGATGTGTGTTTTTGTGCCGCGGTGGAGTATCCGAGCGGTCTAAAGCTTCTCGCTGCGGAGCGCGCGGTTGCTCGCCGTGTAGGTTCGAGTCCTCCCTGGGGCATGGGTGTGTGTGTTTGTCCTTAGGTTAGTTTACCTAGGTTTAAGCAGTTTGTAAGCTGCGGACTGATGACCACGCAGTTTGGTCCGATAGATTTACAAACATTTGAACATTTTTGTGTTTTTGTGAGTGTACTGTGTGTGTGTTTGTCTTCTGTATGCTCAAGTGTATTTTCGTGATCTGTTTGTTTTTGCATACAAGATGCCATTTAACATTTATTTTTATTCTGTCGTTCAATAAACTTTGAGAGAGAACAGTACGAAAGCGGAAAGTATAAAAGGGGAACTCCACATGAAGGGAGTGAGCCTACCCCGATGTTCTTCACTCTGCTCACGAGGAAACAATAAAGAAAGATATGGACGAATACGGAAAGGAAATTAAAGTTCGGGCAGAAGAAGTAAACACTAAGTTTTTTAATGTAGCGTAAGAAGAAGCTGGTTCAATACCGACAAAAATTTGCAATATGTGGATCTGAGACGATGTTTCCGACCTCATCCTCCGCCAGCAACTAAAGAAGATGGTGTATAATTCAGAATATGCAAGCAAGAGGTAAAAACTCCATCATTGAAGTGTACGTCAATGTTATAAATGAAATATTGCTATTTAACCCATAAATGTCAAAATGCACAGACGTGTTATGTATATAATATTTTCATAGAAACGAAAGAAAGTGTGTTAGAAAATTTTAAAAAAATCTGGTAGAAAACACTATAACTATAGTTAACTTACGACAGAAAATACCTTGGCGATTTTAATCAATAATGAAAAACTTTAATGTTTTGCCGAAGATACTGTGACCCTGTCGCAGACGGCAAAAGACTTGGACGAATAGTTTACCACAAACGATGGTGTCTTCAAAAGAGATCGTGAGATGAATATCAACAATGACAATGAAGTGTAGGTCCATCTCCGTAACTGAGTGGACAGCGCGGGTGAATGCCCTGCGAAGGGCCCGGGTTTGATACCCGATACTGTCAAGGATTATTCCTCGTTGAAAAGAGTCGAATGTAATGCTCTCTGCCTTACGAGAAGCTATCTGACCGAGTAGTAGTGGTTCAAAGTCAAGAAACTCGACTATGAGCGGAAGAGCAGCGTGCTGATTACATTCCCATGTAGAGCCACAACGCTGAAATTTGCTTGCATTTCTTCATGAAATGAAGGCAACGATGATGGAATGAGATTTGAAATCGAAACATATCAATGTTGTGTATGCGTTTTCGTTATTTATGACATAACTTTACTAAAGATAGTTATCGGTTGGGCATGTCCTGAAATAGTAAGGAATTGTCAGTTGATTAATGAACGGTAGCTTGCGAGTGGTTGGGGCAGGAGGGGTTAGAAACTGTAGCAGAAAACCAACGGTTGTAATCTGTGTGCATGGCCGAGGGGACTGAGGCGCTCCAGTCACGGTCTGCGCGGCCACTGCGGTCGGGGGTTCGAATCCCCCCTCGGGCATGGATATTTGTGCCGTCCTTAGTATTAGTTAGTTCATAAGTAGTTTGTAAGTTTAGGGACTGATGACCCCGTAGTTAAGTCCCATAAGCTATATAAACATTTGAATATTTGAATCTGTGTGCAGGCTCCATTGGATATAGGCAGGGGTAGCTACGCAGGGATGAAGTCGGTTACACCTGATACAGTAACACAGACACCTGTCATTGTACCACCGAGGACGACGACGACTACAAATAGTATCACCCATTAATAAAGCAGTGCTCACAGATTATAACTATTCTTAGAGCAAGCTAAAGTAATGGGTGTGGTCGCTTAACATGGACAGTTTTCATTGTTACAGAGCTCCATAAGACATCAAGTCATGTATTCCATCAACTGTTGAAAAAGTGCAGCTTGATTCAGTATCCATTCATACTGTATGACCATAAATCACTGACCATTTGAAGATAATGCAAGCGACCTCTGGTGATTAAAAAGTTCCGGGTGTTTACCAGCATTTTCATTGTAAGCCTTTCGGTCACAAAATTAACTGTGTATTTTTCATATTAGAAACATCAATTCATCTTGAACATCGCCCAGTCATAAAAATACTTGACTATACTGTCTTCACTTTATTTTATTTAGGTATGCAGTCGCAAATAATGACTTCCTATGTACCGGATGTCTTTCCTAATTGTGCCAAGTGCATTTGTCTGGTGCTTCGACAGATGGAGGGTATTCGTAAATTCCCTATACGAATTTCGATTACTTCTAGAGAACAGTAAGAATATAATATTTTTATGTGGAGCCCATGTCCAGAAATGTCATACAGTGACGCTATGGACACTACTTTATCTTTCACACTGTGAAGATAATCTCTACTTCTGCACGCTCTTTGCTTTGCACATATTGGAAGAAAGAAGCACAGACCTAAATAACAACAAAATGTCTAAAATCATGAGCCCTAAGATTCATACCATAAGAGATATTATTGCGTATTCATCTTCGATATCGCGAAGATGTCTCTTCAACTGGTTAAGTGCTTATAGCATATCAGATTTGTATTTCAGAGTTATGTTTACTAGTTACTTGTTTTAGTTCACGTTACCTCCTTTGAATATATGGAAGTCAATGAGGTTACAGTAGCAGAAATTTATATCAGAGTTTGATAGATAAAGAAGTGCTCATGGGGTCATTGGATGACGTTTCTGGACAAGTTTTTCTTATGAAAATATTGTTTACTCACTAACCCCCTTCACGTCGTCGATGTTTATAATGGGAGTTTCGGAGCACCCAGTATTTGTAATTTCGTGTTGTCATTGTGTAAGCAGGAGCCAGCCCAAACAAATAAAGTTCATCAAGGCTTTCATGCTACGTTCAGTATCAAAGGATATCGCCAGTTTGTTTCTATTTACAAACAAAATGTTTCTTGAGTCGTAATTTCAGTTGTTCATTCGACAGAGCGATTACTTTAGTTTGTTTTACTAAAATATATTAACACAGAGAGTAAAATACGAAGAATAATCGGTACACCAGCGCTGCCTCACACGTCGGGCACCTCCCTGCAGCAGCGATACTCACGCTGCTGGAGTACTGGTTATTCTTCGCAGTTTACTCTCACTGTGAATACATACTACTAAAACATACTACAATAACCACACAGTCGAATAAACACGTAAAATTTTGTGTTAAGACACGGTTTGTTTCTAAAAGGAACAAATCCGGCGCTTTCTGTTGACACTGGACGTCGCAAGAAAGAAGTGATAAGGGGTATTTATTACGCTGACAGCAGCTGAACATTGCAAAAACTAAATAGCAAATATTTATAAAAACATTACACAAAATGTGCATTTTCAACTTTTTACAACGAAATGTATAGTCCGTTAAATTTCGGGAATGCAGCCGCGCAAAGTCCACTTGTTCCACCGATATTTCGGCCGCGTACCGTCCGGTCATCTTCAGAGTGAGTTCAAGACTGTCGACGAGGTGCCGGGCGCGGCCTTATAAGCCTGCTCGCGGTGGCAAAGCGCGTGCACGTCACAGATGCTGGTTTACTGCATATCGAAATACACGCGTGCGCCCCCGTGGCGGAAGCGCCCGCTCCGGTGTTTACTTATCGATTATGCCCGGCGGCGGCAACACCTTGATGGATTACACAAAATGCTCCCGAAGTCTCGTAGGAGACGCAATTGGCCCATTTAAGCTAATGTTGTGGGTAATCTCAAAAGAGAAGAACTGAGGTTACTTTTCCCATCCTCAAATGTCCCACTCAGACGTTAGAAGGTAAATCTTTTCATGAAAGCTACAGGGGTTTAAATAGCACAGAGTATCACTCAGTGAGTCAAAAAGAGCAGACTTTGGTAAATCCGACACGTCTCATAAGTAGAAAACACCCACGAAAATCTTACAACACTCACAACAATCCTTAATCTGGGCACCAAACTATATCCATTTACAATTTTTCTAGTCTAGGCAGTCAGCATTGTCAGAAAAGATACATAATAAACTGTCTTTCAGCGGCGTAATGTAGTAAAAAATTAAACGTGGTTAAATACCAAAGTACGAAACTAAAAATGCTCGTTACACCACAGAAATGGCAATACTGTATACGAAATGTTACGTTTTTAATGCAGTGGCGCATGATGTAGATTACCATCAGTCTCCTACCGGCTTTATACGCAGCGAATGTTTGTCTTCTCTGATTTCTTGTCATGCCATATTGTATAAATTTCCAGTAAAAACTGCTATTAAATAAAACCGGAAGTCTTTTGTTTCAGGCTGTTAATCATCTAGAGAAATTCATCAAAAACTTATGGAAGTCTGTAAGGGTCTTCATTTTAATTAATAGAACATAAACTGAAATAACAACGTACTTACGTTGTATATGATCAACGTAAAGACATTAGACGACTGTTGAGTCAAGGTGTCTGTAAAACACATACGTGAAAAATATCCTAAAAATAAATAGTACAATTAACGATGGAAAAGCTTGTTTCTGGATCGCTGTTACATTTTTCTACAGGCTGCCTAACACAAACACAGAACAGAATTTCTCAGCGATGTTTGGACTGCGAATTTTAAGAAATAATAACAAAAAGTTAAAAAATCATAACTAATTTTGTTTACCAGTTTTTTTTTTCTCAGGATGACGGGCCCACCAGTTAACCTGAAGAAGAACGTATCATTCAAAGCAATAGGTTCGTGTCGGTCGCCCAGAAACAGGAAAGACGAAATTATTTTCAGCTTGCGGAAAAGAACTGTGGAGGTGTGTACGAGGGGCTGCATTAGCGTCCAGTGACTTTCGCATCGCAGTAGGAGTCCAGCAAGGCTCAGCCTTATCACCACCGCTATGGTTTCTTGCAATGGACACCGTCACATCAGA
The DNA here is from genome assembly GCA_026315105.1 of Locusta migratoria. Classification (NCBI taxonomy): domain Eukaryota; kingdom Metazoa; phylum Arthropoda; class Insecta; order Orthoptera; family Acrididae; genus Locusta; species Locusta migratoria. The sequence goes on along the minus strand of CM048755.1, from coordinate 663,263,188 downwards.
GCCACAGAGGCTGATGATGCACGTTTTCTGCGGAGAAGAAGCTTCAACTCCAGTGCAAAACACGAGATGGGGACTCCCGACATGTGCGACATGGCCTGCGGTTCAATAAACAGAAGACTTCGCACATCGAATTAGGTCCACAAGAATGTGGCTCCATCAACATTGATAGAGTAGATCTACCACGAGGAACAAAATTTAAGTATCTCTGTTCTGTAATCACTAGCGGTTGCTAAATTACAGACAACGCAAGAAGCAGGCAAGGATGAAGTAGCACTTGACAGAAATTGCCATCTTCGATCGTCAGATGAAGGACCATCTGAAGTAAAACATTTACGGGACTGTTATCCAACGCAGTAAAAGAGACATAACAACGTTTGCGTGCCATGGACTTGAATATACTTGATGGACTGATGGATTCACTTGAATGGATACGTTTCAAATGACTATATCATGAAACGGTCGCACCCATAGAAAAGAAATGCAGAAAAGCCATATTTGGAACATACGCTGCACGCAGAGAACAATAATATACCAAAGGCAATCTACTCAGAGGAAGTCGTGCGAAAGAGACCAAAGGTATGACCAAGACAATTGTACGCCAATACTCTGAGCAACGACATGAAGGTTGTAAATCGTCATCCAGACATGACTTGTGATCGAATAAAACGGAGAAACCGAATCGACTAAGCAGACCCCGCTACTAGGTGAGACAAATATTAAACAAAAGAAAGGAAACAGTGTTTTCCCGCAAGTAACATAACATTTACAGAAAGGCACAGAATGTTACGAATAATTTCCGAAATGAAGTACAGTTTAATGCAACTCATCGTTGGAGGAATCTTTGGACACACCTAATATTGCCACACTGATTAGATCGGAAACGGAGAAACCGAATCGACTAAGCAGACCCCCCTACTAGGTGAGACAAATATTAAACAAAAGAAAGGAAACAGTGTTTTCCCGCAAGTAATATAACATTTACAGAAAGGCACAGAATGTTACGAATAATTTCCGAAATGAAGTACAGTTTAATGCAACTCATCGTTGGAGGAATCTTTGGACACACCTAATATTGCCACACTGATTAGATCGGATCATGTAGGACCAAAAATACAGATTAAGAAACAAAAATAACTGGCGAATTTTGAGGATCAAATGGAAAAATATTTACATAATACGTGGCCTGGACTGGAAACTAAGAATATCAGTTTTTGTGATGCAAGCTATCAAGAATGGGGTCCCAAAGGGTTCGGTCTTGGGTCCTTTGCTGTTCTTGACATATATTAATGACTTGCTATTCTATATTCACGAAGATGCAAAGCTGTTTTTTTTTTTTTTTTTTTTTTTTTTTTTTTTTTTTTTTTTTTTTTGAGTATGACACAAGTACAGTAATAAACAAACAAGATTTAACTGATAAAATGGTGAATGATTTCTTTCAGAAAATTATTAAGTGGTTCTCTGCAAATGTTCTCTTATTAAATTTCGATAAAACACAGTATATACAGTTCTATAGGGTAAATGGCATGACACAATTAATAAATATAGTCTGTGAACAGAAGTCTATAGCTAAGGTAGAATATTTAAAGTTTTTAGGTGTGTGCATTGATGAAAAATTGAATTGAAAACACATTAATGAGCTACTGAAACACGTGAGTTCAGAAACTTAGGCTATTAGGCTTATTGGAAATTTTGACGAAAAACCTCTTTGAAAATTAGTTTACTATGCCTATCTTCATTCACGACTTTCATATGGCACTATTAATCATTGATCAAAACATCAAAAAAGTATTCACTGCACAAAAGCGTGTAGTTAGAATAATTTCTGGTGCCAACCCACGATAATCCTGCACACAGGTATTATAAGTATCTAGGGATCCTGACAGTAGCTTCATAATATATATTTTCACTAATGAAATTTCTTATTAATAACCCTACGCAATTGAAAAGTAAAGCAGTGTGCATAGATACGACACTAGGAGAAAGGATGATCTACACTAGACAAGGATAAATCTAACTTTGGCAGAGAAAGGGGTGAATTATGCTGTGAAATGTTTGACAGGTAGCCAACCAGCATTAAAAACAAAGTGAAATAATTTCATAATGACAACTCCTGCTGCACAGGAAATGAATTTGTACATGGACATTAGTAATTTTACAAATAATAATGATAATAATAATAATAAATTGAGTAAAAATAAAATATAAAAAGTAAAATCATTGTTTGTCGTGTATTGTTGTCCTTTACTAAACTGACACGTTCCACAACATTGCCAATTATCGTATTCATGAACTATGGGACAAGTATCAATCTAATGTAATCAAACGATTGTGGATTACGAATCTGATATTTACAAGTTACTGGAAGTATTTGCGTCTTCTGAATGTAACCTATTCTCATATATAGAGACGTTTGTAGCTGGATCGTTTTTGAGACGATTGAAGTGGTGGTTGGTATCATTCGTACGTATATAGTTTTCAGATCTTATTGATTCACATGTTACTGATGGTATTAAATCACGCGATACTTTGCAGTGATAAGAATTGACCTAAAACGTTACTGCAATTTTTAAAAATAAGTGCTTTATTGACCTACGAAACCGGTTTCCAAACTAAGGCCGAGAGCTTTTCATTTTCCCCTTGTATATTCCACAACTCATATAACTGCGTTTCAGAGAACAAAGCGGAATAGCTCATTTGGAGAATCATTTGTAACACGATTAAATGTGGTGTTAAAGTTTGTTGTTGATTTATGTGTTTAGTGTGACGCTTCAAAAGGGCGCTATTTTGTAAACTTTCACTTCCATAACACGCAGTCCATTGCCGTACCTGTAATCTTGCGTAACCGGGATATTACAGCCAACTGCCATCCAATCACATACCCAAATGCCTCTTCATCTAATTAGTGACGCGCACGAATAGGTTAACGAGATTCCGGCTGTCCCTATCTGCTGTGGTATTTGGAGCGGCAGTGCACGTGCCACCATCGCGTCGGCATTTGTTATTACACGTCAGCAAAGTTTAGCAGGTCCCAAAGGCCACTAGAGCGTCAATATTCGCATTAAAAGACATTTTAAATCTTCTATTTATACATTCTCATTTTTATTAAAGGTTTTTTCTAATTTCATGTCCACACGGAACTGGAAATGGGCAATTTTTTCACTGTAATGTCGCCAACACGTTACGCAATCATTCAAGTAACAGTGTTCTATACGCACTAAATAACAACATTTTTGTAAAAAGAGACTGATATTTTTCGATTATCAGAACAGCTGTACTGTTACAATTAAAAGTACACCCGGTATTACGTTGTTTCTTTAGAATATATCTACTGTCAACCCAGAGAGTGATCTGTGAGGAAACGTGAGTTCATTCTTGTTTCTTCGTTTTGGGTGAACAGATATCAGTAAAATAAGTCTTGTTTTGTGACATAACTTTTGTCGTATGAAACAAATTTTTTAGTTCATATCAGATATCAGACAAAGATATTTACAAATACAGAGGTACTACAGTAATTAAATGGCATAAGCGACTCCATCTACATTCTGTCGATGTCATGAAAAGAGTATAAACCTATGGTTAAAGTTGACCGATTATGATGTGGAAAATATACTTCATTTCAAATGGGACAACATGGATTCCTTTAATTGGTATAATACAATACCATACGTGACGTAGAAGGCTACATGTTTCCGATACACTTCTTGGTATATTTATTACTTTTGACAATTGACCAGAGCGTAATGGAGAAACTTTGTTATTGAGATGTGCAACATCACATTTTGAAACTTCTGGTGATGCTAGGACATCAAAAATGGAGCATCCTGTATCGAAGACGAAGTTGTTAAAGATACGCATACAGAAATTACCTTTAATGATAAAGTTTGATTGAAATGTTGGGCTTTTATAAACGAGCGTTTGGATATAAATGAACAATGCTATTGATGGGGATATAACAAGTGTCATTAAAATATGAGGACAGGAAAAGATGATTATCTACCTGCATCAGGCCCTATATATGGTTAACACCTCTGAATGACGATAGGATGACAATGACATAGAATTAACACAGAAAACCCTACACCACGTTGTGAGTTTAGTATAATGAAAATATTAAGCACTTTTTATAGTGCAGAAGTACAACAATCAATCTCTAGAAGACTTACCTCGTCCACAGCCATCTCCGTTCATAGTGTAGTCTGTAGATGACCTTCGTAACATCTTCCAGATCGCGATTTGGACTCACATTTCCTTTGAATGAAAGGTTATTAAGCGTTACTTCACAGTTACGAATGAAATACGAATCAAAAATTCAGAAGTCTAAGAAGTTACATATTCATTTAAAGGGTAAGAGAACCAGCTACAAGTGGTTTTATGTACTTCGAAAACATCTATTTATATTATGTAAAGCCTCTTTTCTACCTACAGCTCATGTTCCCAGAATGTGAAACTGTTATCAATGATACGTGCCACATCTGGAATTAATACTATAACCATTATTTCTGGTCTTTGTTGCAAGCTTTCATTGTTTAGTTTCTTGCACGAATAAAGAGAACTCCTTACTCTCATACTCCTGATGGAAAGTCAGGTACGATGGATAACGCATAAGTCACGAGCACAAAATACAGCAAGCATTCCCATGAGAGGTAACATAAGCGAGTTTAATAAAAAAATCATTACTTGCTAACGTAAATGGTAGGTTCAAATTCACCTGACTTACAAAATTTACAGTCCATCACCCCCATGGTTCTAGCATCTCTTACTAGTATTGTCACTTGAATTAAGACACATGAATATGAAATTGGTTAAACAACTGTTAGTAATGAAGGAAAATATGTTGGTATTGTCCTAAATTCTAGGACTTGAAAAACAAATGTACGAGGTTCATTTTTAAAGCAAGAGCCGAATGAAGTAAGATAAACTTTATTTGTGAACGTAAACTGCATACCAAACTAGAATGTGCACACTTCTTCACTTCTCAACATAGTCACCATGAACATTGAAATATTTTCCAACTCGTGGCACCAGCTATTGGATCCGAGCATCGAAAACCTTTGGCGCCTGATCGCCAATTTTTTTCTTCTTCTGCAGTGAATTTTGTCAGTAACAATGTGTTAAATTACTGATCTTGAAACATATGTACAATTCTGATGCAGCATGTCAATAGTGAAGCGCCTGTTTTGATCTGAACGACCTACTGTCGTGAATGAACACTTGACACAAGATATTGATGAAGCAGTTCGCCAGAACAGAAGCTTCATTGTTGACGAGCAATTTCAGAAAGTTTCAGAGAATTCAAGATTAGTAGTTCAACACATTTTTACTGACAAACTTACCTAAAAAAAGTTGCCACGACTTGACAAATGTAAAAATGTTCACAGTGGCTATGGTGAAATTTAGAAAAGTAGTGGGTTGCAGTTTGTGATACAACTTACATTCATAAACAAAGTTTCTCTTGCTGCAATACAGATCGGTTCTAACTTTATAAATAACCCTCGTGTTACAGCCATAGCCTGGGAACATGACTCACGTGCATTGAGAAGTAAGAATGAATATGTGATGCTTGATGTTCATTTAATGAATTCAAGATGGCGGTACTGCTGTTTTAACAGAAATTTTAGAAAACTACGATTGGCCCTATAAGTAATTTCCACATTTTCAGGACTAAGAGTGTTTTTTCCTGCATGTGTGGACCCATGATTAATAGGCCAAACGTTTATGTGTCTAAGCAGACACTTCCGATGAAGGTCTGTGTTTGAGGGACTTTACTTTGATTTCGTAGCGATATATCCATTTCATATTGTCACGCAGAAAAACACCACTATGATTCACATTTTATGGATCTTCAGCTAAAGATTATTCTAATCCTACCACTATTTTCTCAATGTGCCAGTTATGAATTGGTATAGGTTTTTTATTTTTTATTTTTTTAATATATCGTTCTCGGGTTCTTTCAACCCATCTGACAACAGAACAACACGGACCGTTGTTTAATACTACTGAAATATCTCAGAAATGCCACTTCATATTTCTCCGTCGAAGAGAAGGGCAGAAAATGAATCCTTGGTATTTTGCTCACGAAAATACCTCCAAGCACGTGAATATTTACGCTACATTCGATACAGGATTTTTAAATACACCATACATTGCAAAGTAATCGAGCATATAGAGAAATAAAGGGCTTCGTTACGTTAAGCATCTGCAAGTTACACCTCACAATTGCATTATTGGAACCGCTGTGTCTCAGTGAGCTGATTCCCCATTAAAACATTAAATTGAAGAAACTCCATCAATTTTCTGTGGTTGAAATTCTACGTTTTGTCCTTAACAGTAGATGCAGGAAATGTTTTAATCTAACTGTCGTTAATGTGAACCTTAAATTAAAGACATTAACATCGACACTGACCCTAACTACTTTGAAGGTGATTTTTATAAATAAATTAATAAATATAGATGAAAATAGGAAGCAACAACAAATACAAAATGAGACCAATAATGCCATGCACACAAAAAGTTTGCAGTCTAATAAGATTAGCAAAAATATGGAAAGTAGGAAAGATAAAGAGGAAAGATACATATGTAAATAACACATTCAAAGCAGAAAGACATAGAAATACATGTTTTGTAATGTAATCAATGCATATGAATTATAAGTAAGAAAATTTAGCTTTAGAAGCAAGCTTATTATTTATAAATTGATGCCATAATATATATATAGTTATTTACTGGTAATCTGTACTTCTTTAACATGGTAGTAAGCCCCATCTGTGAGGGGAAAGGAAACTAATCACAGAAACAGCATACTACTAACTAAGTACACTACCTTAATAGAAGATTAAATAGAAGAATACTATTTTATCAAGCAAATTACCCATCTAAGACTAAGAAATATAGAATTTTTGCAACAAGAAAAATCGTGAAATTATCCTTAGACATATGTTTGTTATCTGGAAGTATATTAACGCATTCTGATTGTTTATTGTCTTCTAGGGACCGTTCCTCGTTATTCAAGAAATTGTCTTATAATCTTATCGGTAGTTATAAAAATCTGTCGACGGGACATTAAACCCTAAACTTCCCTCCTTCCTATTAACAGCTGAAAAACAAATATTGACCGTGCAGTATTCAATGCAAAATAAAACGTGCATAGAAGTATATTGAGAACGAATTTTTTTCGAAGACGTCTTCGCCATAATATGATCAGAATGACACTGATGGAAACTCGCAGAATTTCGACGGTGACACTCTTATAGGAACCCAAAAGAATTTCGCTCTGTTTTAATAATTTCTTTCATTGTTGCGTAAGAAATTTCGACACGTGTCGTACTATTTCGCATTTCTTAATCAATGAACTCAAACGTTAATATTTCTCAGAAGCAATATTTGGTCGTTTCATCATCAGAGAAGAAACAGAATCGTCAGTTGTAATATATTAATTATAGTCTCTTACATGTGTTTAATTTCTCAAATGTTTGGAGATACACCACAGCACGTTAGCAGCTTTCACTTTTTGTCAGGAGGTGGCAGCGTCAGTCTCTCCCAGGACGAAAGCAGACGCCAACAGGCTGTCGGAATCCTGTGTGTGAGAGAGGGAATTGTTCTTAATTGCTCTATTACACTTGAAGGGCAGAAACGTTGGTGTCGCTTCAACCAAACAGTCCGCCTCTAATGCGCCCTGCTGCTCAGGTCAAAAAGAAAACGTCTCCTGTACGGCATTTACGTGTAATGTTGCTTACATTAACAGCCGCCCACCAGTAACGTCTTAAAGCCATAACCATGCTGTACTGGGTTTTTAAATTAAACTCCCTAAATCGTATATGTTATCTGTAGGTTAGTTTAGTTTAAGTAGTTTGCAAACCTAGGGACTGATAACCAAAGTAGTTAAGTTCCATAAATTTACTAACATTTGAACACTTTTTATCCTTCTACTACGAAAGGGAAGACAAATGAGGCGTCATATATAAATAAATAAAAAATTTCAAATGTTTGTTAAGCTTAAGGGACTTATCAGCGTGGTCATCAGTCCCTAAACTTACAAACAACTTATGAACTGCCTTATACTAAAGACAGCACAAACATCCATGCCCGAGGGGGGATTCGAACCCCCGACCATAGTAGCCGTGCAGACTGTGACTGGCGCGCCGCAGATCGCTCGGCCACTGGCTCTTCGATTTCCTCCATTACGGAAAAACTACTAACAGTGACGTGTACTGTGAGACACTCCATAGCCCGCAAGGCCATTAAAAAGCAAATGGCATGGACTGATACATCTCCAGGGGCATACAAAGAGTACTGGTCAAATTCAATTAGGAGCAGTTTGGACACGTCGCCCTGTGACATCCATCTGTTTGGTCCGCTAAAAAAAAAAAAAAAAACACCTCAAAGGGAAGTTCTTCCAGTCGGACGACGAACTGACGGACAAAGTAGGGGACTGGCTCTTGTCATAGAAACAGGAATGCTGAATCCTTCGGCCAGAAGTCGGGGGTCATAGGCTAGAAAGAGTGGTAAAACAGAACAGGCGGCGAAATGTGGCGGAACTGGCACGAGACTTTAATGCTGGGCAGATACGAGTGTATCAGAAGACACAGTGCACCCAGCACTTCTAACGATGGGCGTCCGCAGCCGACGATCCCTGTGTGTTAATATCACGATATCCGCTGCTACGGCTGAAGTGGACACGTGACCATCTTGACTGTACGTTGGAACACAGGCCGGGCGTTGTCTCGTCTGATAAATACCGATACTTTCTTATCATGCCAGTGGGCGGACGCGATTCCGTCGCCTCCAGAGGAGCACCTACTTGACACTTGTACTGCTGGCATAGCATCATGACAGCCAAGAAGTATTGTACACTGATTGCACAACATATACACGGCTTTATCGCGCTCATATTCCCAACTGGCTGATTTCAACAAGATAAAGATGTCACAAAGGCTGATGCCTGATGGGGAGTTTCAGTCGATGTGGAAGCCCCCAAAATCGCCAGTTCTGAAGCCGATCGAACAAATATGGGATTTGATTCAATCTGGCGTCAGAGCTAATCCACCTCCTCCTCTTCCCGGAATACGTGACTGATCAGAATGATATTTTCATTCCGCAGACGAGTGTGGGCTGATATGAAACTTTCCTTGCGGATTTAAACTGTGTGATGGAACCGGGATTCGAACCTGGCACCTTTGCCTTTTGAGGGGCAAGCGCTCTAACAGCTGAGCTATCCCGGCACGCATCACGGTCCGTTCTCACAGGTTTACTTCCGCCAGTACCTCGCCTTCTACTTTCCAAACTTGCCTACGAAAGGCTAAGGTCCCAGGTTCGAATCCCGGTTCTGGCACACAGTTTCAATCCGCCAGGATCGTTTGATACGTGATTTATGTTTGCAGATGTCGTGCCAACTCCCCCTAGTGACCTACCACTGCCTTATTACATCCATGCCAACACGCGTCGCCGCTGTTAACGTGTCAAAGGTGGACATACCATGTAATGGGTTAGATGATCGTAATGTCTTGGGTCATCAGTGTGTCATTCGTCTCTGTTCTTATCATTAAGACGTCGTTTTCAGTTATTTTACTGTAGTGTAAGACTGATAATGGCGACGTTTTGGTATTTAATGCACGGCGTGATAGTGTCACCGACACGAAGTTTAAGTAGCTTAGTTATTAAATTTTTGTCATTTGTTTGGGAGGTTCACACACACACACACACACACACACACACACACACACACACACACACACACACACGCTATGACCCAACCTTCCTCGACAGCTTCCTTTCATTACTACATTAGTGAATGATGGAGCAGTTTTCACCAGTCTACTCTACCGTTCTTATCAAATTTTGTGATCAGGTTCCTTTCAGTCAGCATTTTATCATAAAATATGACTAGAAAAAATCTTTGTGGCACTGGTATAATGCCTCAGTTACACTGCCACTTTTCTACATTAGGTGACGAATATGTTCCTTCAGCTGACATTAATATGTAATGGTTCCTCTTGACTAATTTGATTGGCGCGCTAGAATTTTCACTAGATTTTCTGGGTAGCGGTGGAGTGGCCAAGAGCTGTAAGACGACTTGCTGCGGATCACGCGGTTGCTCGCCGTTCCAGGTTAGGTCCTCCCTCTGGCATGTGTGTATGTGCGTGTGTGTTGTCCTTGGCTTAAGTTAGTTTAAATAGTATGTAAGCTTATGGACTGATAAGCGCAGCAGATAAGTCCCATAGACTTACAAACATTTGAACATTTTGATTGGATTTTATGGGTTCCCTGATGTTTCAGTTTTCCGATGACACTGTAACAGTGACTGTGTGGACATGAAACTGTTGTATATTTGTGATAGATCATCTGAACTATGGTAATCTACAGTTTAAAACCTTGCATATTGTCTGTTGATTCATTCTGGCAAGTAATGTGTCTGCTGCAACAATATTATAAGTAAGAACACCTGATGACGGCCTAAGGCAGAAATAAGCTTATAGTGAAGAAATAATAAAGTTCTAAAGCAGTGTAAAAATAATTTATAATTATTGTGGTACTGAACATGTCACTCAAAGACTTACTCTACACTGCCCCAGAGAACGGAAATTCCATAAATCACTCCAAGTAAATGCCGGGATGGTTCCTTTAAATGGGCACGGCCGATTTCCTTCCCCATCCTGACGCAAAATCCGAGCGTTAGCTTCGTCTCTAATGACCACGGTGTCGATGGGACGTTAAACGCTAAACTTCCTTCCTTGCTTCCTCCAGCTTATATACAACTAACATGCCAACAAGTTTAAACGTACTGTACTGTTTATTTACATTTACATTCTTTATTTCATGAAAGGAAACAGGAGTACGAGCCGGATTATTAGGAAGATACGTAAGTTGTCGGAGAACGTAGTCCCTTGGCGGATCGTGAGAAGATGTGGATACAACATGGAGGCGCAGCAACTTACTTCAGTGTGGAAGTCCGCAAACGTCTGACTGCTGTGTTTTCTGATCCCTGGATTTGAACTGGAGGACCCGAATCCCCTTCGTTGTTTCCTATGGGGATATCTAAAGTCACATATGTATAAGACCACAGTGGATACATAAGTGGAATTGGTTGCCAGAACTGTAGCTGCTTCTAACGTGATTCGAAAGACACCAGTCGTATTTGTCAATTTGCGTCAGAATCTGCCTCACCGATCTCATGCTTGCAATGAGATTGATTTTCGTGACTTTCAACACATTCTGTAAGATACAGTGCAAATGGAACGTTCATAATGTCAATAATATTAGTTGCAGTTAACTGTAACTAATGTAACTAAGTACACAGTAATGCGGTTGTATTTTTATTATCTCATTAACCCTTTATTTAAAACACACAAAAAGTAAACGTGAAGATTTTGACATAATTTTTTAATTTTTTTCTTGCTTTTAACTAACATTGATTAAAGATGCGCATAGGTGTTACAATATAAATACTACAGGTGTGTACCTGTTTTCTTTTATTGTATATATTTTGAACTCTTTCGTGTGAAATGTCTGAAAAGTAGGTGGTTTTGGTACAAAGCTCAGAACAGTGATACAGTTTCCACGTTCTACAATCAAATACACGTGTAGACAAAGCCTACATTAGCATTTTGCCCATAATCTGGCAATCGAGCATAACAGTCATATGGTACATCATTTACTGACACGTGCTGTTTTCTAGGCTTGATGTGATAGCGCCATGACGTAGCGTTGACGTGACGGTCAGTTCAAATGTTTGTAAATCTAAGGAACTTAAGTACGTTGATCATTAGCCCCCAGGCTTACAAACTACTTAAAAAAAGCAGTCAACAATCCAAAGATTGGTTGGAACACCACAGTACTTTACTAGGCATGGTCCTGTTTGGAGGTGGTATGCCGTTGCCTTCCTCCGACCTTCGAACTGACTTACCCAGTCAGTTATAGGGGGACCTACAGTTTAACTTGGGTTCCGCACCACGGTGCTACTCGGTATTTTTCACATGAGCAATGCCAGAGGTGAAAGAAGTGAAAAGTGACAGATAAAAATCTTAAGACGTGGCGGGGGTCGAACCCGCGACCTTTGGATTTGTAGTCTGGCACTCCACCACTGTGACACCGAGGCGCACAAGCTACTTATTCTAACTTGAAGTGACTTATACTAAGGACAACACAAACACCCATTCCCGACGGAGGACTCGAACCCCCGACGGAAAACGGCTTCACGCACCGTAGCTGGGCGCCTTAGTGCGCATGGCTATTCTTTCCCGGCTGACGGACAGTGTAAATTGGTCTTAACTATAAAAAAACCGTACGTCATAAGCGAACGAAATAACCAGAGTTCACTACTTATCGCGTTGAATTACCACTTATTTCAGAAACCGCTCCAATAGTAAAGAACGCTTAATTTAGTTTTAGACAAGAGCCTGAACATGGGCTATACACGACAGGTTACTACCGACCTGTACGCCAGTAAATTTGAACCGTTCAGTCTCGCTAATCATGTGCCCGTTCTGTGTAACTGAAATGTTAGTTTTTGTTGAATTATGTGCCAGAAACTGTAAAAACTTAGTTTTACTGTGATTTAACCTGATTTATAATTCATATACAGGGTGAATAACCTAACACTTGCACCGCAAATATTGCGGAAACGGAAAGTGCGATTGATGTGTGGTTTTCACGGAATGGATTGGTAGTTAGGGGCTCATATTTTAGCCAACAAACCGATTTTAATATTAACGTTAACATTCTTTTGAGCTATTTTCCGCGTCATGATAATAAAGTATTTCGCTGAGGAAGGCTCCTGCAACGTATCCGAAACGTTGTAAAGCTTTTATTATCATGACGCGGCAAATAGCTCAAAAGAATTTTAACGTTAACAATAATGACCGCGAAAGTCCACGTTCGTACAGATTTTAATATTACTTAGAAAGTGTATTTTTTATGCAAGCACACAGTTTTTTTAATGGAACAATGGTTGTTTCTATCATGCACTGGAATTTTTGACACCAGCTGTGCACAAGGAATTTTGAATGACCATTTTATCTCGTTTAGTTTGGCAGCTACAACCGTTCAAAGATTCGTTAGCGGAGGCTGCCATAGCATAGCTGACTGACCAAGTGGCTAGCCCCTGGGGCACGGCCCACTGTCTCATGACCACCAGCCAGTGAGCTACGCTGTCGTAGCCTCCGCCCCCAAAACTTTAAATGGTTGTAGCTGCCAAACTAAACGTGTACACAGATGGTGTCAAACATTCCAGTGTATGATAGAAACAAACATTGTTCCATTTCAAAAATTGTATGTTTGCATAAAAAGTACTCTTTCTAGGTATTTTTACAATCTGTTTACTGGCAAACAATAAGAGTCCTTGACTACCAATCCATTCTGTGAAAACCGTACATCAGTCGCACTTTCCGTTTCCGCAATTTTTGCGGTGCAAGTGTTAGGTGATACACCCTGTATATGTCCGAAAGAACAAACACCACATATATACAGGGTGAGTCACTAACTATTGTGACCAAGAATGACTCCAAAAGTATGACAGGAGTTGAAAAGTTTGTGGGACGAAAGTTGCATGGAAAAAAGGGAGTTAGAATATGACGTTGGTTTTGTTTGTTGCTAGGTAGGGTCGCTTCAGATACATGGTCAAGTTTGTTTTTGTAAGCGGTATGCTACAGTTCGATACGTATTTTCTGATAGCGGCTATCGAGACTAATCCAGCAATGTTGACGTAAGGTCTTTGAAGGTCAACGAAGGTCAAAAAGGTGGCAGCAATAAGCATTGTGAAGCCGCCCACGATTCTGTTGCGCTAGAATGGCGACAAGGGCTTGGCAAGACGGTCGCTGGCGGCATTTCTGGAAGTCAAAATATCATTATAATTGCCATGGCAATGACAGGGAGTTCCGAGGTGATACGGAATACCACTCAATCCATGATTAGAAGATTGAAGCGCTGCACTGATAGCAATAGACATCACTTCGAAGACCTTCTGTAAATGGACGTTCATGCCACCTATTACAATTTCGGAGCCGCGGCGGATTAGCCGTGCACACTGGGGCGCCGTGCTGCTGTGCGCATGGCCGTTCGCCGCCGGGGGGTCGAGTCCCCCCTCGGACATGGGTGTTCGTGTTGTTCTTAGGTTATTTTACCTTAGTTTGAGTAGTTTGTAAGCTACGGCCTAATAACCAAGCATCTGAGTCCGATAGATTTACAAACATTTGAACAGTTTCAGAGCTCCTGATATACTTTCAGTTATTCTTAGAGGCAATAGTTAGTGAATCACCCTGTGTAGCTTATACAAATGTTCAAATGTTTGTTAAGGTTAAGGGACTTAATTGCAGGGTCATCAGTCCCTAAACTTACAAACTACTTATGAACTACCTTATACTAAAGACGACACAAACATCCATGCCCGAGAGGGGATTCGAACCCCCGACCGTAGCGATCGTGCAGACTGTGACTGTCGCGCCGCAGACCGCTCGACCACTGCGGCCGGCTTTAAATTTTAACCATTCGTGGTTAATGTCAATATATTTTCCTCAAGCCACGAAATTATTTCTTTATTCAATTTCGTTATTCAGTGAACAAAGTACTTCCGAAATACGAATCTTTATTTCTTTATTCCATGGTCCTGTTTGGTGGTGGTATGCCGTTGCCTTCCTCCGACCTTCGTACTGCCAGTTACAGTTAAACGTAGGTTCCGAACCACGGTGCTACTCGGTATTTTTCACATGAGCAGTACCGCCAAAGGTGAAAGAAGTGGAAAGTGACAGATAAAAATCCTAGGACCTGGCGGCGATCGAACCCGCGACCTTTGGATTTGTAGTGTGGCACTCTACCACTGCGCAACCGAGTCACGAAATAAATGGGTGCTGGCCGGCCGTGGTGGCCGAGCGGTCTGCGGCGCGCTAGTCACAGTCTGCACGGCCGCTACGGTCGGGGGTTCGAATCCCCCCTCCGGCATGGATGTTTGCGGCGTCTTTAGTATAAGGTAGTTCATAGTAGTTTGTAAGTTTAAGGACTGATGAGACCGCAGTTACGTCCCTTAAGCTTAAAAAACATTTGAACATTTTTTAAATGGGTGCTGACGACAAGAGATGGAAACTAATTGGATATTTCAATATTTCGTGGTGCTTTTGAGACAGAAAAGTGACTGCGGAGAGCTCAGCTGTGTCCGGCTTGTAAGTGAGAGGTGTAGTGTGTGGGGTTAAGATGTGAGCTATTGGTATTGATCTGAATGACACGCGAAGTCGCCGGCGGGTGGCCAGAGCCGCGCTCGAGTTTGCAGAATCGATTCGGCGGACGCGGGCGGCGTGGCTCGGCTCCGTGGAGCCGCGCTGGCCGCCCAGGCGACGCGCCGCTCGCGTGCCCACACTCCGCAGCCCGCCCAACTGACGCTCCGGATACCGCAAGGCGCCACTGCCGGCTAACGTTGTGTTGTATGACTGGCAGCACTGATCATTTCGCTTTTGTTACCAAGTGCGATCTTATATATTAAAAGAATCTACGAATACTAAAGTCAGTCGGCCAGACCAAACTACCCGGCCGATTTCCTTCATTTTTGTTTTAAACGAAAGGTAGTCATCCACAGATTTGTAAGCAAGTATCAGAATTTACCTAACTCTCGCCTTCCTTTTCCTACACTCAAGCGATTTCCTTCTGCATGCTGTCGCGTCGTAGTGTATGGGAGAGTGTCGTCTTTAACTGACTCTTAATAGCATACAGGATGACTTAGACAAAATTTCTAGTTGGTGCGGAGAATGGCAGCTAGCTCTCAATGTAGAAAAATGTAAGGTGATGCGCATGAGTAGGAAAACCAATCCTATAATGTTCGAATAGAGGATTAGTAGTGAGCTTCTTGATGCTGTCGCGTCGTTCAAATATCTAGGCGTAACATTGCAGAGCGATATGAAATGGAACGAACATGTAAGGACAGTTGTGAGTAAGGCGGACAGCCGACTTCGGTTTATTGGGAGAATTTTGGGAAGATGTACTTCAGCCGTAAAGGAGACAGCATATAAAACGCTTGTACGACCACGTATTGAGTATTGCTCAAGTGTTTGGGACCCGCAGCTGATCAGTTTAAAGTAAGACATAGAAGTAGTTCAGAGGCGAGCAGCTAGGTTTGTTACTGGCAGGTTCGACCAATGCGCGAGTGTCACGGAAATGCTCCGGCAACTCAGTTGGGGATCGCTGCAGGAAAGACTACGTTCTTTTTGTGAATTTCTGTTGAGGAAATTTAGAGGGCCGGAATTTGAAGCTGAGTGTAGTACTACCTCGCTGCCGCCTACTTATATTTCGCGTAGTGATAACAAAGACAAGAGAAATTAGGACTCGTACGGAGGCATATAGGCATTTTTTTCTCGTTCTATTTGGGAGTGGAATAGGAAAGGAAATGCCTAGTAGTGGTACAGTGTACCCTCCCCCATGCACCTTACGGTGGATTGCGGAGTATGTATGTAGATGCATATTTCTGTATTGCTGTAAATTAAAGTCAGTCGGTCGACCGATTTCTTTCATTTAGCTTTAAACGAAAGGTATTCATTCGCAGATTTGTCATCAAGTATCAGAATTAACTTCCTCCATCCTTTATTTTTATTGAAACGTGGTATCCTTCTGTCCTTGCATTGTATATTTTAATCGGTTTGTTTTACGATATCTTCGGTCCTAGTTAAAGTACGCAGTTCTTTTTGACATAATAACACTGAGCGGATCAACCTCATTCATTTCCGCTTTTAAACACTTGCATTTATTGATTATGAAAAAAGATATTCGTAAACATTCAACTTTACTTCCATTTTTCCCAACTTTTTTGTTATTTCACTAACGGTGCTTAGAATCCGCAAGTCTTCAATTCGCACAGGTCCTTTATCTTTCTCATATATTAAAAGAATCTATTTTATAATTACAATTAATCTTAAATAAGTGTTATGAAATGAATTTAAGAAAACCCAAGCTTATATAATATTGTGTATACTGTTACTATCTATAATAAAATATTTTTAAATGACAAATATTTAAGTTTACTTATTTCCATTTCACATTACTAGCCAGTAATGGTGCAAAGTATTAGCACGGTCACCTAGTTACTTTTTACAGTACAAACTCATCGCCGGACGCGGTGGCCGAGCGGTCTGCGGCGCGCCTGTCACGTTCTGCGCGGCCATTACGGTCGGGGGTTTGAATGCCCCCTCGGGCATGGATATTTGTGCCGTCCTTAGTATTACCTAGTTCATAAGTAGTTTGTAAGTTTAGGGACTGATGACTCTGTAGTTAAGTCCCTTAAGCTCTACAATCATTTGAACAATCTCATCAATTTATCCAAAATGATGTTATCATACTGCAGTATGCTGCGGCGGACTGTCCGAGCGCATTGAGGCGCTATGTTCCGTTGCGCGAGGTCGTTCTCCGCCGGGGGCTGGAATCCTCCCTCGGGCATGGATATTTATGCTGTCTTTAGTATAAGTTACGATATAAGTAGTTTATAAATGTAGGGACTGATGACCCGCAGTTGAGTCCCACAAGCTTAACATCCATCTGGATTTTTAACATACTACAGTATAGTGGGTGCTGTTACTAAACATCCTGGATGATTAAAACAGCGTGCTGGACCGGATTCGAACCTGGGACCCTTTCCTTTCGCAGTAAGACGTACTGTTGACTGTGCTATCCTGGGACGATTTACGTCCCGTTATAACACCTTTACCTCCGCCAGTATCTCGCCTCCTACGGTCTAAGCTCCATAGAAGCCCTGCTGCTAATAATGCAGGACTAGTACTCCTGGAAGAAAGGATATTTTAGAGACACGGCTTAGTCTTAGCCTAGGGAATGGTTCAAGTATGATATTTTCACTCGGCATAGGAGCGCGTACTGATTTAAAATTTTCTGGCAGATTAAGGTGCGATCCAGACTGAGACTCGAACCTGGGACCTTAGCCTTTCGTTGTAAGGCGCTCTACAAATTGAGCTATACTGAAATGCTTTATGGCTCTTCGTCACAGTTTTACTTTGGCCAGTGCCTCGCCTCTTACGTTTCACGCTTCGCAGAAGCTCTCCAGCGAATATCGCAGGACTAGTACTCCTGGAAGAAAATATATGGTGGAGACATGGCTTAGCAACAGCCTATGGTTGTCTCCAGGACGATATTTTCTCTCTGCAGTGGAGTGTGCGCTGATATGACACTTCCTGGCAGATTAAATCTGTAACCCGGTCCTGGGACCTCTGCCTTTCTCTGGCAATCACTCTACCAACTGAGCTATCCTGGCACGCTATACGGCCCGTCCTGACAGTATTCCTTCCGCGAGTACCTTGCCTTCTACGTTCCAAGCTTCACAGAAGCTCTCCTGCAACCACTGCAGAAGTCGTTGTCCTGGAAGGAAAGATGAGGTGGAACCATGGCTTAGCCACTGATTACGGGGTGTTTCCAGAATGATATTTTATCTCTGTAGCGGAGCGTGCGCTGATATTAAACTTCTTGGCAGAAAGAAACAGCCAGACCGGGGTCCGAACCTTGGACCTTCGCCTTTCTCGGGCAAACGCTCCACCGTTGGAACTCCTGGCGTGCTTCAAAGCGCGTGCTCACAGCTTTCCGACAGCGCCGCAGTTCCGCAGGAGAACGTCTTTGAAATTTGGAAAGTAGGAGGCGAGGCACTGCTGGAAGTTCAAATGTTCGAATGTTTGTTAAGCTTATGGGACTTAACTGCGGGGTCATCCGTTCCCAAACTTACAAACTATTTATAAACTAACTTATACCAAAGACAGCATAAAGAACCATGCCGAGGGGGGATTAGAACTCCCGACGGGGAACGACCTCGCGTACGGAGCATAGCGCCTCAATGCGCCCGGCCATTCCGCCGCGGCCTGCTGGAAATAAAACTGTGAGAACGGCTCGTTAAGCGTGCTAAGATAGCTCAGTCGCTAGGGTGCTTCCAAGAGAAAGCTAAAGGTCCGCGGTTCGACTCCCAGGTCAACACAAACTCATCAATTTATGTTCACCTGCTCACTTACCGAGAACCGTGACATATTTAAAAGACCCTAATCAGTTGAATCTTCGATAGTTCGTCATGGTATCAGTTAGGCAAAGAGCTGTGGCGAAGAAAAACTTCATATAAAAGTCAGTCTTGATCGTAAATGTTGTTTAGTTTGACCGGATTCGGCCTTTTAAATGGCTGTCGTCAGATAAATACAACCATAGTATTGGCCATCGGCTGTGCACAGTCGGAGCTGTCTGGATCATAGATGGGACAGATGGTACGGCAAGCAGAGTTGACTAGTGTTGTTTGCGTTTAGTTTTGTTATCGGGCCTGCTAGGCTATATACGGTGTACGAACAGTCAGATGTTGAGTGACCACTGTGAAGGACACGGCGATTCTACTCTTTCCTGTGACACAGCGCCATAAGCAGCAGTGTGGAAGGATAAACATACGGCACACAGCTCGAGCCATAGCAAGCCCAGATTTTTTGAGGCGTCTGGATGAGACATTGCACGATGTCGGAGTGCATGAAAGCGTGAGTCCATCCACAGTCGCTCTCAAGTTTTCGGTCGAACACGCGTGACACCAGAAGATAGCACCGCCATATCGTGCGCCAAGCACATCGTTACCCCGCTCCATCTCCGCCGGCTACTCAGCAACTAGTAATGGACTCCCTGCAACTTTTTTTTATGTCATCACACAACATCAGCCTGAGACAGACGCAGGCGGACAAGGGGCTTACGTCCCATATGTAGGCCACCCACAACACCGCCACAGAAACTGCTTTATATAAAAAAGATTGTGAGACGTTCGCTCTTTCCGGCGTGCATTGATTGCATCCACTATGCAGTTGCATTTAATGAAACAAAGGAAGGAGAAGAAAGGGATGGAATGGCTGGCTGCTCTAGGATACTGAAATAATCCAATGGTAGTAAGTAAAAAGTCGAGCTGTTCTGGGTTTCGAAGCCCGATTTCTCGCTTTTCGCAAACGTTCGCCTCAACCATTAGGCTATCCGAGCACAGCAACAAATTTACACAAGCCTCACACTACAGAAGAAGGCCAGCTGGATGAAAGAAAGACAAGAAGACCTGCAACGACAAAATTTCATAAGGAGAATTTATAGGTAGGAAAACAATTAGGAGTAAAATCAGAAAAAAAAAAATTGAACAAGCCAGGATGAAAGAAATGGCAGGGAAGAAAAAGTGGACAGACGAGAGGAAGAAAGAAACTAAGTCATTTAATTAAATGGTTTTCGGAGGAAAAGAAGGACAGAAAATGAAGTGAACTGTGATTGGCTCATGGGATAATCGAGAATATTAACGATGAATAGTTTGTGTGTTCTCTCTTCATTCTGACATGCACGCGTACGGTTTAATTTCTTGATCACAGATGTGTTAACAAAGTTCTGTCTCGTACGGGAATGTAGTATAGTGAGTGTAAGCGGACATGGACGATAGGGGAGCAACGTTTGTAACGTGCGACTATGGAAATTTGGAATGAGTAGGAGTCAAGCTTGGATAAATTATTGACTTTGACAACCACTCGCGTAACGCAAGTAATCCACATTTGAGTTCCGGTCCGTCATGGATTTTCATAAAATGTAGTACGTTGTAAGATAAAATATCTAAAATTCCTTCAGTTTTGTTCATATAAAAGGGACCTCTCAAAGAGGAACCGAATTTGTTGTCCGTATGTTAGGTCATGGCTCGTCAGAAGTGCTTTACGCGATATTACGAACCGAACATCAGAACAGACTGAAATTAACAATGCCAAGTCTGATATTTAAATTTTGCATTCTTATGTTTTTGCACGATTAAATTGTCTTTAACAAGTTATATGAGAGTTATTGGTCATTACTATGCACTTAAGTGTAATATTCCAACGTTTGTACTCAGTGAAAGAAAATGAGACGAACAATGATGTGAATATGACTCGCATTTGTCTGTGCTATTATCTCCCGAAGAATTTTACCAGTTCTCCCTAGTAGCAGAAGTATACAAGGAAATATCTAAGAGAACATATGCATTTAAGGAACAGCGACTGTGCAATAGATCACACTTGTAGTTGTGACATGGCAACACAGTAGTTAATGTGGCGGCGTTCACCAGTTTGAAAATGCAGGATTTTAATAATTATCAGTGCCAGTACTGGTCCAGTAGCAAGAGGAGAAACGGTGTCGTAAAGGAATGTGCCACTGTTAAAGGTGAGAGGACGTTAAGCCGGCTGGCGCAGTTCGTTGCATTGCGAGGGGATCCGCTACGCGCTAGCAGAAGATGCGCCGCTACGTGTCTTCATAGCTTATCGATAACACCTCTAAACTGCAAATCACTTGTGATATTTATCAGCTAATACAAATACACGCTTAGGACCTAACGCTAACGAACAAACTGATTTTCAGCTGTCGGAGCGTCCTTGCGTAGGACGTTGACTCCATTAAGAGATTAACTATGGATGTACCATGAAACCGCTAGGTTAAGTAATAAATAATACGATTCCGTGTTGTCATAATGCGGTAACCACAGTGGAGCTACTTCACTAGCGACTGCTTCCTGTGCTCTGAAATACGAGTAATATTCAGGAGGCGGGGAGGGAGAAATGTGGAATCACTACAAATACATCACACTACCATGTTTAATACGTCATACGAAAATGGCTGGAGTTCAAAACAACTTCCACGCGCCCCTACATGAATTAATGTGGGTCCTGTGCTTTGTCAAAAGAATCTTAAAAATTATTTCCGCAACTTCATGTTGCGGTGCTGGAAATAGAAAGCGATCTCAGCCCATTCTGTCCTAAGTAGATCACAAAGATTCATCCACGTGTTCACAGAAACCACTGCAGAACATTGACAGCTACGTATAAAAGGTCCTACCATCTAGCACACATGAAATCACATGGGCCATCAAGCACACCACAGCCAGAAAAGCGCCTGGCCATGATGGCATTCAAAACCGGGTTCTCCAGGAGTTCACGGATAGAGCAGTAGAGTACCTGACACACATCACAAATGCCATCCTGCAACACCAACACTTCCCTGCCTTTTGGAAGGCGGCCAAGGTCCTGATGTTCAGGAAGCCAGGGAAAGACAACTCCCTCCCACAAAATTACCGACCCATCAGTCTGCTGAGCTCGCTCAGTAAGATAGTTGAGAAGGTAATACTTAAACGTCTCACTCGGCACTGCATCTCCAATGACACCCTAAGACCGGAGCAATTCGGGTTTAGGAATCACCACTCCACAACACAACAACTCCTCCGCGTAGTTGAACACATAACAGACGGCTACAACAAAAACAAAGCCACTGGGGCGGTGTTCCTGGACATCGAAAAAGCTTTCGATCGTCTCTGGCACAACGGCCTTATACGCAAACTTAACGACGCCGCGTTTCCCGACGGACTCGTGCATCTCATACACTCATATCTCACCAACAGAAGCTTCAACACTGACGTGCAGGGCAAACAGTCTACACGACATGGTATTCAAGCCGGAGTACCCCAAGGCAGCATCCTGGGGCCCCTCTTGTTTAACCTATACATTAATGATTTTCCATCCACACATAACACGATGACTGCAATCTACGCAGATGACACCGCCATCATGGCGCAAGATTGGAAGCCATCAAACATTAACTCACGCCTACAGACAGCACTCAGAACTGCCGAACCTTGGTTGGAGAAATGGCGTGTCAAAGTCAACGTCGACAAGTGTGAGGCAGTTCTGTTCACACGCAGACCGAAACACCTGCGCAAACACCAACACTGTAGACCAATTACTCTACATACACGCCCAATACGCTTCCGTGAGAAAGTCAAATACCTTGGTGTCTGGCTGGACCGGAAACTCATATGGGGGGACCACATACAACACATGACCAACAGAGCAAACGCGAGGCTCAAACAACTCTACCCGATGCTCAACAGGGAAAGCAAACTGAATAGCCGGGTGTCGAGGAACCTCTACATGACACATATTAGACCTCTGATGACGTACGGTGCTCCGTGCTGGGCATACGCGGCGCCAACACGGCTGCGCCGCCTGCAGCTCATACAGAACAAGGTACTACGCATCATTAGCAACGCTCCACGATACACACGCACCGTGGACCTTCACAATGAATACCGCCTAGAGCGCCTCTCGGTGGTATTCAAGAAACTCGCCACACGACTATACAGAAACTCGAGACACTCGAACAACCCCTTCATCCTACGCTTGGGGAATTACGATCACAACCATAGGTGGAAACATAATCGCCCAAAAACACTTCTCCTCAGAGACTAACCACCTACGGCCGTAGGGAACACCAACTCACAAACACGATGAACATGGCAAACCTCTGCAAAACAGCAATCTGACTGGCAATGCCAGCTGAGCCCACAGCCGACCTACAGGCAAGGCAGGGAAACCATATTCATCGCACTAAACATAAACAAACCTAAACAGTCCCGCACACTTAGCCAGTTCTATGACCGAACTGCCTAACTACCTTGACAGACTTGGCTATGTTACAGGTATTCTGCCACAGCCGACCCAGGAGGCATCATTGGAGCTCAGCTGCAGCAGAACCTCGCATCAAAACGGACTGATTCTTTATGACAAACCTAGCAAAGTTAATGGTACTGAGAAAATACCCATCACTAACATTACCAACCCTTGCATGATCTGTCGCAGATAGCATACCGCTACAGCCCTTCATACCTACCCCACTGTCGCAGAGGTTTTTTTCCCTTGGTTCTTGCCTTGGCACTTTTTTTCCTCTGCCCTTACATACCTTTACCCTTCGTATACCTTTCGACCAATTCTATCTCCAGATGCACCGTATTAATGGGTGATCGCGCCCACACGTACGGATAACATCGCGGTTCCCACATCCCGTGATCCACCTTAGCAAACTAACTTAATTACGGAGGTGACAGTAGAACTTTTGTGATGGTCACCACGTTGGTGTGGGCGTGGAGGGGCCCCATCCTTGCACACATATCATTATCACAAACATTGTACTCTACCATAGTATGGACCTAATTACCCAATATGGCCACAGAATCCTGCCAGGAAGGCGACCGTGAAGAATATTCTCGGGCTCTTGGAATAGCATGCTTACCTTTTCATGTCCTTCGACTCTAATAATTGTGGTCTGGCTTTTGTACAAGTTGTAAAAAACTCTCCTTTATTCCTTGGCTTAGAAACTACTTAAACTAACTTATGCTAAGGACAACAAATACACCTATGCCCGAGGGAGGACTCGCACCTAGAATAGAGTCATCTTTCTGCTTTTATTTAGAGAATGTAAGATTTCACAGTCTACCTCATTAGGGTGGTTTTCTGTTAGCAGATCTTTGACAAAGTCTGAATCTTTCTATTCAACCTTTGCCTAACATCTGCTCACAGAAAACCACACTTATGATGTAGACTGTGAAATCTTACATTTTCTAAAGGAATTCAGAAAGATTACACTGTTTTGAAGTACTAGAAATCAATAAACATGTTGTAGACGACGCCAGTATAGTATTAAATGACCAAACTCATTTCCCTTTTCTCATCTACTAAAATAATTTTTAGTTATAAGTTTGTTAAATATATAAAATGTTACCATTTCAATACTATTTCGCAATGTAACAACCCCTACCTTCCTCTCCCGCCCCCCTTTTGCTTTTAACTATAACATTCAAGCTTAGAACCACAGCATGTAACATCAGCCTTTTTATATACGAGGTATGTTCACAAAGTAAGTTCCATTTGGTTATATAAAACAAATGTGTACAGATACAGAAAAAATATTTATTGTACAAAAATATACAACTATTAAATTACTTTTCTACATAGCTTCCGAAATTTTGTAGGCATTTGTCATAGCGTGGCAGAAGACTTTGTATGTCTTCTTCGTAGAGGGTTGCCGCCTGTGTATTCAACCATGTGGTAACATGTTCTTTCAGCTCGTGATCATCCCCTGAAGTGTTGACCACCATGGCAGGTTTTAGGTGTAGGAAGAAAGTCGCTAGGAGCGAGACTGTACGGTGGATGATCAAACACGTCCCAGTGAAATTCCCGTAAGAGTTGTTTGGTCACATTCGCCTTGTGAGGTCTGGCGGCAACGTGAAGGGAAGAAGAAGACTCCTTTCATCTCTTCTTAGACCTAAAATATGTCCTTGGTGGTCAACACTTCAACGATGATGAGCTGAAAGAACATGTTTGCCACATGGTTGAATACACAGGCGGCAACCTTCTTTGAAGAAGGCACACAAAAACTTGCCCCACGCTATGACAAGTGCCAACAAAATTTCGGAAGTTATGTAGAAAAGTAGTTGAACAGTTGTAAATTTTTATACAATAAATATTTTTTCTGTATCTGTACACGTTTGATTGATATAACCAAACGGAACTTACTATGTGGACATGCCTCGTATTTTTATTTACTAATAAATGTAATTAAGTACCATAAAAACGTAACACTTTCCTGTGCACATGTGAATGTTTATCATCTATAATTTAATAACATATTTGTAAGTGGACAATTTGTGAAGAATTTAAGCGACATTCAGTTGTCTCCTGATGATGGCTTAAGAATCTGAAATAAATAATTTTGCAGAATATCTGCAATTTTTCCTTTTTTTAAATGATTTATGCAATAATGAAAATCCTTTTAATTTCACTACGTCATGAAAAATAGTAAATTAATTTTCACAGGCCCACATACTCTAGTTATTTATTGCCTATATAGAGGAGTATCATTTGGAGGAGGCAAGGTAATTTTCGCAGTCCCAATTAAATAGATATAGAAAACGTCTAATATGGCAGAATCCGGTTTCTTAACCGTTATTTCAAACCTACATTGGAAGCACGAAGTGGCGGAGGCAGACGAGCTGCCCGCGGTTCGGGGTAGCTCTCGAACCCCTTGCGGTTGCATTTTCTAGCGGTGTCAACATCACGACAACGGCGTACTTCAGTTCTCGTCATTGAGTAACACGTGCTTCTCATTACCCTGGGGGCAACCTGACTTAGCCGCGACGGGTTCGAGATTTATCGGGCTTCGACATACTCCGCTATTGCGAGAGTTTTGATAATGCTATCGCTGTACCTGCAACAAGAGATTCGGGTGCTGCAAAACAGTATGTAGCGTGATAGTTACATTTGTCCAACCCCTGTTTCGGTGCCCGTTTGCGTAACCCATGAGTAGAAATCATTGTGTTACCGACTTGTCCAACAGAAAGTATATTTCTCGTCCAGCGGCTTTATTCAGTGAGCAATTGTACATGAAAACTTGCGTCAGAGCTACCTCTGAAATATGTGCCTTATTATGAATATATTTCTGTACCGATTCTCACGAGTTTCATTGTCTGTAACTTCATTTACTAACCCACTCTGTAAATTAATAACCTACTAGGCAACGAAACACCTGCTGAAGAAACGAAGTCCATTCTCCTGGGACAGAAGAACTACAGGTTATTAATCTGTGTCAGTCGGTGCTTCTAGATAGTTAATTATTCCATCTTTTATTCAAAAATGTTCAAATGTTTGTAGAGCATATGGGACTTAACTACGGGGTCATCAGTCCCTAAACTTACAAAACTACTTATGAACTAGCTTATATTAAAGACGGCACAAACATCCATGCCCGAGGGGGGATTCGAACCCCCGACCGCAGCGGCCATGCAGGCCGTGACTGGCACGCCGCAGACCACTCGGCCAGTGCGGCCGGCATCTTTTATTAATCTAGTCTCGTGAGAGATTACAACTGCAGCTACTTCTATTAAATACACCAGGCTACACACTTAACGCTTAACTGCTCTAGTCGGGTCGCGGAAAACCCCAGGCGATATAAATATAAAGCATAGTGTGTGAACAGAGCAACATATGATGGTTGTGCTCGTGGTAGTCCTCAGTGAAGAGATGCCGTTTACACCGGTGTTTTGGATGAGGTGTTTCCGGTAATATTTTGTCAGATAAAGAGAAATAGGTATCAGAATACTCCATGACAGTATTAACATAACTTGTTTTTCATTCTACCACTTATTGTTTTACGCGACTGTAGACTTGGAGTATTTCAGAAAGTGCAGACAACTACGATAGCGTCATTTTTTTTTAAGATTGCATGTGTCTGTGCATTATTTTTCAGAATGGTGGCAACCAAGTCATTAACATATGACGAGCTGAAAAGAATTGTGAATACGTCTGCGTTTTTGTAATGTGATAAGGGGAGCACCGCAGAACTCAGAAGAATTCAAGCCAAACAGAAAGTGCCAGCTGGAATCTGCAATACTTGGGCACAACCAAGGAAATACAATTTGTGTTTATTTTCTTCGCATAGGTCAAGCTGTTGTGTTGCTTTTATCTATGCACCACGATCATAAAAATATCTACATCCCCAAACATATTCCCAAATTCACCAAAACGTGTGTGGCGGAGGGTACTTAGTACCACTAGTAGTTACTTGCTTTCCTGTTCCACTCACATATAAGGAAAAATGCTTGTTCAAAATGTTCAAATGTTTGTAAATCTATCGGACCAAACTGCGTGGTCATCAGTCCGTAGCCTACAAAGTACTTAAACCTAGGTAAACTAACCCATGCTCTAGGGAGGACTCGAACCTCCACGGCGAGAAACCGCACCTCCGCAGCGAGACGCTTTAGACCGCTCGGCTACTCCACCGCGGCAAAAATGCTTGTGTACATCCGAACGAGACCTAATCTCTCTGACCGTATCTTTGCGATATTAACACGAAATGTAGGTTGGCGGCAGTAGAATAGTTTTGCAGTCTGCCTCAAATTCCAGCCCTCTAAATTTCTTCAAAAGTGTATCCCGAAGAGAACGTCGCCTTTCCTCCAACGACTCCCATTTGAGTTCCAGAAGCATCTGAGTAACACTCGCGCATTGTTCGAATCTCCCAGTTACAAACCAAGCCGCCCTCTTCTGAGCTGTCTTTCTGTCCTCCTTTAAACCGATCTGGTGGGGTCCCAAACATTTCAGCATTACTTAAGAAGGGGTCGTTACAAGTGCTTCATATTTGGTCTCCTTTACTGACGAATCACACATTCCCAAAATTCTTCCAATAAACCGAAGTCGGCCATTCGCCTTCCCCACGACTGTCCTTATATGCTCGTTCTATTTCATATCGCTGTGCAGCGTTATGCCTAGATATTTAATTGACGCGACTCTGCCAGGCACCACACCACTAATGCTGTATTCGAACATTACTGGATTGTTTCTCCTACTCATCTGCATCACCTTACATTATTTACACTTAGCGCTAGTTGGCATTTCTCACACCACCTAGAAAATTAGTCGAAGTCATCCTGCATCCTACCACAGTCTTTCAGTGGTGACACCTTCCTTCTCACTACAGCGATATCAGCAAACCCGCATATTGCAACTTACTCTGTCCGTCAGATCATTTATATTGACGGAAAATAACAACGGTCCTATCACACTTTGCTGGGACACTCCTGACAACACCCTAGTCTCTGATGAACACTCGCCATCGACGACAAGGTACTGGGTTCTATCTCTTACTTAGTGTCTTTGAGTCACTCACATTCATTTTTGGGTACCCCAATTCCATATGCTCGAACCTTAGTTTGCTGTCTGTAGTGCGGTACCGTGTCAAACGCCTTTCCAAAAATCGAGAAATATGCAGTCTGCCTGTTGCCCTTCATCCATAGCTCTCAAGGCCAACCTGAGTTTCGCACGAAGCTTCCTAAAGCCGTGCGAAGTATGGACAGAAGCTTTTCCGTCTCAAAGAAATTTACTATATTACAACTGAGAACACGTTCATGAATTCTACAGCGTGTAGCAAACCTGAAATGATTATTGATTACAATGTCAGAAAAAGAGTGGTGGATGCACTGGACCACCTGTGCGATCATTGTTCGGTTTCACGGCGAACATGCAGATGGCTGATGTCTGTATTTTTGGCCATTTAAAACTTATTAGGGGTCATTGCTGCTGTTTCACTTCAATGCTCCAAAAACACCCAATAAAATTCATAATTTAAAAAGAAGAAATTGCTGCAGATGCTTGGAATGGATTTTGTAAGACCCCACATACAACGTTGAGGTGTCCGACCCCTTTCTCGTAAACTGAGAGACGTTGTTATTCAATTCGGTGGTAATCATCTTGCCTGAACACTTCAGAGCCAGAGCTCATGAGGAAAACAAGCTGCTACATGTGTGCAAGAAAACCAAAATAATGTGTGAAAAATGCTCAAAAAGAGTTTGCAGAAAGTTCAAATGGTTGTAAAGTTATGGGACCTAACCGCAGTGGTCGTCGGTCCCTACTTAAACTACCTTATCCTAAGAACAAAAAACACACACACACACACACACATGCCTGAGGGAGGACTCGAACCTCCGACGGCGAACGGCGGCGCACAACGTAGCAAGGCGCCTTAGAGCGCATGGCTATTCCGCCGCGGCACTTGTTTGTCCGATCGCAGATTGTCAGTATGCGAAAATTGCTCGTAATCATACCTAAAATGCGTAAAAATGTTTACAGTATTTAGCGATAAAAGTACAATTAAGAAAAAAAATTCCTTAAATAACAGTTTCGTATTACTAATAGGAGTACTCGGAGGCACCACTAGAATATTAGCGTAAGAGCACGTCACTGTAGTAGTTGTTAATGTCGATCGTGTAGCAGCGGTTTTAGCCAAAAATTGTGGCAAAACTCAGTACTGATTTTATCATCTCTCTCAGTTCACATGGAGCTGTATTTTCAGTCACTTAAAATTTGTACTGTTATCTCCTGAATATTTTCGGTCCCGGTAGACGGTGCATGATAGATGAACAGTACTGCATAATTTCCCTCGACAAGCTTATAGTACACTTTCGGAGTTAGGTACAATCAGTGGAACGAGGGGCTTGGGAGCAACATGCCGATACTTCGTACTATTGGCTGCAGTGCAAAGACCGCAGTATAAGTAACAACGAGATTAAGTCAGTACAAAAGTATTGCAAGAAGTATAGGTAACAGGCCTGTACAGAAGGATTACGCCACGGCACAGTTCTAGGCACGTTAGATTAACACTGAAGGGGATAGCAGCTGAAATCCCGGGTAGCTGTTTACAGGCGGTGTGTTGCCGCCATCAAGTTGCAGCCATCGGCTAATGCCCTGCCAGGTCAGAAACGTCAATGGCGTTTCCGGGAGTTAACAAGAGGGATGTTACGCTGCGCCCTGACGTACGGACGACGTACTACAGGTTAGCCATGACCCGGACATCGACCCCACTTCTCTTCTCCTGCTCTCTGAATTACTCTCACAGACACACACAAACACACACACACACACACACACACACACACACACAAATATACACAGATACAAATAGGAAACAATAAAAAACTACACGGAAAACAAGTAAACAAACATAGACGTGGCAATATTGTGCTACGTGAAAAATACGTGAAATTTTTATTCTACCATCAAAGGTGCCGCGGTGAAATACCCGAGAGCTCTAATGCGCCTTTCTCGGCGTCGGAGGTTCGAGTCCTCCCTCGGGCATGTGTGTTTGTGTCTGTGTGTGTGTGTTGTCAAATGTTCAAATGTTAGTAAAGTTATGGAACCTAACTGCAGTGGTCATCGGTCCCTGAGCTTACAGACGACTTAAACTAAGTTATCCTAAGAACAACACAAACACACACACACACACACACACACACACACACACCCATGCCCGAGGGAGGCCTGTAACCTCCGACGTGGAATGGCTGCTCGCACCGTAGCAAGGCGCCTTAGTGCGCACGGCTATTCCGCCGCGGCTGTGTTGTACTTAGCATAAATGAGTTTAAGTTAATTTAAGTAGTTTGTAATCCTAGGTACTGATATCCGCAGCAGTTAAGTCTCTTAGATTTACAAACATTTGAATCTGAATGAAAGAACAAGTGCGATAAAGTAGGCAAAAGTTGCTGATTGTAAATGAAGGGATACATCGCAAATCATCATCAACCTCAACAAATAAGATAGGAAGAAGCATTAGGATATATAGAAGACACATTAACGTCGTTAAGTGAATTATATGCCTACTTCATAAATACATAGTGTACACGAAAAGTTATACTGTTCCTAGTCGGAATAAAAGAAAGTACCACAGAGGTTTCTTGTAAATAAAAAGCGAAACGCGCCTAATGTAGAAATTGCCCTTAACTGCAGTCAGCTTAAAATAGAAAAACTAACAGCAACTCATTAAAACAATAATTATCATCCCATACATTTTTGATTTTCATATTAGGTATTACAATGAGAAACGTTTCTTTTTGAAATGATAACTTTCTTTTCACATCATTTACGTTAAGTTTCTGGGCTCGAATCCCATTCGCGTATGTAGTTTCAAGCTGCCTAGAAATTTAAATGTCTACTTAAGGGTTTTATATGAGAACCGAAGTAATGGAAGGTTTCCTAAAACGTAGTGGCCCAAAGTTTTCCTATTAATAACTTTTAATGTCGTATTTTCATCATTTTTCCTGAGTGTTGTAAATTTTTATGTGGATCTTATATTCAGCCAGGTGTATGTCTAGCAAAACGTTTCGACAGCTTTCTCACAGTGTACACTGACGACGACGTACGTAATATGAAAATATCTCCGTTGTTCATATAGACTCACAAGGTAGGCGTCTGAACTGTGTCTTTGGCGGAAGAAGTGGAGGAAATCCCTCTGTAAGAAAGTGACTAGTTTTAGATCAATTGATGAGCCGTATGTCAGATTTGCATGCAAACGACAGTTTTATTCACCAATTAAGTGAAAAAGTCTGTTTAAACACGAATATAAAAATTAATTTTCATCTTTTAAGAAACATGACAATGTTTCCGTCAGTGTTTAACCGTCTTTTTTCCGTCATATAGAGAATCACACTGAAAAACTGAAACATGGCTCATCAATGCACGGTCATTTTTTTTTTCGAAAAATAGCCACTTCCTTGACCGAAGGTCTTCCTCACGGCGTTCACAAATTCACAATGAGCCTTCTATATGATCGTCACTCACGAGGAAAGTACTTGGACTGGAAAAAAACCCACCAAAATCGTATGAGAGATAATTTAAAGATCTCTTATTGCACTAGTGATACTCCCACATCTGCAAAACTCTGCAGTCGTCCGTTAGAGGCGTCTGCGTGTGCCTTGCCACATTGCAGTTTGACCTGTCTTTTCGCCAGTAGGGACGGTGCTGTGTTGCGTTTTGTGACGTTATTTATGTGGTGAAGCGTCAGATGGGGCGGCGACGTGTAATCAATCCTGCTAATGTATTGCGATTGGTTGAGATGAAGTTACGAAGAACCCTTCCTCGTGAAGATGGTATTAGTGTAGAAGATGAATCATTCGCATGCTTTCTCGTATCTGTTACGGTACAGAAATATGAGCATAAGTTAGATACTGTTGTTACAAACTCATAATAATGATAACAGGGATGATAATGACGAACAACTCATTGCAAGCGGTAAGTGCGGGAAGAGGCGATGGAAGCAGTGGCAGTGAATACCAACAGTCTTTCGGAAAGAAGGTTTAAGTTGCAACTATCATCACGGCTTTTGATGACAATACGCTAAAGAACATGTACGATTATTACTACAGAAGTTATAGTTAAGAATTCTGCATTGCGTATGGCGTCTACAATTACATCTACAGTGCTATCTAGAGCATGATTTCAGAGTTTTGCATAAAAACGACATCCACTAACACATTGAGGTGTACGTAGAGATCCTATAAGCAAACGTTCATACAGATATGTTTGTTCGAGCCCATGTACTTTCCTTGTCAGATACAACTCATACAGCTGAGAAACTACCTTGCCTCACGAAGGTCGAGTTGTGCTCCTTTCGAAAGCTACTAATTACTCCGTATAGCAGTCACTACGCAAAGCCATCGAAATGTAGCAAATAGTTGCGTTGAGAGGTATTCACATACATAAACAGAACGGGAGAATTGTGAATAAGTTAAAACGCGTTTTCCTGCAAATTCGCATCTGTTTCTGCTATACACCATCCAATTTAAATTCGCCAGACAGGTATTTGTTTCAGATAAGTAGAACTACCGCCTGTCTTTCACCAACACGGACTGTGGAACGTTATACAAAAAGAGCATCGGAAAACGTGCCACATTAATTCTAGTCGAATTACTCTAAAGAATTCTCTACTGTGAATTCGAATTAAAAAGACAGAGACGTCAGAAACTAATTTAGATCATTGATTCCTATTTCCCTCGTGCGTACTGACTCACCATCTGTAGCAGCACAGTGAAAATAGGGTAAGTTCCACGTTAAAACAACGGGTGCTGCTATGAATGGGTGAAGCCTACTGTTACATTTCATTTGTGGGATTAATGGAAGTGATTTGACATTTAATTCCTTCATACTGCCATGGAAAATCTTCCCCGTGTATGTCCCGCGAAACTGGTTGCGACTTTATATTGTGTAGGGTAGTGTCTTTATTGATTACTAGGCGCGCAGAAATGGCCGCGTGGTTTAATGCGTAATGCCACGGATTTTGCGGCCGCTCCCCGTCAGAGGTTCGAGCCCACCTCCGGCTTGGGTGTGTGTGTGTGTGTGTTGTCATAGGCGTAAGATATACTAGTTTGTAAGTCTAGAAACCGATGACAGTTGTTTAGAATTTAAGAAATACGTGTCACTATTTTGGAAATTCAGCCATTAACGGAGTGAAATGAATCATGGAAGTTATGTGAGGCAGTTATGAACCTATAAGTACGAAAATTGGTATTTGGTTTCTTGATTTGAATTAAAAAAGTAGATGTTTCTGGATTGTTATAAATAAGGGATGACATGCTTTATGCAGTACTTATAGAAATAATTGTTAATAAATTTTAATACTCTATCTGCAGTTCAATTTGCGTACACCAGATAAACTATTTGGACAGTGTGTACATTTACGTGAGTGTCGTTGTCTGCTCGAATTCTTGGTGTGGACGAATCGTTGATGAGGAAATATCATGTTATCTTACGGGTGATAGCGAATTGTTTCCTTGTCGTGGAAATATTTAAGGACTACTTCGTGGGGATCACGAAAGAATAGGTACAACTCTATCCGTGATATTACATGCCCATGGCTGAACATGAAATATTAATTCACGGATATCAAATTATAGAGCGGACCCTGTTACCAAACTGGCAACTATACGAAGATGCATAGGAATGCAGGAAGAAAGACAACAGTAACTTTCGGGAGATCTTTCCTCGAAAATGTTCCACGGAGAAGAGCATGGAAGATGTTTTTCATCGGCTACTGGTATCTCCGAATCCACTCACCACGAGCTTGAGCAATATGCAGCCCAAACAAGGAAAACGTTTATGATACGAGGCCTTACAACTTCTTTATATAAAAACTGACTAGAGCGCAAGATTTGTTACTTATACCAACTAGTTTCAACCTATTAGAAGTTTGTAAGCTAAGGACTAATAACCAAGCAGTTAAGTCCAATAGATTTACAAACATTTGAACATTTGAAATCTGTTTTGAATGTAGTTACTACCAAGTTTGTAATTTGCGATGGGAAAAATCCTCAACTTACAAATTTAAATTCTAATCAAAAACGGTTTTCTTGATTAACTCGGCCATTTTCGGTCCGACGTATGTAATTTTCAACTTTTGTCCTCAAATTAAAATTCAGCTACCCCGAAAACTATTATAAAAAAATTTTCTGTCACATCCGAATCTGTTTCGATTGTTGGTCAGTATTTCGGACGCTTCAGACCGCTGTGTAATGGGTGGAATTCGAATCGTGGTCTGCGTATCTCAGCGTCCCAGAAAGCAGCGTCTTAAGTGGCGCAGTTAAACGGGCGGCTACGTTGCGTCAGTAGAATAACTCAGCAGAAAAGTCCGTAAGAGGTGTTTATTTTGGAAACGCAGTCTGCACTTCGTAGCTGATACTGAAAGGAAGTACGTCATAATAAATAAGCTCAAAAATAGATTTTGTCATATTATTTTGCTTAAAACGCGGTACTTACCACGAAATTCAGTTTTTACGTGTCCATGCTGACTGTTAATTATTCCTCTTCAGATTCATTTGAGAACCACAAACGAACAAAATATTAGCCGATGACGGGCAACGATCCTTTATTCAGTGCGGAGGAAATCCTAGGTCCCTACTATTACAGGGATAGGTTGCAAATACCACGAGTTTGGGTAATAGTGGACAGGGAAAAGCTGAGATTTAGTATCTGACTGGAGGCATTCTTTAGTAGTCCTAGCAGTTGTGATGATCGCTGTGTCACCAGAGATGCAGGAGTCAGCGCAATTGCCTAGAAACGAGGAGGCCCGGGTTCGAATCCCATATGGGTACCCGTTTTCAGCCTTACACATTAGCAGTAAACGTCGTAAAGTCCGTCAATATGAAAATATTTCGAGTTTAATAAGGCAAAAAACTGGAATAGAGACTTACTTTATATATTCGTTAGTTGGGAAGTCATCGAATGAAGAGACTGTCACATTATGAGGTAATTTAATTACACATCTCACTTTATCTACCTCCATACTTCGCAAAATAGTTTAAAGAGCATGATAGAGGGTAGTTTCCATCATACGAGGGGGGGGGAGGGGTTCGAATCCCCCCTCGGGCACGGATATTTGTGCCGTCCTAGTTAGTAAGTAGTTCATAAGTAGTTTGTAAGTTTAGGGACTGATGACCCCGTAGTTAAGTCCCATGGACTATACAAACGTTTGAACCATCATACGAAGGTTGTAACTTGAATAGTGGCAACACTGCTGTGGAGTCACTATGCGGTGGAATCAACTATTGTCGCCGATAGTACATGTTGTTGACATACAAGCCTTACCTCCGAGCAAATGAACTCGCCCGGATCACATCACCGGCGTGCGCACAATCAAGGGAAACACAGCCAAACTGAGCGAGCTGTCTAATGCAACGATATTACTGTGTTTTTGAAACAGGAACATCGGAGCTGGATCAAACTTGAATGTGTCAGAGGTCGTACAGCACGAAAGTGTCACCAACATCTTCAAGAGGCGTGCGGGGAATCGGTAATGCTGTACAGGACAGTGTCTCGTTGAGTAAAAGCCCTTCAAAGAAGGTCGGCAAACTGTGACAGACAAGCGTCGGGCAGGTCGTCATAGCGCCACAGTATTACTGTTCGTTTTTGGAGCATCACCTGCGACAAGCTTTGCGAAAGAAGCAGCAACACTTTCTGCACAATCCACTCATCACTTTGCACGACAATTCGCGGACGCGTACAGCGCAAGCTGGGGCTGCTCTGTTCGTTCGTGGGGACTGGGAAGTACTGTACCACCCACCATACTCAACAGACTTAAGTCCTTGTTACTTTCATTTGATTCCGAAGATGAAGGAACCACTTCGTGACATTCGGTCCGAGCTGTTCCAGAGATTCGACAGGCAGCAGACCGCTCCAAACGCACCATCAACAGAACAGGCTCTGCTAACGGTATGTTACGCCTTCCACATCGCTGATAGCGCTGGTGACTAGATTGAAGAACAGTAACAGTTGTATACATGTAACGCTTTTGTATCTATTGTGAATAGTTGCCACTATTTGAGTTCCAACCCTCGTATTATCTTTCAGTGTATTTTCCCGTTCCATTATCGTGTGGAGAGTGGGTGGAGTGGTATAGCATGAATGGATGAGACATCACAGTCAAATTCCAACGCCTTACTGACTAGTTCTTCCGTATCCTTCGGGGCAAGTATGATAAGTATGACTGCGGCCTACGTAAGCGAATTCGTTCAGTATAGACAACTGTATTCGATGTGTGTGCTGTGGCGCGTCATGTTCGTGTTGGAATTGATAAGAGAAAGGAGAGGATGAAACCTGATGCCGGCACATAGTCTGCTCCTCTCAAAGATAATGAAGGGGACGCCAATCTTAACGTTTCCATTCGACTACCCGTCCACCATCAACAAAGTCGCAAGCCATAATATCACGAGTCATTGTAGGGAAGTTTCCAATTTGATCCAGTACATTTGGCGCGATGGCTGGTGATACGGCACCTTAGGCCAATACCCTATCTGGCCCCTCTGCCGTAAAGCTAAACGAAAAATTCTCAAGAGCCAGCCGACTACGCGAGCGGTCACCCATACAAGTACTGGTCGCGCTTGGACGATGTTAAATTCCTGTGATTTAAAGGGAACAGATGTATTAATTTCGGCAGGACCGTTGACGCGGAAATTTTTATGCTTTAAATGCCTCTGCGCGTGTTGTGATCAGTCTAATAAGGTCCTCCACCTCAAGGGAATCAATACATAAAAAGCTATAAGTGTACTCCGGGATTCTTCACTTAACTCCTTGAAGAAATTGAAACTTTGGTGTCACGGGATAGTTGACGTCTGCCATGTGAGATTTCTGGACATTTCTGTGTCTCTCTCCAGTGGACTAAACAACCCTGGCGCCACTTCTATCGCTCTCGGTTCATTACATCCCTTTAATCACGAAAGTCTTGACTGCAACACACTTGAGGAGTGACATTGCACACTACACCGAATAGTTCCATCTAATAATATCAGCATTCCCGATAACTATCAAAAATTCCACCAAATACGTCAAAATGGCAGAAGGAACTGTTGCATTGCGAACACAAATTTCTCAGGTGGTCCTGACACATGATGTTTGACCTATTTAATAGGTAATACAAGAAAATGTGTATTCTCGAAATTCCGTTAACATATAAATATTATTTTCCTTCCTAATGCAGAATTTGAAAACAAGATGACGAAAGATCAATAATTGCATAACTACATTAAATAAGTTGAAGATGAGATAATGACGAAACGAGTCGTGAAAACAAATTTACAAAATGTCGCTAATTGCAGTATTTCACCGACTAATCCATGCTGCTTGCAGACCAGTGTAACAGATCGTCGTATCGAGTCACACATGTGGAAATTTTCGTACATTATTTTATAGCCAAAAATCGTTCCTTAACATTTAGTGACTTGAAATTACTACGTTGATCAACTATTTTCCGGAGGAGGACCTTTAAATAATACGAAAAAACGGATTAGATGTTTTGCCGTGATTGAAGTCTGGAGAGACACATATGTTGCTTGATAATAAAACGTTCAACAGCACCGCCGTCCGAAACAATGGAAATGCATTCCCCTGTTCTGGCAATTAGCATAACTACGCGGCATAGAATCCAGGCAAAGAGGAATCCACGGCAGCAATGAAATTTGAATCCACCGAATGCGGATGTACGCGCTCCGCCGATCGACTTCATTCGCTTATTTAAACGAAATCCTTTTCGTTTCATGACTAATTACATAACTTAAAAACAACCCTGTTATGTCGGCGGACGCTCGGCAACCATTTAACGAATCATATGCGTGTAATTAGCTATCTGTTCATTTACTTCTAATTACACGCTGGCCAACTCTAATTACGCTGGATAGGGTACCGTATAATTTGTCTAAACCATTTTAGTAGCCCACGTGAATTTGTGGTTTAGCGCCATGTGCGAATAACGCTGTTGCTACTGGAAATTGGACTCCCATCTGTCGTTTTCTACTAATCGAACTGCGCTAATAATCAGGAAGAAAGGGGTTTGGATCCTCTGCCTCTACGCGTATATGTACTGACTCTCGAATTATCCATATATATAAGAGCAGAACATGTCCTGACCACATATGTCTCTTTGCTCTTGTAACGTGCTATGGGCACTGCTTGTAGTGAACGTAACACATATCACTTCACTAAGAAGATGGCTTATTTGTGTTTATACAGTGTAATTTACTACGAACAGTTTTCTATAGAAGGTGCTCGAAACGGCTACCATGGGCTGTAATGCAGGCGTCTATGCACCGCATCATTGACTCACTCGTTCCCATATTTCACGTGCCTGTCCTATCTGCTGACACCCTTACTGTTATGCTCCCTGAGGCACTGTGGTGCGGTGCGCGTCCATGCTCCCTAGGGCATGGGTGTATGTGTTGCCCTTAGGTTAGTTTAACTTAGTTTAAGTAGTTTGTAAGCTAGGAACTAATAACCAAGCAGTTAAGTCCCATAGATTTACAAACATTTGAACACCTTTGCTCGGTGACCTGCAGCAGAAATTCCAAGTTACGAATAGGTGTGGCATGCAGTAAGGTTTTCAAATGACTCCATAAGTAGAAGTCTAATGAATTGATGTGCGAGAACGAACAGGGCACGGTGAAAGCCCCTGTTAAAATATTCAGTCTTGTAATTCTAAGGGAGCAAACTACGATGATTATCGCTCCCTAGCCTTACAAGCCTTACAAACTACTGAAACTAACTTAATCTAAGGACAACACATATGCCCATGCCTGACGAGAGAAACTTTTTTTTTGTGACGTCGTAGGGCGCCTTTGGACTTTCAGGATGGAGGTAAACGGTTACTTTATTTATTTTATTATTGTCAACTTTGATACGGCTTTGGGCTCACAGGGGTCCTTATCGACCTACTTTCCTTATATATTTTTATTATGTTAGTATGGCTCTAGCGAATTTAATTTTATGCCATGGTCTGGGATCTACTAGTCTGATGTTTTCTAGCTGCCTGGTGCTGTTTCTGACAGGTGTCGATCTTGTTCAGTAGGTACTCCGTCATAACTTCGATCTCCTCCTCAATGGTCTTCATGTTGCGTGCTACATGTGCCGACCACCTGGGCGCCTTTAGATTTCTCCTTAGACACCTGTTTTGGAGCACCTGGAGCTGGTGGATGGTGGTCTTGCAAGCAGTACCCTAAGAGGGGCATCCGTAGAGCATCATGGAACGGATTGTAACAATGCACAGCCGTAATTTAGCTTCAAGATTCATTTCTTTGCTGCTAAGTGTTCGTTAGAGTCCATGAATGGTTTTGATAATACTTTTTCTCTTATACCGCACCGCCATTCCCGGGAGGCGTCTGTCCCTGAGGCCATATCCATTTGTTTCGGTATCGCTGTGGACGTGTTCACCTTTCTACGCAACGTGCCCTTGAAAGGAAAACAAATGCACACCGAGGTGAACAGGGACGAAAGCACAGATGACCTGTGCGCTCAACACAAATGACCAACCTGCATAGTGAAAGTGGTCTGTGATACGTGCAACACAGTCATCTTAAACAAGTTGGAGTGTGATAGGAAGGTACAACTCCTGTAGGACACTGCATACAAACCACTAGATTTCGACCCCACAGATAAAATTGAGCCGCGGTGGAGTAGCTGAGCGGTCTAAAGCGTCTCGCTACGGAGCACGCGGTTGCTCGCCGTGGAGGTTCGAGTCCTTCTTGGGGCATGGGTGTGTGTGTTGTCCTTAGGTTAGTTTACCTAGGTTTAAGTAGTTAGTAAGCTACGGACTGATGACCACGCAGTTTGGTCCGATAGATTTACAAACATTTGAACATTTGATAAAGTTGACAAGAAGACCGCCGGCCGCGGTGGCCGAGGGGACTGAGGCGCTTCAGTCACGGTCTGCACGGCCACTACGGTCGGGGGTTCGAATCCCCCCTCGGGCATGGATATTTGAGCCGTCCTAGTTCGTAAGTAGTTCATAAGTAGTTTGTAAGTTTAGGGACTGATGACCCCGTAGTTAAGTCCCATAAGATTTACAAACATTTGAACATTTTTTTGACAAGAAGACCCAGACACTACTGAAGGAGACAGGTTTACCAGAACAGGTCATCAAGAAGCTTCATGCCAAAGCACCTGTACCACCCAACTCTATGAACTTCCCAAGGTCCACAATGAGAGGGTCCCTCTTCGACCTATTGTCAGCAACATCGGTGTAGTGACATACATCACTGCACAATACCTGAAGAAGATACTGTCACCATATGTGGGTAAATGCATACACCACATTCAGAACCCAGAGGACTTCCTACAACGGCTAAGGCAGCTGCATACCGTGGACTCTAACATCATGGTCAGTTTCGATGTGTATCGCTCTTAACATGAGTGCCACTCAGTTATTCACTCGATTTAATTGGAGAGAAGTCCGATGGTGCCCTGCTTGACCTGTTCAAGCATGTACTGACCTCAACATATTTTCTTTACAGGGGTCAATTTTATGAGCAAACGGAAGGAGTGGCAATGGGCAGCCCCTTGTCACCTGTGCTAACTAACCTTTTCATGGAAAAGTTCAAAGAGGAGGTACTTGCATCAACCACTTACCAGCCCAAGTACTTTTTTGGGTATGTCGATGTCACATTTGTCATTTGGCCCCATGGCAGAGAGAAGCTAAATGACTTTCAGAAAAATCTAAACTCACACCACTCGAGTATAAAATTCGCAATGGGGCTAGAGAAGGATGGACAGCCCCCATTTCTGGATGCCCTGGTCAAGAGGAAGGCAGATGGCACTCTAAGGCACAGTGTGTGTCGCAAGCCCACCCACACTGCCTTATATCTTCAGCAGCTGCCACCACCCAGCAAAGAAGAATGGAGTCTTGGACCTGTCTCTGCAAAGATCAGCAGAATTCTGTTGAAATATGATATAAACAGCATATTCTACCCACCCTCGAAGATTGGGACAATGCTGGGGAGTGTGAAGGATGAACTGAGGCTATGTAAACAAGGCATTTACAACGTCCCATGCCAAAGTGGTAAGTCATACATTGGCCAGACTACCAGGACAGTGGACGTAAGGTGCAAAGAACACCGTAGG
Source organism: Locusta migratoria (assembly GCA_026315105.1). Taxonomy (NCBI): domain Eukaryota; kingdom Metazoa; phylum Arthropoda; class Insecta; order Orthoptera; family Acrididae; genus Locusta; species Locusta migratoria. The sequence continues at coordinate 663,221,687 of CM048755.1, read as the reverse complement.
CACACCAGACGTAGACAGGTGACTAAATTAGCCATAGTGGAGCACTGTCTGGAACTCGGTCACTCGATGGACTACAGTTACGCCAAAATTGTAACACAGACGACAAGACTGTGGGATAATGTCATAAAGGAGGCCATCGAGATGAAGGTCATAGACAATCTAATAAACTGAGACAGCGGTTACAAGCGAATCTCGTCGTGGAGTCCAGCTCTAGTACTTATCAGGGCCCAACGAAAGGAGCCAAGAAACTCCTCAAGAAGCGAAGACACCTCAGGAGCAGCGCCAATTGGGTGTGGACCACGAGCAGAAAGCCCAACACAGGACGGGCCTCAGGCAGATGCCATGACCACAGATGGAAGACGAGCCGGGCGCGGATCGCGAACGGAGCCCCTGACTCAGGACGGGCCTGTGTGTATGTGTGTGTGTGTGTGTGTGTGTGTGCGTGTGTGTGTGTGTGTGTGTATTGTCTTCAGAATGGTGCTGAGTCTTTTCACGTCTTTAGAAACATGAAGCTTCGATGGGAAATACAACCTCTGACCATAAACTTCGTTGAATAGTCCTGTGACATTAACGTAGATTAACTATGAACTATAGTTACCTTAAAGTCCTTCGAAATAGTCACGTAACATAACTATGCACTGCTGAGCCCTGCTTTGCATGTCCTGGAAACTTTGTACGAAGTGTTCCTTTGCGATAGTGTTCAAAAGCCTCGTCACGTTTCTTTGTAATATCGTCAAATCCCTTTTCTTTCAAATCGAGTTTGACTCGAAGGTTTAGAAATATTTCTGCAGGTTTGACATCCGGCAAGTATGGTAGATGTTCAAATTGAGCGACAACGCTCGCACAAACACAGCCAATATCGTCCAACAGTTCTACATCTACATCTACATCCATACTCCGCAAGTCACCTGACGCTGTGTGGCGGAGAGTACCCTGAGTAGCATTATCGGTTCTCCCTCCTATTCCAGTCTCGTATTGTTCGCGGAAAGATTGTCGGTATGCCTCTATTTGGGCTCTAATCTCTCTGATTTTATCCTCACGATCTCCTCGTGGGATAGACGTAGGAGGGAGCAATATATTGCTAGACTCCTCGTTAAAGGTATGTTCTCGAAACTTCGACAAAAGCTCGTATCGAGCTACAAAGCGTCTCGCTTTCAGAGACTTCCACTGGAGTTTATTGATCATCTCCGTAACGCTCTCACGATTACTATATGATCCTGTTACGAAGAGCGCTGTTCTCCGTTGAATCTTCTCTACCTCCTCTATCAACCCCACCTGATACGGATCCCACACCGGTGAGCAGTATTCAAGCAGTGGGCGAACAAGTGTTCATCATAAAAAGGGGAGTGGTTCAACTTAAACATCCACCATACTCGACGGATCTCAATCCTCCAGACTTCTTCCTATTCCTTCGACACAAACTCGATTTAAAAGGAAACAGATTTGACGATTTTCTCGACATCCAACGAAAAGTGACAAGGTTATTGAACACCATCACAAAGGAAGGCTTCGTGCAAATTTTCCATTACATATATCGCAGAGGTCAGCGATACACAGTCATGGGATGTGAGTATTTCCAAGGACAACAAGGTAGAAGTAGTTCATAGTTTATCTACGTTAATGTTGCAAGACTATTCACCGTACTTTATTGACAGAGGCTGTAGTTCTCTGCGCCTGTGAATGAGTAGGAATTTTAAAAATTAAACGCAAACACACACTTTTTAGTCCTGGCCTGAGAAAGGGTCGAGTACCGCATCGGAGGCGACGAAAGAGCGCTAGACCACGAATTCACATTCACAATCAGAACTTTTCACGCTTTCAAACGCATAATTATTCGCTAATGGAAAACGCCGCAGCTGCACGTGTGACGGTCAGCACCTATCTCAATGACATTAATTAAACTCGAAGGCACTTGTTTTAATTAAGGCGAGAAGGCGCGGCGCGGGTCGAGTTGTTGTCGGGCCGCGGCTTTGAGGACAACCGAAACCTAGCAAGACGCCGGGTATTGGCGCAGCTGGTTCCCCGTGCCGATTACGGAGTCTTGGACGGCCAGTAGTTTAATTAAGCGTACACACAAGTCTGAAATGAGGCGCGCCGCTCTAGGGTGCTAGACGTCCGCCGCAGGCGCATACGAGTGCGGCTCCACAGCGCCTAAGTACGGCTTGCCGCGCCCTCGCCTCAAATGAACCTCTCCACTGTTGCCCACTCCTGTCCACGGACAAAACTCTTCCTTCCAGTTTCTCACTTACATGTGCACCGTTCAAAATAATTAGGGGATCGGTTGAGATATCTAGGTTCTGAAGTTTTGTCACCGGCAGAAAGAACTACAGTGGTTCGACGTCATTCTGTCGGTTCTATGGAGTGGAGACAACAAAATTACTGCAACCGAGATAGTGGTAATGACAGGAAGTTGTTGCAAAGGGGGTTGGTGTTGACCTGTATTTATGCTGCCTAACTAATTACAAAAGCAGTTGCCTTCAGATAGTGTAGTGACAAGGTAGTGCAATTAGATAAGATTAATACTTGTTCCATAGATCGTGAATACGAAACTTCGTAATGATGTGAAACGTATAAGGTTAATAAAAGGTGTCTGTACAAAATATTACATTACACAAAATATTACGTGACACATATAAATTTTTATTATTTATTTTTTTATTGTTTTTATTTTTATTATTATTATTAGATCTGCTACTTTATATCTAATTATTCATCCAATGAGTAGAAGGAGTTGTGATTCATAAATTCTTTTAAATGCTAGTTGCTTATCTGTCAGGCTTCTGATGCTGTTTGGTAGGTGGCCGAAGACTTTTGTGGCAGCATAATTCACCCCTTTTGTTCGCAGATGAGTCAAGATGGTTCGGACGGACAATCGTCGTTGCCTTATATTGAGATAACGTTGAACTCGGAACAACCCTGCTACCGTGCAGAAAACATCGGCATGTCAAGGTGGTACGATTGGTATGGGTATGAGACAGTATTGGCGAACGTTCTGACCATCACGTCGTTCAGAATGGCGATTTCACTACTTAGGGGTGTAGACACGACATCCTCCGACCTTTTTTGTGCACCACTGTAGGATATGAGTTCCTTCCAGTGGACGATAACGCCCGTCGCCAGAGAGCTGCACTGGTAGACAACATGCTTGAAGCTGAGGGAACTGAACGAGTGGAGTGGCCAGCTTGCTCACCGAACTTCAGCTCGATTGAGCATGTCTGGGATGCACTTGTCAGATAAAATGCAGCCAGACCAGCACCTCCCACAACGGTTGCAGATCTGGATATTGCACTCATAGAAGAATGGCCAAATATCCCTCATGCTGTCCATGCCACGTAGGTGTGTAACTGTACTAGCCGCACAACGTTATCACACACCATATTAGAAGACAAAGAGAATGAATTATTCACTATTATGCTTGCACCATGGTGCTTCGGTGTTAGTAAAGGCCATGTAAACCTCAAGTAAAGAGTTGAGACATCAACGTACTGTACCATACCACACACAATTACAGTTGTGACCAATATTCGAATAAAATACGGTACCATTTATACCGGGTGATAAAAAAGTCAGTATAAACTAGAAAACGAAATAAATCACGGAATAATGTAGATAGAGAGGTAAAAATTGACGCACATGCTTGGAATGACATGGGGTTTTATTAGAACAAAAAAAGTTCAAAACATGTCCGACAGATGGCGCTTCATCTCATCAGAAAAGCAATAATTAACATAACAAATTCACACAAAGCAAAGACGATGTTCTTTACAGATAATACTCAATATGTTCACCATCATTCCTCAACAATAGCTGTACTCGAGGAATAATGTTGTGAACAGCACTGTAAAGCGTGTCCGGAGTTATGGTGAGGCACTGGCGTCGGATGTTGTCTTTCAGCATCCCTAGAGATGTCTGTCGATCACGGAACACTTTCGATTTCAGATAACGCCGAAAGCCAATAATCGCACGGACTGAGGTGTGGGGACCTGAGAGGCCAATCATGACGAAAGTGGCGGCTGAGCACACGATCATCACCAAACGACGCGCGCAAGAGATCTTTCACGCGTCTAGCAATACTTTTTTTTCTAATAAAACCAATGACATTCTAAGCATGTGAGTCAATTTTTACCTCTCTCTCTACATTATTCCGTGATTTATTAACTTTTCAAATTTATACTGACTTTTTGATCACCCGGTATATTGTTATGATATCTCACTCGATCCCTTAATTGTTTAGAGCAATGTATAACAGGCGTTGACAGTCAGTGATTCTTTCTTCACTGTGGATGCACTCCAGGCCCGAACCCTTACGAGAATCGTCATGCCGCTAGTAATGAATCAAATGGACAGGGGCACTACATTAGTAGTTGAGAATCTGTGTGTAATAGGAGGCTTGCTAGATGCGATGTTTCTGGTTTTAAGCGAATATATTCACTTTCTTCAGAGCAAATCGCGCCAGAGCTGTATGCAGCTCGCGCGTGATGGAGTGAGGTACCAGTATCAGATGGTATAGTCGGTACTATTCCCGTGGGAACGGCCACCCAAAAATCTATAGTCTAGTTAACACTTCTTGTTATACTCAGATGAAAATTACTCGCTAGTCGACAGTTCACTCACTGGAGCTGCTTTCCTCCAATCAGAGCGCTTCAAGTCACGTTCCAACCATTCTCCGTTGCCAAACTGCCACAACAACTGGTCAAGCCACTTCTATTTACATTTTTGCTTCTTTCCTCATTAATTTCTTTCCGATTCATAAGTATGCCTTATTTTATTTGGAATTTTATCACTTAATTACACACATAAAAAAACATGACGTGGGCAACGATGCTAACTAAATACGTGCTCATACACAACACTAGACACACTCTTTCATACAAGCGGTGATTTAACGACGCATATACAAGTATTATTAAACGGATATCAGCTGACATTAAATGAGCTTCCTATGATTTACGTGAATCCGAGTTCTCCAAAAGCTGCAATTTATCGTTGTGACAAGGTGTCTAATATCAATTAGACTTCCATAACAGTGTGGTTGTGTAGTGCAGTGGCAAGGTATTAGCACAAGGAACGGAGGATCATGGGTTTGATTCCTGTCATATCATATTATTTCAATTTCTTATTCAAAATTAATTTAGTTGTATAATTGAATTATTAGTCCGCCTCCGTAGTCCAGAGTGACAGCATGCTAGACTGCCATGCAGGGGCCCGGGTTCGATTCCCGGTCGGGTTGGAGATTTTCTCCACTCTGGGACTGGGTGTTGTGTCGTCCTAATTATCATTTCACCATCATCGAAGTGCAAGTCGGCCATTTTCGTCACCTAAAGACTTGCACCAGGCAGGCCGAACACCATCCTAGCTGGGGTCTAACGGCCGGAAATGCCACACGAAATCATCTTCATTGAATTATTAAGTTGTTATAAACTGTCGAGTCTTTCCCATAATAGTATTGAGTTATCTATTCCGTCTTATTTTTCATTTTTAGAGTCAGTTTTTTTATTGATTCTGCTTATGTCGTAAATAATCTGTTAGGGTTAGAACTTAAATAGTGTCACACAACCGATACAAAAGCGTCACACGTTTGCAACGGTTACTGTCCTTTAAAGTAGTCCCCAGAGTTGTGTAGAAAAAGTTGGTCGCAAGTGATGCTCCAAAAACGAACAGTAATACTGTTTATTTACGGCCTGCCGTGGAGGAACTTAATGCGTTGGGATAACACCATCACAGTCGAACACAAGAATCACAATAACTTTACCATACTGGGGCTATGACGAACTTTCGACTTTCTTGGCAACCCATAATGACGCCGTTCATTCTGTACTGTGGCCGGCGAGAAAGACAGGCTTCAGCGCACACATCATGCAACGTAAGCAAGATATTTCCTAGCCGGCGCGATCGCTAGCCGATTGGCCGGCCGCTGGGGCACACCCCACTGCCTCATAGCGGGCAGCCACTGAGCTAGCTCCGGCTCTGAACTACCTTGCTTACGTGGCATGACGTCTGCGCTGGGGTCTGTATTTTCCGTTGGCCGCATTCTGTACGACCTCTGGCACATTCAATCTTGAGCCACCTCCATTGTTCCTGTTTGGAAAAAATAGCGACTCCGTTACGTTAGACCGCTCGGTTACAAGTGACTGTTTTCCTCGATTGTACGCTCGCCAATGAGATGGAACGAGCGAGTTTATTTTCTCGGAGGTAAGGTAGGTATGTCAACAACGTGCGCTATCAGCGACAATAGTAGTTTCCATTGCGTATTGTCTCCACAGCACTGTTGCCACTATTTAAGTTCCAACGCTCGTGTAATTAAATTCCAAACAGGGCTGTTGATTTGTTCCTAACACAGCAGCTTGTGCTGCCATTAGCCATTGTAAAGATATTTCCAAGTAACCAATGATAGCCGGCCGCGGTGGCCGCGGGGACTGAGGCGCTTCAGTCACGGTCTGCACGGCCACTACGCTCGGGGGTTCGAATCCCCCCTCGGGCATGGATATTTGTGCCGTCCTTAGTCTTAGTTAGTTCATAAGCAGTTTGTAAGTTTAGGGACTGATGACCCCGTAGTTAAGTCCCATAGACTATACAAACATTTGAACATTTTTTAACCAATGATAGCGGAAAATTAAAGTTTGCTTTTAGCTCTGTATCTGAAATTATTCTGCCCAAGTTTGCTCATATAGGTAAGCTTAAATCGCCGTGAACGAAACAATCACGATTTTAGTTCTGATGGTGATGCCTGACCGCATTTTTGTCGGATACATATTACATCGCGTGTGGTTTAGGTTACAACGTGGGATTAAATTGAGGACTACCAAACGCGTCTACTGCTACAGCTCAGTAATTCATCACTTAAAATAAGCTGTCGGCAGAGATTTTCGCTTTGCTGCCATTGACTGACGGCGGCCTCTGCCAACATTGGCCCGCTTTGTAGAGTGTATTAACAGCGTGTGTGAAGCGGGCCACCGTGTTTGTGCGTCGCCTACAGGCGACCGGTAGCCGGCTGGCTACGTGACAACACGGTGGCGCCACGTGACAAACGTCAAACACCAAGGCATTTCAGGGAAGAATCCGGGGGAGGGGGAGGGGGTTATGGGGCCGCAGCCCCAACCCTCCGCGGTATGAGGAAAATCTCTTATTACAAGCTGTTTTTTATTAATAAAGAACAGTCTAGAATGCAATAATTTATTTCATTCAAATAGTTTCAGTCTTATTTAGAACATCTTTAGGAATTTTGACTCCATCGATGTTGTGGAGGTGGCAGGTAGCTGGGAGCCTTCCAGTGCGTCACTGATCACTGCTGTTTTTTTTTTTTTTTTTTTTTTTTTTTTAATTTTATTTTAATCGGGTCAATGATGTAATGCCTCCTCTGAAAACGGCGTAAGCAAGCATGGATCGGGCCATCCAATAAACATTTCCTTTTTAGACATCAGTTGTAGGTAGGTACCACAAGATTTTTATAAGTTCTACACACCGCCGCCCCCCCCCGACCGAAATACTGGATTCGCTAATGAGTAATTTTAACCATTTGGGTGCAATGGCCAACACTAGCCAGCCGCGCCTCGAATACTGTAGTGTCCCGCTGGATGCTAAGTGCTTTTGAGGATCTCTCCACGTGCAATGCTTCCAACACGCACGGTGTGTTTCGGCTTTCTGATTTGTTCTAATCTTTGGAATAATTGGGGGTGTTTACTTACAATATTTTCACTTCATTTCCGTGTGAGGTGCATCATTTTTATTATAGTGGATATACAAATACGAACGTTTACGATAGTGATACAGTTCTACATTCTCTCAAACCAAGGTTTAACAGTTTTTTTTATTGCTGGATTTGTTTGTGATACGTTTTGAAGCACGGATAAGCACAAATAATTATATTGCATTCCTTACAGTTTGTTTCCTCACATCATATTGAGCACAACTGTACATGTCTTGCAGGCCTGGCGGTTCATATTTCTTAAGAGTAGGTAGTTTTCCAAAAGTTTCCCACTTCTCTAACATCCCCCCCACCACTGTCAGTAATGTGCATACGTACACATCCTTGACAAAGACCCGCGCGGTTAGCCGTGTGGTCTAACGAACCGTTTTTCGAGACGGGGAGGCGTATCGGCCCCGGTTCGAATCCATCCGGCGGATTAACGAAAGGGATCGGAGTGCCGGCCAGCCTGCATGTGGTTTTTAGGCGGTTCGTCACATCCCCCTAGGTGAATACCGGGCTGGTCCACAAGTTCCGCCTCAGTTATACGATTCTCAAACATTTCGTAACACTTTACACTTTCACACACATATAACAATATACACAGACATTTGGGGTACACATTTCCTCCTGGGGGGAGGGGGGGATGGGGTGGTGGCAGGAAGGGCATCCGGCCACCCTGTAAATATTAACACAAGCCAAATCCGCGTTTAAGACAGTGCCGACCCTGCATGTGCGGGAAACGGGCCAAAGAGAGAGACAAACAGACACATACTTGACAGAGAATGACATTTTAAAACGGGTGTTACGAATTAATAAAAGGTTAATATTTCATTAGAAAACTAAGATTCTTAACTTCCACCTGTCGAGTAATGAGAACTTTAAACCACATGCTTACTTAAAAATAGAGAAGGATCATGAAACTAAAAACTCACGCACAATGAAAATTAGGCCTCTTTGATTTTCACAAACAATGGAAGACATGTAAGGAAAAATAAGTTGATAAAACGATATGTTTAGGTCCTATATAACGTCAACAGTTTTTACAGCGTGAAAACCGGAAAAGTGATTTCCCCTTTTTCCCAGCCCGGCCCGACCGCGAGTGGCCATCCCTGCGCGACTCGAGGTAAATAAATATTCCTTCAATTTGGGTATTTTACGGACTCTCAACTTTTCTAGTGGGTACAGCTACCACGGTACCCTCTTCAACCGCTTAGCCTTAGGTCTTGTATTTTTCCCACTGATCAGGCTAATGTGTCGACACGTTTAGGATACTCTTAATGATTAGCTTGTTTGTTTGTTTGTATAGCTTATGGGACTTAACTATGGGGTTATCAGTCACGAAACTTACAAACTACTTATGAACTAACTAAGACTAAGGACGGCACAAATATCCATGCCCGAGGGGGGATTCGAACCCCCGACCGTAGTGGCCGTGCAGACCGTGACTGCAGTGCCTCAGTCTCCTCTTTTTTTTTTTTTTTTCTTTTTTTTTTTTAACAAAAACTTTATTTACTAAATGTCTTTACAAATAGTTATAATTTTGTGAAACAAGTTGTTTTCTTACAAAAAGTGAATGAACGGTGCAAATTTTTCTCTTTTCCATGGATCGTTGAGGATTTCTCTTCTTGCACGGAGGATGTATTGTCGAAAGTCGCTCACAGATCCACCTCCCGCAAGGGCGTAGTTGATGAACGAATATATGAACCAAGTTAGAGTTCTGGTCTTAGACACTGGGAAAGCCTTTTCATCCATGTACACCAGTTTCTTCGTGTTGATGTCGTTGACACTCAGAGACAGCAATCCTGCCGATTTAAACTTGATCCATTTCCACAGATCCGCTATTTTGGAGCAGCCTACTACACGGTGGATGGCACTATCGACCAATCCGCAGTGCTGGCAATACGGGTGACCGGTGAGCTTTATTCTGTGGCGACGGCCAGCAGTCGGGATTAAATCATTTATAAACATGTAAGCTGATGAGCGCAACGTTGAACATATCGATTTATCTGCAAAATTGGACCAAACATGTTTCCAATTTAAGTCTTTGTGTTTCTTTTGGATTGCTGGAGGATATGGAGCTTTTACACCAATGGTCTCGAGTATTTTCTTTGTCGTATAGAACGTTACGTTTGGAGATTTCTCTAAAACACATGTTGCTGTCTGCAATGTACGCAGTAGATTTGCCGGTAGCCTTCTGTCACTTGTATTGCCTGTTACGATACCCCACCCAGCCTTTAGCAAATCTGACTGACTAGCCGGTAATTTTAGGGTATGTATGAGATTTTTCACAATCAGGGCTGAACATTTTGCCTCACAATCAGTTAAAGATAAGCCTCCTTCAGCAAATGGTTGTGTCAACTGATCCCTGGCCACCCGGAATAGTTTACCTTTCCATACAAACCAACCTATGTACTTCTTTATTTGTGCAATACATTGTCTGTCGATAGGGATGACTTGTGCAACATACCACATTTTAGAGAGAGCCAGTGTATTTACACATTCGATCCTCTGTATGATGTTCAGTTGCCTCGTACTATTTGCAATAAGAGCTCCCAGTACTTTGTCCACTATGCTTTTAGAATTATTGGAAAGGAGCTCATTTACATCCTTTCGGAGTTTTAGTCCTAGCACTTCCATTTCAACAGATTCAGTGAAAGTATGTGTGAAGGGTTGGGCACCTTCATTGAGCCACAGGAGATGTGTTTTCCTGTGGTTAATGGTTGCCCCTGCTGCATTTTTATAGTCGTTTAGTATTGCTGCCACTTTTACAGTATCTTGGGGTTCTGTAATTGTAATGGTAACATCATCAGCATAGGCATTCAAGGTAAACCGTTGGGCACCAACCTGCAACCCTGATAGGGAGGTGCTAACTGTGCGGATTAGTGGCTCCAAGGATATGACGAACAAAATCATAGCCAAAGGGCAACCCTGTCTAACAGAACGTTGGATTGGGAACTTTTCCGTAAAGTTCCCGTTGATTTGAACTTTGGCAAACATTTGGTATCTTGTCGGTAATAGTAAGTCTATTGTTGCCTGCGGAAATTGGAAATGCCGTAGAACTGTCCTTAGGTATTGGTGACTGACGTTATCAAAGGCTCTCTCGAAATCGATGTTCAGAAGCCCGACCGTTTGTTGCTGATTCTTCCATGCGTAGAATGTTGTATCCCTTAACAGACAAAGTCCATCTATAATCCTTTTCTTAGGTACGCTACACGTCTGTTCCGGTCCTATGATCTCTGGAAGTGTGCGCTTTAGTCTGGCTGCCATGACACGAGAGATGATTTTCGAGTCGGCGCATAACAAAGTTATTGGTCGAAAATCCGTAATTCTATGTGACACCGTTTTCTTTGGAACGAGTACAATAATTCCAGGTTCAGTTTCGGAATAGAGACGTCCATACCTTTGTTTCTCTCTCGTCACCTCCATAAACTCTTCCTTGATAACCGACCAGAAGGATTTATAAAATTCATAGGGGATACCGTCTACTCCTGGACTTTTACGTTTCGGCAACCTTTTGATAACATCCTCAATTTCTTCCTCAGATATCGGATCCAACAGCATAGTGACACTTTCGTTGGTTAATTGCGACGCACAGTTTTGCAGCAGTGTGGCTGTTGTAAGAGCATCAGATGGTTGTGATCGGTACAAACTTTCGAAGTGTTCTTTAATGCCTTCCCGGTTAATATATTCAGAGCCATCTGCAGACAGTATGGAACTTACATATCTCTGTTGGCACCTTCTCCTTTCTCTGGCGAGATGATAAATACTCCACTTCTCGTCTGGCAAATGCCCGTGGTCTTTGCAAGTGATGATTTTCCCATCCAGTTCTCTTTCCTGCAGTTCTAAAATTTTATTTTTTATTTTTTTCAAATCACTTGCTCGATCTTCCCCATTGTCGATTTTAGTTTGCAGTTCACGGGCAATAAGATAATAGTACTCCATGTTTTTCCTCCTGGTTTCGTTTATCCTGTAGGCAGCATTGGTAAATAGTTTCCGAATACCGGGTTTTACAAGATTCTCCCACCACTCAATGGAGTTCCGGAAGAAGCGTTTACGGCGAACCCACGATGTGTAACGGTCGTTGAACTCCATCTTTACCCATGGTTCGTGGAGCAGGTTGCAATTTAACTTCCAGTATCCCCTGCCAAATATTTTAGGACGAGGGAAACCCTTTATTCGGAGAATCACGCCGTGATGATCGGAAAAGGTCACAGGGATAACGTCGTAATCTTGCACGGCCATACCCGTTGTAATGTAGATTCTGTCAATCCGGGACGATGCGACAGTCGAAACATATGTGTAGTGTGGACGCGTGATGCCAAGTCGCTCAACCACATCTTTCAAGTTCAGTGTGTCAATCAGGTTTTGCAGAGGACCACAAAATGGTGTTGCTCCTGTAGAGTCTATCGCCCTTAATATGCAATTGAAGTCTCCTGCCATGATGAAGTTATCTTTCGCTTGCCGAAGAAAATATGGCACATCTTCGGTAAAAAACGTTGCCCTTGCAGCCCTATTATGCGTTCCGGAGGGAGCGTAAAGATTTAAAACAGTCACCCCATTCAGAACACCTTTGACTATACGCCCTCCAGGTTCTTTTTCTACGTCCTGCAACTCCAGTCCGTGCCTGGTTAAAATACAGCAACCCCTCCCTGCCGAGCCAACATTGTTGTACGCGTTGTATGATGAAAAGGAACCCACCTCTTCACATACCACTTCTTGTAAAAAAGCAATATCAATATCATTAGTTCTAAGAAATTTCTCTAAAATTTTAATCTTTTTAGCATTACTTATCCCACAAATATTTAGAGTCAAAAACGTGAGTACCCTTCTATTGTCCATGTGGCGGGTAATTTATTGAGACCACCTAGTCACGAGGTTTGTGCTTTGGTCCAGGATCATGTTCTGTTGTCTCAGTTTGTGGGTCGTGCGTTCTGTTGTCTACGTGCTGATCTTTTACGCCTTCACTCCTCATTTTATTGCGTGCCACATTCATGTTTGGTTTTGGTTTCACGCGTGTAGATTTTGTGGTACTTTGTGGTTTAAGAGATTTCTGACTGCCGGTAATTTTTTCGGGGTCCCGAACGCTGCCCTCGGCTGGGAGGTCAGCGAGAGCGACACGTGATGCCGAGGCGTGTTGCACGCCGCCTCCTTGTGTGAGCTCTGCATCGGCTACTGGGGTCGCGCGCTGTTGACGCTGCGCCGTGGCCCGCTGTGCCTCTGCCTCCGTAGCCGGCTGTTTACTTGCACTAGTGACGTCACTCAGGGGGACAGGTACATCTGCTGCCGGCGTCTGATATACCGTAGCTTCTTCCATGGGCACATCTGGGGGCGGTTCCATTGTAAGTGTGACAGGCATCATGGGCAATACCGTTTCCGGTTTCTGTTTCCTCGGTGTTTGAATTGAATTACCACCGTAGTCGCCTTCTTCCGAGTCCACGGTTTCCGGTTCCAGGGGTCGTTTTTTGGTTTTCTGAGGCTCACTGGTAGGCAGATGAACACCCACGCTCATTTCAGCGACGGATTCTTCTCGAAGAAGTGCAGTGTCATTTAATTTTTTGCCGGTTTCTTGCAATAAACTTACGGGGTTAGCGTTGGTACGGCTCGCACCGTTCTCGCCACCTGTCTTCGGAGCGAGTGATGCATTTATTTTTCCTGTCTGCAACGGAGGGAAGTCATCAAAGGTTATAAGAGGTGGTTCGGTATCTTCCTTTGCGGCAACAGTAACGGGTCCGCGTAAAGTGGCTGTGGGTGTTAAATCCTGTAACTGTAATCTGGAACGTTTTTGCAGGGTGTTCTTCAGAACAAATGTCCGCTGCGGACAATTTTCACGGAGATGTCCCGGCTCGTTACAAACATGACATGTTGCTTGCTGCCCAGAGTAGATAACATGAGCCTTGTATCCCGAAACCATAATGTGGGAGGGGATGTCAGATTTTACACACATCTGTACGGACCGTATGCCATTATAGCACTGTATTTTATATCTGCTGGACCATTTTTCAAACTCGATGCGTTTCACCTGGCCATACTTCGAAAGAACCTGTTCTAAGTCAGTATTCTCAAGTTCCGGGGGAAGATTCAGAATTCTAACAGTCTTCAGTTCACAGTTGGCATTGCTAACATCAACCAAACTAACAGAATCATCGCGGTGGAGAAACTGAACCTGTCCCTTAGTTTGCAGTAAAATCTTGTCACAGAAAACCGAATTATAGAACTTGACAAAAACACAGTACTTTTCACTGTCAAGCTGAGTAAATTCAGCATTATCTCCTGAAATACCAAATGTTTCATACAACCAGTCATGTATTTCTAAAGCAGTAGGCTAAACATGACGAGTATTCTTGTCAAACGAGAATCTTAACGTGTTTTTCCTGAGAGAATCCGTCATGGTGAACAAGCGGAAAGCGGATGCACCGCCTCGCCACCAAATCAACAATAAGTGGTACTTACAAGCCCCGGCGACGTAAACGACACTGAGACCGCCTGTTGCCGGTGCTTCCAAGGTCTTCAAAACAACACAAACACTGGTTAACTGCGACCGCACGTCCGTACCGTTCGCCCGCCGAAAGCGGAATGTACCTCTGGCGGGACTCGAACCCGCAATCACCGGTTTAGGAGACCGATGCCTTATCCATTACGCCACATAGGCGGTATTTAAACCACATGCTTACTTAAAAATAGAGAAGGATCATGAAACTAAAAACTCACGCACAATGAAAATTAGGCCTCTTTGATTTTCACAAACAATGGAAGACATGTAAGGAAAAATAAGTTGATAAAACGATATGTTTAGGTCCTATATAACGTCAACAGTTTTTACAGCGTGAAAACCGGAAAAGTGATTTCCCCTTTTTCCCAGCCCGGCCCGACCGCGAGTGGCCATCCCTGCGCGACTCGAGGTAAATAAATATTCCTTCAATTTGGGTATTTTACGGACTCTCAACTTTTCTAGTGGGTACAGCTACCACGGTACCCTCTTCAACCGCTTAGCCTTAGGTCTTGTATTTTTCCCACTGATCAGGCTAATGTGTCGACACGTTTAGGATACTCTTAATGATTAGCTTGTTTGTTTGTTTGTATAGCTTATGGGACTTAACTATGGGGTTATCAGTCACGAAACTTACAAACTACTTATGAACTAACTAAGACTAAGGACGGCACAAATATCCATGCCCGAGGGGGGATTCGAACCCCCGACCGTAGTGGCCGTGCAGACCGTGACTGCAGTGCCTCAGTCTCCTCGGCCACTGCGGCCGGCTTGACGATTAGCACCGGAAGGTGTGCGCAAGATGGATGGCACGCATGCTGACTGAAGACCACATGCGGCAATGAGTTAATGTTTCCCGCTCTTTTCTTCGCCGCCTTGCAAGCAAACAGGACAACTTTCTGAACTCAATCGTCACGCGTGACGAAACCTCGGCATACTACGTTACACCTGAGGCCAAGCAACAGTCACGCTAGTGGCTGCATTATTCTTCATAACTTTCTGAACTTCATGGCGTCAAGCTGGTATGACACTGGCATACAAAAACTGACATAGTGCCTACAAAAATGCATTGACAGAAATGATAATTATGTCGAAAATTAGGTAAATGTTCAAGCTGTAAACGGATGCAAACCACTGTATACATAAACAGATCTATGTACTTATAAAAATAGGAGACCTTACTTTTGGTATACCCTAGTATATCTATTTCTTGTATGTTTCTTAGTTTTGACACACTCAACTCGTGAAACTCCTAAGGTTCTTTAAAATTTGTTATCGTCCGAAAACTCCTTGATGTCATGGATCGAAAGCCAATATCACTTGCAGCTTCTCTTATAGAGAAGGCATAAGAATTGCTGATGGCAAGTCTTCCGAAGGATGCATACATCAAGTTCATAGCGCGTGTTTGTGCTTACACATGCATGTCCGCAGTATCCTCCATATTGTCACTAGCAACATCGACTGACTTCCATAACGAAAAACACAAGGATAAAACAGCATTCTATATGCATAGCCTGTTCATAAAAGTTTAACTCACAGATATATTGCTGATATCTCGCGGAGGAATGTTTCCGTGCGGAAACTGACGGAAAAGTTCACCCGAGAAGTAACGGAACGCCTCCACAAAATCTTATGTCTTTCGCTCGTCACTCCTTGTCACAATACCTTCATCTGACGTGTAGTTGATATAACTACATCCTAATAAATGTATGTGTCAACTGTTAATATCTAAAGATTCGTGTATTTCCATGTGAATTATAAAGACGAGAAACTTACAATTATTTAAACGAAATTTTCAGAACGTATTTCATTTTCCCTGAAGTAAAATGCCATTCCTCCTTGCTAGCCGCGGCGAAATGGCCGTGCGTACTGGGGCGCCGTGCTGCGGTGCGCGCGGCCGTTCGCCGTTGGGGGTTCAAGTCCCCCATCGGGCATGGGTGTGTGTGTTGTCCTTAGGTTAGTTAACTTAGTTTAAGTAGTTGTAATAAGACATTAAATTTTATAAATGCCCCTGTTGACAAATTATCACCTTGATTTGCCTGAGAGAGATGTCATTAAAATTATAAACGTACATACAGAAATTAAATAACAGTCCATAAGCAGTACAAATACTGCGTAAATGGGTTACATCTTTTGAAGGAATATGATCATATGTAACATACGTGTAGCCAAGAAAGTCAAATTAGGCGGGCGTGATTTGTACTAAATTCGTTCTGTAACAAAATGTGGCACCTGTACAGGGTGTATACTATAATATTCTATAGTAGTGTAGGGCAAGTCGGGATGAACTATTTGACATTCAAAACTTGTGGTATATGAAGTGGGGAAGAAAAGAGAATTGGCCTATGAAAGCCACCTAAAATATAACAAATGGTCGCCGTGCAAGGTTTTATAAATCCTCTCTGCCTGCCACGTCATTGACTTACGTAGGCATTAATAAGTTAGTTTTTCCTGTGAGGGTAGAGAAAGAAAGAGACAAACCAGTTTTGCAAGAACTAATGGAGATTCTAATTTATTCGGCCTAGGGTGAACCAGCGCTTAGAAGCACAACTGCTTCGCACTAGGAAGGCTAGAAAAAGAATATCAGTTAATTGTTAATATTTCGCATTCAAAATTGTCAAAATTGTGTGGAAAAATGAACACAAACGTTATTTTTATGTTTTGTGAGTGAAAGAACACAGTTTTTGACATTCAAAGAAGATTTCACTCAGAATTCCGTGCGACATACATGAACTGTAGCTCATTTGACGTTGTTTCCAGGTTGGATAGACCACAAGTGTCCTGTATTAAATTGTTCCTTTCGAGTTTCATTATCTTGGTTTGCATAAGGGGAACGTCTATCGAATCCCATGCAACTGTGTCATGTCATACATATATTGTTTAAACAATCGGAAATTTTGAGGGCCGATGTATTGAGCATAAACGACACACACGTTTACAACAACCCAAAAATCTGCTGTTCCCGAACACTGCCTACACACAGGCCACCGTATAGAACGTATTAAAAAGGAAATTTGGACATGCACTTACAGTTACTGGGATTGTATTATCAAGGAAGCGACTGAAATAAAACAAAAGGAAACCTTATGAATGGAGATGGTTTTTTGCTTAAATTATGAATAGAATCCAGCTCACTCACTTGTCAAATAAATAAAATAAAAATATTTTTTTTTTTTTTTTTTTTAAATCAGAGGGAAAAAAATTAATGCTACCTAATCCGTTGAAAACCGATGTTTACTATCGGTATTTCTTACGTGTGATGTCGCTGATTGCTTGCTTGCTCGGTGTGTGTTGTGTTTCCTGTTGTCATTGAAACCCAAGCTTTGAAACGTCGTTGCACATTGCTTCCTCGCTGCAGAACAATATTTGGGGGATACAACTGTCGTCCTGATAATCGTGAACAGTTAGATCGCCGCAATTTTAAATCATTTTGATTTTAGGATCCGGGAGCAAACCCACAGAGATTACGAACTCATTTGACTGTTTACTTGTCTGCAGTGCAAACCGCTCATTTCTGCTTCAAACGTCGTTCCGCGCAGACATGTGTACCGATGAGGAAATGCTGAATAAACTACATTTATATGGTGAATATATATAAAAAAAATCGCCGAAACAGTACAGCTGTATGGAACTAGATAGTAACGTCTGACATTATAGGCTGGTGCACGAACTATTGAGCCGTTAGTACGGACGAAATGCTTGCAAATCAAATAGATGACAAGAATGAATAATTCAACTGGCAGAGAACACGAAAATGCATTATTGCCTAAGACGCTAATGAATTTGTACAGTGGTATGAGACAAACCGCCAAGAAATGAGGAATAAGCCAAAAATAGTGACTTTGGTATCCTACATCCACAGAAATCCCCTGCCTATCACATGTCGTACATCAGGCACTGGATGACCGTGATTTCGAAAGCCATATAGAATTTTGTCGGTTTACTCTTCAGCAGCTGACAGACATCCCTCCATTTCTCCATCGTTGGCGCTTTACCGTTGAAGCAACGTTCACGAACCACGATAATGTAAGTTACAATAACATGCACAACTGGGCAGCCGTAAATTCGCTGTAGCTCCATCAGTTGCAAAAAAAACGGCCGTGGAGCGCAAACGCATGGTGCGCCATAAAAGATCACATTGTTGGACCTTACTTCGTACCAGGCATGCTAAATGAAATTTCAAACGCATACTTTCTTACAAACACCCTGGAGCTTCTTCTAGCAAAGGTACCACTTGATATTTGACACTATATGTGACTACAACACGATGATTGTTCAGCTCATTCGTCCCGTGTTACAACACAAATACTGAATGATAACTTTCCTGAAAGTTGTATAGGACATAATGCTATTGTTAATTGGCCTTTGAGATCCCTCGCTTTCACTCCACTCGATTTCTCTCTTTGAGGAACACTGAAACATGCAGTCTATCTCGAATACCCAACTACGCCCAGATGACGTGTGTCGTCGAATCGCCAGTTCAGACACAACAAAAATTTCCAATGTGATTACATTTCTATTTCGTAAGGCGATTGTAAATATACCATTCCATCCATGGTAAACAGTTTCGAGACATGCTTAAGTAAGAGACAAAATCATGTGAGTTGGGTAGTTATCACACTATTATTAGTAAATTGTTTGCTACATTCATTTGTGTTCAAAACTGCACTATAATCTCAAATAAGCCGACAGAATACGATCAGCATGATACGACGTATCATTAAGAAGAAAATTTATTTTTGTGTCCACAGTAACGACGTTTCGTTAAGAAGATTATTTTTTTTTGCGGTGTACAGGTAGTAAGCTAACTTTTTTTCTAAATAAAATATCTAGTTTAAGGAATATATCCCACATGATATAATTAACAACAGTATAGGTTGAGATAGGTGTCCGACAACATGTACGGGGGCGTTCAAATGAAAAGGTACGAAAAGTCTTTACAACCAAACCGGGTGAAATTTAACGCTTTTGGATTACGTAGTACGACTCCTAGGGACACGAAGCATACGTCAACACCTTCCCCTAAAACATAGAAAGCTGTGCTCTCAGCAGGCAAAGTGATGCTCGCCGCCTTTTTCGACGTCCGAGGTCCGATATTCATCGAATTCCTCGAGCACGGAAAATCCATTAACAGATACGTGTACTGTGAGACAGTCAGTAGCCTACGCAAGTCCATCAAGAGCAAACGGCGTGGACTGCTCATGGAGGGAGTGATTCTTAACACGTCTCCAGGATCACACATAGAGAACTGGTCACGTTCAGGTGAAAGCAGCTTGAGTATCCGTCGTACAGCCACGACATTTCGCCCTGTGACTTCCATCTGTTTAGTCCGCTAATACGACGTCTCAAGGGGAAGAGCTTCAACTCGGACAATGAATTGAAGGACACAGTAGAGGGCTGGCGTTGGTCACAGCCACAGAAATTCTCTGAACAGGGAATCCTTCGGGTATTAAACAGTGGGATGGTTGTGCTCAGGACTCTGGTGATTATTATTGAATAAAAACTTCAATTATATGGACAGTGTCGTTTCGTACCTCTCCACTTGAAATGTTCAAATGTTTGTAAATCTATCGCACTCACCAGAGTGGTCATTAGTCCTTTGCTTACAAACTACTTAAACTAAGGTAAACTAAGCTAAGGACAACACAAACACCCATGCCCGAGTGGTGAGTCGAACCTCCGACGGCGAACGGCCTCTCGCATCGCAGCACGGCGCCTCAGTGTGCACGGCTAATCCGCCGCAGCCTCTTCATTTGAACACCCCTTGTGCTTTACCTATAAGAATTACAAAGCCAGGTATAAGAAAAGATAGGTGAAATATTCCTTCTAAAATTTATACATTAACATACATGTTTTTGCAATGTGTAAGATGTCTTTATTTTTTAAGAATGTTTTAGGTAACATAAATTCGGAAAGATACACAAATGCAAATTACATGCCGCGGTGGAGTAGCCGACCGGTCTAAAGCGTCTCGCTGCGGAGCGCGCGGTTGCTCGCCGTGGAGGTTCGAGTCCTCCCTGGGGCATGGGTGTGTGTGTTGTCCTTAGGTTAGTTTACCTAGGTTTAAGTAGTTTGTAAGCTACGGACTGATGACCACGCAGTTTGGTCCGATAGATTTACAAACATTTGAACATTTTTTTGCAAATTACATTTCCTAAGCCTTTTGTGAAAGACTAGATTCTAGTCTATGTCGGTTTTTTTCATATAAACCATTCGTAAGTGAACCTGCATCTAGGTCGTAAGTTAGTTCACGGGAAATAAATCTATATTCTCCTAGCATAAACCCACATTAATGTATACACCTATGCAGCTTGGTCCGAGACGCCTGCTTGGGAGTTTACGCACTGTCATTGCCGTTTTGGGCAACAGTGCTCTCAAATTTAAGGACATTTCTCACATTTTTCAACAAAAGGTTTCGAAATCAACGTTAACAAACGGTAAGTCACTATTATTGTTTTCTCAAGAGCTATCGAATACCTTTATGAACAGTACGTGGTTCCATTTAAAAAGAAAAGTATTTGCTCAATATCTCCGGTTTTGCCATCGCAAAAGCCAGGAATGTAACACAAAAATATGTGTGTATCGATGCTCTAACATTTGACGAAAATCGCTTTCCGATGTATGGAACCGTTCACGAAATAAAATAGTTGTTATATCTCACTATTTTTAGAAAATTAGTGTTCTATAACTATTGTTTGTATTCGTGGTAAGTAGCATCTTTTATGCAAGCTATATACGCTATTATTGTAAGTGTGAATCCCGACATTCCCACGGCCTAATGAATATTACAAAATGTATAGAGAAATATCGGTGTTCGTCAATAATCTTACTTGACTGCACACCCGTAAGTTTTCTAAAGGTTACAAATCTTCAAATGTTTGTGAAGCTTATGGGACTTAACTGCGGGGTCACCAGTCCTTACACTTACTAACTACTTATGCACTACCTTATACTTAAGACAGCACAAACATCCATGCCCGAGGAGGGATTCGAACCCCCGACGGGGAAAGGCCTCTCGCATCGCACCATAGCGCCTCAATGCGCTTGGCCACTCCGCCGCGGCCCTAATGATTACAAGTACCTCAAGAAGGTTTACTCAGCACAACACGATAAATTTTAATAACAATGATATGTGGATATTTAATATGATGCTTATTTTATAAATAAATGTACCCATAATTTGCAATCTTTATTATGAAGTAATTCTGATACCGAATTAGGATCCTTCTCGTTTAATGATTAAAGCGGTCCTACCGTACTTTCACGGAGCAAAACATATAATTTTACAGTCAGAAGTAAGCTAATACAAAACATTTTCATTGTCTGTTCTGTAGGTGTCTACAAAACTAATTACATTACAAGTAACTCAACCAGATTACAATGTGGTAGCCACGTACGATTTTTACCCCCTTTCGCACGAAAAGCCTCGGAGTTGTGGTTTTCCTCACAACTAGAAAACTTTCACACTGTACACCCGCGGCCAATACAATCTAACGGCCAGTGTTTACTCTGGGGAGAGTATCGATTTCGCTGTCTTGTAACTCACGAGCTTGTGTAATTAAGCATATAGGGAGGCAGGCAATGACGACGCAGCTAGCTCTGGCGCGGGATCGAACTTCTGTCATTCATGGTACTTTGTTAAAGAGGAACACCAGCTGAGCTATTGACAACCGCAGATCGTCACCCTAGGCGGGAAGGCGCCTCTGAATGCAGCGCGCAGAATTAAAACCGCCTAAGCGCCGTTTCTGTCTTTCACTGTGTCCTCTCTTTGTTTCGTTCTTAAAATTGTTGCGCAATCACAAATCATCGCTGGCATTGAATATGCAGGTCTTTGTCCTCATTTTTCCTGGTTATAGCGTCTTCAGGTGAAAATCATTCCTTTACCGGAAGCTCATTTGTCAGAGTGTACGTTCCTGTTTCACTAGGTAATAACTCCACTGGACTCAGCTTCTTCCTCATTGATATATCTCAGTAAACCGGGTGCAAGTGCAGAACCCGTGACATAATGATTATGACTACTAGCAACGTCAAATACGTTTATTCGCTGAAATCTGGAAAACTGGGTATTCTTCAGCCGTTAAATGCTTATTAAAGGACTTATTGAAAAATATAGCTGCACTAAAAATATCTGTTATCCATACCGGTATTTAGGTGTGCAATCCATCGCTTTTGGCGTTTCATACGAAGGTACAAACAAATATATGTACATCAGTTTCTACACGATACAGCTGTAACATAACAACAGAAACACACAGTTGTTCGTTCCTCAATCTCTGATGTCACTTACGATAGGTTGTATACCGGACTATCGGTTCGGCTGTCAAACATTTAAGTGTAATTCCACATTCGTGTGCTCATGATGTACGTAGCTGATGTACAATTATGTACGGTACTTTTTTCGCTCTGTACTGCTAAAATGAGATGTGATCTTTTTTAACATATGCGTTGTTTTTGTAATGGTCTTCAGTCAAAAACGTTCAAATGTTTGTAAATCTAAGGCACTACGGTTCTCAGTCCATAGGCTTCCAAACCACTTAAACCAACTTATGTTAAAGATAACACAGACACCCATGCCAAGGGAGGACTCGAACCTTCGATGGCGAGCAACCCCGCGCTCAGTAGCAAGACGCCTTAGAGCGCTCGGTCACTTCACCGCGGCGGTCTTCATTCGGCAGGCTGGTTTGATGCTGCTTTCCACCCTACTCTATTCAAAGTAAGCCTCTTCATCTCCTCATACGAACATCAACCACATTCATTTGAATTTGTTTACTGTGTACGTCTCTTTGCGTCCCTCTGCGAGTTTTACGCCACAGGCTTCCCTCCGATGCTATATTCACGATTCCTTGATATCTATGACTGGTGTCCTACCAATCGATCCCTTCTTTTAGACAAAGTATGACAGAATAACTTTTTGTCCTATTCTGTTGAATTCCTGTTCATTAGTTATGCGATCTACACATATAATCTTCAGCATTCTTCTGTAGCACCACATTTCAAAAGTCTGTATCACTCTCTATATCCCACTACATATCGATACTACTTGACACCTACTATGTAGTCACTTTCCATCTCCCAAAATCCCCACCCCTTCCACAACCATTTACTCACTACAAATATTTTATATTTCATCGTTAACCCATAAATTTGCTTATATCAAAAATAAGTACACAATAACATAATTTATAAAAGAAGTATAAAATAAGAAAAATGCTTTGTTGGCAACATTAAAAAAATACAACGATACAGACACAGATATGTATACAAATACACCTGATAGAGCTACATCGGTGACAGTGAAGTGCAAACTAGAACCTAAATCACTACCTTGAAATGTGGAACACGTTGGACACGTTGGTGCTTCTAGATGTGAGATAAAAACATCAGATGAAACTTCGGTAAGTAGAAGATCTGCATTTTATACATTTCCTAATGAACTGTCTTTCGATCGAATAAAACAAAGCAAATTGTAGATATCAGTTACTATAGACCACTGAAGATGTTTATGTTCAATGAAATGAAACGCGTCTGATGAAAAATATCGCATCTTATATTAGTTACCTAGGCGGACAAAAATGCCATTTATAATTTTAAGTGTAGCTTATTCGAAACGAGGATATTTTGCCAATTTACAGAAAGAGAATTCGGACTGAATGTGACAAAGAATGACAAGCTTCCCATATAACTAAAGGAAAATATGTTGCACAAATGACACCAGTGTTACCAACCAGGAGTTCACGGAAGTTAGCAGTCACCATAGCGCGACTAAAGTTCAACCACTGTGAATCTGCGCAGCACCTGCATCGCATCTGCATTGTGACAACTCCACTTTGTGACAGCGGCGAAGGGGAAGCCAAATCACTTTTTTTATGCATCAACAGGTGGGATATCACCTGAAAGTTGCTAAGGTATGTTGTGAGCAGGAACTAACAATTACCAACATCTGTGTCAACATTATTGGCAACCACCGACTTTGCTGTATACAAAGATCTTATCTCCTTTTTAACGGCGGCGAAGAGAGAGCTATGAACTGATATCTGAAAAATAAAACCATGCGTAATCGCAATTTGTTATTACTTCTTGCTCTTGCCTTTGTATTCTGCCATTATCTTAAAGTTTGTTTGCTTGATTTTGCAAACTTGCTTTTGTAACCATATCAGTGTATGCCATTATGATTATTTATGTGGATTGCTGTATGGAGTCTACTCAAAGGACAACAGAGAAAAAAAAAGTTATGATGTTCTACAAAATGTCATGTAGTGAATATTCTCAATCAACCGAAGGAATAAATAGAGCAAGATACCCGATCAGTAAATCATTCAATCGCAGTACGAATCTGGAGTGTCTTCCTCCGAAAATCCTTCCAACTATATGGATTCACTTTTACCACGGTTTTGGGAAATCTAAATCTATATAAGTACACCGCAATGAAACATAAGGTGCGTGGTGGAGGGCCCCCTCACTGTCTCCTGATCCAGTTACATGTGCAGCAAAGGAAAGGTGAATTCCTCGGCGTAATGTATGTTGAATCTCTTCCTGGGCTTATATCCGGATTTTATCGTCCTGCTGACACGCTATTTCAGCTGTCCACGAGACCGCCGCCGGCCGCGGTGGCCGAGGGGACTGAGGCGCTTCAGTCACGGTCTGCACGGCCACTACGGTCGAGGGTTCGAATCCCCCCTCGGGCATGGATATTTGTGCCGTCCTTAGTATAAGGTAGTAGATACGTAGTTTGTAAGTTTAGGGACTGATGACCCCGTAGTTAAGTCCCATAAGCTTAACATTTGAACATTTTTCGAGACCGCCATCTTCAGGTGAGATTGGTACACGACCACGCGAGATTTATGTATTTATTGGGACCTAATTGCAGTAGTCATCGGTACCTAAACTTACAAGCTACTTAATCTAACTTATCATAATAACAACATACACACCAATGCTCGACAGCGAAAGGCCCGCGCACCGCTGCAAAGCGCCTTAGTGTGCACGGCTATTCCGGCGTTATTTAGCACCAGTCAAGCCTGATGGTGGCCACGAGGACCGCTGAAATCTCGATTTTTCTTGTCGTATCTTCTGATTGGGCTCCCAAATAGTCGAGCGAAGATAGCTCTGGCGACCTTTCAGAAGGACGAGAATGACAACTTACTTCTTCATTCTTTTATTTCAGAAATCGTGCACAGTGTCGTATTTTATTTCTTTGAATAGCCTGCTTCTATTGCAGATAAATTTTAGCTTGTATTGTTGATTGCAAAGTGGTTGGATACGGCTGCTAAGTCGAAGTTCATACAATAAATATTGAAGACTTCCTCATTTTGGGTTTATATCTCTTGACCATTCTGTAATTTTTCCGATATCTATATGTATTTATTTTATCTTAAGCGATATTTTAATAATAATAATTGATGAGATTAAAATTCTAAAACATTCATTTTGACGTCCTTACAGAAAGAAGGGCAATATAGCAAAACTAATGGCGTGATTGTGAAAAAATCACTTATAACGATCTTGTGCAGTTATGTAAAGGCTTTCCTGGAACCATCCCAGTACACGGAAATCGACCATTCGTTTGTCCTACAACCGCCCTTACGTGCTGGTTCCATTTCATATTCCACTGCAGCGCTACGTCTAAATTTTAAACCGACTTCGAGCTGCATATAGCCATTTCTGTATTAGGACTCTGAAAGACTGTATTCTCCGCACATATTCATCAAAGGTGTCTCCAAACTACCTTTCCTCCCACAGAATTGAAGTAATGTCTGAGTCATATTGTATCATTGCATAGACGACACTTCTGGTTCACTACAGCGTAATTAGCAGAATCAGCAAACAGTCTCAGATTCCCCCTCGCCCTATCTCTCAGATAGTTTGTGCATACAGAACAAGAGTCGTCCTATTTCACTTCCAGAATACAGATGCCGGCACCTTTGTCGGCGATGAACACTCGACTTCCAGGATAATATATTCAGATCTTTTGATTGAAACTTGAAACCTTTAGTGGGGAGGCGCATATCTCACTGCTGCGTATGCTTGTGCATTTTCTAGATGTCAGGGGTGTGATTTTATGCCAGATGTATTCCGGAAATTTTGGAATTAGGTATCTGCCTGCTTCCTTTCACCAACTGTTCACAGAATATTGTACCGGAGAAAGGAAAGTTGAATTTAACTCGTGGGTTTGAAAGGAAGGTAGGAATTATACGTCACTCCAGTTACATGTTCCACCAACTGGATAATTCGTGGAAAGCCATTATCTCTATGATTTGCTCAGTGCGAAGAAGACAGAAAACCTCAGTTCACCGGCGAAAGCGATTCCGTCAGGCAGTGGTTCGTCTGTCTACATGGTTTGATGCATACTCACACTCATATGCATACTCATACCAACACGTCTTTATGTATTGAGGAACGGAGGGCGTTTTCGTCGTTCTTCGCAGAGCACGACAAATAAACACTCCGATTGACCTACCCGGTGAGAATCGCATAATGTTCAAAAATACTCCAAAATAGGACGCACAAGTATAGTGCAGGCAGTTTCTTTAGTAGAACTGATAATCTTGTAAGTGTTCTGACAATCAAACGCAACCTTTGATTCGCTTCCCAGCGATATTTTATAAGTGTTCTTTCCAATTTAATTTTTTTCCTATTTTAATTAGAAGGTATTTGGTTGAATTTACAGACTTTAAACGTGACTTACTTAAGGTGTAAATGAAGTTTAACGGCTTTCTTTTGCTGGTCATATGGAAGACTTCACACTTTTCATTTGGGTCGATTACCAGTTAGCCGCACGGGAGTAGCCGAGCGGTCTGGAGCGCTACGTTACGGATCGCGTGGCCTCCTGCGCCGGAGGTTCGAATCCTCCCTCGTCCGTGAAAACCGATGTTTACTATTGATATGTTGAATTATTCTGCGTACACTCACGAAGGTTCTTACATCGAAAATAAAATAATACGGTATATAGTTCCGGAAATATTACGTCATAAACAATTGTATCAACCGCCATGGCTGACCCCCACAGCTGCTGCGAAAAGCGTCTACAGACTAGGAGCGGTTAGCCAGCAGCAACATAGCAACTTCCTGGAACTAGCGTTCCGTTTAACAGTTTGTGCCGACCATTACGCTCATCATCTTCCAAACTGTCCCGTCCTTTGCACAAAACGTTGGTGCCACCAAAACACAACACTGCCTCTCAATGCGTCTTCACACTAAACCTGCTGCATGATTTCAAACGTTTCGATAGCGGTTTTGCAACATTTCTGGCAAAATTTGATGTTTGTCCGTTGCTAAAATTGTGATATGCCAACTGCAACTGACGCATTCATCTCGCCGTCGCTGCAACGATCGTACGTCTGGTTCCAGTGCATGCACTCAACTATCTGTTGCAGGGACGAGAGACTAGCTGGCATAATATCATTTAGTGGCACCACCCATGCGCTAAATTCTCCGTAGGGCCATCATGCAGTCAAAAAACTTACTGACTGTAGCACGGGTATCTCTACATGTACCGGTAAATTTATGTAACGTAACGACACAGAGTAAAGGAGATATGCCGTAGCCGGCCGCGGAGGGGACTGAGGCGCGCCAGTCACGGTCTGCACGGCCACTACGGTCGGGGTTTCGAATCCCCCCTCGGGCGTGGACGTTTGTGCCGTCCTTAGTGTTAGCTAGATCATAGGTGGTTTGTAAGTTTAGGGACTGATGACCCAGTAGTTAAGGCCCATAAGCTACAAAAAAATTGGAACATTTGAGATATGCCGTAACCAATTAGATGCTGTCACGTCAGGCATGAGCTTTTCGTTTTATTACTTCTCTACTACTAAAGCAATTTGCAACTCATTTCGCAAACGTATTAAAAATAAAAGTGTATGAAACGATGGGCGTAGTTTTTTGCAACGTTGTATCAGAATTTTGAGGGAATCAGTCAAGAACCTTCAGAGATTTCCGATTACGAACGTTTAAATTTTCTGTTCGTTTTTTTGTAATAGCAAATCTAGGGAAGTTCTTGATTGATTAATTCGAAAGTTTAACACACCTACATCCAGTAAATAAGTAGGATCCATCCCACGGATTTGAAAGTCGCGTCCCATACACAAGCTTTTTCCTACAAGCTGGACTGTCTTTGTTAATTATGCTGCAATTCAGACAGGATAATTTGTGGACATTACCGTGAAGCATATGATGTATCAAACACTGAAATGTCGAAGATTGTACTCTGATATATACGTAGACTAATACGTTCCCAGAAGTGTGACGTGGCGCATAGCGCCATTGTTTAAAACAAATAAATGATAAATGGAAGCATAACTTATTATATCTCTGGACCACAGTGTTTGAAATGTCGTATAATGACATAATGCGAAAGGTTTGTTCAAACAGTGAAATTAATTATTTTATTTATATATCACACAAGATATCTTTCGGCATTAAATGGCGTCGTCAGGTGTTTCTGCATAAACATTTTCTTTTATCAGCATGTAACCAAGTGCTACATAAATAAATTTACGTAAATAAAATTTTACAAATTTCACTTAGAAAGTGTGCAGTACGTACGGTATTTAGAGGCTGTAAGTGCTTCAACTGACTATTAGGCGATGTTTAACATTTGATTTACGAATTGTAGCCAATTACAGCATCTGTCAATACCTCAGAATACTATGCGTTTACAAATATTTACAATTTTTTCTTTCAGAGATAAAATATAGAAGTTAACAGATATCACATAATTTATTTATTACTTCTGTCAATGTTGTTATTAGCGAGTATGGATAAAAATTTTATTAGAAATTTTGGAGGACATTATGGATTATACATTTATATTTGACTATAATGTTAAAGTCAACCAAAGACGAAGTAAAGACAAACATGTCAAATATAAATGTATAATCCATGATGTCCTCCAAAATTTCTAATAAAGTTTTTAGCCATACTCGCTAATAACAACCTAGACAGAAATATTAAACAAAATTATCCCATATCTGTTAACTTCTATATTTTCCCTCTGAAATATAAATTTGTAAATATTTGTAAACGTATAGTATTCTGAGGAATTGACAGATGCTGTAACTGGCTATAGTTCGTAAATCAAATGTTAAACATCACCTAATAAATAGTCAGTTGAAGCACTTACAGTCTCTAAATACCGTAAGTACTGCACACTTTCAATGTGAAATTTGTAAAATTTTATTTACGAAAACTTATTTATGTAGCACTTGGTTACATACTGGTAAAAGAAAACATTTATGCAGAAACACCTGACGATGGCATTTAATGCCGAAATATATCTTGTGTGATATATAAATAAAATAATTAATTGCAGTGTTTTGGACTAACCTTTCGCATTATGTCAATAAATGGGAGCAGTTGAATCATCGTGTATGTGAAATCGAATGCAAAGATCTCTGGCTTCTTTCATTGGCCGCGTGAATGGTTTCATTGATAATGTTCTAATTGCGTGCCCTTAACGAACTTCATTAACAAACGTATATCCGCTGGTCGTGCATTTGTGGTTTCCGCGAAAGCAACATGAGATGAAACCGTACAAGTGATTAGTGCTAAAATTCATTGAACCTAGTACGGTGGAGAAACAACTGCGTCGATTGTAGTAATTGCAATAATTAACTCTGAGTTTAGATCGTGCTTGTCGGCAATATTACGGTACTTGGCAACGCTCAGTAGCATACATTAGAGTGATGATCTGCCAGAAACTGGCACTTCAGTGCCCTTAGTAATAAATGGTGATATAAATCTATACTCGATGGAAAGTGATTTCTAACAGCACAGAAACACACAAAATGGACTTCGTGCTTACTGAACACGTCAGTAAGTGGCAGAGAGCTGATCAAATAGGCGGCAAATAGCTACAGCGGGTTTACTTCATGTGTAAAGGCTGCATTTAAGATGAGGTAACGAGCTTCACATTAATGATCTTAAAATCTTCGGCATGAAAGATACACATCGTCAAACTACCGAATAGCTTCGGCGCAGTCCTGTAGGCACGTACAATAACAAGTACACCTTTACAAAAAGTTTCGTATTGCCTAGTTAGTTGGCTATTGACAAAATGTCTTGTAATGCGTCAGCGCAGTGTAAAGGTCGCGCAAGCACATGCAATAAATTCCCACAATCCAACATGTGCCAGGTAATCAATATAAAAGCAGCAACATCCATACATTCAAATGCCTATCATTATCTCGCCTGACATGTGCTGTGGGCATAAGTTTCATTTCATGTCTTTTTCCTTGACTGTCACATAAAGGTAAACGTAGTGAAGAACATGCAGCCTCCAATACGACGACCACCTTATCCAAACCTGCCAGAACCCCACCACCCGTTCCAGCTGCAAGAATCCCATTTTCTTCAGGCTTACCCCAACCTCGCCTCTCCCACCCTCCTGTGAGATATATGTCAGATCCAACTCCTGCTATTTCTGTAAGTGGAAAGCTTGCCCCCATCTGTTACCCCACGAGATCACTGTTCTCATCCATCCTGTCGATCTTCCTATGCACCCCAATAACTCTCTGTGTACACCCCGTATCGCCAAAGACATGGTCTAGTTTCTCACACTTATCCTCAAAACATCCATTCCTTTCAATGTCCCAACACCTTACATCAAATTGCCCTTGCTGCCTGCTCTGTCTTCCAGTTTGGAACCTTTGTCACCTTCTCCTGTAATCAATCCCACTTCACCTTTCCTACGTTGAGACCCTCGACCAAGTAATCTTCCTTTTATGTACCCCAGTCTCTCCCCCTTCCCCTACCCACTCGTTTTACATGGCAAGCCTGTCCTACTCCCTCCTCTACCACAACATTCGCTCACTCCCTGCCAATAAATCCTTATCCATGCATTCAGCCCTACTTCTTCATTAACACCAATCCCTCCACCCTCCACTGCACAGAGAGCCCCTGCCTCCTGGCTTGTAATAGAGGTGCGATTGGCCACATCCGCCACCATCCTGTCCAGTTCACCCTCTCCTCAATGACCACACAGAACAAATCATTCTTAGCCTATTCCTGCTGTTGCTCACACCACCTGTGCCACCATTTACATTCGCCCCACCACTCGCCTCCTATATGAATTCTTCTATCATGTTGATCACTCCTTTTCGATCTATGAAGTAGCTGCAGACGTCAGTCTAACCTCTCAGTCCCCCACCAAGCGTTTTGCCACCCTTCAGGGTGATCTCGTCCCCCTCCCAAAACCCACTCACCCTGAAAGTAATACAACCCCCAACGCCGTTCTTGCTTCTTCTAAGCTTCTGGATTACATCACGGTGGAAGTCCTTGAGCAAATAGGCAGTGACGATATTCATGTCCTTCTCACCACTGTCCCCCTCCCCGCCCCTCATCCTGATCCTCCCCCGAAACTTGTCTGCGAATACTCCTAAGCTGTCTGCAATGCCTACCATTGCACCATGGATATCCGAGACACCAACCACTACATTTCTTCCTGCACTTTGTAAGACATTGACCTCACCGCTATCTTCCTTCAACAAACCTTGGCTGACGCCGTCCAATCCCATATTACCACCATGGCCATTCACCTTCACCACCCAAACCTCCCCCCCTCCAGTCTGTCCTCCTCCTGTGTGAATCTACACCTGCCCTATTGCCAACGTCCCCAGCAATGCCTGCAAGTGCTGGCAAGTTTCCCACTGCCTTACTGCCTTACTGCCTTACACCCTCTAATTCGCAATGACCATCCCATACCTGACAAGGCCAGTAAGGCCAACCAATTTGCTACTTACCTCAACGACTTCTTCTTCATCCTAGACAGCCCCCACTTTGACTACAGCCCCTTCACTGACGCCCATAACCATACCAACACCTCTGTCCAGCCCCTTGCCACCAGCTTACAGGACTTGGACCATGTTCCTGCTGCAGAACTAAACACCTCCGGTCCTGCCCTTATTCCTTTATGAACTTATTCCTTTCACACCTTCATATGTGGAAAACCTACATTATAACAAACCCTCATCCGTTAGTTCGTTCTATCGACCAATCAGCCTCACTTCAGTGTTTAGCAAGGTTCTTGAAACCACACTCTGTCACTGCATCCAGCACCATCTCCATGACCACTACCTCTGTCCACTTTCTAATTGTGGCTTTTGACATTCATTCTCTGCCAATGATCAGTTCCTTAACATCATCCACTTTATGTATGGCATCCCAGTCTCCTTTTCAAACACAAGATGTACACTCTTCCTAGTATTTATGTTCACCTCAATGCGTCCTTTCTCTCCAACCGGCCATCCTATGTCACCGTCTACAACTCTAACTCCCGTTTGTTCCACCCCTCTGCTGGGGTGCCACAAGGCTCCATCCTGTCCCCTCTGTTCTATCTTCTATGTATTTCAGACATACCCCAACCCATATCTCTCGTCCACCTCCTTCAATATACAGATCAAACCGCTTTCCTCTCCCTCACCCCCTCCCTCCAACGCTGCCAACACCTCCCCCAACAACACCTTTTCCAATTTTCCGCCTGGTGCAACCAGTGGTTATCACTGTCAAACCTGACAAGCCCCATACTACGCTAATAGGTTCCATCACTCCATTCTTTTCTTATACGACTTCCATCCTCCCTTGTTTGATCGACCCAGCCACCTAACCTTCACCCTTAAGTACCTTGGTCTCACCCTGGATCGTTCCCTCTCCTGGACTCCCCAGCTCACGCCCATCGACAAAAGTCGACAACTAATTCCGCCTCCTTAAACTAATTGCCGGCCAGATATGGAGCCTCCAGCCATCCACCATACTCTGCACTTCCCGCTCCCTCATGAGTCTTGTCTCCTGCAGCTTCCACCCAGCCTGGATTTCCGTCACCCCTGCCTTCTACAAAATCCTCCAGACACTGGAACGCCTCGCACTCCGCCGTGCATACGGCATCCGCCTCCCGTCCCCCTCGCGGATCATCTATGTCATCCCTTTTTCTCACCTTCTCCAATTCCTTGCAAACATGTACATCTGCAACATAAACCGAAAACTAGACTCCCATAACCCCTTTCTGTACCCTTTCCTAAATAATGCTCCACAACTGCATTCCTCCTGCCCTGCACCTTCACATCCTCCACATCGTATCTGAAGGCAACTTCCAGATAATGCCCTCTGTCCCGAATTTTAACCTTCCTACCAACTCTGATCCCGCCCCATCCCTCCTCACTCCCTCCCATAGTAAATCAGCCCCTCCCCTCGTGCCTCCCCTCCCCACTCCTCCCCCTCTCCTTCATCCCCAGAGTCATTGTGCTCCCCCTCCTATCCTTCCACTCCTTCCCCCATTCTGCACACTGCGCTTCCCCCCCCCCCCCCTCCTTTTCCTATAGCAGGTCCACGTCGTGACAGTGTTTGGTACTTTTTTTAACAACGTCACGTTTGTGTGATATAGTGCTACGACAGTGCCTTTTTTAATGTGGTTTTTACTTGTTGCACCCGACGATTACAGCAGAACAATAGAGGCGACTACATTATTTTATAGCTATGTTTATCCTATGTGTCATCGCATGATTTTCATTCGTCCGAATGTATGTGTTATTTTACACTGTTTCCCCCTTGTTGCAGAACACACGGACCCCTTCATAATGATATTTTCCTAATGCAGCAGCATATTTCACCAAGATAATACGCCAAGTCACAAGGCCGGGTGTGTGATGGCGTAGTACGAGGAACATGGTGACGACTTACCGTTGATGTTATGGCACCCCAATTTACCACATTTGAACCTGATCGAACACATCTGAAATGTAATTGAACATAGTGTCAGAGCTTATCTTCCCCTCCTCGGAATTTACGAGTTCTTTGTGCAGATGTTCTGGTTTATCAGTGTATGTAAATGTTGGTTGCGCATTTAACACTATGTGTATATTGTAGGTACCTCTTGTATACCTGAAATGGCCCTGCGGCCGAAGTTGCAATAGTGGAGTTTTAAACAAAATTGCAATCAATGGTAAACAAGAAGTATTTCAAAAATATTTTAGTTTATTTTTAACACACTGACAAGGAGGGTATTTGGGCTCGAACAAACACATACACCAAAATCGTATGAGAGATTGTGATGCCGTACAAGTATGAAGTTCGCGCCATGTACTTTCGCCTCGCGCCGCCATGCACGCACGGCGCGGCGTTCTTACGACGTCAGCCACGAGCGCCCTCTGCTGCAACTCCGCTCGTGGCCACGACTGCTCCATCGGCCACTTGGGAATCAGATAGGCACCAGTTAAGACTTGGCTATCGGATAGGCACTAGGAATCTCATCAGTAGGCAGGTCTCTATCTAAACTATGTATCAACATTCTGCAGTCAAGAACTATGTAAAAATTAAGCAGGCCTATTACCAAGACTCCACGAAATATATATCTTGTTCTAATTTATTCTCGAGTTTCTAGTTTCTGCTGTCCCACTGGCTGGTCACCTCCGTACCTGCACACGCGTGCATTCTACCTCCTGTGTCGGTCTCTTTCTACTCGGCCACCGACACCTACTACAACCGGCGGAAACGGGACACAAAAGAGATAATGTAAAAATCCCTTATTGCACTAGTGATACTCCCGCATCTGTAAAACTCTGCAGTCGTCCGTTAGAGGCCTCTGCGTGTGCCATGCCGCATTGCACTTTGACCTGTCGGTTCGCCAGTAGGGACGGTGCAGTGTGCCTCCGAAGTTGCGTTTTGTGATGTTATTTGTGTAGTGAAGCGTCAGATGGGGCGGCGATTTCTAATCAATCCTGCTAATGTATTGCGATTAGTTGAGATGAAGTTACGAAGAACCTTTCTTCGTGAAGATGGTTTTAGTGGAGAAGATGAATCATTTGCATGCTTTCTCGTATCTGTTATGGTACAGAAATATGAGCATAAGTTAGATACTGTTGTTACAAACTCATAATAATGATAATAGGGATGATAATGATGAACAGCTCATTTGCAAGCGGTAGTGCTACGGTGAGTGCGGGAAGAGGCGATGGAAGCAGTGACAGTGAATACCAACATTCTTTAGGGAAGAAGGTAAAAGTTGCAAGTATCATCACGGCTTTTGATAACAATTCGCTAGAGAACATGTACGATGACTATTACATAAGTTATACAGGTTACGTTATCTGCATTACGTATGGCGTCTACAATTACATCTACAGTGCTATCTAGAGCATGGTTGCAGAGCTTTGCAGATAAACGACACACACCAGCACATTGAGGTGTACGTAGAGATCCTGTAACCAAACGTTCATACAGGTACGTTCGTTCGAGCCCATGTACTTTCCTTGTGAGTGAAGTAGAAACATTTTAAAAGTGTTCCGACGCCTTCAATCTTCATCGCTGTCCACTTCCAAAAACATTTCATAATACGGCGATAGGTTTTCGACCTCCCCTCGTCCACATCGTAAATGAAGCTGCCCAATTTGTTATGTATCGACATGGATTGTGCAACGTATTCCTACTGCTATGTGGTTTTGTTACTGTAAAACTAACACTCCAGAAAAAGAGATCTGAAGCTAAACTGAGGTACACTCAATGTCAGCCTCAAGCCGAAGGTTACAGAAGACATTAATCTTTTCAACAGTAAGTACCATGATTAGTTGTAATAAAACGCTATGAGAGCCTACACGTATGAGTGTAGTTAATTAACTGAATTAGACCTTATCGTAACTCAATAATGGTGAAATAAGAACAACATAATTAAGTACTATTAATGTTGCGTCCTTAACCAAATTGTGGGCAATCACAATTTTTAATCAAACCTATAGAATGCGAATGAGTGTTTGGTTTAAAATGTTGGGTGCCGTGTGGCGGCCACAGCAGGCGGCTCTGGCGCGTCTCTGACGTCATCGCGGCAGCCAACGTGTTATTGGTTGATATTAAAGTCAAGTAAAGTGAACAATTTCATTTATTACAAATACCTTAAATTTTTGGGTCCGAAGTAATGACAGAATTTTCTGGGCTAAGATAAAGGTTGTAAAATTTTGAAGAGTTCAAATTGCAGAAACTTCTTCAAAGGCACTTTTAAAGGATTAATGTAACAGAGAGCAGAGTCTCTTACCGACACCAGAAGTTCTTTGCCATCGACTTCCTTTTTGTTTCTAAGTGCAATTTCCCACACAGTCGAGAGAAAAAACAAATACTTCCAGTTGTTCGTTTTAGCAGAATATGCTCCAGTCACAGGAAAATTGGCCATTTTTGCTTCTTCACTCTCGAAATCAACCACTGGCTGCTAGGAAATGCAATGAGCGGCTCAGAGGAGCTTTGGTGAAGTGGAACTAGCTAATTCCGTTAAGAGCAGCGATAGCAGGCCGTAAATCACAGTGGACGCCTCGGCGGAGCTATCAACTAGTGAGTTCTGCTGTTAACCGCAACTCTCCTGTTCACGGCCCACCAGTCGCCGAGGGACGGCTGAACGCTGGCAACGGTACCCAGGGAATTTATAGGAACGCTCACCTGTAACCAGAGCCACAGTCAGGCTTTCCTCTCTTTTACTGTCAATGGAAATGGAGCGACGATTGTAACAGGAAAAAAGGACGCGGTGGTATAGTGGCTAAGCTACTGGACACCCTACTCCCTGTGGGGAGACGGGGACTAAAATCGTTCGGCCATTATTTCGACATATTAAAGTTTTCTGATACTTCCGTAATTCACTTAAGGCAATTGCCGAAATGATTACTTCAAATAATACACGACCGATTTCCTTCCTTTCTCTTGTCCAATAGGAGCGTGCATTCGGTTTGTAATGACTTCCTGGTGAAAGGAAGGAATGACGAAAGGCAGATCAGTATTAACGTCCCGTAGTCAACATGATCGTTAGAGAGTGAGCAAAAGATGGGATTTTTCTGTTAAGGCCCTTTCAAAGGCACTATCGCTGCACTTGGATTGATCCATATAGGGAGATCAGGTATAATCTGAATCTGGATGGCTGAAGACGAATTTGAACTGCCGTACTCGCGAATGCGCCACATCGCTCAGTACCTACGTGTCAACAGAACGTTAAAACGAAATTTGCCGTCATCTTCCCATATTCTGTAGTCTCGAAGTTTGCCTCCTAAGTAAATTTGGTTTGTAACCGTTGTGTTTTGATTTGCATCGTTATGTTGGAAGTAGTATGCTCTTCCTTTCTTCCGAAATTTGAACTGACGTAGCCAGCCGTTCCATTTTCAGAAGTGGTAAGGGACTGAAAAAATCTGAGGCTGGACCCAGGGTCATTGTATTTGTACTTCGAATTTTATAACTTTTGGCAGCGATCCCGAGGCATTTCGAAGCTTTGCTGTTAAAATCACCGTCACTTTGTTCAAACTTACGTTTAGCACGGTTTTGTTGAATAAGTTCGTATAGATACTGAGATTATTCATTCAGAAAGATACGGTCGGTTTCTTTCCAGTTCTTTTACAATCCTCTCCCGGCCTCCATCTTCAATTGCGTAGACATACATTCGACAATAATCTACTTGCTCCAGTGTTTTCATCCTTACTTCGAGAAGACTAACATTTGTTACAAAAAAGCACAAAACATTGGAAGTAACTAAGTTATCAACCCGAAACTTTCTACAGTCTCATACTTCGTGAAAATAATTGAGGATCCTTATTTCCGCAGGCTTTTCTTCAGCGCCGGCCGCGGTGGCCGAGGGGACTGAGGAGCTCCAGTCACGGTCTGCACAGCCACTACGGTCGGGGGTTCGAATCCTCCCTCGGGCAGGGATATTTGTGCCGTCCTTAGTCTTAGTTAGTTCATAAGTAGTTTGTAAGTTTAGGGACTGATGACTCCGTAGTTACGTCAAATAAGCTATACAAACATTTGAACATTTTTTTTTTCTTCAGCCTTGCAATGCTACCATGACACACTACATAGTATAAAGCGTGGCCTGATGTGAATAACTACGTCAATTTACTTCGAGCCGCATCTATAACTAGATACTACTGACTTACATTGCAGACAGGAGGCATTAGCGACTGTTCGTAAGTGTGCAAGCCACGGTGGAGTGAGCGAGCGTTCCAAGACGCGCTGCTGCGAAAATGTTCAAATGTTTGTTAAGCTTAAGGGACTTAACTGCGGGGTCATCAGTCCCTAAATTTACAAACTACTTATAAACCAACTTATACTAAAGATAACACAAACATCCATGCCCGAGGGAGGATTCGAACCCCCGACGGGGAACGGCCTCGCGCATCGCTACATAGCGCCTCAATGCGCTTGGCCACTCCGCCGCGACGTTGCTGCGAAGCGCGCGGTTGCTCGCCG
The DNA here is from genome assembly GCA_026315105.1 of Locusta migratoria. NCBI lineage: Eukaryota > Metazoa > Arthropoda > Insecta > Orthoptera > Acrididae > Locusta > Locusta migratoria. The sequence continues at coordinate 663,183,318 of CM048755.1, read as the reverse complement.
TCGGAGGTTCAGGTCCTCCCTCTGGAATGGGTGTGTGTATTGACCTTAGGTTAAAGCTAGTTTATGTTGTCGGTAAGCCTAGGGACTGATGACCACAGTAGTTAAGCCCCACAGATTTATAAACATACGAATTTTCTCTTAACCGTTTCCGGCTAAACCGATGAAAACCATCATAAATGGGAAAAGTGCAAGTGACAGTAAATTAGGATACTGTTACGTTATGGTTTGTGTAAGTGTCCTCGCAGAAGATATTCAAACAGTTCACCGTCAACTTCGTATTTTACATTCTTGCGCTCAAGTAAAGGAATGCAGAAGTGAGCTGCGGTTGGCAGTACAACAACTCTGTACAAGAACAGCAAAATGCGTTGACGTTGACTTTGGACAGCTTGGACATAAACTGTTAAGAAACATACACAATTACGCAAACCGTAATATCCGTAACGAACCGTAGTATCTTAATTCCCTGTCAGTTCTCTTTTCTTCTTTTTTGTTCTTTGGTTTGATCGGTTACGAGTGGATCGTAGCCGTCATCTCAGGTTTTTTTTTTTTTTTTTTTTTTTTTTTTCGTTACATACGCCGGAGATTCCGCACTCCGAACGCACTGCATTACCGCGCCGGCTCACCTTACTTGATATGTATCAGTAAAGACCTACAGCAACTTCCTGGTACATTACAACTGTGTACTAGAACCGGTATTCGAACCTGGGACTTTTACCTCCGCATGGAAGCGCAATGTCGACTGAGGTATCCCGCCACGCTTCACAGCTTTACTTCCGCAGGACCTTGGCTCCTATTTTCCGGCGATCCTTGCAGGACTAGCAGTCCTGGAAAAAGGATGTGGCGGAGCCATGACTTACCCACAGACTAGCGAATGTTTCCAGAGTGATATTTTCACTCGGCGCTGATTTGAAATTTCCTGTCAGATTATAACTGTGTACCGGAACCGGGATTCTAACATGGGACCTTTGCTTTTCGAGGGCAGTCGCTTCCTTATAAAGGCGGGCCGGCCGCAGAGGCCGAGCGGTTTGTGGCACGCCAGTCACAGTCAGTACAGCCGCTACGGTCGGGCGTTCGAATCCCTCCTCGGGCATGGATGTTTGTGTCGTCTTTAGTATAAAGTAGTTCATAAGTGGTTTGTAAGTTTAGGGACTGATGACCCCGCAGTTAAGTCCTTAAGCTTAACAAACATATGAAAGATATTATAAAGGCGGATTGCAGAGATTCTCTTCAGCACGTTGACGTTTTACTGTTGAAAGTTATTATTGTATAAATGTTAGCTTGCTAGTTTATTTAACGTGTTGAACTAAACCAATGATTCTAACTTACCTGGTGTTCCTCTGCATAATATGAAACATAGGGTATATATTAATAACTGAGTCCAGCTGTTCGTATTCGACGTGCTCCAGAGGTTTCTGCATTATTGCGATTCCAAACGTTGAGTTACCAGAAGTTACACTGAATCCCGAGATAACAAGATACCGCGTTAAACGCACCATACACAATATTGTGGAGGTCTGTAAACGTTCGTGGCCTAAAATCAATCGAGCGGTTACATCGGAACCTGCACTGTGTCTATTCCTAATTTTCATTTATTTACCCGGAAAAGGTTAAGAAAACGGTATATGTTTGTTAGAAGTTTTTTTTTTTCAGAATCACCAGTAGCATCGCCCCTCAAGGCGTGTACCCTTCCTCCTGACCCAGCCTGTATATGAGTCGTGTGCTACACCGGCGATGTTTCCTTTCAAGGGAAGAGGGCAAGAGACGATTGGAGTGCGGCCGTTCTGTGGTACATGCGTATTCTTTCCCGCGACCTGCTATCGCTCCCTGCATCTCGACTGCCGTCTGAACGTGACAGTTCAATTACGCGACAGATATTTCTCAAACGTTCCATTTTTTGTGACCCTTAAGGAAGAGCGTTTCACAGAAGATGTAAACACTGCGTGTGAGTCAATAAACAACTTAATTTCACTATTACGGTTCTTAAAACAACAGCACACATTTACAAAACGTTATTTTAAATAAAATTACGTTGCGTAATTTCTTAATACGAACTAGTGCACAGGTAACCGTGTGAATACAGAAAATAATGATCCAATTAATCATAATTTGGGAAAGTCGCTCGTGTATGTCCAAAACACGACACAGTATTCGAAAATAGCGCAAAATAACTTTCTCTCCCCCTTTGTATTGCTACTCGATTGTTCAAGTTTCATGACAATATAGATTGAAGTTTGAAGTACAGAGAGGTTTTTTTTTTTTTTTTTTTTTTTTTTTTTTTTTTCATTTGCTGCTCTAGGGAGGGAAGCGTGAAGAACGAAACGAGAATGGCGGGCATGCTACTGGCGTCAATTTGTGAAGAGCAGCGAAGTGTAGTTCCATATTTGTGAGAGAAAGGACACAAAACGAGTGAAATTCACAGAGACAAGCGTGGCGTTTGTGTGGACGACTGAATGGGACACGGGAACGTCTCCAGGCTGTGCGCATGCTTCCAAGAGGACCGTATGACACCTATCCACGGGTGACCTGGCCGGTAACAGCGACAACTTCGCAGAATTTCGGAATCATTGAGACAGCAATTTTGAACAGCTTTTTTTCATTTAGTGCCTGCAACATTGAATATATCATAATACGTCATTTTTATGAACTATAATAGCCTTGAAAGACGCTAAGTAGTTTTATTTATTCACTACAGCTGTTTCGGTTTCACGGCGTTGTCAAGTGGTCTGAAAAAGTGTAAATAAGTTTTTTTTTTTTCACAAACATTTTTCGAAACCAAATATAGGGGCCGCAGCGGAGTGGCCGAGCGCATTGAGGCGCTATGCTACGATGAGTGAGGCCGTTTCCCGTCGGGGTTCCAATCCTCTCTCGGGCATGGATGATTGTGTTGTCTTTAGTATAAGTTAGTTCATAAGTCGTTTGTAAGTTTAGGGACTGATGACCCCACAGTTAAGTCCCATAACCTTAACAAACATTTTATTTTGAAATATAGGGCATTACAATAATTTTGAATGCATTGCTTACATTTAATTTCTTGTTATTAAATATAGCATCTGTACCTACATGTGATGGTATGTGGGCACATAAGTCTGAAAGCCATTTTAATAATTTATTAGTTTAATGACAACAGGAATGTCTTGCGATTCTCTATGTTTACAAAGATTTTAGATTCTGCATTTATTAGCGTTTTCGGTTATGATCTTTCATGTATCTCTAGTCTCTGTCAAATTAAATCTCGAATTTTGTGCTATCTTTGACACTGTATTTATTTACAAAAATTTAATATTCCGAATTTCGTGGCGTCTTTGCTTATGAAACAGTGTCTTTCACTGGTCTCTGAGGTGTTGTATGCTTTCGGAATTTTGGATTATCTTTTATTATTAAATAGTATGTTTCTCTGGTTTCTGAGATATTGTATATTATCCGGAATTCTGCGCTATCTTCGATTGTGAAACATAGTATCTCTGAAATCAGCCATTGTCAAGCCTAATTACTTCGACAAAATTTTGCAAATAAAATCTGTGTGTTCATTGAGAATTTCGTTAGGTAAAGCGTTCAAATGTAGGTGTATTTCTAATTCTTCGAGAATATGCATTTCTGTGCCTTTGGGAATTTTGTGTAATATTTTTATAGCTGTGTCGATGTTTGTGGTGGCGTGATTTCGAGTTTTTACATGCTGGCTGAAAGTGGATGGATTTTGTTCTGTTGTTTTTGTATGCTGTCTGAATCTTGCTGAAAAATTTCGTCCCGTCTCACCTATAAAAATTTTGTTACAGTTTTCGCATGTGAGTTTATAAATTCCTGAATAGTTGAAGTTCGTTGTGTCTTTTACTTTGAACAGTCTTCACTAAACATGCCACGCACGTCACTGCAAATTTAATTCGGTACATGCCCTTTGGGCCACTATCGAACTAGCCTTCGCTGTACTTGACAAGTTGACGACAGCAACATGCGCACCGCGTTTGTTTCGTAGTTCTTGCTGTTCTTGTTATAGCTGCGCATGAAAATAAAATATCCTCTGCAGGGCAAACTTCAATCAACATTATTGTGAATTTTAGCATGGTAGCTGTAATACCATTTGAGAAACAGATCTATTGTGCGTTACATTCCGACACTCCATCGCCTTTCACGTATTAATTGCGATGTTTTTTTACACGAACTGTAGATACAACGGGGAAGTAAATGCATCTTGTGCATAATTTTCTAGGTAAATTACTGTTACAGAAAAAAGTGTGAAAGTACATATTTAAATAGCCATGTGTAAACAGAATGGTAACCGATTGAAAAATCAAATGTTTGTTAAGCTTAAGGGACGTAACTGCGAGGTCATCAGTCCCTAAACTTACAAACTACTTATGAACTACCTTATACTAAAGATGACACAAACATCATTCGAACCCCCGACCATAGCGGCCGTGCAGACTGTGACTGGTGCGCCGCAGACCGCTCGGCCACTGCGACCAGTAATATAAACAATTTATTTGTTGCTGAAATAACTGTATCCAGTTACATCATCATCAACAATGATATGACGAACATCTTTAGTGAGTTGGGTTATACTCACTTATGCACCCTTTGAAACGTTAAGCTGTTTTAAGCGTTTATGTACTGTTTTAACGCTTCTTCCATGAAGCCGAAATAAATTTTAACCCACTACACTGTAATCCCTATAGCTCCTACTGCTTATTAAAGAGTTTCAAAAAATGTTCAAATGATTGTAAATCTATCGGACCAAACTGCGTGGTCATCAGTCCGTAGCTTACAAACTACTTAAACCTAGGTAAACTAACCTAAGGACAAACACACACACCCATACCCCAGGGAGGACTCGAACCTCCACGGCGAGCAACCGCGCGCTCCGCAGCGAGACGCTTTAGACCGCTCGGCTACTCCACCGCTACTTGACGTGTTCGTAGGCTTCTCAACAACAGATTCGGTGACCGATGGATTGGTAGAGGCAGACCAATTCCATTTTTTTTTTTTTTTTTTTTTTTTTTTTTTTTTTTTTTTTTTTTTTGCGTCGGCTTTCAATGCCATAAAACAAAACATTCCTCTGCTGTAGGTACCAGTGTTATATTGCAAAACAAATCAATTCCGTCTTCCCTTCAAATCATAATACGAAACTAAAATGATGCTCTATGGAATGAGTAAGAACTGCCCACTCTTCGTGTAGCAAGAAGAAAAAAATAAGCTTGTAATTCAAACAAATGAAATGATATTCAATACGTAAGTGAAACCTTTAAAAAGTTTTGGAACAAAGTCCTGTATTTGGAACGCTTTTGTAGAAAGTAAAGCTGGTCGTTAATATAGATTATGAACTCTTGTAAGGTAGGAGCTTGCCGACTAATAAATAAACTGTCCAAGAAGCCATGTGTAACTATTATGCTTGGCGTCAGGGTAAAATTTCCAATGTCATGTACAGTAATGTTCAGTGCGGTGGTGCGAGTCATAGAAGCTAGTCTTCTTCTAGTCCACGTCCAGATTTCAGTCTGATCTCGACAGCTCGGCTACTCCGCCGCGGCTTAAAGAGTTTCCAACATAGGTCAATCATAAAGACGACTATATGATAACTACAAGACACACAAGAAATGGGACGCATGTAGGTCGTTAGAATTCTCTCCAAGTGTTTACATGTACTTAGTAACGCCACAAATAGTGACGTGTTGAGCGTTGATATGTGCACGCAATTTATGTAAGAGGCTACTGCGTCTGTCGACGACAACAGCGCACGTGAGAAATATTGTGCTTCGGTAACACGAAGTGATTCGATACGACAATACAGAGCGAATGGTTGGTCTGAATATTCTCATAGGACGACCACCTGATGCAAGCGATACACACTGCATATTACGAAGTGCATTTTCACAGACTCTCTACCCACAGTTATAATTAAGGCGAAGAGGGCAACCGATCCATTCTTGAGAGTGGACACACAATAGGCCTGAGCTCTTTCGGGAATCGGCAATAAGACGTGTTTAATGAGTAGTAATGGGCAGGTTCACAACTATATTAGTGTGTGGATAAATTGAGAACTTCAGTCTGACGAGAGACATGCGAGGGTAGCGCTACTCTGTCTGTTCATTACCTGCTTCTCTTCTGTCGATATAAACGATAAGACGTATCACTCCCAATAACATTTGGTAGATTGCATATTTTTGCCAACATTAAATTAGTCAAAAATATGTTTGTATAGCTTATAGGACTTAACTACGAGGTCATCAGTCCCTAAACTTACAAACTACTTATGAACTAGCTCACACTAAGGACGGCACAAATATCCATGCCCGAGGGGGATTCGAACCCCCGACCATAGTGGCCGTGCAGACTGTGACTGGCGCGCCGCAGAACGCTCAGCCACCGCGGCCGGCAGTCTGTCAGTCTCGCCTGGTGTGGATCCCATAATGCGCAGCAATACTCCAAAATAGGACGCACACGTGTAGGTAGGCAGTTTTATTAGTAGAACTGTTGCATCTTCTAAGTGTTCTGCCAATGAGACGTACTCTTTGTTTCGCCTTCCCTACAAGCTTTCCTATGTGTTGTTTCCAATTTAAGTTGTTCGTAATTGTTATTCCTAGGTATTCCTCCTCTCTTAATCTCTTTCTTTCACCTGTCAATCAGCTCCCCCACGTCTTTATCACTTTCCTCCGCCGCTATCATTTGCCCACCCCTTTCTTCCCTTTCTCTCTTCCGTTTCTCCCTAGTCACCCTCTCTTTCTCCTCTCTCAGCCCACCTCCTTTTTTCCCTACCTGTTAAAATTACAAATATCTGCCAATTTTCGCGGTGACCGCTCGCACGGTGTGAAAGCAACTAGTAAGGTATCCTGAGCCATGCAGCATATGGTGGCTTGCGGAGCAAACAAATTTTCTCCACGAAAACATCCATCTGTGTGCCTACGTCTATTGTGCTCACACAAATGGTATCTCGTCGTATCAGAATCTTATCCGTGAAAAAAAAATACGTTTATTATCCAAATATCGTGGTGATCTGTCAAATGTGTCATGCCTTTTGGTAGCTGTGATCAAGCGTGCCGTCATAACTTAAAATGTTCGCCGTTCCTCCGAATTTCCGACTTTAATATTTCCCAATTTTGTTTTTACTGGATAACTCTTTCAAGACCATTATGAACAAACAAAAAGAGAATTATGCACATCAATCATAAGAATCGTAAATTATGCTCGATTTGATTTAAAAGTTCTATAGAAAAAGAGCTCTTTCAATTTTTTTCCGAATTTTCCAGTTTTCCGAGTTATTTTCCGGATTTTTCGTTTTTATAGTCCTTGCCATGACAATTACAACACAAAAAACAAAACAAAACAGCCAAAGAGGTAAAGCCGTTCTCAAGTAATGGTCTTTCATACATGCAGAAAACTGTTTTTTATTTATGTAGCTGCATATGTGATGTGCAGGACTACTCACAGACTTCCTCAAAGCAAGATAGAAGGGTTGGGTCGGGGTCTCTCGTGAGAGGACGGCAAATGATGACTACCGCATTAGGACACTGGTTCTAACGATCCAGCCACCTCGCTGCTGCTGCTAGACATAAATAAACAAAGCACTACCTGACCAAGTCGCCCGCTAGCGCTCAGTCGCAACCGCGGCAAGTCCCAGTCTATTCCAGCTGAGGCTACTTGTACAGAGGGAGCACAACAGAGATTACAAAATGTTCAAATGTTTGTACAGCTTATGGGACTTCACTACGGGATTATCAGTCCCTAAACTTACAAACTACTTATCAACTAGCTAACACTAAGGACGACACAAATATCCATACCCGAGGGGGGATTCGAACCCCCGACCGTAGTGGCCGTGCAGACCGTGACTGACGCGCCTCAGTCCCCTCGGCCACTCCCTAAACTTACAAACTACTTATCAACTAGCTAACACTAGGGACGACACAAATATTCATGCCCGAGGGGGGATTCGAACCCCCGACCGTAGTGGCCGTGCATACCGTGACTGACGCGCCTCAGTCCCCTCGGCCACTCCCTAAACTTACAAACTACTTATCAACTAGCTAACACTAAGGACGACACAAATATCCATGCCCGAGGGGGGATTCGAACCCCCGACCGTAGTGGCCGTGCAGACCGTGACTGACGCGCCTCAGTCCCCTCGGCCACCGCGGCCGGCCAGCAGAGATTATCCTAGCGTTTGCGGGCGACGAATTAATTATCAAAGATGACCTGTGCCATTAAAAATTACAACATACTACCTCCATAACTCGTCAATGTAGAACGAAGTAAATAAAAATTTTCGTTTACCTGTAATTTGAAGCTTCAGTAGCCCGTGTCGCAGTTTTTTAATTGGACATAGAATATCGTAAATGACATTTGACGCAAGTTTTTCAATATTTTCGTTACAGTTTTTCTGCTTACGTTGGTAAGCACTGAAATTAATTAGTCCATCGTGATAGTAGTGACATCCAATGCGCATTTTTTTTTTTAAATTTCAGTGTGGTAAATGTCATTAGAGAATGATTGTAATCTGAGTATGTCTGTTGTTCTACATATTGAATGCGCTGATTAAGCCATTATTAAGTAAATTTTATATTTTTGTTCCACATACAATCCTTACTTAAAAGCATCATTGGTATTTTAGGACAGTAAAAGGAAAAGGAAATAATGTTTAAAATTTATCAACATCAAAAATAATGACTCAAATTACTTATTGTCTTCCGTGTTGCTTCTTACCTATACGCTTTCAATCAAAGTATGAGACATATTTTTGGAACATGGCAGACAAATTCATTCTTATCTGTAAATTCAATTACCATACGGCGAAATTCTTTAAAACTGTTTGCGATAGCATCTGAAACTCACACTCAATACATTGCAACTCATATGTCATGAATTGCTTTATTTTATGAATTGTCCCACTTGATGGACTCTAAATATTCACCTTCTGGCTCTATACAGTATAACAATGCTACTCAAATAGACGTTTGCAATAGCTGTGTTCAACATACTATCGAGAAAAGAATAAATTACTACTTTACACTGCTACCATTAAATTGCTCTGCTGGTAAAAATGTATGTTAGGAAATATTGGTTATTACGCTACTTTCACTTTTATCAACAATAATCTTTCACCTAAATTAAATTAATATTTTTTCTGCCAGTTCATCTGTCATTTGCGATAATATGTATCAGCATTCTACAGTTTGCGTCTTTAACAAATAAGTGTGAAGGTCGATTGGTACGAATTTCGTACTTTCATCCAAAGAGATGGCAATCGGTTTTCCTACGCCTGTTACATTACATGAGTCATTATTCAGCTCATGTTCAGTCCCAATTGAAATGTATTTAGTGTCTTCAAACAAAACATTTTAATGCCGAACGCAACGGAATTCACGGTGAATGAAGCCAATACTGTGTCAAAATAGATACCAAAGGTATGTTTACGTCGTTAAAACTAGACGTTCATTGGAGGAAGAATGAAAAGCTTCGGTTACTTAGCTGCAAAAGTAATAATGTTTGAAAAGATAAAAGAAATATTCCAAAATTGTTATCAGTAGCTCGTTATGAAATTGCTGAAAGTTGTAAGGAGTGAGAAGGTTTGTTACACACTTTTAGAATAAAAACTAAGTAATGATTTACATATTGTGTAATTGTTCTTAAACTATATGATATTTTTCGGCATACGACGGCCATCTAGACTTTTTGTTTTTCATGATTTCTCTCAATCACACTGGCAAATGCAGAGATGGTTCTTTCGATAGGGGACGGCCGATTTTCTTCCCCCAACCTTAAAAATCAATCCTAGCTTGTGCTCCATCTCTAACGACCACGCTGCTTACGGACGTTAAAACTTAACCGTCCTCATCTCCTTGAGGATATTAGCGAGTAGTTTTGGTGGATAAAGTCATGGTTGGTTGGTTTGGAAATTACGGGACTAAACATCCAGGCTCATCGGTCCCTACGTCACTTTACGTGCATTTTGAAGAGTATAAAAAGGAGTAAAGAGAATAATACCCTAAAGGAAACTAATGCAGTAAAACGTAGATAACGAAAGCGTAACTGAATATAATAACAACAAGAACTTTAAATAACACCTCCACATCACATACTTTAATTATGCCTCAATTTTCCCTGTGAAATACGTATCAAATTCTTTGCCTCTTTTTATAATCCATACCTTTGGGATAACGAGTCAATGTTTGTCTCAAAGAACTGAATTATTGTTGATATTTATATCAGCTCTGCCTGAAGAACAAGGCGTGATTCTTTCCAATTAGGTTCCTTGCTGGGGTGCTATTCCAGTATAGGAGAGCCTTGGCAATTTGATACGTATTTCACAGGAAACATTAAGGCAGAATTAAAGTATGTGGTGTGGAGGGAGACATGCTTGAAGACAATCGGTGTAGTCGCTTTGACGGTAACTCTGTGTTAGCTGAGCTGCCCAGCGCCACAAAATGCCGGGCGCCGTGGCTCAGAGGACCCGGTCACAGGGCTCAACACCCTCTGTAATGAAAAAAAGAAAAAAAATAAAGCTCACCCAAATACTAAACGAAACCGTAGAACGAACATGAACAAACTACCGTAAACCATCGATTTACAAAAAAAAACCTCTTTAAGGCGCCTACCTAGTTAGCAGGAGGTCCCGGGCCAGAGTAAAACTTTCGATTCAATGCCGCTTCTTATACAGAGTGAATCACCTAACATTTGTACCGCAAAAATTGCGGAAACTGAAAGTGCCATTGATGTGCGGTTTTCACAGAATGGATTGGTTTTCAGGGGCTCGTATTTTTAGCCAACAAACAGATTGTAAAATTACTTAGAAAGTGTATTATTTATGCAAACATACAGTTTTTTTAAATTGAACAATGGTTGTTTCTATCATGCACTGGAATTTTTGACACCAGCTCTGTACAAAGAGTTTCGAATGGCTCTTTTATCACGTTTAATTTGGCAGCTGCAAACGTTCAAAGTTTCGGGGGAGGCGGCTGCGATAGCGTAGCTAACTCAAAATGTTCAAATGTTTGTCTAGTTTATGGGACTTAACTACGGGGTCATCAGTCCCTAAACTTACAAACTACTTATGAACTACTTACGAACTAGGACGGCACAAATATTCATGACCGAGGGGGGATTCGAACCCCCGACCGTAGTGGCCGTGCAGACCGTGACTGGAGCGCCTCAGTCTCCTTGGCCACCGCGGCCGGCCGTAGCTAACTGACCGTGTGGCTAGCCCCTGGGGCACGGCCCTCTGTCTCCATGACCACAAGCCAGTCATCTACGCTGTCGTAGCCACCGCCCGAAAACTTTGAATAGTTGTAGCTGCCAAACTAAACGTGATAAAAAGTCATTCCACATTTTTTGGACCAGCTGGTGTGAAAAATTCCAGTGCATGATAGAAACAACCATTGTTCCATTTGAAAAATTGTATGTTTGCATAAAAAAATACATTTTCTAGATATTTTTACAATATCGTTAATTGGCTAACAATACGAGTCCTTGACTACCAATCCATTCTGTGAAAACCGCACATCAATCGCACTTTCCGTTTCCGCAATATCTGCGGTGCAAGTGTTAGGTGATTCACCCTGGCCGGCCGCGGTGGCCTAGGGGACTGAGGCGCTACAGTCACGGTCTGCACGGCCACTACTGTCGAGGGTTCGAATCCCCACTCGGGAATGGATATTTGTGCCGTCCTTAGGATTAGCTAGTTCGTAAGTATTTTGTAAGTTTAGGGACTGATGACCCCGTAGTTAAGTCTCATAAGCTATACAAACATTTGAACATTTTTTTGATTCACCCTTTATTTAATACCATTGGTATAACGAGACAATATTTGTCTCAAGGAACTGAATTAGTTTTGATACTTAAACTAACTTATACTAAGGGCAACACACACGCACACACACACACACCTACACATCACGAGGGAAGGCTCGAACGTCCGGCGGGAGCCACCTCTCTGTCCGTAGCTCGATGCCTTAGACCACGCGCCTACTCGCGCACGGCTCTCGAGTGATTACCGAAACATCGTGGGCCTGTAGATCGGATTTCTGTAATGATGCGCGGCGGAAATGTTGTGGAGGCGAGGGTGACGTAAAGCGTGCGTGCGGAGTGTCGGCTGTGATTTCCCGGGGGACGGCGGCGGCACAGCGAAACACATTGTGCGCGCCAGTGTCACGTCGCGATCCTTCCCAGGGGGTGCGGCCTTGGCGCTGTTTTGTGGCCGCCCCACTGACCCACATGGCATCACCGCCGACTGCTCGTTGCGTCCGACGGCCTTTCACTGCCGAGGGGTCTGCGTGCCCTACCGCACTCCGTCCCTTGACGACTCGTCCGCGGATCCGCCGCCACCCGGACTGTATCTCGGGGCCCCAGGGAGAAGCTGGATAGCCGAGACGCTGATGCGCGCCGCCCGACTCGCTGCGGCCGCAGAAAAACCCTACGGTACGGACAACTGCGGCCTCTGACGATAAAGTTCAGTGAATAGTGATGTAACATTAACCTTGATGAACTGCGAACTACAGTTACCTTATTGTCCTTCGAAATAGTCACCTCCCATAAGTATGCAGCAATCAGTTCTGTAACATACGTCCTGGAAACTTTGTAAGAGGTCTTCCTTTGGGATTGTGTTCAATACTTCGCAACGCTTCGTTGGATGTCAGCAATATCGTCAAATCTTCAGTAAGGATGGTCGTTTCTGCTTTGTAAACACACAATTTCTGATTTTTTTTTCGCCCAAACATTTCTCAGAGAAGTTTCTCTATCATCAGTGGAATTTCTGTTTATTGTTGCCTCTGTTAATGACACAAAAAGAATATTAACCTTATGTTATTTGACAGATATCAACACGCTAGGAATTGCCAAATTTTGTACCATGCAGATATCTTATCTAAATCATTTAGATATTTGTCAGATATCTTTGTTTCTTCCTCTTTCTCGTGAGCCATGTTTCCTCACATGCAGGGTTGGCTTGATAATCGGATTTGGCGCGTTAGTCGTTACGGGGTGGCCACCCGATGCTCCTCGAGAGAAAATGTGTACCCCAAATGTCTGCGTATAATGTAATATGTGTAAAAGTGTACATTGCACCGCTTTCCGAGACGGAGAGGCGTACTGGTCCCGGTCCGATTCCGCCGGCGGATTAACGGAGGTCGGAGTGTCGGCCAGCCTGGATGCGGTTTTTAGGCGGTTTTCCACGTTCCTCTCTCTGAATAACGGACTGGTCCCCAAGTCCCGCTTCAGTTACATGATTCGCAAAGATTTCGTAACAATTTACACTTTTACACGCATACGCAGACATTTGTGGTACGACAAACACGCCAACTCCGATTATCAAGCCGACCCTGCATGTACGGAAACATGGCTCACGAGAAAGAGAAAGAAACAAAGATATCTGACAATTATCAAAATGATTTAGATAAGATATCTGCATGGTACAAAATTGGGCAATTAACCCTCAATAACAATGATATAAATGAGTTCATCCATATGACTACTAAAAGGAATCCGTTAAACCTCAGTTACACGATAAATCAGTCAAATCTAGAGGCTGTCAATTGAACTAAATACCTAGGAATAACAATTACGAACAACTTAAATTGGAAAGAATACACAGAATTTATTATAGGAAAGGCGAACTAAAGACTAAGTTTCATTGCAGAACACTTAGAAGATTCAATACTTCTACTAAAGAAACTGCCTATACTACTCTTGTGCGTCCTATTTTGGAGTATTGGTGCGCATTATGGTATCCACACCAGGCAGGACTTACGGACGATTTAGAGAAAGTTCAGAGAAGGGGAGCTCGATTCGTATTATCGCGATATAGGGGAGATGAGTGTCACGGAAATGATGCGCGAATTTGGGTGGAAATAATTGAAAGAAAATCATTATTTACTGAGGCGAGATCTATTTGCGGAATTACTTTTAACAACTTTCTCTTCCGAATGCGAACATATATTGTTTGCACCCACCTACATCGAGAGACATAATCATCATAATAAAATAAGAGAAATCAGGTCGAATACAGGAAGATTTTCTCGCGAGCTATAGGGAAATATCATAAAAGTGATTCGATGAACGCTCTGCCATGCACTTCAATGTGACGACTTGCAGTGTATCTATGTATATGTAGATATTAAAACGCTTTATATGTCATTAACAGATGCAACAATAAATAGAAATCCCACCGATGAGACATTTATTGGCGAAAAAAAAAATCCTAAACTGTGTTTGCTCAAGACAGAAACAACCACCCGTAGCGTATATATTAGTAATCAAACACAGGCAAGAAGAGCTTAAACCAGCCGCGGCGGAGCGGCCGAGCGCATTGGACAAGGTGTCTTGCTCAAGGCGGATTTAACCCCAAGTTCAAAATGTTCAAATGTTTGTATAGTCTATGGGACTTAACTACGGGTTCATCAGTCCCTAAATTTACAAACTACTTATGAACTACTTACGAACTAGGACGGCACAAATATCCATGCCCGAGGGGGGATTCGAACCCCCGACCGTAGTGGCCGTGCAGACCGTGACTGAAGCGTCTTAGTCCCCTCGGCCACCGCGGCCGGCTAACCCCAAGTCTAATACAGCCAGCACAAATGATACAGGAGCTGCATCATCACCAGATGATCAAGTATAAGGACAGATGACCTCAGCAGTGTGGTCCCTTAGTTGAACAAATTTACAGTTTCTTAAGGACAACGGCCAAGATCGCTTATAATGTTTACTTCGATTACTGGTTTCGCATCTTTCATTTCATTCATCACGTCACAAATAAAAGCGATCTTGGATGTTTATTCTTATTAAAGTGATTGAAAGGATCGCCACCCCCAAGCAAATGTGACAAACTTTTATGACAAATTTACGCCGGCCGCAGTGGCCGAGCGGCCAGCGGCGCGCCAGTCACAGTCTGCACGGCCGCTGCGGTCGGGGGTTAGAATCCCCCCTCGGGCATGGATGTTTGTGTCGTCTTTAGTATAAGGTAGTTCATTAGCAATTTGTAAATTTAGGGAGTGATGACCCCGTAGTAAAGTGCCGTAAACTTAACAAACATTTGAACTTTTTTTTGACAAATTTACAATTTTTACAACCCTGTTGTGACAAATACTTTTTGAAACTACAGGGTGGAAATCGCGCGGAGAAAGTCTTAACCCTATCACCACTAAGCTCAGATCTGTCACATGGATGTGTAAGGGGGGGGGGGGGGGGGGGGCAAAAATTGTCCTCGTGTTCTTTTCACTTTTTAACAATTTATTGTTGTTTGTTTATTTATTTATTATTATGTAATGAACTAGAAATTTCTTTATTAGGTTGCAACACCCTTTCCATAGTTATCAGGAACATTATAACAGATGCAAACACAACAAATAAAGTAATGAATATAAGAAATGATTTTATTTTTTCTATCACGAAACGAACACTTAGATATACATCAGACTAGTATTAAGAAATCATAAATAACGTACAATACCAAACCACAAATACGAAAATCAAAGTAAAAATTACAATTGAGGTTTTCCTTCCTACTCACTTTCAATTTCACAGTTTGTGCATATGATTGTTTTGGTAGAATGAGTGGAACACACATACTTGGAACACCTGCAACAAACAATAGACACTTTTGTCATCTTGTACTTTTCCCTTTTAGAATTTTTAGTCTTCAAACAGATGTGACATCTTCCTCTTGAATAAAAGACAACAGCTTGAACAGTTGCAGTAATTCTGATAGTGACGAGACATATTATTAGAACTGCGAGTAATGTAGAACTGCTCTAACAGCAATTGAGATTTATTTCAAAACAATGGTAACGTAATACAGCGATACCAACAGTCAGAAACTGCATTTCTGTCTGTCGTACAGAGAAATATTTTAATGAGAAAAGTTGTCTCACCGATGTCTAAAGGGGGGGAGGGGTGGGGGGCAAAAACTACCCGCACTTAAATTAAATGTAATAGGCAGATTGAAATAATTCACAAAAATTATGCCGGCCGCGGTGGGACTGAGGCGCTTCAGTCACGGTCTGCACGGCCACTACGGTCGGGGGTTCGAATCCCCCCTCGGGCATGGATATTTGTGCCGTCCTAGTTCGTAAGTAGTTCATAAGTAGTTTGTAAGTTTAGGGACTGGTGACCCCGTAGTTAAGTCCCATAAGCTGTACAAACATTTGAACATTTGAACAAAAATTATAAAACCGTGACAGCAAATACTCTAGATAATTTTCTACAACTACCTAAGTTCTTGCTTCTTTACTCCAAAAACTAGATATATTAAACAAATAAAATACGGCGGGCAATTTTTGCCCCCCCCCCCCCCTCAGCGGTGCTAGGGTTAATGAAGTGGAGATAATGTTTTAAGACTCATGAAATCGGAAACAGTTAATCAGAAGCACTCTTCTCAATTCTCGAAACATACTCGTCGACAACTTCCGGAAGTTTGAGTGTGGAGTTTCCGTCAGAGCGGAAGTGGCGGCCGAGTGATCCGGCGGCTGGCTGATCAAGCGCGCGCGGAGGCCATTTGTGTCTGCCAACATACAGACAACCAGCGCCTCTTTGATCTCTCGGATAAGACAGAGATCTCTGTGCACGGCCGACAAAAGCCCGCGTCACGTTCTCCGAGGTTTCATTACAGCGTACAAGTCGAACAACGTCTCCGGTATTGATCTCTCTTCCCCGTAAATTACTTGCCCTGCCCAACTTCCTTTCTTTAGCTCCGGGAAGCGCGAGTCTAACATGAGCAATGGAATCTCTCGAGAAACGAGATTGCGTAAAGGGAAAGAGTGAGCGGCTAAACGTGTTAGCCGCTTGCGTGGAAACGCTTCCGCTGCGCCTGTGGCGAGAACTCGCGTCTCGCGACAGTCTTCTCCGCCGGAGAAAGATTTTTTTTTTCTTTTCTCGCGACGTGATGCTGCACAAGTCACGCGCCGGAGTTGGGGGATCTGGAAACAGACCCAATGATCTTGTTTACGAAGTTCTGCTGAGTAAATTACGTAGCTTCCGATACACGGTGTGTAGGCCTATACTGCGGCGAGGTTCCTTTTCCAGACTGTCTCAGACAGAAAGTCATTGAACGATACACATCGAAGGAAAACAGTATAGGTTTCCGCTGGCTGACAATGTATATGTATAAGAACTTGGGTGCTAGTTACTGCTTTGCTTAAATCTACATTACCATAAGTGTACGTAAACAAAACAGGCATCCGGCCGCGGTGGCCGAGCGGTCTGCGGCGCGGCAGTAACATACTGCACGGCCACTACGGTCGGGGGTTCGAATCCCGGGCATGGATATTTGTGCCGTCCTTAGTATTAGCTACTTCATAAGCAGTTTGTTGGTTCAAGGACTGATGACCCCGTAGTTAAGTCCCACAAGCTCTACAAACATTTGAACAAAACAGGCAGCTCTCTACGTTTAGTTTGTCAAGTGTGTATCTAAACTAGATGAAAACCCGGCGTTGCTCGGTGATTTCTTGATTCTATACTCTCGTCGACCACCTCTCCTCCCCTCCGACCCAAAAATCTCTCGATTCATTTCCACTTTCCCCTCTCTCGGCTCATGTCTTCCACTCTAACCCCCCTCCCCTCGTACCTCCTCGGTTCATGCCCCTCCCACAAATATAGGAAAATTCCAGCATGTCAACTTACGTGGTGATGAGGAAAGAGTATCAACATTATGTAGACAGCGATCTTCCACTCGTGTTGATAGTCAAGTGTGTAACATTTCTTCAAAATCGGAATAAAACTGTAGATCGGTGTCGAAGTCTGTAGGTAAAGTGCCCTCCATCATGCGCCGAACGAAATTTTATGTAGACAATGACCTTAGTCTTCTCTTGAAGGTCAATTATGCAAAATTTCAACTTCGGGTTGAAACTATACATTTGTACGCAACAGAAAAACAAGGACACATTTAAATACGCACTATTAGTTTTTCTCAAATTTTCCAGTTTTCCAGTAGGTGCCTCCATAATTTAATTTCATGCAAATCTTGTCCCGAGAATTACGAAAACAAAATAAATAAATAAATCAGCCGATCCGTTATCAAATTAGGCGTGACCAAGGTAAATAGGGATTCACTTTTATGATAAAAACACTGCGGCATCTTTAATAATGCTATCAACTTTTAATTTTATCTAATTATCACAAAACTGAGAAATAAATCGTTTTGGGGATTTATCGTTAGGTTGTACAGACTGAAGTGATACGGGAATCTTATAGCCTCTATAGCACCTTTCTAACTGTACTGCATTATAATGACACCAAAACATTATCTTACTGATAAATCAAAATAGAGTTTTCGTTCCAAAAATTGTTAGCATTTTATTACTAAAGGTAATCAAGTGGCCAAACGAACAGGCGATCATTGTGAATGTTATCCGAATGAAACCGCCTTGGTTTCTAAATGAATTTCTTTATTTTTACTGCTATCATCAAAAATATTTGCAATTACGAATAAAGGAATATAGAGGGCCACAGTTGGTTGTTATTCAACAAATGACAAATATAAAGTCAGAAATATTTTCTAAAGTTCACTCATTAAAATTCATGCAGCTATGGCTTAGATATTACTAACAGATTCAGCGAATATTTGCTGTCAAAATCAGATTAAATCTACTTGGACTAACTGCCATCATCTAATAATTTAAAGCCGTTAGTATGTAACTGTAATTATTTTAATAGAGTCTTATAACTAGACTTTGTTTGTAATCGAAAGTAGGTCTGACTTTTCATTTTTCTGCAGTGAATGTAAAGAATAGAGAAGAATTATAAAATGAAGGTAGCATCTGAAGACAGTGTCCCTCTCAATCTATCCCCAGATGCTAAAACGTCTTTGCATTATTTTTTAACCAGCTGTTAGCTGACGCCGCAATTAAGTATGTTTTGGTGTTGATTATGAACATTGTTCTGCAGTTTGGAAGATTCTTCTGGTACGTGAACGTCTTTAAAGAAATAACTTTTAAATCGTTGTAGTTTTTTGTATATAAAGACTGTTGATCTGTATATTTGTTTAATCTTTCTTGCAGATGTATTACGATGGCAATAAATAAAACGAAGTAGTGAAGAAAGAAATTTTTTTAGTGATCAAGACAGATTTAATCGCATTGTCTTAATATGCGATTGGCATAAATTTCTCAATTAATCACAAATATCACTCCGATGACTTTACCGTTGTGGACATGTTCCTTTGAGAGGATGTTTCACGTAAACAGCTTCAGCGTGCCTCGCAAAACACAGCGAGCGGTTTTCGTGCATGTTATGGACTTCCTCCGCGAGAGATGATTAGTAAAGAAGAATTGTGGGTTGCCCTTCATAGAAATCGATGTCGTATCGAACATCAACAAGCAACTGTGATACATATCTGTAAATGAGAGATCACAGGAGAAAGACGGCAAGACTGGGCCTATTGCACCAAATTTGTTGTACAAGAGGTGTTCGAATGAAAAGATACGACACGTCTTATCAATCAAACAGGTTGAAATTTAAGTATGTTGCTTTGGGATAACTTAGTTCGACATTTAGGGACGGGAAGGATGCGTCGTCACCTCCCACGAAAATTTAAGGCTGTGCCCTCAGCAGGCAAGGTGATATTCGCCGTCTCTTTCGACGTCCGTGGTACCCCCCCTACACATACAATTCCTCGAGCACGGAAAAACCATTAACAGAGATGTGTACTGTGAGACACTCCGTAGCCTACGCAAGTCCATCAAGTGCAAACGAACTGGGTTGCTCACGGAGAGAGTGGTACCGTTCAATGATAAAGCGCGTCTACACGTGTCCAGGGTCACGCATAGTGAACTGGCCAAGTTCAGGTGGGAACAGCTTGAGTATCCGTCGTACAGACACGACATTTCGCCCTGTGATTTCCATCTGTTTGGTCCGCTAAAAAGACGTCTCAAGGGGAAGCGCTTCAACCCGGACGATGAACTGAAGGACACAGTGGCCCTGGTCACAGGCACAGAAATTTTCTGAATAGGGGATCATTCGGGTATTAAACAGTGGGATGGTTGTGCACAGGCCTTTGGTGATTAATTTTGAATAAAGACTTCGATTATACGGACAGTATCATTTCGTACCTCTTCATTTGAAGTGTTCAAATGTTTGTAAATCTATCGGACTCAACAACATGGTCATTAGCCTGCAGCTTACAAACTACTTAAACTAAGGTAAACTAACCTAAGGACAACACAAACACTCATGCCCGAGGGGAGAGTCGAACCCCCGACGGCGAACAGCCGCTCGCCCTGTGACTTTCATCTGTTTGGCGCGGTAAAGGAAAAAAAATCTCAAAGGGAAGCGCTTCAACTCGGACAACGAACTGAAGGACACAGTAGAGGACTGGCTCTCATGACAGCTACAGAAATCCTGGGAAGAGGGAATCCTTCGGCTCGTCAAACAGTGGGGATAGTATTGCTCAGGCCTCTAGTGATTACTTTTCAATAAAGTCTTCAGTTATACCCACAATGTCGTTTCGTAATTTTTCATTTGAACACTCCTTGTACCACAGCACGTGATGACAAGCATATTGTAAGCTTAGCAGTGATTGCCACATCACCAGCCTCGTCACAAGAAATTCGGTCTGTTGCGTGGCAAGCATTGTCCACGTGTACCACTCGATGTTTTTGCAGGAGAGTGGACAGTCCATAAGGCGTGCGTTGCTGACCGAGCGGGGTGGCGCACTACTAACAAACTGGCCTCGCATTCGGAAGGACGGTGATTCAAATCCATCCCTGGCCATCCAGCTTGAATTTTGTCGTGATTTCCCTAAATCACTACAGGCAAATGCCGGGATGGTTTCTTTGAAAGGGCACGGCTGATTTCCTTTCCCATCCCTTTCCAAATATCCAATCGTGAGCTCCGTCTCTAATGACCACGCTGTCGACGGGACGTTAAACCCTAAACTTCCTCCTCCTTTGCCACTGAGTCTAAAAGTCTGCACCAATAATGGTACGATGGAAGACAGGCATGGGGAACCAAATGGAACGGCATAGTTTTTACGAACGAACTTGGATTACAAAACGGTTGTAGGATTAGAGTCTGGAGACTCCGTGGTCCGAGAATGATGAACTTTTTCCTTACTCACCGCTGTACTTTTCCTGCATCCGGTAATATTGTTTAGAATGGTACTGTATTCAACTCCCTCACCGCCCTACCACGCATTGCTGGTGCACTAATCAGCAACCGCCACGTCTCTGAAGTGTTCCAACCGAGAGACCTCCAATACCTTCAGATGTTCCCGAAGAACGTATTTCAACAGGATAAACCGAGACCACACGTGGCACGTAGTGTTCGTGACCTCTGCGACGCCCACCGGACTGTACAGCTGACAAAAATTTTAGAATACTTTGTCGCTACTCTATTTTGAAGAAGAGTATTTTCGCAACAGTTATGTATTAATGTAATCTACCCGTAAAAAATCTAGCATCACACGGCTGAATCGGTTCTACTTTTTAAATTTTATTTTAATATGTATTTAGTTATTTTTTATCACACGTGGTGAGATCAGAAACATTCGAACAACACTTAAAAATTGTTCATACACAAGTTCTGTACGTGATCTTTTTTACAGACGAACCACAGTTTCCTGGATTTCTCACAATAGTCGGAATTTTACGATTTACCTTCCGTACATGGGCCATTAAATCCTAGTTCAGTCTAATGTCCCTTTGCATCGTTACGCATACATATTTGGTTGACTTGATTGTGTCAAGAAACGATTCTCTAATACTTTATTTGAACACTACGGAATATTTTTTTCCCACTTATATGAGTTAATTCACGTTTTACCACAATTCTATGAAGCTATTTCACACGAAATAGGAATTACGTATTAATTCTACCTTCCTACATCTGCTCAGTGGTCACAGCTCTCCGTACCTTACTTACACCGCCGCTATTAGTTACACTTAGCTGCTCACGCTTCCTGTCAATTTGTTCATGTATATAAGGAACAAAAGCGGTCCTGGCGATACCTTTGTCTCCAATGAACATCGCTGCCCAGAACAACGTACTCAGAACTATCCATTAAAAAGTCTCACATATCTGAGAGTTTATTTTGTATGATTAGACCTTTGTGAATATACTTCAGCGTATCAAACACTCTCCGGAAATGAAGGATAAGGGTTTCTACTTGTTGCCTTGGCATATCGTGCTAGAAAAGGGCAAGTTGAGTATCGCACAAATGTTGCTATCTAAATACGCGTATTTGTTTCAAGAAAACTGATTATATTCGAACTTAGAATATGCTCAAGATTCTACAATAAAATAAGAAAATTGATCTGAAATTGTATGAGCTAGTTCATTAACCCTCCTCACATATGAGATCCACCCGCGGGTTTCTTCCTTATATGGTTATCTCGTCCTCGTTCCTTTCTTTTTCTATCGATGAATAATGTCTCCCAAAAAGCTTGCACCGAGATTTGGAATTGTCTAGCCACTTCCAAACTTTACTTCTACACATCTAGAAACAAAGGATTTTACTACAGTAAACTTCATGACAACGCATGTCAGTTTCCGCTTACGATGATTTTATTGCGGGGGTGTGATATTACATCAGAGTTTGTGTATATAAATGGAAAAATTTACTCGAATATGAATTATTCACCACTAATTAAAAAATCTTCTTACGTGAGCATGTGTATTTTCCCCATAAATAAAAATGCATGTAACTTTTAATAGTAAGCATAGAAATGAGAGAAATATTTTTATGAAACATGTAAAAAATTTCACCGATGGAATTCCAGCGCTTCAGACAAATGATCAATGGGTTTGCAGTCGGCCACTCGGCCGCTAGCTTTATTGCGAGCGCTGTTACTGCGCCACCTCGCTCAGTGAATGGAAGGAAGCTCCATGTGCGAACTTACTCTTAGAGTTCGTGCTTTCAATGTTCTAACGTACAGACGCAGTGACGTGCCCCATCACATTTTTACATGTTACTGTTCAGAGACCTCTAGCGGTAATGGGTTGCAACTCGCGTCAGTGAAAGCAGAAAGTCGGCTGAATAATATGCGTGATATGTAGTACCTCAACCAATTTTGAAAACAGGATTAAGAAAAAAAACTCGGGGGCAAAACTTACCATTACACCCACAGATAATATTTAGTTTCGTTCTGTGTGTTACATTTTGTTAACAGGGACGAATGTTCTAGTGGGGTACTAGAGAAGACGAGGTGATATGAATACAATACATAGTATGTGAACAGAACAACAAATGTTGATTTTGCTCTTGTATTGGTAGTCCGTAGTGAAGTAGTGCCGTATAACGCCGAGTAACATTTTCAGATAATATTTTGTAAGATAAAGAGAAAGAGGTCTCAGAATACCCCACCAGAGTATTAACGTAAGTCATTTTGCATTCTCTGAATTAGTGTTTTATGAGACTGAAATCTTGAAGTATTTCGAAAACAGCACAATATCAGTGATAACGTCAATGTATAACGTTATGTGTGTATATATCCTTCTCTTTCAGAATGGCATTATCGCTGACGACATCACCTTCCTTGCCCTTTCCCCCTCCCTCGCCCGATCCCAACACCTCCTTCAGTCCCATCTCTCCGATTCTGCATCTGGTGTAACCAGTGGCTCCTCACCGTTAACTCCACCAAATCCTAGTCAATCATCATAGATCACACCACCCCATCCTTCCGCCACCGCGACCTCTATTTCACGCTTCATGACCGACCCATCCCACAAAACCAAAACCCTCATGTACCTAGACCTTACCCTCGACCGCTCTCTGTCCTGTAAACCCCACCTTCAAACAGTCTGTGATAACGTTCTCTCCCGCCTCAAACACTTCAAACTCCTTTCCGGCTGGACATGGGGCCCCAACACTTCCACCAACCTCTTCACCTACCGTTCCATCATGCATCCTATCCTCCACTGCTTCCACCCCACTTGGGTTTCCACTCCCCCTGCCCACTACCAACCCCTCCAGATCTTTGAACAGCACACCCTCCGCCTCGCTTACCGCATCCACCTACCATCCCCCACGCGGATCCTTTATAACCTTATTCCTTTCCCACACCTGCTGAAGTCTCCTGAACACCTCCGCCTTCGCTATGTAACCCGCAAACTTGACTCCCAGCACCTGCTCGTAACCCGTCTCTTGTTGCATCCCGGGCCTCTGCCATGCCGTTACCTTGTTATCCCTCCCTCCCTTCATCACCATACTCCCCACATCCTCTCCGAGGATAACTTCCGACACCTCTCTCTCCCGGATCACGCCCTCCGTCCAGACATCTACCCAACCTACCAACTTTAATCCTTCCCCATAGTTGTCCGCCCCCTCTCTCCTTCCCTCTTCATCCCATTCCTCCCCACGCTTGGCTTTCCTCACAGACAAATATATACAGACGAGAAACCTCCGTAAGAGCCCGGTCACACGCTCAGGGGTGCAGGACGTGGGGTGCTGAAGCAGTTCTGTAAGATGTCTCATGATGGCGCTGAGGTCAGAAGCAACCCTTTAAAACTGTCCAGAGCAGGTGGCAGATAGCGGCTGACCCCACCACCACTTCCCCTCAAACACCGGCACGCCGGACACAGCCGTGACCAAGTGGCAGGCAGCACGAGCTCTCCCCTCAGCCTCCCCTCCACGCTACCCTCTGATGTGCGAGAGGTACCCTCAGAAGCGCCTCTAGTATTGTCTACCAGTACTAAGCCGGGGAACTGCCTGACACCTGCTAGCGTCTTACGGAACTACGAGGGGGGGCTTCTTCTCCGTATATGTTACTCTGTGCTTTCCTCTCCCTCCCATTCCCCAGGAGTCCTTGCGCTATCCTCCCTCATCGCCCCCTCACCCCTCACCTCCTGTCCCTTCCCCTCCGTGCCTCCCCCCCCCTCCACTGTGGGGACCTGTGAGCTGTGGGAGCTTTTATCAGTACATTGTATGTGTTACAGTGTCAGTGCCGGTGCTCGTGATCAGTGTCTCCAGTTTTTAAAACTTCAGCAACCGCCGAGTAGGCAGAATATTGGGCTGCCATGTGATTTTAAATGTGTGCTCTCGTCATAGTCTACTGTCCCCCATGAGTGTGTTTTAATCTCCATTATTTTCAATTCTGCATATATGTGAGTTTTAGCCACCGTGGCTATTTTAATTTCTGCATCTGTCTTTTAACTGCTCTCTATGTTTGTCTTTCTCCAATTTTATCTCCTTGCAATGTTTTCAATTCTGCGTTTATTTTTCTCCACTTGTATGTTTTAAATCAGCATGTCAAAGTTGTTTTACTGTCGGCCGAAGAGTAGCAATGAAGTTGCTACCAGCCTGACACCACCAAGTGGCTTTAAAATTACAATAAAGTAAAAAAATGGCATCATCGAAGTCATTAACAGATGACGAGTTGGCAAAAATAGTGCTAGATCCTGCGTTCTGGCATTCTGATGAGGGGAGCACCGCAGACCTCAGAAGAATTCAAACCAAACAGAAAGCGTCCAGTAGAAACTACATTATTTGTTCATAAGGACTGAAATAAAATGTGTCCTCGTGTTCCGCGAAAAGATCGAGCAGTTGTGTTTGTTTCATCTATGCGCTACTATCATGAAATTAGTATTCGGTAGAGCAAACTTGAAATTGTCTTTGATTGCTATGTCACAAAAGGAGTGGTGTCTGGACTCGCATATCGGCAATGTCTGTATTTTTTGCCATTTTAAACGTAGCAGGAGTCAATTTTGTTATTTTACTTCAGTGCATCAAAAACTTGAAAAAATTTACGATTTAAAAATAATTGCTACAGAGGGTAGGAGTGGATTTAGTAGAACCCCATATACAATGTTGAGATATTTGACCCCTTTTTCGTGAACTGAGAGATGTCGTTATTAAATTTGGTGCTACTTCTCCTGCCCAAAAATCTTAAAAGTTAGAATACACGCGGAATGCAAGACGCTACATGTATGCAAGAAATTCGGACAAGAAAACCAAAGTAGTATGTGAAAAATGCTCAAAACATGTTTGTCCAGATCTCAGATTTTCAATATTCGAAACGTTTGCAACCATCATTAAAATGTGTAACAATGTTTACAATATTCAGTGATAAAAGTGCAATTCAAAATAAAATTTCTTGAAACTACGGTTTCGCTTTTCTTATTGGGGTACCCAGAAACCCCACTAGAGTGTTAGCCTAATTTTATGTCACTAGAATAGTTATGGGTTAATCTGAGCTGAACTACCAGTAGAAATACGAAGTACAAAATGAGAAATGCAGGGAAGATCCTATAAGAGTAGCAGCGAGAGAAAACTCGGTGGCCGTACCGTTGCGCAGTTCAATGCCTGGCTCCTCTTGGGGATGTTACCACCGATACGTTGCTTCCCCTTCCCCGGATCACGATACATCATACAAAGGCTGTCACTGCTGCATGTCCCCGAAGACCAGCATCGACCCCGACACAGCAAATACATTTCCTCTGCCGTGGCATGCTATGACGCAGAACGATTTCTGATTGTACAATCGCCCACGCTCCAGGTCTAGCCTTAATCTTCCTTCCCGAACTTTCCTTATTAATGCAGTTGCCGAAATTCTGGTTCATGGAATACATACAGATGAAGGCGATAGACAAAATAATATGAACACCATGCTGAATACTACATCTCGCTGCTAGATTGCACCTCTGCCTGCCAGTACATACAGAAGGCGACCGCAGAGCACAAATAACGTACGTTACTTTGCAGTATATTTTACGTTTTGTCCTGCGACGGTGAATGGTAGAAGTGCGTGGTCTCTCGGACTATATATATGGTGTCTATTCTTCAGTCATATCTGAGTTATTCTCATAACATACCATTCAGTACATCTACATGGGATACTCTGCAAATCACATTTAAGTGCCTGGCGGAGGGTTCATCGAACCATTATACTATTTATCTCCCATTCCATTCTCGAATAGCGCGCGGGAAGAAAGAACACCTGAATCTCTCTGTTCGAGCTCTGATTTCTCGTATTTTATTCTGATGATCATTTCTACCTCTGTAAGTGGGAGTCAACAATATATTTTCGCATTCGGAGGAGAATGTTGGCGATTGGAGTTTCGCAAGTAGCCCACGCCGCAGCGATAAGCGCCGTTGTTGTAATGATTCCCATCCCAGATCCTGTATCATTTCCGTTACGCTGTCTCCCCTGTATCGTGACAATACGAAACGAGCTGCCCTTTTTTGGACTCTTTCGATGTCCTCCGTTAAAGTCACCTGATAAGGATCCCACACTGTGCTGCAATACTCCAAAAATGGACGGACAAGCGTAGTGTATCCAGTTTCTTTTGGAGTTCTGTTGCATGTTTTAAGGGTTCTGCCAATAAAACGCAGTCTCTGGTTCGCCTTTCCCACGATAATATCTACATGTACTTTCCCATTTAAGTCTGAAGTAATAATAATTCCTAGGTATTTTGTGGAGTTTACGGCCTTCACCTTTGATTGATTTTACTTGTAAACAAAGTTTAACGGATTTCTTTTCGTACTCATGTGGACGACTTGGTCTACTCACTGCCAGAGTTGTTACGTAGAACATATCTTAGGCCTCGGTGCGCGTTACAGATCAATATTCCGTCACAACTATGCATTTACAACCAAAATCCTACGTTACAATCTTACACAGACGTAAGACTACGCTGCAGAGCAGTGTTACCATACCCTACATTCAAAATAAATACTGTCACTATTCTGCTCTATATGTGATAACCTATTATGTAACACTTCACATCAATATATAACAGGCAAAACCAACATCTACTATCGGCAGTTTCAATAGATTCCGTACCTATATAACCAGTTAAATAAATTTTATAGGGAAAAGACGCTTGTCATTCCATGCTATGGTCACATTTCTTCGCTGTCTACTATGGTCTATCGTCTCCTAGGCACTCGTTCCAAACACAAAGAATTTTATTAGTAGCACCTCATTTGTATGCTAAGTATAGAAAGCTATTTTCTAGATACTGAAATTTCAACCACTTTCGAACTCTGTCACGTGCTCATTTCCACCCTCTGACGCAAAGGTGGTTTACTGGTACTTCTTTAGGGGCTTCCCCTTTGTTTTACGACTGGATCAGACTGGCGTTAAACTTGTCTTTCTAGTCCTACATCCGAAAAGAGAGATAGGTTCTCGTGTAAGCCATCTCTTTGCAATCGCTTATAGCCGGCGCGCTGTTCTAACACACCACCCGAATTTTGCATCATTCGGGGCCTTCTTTCAGGGTGTTTGAATACTCACCCGCCGTTAGTGTATATTTTACCAATTTGATATTTTACGTCGTCACGACCACCGCAATATGTTTGACAGTGAATTTTGAGCTCTGATTTGGCAGCCGTGTTTAATCGCCGGCAGCGTTCGCGTCCCGTTTTCGTTTCCAGGTGGCCGCTTTGCAGAGCTCCATTTGAATGTCCAATAACAGCTGTCCTGCCGGCATTGACAGAACAAAGCGTACATACGGCACCCCCAACCTCCAATAATTAAACAACTGGTATGACTGTGTCATTTGTTGCTGGATCGCAATCATAAATTCAGAGTAAAACAAAAAGTAAATAATAATATTTTTGTGGGTAATTAATTTTTCCGTTATATTTTCCGAAAGTCACGTGGCTTTACATTGCGTGATTGCTACTAAAATGTGTATTCACAATGGCTATGTGTTTGTGAAATTATTGAAGTCTTTTAACTATTGCAGCGTTCACGGGATGCTAATTGTACGTTTCATTTCAAAAATCTACTTACCAGTATTTTGCAATACGGAGGTTTCATTAGTATTTCAGAAATAAATTAATTAAAAATAAAGAAGAAATCTAAGTTATTTTAAGCGTTTTCTTAACCCAGATAACGCTGACGTCCATCTAGAACAGTGCTTTCCAAACGTGCCCTCATGGCGACACCCTTCTATAGCTTACAGTTTTGCGCGACACCCTTTCACTAATATAAATATGTATGGTAGAATTTAGATGGTTCCGGCGGAGAGGGGGGGGGGACGGAAATAAAGTATCGCTTACATGTAGTCTGTAAATGAAACTGAAATCCTCGTCGTGATGACATGTTTAATGTTGATCCTGACTGCAGCAATTACGTACACTCATCGCAAGAAAAGGAAACATTAGGAAAATGTTCAAATGTTTGTATAGCTTATCAGTCCCCTCGGTCACCGCGGCCGGCGAAACATTAGGAACTACGGACAGGTGCAACAGAGTAACACCGAGACAACAATGCCTAACTCACACAGTAATACTTGCTTCTTCTACATGCGACCCAACTTCCGAAACACGAAAACTGAATTTCGGACACCGTTTTTCGCTGTCGTGTGTACATGTCAGGGCCAGATACGGTTTTGCTGGATCGATTGAAAACGGCATCTAGAAATTAGCTGTTCGGATATCTAATGTAGACAGCACAGTTCAATATTATCACATTATTTTCAGAAATAAAGAGGATGTATTTACAACAAATGATGAATTATTATTTAAGTTCTTTTGTTAGGTTCTTGCTTCACCACGACATCGGAAGTCCCGACATATTCGAAAAAATTTATAAATATTGGTGACAAGTAAGAATATGAATGTCATTTCTGGTCCCAGAATCTGTTACATACAGGAAACTGAGAGAAAAAAATATTAACGCATACCAGAGTTCGAACGAACGATCAATGCATTTAAAATACTACTCTCCGTTAATCACTCGGCCATACTTCATACTAAACATCGCTACTGAATAGCTTTAGTCAGCGGACAAAATGTTAAAATGTCTGCAAATCTATCGGACCAAACTGCGTGGTCATCAGTCCGTAGGTTACAAACTACTTAAACCTAACCTAACCTAACCTAAGGACAAACACTCACAACCATGCCCCAGGGAGGACTCGAACCTCCACGGCGAACAACCGCGCGCAACGCAGCGAGACGCTTTAGACCGCTCGGCTACTCCACTGCGGCAGTCAGCGCACAACTGTGACTGCTTTTACAGCCACTGTGTCATTGATGACATTTAATTGTAAGAACGCTACAGAGGGTGACGTGGCTTTGATAAAACCATTTTCAAAACCGCTCAGGTGCAGCTCTTTGAGAAGGAAAGCAGACTACAGTGAAGGTTCGTTCAAGCAGCTGCCAGTTCCAGCAAACTGCGCATGTGAGTGTCTCCTGCTGCTGAAGCAGAGCTGCCGCCTAGCGGCTGAGCACGCAATTAATGTGCACCGATCATTCCTTTAATACGTGATATATGGTTCATTGAACGAAGAGAAGGATGATTAGCTGCAGGCGAGTCTTCAGGCTAGTATGAAGAGAAGGATATTTTGTGTTATTTTATAACTTTTTTTTGTTTAGAGTCTAAATTGGTTAGTCTCGCGACACCCTTGATACTACTATGCGACACCCCAGGGTGTCGCGACACCCAGTTTGGAAAGCTCTGTTCTAGAAGGACGAGAACGGCAGCTTACTTTTTTATTCTTGTTTGTAAGAATTCGTGTACAGTGTCATATTTTATTTCTCTGAATCGCCTGCTCCCATTGTAGATTAATTTTAGTTTGTATTGTCGATTGCAAAGTGGTTCGATACAGGTGCAAATTTGATGTTCCTACAGAAGATACTGTAAATTTCCTCGTAGTTGAGTTCATATTTCTTGAACTTTCTTCAATTTTTGAGACATTGGCCCTGCTTAGCACAGCTGCTCTGTCAAATCTACCTCGTTACTCATGCCACATGTACAGAAATTGATTGTGGCGGGTACATCAGCTGATCGCACTTACTTGGAACCATGTTTTTCATCATACGGCGTAGCTGGGATCGGATTACGTGACTTATCAAGTTTCGTCGCATGGCCCTATTCCACAACAAATTACACAATAAATTAACTTTTAATAGTTTTTCCGTCTGATTTTTACTGCAGTTTTACAGGTTGGTCGTTTCACGTTTAGTTGTAAACAATGTTTTGTGGTCCTTCTGGAAGTATTGATACATAATTGTCTCTATTTTTCGGATTTGCACATTAAAAACAATATTTCCTTAAAATGGCGATGAATTTAACGTATAACCTATATATATATATTCTGTTGACCACCGTTTTTTCCTTTACTTTTACTTATGTTGAGGTCAAAAGACAACTTGTTTGACCATACTTTTTTTAGGCTGCTTTGGATTAATTAACCTCACTAAATCAAATGAAAAAGTCATAAAAAATGTGCTGAACGCAAATCACCTGGAAGTACACCTCGATTTGTCAAGTAAAATTTTACAAAACAGGAGAAAAATTATCAAAATGAAATGGGCAGTCAAGATTCCTTCCATCGAAGGAAAAAAAATAAATAAATAAATGAAAACGGTGTAATGCATATTTTCTGAACCTGAGACTAAACTATCTTACGTAAATTCTATGCAGATTTTTTTAAAGCAATATTGATATCAATTTATCAACACCAAAATCTAGAAAAATATTATGTGTCCACATTTTTATAACGATCACAAAAGTTGCTCTAATTAGCGGCACGACGCGCGGGAATAGCCGTGTGGTCTTGAGCGACTCGATACAGATCGTGCAGACGCTCGCGTCGGAGGTTCGAGTCCTCCGTCGATAAAGTATGGGTGTCTGTTTTTTGTCTTTTTTGTTTTTTTTGTTTTTTTGTTTTTTTTCTTTCCTTGGTATAAGTTAGTGTAAGTAGTTCGTAAGCCTAGAAATTGGTGCCTGCAGAAGTTTCGTCCCTTATAATTGCAAACATTAAACATTCTGAATTACCGGTACAGCAAATTTAAGATGAACAAACCACAGGTAACAATTTGTATGTAATTACTTCCATCAGCCACACTTACACCATTTATGTAGAATATAATTAGTTTCGAAAGTTAATCACGTACCTGGTATCGGCAGATATAGAGCAGATATTCGGCGAAAACTTCCAGAGAACGTGAAAAGAAGGCAAGAACAATAAAAATCGTAGACAACAGCACCATAAAAAAGAACGAAATGCTTGGTGAACTCTTTATTCTGGCGAAGGCAGCGAAGCTACAGCGACGCTCTCAAGACCCAACTGCAGTACACTTAGGCTATCCCCAGAAGAAAGCCTCTCCACGCTGTTGAAGCGTCGTCGAGAATTGCTCTTCGCATGTATTATCGACTGCTGAAGTAACGCCTCACCGCAATTACCATTAATTAGTTGACAACTTCTAGTAGAGTAATTGACTTTGAACTTCACCCAACGTCTTAATATCTTCAACCTCATTAAAAAGGCTTGTATTCCTAGAGGGCCCTCATTCAGATATTGTGTTTCAAAAACTATCGCAACCAAAAGAAAAGAAATTCAGTCGAAAAATGAGCAGCTTCGCAAAAGATTGGATTCCTGATTATGCGCCCTCCGTGTGACATCCAGACAATGCATAAGAGGGTGCGTAAGTGCAGCAACAAAGCATCAGGAACAACCATCACTGTTACAGACGTATTACTTGTCTTAACGTGGCAACGGAGAAACCGGAGTCCTTGGAAAAAATAGTTTTAGAAACATTTTGAGTTAACAGCGCTCTGTTTGTTAAATTGATTGTATAAAACTGTCTCGTGAGCAAACTTTTAAATTCATTTGAAACTAGTTTCAATCCAGAGGTGGATAAAATTTAGGCTACTCTTTAATGTAGATTATTGTAAATTTAGAAACTACAAATATGATTAAACTCGATTAAAATGAAAATAAAGGTAGTTGTGCCCAAATTTGGAGTGGAGCTTGATTTTCGACAGGTTGGGACAAAACGTCGTTTACGATGGCATACGTTCATTGCGTGAAATTCGTGCAAAGCGGAAACGCCATGAAAGCACTTAAGTCTACTGTTAATCGACTAGGTGTATGAAAGTAAACGGTACGGTCTGTTGCAGTCTTTATCTTGCAAACCGATCGTCAAATACCCGGCAGAAGGACACGACAATAAGTGCTGGGATTCTGTTTCCATTGTCGTGCTCGAGTTCAACACTCAAGGACATATTTCCGATTTTGTTAAAATTACACAAACAGCTAAAAATGCACTCATATGTCTGCACGTACACTGGACTAAATACTTTATATCCGTCTTAGTCAAATTTCTGTGTACTTTTACACATGTGAGGGTTCAGAGTACAAATCAATCAAGTCACAATAAGAAAGTTTCAAGAACAGTAGACAAAGGTTTTGCTGAATATTCAATTACATATAAAAGTTCGGAGCGCTATAAAATGTCTAAATTATAGAAGATATATTGTACAATGTATTCCCAGCCTCAAGAAGCGTAAATTTAAGCGTTATTCCGTGCTCCGTTGCTTTGAAAAGTAACGTTTTGGACTTCTATCTACCTCTTCATTCTACTCTTCAAGCTTATAAAGAAAACTATAAAACTAAGACATTTCTTGAAAATATGATTATAATTTTATTTTGTGTGTTTGCTTATAACAAAATATTTTTAAGTGTGTTCATTTTAGATTGCTTGCTCTTGTCAAGCTGAGAAAGCTTTTGTCACTCGACGGGTTGAAACATAGGGTGAATGCACTGCAATAAATGCTACTTGACTTTTTTCTGCGCTTTTGTTATTGGTTGACGTTTCATATAAATAGGTCTGTGTTGGATGTTCAAGTGTTCATATATTCTTAAATCTATTGGACCAAATTGCTGTGATCATCAGTCCCTATTGTTACAAACTACTTAAAGTAACTTACTCTAAGGACAGGTGCGGCGGAATAGCCGTGCGCACTAAGGCGCAATGCTGCGTTGCGCACGACCGTTCACCGTGGAGGTGCGAATCCTCCCTCGGGCACGGGTGTGTGTGTTGTTCTTAGCTTAGTTTAACTTAGTTTAAGTAGTTTGTAAGCTAGGGACTAGTAACCAAGCAGTTAAGTCCCATAGATTTACAAAAATTTGAACACTAAGGACAAAAAACACACACCCATGCCTGAGGGAGGACTCGAACCCTCAGCAGGAACCGCTGCCCAGTCCGTAAAAAGACGCCTTAGACCACGCGGCCGTCATTCAGCAGTGTCGTATGTAGAACGTAGAAGCGAAATTAATCCAGAATAACCAAAATCTGATTTTTTGCAATGAACACCTCATATTATAAACTTTGTCGTGTACAGGTTGCCTAATGGTAAGGCGACCGTTCGTGAAAAGCGGAAAACCCCGGGTTCGGCTCCAGGTCCGGCACAAATTTTCATGTGTCACCATTTGGTAAAATATTTATACCTAATACAATGGGGCTGTAATAAATTCGCTATTGCGAGTAAACTTCGTCAAATTATTTAGACAACTGTAATTCGTCATCATGAAAGGAATACTCCTAGATATTTTATGGAAGTAACTGCTTCCAGTGTTTGAAAATTCAAATATTTGCAAATATGAGACTTAACTTCTGTGGTCATCAGTTCCTAGGCTTACAAACTCCTGAAACACCCACACCCACACCCATGCCCGAGGAAGGACTCGAACTTCCAACGGCGAGCAACCGCGCGTTCCGTAGCAAGGTGCCTTAGACCGCTCAGCCACTCCACCGCGACCCATTGTTTGTCCTGCCTTTGCTTAGTAATATAATGCAGAATCTTTCTTTCTTTCTATGTATACGCTCTTAATGGTAGCGCAATCCTAACTGACTTTTACACAGAAAGATTCCCTCAATGAACAGTGGTGGTGCGGTGGAGTGGCCGAAAGCATTGAAGCGCTATTCTCCGATGCGCGAGGCCGTTCCCTGTCGGGGGTTCGAATCCTCCTTCGGACGTGGATGTTAGTGCTGTCTTTAGTATAATTTAGTTTATAAGTAGTTTGTAAATTTAGTGACTGATGACAACGTAGTTAAGTCCCATAAGTTTAACAAACATTTGAATTTTGAAAAGTGGTGGTGCCGAACCTAAGCTCGGAATTATAGCTCACGGTGTTATCCTTTAAACCTGCAGTCCTGCACCCTCCACCGAAGCTCTCTGTTACATAACTGGAAAAATTCGGTCGCATGGAGGAAGCAGAAGAATTAATTTTATGTCGTACTGAGGATGTACGAATGATACGGGTGATGAGCTAGCGTCTGAGGTAGGCTGGCGTTTATCTGTGGCGCTGCGGTCAGCCCGTGAGGAAACGCACTGCTCTCCGTTGCATCTCCCATATGTCTTCTGTTAACCCTACCTGGAAAGGATTCCACACTGATGAGCAATACTCAAGCGCTGACCGAACGAGAGTTTTTTAACCTACTTCCTTTGTTGACGCACAACACTACCGGAGGATCCGTCAAATTAATCTCACAAGGAGACCACATGTGGTCAGATTTTAGAATTTTTTGATATTTATGGTACGTGAAGTTCAGAACTTAAACAACAATCAGCCAAAGGCAATCGACGCAACTCTCAAAAATTCTCGAGAAAATCGAATTTGACATTTTGCAAGTGCAAAAAATCAAAGTAATTGTAGCGGATGTCGGTGTAGCTCAGGTGGTAGCCTTCTGGATTCGCTACCATAGAGTCAGTGATTCGAAACCCTCTGTGACACATATTTTTTTTCTTGTTTTCAAATACAGTTACATAAAATATTTTGGTATCTCTAATTCCACATCTTGTTTTTGTGTATGTACACGAGCTGAACACCTTGTCGTCACCTAAAACAATGGTTGAGTAGGTTACCCGCCTGGAAAGCCATTACTAGCTACGGAGATGGCTTTCAGAAAAAGCGTTGTAGCTCCCCACGAACTGAAAAATCAAAGACTACCGTCGTCAACTAATAGTGAAGCCAATACTGTAATAAATGGAACTTAAGTTTTTTGACTGAGTACAGCGTGATTTACAAAGTTTTATAAAATTCAGTAAATTACGGATAAACAAAAATACGTGTATTTTTCGTAAAGATTACCATTAGATATTAAAATTGTGTAAGCAATCGAACACAACAAAACAAAAATCTCTCACGGCAGGATTCGAAGCACCTACATTATGATTTTGGGCGAAGAACACTACCACCTGTGATGCACCGAAAGACGTTGCAATAGCTTGAATCATTGGTAGTTACGGGTACTTGCCACATTTCAAAGTCGATTTTCTCGAGAATTTTTGAGAGTTTTTGAGAGTTGCGTCGTATGGCTTTTGCTGACTGTTATATGATTTCTGAACTTCACGTACTATATATATATATATATATATATATATATATATATATATATATATATATATATATCCGATACCCATGTTGTCTCCTTGTCATTCTGACATCTGAGTTACCATGATTGACTTTATATGGTCGTTTCATTTAAAATCGCCCCTTGTGTCTAGTAAGAGATATTTCAACGAAATTTACTTGCAATAGCGAATTTCGTACAGCTCTACTTTATTAATAGATATTATACCAAATGGTGACATATGAAATATTGAGCCGGACCCGGACTCGCGTTTCCCGCTTTCCTCGAGTGATCGGCTTACCTTATAAGGCTACCCGAACATGACTGCAAGACTGAACCTAACTGCCATATGCCACGCTGACTACGTATATGACAGTCCATCATTACATTCATCCCTTAGCATTCGCAGCTTACACTGTATTCCGGCACCAACGAGGCATTACTCCAAGTTGTCGACATTGCCTCGTTTTGGCATTTCTAATATTCCTTTCACGATGACGAATTACAGTGGTCTAACTAATTTAAGAAAATTTATTCGCAGTAGCGAATTTCTTACAGCTCCCCTGTATTAGGTAATATATGTTTTACCAAATGTGTCGGTCGTGGAATCGTGCTCGGGTAGCGAAAAGCACAAAATTTCGTGTGCCACCATTTGGTAAAACATTATTTATTCGCAATAGCGAATTTCTTACAACACACCTGTATCAGGTAGGCCTATATATGTTTTACCAAATGTGTCGGCCTGGAGGCGTGCTTGGGTAGCGGAATCACAAATTTTCGTGTGCCATCATTTGGTAAAACCTTTTTTATTCGCAATAGCGAATTTGTTACATGTCACCTGTATCAGGTAGGCCTATATATGTTTTACCAATTGTGTCGGGCCTGGATTCGTGCTCGGGTAGCGGATTCACAAATTTTCATGTGCCACCATTTGGTAAAACATTATTTATTAGCAATAGCGAATTTCTTACAGCTCACCTGTATCAGGTAGGACTATATATGTTTTACCAAATGTGTCGGGCCTAGAGTCGTGCTCGGGTAGCTAAAAGCACAAATTTTCGTGTGCCACCATTTGGTAAAACCTTTTTTTATTCTCAATAGCGAATTTGTTACAGCTCACCTGTATCAGGTAGGCCTGTATATGTTTTACCAAATGTGACGGCCTGGAGTCGTGCTCGGGTAGCGAAACGCACAAATTTTCGTGTGCCACCAATTGGTAAAACATTCTTTATTTGCAATAGCAAATTTGTTACAGCTCGCCTGTATCATGTAGGCTCGCAATAGCGAATTTGTTACAGCTCACCTGTATCAGGTAGGCCGATATATGTTTTACCAAATGTGTCGGGCCTGGAGTCGTGCTCGGGTAGCGAAAAGCACAAATTTTCGTGTGCCACCATTTGGTAAAACCTTTTTTTAATCTCAATAGCGAATTTGTTACAGCTCACCTGTATCAGGTAGGCCTGTATATGTTTTACCAAATGTGACGGCCTGGAGTCGTGCTCGGGTAGCGAAACGCACAAATTTTCGTGTGCCACCAATAGGTAAAACATTCTTTATTTGCAATAGCAAATTTGTTACAGCTCGCCTGTATCATGTAGGCTCGCAATAGCGAATTTGTTACAGTTCACCTGTATCAGGTAGGCCGATATATGTTTTACCAAATGTGTCGGGCCTGGAGTCGTGCTCGGGTAGCGAAAAGCACAAATTTTCGTGTGCCACCATTTGGTAAAACATTATTTATTAGCAATAGCGAATTTGTTACAGCTCACCTGTATCAGGTAGGCCTATATATGTTTTACCAAATGTGTCGGGCCTGGAGTCGTGCTCGGGTAGCGAAAAGCACAAATTTTCGTGTGCCACCATTTGGTAAAACATTAATTATCCGCAATAGCGAATTTGTTACAGCTTACCTGTATCATGTAGGCCTATATATGTTTTATCAAATGTGTCGGGCCTGGAGTCGTGCTCGGGTAGCGAAAGGCATAAATTTTCGTGTGCCATCATTTGGTAAAACCTTTTTTATTCGCAATAGCGAATTTTTTACATCTCACCTGTATCAGGTAGGCCTGTATATGTTTTACCAAATGTGTCGGGCCTGGATTCGTGCTCGGGTAGCGGATTCACAAATTTTCGTGTGCCACCATTTGGTAAAACATTATTTATTAGCAATAGCGAATTTCTTACAGCTCACCTGTATCAGGTAGGACTATATATGTTTTACCAAATGTGTCGGGCCTAGAGTCGTGCTCGGGTAGCTAAAAGCACAAATTTTCGTATGCCACCATTTGGTAAAACCTTTTTTTATTCTCAATAGCGAATTTCTTACAGCTCACCTGTATCAGGTAGGACTATATATGTTTTACCAAATGTGTCGGGCCTAGAGTCGTGCTCGGGTAGCTAAAAGCACAAATTTTCGTGTGCCAGCATTTGGTAAAACCTTTTTTTATTCTCAATAGCGAATTTGTTACAGCTCACCGGTATCAGGTAGGCCTGTATATGTTTTACCAAATGTGACGGGCCTGGATTCGTGCTCGGGTAGCGGATTCACAAATTTTCGTGTGCCACCATTTGGTAAAACATTATTTATTAGCAATAGCGAATTTGTTACAGCTCACCTGTATCAGGTAGGCCTATATATGTTTTACCAAATGTGTCGGGCCTAGAGTCGTGCTCGGGTAGCTAAAAGCACAAATTTTCGTATGCCACCATTTGGTAAAACCTTTTTTTATTCTCAATAGCGAATTTCTTACAGCTCACCTGTATCAGGTAGGACTATATATGTTTTACCAAATGTGTCGGGCCTAGAGTCGTGCTCGGGTAGCTAAAAGCACAAATTTTCGTGTGCCAGCATTTGGTAAAACCTTTTTTTATTCTCAATAGCGAATTTGTTACAGCTCACCGGTATCAGGTAGGCCTGTATATGTTTTACCAAATGTGACGGCCTGGAGTCGTGCTCGGGTAGCGAAACGCACAAATTTTCGTGTGCCACCAATTGGTAAAACATTCTTTATTTGCAATAGCAAATTTGTTACAGCTCGACTGTATCATGTAGGCTCGCAATAGCGAATTTGTTACAGTTCACCTGTATCAGGTAGGCCGATATATGTTTTACCAAATGTGTCGGGCCTGGAGTCGTGCTCGGGTAGCGAAAAGCACAAATTTTCGTGTGCCACCATTTGGTAAAACATTATTTATTAGCAATAGCGAATTTCTTACAGCTCACCTGTATCAGGTAGGCCTATATATGTTTTACCAAATGTGTCGGCCTGGAGTCGTGCTCGGGTAGCGAAACGCACAAATTTTCGTGTGCCACCAATTGGTAAAACATTCTTTATTTGCAATAGCAAATTTGTTACAGCTCGCCTGTATCATGTAGGCTCGCAATAGCGAATTTGTTACAGCTCACCTCTATCAGGTAGGCCTATATATGTTTTACCAAATGTGTCGGGCCTGGAGTCGTGCTCGGGTAGCGAAAAGCACAAATTTTCGTGTGCCACCATTTGGTAAAACATTATTTATCCGCAATAGCGAATTTGTTACAGCTCACCTGTATCAGGTAGGCCTATATATGTTTTACCAAATGTGTTGGCCTGGAGTCGTGCTCGGGTAGCGGAATCACAAATTTTCGTGTGCCACCATTTGGTAAAACCTTTTTTTATTCGCAATAGCGAATTTGTTACAGCTCACCTGTATCAGGTAGGCCTGTATATGTTTTACCAAATGTGTCGGGCCTGGAGTCGTGCTGGGGTAGCGAAAAGCACAAATTTTCATGTGCCACCATTTGGTAAAACATCTGTAGCTAATACAGTGGAGCTGTAAGAAATTCACTATTGCGAATAATTTTCGTCAAATTATTTAGACCACTGTTATTGATCTTTAAATAGTCCTAGATATTTTACGGAAGTAACTGCTTGCAGTGCTTGTCCTGCTTTTGTTTAGTAAGTTAATAAAGGATCTTTGTTTCTATGTAAACGCTCATAATGGTAGCGCAATGCTGGCCTATACACAGGAAGATTCCTCAGCACTAATAGTGGCGATCCTAAGCTCGGAAGTGTAGCTGACGCTCTTATCCTCCGTGCGACACAACTGTAAAAAATTCGCTCGCCGGGAGTAAGCAGCAGAATTAATTTTATGTCGTACTGCGGATGTGCGAGGGGATTAAACGGCGAGCTGGCGGCTGAGGTGAAGCTGGCGTTCATCTGTGGCGCTGCGGCCAGCGGCGCGCGCGGGTCGATATCTGTCCAGGGGGCAGGGAGGGGCCGGCAGTCTTACGCGTAAATGAATGCGCGCCAGCGGAAGTGCCCCGCTCAAAGCAGATACAGCCGCCTGACGCGTGACGCGCCGATAGCGCGGCCCAAAATAGCGCCCTCATTCAATTACACCCACTCGTTATACCCACTGCTAAACAGGGAACGGCCCGCAACCCTCAATGTTCGTCCCGCTTCGCGCGCTACTGCACCCCGATGCTCTACATACCGAAGTGCACCGCGTGATGAAAACATGGGATGACGGTAGGTGCATTTCGACAAGCACCGTACTAATACGTCATTACAGCGTTCATCATTTCGCTTGTTATTATTATTATTTTTTTTTTTTTTATTTCGAGTTGACGTACGTGGTGTTCGGGGAATGGTTTCATATCTGAACGGCAGAGCTCGGCGCGTGTATGCGACCGTGCGCATGGGTCATCAGAGGCTTGAGGAGAATCGATACACGGCACGCACTGCGTGTTACGGGCAGTGTAAACAGACAGCGACCAGTTGAACGTAGTCAGCGTGAGAGGAGGCAGCGCCACCTACATTAACAAGGCCGTGAGCTGCCTAGTGTAGTCGCAACACAAGCCAACTATTTGTATTTAAAAAAATGTTCATATGTTTGTTAAGCTTAAGGGATTTAACTACGGGGTCATCAGTCCCTAAACTTACAAACTACTTATGAACTACCTACAACTAAGGACGGCACAAATATCCAAGCCCGAGGGGGGATTCGAACCCCCGACCGTAGTGGCCGTGCAGACCGTGACTGAAGCGCCTCAGTCCCCTCGGCCACCGCGGCCGGCTATTTGTCTTATGCAGCATTGTGACGAGTTTGGGAATACGTGAACGTTGCATAAAAGTGTTTCAGAATGTTTTTCGTGTTATGTATGTGATTCTCAGTGCAGAGTTTCGCTGGTAGGAGAGAAAATGCATAATATGAATCGTCCGATTCCATTATCAGTAAGATATCCTACTAATAGTTCATAAATATGTTATACCAACGCAAATTTGTCTGTGAATCACAAGAATAACATTCTGAAACTCACTGTGCAACATGCACGTACTGCCAAACTTAGTAAAACGCTACGTAAGACAAATAGTATTCTTGTCTTATGACACTCTTGGCAGACAGCGCACAGGCCTTGTTAATCTTGGTGGCCTTGAAGGAAGGGCCACAGCTCAATGGAAGCGACGTGTGAGCTTCAAATTTTGCTACTACATGGGGAAGACTGCAACGTAGACACACGGAATGTTGGTGTGTACGGGAGGAAAGCCGTGAGCAGAAAATTTGTTTACGAATGGTTTCTTCAAAATATGTTCAAATGTTTGTAAATCTAAATTGTTCAAATGTTCAAATATTTGTAAATCTATCGGACCAAACTACGTGGTCATCAGTCCGTAGCTTACAAACTACTTAAACCTAGGTAAACTAACTTACGGACAGACACACACCCCTATGCCCCAGTGATGACTCGAACCTCCACGGCGAACAACTGCGCGCTCCGCAGCGAGGTGCTTTAGACCGCTCGGCTACTCCACCGCGGCTTTGTAAATCTAAGAGACTTAACTACGGTGGTCATTAGCCCCTAAGCTTACAAACTATTTCCACTAACTTAAAATAACTTGTGCTAAGGACAACACAAACACCTATGCCCGAGGGAGGACTCGAACCCCCGACGGCGAACGGCCGCGCGCACCGCAGCTGGGCGTCTTAGTACGCACTGCTCATCTGCCGCGGTGTGAATGCTTTAAACGCGCTTCCGTGAAGGGAAAGAAAAAACTGAGGATGGGCGCGCTGAGATCGATCGACCATCGACAAGCAGAACTCCAGAAATGACCGAGGAAGTATGACAAATGCTTGTACAAGATCGGCAATGGACACTCACAGGTAAATTTCCCGAAGTGTCACTCTCCGATTTTTTCTGAAATTTGGATGTGCTACAATACACGAAAAGCTAAGGGACACGTATTCTTAGCGGCGGTAGAACATATTTAAGGGGTGAAACGGTCCTTCCAAAATGGGGGCTGAAATGGAAAAACTGCGGTAACTTAGAGATAGTGAAGCGATTTTAATGATTTTTTTATTAATTTATCTTTTGATAAAAGACGAAAATCGGCAAAGGTATATTGGAGGGGGAGTGAGAACTAGGGTGCCAATGACGCCGAAAAAGACCAATGTCTTGCTACAATCATTAGTTTTGATGTAATCGAAGTAGAATCTCTTAAAACTTCAAAAGGAATGTTAATTAAGAAACACGTGTTTTATACATATATATATATATATATATATATATATATATATATATATATATATATATATATATATATATATATATATATTAAGCCGGCCGCGGTGGCCGAGGGCACTGAGGCGCTTCAGTCACGGTCTGCACGGCCACTACGGTCGGGGGTTTGAATCCCCCTCGGGCATGGATATTTGTGCCGTCCTTAGTTGTAGGTAGTTCATAAGTAGTTTGTAAGTTTAGGGACTGATGACCCTGTAGTTAAGTCCCTTAAGCTTAACAAATATTTGAACATTTTTGAATAAATATTTAAGGGGTAAACAACCCTTATTCTACCTCGCCCGTTTGGTACTGCACATGAAACAACTTGTGAATATATTTGTTTGAATTGTTTTAACACTTTAATATACCAATATTATAAGTTGCAGAATCCGAATCTACAATCAGATCCTGAAATTCAATATGGCTGATCCCACAGAGAGGACGAAAGCACGAAAAAATGCTTGAATAGACAGTAACTCGATATGCAACTTTCAAAATACTGCAAAATCTACTTTTGAAATAACAGTGAATAAAAGTGAATAAAACATTTTAAAAATGATTATTGATTTTAACCGCCGGCGTTTACCATGCCCGTGAATAAGCGCGTGGAGGTCGTACGGCCAGATTTACATTGCCAGTATCAAATCAGCACGGCAGTGTTACCCCTCAAATATTTACATATGAACAAACACGAAATACGTGTTTCTTAATTAGCCTTCCTTTTGAAGTTTTAATAAATTCTACTTCGATTAAATGAAAGCTAATTTATGTAGCAAAAAATAGATCTCTTTGGGAGTAGTTGGGCCCCTAATTTTTCCTCCCTCTCCTATACACTTTTAACGATTTTTGTCTTTTATAAAAAGATATCTTTATAAGAAGAATCATTAAAATCGCTTCACTATTCTCTAAATTATCGCAATTTTTCCA
Organism: Locusta migratoria; assembly: GCA_026315105.1. NCBI lineage: Eukaryota > Metazoa > Arthropoda > Insecta > Orthoptera > Acrididae > Locusta > Locusta migratoria. Next base: position 663,139,852 of record CM048755.1, on the reverse strand, counting down.
CTTAGGCTCCCATTTTACAGGGACCGTTTCACCACTTACGTATGTCTTACCGCCGCTACAAAATGTTCAAATGTTTGTAAAGCTTATGGGACTCAACTGCGGAGTCATCAGTCCCTAAACTTACAAACTACTTATCAACTAACTTATACTAAAGACAACACATACTCCATACCCGAAAGAGGATTCGAACCTCCGACGCAGGAGATCTCGCGATGCGCAACGCGGCGCTCCAGACCTTTCGGCTCCCCCCCCAGAATCTTTCGTGAGTACGTGCGTGGCGAACACGGGGCCCCAAGCTACAACAAGAGACACATACATCAGGCAGTTTCATCCACGGCACGTAATCAGAAGACATCTGAAGCAATCGTCATGAAGACCGCTTTTTTACCGTTTGTGACTCCACAACAGTGCAAATTAGCCGGATTCTGTATAAGACATAAAATCTATACAATCTTCAGGCCCCCAGCAAAGATCGGGGTACTAATGAAACCTGTGAAAGATGATGTAGGTCTCAGAACAGCAGGTATTTATAAAATTTCGTTTGAGTGTGGGCAGTTTTCCAAATCATGTGCCACCAAAGCTGACTTTACTGGATAGCGTAATCAAAAACATATTTTATGTTGTATGTGTCGCTGTTAAATAGTGCCGGCCGCGGGGACTATGGCGCTCCAGTCACGTTCTGCACGGCCACTACGGTCGGGGGTTCGAATCCCCCCTCGGGCATGGATATTTGTGCCGTCCTTAGTATAAGGTAGTTCGTAAGTAGTTTGTAAGTTTAGGGACTGATGACCACGTAGTTGAGTCCCATAAGCTTAACAAACATTTGAACATTTTTTGTTAAATAGTGCGAGCAACCACGCGCTCCACAGCATGGCGGCTTGGAATGTTCGGCTACTCCACCACGGCTATTTAAAACGTTTTAACAATTTGTCAGTTTCCTTTCAGTACTATCTGCTTAACAGGCCCAATATATCTGTTAAAAAATCATCATAGTTGCTGCCTCGTCTCATTAAGACAAGGGGCCTTCAAACATTTTCTATTAAGTTGTTTGCACCTTGGTATATGCAATGTAGCGCGTCTGCGGTTCGGGTATAAAAGAACCAACATGTAAGCAAGACATTAACGTGGCATTCGTGACTTAACGATTTGACCAAATGCGTAAACATGAACATCGCGATATTATTACCAAATGCTTCCAAACAGGACCAACTTGTAGGTTATCTTTTCCTGGCTACTACACAGTACGTGGTGCTAGCCAACGGGAGATTTTCTGTAACAACAATCCCCTTTAGAGATCCGATATGCTAAAAGAATTTCAGTAGGGAGCGGTACTGACTTGTTCAGTTTATCTCAAGTTCGAAAGCATGAGGAAAAATCAGGCCTCAAATCAAACTCGTAAAGACACGTTAGACGTCCTCCGTAGAGTAAAGAATGTGTGTGAGGCATTATGTTTAATCGAAAATTGTGACAAGGGGTACTGTTGTTTTATGGTAAAGCACTTCCTCATATTGCAAATGCTGTAACGTAGTCTTTACGCCAACAAAAGTGTGACAGACTCGCGCACACGTTCGATATATGTCGACTCTCCTCATCACAGCTTCATTTTCGTAAAAAGACTTTGAAGGACAGACGAGTGGTGTCGTACATAGATACACAACAAAAGATGTTCAAATGTTTGTTAAGCTTGTGGAACTTAACTGCGGGGTCATCAGTCTCTAAGCTTACAAACTACTTATGAACTACCTTATACTAAAGACAACACAAACATCTATGCGCGAGAGAGGATTCGAACCCCCGACGGGGAAAGGCCTTGCGCATCGGAGCATAGCGCCTCAATTGCGCTCGGCCACTCCACCGCGGCGATATGCAGCAAGCATTTAAGAACATCTTGTTGAAACAAGACACGATATCTTACCAAAGCGCAGTCTCCAACATGCTGCGTGGGTGGGATGATTGCCTCAAGGTTCACTGCAGTTATTCTTGATTTGCATATCGATTCCAAACTTTATGGCCTTCGAACGGAAACTTTTTGATATCCCCCTACACAATGAAAAAATTCATGTCACCACCGTAAGCTGCTTTCCGTGAATAATGCTTTATTGAAGACCGGATTTGTGGGTAGTGCCATTTTAGAGTCGACGTTTACATAACATATAATAAAAAAGGCATCTCGGCATGAAATGTTAATATGTGGAACTTCAAATCCAAGATAACAGATTTATAGGTAAAAAAATTACAATATAAATTTCCATACTGCTGTTATATATTTTCTAAATAACATAGCAACGTAAGTCTGTCGCAATTGTCATAAGTATGTCGATACCCCTATCGATATACGCCGTACGACTGATGTAGTCCAGGGCTCACAATTTCTGAAAGCTCAACACCTTCACCAAGTATTGCAACTAAAACAAATTTATGCACCATAGCTCATCACACCATCTCATTCTTACTGACTCATATCACCCACACTTTTTGCAATCTAACGGGGAATTTTCTATGTTTATAATTCCTTTAGTAAATCCGCCATTCTAAAATTATTTTTACGGGAAACGTTTCTGACCTCTATTAGTGCGAAAGCTCGTGGAAAGAACAATCTGGAATAAACCCCGTAATAAATTCTGTAAATCAAACCTAACTATGTCTCTTTGCAAAGAGAAGGAAGTATATTTATCTACTTAGTTCTAGTTTTGTTTCTTTGTGAAATGCGTCCCATGAAGTAACTATTATAAATTTGAAAAATTTAACGCCTGGCTCAAACGAACTAACTGATACCAATAAACAAATCAATAAAGACCTAAGAAGCCCGAAAGTATTTCATGGTACCAAGTTGTTTCGTTATATGTTTAAAGGTGAATGAAGTAATTGCCAGCATATACAAGCAGAGCAGGTATCGGGAGATTAAATTATCCCCCCCCCCACCCACACACACACATATTTAATTTGTAAGCAGACTGTTAAGATAAGGCTGTTGTCTTCTGTATTACGAATAATGCTATGAATTGTTTGGCACAGACATAGGTGCTACTCAAAAGACGTAGTGTCGGTAGAGCCCGTAATATAGGTATTCCCCAGTTTCCTCTATACATGGCGTTAGAAGGAAAACACTGTATTCTATATTTCCCTATATTTTGATAGGCTGTAGTAACAATAAAAAATAAGCAAAACTGTCCATTAAAATTTACTCTCAAACGCTTACCCAAGAAGCTACTCACGCTTGTTCATCTTCTCTACTGTGCGGTCTCTAATGACCACGATGTCGACGGGGCGTTATACTGTAAGCTTCCTTTTTCGCTATTGTGAAAGACGTCTCGTCCACTGCCTGCTCTTTGCTGCTACGAAGGAGCTACAGGATGAAGTAAACAAATGAGGGCACATTCACAAACTCTGTTATTGTCCATGGATACAGCAAGCCATACTGTGTTAGTGCCGTAACTGTAAACCGTATTTACAGGTCAGCGAAAACGCAGCACATACATTAATTTTAATGGCACCAGTGTGTTTTAATGTTTGTGAAACGCTTTCACATCGTAGTTTTATCTTCACACTTACCAGCATAAACGTAATCCTGTTATTCCACACGGGAAAGTAACCGTATAGACTAGCAGTTACCAAACTATGGGTCTCCATCCACTAATGAGTCGTGGTGTGTACTCAGGTGGGTCGCCGGACTAAAAAAAATATATGACGAAAATATCTTACTGACTGATAAAAATATGATAGTCTGTTTAAAGAGCACAATTTGATAATCTGAAAAGGTATGTATAAAAAAAGAAACCAATGTAGTTAATAACGACCTCAGGGGAAGCAACACAGTTGTAACATTTGTTCGTAATTCCGACATGGAAACGCCGCGTCCTCTTTTATTTGCGACAAGCGACGTGTGAGTAACCTTGCATTGATTTATTTTGTCTCTGATACAGATCGTATCTTATTTTCTTGTTGTTTATCATTGTGTATCCTTCTTTATAATGGCGGTTACTTTTATTTTATACTATATTTATATTTATTTTGCAATGGGCACTTGTATTGTGGAATGTATCGCGCACATCTGGTGGCGAGGGAGAGTATCAGGTGTTTTAAAATATGACAATGAAGGAATTATTGAGATCTACATCTACCTATTAATGCGAGCGTGCATTTTCTAGTTTGGTTTTTGTAAAAAGAACTTCGGATAGTAAACGAGTTATGCCTAAAATTAATAGGTTTCAATACAGAGGTATAGGTAAAATTAGCACAAAGACTAAATACAACTACAAATCTAATTGATTTTATCATTTAATTTGTGTAAAACTATCTCTTATTCGAAAAAAATAATTAAACGTATTCCCTTCACAAATTTAATAACAGTCCGTCCATTATCGTGCAAAATTATGGTTGGGTTGCTCAGAAAGTGATGCCGCTTCATTCGCAAAGCTGGTCGGAGGTGATGCTCCTAAAACGAACAATAATAATTTTGCGCCGCAGTGGCGTAGTCGAGCGGTCTAAGGCGCCTCGCTACGGAGCGCGCGGTTGCTCGCCATCGGAGGCTCGAGTCCTCTGTGGGGCATGGGTGTGTGTGTGTGTTGCCCTTAGGTTAGTTTACCTTAGTTTAAGTATTTTGTAAGCTACGGACTGATGATCACACAGTTTGGTCCGATAGATTTACAAACATTTGACCATTTGACCAAATGATTTTCCACGACAGTGCGCAGCGCATACAACGCCAGCTGTGGCTGCTCTATTCGGTTCGGTTGATGGTACTGGGAAGCACTGTACCATCCACAATACTCCCCGGACTTAAGTTCTTATGATTTTGATTTGATTTGGAAGAACTGTTCCAGAGATTCGACAGGCGGTAGACCGCTCCATTCGCACCATCAACAGAACATTCTCTGCTAACGGTACACTACGCTTTCCACTACGGGTTCTACACAACGCTGGTTACTACTTTAAAGGACAGCAACGGGTGCAAACATATAACGCTTTTGTATCAGTTGTGAGTAAATAGTTGCCACTATTTAGGTTCCAGCCCTCGTATATACAGGGTGTCCCACTCAACTGTTTCATCCCAGATATCTCTGGAGCTACAAGAGATATTGAAAAACGACTTTCACAGTCATGAACGTAAGGCAGGGGCTTATGAAATTAGGTACTATGAGACAGTCTAAAACGTAAAGAAGTATTAATTTCAACGAAAACTTATGTTTTTTTAAATGGATACTCCACATTATTGCCCAATCACAAAAAGATTGGCGTTGGTTGCATCGCGATGCGTCAATTACATCCGGAGAAACTGCGAAGCGAAGTTGACGTTTGAAACACATGAAGCGTACAGGTAAAGCGATCCGTGACGCAAGCGAGACTCACGGTCGGGTCTCTAACACGCGCTAGCTGAGCGCCTCGTGTATTTATAACGTCAACTTCGCTTCGCAGTTTCTCCGGATGTAACTGACGCATCGCGATGCAACCAACGCCAATCTTTTTGTGATTATTCACGCTATTGATTGCTTAAGAAATAATATGGGGCATCCATTTAATAAACATAAGTTTTCGTTGAAATTAATACTTCTTTACGTTTTAGACTGTCTCATAGAACCTAATTTCATAAGCCCTTGCCGTACGTTCATGACTGTGAAAGTAGTTTTCCAATATCTGTTTTAGTTACAGAGATATCTGAGGTGAAACAGTTGAGTGGGTCACCCTGTATATATATTGTTGTTCATACCTTCGTAAGGAACAAAATTTCAAGACTGACAATTGTGCTGGTTAATGTCCCCCTAATCCCACGGGAGTAGCTGCGTGGTCTAAGGCATCGTGCAACTATCCATGGGCAGTAAATTAAATCAATGGCGAAAGTTGAAAATTTTGTGCCAAGTCGGAATTCGAACCTGGGTCCTCCTGTTCACTAGGCCAGTTGCGCTGTCTATTACGACACTTAGACAGAGCGACTGTCTTGACTACGCGGGATACGCTAGCACGCATTCCACGAGGTTCAAATTTTCAACTTATCCACATGTTACTGACGTAATGCGTCTAACCATTTTCACTCAGTCCTCGCGGCATTTCGCTGACCTCGTAAGAATTAGGGTCTCGTGTACATCTGCACTGAAGAAAGGATTATTGGCCGTCTTCGCCTTAATTATGTAATACTAGCATAATCCCGCGGCTCCGCTCGCGTGATACTTGATTATGATAGATAAGCTATCTTTCAGTAGTGTGCTATGAGACTGGTTTTGAAGGATGAAATGAAATACAATACCTTCTTTAGAAACAAACATTTTTAATCACTTGATGTAATGCGCGAAACGTCAAATCGATTTTTTTAAAGAGTTGTATTAAAAGAAATTTCTTTTTTACTGTTTTATTTATTCTTATATTTCCTTATTCCTATGCTTATACTTACAGAGAAAGAGCTGAAAACATTGTAGAACGCATAGACCAAAGATATGGTCTGTGGCATCACGTTTCGCAGTATGTAACCTCCTTGCTATAGAGTCGCAAAGGTCATCGCTGGCCTTCAGTCCGAATTTTTTTATAATTTGACGACTTTCAACCTCTATATCTTTCACCCCCTTATAGATATCGGCATGGAACTGCTATGGTGTACAACAGGAGATTTCGGGCAACAATTGCACACAGACCATTCGTTTGCGTTCTGTAGTTTTCGCTGCAGATCGAAATATTAACATACACACGTAGAATTTTGTATACAGCGATAACTTTCCATCCCAATACACTCCACCCTTTTATCATAATTAACCCTGAAGCAACAATGCAACCAATAAAATCATTTTCAAAGAGTAAATATAATTTTCAAAGAGTAATTATTGTTCCGCATTTCGCGTTATATTGTTCAAATTATAAATATCTATCAGATCGCTATCAAACCGTACCTAAAACCTTCCTCAGGTATAAATTAGTAACTGTACAGACATGTAAGTGTCTGCGTCTTGTCGTTCAGACGGGATAAGCGTACACCGAACTGACATTCACATTAATATATATATATAGATAAATAGCTACCCGAGCGTCTTAAAACCGTGCCTAAAGTCTTCCCCGGGTAGACATTAGTAACTGTACAAATTTTTAGCTCTTTATGTCTTGCGGTTCAGAGGTGATACACGTACTCCGAACAGACATTCACATTTATAGATATAGATGAATAAAAAACGTTTTCTTGATACGGTTTTTAGTTTGATTCTGACTAATAATTGTTTGCATCGGTTAAAGTGAATGGAACACAATTTCTCGTAGCCTTCAATTGAAATGTTCAAATGTTTGTAGAGTCTATGGGACTTAACTACGAGGTCATCAGTCCCTAAACTTACGAACAACTTATGAACTACATACGAACTAGGACGGCACACATATCCATGCCCGAGGCGGGATTCGAACCCCCGACCGTAGTGGCCGTGAAGACCGTGACTGGAGCGCCTCAGTCTCCTCGGCCACTCGTAGCCTTCTCGGCGTTAATCTTTATGTCACTAAAGTTCGGAAGTGCAATGGCAGGGACGTGCATTTTTGTGTAACTTTGCACCGTTCTTGAACAACGTGCAGGTAAATTCAGTAACTGTGTATAAATTCGAAACATCTTTACAATACGAACTAATCCAGAACTAGGCTCACCAAAGCGTGTTCCATACTACGCAACACAATTAAGGGATAACTTTTTCGAAATTCCTTTTTTGTCTCCCAGTTTGGCGCAGAAGTTTAACGTTTGGCTCTAACGAGCTTACAGCCAAACTTTGCAATGCCGTTTCAGAGTGGCGCCTTCTGACGACGTGCTCGGCTGTTGACCCATGTGGGAAAAAAGGCAAAAATATGACAACTTTATTCGAGTTGTGGAGTGGGTTAGTGATGTAATATTAGCAGCAAATTTCATCTGCACTGCCACCGGATATGGTTATACCCCCCACTGCACACATTTCACCGTTTCTATTGAAGTCTGTACATGAAGGTCACAACTGCGACGAATAGCGCTGAAAGCACGCGGTTTTCTGATGAGTGGTCGACGAAACCATTTCAGACACACCGATGATCAGAATAGACCCAAAAGTTCTCAAGGGGTCATAAAATGTGTGTTCATGAAACCCTCCCCCGTTCCATGGGATGTTGATTCCTCACTTTTCATTTGTTGCAAAAGCAAAATTAACACTAGCAAGGCTACAATTCCACAAATGGTATGCACAATTTGCAGTGAGTTATAAATATTATTGCTTTGTCCTAAAACAATATATTGCGTGTAAGAGCTCGAGCGAGTTTTGACAATGATTGAAGTCTTGGGCTGAAATTCTGGGACCTAATGAGGCGCATCAGTCGTTAGCAACACTGGATTCGCATTCGAAAGACCGGCGCTTCAAATACGCCATCCGGTCTTTTAGACTATAGTATACCGTAGTTACCGTTCTTAAAACTCATAACGCAAATGTCAACATTTTCCTTTAAGAAGGAGACGGTCGATTTCCTAACCCGTCACTACCCTTCGCGAGTTAAGCTCCCTCCACAGAATCGGCTTCGTCGATGGGACTTGCTGCTTTAATCTTTTATTTTTTTCGCCTTCCTCTTAACTGACGATCTTTTTCAGATTATAGAGACTGATGTGATAGCCCCTAAACCTACAGCGGGCTGTACTGTATGTAGTATATGGGTCAGTTTTCCATTTTTACTGGTATAGACCCGAGTTTAACACCCTCCATAAGGATGGCATTGTCGATAGGACATTATGATTTAATCTTTATTTTTTTTCTCCTTCTTCTTAACTAATGATCTTTTTCAGATTATAGAGACTGAAATCAGAGACCCTAAACTTACAACGGGATATATTGTATTTAGTCATTCAAATATGGGTCAGATTCCAAGCCGCGGTGGAGTAGCCGAGCGGTCTAAAGCGTCTCGCTGCGGAGTGCGCGGTTGCTCGCCGTGGAGGTTCGAGTCCTCCCTGGGGCATGGGTGTATGTGTGTTGTCCTTAGGTTAGTTTACTTAGGTTTAAGTAGTTTGTAAGCTACGGACTGATGACCACGCAGTTTGGTCCGATAGATTTACAAACATATGAACATAAGATTCCTAGTTCACTGGCATAGACAATCTCCGAGCACATTAAGCTACTTTTGACATTAAGGCTTATTGCACGGAAAGTCACATGTAAAATATTGCGTTTCATCTGGTTAGTCATTATCAGCATTCTATAAAAATTTCTTGTCCGATGGCATTATCAAAATAAGTTACTAGTTAACATTTCTGTGAGATTTATACTTGTTCACTGTGATGGATCTGGTTTTGCAACCCCTATTTCATTTTCTTCTTAGGTGTGATATAGCTCGAGATTTCTCGCAGTTTCCCATGACGTCAGCAGTGGTGTGGGAAAGTGACGGTGCGAAGAAATTGCATCAGGTCCCTTCCGTGAGGAAGTACGTCAGTTTCGTAAGAGGTGTCATCTGCAGGTGAGTACTTCAGGCGCCAAACTTTCTAAATTAATGTTTTGGAATTCCTTGTATATTTCCAGGTACTTTTAATATAAGAAAATTCTTTGAATAACAGTCTACCTTCCGACATTTTCTGAATTTTCCTAAGTATTAATTTTCACAAACAAAAGAGAAACTAAGTGAGTGAGCACACCTCGAGAACATTCTTTCGCGCCAGAAGCGCGCATAGAAGCCTCTCGATCCTGGAGTAATTACTTCACTCCTGTTTCGCTCACCACGTCGGTCACATCGTGCCGAATCATGGAATGTTAAACGCGTTTGGCCCCTGGATGAGCATCAGAATATCCTGCCGTAATTGTTCTATAACTTAATTTTTACGAAACTAAAGTTTTATTGTATACTGTATAATTTTGTGAATGATATGTTTATAGTGGACGAGTGCAGTTATTTGTAGTTTGCTACTTTACTACGACAAAATTAAAGTAGCTGGCATTCCTGAAAACTATATTGCATTATCAGTGCATATCCGAGCCCACAGAACCTCACTTTAGATTCACTGCTCACTCCAATTCAACGCATCTGCGATCCGAGTGTCATTCATCTGCTCTGGGACAAAACAGGAGAAGACATCACGTTAGTGAAAACTCTGTAAAAGAGTAAAAGAGAGTATATCTCAAATTCTGCCACAATAGTAGACAAATCCCCCCCCCCCTCTTAGCGTGTTCTGCATTGCTGGTACAAACAGCGACAGATACACTTAGGTCGTGCTTACATGATTGAGGGAAAGGTAACAAAAAAGGAAGTTTTGTTTAAGGTGGAAACTGTAAATCAACGACGTCACGTAACTGCTCGGTCGCACTAATTGACATGAAATTTCTTCCACCAAGCACCCCACTCCTGGTTCTACCACCACCAGTAAAGTATCGCTCAAATTCGTTCAAATGTTTGTAGAACGTATGGGACTTAACTACGGGGTCATCAGTCCCTAAGCTTACAAACTACTTATGAACTAGTTAAGACTAAGGAAGGCACAAATATCCATGCCCGAGGGGGGGATTCGAACCCCCGACCGTAGTGGCCGTGCAGACCGTGACTGGAGCGCCTCAGTCCCCTCGCTCAAATTCGTCTACGGCTAAACTCATTTCATCTGGCTGTCGTTACCAGCAACTCATAAAAAGGTCACATCCTCTAGCTGCGTCAGAGCCTGTCAATAGGCATCATGCTACTAGCAGCAGTGTCGACCTGTTGATTCCGAATAATTACTAATCATCACCTAAGGTAGAATTTTTGGGTTACTGGTAATGAGAGTTCAATCAAAATCACTTCAGCCGCTAAAAAATTTGCGTGAGAACTTCACTGAAACAAAGGCCACTATGAAGTATTTTCAGTGCATGCACCCTGGGTTGAATAGCATTCCATTAGCCATGAGGTAGACAAAGAATTGTGAATTTTGTGAAACAATGATTTCGAACCACACACAATAATAGGAATGTTCTCAGATAAATCAAACTGAAGTAGAGCAGAAACAGACACGGAAATTACCCTAATTGTAGAAGGTGAAGTATTGAGAATAGTGAAATACGCCACAATACCGTACATCGTTAACATCTCGGCTTGAACTCAGGATATTTTTCTTTGCCGGCCGCGGTGGCAGAGGGGACTGAGGCGCTTCAGTCACGGTCTGCACGGCCACTACGGTCGGGGGTTCGATTCCCCCCTCGAGCATGGATATTTGTGCCGTCCTAGTTCGTATGTAGTTCATAAGTAGTTTGTAAGTTTAGGGACTGATGACCCCGTAGTTAAGTCCCTTAAGCTTAACAAACATTTGAACATTTGGATTGTTGTGTTGCCCATGAAGGGTGGACCATACTTCATATTGCAGGGCAATATCAATTGCTGTCCGTGTCTATAAATTCTTCCGTCTCGCTTTCACCTCTGTTTCGCGCTTCTCTCGCAGACAGCACTGCAGTCACGTGACTCAGCGAAAACAGTATCGATCTGGTTTTGTTCAAAAAATTTTCAAATGTTTTTTAATCTATCGGACTCAACTGTGTCGTTATTAGTCCGTAGCCGCGTCGGAACGACTGAGCGCAGCGAGGCGCTATGCTACGGTGCGCGAGGCCGTTCCGGATCGGGGGTTCGAATCTCCCCTCGGGCATGGATGTTTGTGCTGTCTTTAGTATAAGCTAGTTCATAAGTAGTTTGTAAGTTTAGGGACTGATGACCCCGTAGTTAAGTCCCATAAGATTTACAAACATTTGAACATTTGATTTGATACTTTTCTTTCCGTAATGAGAATAATCAAAATTCGTACTGAGCATACACGTTATAAGTGACGCGACACACAAGTGACAAACTGCATTCCCTGTCAAGGTACGGCTTCTATAAAATTGCTTGTGACAAATGCAGGTCAGACGGGGCGTAATTTAAACCCGAGACGTAAGAAGCGCACGTGACTGATCGACAGCTATTTATTCCACACACCTGACAAAGACTTGAAATACGTTATGCAAGCTACAACGCAAGAGTTTTATTATGTACTAAAGGAAATGGAAGCGTTTAAATTATGTGGGACGTTATGTTTATCGACGTAACAACATAGCCTGAGGTTTTCACAGCATTTAAAATATTACATGGGATTATATAAAGGGTTAATACTTTTCATTAGATTCTGACAGTTTCAGTGTTTCGAAATGATTTTACGTTTTATATAACAACTTACTAAAAGAAATGACATAAACCCAAACGCATGTTTGTATGTAACTTAAATGTATCGTAATAATGTTAAATTCCCCCACTGAATAAGTGACCTATTACTCTCAGTTTCTTTCCAGTTGGTTCGACTTTGCAATCAGTGAAGTAACGTGACATATCCTCTCAATCCGTGGAGTTAATTTCCTTCCCTTCCACTCTTCTGGGTTATCACATTTTTTTTTTAATAAACAGCCTTCCATGTTGTGATTAAGCACTTAAAATGAGACGTAGTCGAAATCATATGATCGTGAAAAGTAAATAACTGTGATGATAAAACAGCTAAAGAACAAAATGAGTTCGTACTTAAATAAATTTGTGCCTATGGCACCCAATATGAAGAAGTTTAGTAAAGAAAAATTTTGTTCAAATATCTGTAAATCTATCTGACTCAACTGCTGGGTTATTAGTCCATAGCTTACAAACTACTTAAACTAAGTTAAACTAACCTAAGGACAACACACATGCCCGAGGGATGACTCGAACCCCCTACGGCAAACGGCCGTGCGCACCGAAGCACGGCGCCCCAGTACGCACGGCTAATCCGCCGCGGCCAAAATTTTGTTCATGTCTCTAATGAGGACAACACGGCAAGTGTTATATTTCGATTTCCAAGAAACGTCGCTCAGAGAAAGAGAGGCCAAAATAACTGAACATGTGTCCGTAGATTTTTTGTGCCTTCAGTTGCTTTTTTAGTGAAGTGACGAGTTCAAATGAAGTGGTGTCAACTTCACAGTATTTCGCTCTGTTATTGTTTTTATTTTTAGTTTTTGTTTTGCATTTACGAGAAGTGTTCAAATGAAAACGTACGAAACGACACTGTAAGTATAATTGAAGTCTTTATTCAAAAATAATCACCAGAGACCTGAGCAGTACTATCCCACTGTTTAACCAGCCGAAATATTTCCTGTTATCAGAATTCGTGTGGCTGTGACAATAGTCAGTCCTGTACTGTGTCCTTCAGTTCGTCGTTCGCGTTGAAGCGCTTTCCTTTGATATGTCTTTTTTTTTTTTTTTTTTTTTTTTTTTTTTTTAAACGGACCAAACAAGTGAAAGTGACAGGCGACATGTTAGAGCTGTAGGGCGGATGTTGAAGCTGCTCCCACATGAACCTGGTCAGTACACTTTGTGTGACCCTGGAGATACGCGGATGGTCGTTATCAGGGGGCAAAACCACTCCCTCCGTGAGCATACTAGGCCATTTGCTCTTGATGGACTTGGGTAGGCTACGGAGCCTCTTACAGTACACGTCACTGTTTTTTCATGCTCGAGCAATTCGATGAGTATTGGATCTCGGACGCCGAAAAAGTGTGTGAGCATCACCTAGCCTGCTGAGAGCACAGCCCAGAATTTTTTAGAGGGAAGCGAAGCCGCCGGCCGCGGTGGCCGAGCGTTCTGCGGCGCGCCAGTCACTGTCTGCACGGCCACTACGGTCGGGGGTTCGAATCCCCCCTCGGGCATGGATATTTGTACCGTCCTTAGTATTAAGTAGTTCATAAGTAGTTTGTAAGTTTAGGGACTGATGACCCCGTAGTTAAGTCCCATAAGCTTAACAAACATTTGAACATTTGAACTTCGGACCAGCGTTCGCTTTATCCAATTAAGCTATCCAAACACAGCCTAACTGGTTAAGACGACCGCTGACCCGAAGCGGGATATCGGGGTTCGAATTCTGGTCCAGCACAAAGTTTCAATTTTTCCGTTGGATTTCTTTCAGGGACTGATGACCCCGTAGTTAAGTCCCATAAGATTTACAAACATTTGATTTCTTTCAGTGCCCTGAAACGGTCGAAATATTTAATGTCCCAACTTACCTATTTGGTACACAAATGTAGTGGCGCAGCCCTGGGAGGGGGAAACTAATGAGGCTGAAGCCCCCCATCCAGCACCTCCTAAAGATTTTTTTTTATTTTCTTATTTTTTATTGTTTTCTTTTTTTATTACATAGGCTGGCACCGAAAATTTATTATAATTTGCCAAGCACAAGTGAACATGACATTGGGTCGCCAGCGTGGTGCCGCCACTGAGAACGTGTGCTGCTGTCACTGTGAGCGTTTTTAATGTAGCCGCGACCAGCTTGGATGCTGGCGGTATTGTTACTGCTATGCTGAAGTTGCGAGCCTATTGCTCTTATGCGGCCACCCGGTGTTTAGCAGGTCAGCAGGGCCACCGAGTGGAATCTTATGAACAACAATAGTGTTGTTTTAGTTCAATTTTTACACATACAGTCTCGTGTAAATTAAACTGTAATGACCTTTCTCTTTGGCTAGTAACATAGAAGCTGCTTAATTATTTTACGAGCTGATTATATACACTGCGTTTCGTCCACGTTGCTCCTTTTCGACTTTCAAATTAACGCGAGCCTATTCATTTCATTTCTTGTGCAATTATTTTCGTAGTGTCATTGGTTAAATTATAAAAAAGTGTAAAAATAAGTCATAGATTAATAAATTCAATGGGCTTTATTTTTAAATAATTAGCCCCCCCCCCCAGAACCAAATTCTGCCTGCGCCACTGTACAAATGTTACCTACTTTTTCCTGGTTTTGTTTACGCTTTTTAAAATATATATGTGGATAAAGGGTCTACCCAAGTTATCTCGGATGCAGCAGAAGTCTGCCGTGGTGGAGTAGCCGAGCGGTCTAAGGCACCTCGCTGCGGAGCGCGAGGTTGCCCGCCGTCGGATGTTGGAGTCCTCCCTGGAGCATGGCTGTGTGTGTTGTCCTTAGGTTAGTTTACCTTAGTTTAAGAAGTTTGTAAGCTACGGACTGATGACCACGCAGTTTGGTCCGATAGATTTACAAACATTCGAGCATTTTTGCAAAAGTCTATGCAAATATCCGTTAAAGCACATTATTACTGCTCTCCCTCACTGGAATAATCGGTACTCATTTCTAATAACATCACGTAGATGAAATGCTGCAACAACGACAGAATGATATTTAATCTATATCTATAAATGTGAATGTCTATTCAGTGTACGTTTATCACGTCTGAACGACATGACGCAGAAACTTAAATATCCGTACAGTTACTAATTTATACCCGAGGAAGGTTTTAGACACGGTTTTATAGAGGTCTGATAGATATTTAGTAAGTTGAAGAATATAACGCGAAATGCAGAACAATAATTACTCTTTGAAAATTATATTTACTCTTTGAAATGGTTTTATTGGTTGCATTGTTCCTTGAGGGTTGATAATGATAAAAGGGTGGAGTATATTTGGATGGAAAGTTACAGATGTATATAAAATTCTACGTGTGTGTGTGTTTATATTTCGCTCTTCAGCGAAAACTACAAAACGCGAACGAATGGTCTGTGTGTAATTGTTGTCCGAAGTCTCCCGTTGTACACCATAGCAGTTCCATGCCGATAGCTATAAGGGGGTGGAAGGTATGGTGTTGAAAGTTGTCAAATTATAAAAGAAATTTGGACTGAAGGCCAGGGATGACATTTGCGACTCTATAGCAAGGTTACATACAGCGAAACGTGATGCCACAGTCCATATCTTTGGTCTATGCGTGCTTCTGTAAGGATAAGCATAAGAACAAGGAAATATAAGAATAAATAAAGCAGTAAAAAAGAAATTTCTTTTAATACATATCTTTAAAAATATCGATTTGACGTTTCGCGCATTACATCAATCGATTAAAAATGTTTGTTTCTAAAGAAGGTATTGTAATTCATTTCATCCTTCAAAACCAGTCTCATAGCACACTACTGAAAGATAGCTTATCTATCATAATCAACCAACACGCTAGCGGAGCCGCGGCTGTAAGCTAGTTAACTATACAAAGGAAACGTGAACATCTTAAAAATGCCTACAAGCAGCAGTAGAGGGAACTACAACCAATTTTAATCGAGATAATGCTTCGACGCGAAAAATTTGGCAATCAGATTTATCTCGGGATAATATTTCCCCGGAAAACATTTAAACTCGAGTTACCTCGGGGTAATCATTTACGAGGTTAAATATTTCGAATAAGCAAAATTACAGCCGTTAATGTAAGCAAGTCGTGTCTGTTCGTGTACTAAAAATGTTAGACTTATCGTGAAACCCAGTTGTATTTATTTACAACTAGCTGAAAAGCCCGCGTTGCCCGGGTATTTATTTATTTATTCCTACCATTTTCAGGTATATATTCATTTGTATAAGGGCTGTATGTCTATAAAATCTCTTGGAAATGCAATTAGTAGCAAAGAAGTAGAAGATTAAAACTTGGTGCGTGATGGTGCGGTTTTCCATGAACGTTACAGTTTATGAGCTCTTATCTCATGAACTACATGTCGTACTGTGATACAATTTAGAAGGTACCCGCAACTACATGCGTGTATACTGTCTGTAAAATTTCCTGTCGCTACAATTTGTAGTATTCAAATTATAAATTGTAACGTCATACCGAGAGCCGTAGTCTTACTCCATAAACAGCGGAAAAGTAGTAAGCGAGAAACGTTTTTTTCCTTTCATCATTTTACTATGGTTGCCAGCGAGAAAAAGTTTAATAAAGGTTTGAAAATATGTTTAAAGTTTTTTGGAAGTCGCTAAGTTCTGTCTTCTCATACAGTGTATTTCGAAAGTCTTGCCGCATTATATGGCAATTTTTGCGATTTTTATTGGTTATGACGTAATATCTTTTGAACCATGTGCAGTATGTGATTCTTAACAATGCAGCAATTGTTACCTCACGGTAACGAATGTGTGAACCAAATTTGGTTGAAATCGGTCCAATGGTTTAGGAGAAAATGAGCAGCATTCTCGCAAAATGCAGCAGTTTTTCGTGCATCTCATTGTTTATGACGTCATATCTCTTGAACTATATATCGTACGCGATTCTTAGACTTACGGCGGCCGTCCTCATGGATTGAAGCTTACGTGTACAAACGTTCATAAAGATTGGAACAAAACTGTAGATTTGTATGCACCACGTACAAACATACGGACACTCTGCTTTATATATTAGACTAGCTTAAACCCGCGGCTCCGCTCGCGTGTTGGTTGATTATGATGTTTCAGTAGTGTGCTATGAGACTGGTTTTGAAGGATGAAATGAAATACAACACCTTATTTAGAAACAAAAATTTTAATCAACATTCAAATTAAAATGTGAAGTGATGTAATGCGCGAAACGTCAAATCGATTTTTTTAAAGAGATGTATTAAAAGAAATTTACTTTTTACTGCTTTATTTATTTATTCTTATATTTCCTTATTCGTATGCTTATCCGTACGGAGAAAGAGCTGAAGACATTGTAGCACGCATAGACCAAAGCTGTGGTCTGTGCGATCACGTTTCGCTGTATGTAACCTTCATGCTATAGAGTGGCAAACGTCATCACTGGCCTTCAGTTCGAATTTTTTAATAATCTGACGACTTTCAACCACCGTATCTGCCACCCCCTTATAGCTATCGGCATGGAACTGCTATGGTGTACAGCGGGAGACTTCGGACAACAATTACACACAGACCATTCGTTTGCGTTCTGTAGTTTTCGCTGCAGAGCGAAATACTCACACACGTAGAATTTTATATACACCGATAACTTTTCATCCCAACATAATCCAGCGTTTTATCATTATCAACCCTCAAGCAACAATGGACCCAATAAAACCATTTTCAAAGAGTAAATATAATTTTCAAAGAGTAAATATTGTTCCGCATTTCCCGTTATCTTCTTCAAATTACTAAGTATCTATCAGATCGCTATAAAGCCGTGCCAAAAACCTTCCTCAGATATAAATTAGTAACTGTAGGAATATTTAAGTCTCTGCATCTTGTCATTCGGACGTGATAAGTGTACACTGAACAGACATTCACATTAATATATACATAGATAAATAGCTATCCGATCGCCATAAAACCGTGCCTAAAGCCTTCCCCGGGTAGACATTAGTAACTGTACAATTTTTAGCTCTTTATGTCTTGTGGTTGAGACGTGATAAACGTACACCGAACAGACATTCACATTTATCGATATAGATTAATATAATGCCGTTGTGTTCCCTAACTTGATGCGACTGATTCTTGTAGAAACTTTCTACGGACTTGGGTAGATAAATGGAAAGAAACTAGGAAAAAAATTGTTTTTGAGGGCTGGGCGGTAAAGTGCGAAAGGGCATGCTAGATGCTGTGCCACCGCTCCGTTTGAACTTATAAGGCGCTTAAAGGCACTCGCAGTACATTTTCTCAGCACCGGCCGAGTATCTAAGGATAAGCTGCGACACGTGTCCGCTTTTTTCCTTCGACCACTCCTCCGCTGGCCGGAGTACCTGCGAAATAGGATTACGGCGCACGGCGAGTCGTCCGCGCGAATCAAATATCAACGTAGCACGGAAACGCGAGAGAGGCGGCGCGCTAGATGCGGTGCGACGCCACACACACGCTCGCTAATGCGCCGAGCCCCAGGCCGGCACGAAATGCCGCCGGCTAATGCAGGTGCACCCGACGCCGAGTACGGGCGCTGACGTCGAGTTAAACGTGGCGATTCTGGACGCGATGAATATTACGGGGACGGGCGTATCGAGCGCACATATTTTGCCAATACGGGCGTCGTAATCAGGTGCGCGTTGGCGGCGGCGCGCCTCCGGCGCTGTCACGCTGACATGCCTATCTGCTCCTGCAGCCGCCACCTCGCCGCAGTCTCGCCTTCCCCCGCGCCGCGCTGCGCCTCGCCCGTCACTTTTGCAACTGCCAGAACACGTGTTTCCACACAAATTAGACGGTCAGTTCAACACGGTTGTCTGTTTCGTACGCCAATTCCACTTGTACCTTTTGCCCGTCATTCCGCCCTGACGCGGGGTGGGAATTGCTTCTAGGGTAACGTGGACAAATTCGATATTCGAGCTATGTCCGCAAAGTACAGATACAGAAAAAAATATTTATTGTACAAAAATCTACAACTGTTAAACTACTTTTCATCAAGGTTGCCGAAATTTTATAGGCACTTGTCATAGTGTGGCACAAGTTTTTGTATGCCTCCTTCATAGAAAGTTGCCGCCTGCTTATTCAACCATGTGGTAACATGTCCTTTCAGTCCATCATCGTCAGCAAGGGTAGATTTTGGGTGTAAGAAAAGGATTACTGTATAAGGTTTTTTTTTATTTTTATTTTTAGTTCCACGATAATGCCCGACCTCACACGGTGAATGTGGCCGGACAACTCTTACGGGAATTCCACTGGGACGTGTTTGATCATCCTCCGTACAGGTCAGACCTCGCTCCTAGCGACTTTCTTTTCTTCTTACACCTAAAATCCGCCGCGGTGGAGTAGCTGAGCGGTCTAAGGCACCTCGCTCCGGAGCGCACGGTTGCTCGCCGTCGGAGATTCGAGTCTTCCCTTGGGCATGGGTGTGTGTGTGTTTGTCCTTAGGTTAGTTTACCTTAGCTTAAGTACCAGGTATGTCCACAAAGTAAGTTCCGTTTGGTTATATAAAACAAACATGTACATATACAGAGAAAACATTTATTGTACAAAAATCTACAATTGATAAACTACTTTTCAACATTGTTGCCGAAATTTTATAGGGACTTGTCATAGTGTGGCACAAGTTTTTGTATGCCTCCTTCATAGAAAGTTGCCGCCTGCTTATTCAACCATGTGGTAATATGTTCTTTCAGTCCATCATCGTCAGTAAGGGCAGATTTTGGGTGTAAGAAAAGGATTACTGTAATTTTTTTTCACGATAATGCCCAACCTCACACGGCGAATGTGACCAGACAACTCTTACGGGAAATCCACTGAGACGTGTTTCATCATTTTCCGTACAGCCCGGACCTTGCTCCTAGCGACTTTCTTTTCTTCTTACACCTAAAAATCCCGCGGTGGAGTAGCTGAGCGGTCTAAGGCACCTCGCTGCGGAGCGCGCGGAAGCTCGCCGTCGGAGGTTCGAGTCCTCCCTGGGGCATGGGTGTGTGTGTGTGTGTGTTTGTCCTTAGGTTAGTTTACCTTAGTTTAAGTAGTTTATAAGCTACGGGCTAATGACCACGCAGTTTGGTCCGATAGATTTACAAACATTTGTACATTGAATTAAAATCCGTCCTCGGTGGTCAACACTTCAACAATAATGACGAGCTGAAAAAACACGTTACCACATGGTAGAATACGCAGGCGGCAACCTTCTATGAAGAAGGCATACAAAACGTGCTACAGTATGACAAGTTCCTGCAAAATTACGAAAGCTATGTAGAAAATACGAGGTATGTCCACAAAGTAAGATCCGTTTGGCTACACAAAACAAACAGACACAGAAACAATATTTATTGTACAAAAATCTACAACTGTTAAACTATTTTCTACATAGCTTTAGAAATTTTGCAAGAACTTGTCATAGTGTAGCACAACGTTTTGTATGCCTTCTTCATAGAAGGTTGCCGCCTGCGTATTCAACCATGTGGTAACATGTTCTTTCAGCTCGTCATTATCGTTGAAGTGTTGACCACATAGGACGGATTTTAGGTGTAAGAAGAAAAGAAAGTCGCTAGGAGCGAGGTCCGGGCTGTACGGAGGATGATCAAACACGTCCCAGTGAAATTCCCGTAAGAGTTGTCTGGTCACATTCGCCGTGTGAAATTGGGCAAAAAAAAAAAAAAAAAAAAAAAAAAAAAAAAAAAAAAAAAAAAAAAAAAAAAAAAAAAACTTTTTACAGTAATCCTTTTCTTACACCTAAAATCTGCCCTTGCTGACGATGATGGACTGTAAGAACATGTTACCACATGATTGAATAAGCAGGCGGCAATTTTCTATGAAGGAGGCATAGGAAAACTTGTGCCACACTATGACAAGTGCCTATAAAATTTCGGCAACAATGTTGAAAAGTAGTTTATCAATTGTAGATTTTTGTACAATAAATGTTTTCTCTGTATATATACACGTTTGTTTTATATAACCAAACGGAACTTACTTTGTGAACATACCTGGTAGGTACAATTCCGATCGACATAATTCGTCCCCGCGGGTATCAGTGCTTTACTTTTTAACAGTGTTTTTTACAATGCACCGAGATCAAGTGTTGTTGTAGTGTCAAGTAGTGAGCGTGATTTATACCAGGTAGCGCTGACGTCCTTCCAGAAGGACGAGAAAGGCAGCTTACTTTGTTATGCTTGTCTATCAGAACTCGCGTACAGTGTCATATTTTACTTCTTTGAATCGCATGCTCCCATTACAGATCAATTTCAGCTTGTATTGTCTATTGCAAAGTGGTTGGATACAGTTGGATACAGTGGTTCCTACAGAAGATACTGAAGTCTTCCTCGTAGTTGGATTCATATTTCTTGAACTCTCTTCAATTTTTGAGACATTTATATGTATATATTTTATCTTAAATGTTGTTTTAATCCGCGAGGACTCGCGCCTTTAATAGTTACGCGATCGATCGCGTGTATAGTATTGGCGCACTTTTAGGTTACGGTAGTAACACTAAAAGTGGGCCTTTGCGGTCGTCTTTTGACAGCTCGAAATTTGAATGCAAATAACGACTTAACGATTCATCTGACACGAAAATTGGATAACCGAATTTGTAGAGAAGAAAATTCTCTACACGTTCGCTCTATTATGTCTTTTTCATATCTTGCATCGTTGCAGAGATATTTGCAAAAATAACGGCGATTTGACGATGTCTGTCTGGCTGTAAAGTGTTCCCACTTTGTAGGTTGAACCGTTCAACCGATCGCACCAAATTTTACAAACATAATTGTTGGCTACCAGAGACCAGATACTCGCTTTTTCAAATATTTCGGACAAGAAATACGTTAGTAATACAAAAAAGCCGTTTGTAATCTAATTTTAATTGCAAATAAACCGTTCATCTGACGCGAAAATTGAATAACCGAATTTGTGGAGGAGAAAATTCTCTACAACTTTGTTCCCTTATTTTTTTTCATACCTCTTATCGTTTGAGAGATATTTGCAAAACTAACGGAGTTTTGACACCCTCCATTGAATTAACGAAAACCAGACGTTTGCAGATGTCACGTGACATTCCTTGCGCAGAACTCTCTCTGGCATACGCCATCTTGCGTTGCGTATTTGATGATTTTTTAATTGTAACTTACACGTCGTCATTTCAGAGCAATGGCGCACTGAAGTATTAACAAAAACACGTCGTTCTTCGTACGATAAATGATAATCTAGTGTCTACAAGTGCCATATTAGCATCAGTTAACAACGGCCATCAATAGTATGGGATTAAAGAACGCAAGTTGTATTAGCCGTAGAGTAGTGAGCAATGCCTTGGACTGTGACGCTGACGGTCAGTGGTTCGGAACTCGCCAATACCTATTTTTTTCTTAAAAGGGTTTCAGACACTCTTATTAATTAATTTTTTATTATTTAGAATATTATTTTGGTCCAAAATGTTTGCAATAACGTATAAAATATCTAAAGTGGGCCGTAAAACACGTCAGTGCGATTTTTTTTTTTTTTTTTTTTTTTTTTACTGACAGTCAAGGAACAGTTTGCAATGTACTTAATATATCTAAATAAGTATTTATAGTTGCGTTTATAAGATAACACACACATTTGACTATTTAAAATTGGTAAAATACGGATTGATTTAAAATTACTGTGAGCAAAATGCTCATGCGCGAGTGCTCGCGAGTTAATAATAATGTTAAGATCCTCACATAGGCGGGTTTGGAGGCGATCTGATCGTTTTGTGGTTTTCAAAATAAAATTCCAAGATCGCACATTAACAATTTATTCAATGACGACCGGTTGCGGTGAACTGTGTCACCATCATCTGGTCACATATATATTTTACAAGCTGGTCATCTTTTTTTAAAAAAAAAAAAAAAAAAAAATGGGTATAAAATAATAAGTGCAACGTTGCGCTTAGTCACTATATAAAAAAATACACAACTTAAAAACATGACACCTTACAAAATACTCAATCTATTGTAATCATGTTATTAACTTGTGTATTTTTTTCCTATAGTGACTAAGTGCAATGTTGCACTTATTATTTTATACCCATTTTTTAACTAGATGATCAGCTTGTAAAATATATATGTGACCAGATGAGGGTGACGCAGTTCACCGAAACCGGTCGTCATTGAATAAATTATTAATGTGCAACCTTGGCATTTTATTTTGAAAATCATCAATAATAATGATTCATCAGATTAAAATTATAAAACATTCATTTTGACGTCATTCCAGAAAGAAGAGCAGTATTGCAAAACTAATGGCATGATTGTGAAAAAAATCACTTATAACGATCTTGTGCAGTCATATGAAGGTAATTAATAGCGTTTGAGAAGAAAATTAAACCAAAAATAATTCCGCGCTATCTGGGTCAAGATGTCAGCAGCCGCCGCATAGTCAGAACAATGTGTTGCCATGTTTTTTATTGCCCCTCTGTTGTCGTCACCATTAACTGTGAAAAAGCTGTTTTTTAGTCACCGAGGGAGTTTTTAATACTGATTATGTGTGTTTTAAAGCCTTCATTTCATTGTTTTTAATTCGCCAATTTAATCTTCTTTTTTATTGTCAAATTCAATACTTTTATCTCCTGTTTTAAACTACCATTACCGCCTGTCAAACACATATATACACTGGGCTGAAGAGCAGCGTACGAGGCCGCTGCCAGCCTGTCCCACGGAGCATTAAAATACAATAAAGAAAAAAAAAACTAATTTGTCAGTCCCGTAGTGTTAGTAGCACTTGCCTTTGTGGCGTTGTAGTGTAGCAGGTTTCTACGCTCCTCCTGTCTCTTCCAACAATACACCACAAAATTGCATTTTTGTTGATGGAAAACATGCTTCTAGTATGACATTTTGCCGCTTGGTACGGCGTATAGCCACTTCTGAGGCATTAAACCAAAGAGATAGATTATACATGGAGGGGCGGTGACGCGATCTTTAGCGCTCCCTGGTGGTGGCATGTTGTACTACTAGTCACCATATTATTGGAAGTAAGGCAGTGGCTTTCTGAACTGGAGATAGTACGTGTACGAACGAGTAAGATAAGCAGTTCTTTTAGGAATCATACATAATGTTTCTGTAACGTATTACTGTACCAGAATAAGCAAAAAACTGGAAATATTTCTTTTTTCAAAAGAGTACTGTTTAAAATATCATATGTTATATGTTAATTGTTTTGCGCATTTGAGTTATTTGTTTAACTTTGTTAATATTTATTATTTCATCCAAGGTTTCTGTTGAATACAAGCTGGTGACGAAGAAATGGGTTGTTGCAATGAGAAGAGAGACTTGGCTTCCGACACGAAGCATTCGTAAATGTCCTTCAAATCTTGAAACAAAATTTATTTATGAAGTGAAGGAAGTAAGGCTAAATATATTTAATGCACTTTTCATCATAAAAGCTGAAACGGCAAGGTAAATTCCGAATAAGGGCATTCGCTAATGACAGTTTCCTTGTATTTTGATTCAGAGTAGTGTAATCAGATTCATGAGAAAGACAAGCACAATATTGACGACAAACTACAAACTGCATTGGCATATTCTATTGACTGGATGGCTTATGTATAAAGCTCCAGTGTGGGATTGTATTTCCTTGGTCCACGCAATAGTTCCTGATTCTAACATTAAATGAATTCAAATTGACGTAAACTTACAAGGAAGTACTTGGGCTCGAACAAACATATGTGTATGAACGTTTGGTTACAGTATGTCTACGTACACCTCAATGTGCTGGTGGGTGTCGTTTTTATGCAAAACTTTGCAATCATGCTCTAGATAGCACTGTAGATGTAATTGTAGACGTTATACGTAATGCAGATATCTGAACTATAACTTATGTAATAATCGTCGTACATGTTCTCTAGCGTATTGGCATCAAAAGCCGTGATGATAGTTGCAACTTTAACCTTCTTCTCGGAAGACTGTTGGTATTCACTGCCACTGCTTCCATCGCCTCTTCCCGCACTTACCGTAGCACTGCCGCTTGTAATGAGTTGTTCGTCATTATCATCACTATTATCATTATTATGTGTTAGTGTTACAACGATATCTAACTTATGCACATATTTCTGTACCATAACAGATACGAGAAAGCATGCGCATGATTCATCTTTTACACTAATACCATCTTCACGAAGAATGGTTCTTCGTAACTTCATCTCAACCAATCGCAATACTTTAGCAGGATTGATTATCAATCGCCGCTCCATCTGACGCTTCACCACACAAATGTCACAAAACGCAATTTCGGAGGCACTCTGCACCGTCCCTACTGGCGAAAAGACAGGTCAAAGAGCAATGTGGCAAGGCACACGCAGAGGCCTCTAACGGACGACTCCAGAGTTTTGCAGATGCGGGAGTATCACTAGTGCAATAAGGGACCTTTACAATATCTCTCATACGATTTTGGTGTATATGTGTTTGTTAGAGCCCAATTACTTTCCTTGTTAGTGTAAATAGTTAGTCTCTGACACGTCTACCATTCTTAGAAAATTTCCTGTTGGAAACGGCGTACAAAAATATACGTAGATTCGTCTTAAACTCCCAGACCATATCGTTTAGTTGCAAATGCAGCTGATCGGCGTGGGTACTGTACTTAAAGCTGCTGACAATTTCGAGAAACGATGTATATAAAGCGTTTACGCACTATAGAAAGTGGTAAAATTGTTCTGGCGAAAACTGGAAGGCGCAAACAGTTATATTTTAATAATATTGTAACCTACTGTCATGTAACACGCTTCTCTAGACTCCCTATAACATGGAGGACGGTTATTCAATTTGCTTCACTCTGTTCGCGGTGTTGCCTCTCTATGGTAGTCCATCTCTTTGCATTAAATTGTCCATCTTGGAGGATGTGTTGCGTTGCAGTCTGTACGTGGTTAAGAGTGTGAGCGTGAGTGTGGTTCCTTTTATTTTATTCCAGCAGAGAATTGTCTTTTCTTTGGTTCTGTGGCGAAGATTATGCTAGTATTATTGATCTGGCCGTGTTAACTATCACCAAAATAACGTCCAAGTAATAAAATACCTCGAAAATTTTAAAAGATATTTTTTGTTTACTGCACTATATTAATACGCAAAACAGGGAATTTAATTTTTCCAAATCTGATTTCAAAATGCGGGACTGAAAGGGTTAGGAGGTAAGTGAAGCTACTTAGTCTAACGCGCTCTTATAAATTTTCTAGTTAACCCTTTCAGTTCCACATTATGAAATTATCTTTAGAGAAATTAATATTCATTGTTTTCTGTATTAATACAGTGCAGTAGACATCAAAATATATCATATTCACTGACTGTTCCATTGGTTCTTGACAGAAAATTTGATACATTACGAATGAAACACACAAGATAACTGTGAGATATTCTGTAAATTTATTGGTTTACGAACCGTTTTTGGCTATTTCGCCGTTATCAGGAAAACATTACAAGTCTAAATTTCATAACTAAAACTTGTTATGCTTACCTGATGATGGCGTAAAAGCAAAAACCGGTTCGTAAACCAATAAATTTGCAGAATATCTCACAGTTACCTTGTGTGTTTCATTCATAATGTATCAAAATATATGTTTTAAATTTTTGGTCGAACTATTGATTTTTTATGTCATGTATTTCATGTATAACACAGTCGTTTGTATCGAGGTATTTTATTACTTGGACGTTATTTTGTTGATAGTTAACACTGCCAGATCAATAATGCTAGCATAATCTTCGTCACAGCACCAAAGACAAGACAATTCACTGCTGCAATAAAATAACATGAACGACACTCGCAGACACATACGGACGGCAACGCAACACAACATTCAAGATGGAGAGAGTAATGCCTCAGAAGTGGCTACTTGCCGTACCAAGCGGCAAAATATCGTACTAGAAGCATGTTATTCATCAACAAAAATGAAAATTATGCACAAAATACTGTATGACTCAATTTTTATCATATTGTTGTCCAGGAACAACTCTGGAAACGAAAGGGTTAAGGGTGACTGGATTCGCAGCCAAAAATGTAATGTCTGGTACCACGAAGTATGCGTTGGTGAACGAAGGAAAAAGT
Organism: Locusta migratoria; assembly: GCA_026315105.1. Classification (NCBI taxonomy): domain Eukaryota; kingdom Metazoa; phylum Arthropoda; class Insecta; order Orthoptera; family Acrididae; genus Locusta; species Locusta migratoria. The sequence goes on along the minus strand of CM048755.1, from coordinate 663,112,734 downwards.
GATTTTTTATGTGGAAGATGCCAGTGATCAAAATTTTGCCAGAAAGTGATCACAATTGTACCCAGTGTGGTACATTTTCGATTCTTTCTCCTTCCTTTCTCTTTGGCCGTTTCCCGCACATGTAGGGTAGGCACTGTGTTAAACGCGGATTTGGCATGTGTTAATATTTACAGGGTGGCCGGATGCCCCCAACGGGGAACGGCCTCGTGCAGTGTAGCACAGCGCCTCAATGCGCTCGGCTGTACCACCGCGAATGGAGGTCACTACCCCGTCATTATTACATGCTATAACAAAACAATGTTGGATTTCAAAGGCAACGAATTTAATTTTCTTTCTGTCAATAAAACTTTCTTGTAGATTGTTAGTCGCTGTTTTTGAGTATTTTTCGAAATAGAAGGTATTACGCTTATTTTTACTTGATTACCGACAAAAAATATAAATTTTTCACAACGACTGTTTCGCATTTCAGGCATGATTCAGAAGCGACTTATACTCTTTAAGCTAGATCCCACTGTATATACACTTTGTGAGGAAGTAGATTCTCTTCCGAATTTCTTAGATTTAATTATTGCATCTTATTCATTTACCTGGCGATTGGTTCCTGAAAAGTTTACGAGCTTCTTCGGAACTACTGCTTAAGTGGCTGTATTGCAGGGCCCGGTCACCTTCGTTGGTTGTGATTTGCAAATGTCTATTAAGACGACTAAGGTAGTTGGTGGCTCTGGATGGCTTACTGTTGCTATTGTGAGAGCCGGCTATCATGCTGTATTTACTATAAAACAATCTATGTTCTATTCAATTCAGAATTACTGTTAAACAATGAATTAAGTACTGTTAAGATAAAATAAATTTCACTTGGGCCTATGTTTCCGTATTACGGAGCCCGTAATCAAGGAGATTAGAATAGGGGAGATGCCCTTAACGCTACAGAAGTGAAGCCGTTGTCGCCATATTGTGGAGCCAATAATTTTGTGTTGATAAATCACAGTTCACCTATCTGGAAGTCCTGTATGTGATCATTATGTCAAATATGTACCAGAAATGACAGTTATTTAAATGTATGAAAGTTAATAGGGCAAGAACCAGACAGTGATTTAATCTGAATCATATTTCGTTGCCTCCACAAGATGGCGGACTGGCTTCAATCGACAGGTAAGCTTTTTATAGTAGCGCCGTCCCCCCTTATTTTAGCCTCCTTGCCCGTAGTACTCAGATATGCACTGAGCTTGTTGTTTTACGGCGCAGCTATTGTGCTTCCTCCTGTGACGGCGACCCCGCTCAAGGACGGGACCCACAGTTGGAAAAAAAAAACTGGTATAGACTGAATAAAATAAATCGCAATTTTCGATCAGTTATGGCTTCACTGTACTAGGTTTAGATGGAGTACCAATGTGCGGCGAATGAAAATTTGTAGGCGGCCGGGATTCGAACTCGGGATCGCCTGCCTACTAGGCAGACGCGATGACCACTCTGCCAACGAGGAGACCGTGACCAACCCCACTGCAAAGGACTCTTCCCTGCACGTCTCCCGCCTCACCGAAATCTCCATTCGCCACCTTGTCTCTTTCCTATTACCACATCCTACTTGTCCTGTAATGCTCGCAGCCACAATACTGTATTCCCGCATCATGGAATAGGCTGTGGCAATAGGAAAGAGACAGCGTGGCGAACGGAGATTTGGGTGTGGCGGGAGACCTGCAGGAAAGAGTCCTCTGCAGTACGGCAGGTCATTGTGTACTAGGTGGCGGAGTGGTCAGCGCGTTTGCCTAGTAAGCAGGAGATCTCGGGTTCGAACCCCGACGGGGCACAGTTTTTCATTTGCTACACTTTGATATTCCATTTTAACCAGTACAGTGAAGCCATAACTGATCGCAAATTGCGATTTATTTCATTCATTGAACGCTGTAACGTGATCAAAAATATACAGGGTGTTAGAAAAAGGTACGGCCAAACTTTCAGGAAACATTCCTCACACACAAAGAAAGCAAATACTGTATGTTAGTGGGCATGTGCCGGGAAACGCTTAATTTCCAAGTTAGAGTTCATTTTAGTATTTCTCTTTAAATGTAAATTGAAATAAGTCGTGCAGACAATTGTCAAAATACCCAATTATTTCGTTAGTATGTACTGTACTTCCTCGATTGACCGCCATTTGGCCCAATTGAAGGAAGGTAATGTTGACTTCAGTGCTTGTGTTAAATGCGACTCATTGCTCTACAGTACTAGCATCAAGAACATCAGTACGTAGCATCAACTGGTTAGTGTTAATCATGAACGTGGTTTTGCAGTCAGTGCATTGTTTACAAATGAAGAGTTGGCAGATGACAGATTTCAGCCGACGTGTTCGTACGCTTTTCAACAACAGATTCGGTGACCGATGGATTGGTAGAGGCGGGCCAATTTCATGGCCTCCACGCTCTCCTGACCTCAACCCTCATTTGAAAGCTCTTGTCTACGCAACGCCGGTACCAAATGTAGAGACTCTTCGTGCTCGTATTGTGGACGGCTGTGATACAATGCGCCATTCTCCAGGGCTACATCAGCGCATCAGGGATTCCAGGCGACGGAGGGTGGATGCACGTATCCTCGCTAACGGAGTACATTTTGAACATTTCCTGTAACAAAGTGTTTGAAGTTACGCTGGTTCTGTTGCTGTGTGTTTCCATTCCATGATTAATGTGATTTGAAGAGAAGTAATAAAATGAGCTCTAACATGGAAATTAAGCGTTTCCGGACACATGTCCACATAACATATTTTCTTTCATTGTGTGTGAAGAATGTTTCCTGAAAGTTTGGCCGTATCTTTTTGTAATACCCTGTATAATTGGGTATAGATTGATGTTGTATTTATGCGGTATTTTTTAGAATTTTAATTTCGTGTACCGTATTTTTCATCTTTTTTCTATAAAATTCATTTTAAATGGAATAAAATTTATGCTATATTGTTCAGCATTTGATTTAAAAACAGTGTCAGTGAACAGTTTTATGACTTCTTGAATAGAGAGCTGTAGAAAAAATAAAATGAAACTGCGCCGAATTTGCCGTCTGCGCTAAACCTTATTACGCCGGTTGCGTTACGCCGTGTTGTATGCAACCAGTCAGTCCTTTAGGGCCATTGTGATGGTGGCCCGCTAAGCAACGAGCTCGAATTTCACAGAGTGGCTGACACACGAGTTACAGCGCTTATTGCGGCAACCTGCGTAAACTCGGCCGCCATATTGGCGGTGGTCAGTACACTTGACACGAGTCTGTCCATCGTATGTTGTTGTTGAAAGTGAAGTGCTGTATTTATTGTGTATTGTATTTAGTGTACATTTTCTGTACAATCTTTGCTTCTGCAATATGTTTAAAGTGTGTTCAGCATTTAAATACACAAATCGAGATGTTAAAACGACAAATATTTCGAGCAAGAACACCAGTTATTTTGCCTCGTTTGGTCTCTGTCTGCCTATACACAAACAAAACTCACGGCTAATGACACATAGCTTCTCCAAGAGTGAAGCTTCAGATGACCTGTCGTGCAATTCCTTTGAAGTACACTCCATAAAAAAGGCTGTTTTCTACCTAGCGTCTGTGTGTTTCTCCTTCTGTTGCTGCTGTAGTTTATGAAAGTGTGTCTCATCCGTTGAATAATAATGTCAAGTAAACCCTTTCAGTGTCTACACCTTCTTTAAAAGTATTTTCATTTGTTTTTGACAATACTTGTGTGGTGTCGCACAAGTACAAAGTGCGCGCCACTTACTTTCGCCGCGCGCCGCCAGGCACGCACGGCGCGGCGTTCTCACGACGACAGCCACGAGCGCCCTCTGGGACAACCCCGCTCGTGGCCACCACTGAAAGAACACGGGTCACTTCGGACTGAGATAGCAACGAGTTAGGACCTTCGTAATCAGATAGGCACCAGTGAAGACTTTGCTATTGTACAGGCACTAGGCAGGCCTCTAACAACTATGTATCAACATTCTGCAGTACTATGTAAAAGTTAAGTATTGTTACATTCTGTGCAATATATCTCTTTCTAATTTACTCGAGTGTTTATAGTTTCTGGCTGCTCCCCTCCGTACCTGCACCAGCGTGTCGGTCTCGTTCCACTCAGCCACCGACACCTACGACGAGGCTGGGACACAAAAGCGGCGACGAAGTTGGGACACAAAAACTTGATCAAGAATGGTTAACATATTATCATTGCAAAGAGCGGAAGCAATAGTAACAGCCGGAATTTGTTACTTGTTAAATGTGTGTTCTGTGCAGCAAATATTTACGTGTATCAGCGTGGCAGCAACGTAAGTTATTAACGATATGTTATTTCAGTGTACAGTGCTTTTGCGGCAGCTGACCTAGGCGCATTTTTGATTGCTGTATTCTGTTGTTACTTTCGTCTTTGTACTCAAATTTCGTCAACCAAACTTTATTTTATATTTTTAAATACCTGTTTCATGTAACCAAGGTAAGAGTGTTTCTTATTAATTGTATAACGAATTTTCACATTATTAGTTAATGAAGATGTTATTGATTTTTGAAGTTGAAGTCAGATTATGATTGATTTATCACGCTAAACTCCATGCCAGTTTCCACCATATTAGTTATAAATATGGGGGACTCACGACTTCCGCAATTTTGTCCCCCTAAAACACAAAACCAACCAACCGACCGACTAATGAATGAACCCTTTCCTTATTTTTTCTTATGTGTGACTGGAAATCTGTGTGCTTTCTGCACACTGACCGACAATTTGAATAGCAAAATGAACTGCGTTTATAGCACCGTGGTACGTAATTCACAGCGCAATTACGAGCCGGCGTTCCAGCTTGAATTTTAGGATGTGCAATACCGCCACGTTTTGTTTGTTTCATGCGTCATCATCGCCTTGCGAAATCTCGCAATGGAACTAACGTATTGCGGTGCAGCAAGTGCCATTATTGTTGTGATTTTGTCAGGTTCTTGATTGAGAAAGAAACTTAGGAAATCAAAAGTTTGTGCTGAACTAATATTTATTTATGTTTTAGAATGTCTCATAGCATTAACGATCATGAACCCATGTCTTAGATTCATACCCGTGACAGTCGTTTTGCTGTATATGTCGTTATTCAATTAGAGGAATTGACCGCATGGCATTTTTGGACGAGAGATCGCATATGAGATAGTTCGGCCGCCTAGTGCAAGTCTCTCTACTTAAGGCGTCATGTGAAACTTGCGAGTCAACTGTGATGAAATGATGCCGATGATGACAACACACATTACTCAGACCACTGTGGGGAATCGAACCCGGGCCCACTGCGTGGAAGTTAGCGACGCAATCGCCTGAACTACAAGACGAACCTTTGTTCCAAACATCGTGTGATGCGCTGAAATGGGCCATCCTGTGTATAAAGGAGTTTTGAGTCCCTACTCATTTTCGTTTTGCCACAGGATACATTGATTCTTACTTCAAATTTTCAGGTGATAGATCGGTACTAAACATTGTATATCAAGAGATTAATAAAAATTTCAAATGTTTGTGAACCTATTGGACCAAACTGCTATAGTCATCAGTCCCTAGACTTACAAACGACTTTAACTAACTTACAGTAAGGACCCCACACACATGCACGCAAACACACACACACACACATGCACGCAAACACACACACACACACACACACACACACACACACACACACAAACACAAAAACACACACACACACACACACGACCATTTGTGTCCCAGACTTGTCGCCGCTTTTGTGTCTCGTTTCCGTCGTAGGTGTCGGTGGCCGAGTTGAAAGAGACCGACTCAGGAATAAAGGTTGCACGCTTGTGCAGGTAGGAGGTGTCCAGTCAGTGGGACAGCAGAAACTAGAAACACTAGAGTAAATTAGAACGAGATATATATTTCTTGGATACTTAGTAATACTTAACTTTTACATAGCTCAGTACTGCAGAATGCTGATACATAGTTGAGCTAGAGGCCTGCCTAGTGCCTGTCCGATAGACAAGTCTTCACTGGTGCCTATCTGATTCCGAAGTGTTAACTGGTTCCTATCTCAGTCCAAAGTGAACGATGTCGTTTAGTGGTGGCCACGAGCGGAGTTGTAGCAGAGGGCGCTCGTGGCTGACGTAAGAACGCCGCGCCGTGCGTGCATGGCGGCGCGCGGCGAAAGTAGGTGGCGCGCACTTTTAGACTTGTGCGACACCACACGACCGAAGAAGGTCTCGAACCTCCAGCGAGAAAGGCCGGCTAGTCCGTAGCATGACGTCTGAAGGTGGGATTCCTATGCAGCGTCTGACGCATAAGGATGCCGTTGTGCGTCCCCCGCACTGCACTGCTACAGATGGTATTAACCGGGAGCGTGTCCCACGTTGCGTCAGCCGCATGCAGCTGACGCTACGGCCGCGTGCGGCTGCGGCCCAGCCGGTCTGAGAGAAGAGCAGTCCAGACGCATCCGCAAGGGAGAATGTGACAGCGTGTCCGAGGGAACATTACTGTTCACGGTGGTGGAAGATGAGAAACTAGTAGAAACGGTTTCTAATTCTGCTAGTATCTACCATGTATCGTTACCATTATACAAGGACCACAATGTGAAGGATAATGCTTGGAGAGAGATAGCGGAGTTCGTGGAAAGAACAAGTAAGAAAAGTACTATATACTTTGTTTATTCATAATGTTTATTACTTAGTTGTCATGCAAATAATGCATATTGTAATAAACAAGAATAGGTAGCTTCGTCCCACATAATATTCAGTTATTATTGTATTAATGAAATGTACACAAAATGAATACCAAAACCTGATGTATGTCATAAAAGTTTAATTTATTATTATGTCCATATAAATTTTTAAAGATTATTCAGCAACGCTAGGGAGTTCGAAGGCTACTGAGGTTTGTTAACGTGATCAGGAAGGAAGGGAAGTTTTAGGGTTTAACGTCCCGTCGACAGTTAGGTAATTAGAGACGGAGCTTACGCTCGGAGTTTTGGGTAAGGATGAGGAAGGAAATCGGCCGTGCCCTTTCAAAGGAACCAGTGATTTAGGGAAATCACGGAAAACCTAAATCTGGATGGCCGGAGGTGAATTTGAACCACCATCCTCCCGAATGCGAGTCCAGTGCGTTACCACTGCGCCACCCCGCTCGGTCTAACGTGATCAGTTTGCCACGGTGTTATCCCTGCACCTGCACGGCTGTTAACTATTCTGTAAATGAATCTCGCACAGAAAATCCATCAGCATATGCATAACCGCCACTCCTTGCTAATAGTCCAAAATTTTCAGCAGGTAGTGGTTCACTTCTGTTCAATTCAAAATGAGGCTCGTTATTTTTCTCTAAGAAAGTATCTCTAAATTGTGTAAACAGCAAGCAACAATAATCAAATTTACTCGTTTCCGGCTTCAGACTGATCAGCGAATAAAATATGCGTAATGCCTGACTTAACAGAGCGAAGGCACTTTCAGAAACTGCCAGCTCGTATAAGACGGGAGTTAAAATAGCTTTTATTATTATTATTATTATTATTATTATTATTATTATTATTTGTCAGTATTAGCAACTCGACGAGAAATGCCTCGTTGCCTACAAAAACATGTTGCACTACTATGCCCGAATCTGGCAGTTTAGTAGGCAAAAGAAAAATCTTACCACTTGAAAACCGTTTCCCAATATTACTTTTATCAAACGTTCCACTGTCACCTCCTTGATGAGCTGTTCAAAACAGCCTTCCTCAGTTCTTGTGAGGTAAATCGGATGTGTTTCGGCATCTCTCTTACATAGCTGAATTTGAATTTCTTCATCTTCGACGTGTTCTAACATTGGATAAAACAACAAATCGTGCTCACTCATCCGTTCGGCACGGAGGCAGCAGACCAACTAAACACTGCGCGGCTACCGCTCTATAGGAATCGCCAGCCATGCGTCAGGCGCACTACGTCAGACGCACAACGGCAGCCGCATGCGTCAAACGCGGCATCGGAATCCCGCCTTTGGAGCAGGCATGGGCAAACACCGCCCCGCCCTCGCCGTGCCCGCGGGCTGCCTTTGCCGCGCCGCTGCCCCGCGCTCAGTGCGCAGCGGCGTGTGTACTGGGGCACTAGCGGCATACGGTCGCGGCCGGGCCGGCCAACTATAATGTACTCCACCACAGCGCGGGCGCGCCCGCCGGGCGGAAATGTTGGCCGTGCGTGCCTTAGACTATGCGGGCAACCTGCGTGGCCCCGCTATTCTGTAAGATACTTTTCAAGAGGAACACAACCTTTTGGCCCACTTTAGGTTACGGTAGTAACACTAACAGTGGGCCTTGGCGATCGTCTTTTGACAGCTCGAAATTTAAATGAAAATAACGGCTTAACTATTCATCGACACGAAAATTGAATAACCGAATTTCTAGAGGAGAAAATTCTCTACAACTTAGCTCCCTTGTGTTTTTTTCATATCTCGTATCGTTTGAGACATATTTGCAAAAATAATGGACATTTGACACCCTCCATTGAATTAACAAACAGCAGCCGTTCTGAGATGTCACGTGACATTCCTCGCCCAAATCTCTCTCTGGCATACGCCATCTTGCGTTGCGTATTTGATGATTTTCTTATTGTAACTTACACGTTGTCATTTCAAAGCAATGGCGCAATGAAGAATTAAGAAAAACACATCGTTCTTCGTACGATAAATGATAATCTAATGTCTACAAATGCCATATTAGCATCAATAGTATGAGATTAAAGGACTTATCTTTTGATTGATAGCCGTAACGTAGTGGGCAAGGCGTTGGACTATGACGCTAAAAGTCGCTGGTTCGGAACACGCCACTACTTAATTTTTTTTCCTAAAAGGGTTTCAGATACGCTTATTAATTAATTTGTTATTATTTATATTATTATTTTGGACCAAAATGTTCGCAAAAACTTATAAAACTACAAATCTAAAGTGGGCCGCAAAACAAGTCAGTGTGATTTTTGATCTCTGATAGCAGTATTTTTCAGCAGGCTATTCCGTCAATCACAAGTGCGATATAGTTAATGCTGTGCGCTGTCGTTCACGAGAACCTGCGTAAATGGTAAATAAGTAACAACCCATGTACTAAGGACAGAAGTAGCATAATTGTTAGTTTGTCGTGTAGAAGTCTCGCAGAGAAGACGATAGAGTGTAGTCTGTCGTACCAAGCGCCCTGGTTTCGATCTCTTATGATATCATATTTTGTACAAAGGTATGTATGTACTGTTGTATGGAACAAACATGTTATTGACATGTAAAAGGACTGTCTGGATTTTACACCAAAGTTTTACTGAAAGTCTTTTTTTTTTTTCAAATATGTTTAAATGCTCGTAAGTCTATAGGACGTAGCTACTACGGCTGTCAGACCCTAGGCTTACAAGGTACTTAAACTAAGCTAAGGACAAGAGGCAAGAAAAAAAACAAGTTGAAATGTTTGTAGAGCTTATGGGACTTAACTACGGGGTCATCAGTCCCTAAACTTACAAACTAATTATGAACTAGCTTATACTAAAAAGGGGAACGGCCTCACGCATCGTAGCATAGCGCCTCAATGCGCTCGGCCGCTCCGCCGCGGCGACAACACACACATCTATGCCCGAGGGAGGACTCGAACCTCCGAGGGAGGACTCGATCCTCCGACGGGCAGTAACGGCGCGCTCCTCAGCAAGGCACCATAGAGCACTCGGCCATTCCACAAGGGTGTCTTTTCTTTTCTTTTTCTCCTCTCCTTCTTTTATTTGAAAGTAGTAAAACTACAGGGCTGACAAAAAATATAAACATAAAAATAGAGTAACAATTGTTAACGGCATCTTACGAGCCGGACTATTAAGAATAATAATAGTCTTTTATACAGCAGTATCGCAGCGCATGAGATATGGGTATTGTGGCTAAAGCTTCGTGTTATCCCACGCGCGAACGTACGGATCTGATATTGCTGCACAGTCCGCACGCCACTGACACCGCCTCCAAATCTGTTCTGCGGTATGAATCGTTGGAATGTTACTGACATTCTTGCCGAATTGTTGCGTGCTGATATTAGTGTACCGGTAATGACGGATGGAGCTGAATTTTAGAGAAAGTTTGTAGCATTCCTACTGGAGGTATTTGGTCAGTGGGCGGCTTCGAACGTCACCGAATAACAAACGCTAAATATTGACGTGGACACAACAGGTGGATCAGAAGCGATCATTTGTGACGAACTACATGAGCAAGAGTCAAAGTTTTCAATATCGTCGTCAGAAAAGTCATAAAGTGACGTAAATCAAGAAATGTCACGAAAGAGGAAGACAGCTCTCTTTTACTCAAGAAGCGTGACTTCCCAAATGTTTAAATATTGGCTTAACGTCAAAAAGTAGCCGAAGTCTCTCCAAACACTTGCACATGACGTCTACAATAAAAACAGATTTCACACGGTGTATTTGCCCCAGTGGAAACGCAGGTGGGAAAGTGGACCTTTTTTTTCGTATCAAAGGCGTCAGTTACAAATTAATTTCAAGAATGCTTACCAGCAATAGAATTAACAAGTGCCTTGGCAATAGCCATAAACATGAAAGATACATTAGTAATTAAAATTGTTTTCACCCAGAAGTGGGCAAAGTTAAAAGGACTAAAGTTAGCGTACAAAACATGTATAACCAATTAGAAATACGTTTATATTTAAACAGAATAACAGTCATTAACTTAAATTGTTCTAGCCCAGAAACGGGCTACGTCCAAGTCATTAGCGTTGGCCAGCCTTAAGTCCTCTTCGCCGCGGTGGAGTAGCCGAGCGGTCTATGGCGCCTCGCTGCGGAGCGCACGGTTGCTCGCCGTCGGCTGTTCGAGTCCTCCATGGGGCATGGGTGTGTGTTGTCCGCAGGTTAGTTTACTTTAGTTTAAGTAGTTTGTAAGCTACGTACTGATGACCACGCAGTTCGGTCCGATAGATTTACAAACATTTGAACATTTGAAATCCTCTTCGGTGCGAGATGACGGGCACAAATGACAGTTGCGCAGGTGAGACATTGTCTGCTTCTCGCCACATTCAGTGGTTGACGGTCTATTAACGAATCCTCATTCTTCGACGCTTACTTTTCACCGCCCAACACCAGTTCGTAACCTTTTGAGGGACTTGGTTATTAGTCCGTAGCTTAAAAACTACTCAAACTTAGGTAAATTAACATAAGAACAATACAAACACCTATGCCCGAGGGGGTCTCAAACCCCTGACGGCGAACGGCCGCGTGCACCGCATCACGGCGCCTCAGTACGCACGGATAATGTGCCGCGGCTGCTCTTTTTCTACATGTGTATCGCTTGGTTTGTGTTGTTCTTGTTAACATAGACTCTTACAAAACTTTTCCTAGACATCTAGCGTGTTGGTGCTGGCGATAGGCCAGACAGTGGGTGAGTATGGGAAGTCAGGGCTATACGTCCTTCTGCTTGTGAAGCAGTTTCAGGCCTGATGTTAGGCAGAGCTATACCAGATAGCTGATACAGCTCCTCCACTTTGGTTGGTATCAGACAACCAGTGTTTATGCGACACGCCTCATTCAAAGCAGTGTCCACTTCCCTAGCATGGCAGGAATTTTTCCAGATGTTGTTGTTGTTGTGGTGGTCTTCAGTCTGCAGACTGGTTTGATGCAGCTCTCCACGCTACCCTGTCCTGTGCAAGCCCCTTCATCTGAGAATAAGTTCGGCAACCTACATCCTTTTGAATCTGCTTACTGTATTCGTCCCTCGGTCTCCCTCTACGATTTTTACCCCACACACTTCCTTCTAATGCTAAGTTGACAATTCCTTGATGTCTCAGAATGTGTCCAACCAATATATCCCTTCTCTTAGTCAGGATATGCCAGAAACTTCTTTTCTCTCCAATTCGGTTAAGCACCTCCACATTAGTTACGTGATCTACCCTTCTAATTTTCATCATTCGTCTATAGCACCACATTTCGAAAGCTTCTACCATCTTTTTATCTGAACTTCTGATCGTCCACGTTTCACTCCCATACAATGCTACTCTCCAGACAAATGCTTTCAGAAAAGACTTCCTAACATTTAAATTAATATTGGATGTTAACAAGTTTCGTTTCTTAAGGAACGCTTTTATAGGCACTGCATATTCGCCCGCTGAATAGCACAATGGCCGCGGCTGAGTGGCCAAGCGCACTGAGGCCGTTCCCCGTCGGGGGTTAGAATGCCCCCCTGTTTGTGTCGTCTTCAGTATAAGGTGGGTTATAAGTAGTTTGTAAGTTCAGGGACTAATGACCCCGCAGTTAAGTCCCTTAAGCTTTACAAACATTTGAATATTTTGAATAGCACAACGCCAAAGCTGAAGTCCGAACAGTGTCTGGCTGTGCTCCCCAGTTACATCTCATTAGGTTTCGTATCATATTCTAGCAATCCTACATTCAAAAAGAAACATATTACAGAGTCACTTGGAGGGTCGGTGCGTTCAGGACATCAGTATGAAAATGTTGGCCAAATCAAAAGAAAACGAGTAAAGTTTATGTTGCAGTTAGACTCGTGTTGGAAACACACGAAGTATATTGTAAACCGGAAAGTCAAATCTTTTCTTACACATTAAACGTACCACAACAGAAACTACATCCAAGAAAACGGTAGAGAATTATCAACAGCCGCGGTGGAGTGCGCGGTCGCTTGACGTCGATGGTTCGAGTACTCCTTCGGGCTTGTGTGTGTGTGTTGTCCTTAGAATATGTTAGTTACGGTAGTTTGTAAGCCTAGGGGCTGATAACCGCAGCAGTTAACTTACTTGGATTTAAAAAAATTCATCCTTTTTAAAAAGACACAAAGACACAAATGCCGCGGTGGTTCAGCCGCACGTACTGGAGCGCCGTGTTGCGGTGCGGGCGGTCGTCCGCCGTCGAGGGTTCGATTCCCCCCTCGGGCATGGGTGTTTGTGTTGTCCTTAGTTTAGTTTACCTTAGGTTAAGTAGATTGTAAGCTAGAAACTAATAATGAAGCTGTTGAGTCCCTTAGATTATTAAAAAAAAATACAGATACAAATATCTGAACGCCGACGAAAGTCGATTCAACAAGAATATGATTTTGGATCGAATATTTGTAACTGAAGGTTGTAGGGATATTGTTGGGGTGGCATAGTCCGTAGACAAGATGAACTATACGAACAAAAATATTCCATTGCTTTCATACACAGGCAAGATGTTTGTACTCATTCAGGAACGTCGATCTCTATGTGTTCTTATTAATCAGCACCAAGTGTAATCACGAACTCTCACTCCTCAGCAAAATGACCAAACGGCTATTCAGGACATTTCTGCAAGAAGAGATAGCGGAACTAATCATTGAAGGGGGAGTTTCTGCTAATACTCGATTTTTACGGGACCCACAAAGGTGCCAGTTACATGCTCGTACAAAATCCCCTACCAGAAGACAAAAACACAAAACACACCCCATTAGAAACCACATCAATTTATCCTCTGTTTGATTTTCATTTTTTTTCAGTGTATAGAGACGTATGATTCCAAAAATCTGCCATGCTGTTCAAGAATCTTTGGACGACATCAATCCGCAACAAGGGAATAGTTGTCTTAAGATGCAGTCCCTCATAACAATTAACTGTCTTGTCATCGTTTGTAAAATTCTCAACGTCACAGCTAAATAATGGTTAAAATCGTTCATTATGCTAGACCCTTTCATACTCAACTACAGTGCTCTTTCGCATACAACCTTCCAACCTAGAATCTTACGCCTGGATGCGCAAGCATATCATTTATCAATCGCGGTTGTTGTACGAAAATAATGTGGTTCACATACTCATTTGTGCCCAAGCACTACATATATAATACGATTCTTGTGGCGTCGCCACTCGCCACAAAGCAGGAGGTCTACACACGTCGCCGCGCCACTTCAGAAGAGGTGATAAGTCGCCCCATGGTAGTTCGGCCGCCGGGGGTGCCTCCGGTCAAGGTTACCTCTCTGCCTTGCTTCGTGCGCCAGCCAGTCATAAGAAGAGGACTCGGCTAGATATGACGGCGCACTCAGCGACGGTAGTTCAGTCTACCAGTCAACGGAAGAGTACGAAGCAGAGCTATCAGTGCTACCGTCTCAGGAAATCCGTCTGCAGCCACAAGCCGGAACACTACTATTGACTGTAGCTAGTAAAACATCAAATGTTCAAATTTTTGTTAAACTTAAGAGATTTAACTTCGGGGTCATCAGTCCGTAAACTTACAAACTACTTATGAACTACCTTATACTAAAGACGGCACAAACACACATGCCCGAGGGGGGATCCGAACCCCCGACCGTAGCAGCCATGCAGGCTGTGACTGGCGCGCCGCAGACCGCTCGGCCACTGCCGGCGACAGGAAAAGATTTCAGAACTATGTACTATGTAATATGCAGAAGTGTACAACTACAAGCACCTCACCTAAAGTTGAGTATTACCTATAATTGTAATAAAAGTATATGTGAACTAATCACTTCTTTCAGTTGCAGATCTTGTCCACAATCCTCGCTAACCACACCTTTAGAACCTAAGCATCTCGAGGACACAGTACTGTTTCACCCCAGATATTTCTGAAACTACAAGAGATATTGAAAAACCACTTCAAATGTTTGTAAATCTATCGGACCAAACTGCGTGGTCATCAGTCCGTAGCTTACAAACTACTTAAACCTAGATAAACTAACTTAAGGACAACACACACACCCATGCCCCACGGAGGACTCGAACCTCCACTGCGAGCAATCGCGGGCTCCGCAGCGACACGCTTTAGACCGCTCGGCTACTCCACCGCGGCGAAAAACCACTTTCACGGTCATGAACGTACGGCAGGTGCTTATGAAAATAGGTACTATGAGACACTCTAAAAGTGAAGAAATAATAATTTCAATACAAACGTTTTTTTTTTCATGGATACTCCATATTATTTCTTAAGCAATCGATAGAATGAAAAATCACAAAAAGAATGGCGTTGGTTGCATCACGATGCGTCAATTACATCCGAAGAAACTGTGAAGCGAAATTGACGTTTGAAATACATGATGCGCGGTGCTAGCGCATGTCCGAGACTCAAGCGAGACTCGAGGTTGAGTATCGGACAGCCGCTAGCACCACGCCTCATGATTTCAAACGTCAACTTCACTTCGCATTTTCTCCGGATGTAATTGACGCATCGCGATGCAACCGACGCCATTCTTTTTGTGATGTTTCATCCTATCGATTGCTTAAGAAATAATGTGGGGTATCCATTAAAAAAACATAAGTTTGTGTTGAAAATAATATTTCTTTACGTTTTAGAGTGTCTCATAGTACCTACTTTCATAAGCCCCTGCCGTACGTTCATGACCGTGAAAGTGGTTTTTCAATATCTCTTGTAGTTTCAGAGAAATGTGGGGTGAAACAGTTGAGTGGGACACCATGTATATAAGACCTCGTAGGTAATAAGTTCAGTGAGGCTCTTTTCGGGATGGTAATTGAGCCTAAACATAAAAGAGTGTAAAGTTTTGGCTTTTCATGTAAATAATGCTCCTTTACTACATAATAAAGCAACAGTAAGACAAACTGGAAGCCTTTATTTCCATAACATAATGTGGGAGTATACGTAAGAGCAATTTGATGTGAAACGACCATATAAAATTAGACGTGGGTCAGGCCGATGGCAGACTGAGATTGATTGGAAGAATCCTCAGGAAGTGTAGTACATCAACAAAGGAAGTAGGTTACAAAACTCTCGTTCGGCCAGCAGTTGAGTATTTCTCATCATGGGTTAAAAAAGACATAGAGAATATCCCACGGATAGCAGCACGCTTCATTACACGCTCATTTAGTATGCGCGAATGTGTCACATAGATGATTAGCAACCTCCATTGGCAGACGCTGCCGGAGAGACGTTCTGTATCGCGGTTCTGTGAAAGTTCCGAGAGCATACGTTTTATATAGAGTCAACCAATATATTGCTTCCTCCTACGTATATTTCACGAAGCGACCACTATGTTAAGATGAGTGAGATTAAGGCCCACATGGAGGCACACAGGCAATCTTTCTCGCAAGAGAAATACCAGACTGGAATAGGGAAAATGACACAAATTACCCTCCGCCACACACTGTCAGGTGGCTTGCGGACTATGGCTGTAGATGTAGAGAAACAATTAAACGTAAAAACATAGTTCGAGTTTTAACGTAAGAAATACGAACACTAACTACTTGAAATACGATTCGGATAAATGATTAACGTGTTATTTGTGACAGTAATTTAAGCTCGACACTTCAGATCAACACCAGTCAGTTGTCTCGATATCGTACAGAACGTCGTCACCAGGATGTCTCTACGTGCAACATTAGAAACTATTCCACCTTCGGCTAATACAGCCAATAGTAGTCGCCTCTCAGACGAAAGCACCACGAGACATCAATAGCCGGCCGCGGTGGCCGAAGGGACTGAGGCGCTCCAGTCACGGTCTGCACGGCCACTACGGTCGGGGGTTCGAATCCCCCCTCGGGCATGGATATTTGTGCCGTCCTAGTTCGTAAGTAGTTCATAAGTAGTTTGTAATGTTCAAATGTTAAGCTTATGTGACTTAACTACGGGGTCATCAGTTCCTAAACTTACAAACTACTTATCAACTACCTTATACTAAGGACGGCACAAATATCCATGCCCGAGGGGGGATTCGAACCCCCGACCGTAGTGGCCGTGCAGACCGCGACTGGAGCGCCTCAGTCCCCTCGGCCACCGCGGCCGGCAAGTAGTTTGTAAGTTTATGGACTGATGACCCCGTAGTTAAGTCCCATAAGCTTAACAAACATTTGAACATTTTAGACCTCAATAATGGCTGCCCAAGTCACAGATCACCCTCGTGCACTTAGCGCTCATCTCCTCGTTTTGCTGCCACAACGGCTGACTGCTAAAACCGCCAATCATTTGTACGTTAGTTATTAGCCTTTGCTAATGGGCAGCCAGTACAATCATTATTAATCAGCAGCTAGTTCTATAACTAACTGACGTGGTTTCATTTACTCGGCGTGTAGCATAGGATACCAGTTGGTTATTCCATTTCATTCGATCCTGAGTTTACCGTTGCCAATTGAACCAAGCTGTCTTCTTTAGATCTCTGTCCCATCTGTTTGGTAGAAACCTGGTGAGTTACTGCGATGATTGCCTCAATGCTCACGACATTTTCTTTCTGATTGGCACATTGATTTTGGACTGTAGGGGCTCCGAACGGAACTCCTTGATTTCTTATTATATAGCGTGAGGCACTTGAAACTTTTTTTCGGAATATTTAGAAAAAATACAAATTGGATTAAAAAACAGTTGTAATCAAAGATGTTTACCTTCAAAGAGGGACTTCCATTGACATAATACTCGATCCCCCCGCACCACCATCGGGGGGCGGGAGGAGGGTGATTTTAAAAATTTTAAATAGGAACTACTATTTTTATAACAGATTTGGATTCTCTGAAAAAATAAAAAAATATGGAAGTCTTTTCTTCGTTTCATGGTAGCTCGCGTTCTAATCGGCAAAAATGAAAATTCGTTGAAAACTGAGGAAAAGTGGTAATATCTCAAACACATACACATCTGATGAAAGAATGCAGAATACAATTTTGATATTTTTGGCAACACTATTATATGACACTTCCCACAATCGAATGAAGTAGGTATCTTGATTACGATTTCAAGGAGAGTAGATGACATTCCCTCGTACTTTAACGCTCACAGAAATGTTGAAGGAGCTCGTCAAAGATATGTCAATCTGCTCCTTGATAGGAATGTTCCTTTTGCAACGACTTCTCACAGTATTGTCAAACTGTCTGGAGCAGGACATGTTAAACCTAGAGAAAGTGTCCGATGTCTATTTGTTCGAGTCATTATCGTTTTCAACAATTTTCATCTTATTTTTATTTTTGCCGTTTACAGCACCATCAATTATGCAACAAAAAATGTTTCACACATAAGTTACATATTTTTCCACACTGAAACCAAATCTGCAATAACAAAAGAGGGGTTCCTGTTTAAGATTTCAATGTCACCCTCCTCCCACTCCCAGTGGCGGTGAAGGGGGTCGAGCTTTGTCTTAATGGCTGGCCCCTTCGAGGTGAACAAGTCTTATTACAACATTTTTAATCCGATTTTTATTGTTACAAATATTCCGGAAAACAGTTTTAAGCGTCTCACCCTGTATAATGAGTACATTAGTGTGGGGAATGCCCTCTATAACAAGTGAAACATTTCGAAGATAATTACGTCATTAGTTTGTACCGAGCCACCTTGGTGCATATGTCTCGTATTCCACTATAATCGGAACGTATCCGTCAGCAAAAAGCGACATTTTTTCGCGTTCACCCTACAAAATTAAACCCTTCCCCGTCATCTCTTTCAGTGGTGGTGGAAATGAACGAAGCCTCACTCATATCTCAATCACGTTTGTTTCCGTCATTGTGATCACGTATTACAGGATTAAATTCAATAAACGGAGCTCTCAATCAGTTTCTCTATTAATGCAATTCTCATCGTTTCCTTCGATATGTCTTTCGTAAAGCTGCATCTGTTGCGAGTTGTTATTTTTTGTGGTATTTACGTAACGAAATAGAATTCATATAGGTAAGAAAATCAACCCTGAGATTTTTACTGTTATCAGCAACCAATTCAGGAATCTAATTTTATTTTAAAAGTTTGGTCGTAATCGTGTTATTAAAGTCGTGTTCGTCTTTCATTTGTTGTTTAATCAGCGGACGAAATAAAAAACGTATTATTCAGTCATTTTTTCATAAATACAATCAGTATGACGAGAAGAATTTGTTCCGTTGCATTTCCATTCCACTCCCCGTATCTGATCCCCTCAATGAAACCTTTTAATTTAATTTATATTGTATCATTTTAATGGGTATTTTGAATAGCCACACATTAAAAATGCACCGAGCATGCATCAGTGAACGTTTAATACATTAATAAGTGTTTGATTTCATTTCAGTGTAATGGAGCAGAACAAAGTGTTGGGTAAACTGCTGTAAGTTATCGTTTCTGCAGAAAAAGTGGACGAAAATTACTAACAGTGAATAGATGTACTTATGTGAACCGAAATGGGAAAGGAACGCTCGTCTGCCGGGAGACTTTACAAAAACATTTCTTTGCTAACGAAAACACTGTTCGTGAAATACTGGAAACACATCTGATTGCTAACATTCAGCAGAAACCAATAAAAGGGGAATAACGTTACGACTGACTCGCGTCTACTTAGAGGGAGCTGACACGAGACTCAGCTAGGGGTCCAGGGGCTTTAGTGTGTGTGTGCGCGCGCACGAGAGCACCGCTATTCCGATTATTGGACGACAGCGAGAATCCTTAAAGGAGGAGATACCCGTACCGTCGTCGCCAACATTTCGGACCAGACCGATGAAACTTCCAGACGGAATGAAACTGCGTCTGCTACGAAACTTCATAAATCAAACAATGATGAAGAAATACCATGTCATATTCGTTTCATTTCTTTCATTTGCCCCGCTCCTAACAAATAATCTGCAGTATTTGGGAAATACGACCACACGCTATTCGTCTCTGGTCGGTCACATCTTAGCTTTTCGTCTCCGCCACACGTGATCTTCATCAATATCAGTTTACAAGCTCGTGTATATCGTACACGAAGTGAATTAGCAGTGGTATTTCTTGAAAACTGATAATTAATATTTGCACCCTGAAGGTACTGTTTAACGGTTTTCAGAATTGCGCAAAAAGAAAGATTGATTTAATTTAACGTGAATCCGCTTGAGTGGAAGTTCGGGAGTTCAGTCTCTCTTGCGGCTCATTTAAAAGTGTTTAGTTAACAATTATGACATCAGAAATATTAGTTACTAATGACTCGCCATGTGCGTCAGGAGGACTATAGAATGTGTGCGTCTGGGAGGCGCAGAGATCAAACTTCTATGAGATGTCTGTGTTACACTCCATAAAATAGAAATCATCGGCATTCAAAAAATGTTCAAAAGTAACCATTACGCTGGACCGCGAACACCGAATGAAAAATAGTATGTCACAGTAACCACAAAGTTTCACACCATCAAGATCGATAGATCGATGGCGAACACTTTGGGAGTTTCAAACCGTGCAGGACGTTTAGTTAAGTTTCCACTCTTAAAGAACGTATACAGAATGACATTACCGAAACAGGGTGCTGAGAACCGCTGGAATGTTATGGAACACAACCTAAAGCGAAACAATCTGTCGTGGAGCTAACCGAAAAAGCAGCTACCCTTTACCGTGTAGCTGCAGACTGTGCGATAATGTATCTTATAGAAACGAAAGCATACTGGTTTGCTATTAACATTACATGGACGTCGTAGAGGTCCATTCTGTGAAGTTTAAAACACACATCCCATATAAGCTTCATCTCCGCACCTCCTCGACACTATTTTTGTTTCGCACATATCTGGTCATTAGCAGTTAATATTTTACATGGGAACAAAATCTTTCGATTCTCGGACTTCTTGACGCGTCACTTCTTGTTGAAACCTCAATCTTTCGACGACTAATTCTAACGTCTTCATCAGGAGCAACTGACTGTATATGCTGGTGCTGGGGTGGCTTTAAGTAGCCCAGGAACTGCTTCCGATTGGTCAGCTTCAGATTGGTCGGCAACTACGTCACAGATAGCGTCACCGTCTGCACTGATGACAACTCCCGTAGTATCGCGGACGCTGTGCGAAATGTCTCTGTTGCAATGAGTTTAAATTTCATACAGTGGCTAAGACACGAGTTACAGCGCTCTTTGCGGCAACCTGTGTAAATTCGACCGCCCTATTTTGGGTGGTCAGTAGACTTCAGAGGACTATGTTTATTGTCTGTTGAGCTAAAGTGCTGTATTTAGTTTATATTGTATTTAGTGTACAATTTTTGCTACTGAAATATGCCTAAAGTGTGTTCAGCATTTAAATGCACAAATCGAAGTGGTAAAACGACAAGTACTTCGTTTGATCTCAGTATGTCTATACTCAAACAAGAGTGAAGCTTCACATGACCTATCATGCAATTCACTTGAAGTAAACACTATGAAAATGCCCAACTTTCTACCCTGGAGTTGGTGTGTTTTTGAGATGTTTCTTCTTCTGTTACTACTGTGGTTGGTGACACCACACTTCTGAGTGTTTCCAATCTCTTTAAAAACATTTTGATTTGTTGTTGACTATGCCCGATCGACCATGGTTGACATGTAACCAGTTCAGTGTGTGGAAGTAGTAATCACAACCACAATTGTTTCACATATGTCTGTGCTCTTTGCAACAAATATGTACTTATTTCAACGTGACAAAACTAAAATCATTAATGAAGCGTTATTTCGGTGTGGAATGCTTTTGTGGCAGCTGACCAAGGCGCATTTTTATTGCAGTATTCTGTTGTCACTTTCGTCTTAGTACCGAAGTATAACAGTTAGCTGAATTTTGCGATAATAACGAAAGTGTTCAAATGTTTGTATAGCTTATGGGACTTAACTAAGGGGTCATCAATCTCTAAACTTACAAACTACTTACGAACTAGCTAACACTAAGAACGGCACAAATATCCATGCCCGAGGGGGGATTCGAACCCCCGACCGTAGTGGCCGTGCAGACCGTGACTGGAGCGCCTCAGTCCCCTCGGCCACCGTGGCCGGCAACGAAAGTGTTGTGAAAATATTTGTGTTGATCACAATGCAAGAACATGGTCTAAATGAGCTGCGAAACATACAGTGAACAGTAATATTGTTATGACGAATAATCATGGTCATGGATTTGCATCTTTTGTTAATGTGTTGTAACAACTGCTTTCGTAAAGTCCAGTATACATTTATGTAGTGTTTACTAAACGTAATAAGTCTACAAACTTGTATACTTGCAGTCAAAGGCATCGGTTGCTAACTTTGGTGGACGAAATTTGAGTTCAAAGACGGAAGTGACGAAAACTACTGCAGTTAAAAATGCGACTAGGTCAGCTGCAGCGAAAGCATTCCACGTGGAATACGGTGTCGTTAATAACTTTCCTTGTTTCCGCGCTGAAACAAATAAAGTTTTTGAACTGGAACTGTATTTCTGACAGGTTCGTTAGATTCCATTATCACGTTTTTAAGAAATATACTACCAAGGTTGTCAATTCGCAGCTTCGATAAAGTCTGACGGAAATGTATGCACATCCGTATTCAATATTCAATCTTTATTTAAAACGTGGAAGTGTCAATAGGTAAAATTCTCTAGTGGGTGTGGCATACCAGCTGTCAGCCGATACCCCAAATAACATGGCTGGCGCCAGTTCAATTTGCCTCAGACATGGCGGACCTATCGCCACTCTATGAAATTCCAGTTCTTTGCTCTGCTGCTTCTCTATATCTAGCGCTACTTCCATGCACCGCTCAAATTATGATCGCCATCACGATTAAAGTTGTCGCATATTCCTATTTGAACAACCTCTTTAACTTCGGAATCCCAGTACCTGGAGGACGGGGGCAAAAATTTTGTTTATTAAAACAGGTTTTTATATTTGTTTGTGAGGCAGTGTTCAGCGACTGCCGCTTCCCCCAGTTCTCGGTTTTGAATATGTCGCTCGATACAGAGCAGCAGTAGACGCATTCCTCACGGCGTCTACGATACTACGGGAGTGATGGCGCCAACACTGCAGCCGTTGACACCATCCGTACATAGTTGCCGATTAATCAGAAGTTGACCAGTCGGAAGCAGTTCCCGGGCTATTTAAGGCTTCGAAAGCTTGAGGTGTTATCAAGAATTGACGCGGCAAGACGCACGAGAATGTTTTATTCGATATTTGTCATGTCATAATTGTTTACACAACACTGTGAAATGAGCTGGTCTAGAGCCCCCGTACTCGAAGGGTTCCTTGTACATTAGCAGTGACAGGTTTAGAGGTGTATTTTAGTGGCTCACAAAACTTTCAAATGTTTGTTGAGCTGAATGGACTTAACTGCGGGTCATCAGTCCCTAAACTTACAAACTACTCATGAACTACCTTGTACTAAAGACGACACAAACATCCATGCCCGAGGGGGGGATTCGAACCCCTGGCGGGGAAATGGCTTCGCCCATCGCAGAATAGCGTCTCAATGCGCTCCGCCGCGGCTTCAGTGGCTGTAGAGAGACATGGATGGTGTGAATGGATCGAAGAAAAGCGCCACAGTAAGACACAGAAATATATACCGGAGGAAAGGGGTTCAGATTCTCTTCTGTAACTTCTCCGTGGTTTGTCTAGAGTCAGATGAGGCGACAGTTATTTCAACCAATTGACGGCGTCCATTCTCTTCCACCGAGATACAGATCTGTTTCCGCCTGTTGTCCTTAGGTTAGTTTAACTTAGTTTATAAGCTACGGTATAATAACCACGCAGTTGAGTCCGATAGATTTACCAACATTTGAACCGATCTATTTCTTATTGATGGAACGCAACTGTGTTTGCAGTATGGTTAGGACACCCCTCCGTGTCAAATCTTACTTGAAGGAGTTCACGCATGAAAGATTTTTTGAAACGTTGTTCTATGGGTCACGTTTTTCTTTTTCTGTGCCAGAACGAATAGAGAAAATCAGCATGGATCAGACGAACATTTAGATCTTTTATGTGTATGTTGAACGAAAATATTATATTTATATAATTGTGACGACGTGCTTCTTGGTAGCCGCGCGGGTGTGGCCGCGTGGTCTAAGGCACCATGCTACGGACTGAGTGATCGCTTCCAGCGGAGGTTCGAGTCCTCCCTCGGGCATGTGTGTGTGTGTGTGTGTGTGTGTGTGTGTGTGTGTGTGTGTGTTTGTCTGTTCAAATGTTTGTAAATCTAAGGGACTTAACTACTTTGGTCATCAGTCCCTAGGCTTACAAACTACTTAAACTAACTTATGCTAAGGACAACAAATACACCCACGCCCGAGGGAGTACTGGAACCTCCTACGGCGAGCAGCGGTGCGCTCCGCAGCTAGGCGCCTTGGATCGCTCGGCCACTCCACCGAGGCGCGCGCTCGGGTGTTTGTGTGTGTATATATGTCTGGGTGTGTGTGTTTTGTCCTTAGTGCAAATTAGTGTTAGTAATCTGTAAGTCTGACGACTGATGACCTCCTCTTAATTATTGCTTTAAAAATAGTGATACACGCTGTAAATTGTGCAGTAATATTGTAATAATCAGATGGGTATGGTACACAATGTGTATGACTGATGGCCATAGTAGTTTAGTGCCGGCCGCGGTGGCCGAGGGGACTGAGGTGCTCCAGTCACGGTCTGCATGACCACTACGGTCGGGGGTTCGAATCCACCCTTGGGCATGGATATTTGTGCCGTCCTTACTATTAGCTAGTTCATAAGTAGTTTGTAAGTTTAGGGACTGATGACCCCGTAGTTAAGTCCAATAAGCTATACAAAAATTTGAACATATGAGTAGTTTAGTCCCCCTAAACCCCTCCACCCACAATATGTATGCAGCACTTCTTTGCAGTGGGTAATACAACGTCCCGCCATTATTACACCATCAAAATAATGGAAAATAACGTAAATAGTGTAAAACAACAATGTAGATGTCAGATGTTATACCCAAAAACAACAAAAGAAACGAATCAAAACAAGCAACAAACAAAACAAAGCCCATGAAAAAACAAAACAGGAATAACTTCTAATGACCTGCGCATTGTTTATTTTCGAACTCGACAGAGATCGCGACCTTTTGTTTAACTTAAATCTTTTCTTTTTTGCATTGCGTCTTTCTCCTTCAGGAAATTCATAGCCCAACACTGAGCTAGTCCGAATTATGGCGTTGTAAAAGACGCTTTTGTTCTGGATGATAGGATACGGATACAGTGTACCGTAACATCGATTTATAGGAATGAGAAGGCTGAGTGAGGAAACTGTCACGGCTGCAGCGATTAGTTTCTAACATTGTTATGATTCAACACACGTTTTCAAACAACCTCTACCTTTCCACTAGCCATAAAGTGACAGAAATTTCAATTTTCGAAAACTGGAGATAAGACTTTCGATGAGAATTAATATTTTTTTAAAATAAAATATTGGTCTGAAACTAAGACTTACAACTACAAAGCACATATTCTAATCATAAAAATAATAAAGCCACAAGAACTACCACTTTGCTCTCTCGTTCTGGTCGATACATATCGGTGCAGCAGAATGTTTTTATGCGCCATCCCCGTCCATTTAAACCATTGACAACCACAGTGATCGTCCACATT
Organism: Locusta migratoria; assembly: GCA_026315105.1. Taxonomy (NCBI): domain Eukaryota; kingdom Metazoa; phylum Arthropoda; class Insecta; order Orthoptera; family Acrididae; genus Locusta; species Locusta migratoria. Next base: position 663,087,592 of record CM048755.1, on the reverse strand, counting down.
TGAAACTGCAACAATGGGCGTGATCGCTAAAGAGTAGATGACGGGCAGTTTCCACTTGGAAATGATATTTTAGAGATCGCTGTAGTGAGTATTCTTAGCACGGTATATTACACTGTTTTACTCTTTTATAAATTCACTTTATTCAGTTCAACAATGTAAAGAAATTTCTTTGTAATGCTGCCTTAAATGCATCATCGAGATCGTCTGAAGATGCTTCACAATGAAGTTCGATCAGAGGGCTCGACATCCTATGCAATAACTATTGAGCTAACAACTGAACGAGCCCCCTAGAACAAACACAAACAAACAACCGCAAATAGCCAATCTACCCGAAGAATTTTAAAAATAAACAAAAATCATTTACGGCGACCACTAGCCCTAAGCAGTAAATTCGGTTTCGAATCGTGTTCTTGCATAAATTTTCAACTTCGCCGTTGAGTTTCCATTGCCCTGAAACGGTAGAAATTTTTCAATAATTCGAATTCTTACTTTGAAACCTTTGCTAGAAACTGGTTCTGGTAATAGTTCCGGGCCATTTATATGACATTAAACAATCAATTACTCATTGGCAAATTGCAAATTATGCCGACTTCAGCTGCATTTATAAATATGGCCTATTATGTGGAGACAAATGAAAATTTATGCCGGACTGGGTCTCGAATCCGAGTCTCTCGCTTTTCGCGAGCACTGTGGAGGGGGGGGGGGGAGGGAGTGTTGGCAAGTGTGAGAAACGGAAGATTGGGTTTGACTTGGGAGCGTGTTCTGGTGGCGAGTGGGTAACGCCATATAAGCACCCTTAGGCAAAATTCGTTCTGAAACTGAAGATTCCCCCGGGATATATCTCGTTACATTGACGGAAAAGAAATTACTATTCATTTAATTGTACAAGAATATACGCATACGTTTTGTGTTCTAAAGGGAAAAAAGTCTGTTTCATGTTTTTTTAATCCAATCTCTTAATTCGACACCAGAAGGTTCGAGGAAAGTTATTTTAATGTAAATTATGGCTTTATTTTCTTTCTTCTGCAAATTATTTAACGCAGAGAAAAATTAAAATCTCTACCGCACTGTTCAGCAACATGAACTTTAAAAGGACAATTCCGGGAAAAAGGTATTTTCTCCATTAATCTGTTTTATAATTGCAAAAGCTCGCCGTGGAAGGCACATCTGGAGAGCGCGAGATCGGACTGAAGGGCTGGGAAGGAGGCCCGTACAGAGACAAAGAGAGAAAAAGTGGTTAAGGCAACCGCTCGCATAAGCGAAGGACACGGGTTCGAGTCCCGCTCCGGCGCAAATTTCTGTTTGTCTCCAAATAATACGCCACATTTAGAAATGCAGCTGAATTCGGTAAAATTCGCAATTCGGTATGTTAACCTTTTAATGTATGACTCTTTATTTGAAGCTATATAAAGTACCACGATTTATGTATAGTGCGTATATACTGAGAAAAATATTGAAAAAAAATATTCCAAAAAAATTATTTTGCACTACTAGCAACAAAAAGTTCGAAAATTGTTGTTAAGCTTTAGGGATTTAACTGCGGGGTCGTCAGTCGTTAAACTTACAAACTACGTGTGAACTACCTTATACTAAAGACGACACAAATAACCATGCCCGAGGGGGGATTCGAACCCCGGACCGTAGCGGCTGAGCAGGCTATGACTGGCGCGCCGCAGACCGCTCGGCCACCGCGGCCGGTAACAAAAAGTTCATAGCTAGTCAGCTATATAGTGCTTCCATGATGTACCCGAAGTAGTAAATGTCGCTATTATGCCTCTCATATTTCCAGAAAGTAACTCATAATTCAAGAGTAACATGTTATTGACTAAGTCTAGATGGCAAAGGAGGAATACTAATGTAAACTAACTTTCGAAATGAGTCAGTTTATAATTTCTAGGAGGAGCTACTAGCAAATGTAGGACCATGTATACAAGCAGCTACAAATGAATTTGTGGTAAAATTTTGATCAGTTTGAGAGATAATGGGTTAGAGAAATTTTTACAAGGATTGGATTCACGATTTCCTATCAGAAAGAACACAGTTCGTTGTAATTGACGGTAAGTCATCGAGTAAAACAGAAGTGATATCTGGCGTTCCACATGGAAGCGTTATAGGTCTCCTACTCTTCCTCGTGTTTATAAACGATTTAAGAGACAATCTGAATAGCTCCCTTAGACTGTTCGCGGATGATGCTGTCGTTTATCGGTTAGTGAAGTCAACAGAGGATCAAAAGCACCTGCAAAGGGATTTAGACAAAATTTCTACATGGTGCGAAAATTGGCAATTAACACTAAATAAAGAAAAGTATGAAGTAATACACATGACCACTAAAAGAAATCCTCTGAACTTCAATTACGCGATAAATCAGTCAAACCTTAAGGTCGTAAATTCTACCAAATATCTAGGAGTTACAATTACGAACAAAATATTGTGGGGAAGGCGAACCAAAGGTTAAGTTTCATTGGCAGAACGCTTCGAAGATGCACCAGCTCCACCAAAGAGACTGCCTACATCACACTTGTGCGTCCTCTCCTGGAGTACTGTTGCCCGTTGTGGGACTCTCACCAGGTGGGACTGACGGAAGACATTGAGAAGGTTCAGAAAAGGGCAGCTCGTTTTGTTTTGTCACATTACGGGGGGGGGGGGGGGGAAGCGTCACGGAAATGTTGCACGAATTAGGGTGGAAATCATTAAAAGAAAGACGTTATTCATTGCGGCGTGATATGTTTGCGAAGTTTCAATCACCGACTTTTACTTCTGAATGTGAAAATATTTTGCTAACACCCACCTACTTAGGGAGACATGGCCATCCCAATAAAATAAGAGAAATCAGATCGAAAACGGAACCATTTAGGTGTTCTTTCTTCCCGCGCGCCGGCCGCGGTAACCGAGGGCACTGAGGCGCTCCAGTCACGGTCTGCACGGCCACTACGGTCGGGGGTTCGAATCCCCCCTCGGGCATGGATATTTCTGCCGTCCTTAGTATTAGTTAGTTCATAAGTAGTTTGTAAGTTTAGGGACTGATGACCCCGTAGTTAAGTCCCATAAATTATACAAACATTTGAACTTCCCGCGCGCTATTAGAGAATGGGACGGTAGAGAAAAGTTATGAAAGTGGTTAATGAACCCTCTGCTAGGTACTTAAATGTAATTTGCGGAGTATCTATGTAGATGTAGATGTAGAAAAGGAATAGAAACGTCAGAAGTTGGGGAACGCCGTTGCGACCGAATGTGAGGCGTCCTGCGCTGTAGTTCTGAGAATTCCCGAAACACTCACCAGAAGTGATTCAGGCAAACGACAGAACTCATGAATGGGAGTGGCTAGTCGAGGCTCGGAGCGTGGCTTCGACCGCGTCCCCTCACACGGTCGGTACAGCGGTCCGTCGGTAACGCGTCGCCGGTACACAGCTTTTCTGCCGCCAGAAAAACGCCGTACGCTTTAATTTAGTCGGCTGGCAGGTAATCTGCAACGGACTGGTGGCTACGAATAGTGATGCGAATGTGGGTCGGATCCGCGTGCGCGCTGCGCGCCGGCGATAGTGCGGCGTGGCGGCTGGCCTGAATGTTATCTTGCCCGCTGGCCGTAACCGGCGTTTGTCATTGGCTGGCGGCGAACGGCGCGCCGCCCACCGTGGCGACTCAAATGAACGCCGCGAGTCGCCGGGAATTACTCGTACAGCAAATGGGGCGCATAAAGCCAGCTTTGTGCGCGGCGCAGGCCCGGCTTACGCCCTTTGACGGCGCCGTATCGGCCCCCGCCAACCGCCGCCGCTTCACTCACCCATCGCCCCGATCCAATTTTCATGCGTTCGCCGCACTCACACGTTAGCCTTAAAAATAGAACTAGCCCCCCTCCTGCCGCGCACCGCTACCTTTTCCTCGCAAATTAGTGCCCGCCGGAGGCAACCACATCACTTCATTAGCGGCGTATCGAACGCCCGCACGTGGAGCTATTAAAATTGCATCACCGTTCGCTCCGAACGTCAAATTGGCTCCAACCGTTCTATCTTCTCGGATACGAAAAATATGATTAAGTGTATCACGGGATACCAGCCGTCGGCTTCGACCGCCGACATCGGCGGGTTGTGTGGGTGTCTCGAAACTCGTGCCCGATCTGCGATATTTTCCAAACAGAGCACAAGCTTGATGCTGGAGTTCTCCTCCCCCGCTGGGCATCGCTCTTTTTAGCGAACCCCTCCCCTAACCTTAACCGTTCATCTGACAAAGAAACCTTCCGGCCTCAAAAATTCTGTTTCAAATGTTCAAATGTTTGTATAGTTTATGAAACTTAACTAGGGGGTCATCAGTCCCTAAACTTACAAACTTACAAACACAGAAATTTTAAAGCACACTAACCTGAAAATTCTGAGAAAAGAGGCTCTAAGGTTCAAGCGCCACTACTATACCGCTTTTTTATAGTCAGCGAGAGTGTATAACAGAATTTCGAAATATCTAAATCAGGAGAGTGGCCGATTATCACGTGGATAAGCAGGGTTCCATCCTACCTGAGAAAATATTTTATTTTTATTATGTTTTGTAAAAATTACAATATTGAAAAAAATCGTCTCGAAACCCGTGCCCGATCTACGATATTTTCCAAACAGAGCACAAGCTTGATACTGGAGTTCTCCTCCCCCGCTGGGCATCGCTCTTTTTAGCGAACCCCCCTCCCCTAACCTTAACCGTTCATCTGACAACGAAACCTTCCGGCCTCATAAATTCTGTTTGGGATGAGACCAGAGGTGCCCACAGGGCGTGGTCATGACGCAACCTGCGGCAGTGAAATTTCTAGGGGTCTTCCTTTTTATTTTCGGCTCCATGCGTCTTATGGTTTTAGTGTTTCGTTTTATCTACTCTCTTGAGATGTACAATGGTGGATGAACACTACTTATGTTGTGATTTTTGAGTCCGGCTTTCCGGCATGGACTATTGCCTAAGATGAAGCACTTTTGTTCACTTTTCACGGCCGACATGGAGCTGCAGTGCATCGACGACGAGAGAGTCGGAAACAGATATGCTAGCCACATTTTGCACTTCCTTTTGAGGCAGGAATATGCCATGACTTATGTTCAAATGTTCAAATGTTTGTTAAGCTTCTGGGACTTAACTATGGGGTTTTCAGTCCCTAAACTTACAAACTACTTACGAACTAGCTAATACTAAGGACGGCACAAATATCTATGCCCGAGGGGGGATTAGAATCCCCCAACCGTAGTGGCCGTGCAGACCGTGACTGGAGCGCCTCAGTCTCCGCGACCACCGCGGCCGGCCGACTTATGTTAAAAAGTATTCTCATCGCGGGACGTTTTATTTTCTCGCCGCTGAAGGTGTTGATGGTGAGCGAAAGGACGGGGTGTAGGGGAGTAGGGAGCCCCGAAAAAAAAATACAAAATGTGAAATAAAAGATATTTAATTTCGATATTAAATGGCAAAACCATTATTATTAGGTCATCAACAAGGAATCCACATATTTGGGGTGAGGGAGTGGGGGTTGGTCGCAGTTTGGGAGGGGGGGGGGGGGTGAGTCATTCGCCAAGGGCGGAGATGGACACCTCTGCATGAGACTTCACATGTTTGTAGTATACGTCAAGAGTATCCATTCATAGAAATTTTAAAGCACACTAACCTGAAAATTCTGAGATAAGAGGCTCTAAGCTTCAAGTGCCACTTTTATATCGCTTTTTTATAGTCAGCGAGAGTGTATAACAGAATTTCGAAATATCTAAATCAGGAGAGTGGCCGATTATTACGTGGATAAGCAGGGTTCCATCCTACCTGAGAAAAATACTATATTTTTATTATGTTTTGTAAAAATTACAATATTGAAAAAAATCGTATAAAATATTATAAACTACATGATGAAGAACTTTATATTATTTATGAAATGCAGCTGATTGAAATTTTAATTATAAACTTGTGTATAAAGCAAACTAATTTCCTGTGAGAGTCAGAAATCTTCATTTTCTTCAATAAGAATAAAAAGACCTTCTACATGGCTAAAATTTTAGCTATTTAGACGTTTTTTTATTATTTTTGTAGGTAAATTAAAGCGTTAAATACTATTTTCATTACAATTTTACTACCAAATTAGACGTTATGTAAGCTGTGGAGAGACTATAAATTCGTTGTAAACTCGAGGAACCAGTTTCTTCATGGCATGGAAACGCAGAGTAACGCTGTTGTCCTTTTGTATCTATACAAACAGGCATACGACCAGAAAGAGACAAATAAATAATAGAAATGACGAAGGTAGTTTGCGAACCTGTATCGTCCACATGAAGGGCGAAATCGCTACCACATTCGCTTTTCGACAGCAGTGCAGCCCAGCTTTTTCTGACAATTGTAGCAGTTATACCTCTTCTGCGCTTCAGACATTAAAGCACTGTATGAATCTTTTTGATTTTGCCATGGAGTGTGGTACTTGGTGCAACAAACATTTCAGAGGCTTGTCGTATAGATAATTTCCTTTTTGACTTTGCCTTAGAGCATTTTGTGAATAAAACTGTTTGTAATGACAATTTGCGCGTCTTACCAATATTTTCCTATGTATTTCTCTCACGGCCGAATTCAGCCTGAAAAGTCACACTTACGCACTTAAAATTAATTCTGCCAATAGTTTTAAATATGCTATTGTGTATATATATATATATATATATATATATATATATATATATATATATATATATACTGAGAAATACTTACCTAATATACCTGTTGAAAAATTAATAGCTTACAAAGTCAAAAATCTCGGCATTTACCTGTGAACCTACGTCTACTGATTTCTGTGTCTCGTTGACGATTAGAACGAGCTGAGTTTTGTTATGACCTTTGTTTTCAGAACCCATTTTAATTCCTACAGAGGAGATTTCCTTTCCACAGAAATTTCTTACCACACGGCCATAAAACATGATCTAAAACTCTAGATCCTACCGATGAGAGATATTTACTAGATTTGCGCATCTCTTTAACGACACTTTGTGAAAATAGGAATGATCCTCTAGGGACATACGGTAAAGCGTTGTTAAAAGATGGGAGGTACTGTCGTATTATCTGTGTAGAATAGAATTGGTACACAGACTTCCAGCACTGCAACTGTCGTTTCGGCTTTCTCCGGCGTACAAACACAAAGGAGGCAACGCCAGTGTGCCTCAGATGAAGGTGAAACTTGGTTCATGCTAGTCGCTGTGTCCCCTGACATGTGAGGCGTAGGACACGAGTGTTTCGGTGGCTTCTGTAGCCCAGTGTGAGATTGTAGCTTTGGTCGCTGTCGAACTCTGTATATCGGCTGTTACAGTCGACGGTGGTCCCTGCCACCAACTCTGATAGTGGCGCACAAAATGAGAGGGCCTACACGTGATGGAGCGAACCGTGCGTGTCTAACACGTGATGCACCGAACTGTACCACGCGCTTTGGCGGCAAGAGCGTCTTTTTACAATACAGCTGTACCTTTTATTAAGTTATTGGTATATATGGGGTTAGACAGGGTCAGACGCGTGAGATGCGACACTAATTTCATTTCGTGAGTGCTCAAAGATGTAGAAACGACGTTTCCTGAAATTTATGCGCAGTGTGACACGTAATTTTGTTATAGGGTTACCTCTTCCGTCTTCCGAGATACCCAAACAAGCTGTTTTGTGCAAGAGATTGTTTTCGAAACAGCATTCGGGTGCTCTTAAAAGATCTACTACAGTGATGTAAAGCTGGTTTATGAAAAAGCTGAAATATTTTCCAGCAATGTCTGACGAGACAACCAGGGTATCAGATTTGTAAATTTTTATGTTTATGGTACATGCAGTTCAGCTCAAATGGTAATCAGCCGAAGCCATTCGATGCAAATCTCAAAAAGTTTCGAGGAAATCGATCTTGAATTTTTTCAAGCTCATTTAAATCCCCTTAAAGGACCAGTTAGTCTATTTGTAAGCATAGCTTATTTGTTACCATTATAGATTACCGATCTAGTTAAAATGGGCGTGGTGGTTCGAATACCGCAAATCGTTTTCTTTCGTTGTATTCTAATACTTCAAACATCTGAATATAAAACTAATCAACTATATGGTAACTATCAACTGTATCTAATCGAAATTTTTTTAATGAAAAATGAACGAATGTTTGTTTAGTCTTAGTTTTCTAAATTTTTGTAAAATGTTGTTAATAATGATAGTTTCAGTTAAAATATATTGTTTCTGATTTTACAGTATTGCCCCAAAAGTGTAATTAGTGATATTTTACAATTTATTATTTAACTGAAACCATTTTTACAACTTAAAAAAAAGAAAATTAAGAATAAAAATTCGTGTTTTGTCATAAAAAATCGAATGGCATTAGATGATTACTGTATGAAGTATTAACTTCACATATCTTAAAAAAATTAAAAACTCCGATATCAATATGGTTTCCTTGTGAGAAATATTATAAAACAAGTATGCCAAGCAGCAGATATTCGCAATCTAGTTGCAAATGATGCTCATAAAAATTACCCTTCCGTTAAATAGGACACATTTCTGTTTTAACATACCCTACCATGTACCCGAATTTGATTCTATGCGATTTCTTTCTTCGAAAATCACCCAGTTATGCGTCAGTTACCATATATTTGATGAATTTTATATTTAAATACTTCACGAATACCAACACAACGAAAAACGGATTAAAGGGCAGGGGAGTTTTGCATCGCCAAACCTATGTTAACTTGATCAACAATCGCAACGCTACCAAATTAGCTACGCCAACAACTAGAATAATTGGCATCATAACATATATTTAAATGTGCTTCCTAAATTTCTAAGTCGATTTCATCTAGAATTTTTGAGAGTTACATAGAATGGCATTAGATGGTTACTGTATAAAGTATTAACTTCACATATCGTAAAAAAATTAAGAACTCCGATATCAATGTGGTTTCCTTGTGAGAAATATTCTAAAATAAGTATGCCAAGCAGCAGACATTCGCCATTTAGTTGCAAATGATGCCAATAAAAATTACCCTTCCGTTAGAGAGGACGGATTGCTGTTTTAGTGTAGCCTACCATGTACCCGAATTTGATTCTCTGTGAGTTCTTTCTTCGAAAATCACCCAGTTAGATGTTCATCAAAATCAAAGTGACCATGAATGGACGCATCCTCTGACATGACTGTCTCTAGAATGACAATTTAAAGGGTCCATTACACCTAACGTAGTACATTTAGAGAACAGACTGGAATGAACCATAAAACGTCTTAAAAAAAACATGTTTTTTTCTAGGTGGTGAATAGCTCTAAAATATTTTTGGTAACATGTTATATTACTGACTTCTGTAATCCAGTTAAATAGAGTCTGAAGAAACACTACGTACTCGAGATCGCATTACTGAACATTTATTTGAGGTGATCTGTTTTGGTAATCATTGTTACCATTATTTGATATCTTTCAAAAAAAAAAAAATGTTCAAATATTTGTTAAGCTTATGGGACTTAACTACGGGGTCATCAGTCCCTAAACTTACAAACTACTTATGAACTAGCTTATCCTAAGGACGGCACAAATATCCATGCCCGAGGGGGGATTCGAACCCCCGACCGTAGTGGCCGTGCAGACCGTGACTGGAGCGCCTCAGTCCCCTCGGCCACCGCGGCCGGCTTGATATCTTTTTACATTATCTAAAAATATCTTAAGGATTGTTCTTGTTTGTACCATAGGAAGGATGCATGGTCTTAGATTGTCACAGCTCTCAACGAAAACCTTGACAAAATAAAGCAAATGCGGCGCATGTCCCAAGTCATTAACATTTGTTACTAAGCGATATTGCCAGCAAGGGGAGCTATCACAGACTTCAAGATATGAAGTCCCACAGCCACTATCGCTGTATGAAAAAATTATTTATTATGTCACCATTTAATGCCAGTTTCGGCAGTACTAAGTTGCTATTATCAAATGATCAGTAACTAACACTTATTATTCGTGGAACGCATTTTTTAAAACAATCAAAGACCCGGACCATGATCGGATGATGTTAATATTTGTGCTAGATGAACTAGACATATTATTGTGCTCAGATCAAAACATGTACTTCCTTTCTGCATCCAACTGCATACCAAAGTAAAATTATACAGATAATATCCAATGTATGCCTGGCTAGTTGGCCGTCATTTTAGTGACATAGCATCGTCTGAAGTAAACATTGCGGTGAACGTTGTCAATAATATATAAGTGTGGAATATATTAGGATAGTACACTGTGATATACACTAATTTCACTTAATGTACAACCTTTGGCGATCGCAGAATGACAGTCTCTTTCGAGTTGCTATCTCACTAGACTTCAAAGTCCCATATCTTTTACTTTCACCATAGTTCTCTGATAAGCGTGCAATTAGTTACACCACCAACCTTTACAAATACGTTCTTTTCAAGAACATTTTAATTCCATTAAAATTGGCATTACCTTTCTAATAAGTAATATTTGCTTTAGTATCTCGTTGTATGTATAAGTTCTGAATATTACATTAATGACGTTTTATTCTAAGATATATTTCCTTAGAGAACCAAGTTCATTATCTTCAACAGTTCACAAAGTGAAAAGGGTATTCTGGAACTCGCCCTGAACATTTTCTAGAAGTAACTTAATAACCAGTTGTTTAATTTTTATACAAGTACACCGCATCAGAAAATATTTTTTTAAGTAATAAATTGTGCTACAATTTCAGAACTTAAATCTATTTCGCTTAAAGGTTTCAGCACAGTTCATTGACAGTAATGGCGCATTCTACAGTGATCTAGATAATAATAATTTATAATTGCACCACTAAAATGCTGATTCCAATAAACCCTTTCTTGTTTGGACCCTTCCGAACCTCAATTAAGAACGTCAGTACCAATTTTAAAAATGGACGCTGAACACATAAGAATCCACATCAACGATAATTTATTGCTCACATTTCCCACCTTAATATAAATTCTACATTTTCATTTTCTCCTTGTGACGTCATTAAAATAATGTTATTGCGCTCTAGAGAGTTTGACTGCACCATACTTCAATTAATGGTATCAATAATAAGATACTTCAGTTAATGGTATTAATAATCAGACTTTGTTCATGCTCTAGTCGCTCCAAAAAAATGTTCAAATGTCTGTAAATCTATCGGACCAAACTGCGTGTTCATCAGTCCGTAGCTCACAAACTACTTAAGCCTAGGTAAACTAACCTACGGACAAACACACACACCCATCCCCCAGGGAGGACTCGAACCTCCACGGCGAGCAACCGCGCCATCCGCAGTGAGGTGCTTTAGACCGCTCGGCTACTCCACCACGCTTTAGTCGATCCCACACCTTTAATGTTATCACTTATCACATACGTTGTCTACGAATTGACGAGGGCCAGTCATTGACTCGTAACTGTTAAACTTCATCTGGGCTGTGGCAGATAGAAATTGCAGAAGTGCCTCATTTACGTTTGTAGAATATTAGATGAAATTACTTTGTCATCACAAAATCCGTAAGAGAAGACATGAGATCAATTGTCTCTGACGGCTGTAGTTGTCATCCGGCACATACAATTAATGTACAAGACAACGTAATATGACTTAAATGTATATGCTTTGTCATTCTGTTTCCCCTTTTCTGCCACAGATGTTTGGAGGAATTGTTTTTAAGGGCTGAAAGATATCTCTAATCGTTCATCATAAATTCAGTGATTTTATCTGTGTATTTATTTAGAATTACTAAAAAGATATTTCCCTTCCGAACAGTTGAGTTCTCACTAGTGTCTCATTTATCACGACCAGGTGCCATGTTCACCAACATGACGTAGGTTGCAGTGTCTCATCCTGCTTGGCAGCCAACATTGTGTCCAGAGACTTTCGCCAACTAGCTGGAGCCAGCGAATCTCTTTATTGTGTTATCTGTGGCGACGTGGTCGACGATGATGTATAGCCAGAAGCTGTAACTGTAGCCTCCGCTCACGCCACCAAAGTTCACCATCACTCTTGTTGAAACGTAGCTCTTACTTTCCCGGGTGACGCAGCGCGTCCGTTCTATAAATAATTACACGTTTATTAATTATATAAGTGAGACAGTACCTAATGGTGCCCCTATTTTGTTACAATATACAAAGGCTTCTTGGTCAGCATGAGAAAAAGCTTACTAATTCATTTGTTCTACTACGAAATCTAACATATAAAAATATGCTTTACATCAACCTAAAGAGGAGAAAACATAACGAGTTATGTACTTATTTCAAAATTACCCCACAGCTATATCACGAAATCCAAAGCTTTTGACATTAAATAGAGTGAAGCCGTTGGAGCTACGTAAAGCAGTTTCCATATAGAATTACATATTAGCAAAGATTACGATAGGAAAACATGGTGATTTTCAGTCAGTTGGCAGTTTGTGTATGTACTAAACATAGTCAGTCTCTTTACTACTTGATACAATGCACTGTATTACTAATTAGTTTTCAAACCACTATAGCCTCATATTCAGACAGAGGAATGAAAGTAGCATAATGTCGTGGACAACGTGCTGCCAAACACTACGCTCGCAATGAATGGACACACCTAACTCCTTCAGCATCGGCGTGATTTTCTGACACAACATTCCATTACCTCATTTTACCCTGTCGTTATCGGATAAAAAATCTACGTCTTCCTATCTGCCTCCGTAGCTAAGTGCGCAAGGCTCAGTGGCTCAGCGCGCCCGCTCCGAAGGCTGAACGCCCTCTGTAATAATGCACCTGAGCCAACAACACATCGAACAACAACGAACAAACACGATTAGCGACCGCGAGGAACAGAACTACCTAAAAAGAAAAGAAAAAAAAAAGAAAAAAAATTGGCAGCGCCGCTGACCGCCGATGCGAGGGGCCCGGGTTCGATTCCCAGCTTCCCGGCACAGGACTTGGTGTTGTGTGTTTGTTCTCATCATCATCATCGATAGCAAGTCGTTGAAGTGCCGACAATAGAAAGACTTGCAGTAGGCGGCCGAATGCCTCTGGGGATATCCCCTGCCACGAAAAGCAATATGATTATTTCACTTCATTTTTTACGTCGTCTTTCTAGGAGTACTAATTTCTTTCCGGCAGTGTAGATACGTGCGGCCATTAAGTCGGTACGGGAGAAGGTACGGCGCAATCAAACTGTTTGTTCAAATGTTTGTAAATCTATCGGACCAAACTGCGTGGTCATCAGTCCGTAGCTTACAAACTAATTAAACCTAAATAAACTAACCTAAGGACAAACACACACACCCATACCCAAGGGGAGACTCGAAGCTCCACGTCGAGCAACCGCGCTTTAGACGCTTTAGACCGCTCGGCTACTCCACCGCGGCTCAAACTGTTTCCTACGATGTCAGTGACTCTCGTGACGTTTGCGACCCTCGGTTTCTATTTCATTTTTAATATGTTACAAGCACGATGTGTCGTGTCAGATTGTAATCTGTGAATCAGCCTTTATAAACGTAGATATACACTAAAGATCCAAAGAAACTAGTATAGCCAGGAGTATTCACCCACAGAGTATGTAAACACGCTACGTTCGGCACCTTCTATATAAGACAACAGGTGTCTGGCACAGGCGTTAGATCGGTTACTGCTGCTACAATGACAAGTTTTCACGATTTAAGTAAGTTTGAAATTGGTTTAATAGTCGGCGCAAGAGAGATGTACGACAGCATCTTCGAGGTAACGATGAAGTGGAGTTTTTCCCGTACGATCCTCAGACGAATGCTCCGTGAATACTGGAAATTGCTGCGGATTTCAGTGCTGGGCCATCAAAAAGGTTCAGCGTGCGAACTATTCAAAGATACGTCATCGATGCAGGTTTTCGGAGCCGAAGGCCCATTCGTGTACTCTTCAAGACTGCACGACGCTAAGCTTTACGCCTCGCCTGTGCCTTTCTTCACCAACATTTGACTGTTTAAATGTTCAAATGTTTGTAAATCTATCGGACCAAACTGCGTGGTCATCGGTCCGTAACTTACAAACTACTTAAACACACACACACACCCATGCCCCACGGAGGACTCGAACCTCCGACGGCGAGCAACCGCGCGCTCCGCAGAGAGGCGCCTTAGACCGCTCGGCTACTCCACTGCGGATGGACTGTTTATTACTGGAAACATATTGCCAGGTCTGATGAGTTTCGTTTACAGTTGTATCGAGCGGATGGGTGAGTACGGGTATGGAGACAATCTCATTAATCCATGGACCCTGCGTAGTAGTGGACTGTTCAACCTGGTGGATGATCTGCAGTGGCGTGTGCATGTGTAGTTGGTGTGATATGGGACCCCTGACAAAAAAATGTTCAAATGTTTGTAAATCTATCGGACCAAACTGCGTGGTCATCAGTCCATAACTTACAAACTACTTAAACCTAGGTAAACTAACCTAATGACAACACACACACCCATGCCCCAGGGAGTACTCGAACGTCCACGGCGAGCAACCGCACGCTCCGCAGCGAGACGCTTTAGACCCCGGACAGGTAACACGTACATACGCATCCTGGCCGATGACCTGCATCCATTCATGCCCATTCTGCATTCCGGCGGACTTGGAGCAATTCTAGGACGACAATGCGACACCCCACGCGTCCACTATTGCTACAGAGTGGCTCCAGGAACACTCTCATGAGTTTCAGCGCCTCCACTGCCCACCGAACTCTCCAAGACATGAACATTATTGAGCATATTTCGGGTGCCTAGCAACGTATTCCAACTATTACGGACAGTCCTGCATGGCGTCAGCTCCTCGCCGGCCGCGGTGGCCGAGGTGACTGAGGCGCTCCAGTCACCGTCAGCTCGGCCACTCTACGGTCGGGGGTTCGAATCCCCCCTCGGGCATGGATATTTGTGTCGTCTTAGTTCGTAAGTAGTTCATAAGTAGTTTGTAAGTTTAGGGACTGATGACCCCGTAGTTAAGTCCCATAAGCTTTACAAACATTTGAACATTTTTTTTAGCTCCTCCCAGCACTACTTCAAATGTGAAAATGTTTGTAAAGCTTATGGGACTTAACTGCGGGGTCGTCAGTCCGTAAACTTACAAACTGCTTATGAACTAGCTTATACTAAAGACGACACAAACATCCATGCCCGAGGGGGCATTCGATCCCCCGACGACGGACTGCCGCGCTCACCGCAACACGGCGCTCCAGCACGCGCGGCTAATCCGCCGCGGCAGCACTACTTCGTGCGTTAGTCTAGTCCGTACCACGTCGTGTTGTGGCATTTCTGCGTGCTCGCCGGGACTACACAATATTAGACAGGTGTGCCAGATTCTTTGGCTCGACAGTGTAGACGTCCTTTATTAAAGTCGTCAGCACAAATGTCAGAATATTTGTTGCTAATGTGGGATAGTTAAGGAGGAGCGGAAATACTGTGAAGCTGAAACAGTGTTTACTATGCGGCTGGCAGGATTATTTGTAAAGGCGCCGCTCTCGGCACTAGAGGCGGCGTCCTCGCTCGTAAAGCCGGGCAGGCAGGCGCCCCGCGGGGTTACGGCTTCTTGGGGAGGCCGGCGGAGCAGCCGTTCGCAATTTCCGTGAAACACTCTCACCGCGATACGCGTTTCACGGCTGCGGCCGCTTGTTTCCGAAGGTCGGATTCGCAAGGTGTTTTATAGGCTTCACAAATTTGGTCGAGTTCCCGTCGCAATTCTTGGAACTGCCGTACGGCGGCACAGTCTGTCAATAAAAAAGAGGAAAGTAAGGTTAGAGTTAGATTTACTTGTACCAGTGCAGCGAGGTCACGGGGAAAACAGCGCCCGTACGGGCTGGGTGGCAACTACCGAGGTACCGACCTGCCTCGATCTTGTTTATCGACTGCACGGATTGTGCGGCAGTATCGCGGGGTGGTGATTCCGGTGTTCTTAGTTTAAACAGCGCGTCCTGTGTGTTCACCGGTTTAGTGACCCTCAGAAAATTAACCCCTTAGCACCTGAATTAATTTCTACTGCAAGGAAAAAAATTAAAAACTTTTTTTGAAATGTTCAAATGTTTGTATAGTCTGAGACTCAACTACGGGGTTATCAGTCCCTAAACTTACAAACTACTTATGAACTACTTACGAACTAGGACGGCACAAATATCCATGCCCGAGGGGGGATTTTTTTTTCAGACAGAAACTAAAACAGTTGACAGGCAACTAAACTGTATGTGGCAGTGCAGTGGGTGGCCAGGCGCCGTGCCCCTGCTCGCCTCCTTCCGACGCAGTGCCAGCTCCTTTTACCAACGTAGACTACATATATGATTTTTTTTTTTTTTTTTTTATTTTTTTTTTTTTTTTTTTGCCGTGCAGACCGTGACTGGCGCGCCTTAGTCCCCTCGGCCACCGCGGCCGACACATTTTTTGAACTCAGTATTGGCATCTAAGTCCATTTATAATGTCAAACGTAAGAAAGTTATATGTAGTTGTTACAATTAGGTACATGTCAAATTTACAGGCATTGGTGAAATAAAAGGCTTCGTAATCTTCATAGAGAGATTTTTTATTGAACTTTATTATAAATAAAAAGTAATTTACATATGTTTGAATTAAATATGTGTTTATGTCTAAACCTAATGCATGTGATTAATATTATCTTACTCATCAAATTGACTGGAAAATGTTCAAATGTTTGTAGATGTGCACAGCCGCTAAACGCGCGGACATTCTGCGCTGCCTCGCTCTTTCCACAGTCCAGACGAATGCAATCATTCGTTGCAGAGGAAAGGCGTTAAGAAATAAAAGTACATTTCCGGTAAAAGTGGACTATATTTGTGAGAAACGCTACTTTCTGAGGCAGAGACACATGCGTCCGAACAGGTTGGCGGTCACCGGCCGAGTCCCCCCGGCGGCCCAGTGCCGGCCGTTTCATTGTGCGAGGGCCGGGCAGGAGCAGGTAGCAAAAAAAAATGTTCAAATGTTTGTAAATCTTATGGGACTTAACTACGGGGTCATCAGTCCCTAAACTTACAAACTACTTATCAACTACCTTATACTAAGGACGGCACAAATATCCATGCCCGAGGGGGGATTCGAACCCCCGACCGTAGTGGCCGTGAAGACCGTGACTGAAGCGCCTCAGTCTCCTCGGCCACCGCGGCCGGCCCAAATTGACTGGAATCAATTGCGTTTTTGTTTAGGCACGTTTGAATCTTGCATTTCGTACACATACTATCGTTAAAAAAGCTGCAGAGTGACAATAAATCATTGGAACTTCCGCACCACACTACTAGTGAAATGTAATCTATCAAACTCGTATTGAAACATACAGAGCGAATGAATTCATTTATCAATGTTATAAATAAAAATGCAAAAGCGTCAATCGCAAAAGCAATCTAGTAATGAAAAAAGTTAGCGTAAAAGAAGAGTGGAAATTATCGTAAATTCTCCATTTTATTTCATTTCATGCATGTGTCCATACATGTGCGTAAGTGGCGGATGATGTATATTTTAAACAAACAGTACTTTCGTTTTCAGTAAAAATTGTACCTACTTTATCACAGATAAATGTATTTCGATACCCTATAGATATTATCGAAACAAAATATAATTTTAAAAAATGAAACTTACCTATATATTTAGCTATTTTCAAGGAAATAATGACCACAACCTCATATATTTGTTTAAACAACGCACCCGACAAACGAAGGACCTCGTACAAAAGTACAGCAGCAGCACTCTTTACACGCACTGGACCCATTAGTGTAGAAACCCTTCAACCGGCACTGGTCCTCAAAAACACTTAGTCTTCCAAATACAGTGTGTCTGCAAAGTCACTCTGCAGCGGCTAGTTCCACGTATCTGGCCTTGCGGGACGCGTAAGGGGGGCAGCACATTCATGTTGTTTCATAAGCAACACTATAGTCGGCCTCACTTACGAAGGCGGCTCAGTTTTCTGCCGTTCTGCGCATCCCCTGCATGACCGCAATGACAGCCAATAATGTTCATTCTGGAGGCACGCGGCTGGCCGCGAGTTATGCGATGCTTCTCTCGCAGGCTCCACTTTGGCGCTCGGCCTTATCCCCTCCCCTCCACGCTTCCCCTATCGCTCCGCCTCTGTGCGCAGAAGTGCCTTCTTATATGACTCACCACCACTGCAGGTCCACGGAACGCGTGCAGGTACGCTTTATCTGTGCTGCCAACCTTACACGCCCCGCAACGCGAGACACGCGGAGATCGCCACTGCGGAGAGACTTTGCAGACACACTATATAAGAGCCACAAGGATATGATGCGAGCCGCGGCGGATTAGCCGCGCGTACTGGAGCGCTGTGTTGCAGTGCGCGCCGCCGTTCGCCGTCGGGGGTTCGAGTCCTCCTTAGGACATGGGTGTTTGTGTGTGTTGTCCTTAGGTTAGTTTACAATAGTTTAAGTAGCTTGTAAGCAAAAAAAAAAAAAAAAAAAAAAAAAAAAAAAAAAAAAAAAAAAAAAAGTTGTATAGTCTATGGGACTTAACTACAGGGTCATCAGTCCCTAAAATTACAAACTACTTATGAACTAACTAAGACTAAGGACTGCACAAATATCCATGCCCGAGGGGGGATTCGAACCCCCGACCGTAGTGGCCGTGCAGACCGTGACTGAAGCGCCTCATTCCCTGCGGCTAACGCGGCCGGCAGCTTGTAAGCTACGGACTGATAACCTAGAAGTTAAGTCCGATAGATTTACAAACATTTGTACATTTTTTGATATGATGCGAATTTGCGACAGTAGGAATTAAGGCATTAAAACTGATCGTGCAAATAATTATAAATGTAAATGTTTGTATAGCTTATGGGACTTAACTACGGGGTCATCAGTCCCTAAACTTACAAACTACTTATCAACTTGCTTATCCTAAGGACGGCACAAATATCCATGCCCGAGGGGGGGATTCGAACCCCCGACCGTAGTGGCCGTGCAGACCGTGACTGGAGCACCTCAGTCCCCTCGGCCACCGCGGCCGGCGTGCAAATAATAACAATAATAATACGAGGGTTGGAGCAAATGCCATTGCAAACTTTTCCCCCAGTTCGGTTGGAAAATGTTACATAACAGCCGGCCGCAGTGGTCGAGCGTTCTGCTGCGCGGCAGTCACAATCTGCACGGACACTATGGTCGGGGGTTAGAATCCCCCTCGGGCATGGATATTTGTGCCGTCCTTAGTATTACCTAGTTCATAAGTAGTTTGTAAGTTTAGGGACTGATGATCCCGTAGTTGAGTCCCATAAGCTCTACAAACATTTGAACATTTTTTTGTGACATAACAGACGAAATGACAAGGTGTTAACTACATGTGTGGACAATGAATGGCACTGAAATATGGTAACACACTGATTTATTACGGTAGTATAAAGGGCAATATGGCCTTCACAGTGCAAAAGAATGACAACAGCGTTTGGTGACATTAGCAGAGGACTTCTTTGAGGATCTGTAGGCCCAGATTTGTCCTGTCAACTGTATGTGTACTGTGTTGTCATTCTTTTGCACCGCGAAGGCCATATTGCCCTGTAAACTACCGTAATGAATTAGTGTATTACTATATTTCAGTGCTATTCATTGGCCACAAATGTAGTTGACACCTTGTCCTTTCATCTGTATGTGTCACATTTTCCAGCCGGGCTGGTATCTGCAAGAAGAAAAGACTTGCCATGACTTTTGCCGCAACTCTCGTAGATATAATAAATATAAAAACATAGCATATATAATTTTCGTTTCATTCTTGTATCAAATCATTTTATCTCCATTTTCGTAATATTTTTATCGCAGGTAAAAGTTTCAAGTCGTACAGATAGCATGCATATTTGAAGTAGCATCGCCCTGGCACTGCTGAGGTTCAGATTTCTGAACCACCAAATTCAGTCTATGGACGCTCGTTTGTTAGGGAGGGGCGAAGGGAAACGCCGCAACATGCGATCTAGCGCCAGTGTAGGCACCAGCTCGTTTTTAGATATCTGCATGGTGAAAAATATTGGCAAGTGACCCAAAACAACGAAAAGTGTGAAGTCATCCATATGAGCACTAAAATAAATCCGTTAAAGTAGATTTACATGATAAATCAGTCAAATCTAAAGGCCGTAAATTGAACTAAATACCTAGGAATTACAATTACGAACAACGTAAATTGGAAAGAACATATAGAAAATATTGTAAGGAAGGCGTACCAAAGGCTAGATTTCATTGGCAAACACTTCGAAGACGCATCAGTTCTTCTACACTACACTTGCGCGTCTCAGTTTGGAGTATTGCTTCACGTTGTGGGATTCACACCAAGTGGGACTGACAGATGATATAAAGTTCAGAGAAGGGCAGCTCGTTTCGTATTATCGTGATATAGAGGAAAGAGTGACATAGGTATGATGTACGCCTTGGGTTGGAAATAATTAAAAAAAGGCAGTATTCGTTACGGCGGGTTTTATTTGCTAAATTTCTGTCGCCAACTTTCTCTTCCGAATGCGAACATACTTTGTTAGCAGCCACCTACACAGGGAGACATGATCATCTGAATAAAATATGAGAAATCAGATCGAAAACGGGAAGATCCAGGTATTCGTTTTACCCACACGCTATTAAAGAATGGAACGGTAGACAGATCATAAAAGCGGTTCGATGAACATTCCGCGATTCACTTAAATGTGATTAGCGAAGTATTTATGTAGATGTATATATGGTCGCTCGGTCTGGGGCGCTACGTTATGGATCGCGCGGACTCTCGCGTCGGAGGTTTGAGTTCTCCCTCAGGCATGTGTGTGTGCGTTGTTCTTAGTATAAGTTAGTTTAAGTAATCTATAAGGCTCGGTACTTAATGAACTAAGGGTTAAAAACTATGAACTTAGGGTTAAAAACTATTGAACACTTTTACTTCTTGGACTCTGGCGAAAACGCTCGAATCGCCCCAAAAGCAAGACATTTTAGCTAGTTCCCGCACCTCACCTCGCGCATGCGCAAACGCTCCCTGAAGACAACATCTGCGCCTCACATTGATTTTTCCGTGCAGTGAAGGATACTTTTTACACTTTATTTGGTAAAATGTCTTATAAGTCAATTACTGATTCTTCAGAAGAAAACGCTTTAGAAGATCAAAACGTCAACATAATGGCGAAGTTAGTCATACGTTCTGAGAATGAGCTCGTGTGGTTAAAACGTCACGTTGTGGACAATCAGGAAGAGGGTTCAATTCCGTCTGTTAGCTTACTTTTCCCCATCTCCACATTTATAACGATTCTGCAGCGACCATTGCCTTTTCTTCCTTCCTTTCTTTACATACATACGTACAGAGACTGCGAACCAGGCAGGCCTGGTGTCTTTATTTCCGACATGGAGACATCACAGAATCTACAGGGTGAGTTACGCAAGACGTAACACAACTTTTATTTCGTGAACGGTTACACATATCGAAACGAGGTTTCCCGCACATGCTAGGGGCACATGCGTCGAGGGGCACATATATTTTAGTTTGGCGAACGTTTTTAGCACCGGTATCAACTGAGCTGTTGATGCAAGTAACTTTTTTATGGAACTACTAACTTTTTATAACTGCATTCGATTATTTTGAGAAGGCAATTACAGTGATAAAGCGTTTGTTAATGTTGGCGTTGAAACCTGTCATCAAAAATTTCTAGAAATGTCCTAGAATTTGAGGGCAAGGTGACCGGAATCGGTGTTAGCAGGGCAAACTGTGGTGTCGCACAAGTCTAAAGTGCGCGCCACCTACTTTCGCCGCGCGCCGCCATGCACGCACGGCGCGGCGTTCTTACGACGTCAGCCACGAGCGCCCTCTGCTACAACTCCGCTCGTGGCCACCACTGAATGACATCGTTCACTTGGGACTGAGATAGGAACCAGTTAACACTTCGGAATCAGATAGGCAGCAGTTAAGACTTGGCTATCAGATAGGCACTAGGCAGGCCTCTAGCTCAACTATGTATCAGAATTCTGCAGTACTGAGCTATGTAAAAGTTAAGTATTACTAAGTCTCTATGAAATATATATATCGTTCTAATTTACTCTAGTGTTTCTAGTTTCTGCTGTCCCACTGGCTGCTCACCTCCGTACCTGCACAAGCGTGCATCCTTTATTCCTGTGTCGGTCTTTCTACTCGGCCATCGACATCTACGACGGAAACGAGACACAAAAGCGGCGACGAGGCTGGGACACAAAAGTGGCGACGAGGATGGGATTCAAAACAAACATCGCCGAGCGGAGCGGAGCGTCAGAATGTCAGCACATATGACTGTCGACTTTTCTGCACTGTAGGCCACTCATTTCCGCTTCAACATCCATTGGGTGCAGACATGTACACGAATTAGACGTTGGATATACTACTTTTATATGGTGAATGTAAAAGAAATGCCGTGCAAACAAATCAGCGCTAGCCGGCCACTGTGGCTAAGTTGTTTCTATGTTTAGGGACTGATGACCCCGCAGTTAAGTCCCCTAATCTCTATAAACATTTTAACATTTGAACGTAGTGGATGTTCATGTCTATAAAGCTTATGGGACTTAACTGCGGGATCATCAGTCCCTAAACTTACAACTACTTATGAACTAGCTTATACTAAAGACGGCACAAACATCCATGCCCGAGGGGGCAATCGAACCCCCGACGGGGAACGTCCTCGCGCATCGTAGCATAGCGCCTCAATGCGCTCGGCCGCTTCACCGCGGCGAACGTAGTGGAAACGATAGGTCTATTAGTCCTTCTATAATTCAGATGTTTCACACAGTTGTTGCTTTTTGCAGCGTATAAGACCTCTTTATTTTCGAAGAATGAAACAGGCGATTTCTCTGACTTTACGCAACTACATCCGGGATGACAAACAAATCTGAATTAGTTATCCTAAACCATTTGTGATACGATGTATTCTAGCCTGCCGATATACAATATTCGTAGGTTAACTTCAATCCATTGTAGGTCTTAAGTTGGTTAAAGGGGCAACAAAGCGTTACTGTAGTCACACAGGCCTATTTTACGGTATACAATTATGCAGCCTGTTCGGCGATGGCTGCTCGGTAGTGTTTGCACAGCTAACGCCGAAAATCAAAATATTCAAATGTTTGTTAAGCTTATGGGACTTAACAGCGTGCTCATCAGTCCCTAAACTTAAAAACTAGTTATAAACTAACTTATACTAAAGACAACATAAAAATCCATGCCCGAGGGAGGATTCTAAAGGCCTCGCGCATTGGAGCATGCCGCCTCAATGCGCTCGTCCACTCCACCGCTGCGCTAACGCTGATTCCGGCCATCTTGCCGTCAAATTCTAGGGCATTTCTCGAATTGTCTTATCATGGGCTAGCGAACGCAGTTAAAAAGTAAAAGTAACCTCTTCAGCTGAAAAAAAAAAAGGATTTGCTTTTATATCTCAAATCTCAATTGATACCGGTGCTAAAACCATTCACCATACAAGAATGCGTGTGCCCATCGACGCTTTAGCATGTGCCGATAACCGCATTTCGACATGCGTAACCGTTCACGAAATAAAAGGGGCGTTATATCTTACGTGACTCACCCTGTGTATGTGTATTTCTACGCATCGACGGGGGTTTGTTCATTTCTCCACCGCATATGCGTTAATATCGCAGGTGAATACAGTCTGGCGAAGATAAGAGGGTGAGGGTGATAGGAGAGTTACTTGTGTTGCATGCGCCTTGTAGGAGGACGGGAGGTTGTCCCGATGGCCGATGCCGTCAAGACAACATTTCTGGTTAACCGGTAAATCCGGGTTGGAGTCCCGCCGGACACAAAATTTCTCTTGTCGGTAGTGGATTATTTAAGAGCTTTGAGCAACCCAATATTTTCCTTTCCTTCTTTCTTCATCTCATTAAATGAACTCGCATACTGACTGCGAACCGTGCGTGACATCTGTTATTTCGGACATGTATGTATTGCAGTCAGTGGTGATTACTTACCAATCATTTATCTGTCACACCATATGTATTGTGCAAAGAACCAACTTCAGTGGCGGTGATTTGTGAGTAATAACTTTCATTGAAAAGACGTTCGATTTCTTATAGTCTAATTGAGTTTTTATTTAATTCAAAATGTTCAAATGTTTGTAAATCTATCGGACCAAACTGCGTGGTCATCAGTTCGTAGCTTACAAACTACTTAACTCTAGATAAACTAACCTAATGACAACACATACACCCATGCCCCAGGGAGGACTCGAACCTCCACGGCGAGCAACCGCGCGCTCCGCAGCGAGTCGCTTTAGACCGCTCGGCTACTCCACCGCGGCTTTATTTAATTCCTTCAGCAGTATGTCTACGTCTATATATTATCTATACAAATAACATCTGACAGAGGTTTGATCGAACCGTTTTCATATCTTTCTGCCAGTCCTTCCTTTAAGAGGAAAAAGGAACACCTAAATCTTTCCGTTTGAGATCTGATGTCTCTTATTTTATTATTATGATCGTGTCTCCATTTGTAGGAAAGTGAAAAAAAATACGGAGGAGCAGGTTGGCCACAGAATTCTCTGAAATAGATCGCGCCGCAAAGAATAACGCTTTTCTTTTAACGATCTCCGCCCCTACTCGTATGTTATTTCCGTTACTCTCTCGTCTCTGTGTCGCGGAAATACGATACGAGTAGTCCTTCTCCGAACTTTTTCTATATTCTCCGTCAGTCCCACCCAATCAAGATCCCACAGTGTGCAGCAACAGTCCAAAATAGGACTCACAAATTTAGTGTAGGCAGTTTCTTTAGCTGAACTGTTGCATCTTCTGCTTTGCAACAAAAAACGTAGCGTTTCGTTCGTCTTCACTATGATATTTTCTCT
Source organism: Locusta migratoria (assembly GCA_026315105.1). NCBI lineage: Eukaryota > Metazoa > Arthropoda > Insecta > Orthoptera > Acrididae > Locusta > Locusta migratoria. The sequence goes on along the minus strand of CM048755.1, from coordinate 663,062,870 downwards.
GTTCTTTTCCATGAAGGTTGTTCGTTATTTTAATTCCTAGTTATTTAGTGGAATTACATCCTTTATAATTGACTGATTTATTGTGTGGTTTAACGGATTTATTTTAGTGTGGATGACTTCACACTTTTCATTATCTAGGGTCAAATGCTAATTTTCGCGCCATGCAGATATATTATCCAAATCTATGTCAGTTATTTTTGAACTTCTGTCAATTTACTAACCGATAACGGACAGCATCATCCCCGAACAGAGTTATAGAGCTGCTCAGATTGTCTCGTAAATGGTTTTTAAAACGAGGAACAATAGAGGCTCTAAAACTCTTCCCTGACATCACTTCTGTTTTACTTGACACCTTCCCGTCAGTTACTACAAACTGTGTTATTTCATACAGGAAATCATGATAACAATAGTTATATCGATATTCTTTTTATTTATATTTATCACGTTCCGTAGGACAGAATAGAAGAGTAAGTCTCCATGGTTCAAATGTTAGTAATCCCATTGGATCAAACTGCTATGGTCATCAGTCCCCCTTACACACTCACACACACACACACACACACACACACACACACACACACAAAAGAAAAAAGAAAAAGATAAAAACCGCGCGCGCCAGACGGAGGACTCGAAGCTGCGGCGGGAGCGACCGCACGACAGTCTCCAACGTCATGGAACAAGTCAGTTCATCAGATTGTAATAAAAGAGTAGTTAAATATAAAGTGAAACGGATAGTAATCCTATGCACGCGACAGGAAGAAGCATAAGTAAAAATAAGAAACAACGTAACACAGAAATTCCTCAGTTTAGCCTTGCAAGTTCCACGATCATTACCAACTATTTTGAATTCTTGTGGCAGTATATTAAAAATGGATGCGGTAGAATGCAGCACACCTTTCTGTACAAGGGTCAAGGAAGTGCGACCCAAATGCAAATACCATTTCTCCCCAGTATTAACTCTGAGAAAGTTGATAACTTTTGGGAATAACAAGATGTTATTAACAACAAGCGACGTTCATGAAAATATGTATTGAGAATCCCAGACTACTAAACAACAGTAGACAAGAGGTTTGCGAGTTTTAACCACATATTGCTTGAATGGCCGTTTTTGTGCAATAAATACCCCTTTTGAATCAGATGAGTTCAAAATATTCAAATGTTCGGAACCTATTAGACCCAACTGCTATGGTCATCAGTTCCTAGACTTACAAACTACTTATACTAACTTACTCTATTGACAAGACACACACACACACAAAAACTCACACACTTAGTGGGAGGACTCGAACCTCTGGCGTAATCGGCCGCCCAGTCCGGAGCATGCTGCCTTAGACCACATCTACATCGGATACTCTGCAAATCACATTTAAGTGCCTGGCAGAGGGTTCATCGAACCACAGTTATATTATTTATCTCCCATTCTATTCTCTAATAGCGCGCGGGAAGAAAGAATACCTGAATCTCTCTGTTCGAGCTCTGATTTCTCGTATTTTATTCTGATGATCATTTCTACCTATGTAAGTGGGAGTCAACAATATATTTTCGCATTCGGAGGAGAATGTTGGCGATTGGAGTTTCGCAAGTAGTCCACGCCGCAGCGATAAGCGCCGTTGTTGTAATTATTCCCATCCCAGATCCTGTATCATTTCCGTAACGCTGTCTCCCCTGTATCGTGACAGTACGAAACGAGCTGCCCTTCTTTGGACTCTTTCGATGTCCTCCGTCAAACCCACCTGATAAGGATCCCACAATGGGCTTCAATACTCCAAAAATGGACGGACAAGCGTAGTGTATGCAGTTTCTTTTGTAGTTCTGTTGCATGTTTTCAGGGTTCTGCCAATAAAACGCAGTCTCTGGTTCGCCTTTCCCACGATATTATCTACGTGTTCTTTCCAATTTAAGTCTGAAGTAATAGTAATTCCTAGGTATTTTGTGGAGTTTACGGCCTTCACATTTGATTGATTTATCTTGTAAACAAAGTTTAACGGATTTTTTTCGTACTCATATGGACGATTTCACACTTCTCATTATTTAGAGTCAATTGTCAATTTTTACACCATACTGATATCTTATTCAGATCGTTCTGCAGTTGGTTTTGAACTTCAGATGATTTTACTAGATGGTAAATGACGGCGTCATCTACAAACAACCTAAGAGAGCTACTTAGATTTTCCCCTAAATTGTTTATATAAATAAGGAACAGAAGAGGACCAATAACACTACCCTGTGGAACGCCCGACATCACTTCTGTTTTAGTCGATACCTCACCATCGATTACTACGAACTGTGTCCTCTCTGAGAAGAAATCCCCTATCCAATCACAAATTTGGGGCGGCTACTCCCGACCGGCACAGATACGTTACCCCAAAAAGGCTCAGGACAATGAAAATAAGAAAAGTAGACTACTATACACGTTTAATTACAGCATATTTCAGATGCACGCGATTTAATTACAAACCGCTTGTGAAGTTACAGTGCCAAAAGCCGTCCGAAAAGAAATACGGAATCTATTTCACATCCCTTGTTGTTACCAGTTATCGTTTAATGTGAGTATAAAGTACAAACTATATTTTCTGAATACGTGTTCACTATGGGTCAGCAGATCGTTCTATGTATGCTGTATAATAAAATGTATTCGGCCACCTGGCTGAAAACGACTTGGAAGTTCATGGCACCCTCCATCGGTAAAGCTGGAATTGAACGCGGTGTTGGCTCACCCTTAGCCTCGATGACAGCTCCCATTCTCGCAATCATACGTTCAGTCAGGTGCAGTACGATTACTTGGAGAATGGCAGCCCATTTTTATGGAGCGCTGAACTGAGTAGAGGTAGCGATGTAGGTCGGTGAGGCCTGGCACGAAGTCGGCGATCCAAAAAATCCTACAGATATTCTATTCATTTCAAATCAGGACTCTGTGCAGATCAGTCCATTTCAGGATTGTTATTGTCGTGTAACCACTCCGCCACAGGCCGTGCATTAAGAACAGGAGCTCGATCGTGTTGAAAGATGCACTCGCCATCCCCGAATTGCTCTTCGATTTTGCGAAGCAAGGAGGTGCTTAAATCATCAAAGTAGGCCTGTGCTGTGATACTGCCACGCAAAACAACAGTGGGTGCAAGCCCCCTCCAAGAAAAATACGACCAAACCATAACACCACCGCCTCCGAATTTTACACAAGCTGGCAGATGACGTTCACCGTGCATTCGACATACCCACACCCTGCCATCGTATCGCCACATTGTGTACCATGATTCGTCAGTCTACACAACGATTTCCCACCGTTCAATCGTCCAATGCTTACACGGCTTACACCGAGCAAGGCGTCGTTTGGAATTGACCTGCTTGATGTCTGGCTTACGGACAGCCACTCGACCATAAAAACCAAGTTTCCTTACCTCCCAGGTGCTTGGACGGGATCATGATGCAGTTTAGAATTCCTGTGTGATGGTCTAGATAGATGCCTGCTTATTACACTGTACGACCCTCTTCAACTGTCTGCGGTCTCTCTGTCAACAGACGAGGTCGCCCTGTACGCTTTCCTATTTTACTGTTGGTACTACACACGCTGCCAGAGAGTTCACAGGGCATTTGCCATACCCGCATCATTCAATCGGATCGCCACACTGTATACCGGATTCGTCACTCCACACAACATTTTTCCACTGTTCAATCGTCCACTGTTTACGCTCCTTACACCAAGCGAGGCGTCGTTTGGCATTGATGTGCGTGATGTGTGGCTTATGGGCAGCCGCTCGAACATGTAAACCAAGTGGTTTTTCCACCTCCCGCTTAACTGTCATAGTACTTGGAGTGGATACTTATGTAGTTTGGAATTCCTGTGTGATGGTCTGGATGGATGCTTGCTTGTTACAATGTACGCCTTCTTCAATTGTCGGCGGTTTCTGTCAGTCAACAGACGTGGTCGGCCTATACGCTTTTCCGTTGTACGTGTCCCTTCACGTTTCCACTTTGGTACCACACCAGGAGCAATGACCTAGGGATATTTAGGAGTGCGGAAATCTCGCGCTCAGGCTTCTGACACAAGTCAACATGTTCCAAGTCCGTGACTTCCGTGGATCGTCCCATTCTCCTCTCTCACGATGTCTAATGACTACTGAGGTCGCTGATATGGAGTACCTGGCAGTATGTGGCAGAAAAATGCACTTAATATTAAAAACACAGGTTTTCGATGTGTCCGGAAACTCTCTAGGCTACAGTAAATGAGAAGCACAAGATTTAACATACATGTATATTAGAACTGTATCTTCCGTTACTCCATGTTGCACGCCCCGAGACTGTTATTAGCTACATAAAAATCTTTGCGAATGCGTTTCGTGATCCCGGCAGTACTATAAACCGGGCGAAGCGGCACAGCGGTTAGCACAATAAGATTGCATTCAGGAGGATGGCGGTTCAAATCCCGCCTTTGGCCATCCAGATTTAGGTTTCTTACGATTTCCGTAAATCGCTCCAGTGAAATTCCTGGATGGTGCCGTTGAAAGGGCAGGGCTACTTCCTTCACTATCTGTATGAAAACCAATCCGATTCTGTTCCGCGTCTCTCTAATGTTCAAAAATCTATGGGACTTAATTGCTGTGGCCATCAGTCGTGCTGTACGTGTCCATTCACATTTCCACTTCACTATTTCTTTTCTTCCTCTTTGGCAATGTTCCCGCACATGTAGGGTCGGCTTTGTTAAATCCGGATTTGGCGTGTTAATATTTACGGGGTTGCCGGATGCCCTTGCTGTCGCCATCCCATGCCCCCCGGGAGGAAATGTGTACATCTACATCTACATGGGATATTCTGCAAATCACATTTAAGTGCCTGGCAGAGGGTTCATCGAACCACCATTATACCATTTATCTCCCATACCATTCTCGAATAGTGCGCGGGAAGAAAGAACACTTGCATCTCTCCGTTCGAGCTCTGATTTCTCGTATTTTATTCTGATGATCATTTCAACCTATGTAAGTGAGAATCAACAATATATTTTCGCATTCGGAGGAGAATGTTGGCGACTGGAGTTTCGTAAGTAGCCCACGCCGCAGCGATTAGCGCCGTTGTTGTAATGATTCCCATCCCAGATCCTGTATCATTTCCGTAACGCTGTCTCCCCTGTATCGTGACAATAGGAAACGAGCTGCCCTTCTTTTGGACTCTTTCGATGTTCTCCGTCAAACCCACCTTATAAGGATCCCACATTGGGCAGCAATACTTCAAAAATGGACGGCCAAGCGTAGTATATGTAGTTTCTTTTGTAGTTCTGTTGCATGTTTTAAGGGTTCTGCCAATAAAACGCAGTCTCTGGTTCGCCTTTCCCACGACATTATCTACGTGTTCTTCAAATATCTGCGTATTGTGGTATATGTGTGAAAGTGTGTTACGAAATGTTTGCGAATCGTGTAACTAAGGCGGAACTTGGATACGAACTGGGTACTCGTCTAGGAGGATATGGAAAACCTCCTAAAAACCACATCTAGGCTAGCCGGAACTCCGATCCCTTTCGTTAATCAGCTGGGGGGATTCGAACCGGGGCCGGTACGCTTCCCCGTTTAAAGCGGTGCGTTAGACCACACGGCTAAACAAGCGGGTCACATTTCCACTTCATTATCACATGAGAAACTATGGACCTAGGCATGTTTAGGAGTGCGGAAATCTCGCCTAAAGACTTCTGACACCTGAAGACGTTCGAAGTCCGTAAGTTCCGCGGAGCGTCCCATTCTGGTCTCACAAGATGTATAATGACAAATGAGGTCACTGATATGGAATACCTCGCAGTTGGCAAAAAGGAAAGGAAATACTTTATTTAATTTCTATAATAATGTGTTACATCACCAGTAAATCTTACTTTAGCACATCTACCAGCACCTTTAACCCAAACACAAACACTTTCTTGCTCATTTATTTTCCTGTGATTACGTGTCCGTAAAGTAAAAGCATTACCAGATGTAAAATAAGACGTTCCAACATCCTTATTGAAAACTTCTCCAACATGATACGTACGGAAAGCAATTACATCTCTGTTATTAAAGGATTCCAACCCAGAAACTCCTTTCACGGTATCAGCCGGATAGCGCACCACAGCGACAGTAATCCATCCATTACCACATTGATTAGAATCACTCTGCATTAGCGAAAAGTTAATAACACATCCACAAAACACCGAAGGACCTTTCAATATCTCCTGCGCGCCCTTATTCAAAATGTTCAAATGTTTGTAAGGCTTATGGGACTTAACTACGGGGTCATCAGTCCCTAAACTTACAAATTACTTATGAACTACTTACGAACTAGCACGACACAAATATCCATGCCCGAGGGGGGATTCGAACCCCCGACCGTAGTGGCCGTGCAGACCGTGAGTGAAGCGCCTCAATCCCCTCGGCCACCGCGGCCGGCGCGCCCTTATTTACATTTATTTGTAGGTCATCAATTGCCTTATAAACAGGCAGGCGGGAACGCCGATATCTTCTCCTATAACGAGGCATCTCTAAAGCCGTTCAATGCAGTTGCCTGTGCAGCAGCTACACGACGACTGACGCACCTAATTAAAAAAAAAAAAAAAAAAAAAGTATATTTTGGGAGGGGGGGGGGGGGGGCGGGTCCGGATACTCTTGTTCAAATTGTGTAGTTCATAATGTTCAAAGACGTATGTGTTACAAAATCCTTCCGCAGATCGACGTCAATAGTATGAGCCTGTCGTCGAGGTAGGCAACGTGGCAGTGACATTATACCAAAGTTAGTTTCAAATTCAAATGTTCAAATTTTTGTAAGGCTTATGGGACTTAACTACGGTGTCATCAGTCCCTAAACTTACAAACTATTTATGAACTACTTACGAACTAGGACGGCACAAATATCCATGCCCGAGGGGGGATTCGAACCCCCGACCGTAGTGGCCGTGCTGACCGTGACTGGAGCGCCTCAGTCACCTCGGCCACCGCGGCCGGCAAAGTTAGTTTCGTCCTTACGTTTTGAGCAGCAGTGTATTTACGTCTGCGGTCTGCTGTCTTTCCTTACAGTTCTGTAGCGGCTGTCGGCCGGACGACAGACTTATTATATAAAGTGGAGTAATTTGCGGTCGGTGTAAGCCAGGCGCCGCCACGCGAGTGGTCGCAGTCGGCTGTTAGAGAATTGTCCGCCGCGGCCGACCGAATAACGCTAGGTGGGTAGCGGCGCGGCAGCGGTGTATATATTGAGCGCGGGGGCCGGTCACTCCATTGATAAAGCGCGCCAGAGAAGAATGGCCGGCAGAAACAGACGGCACAAAGCAATCAAAAGTTTGCGCGCCGATAGGGCGGCGACAAAGCGCGCGCCCGCCTAATCGCCAGCTGCCAGCGGCCGGCGCCGTCACGCCACGCTCCACCCAGCCCTGAATATGTTCGCGCGCCGCGCCGGCTACAACCTTCCTTACTCCGGCGCTCTCGCCTCCCCCACTATTGTCGTTGCTTCGCACTTTTTCCTCTTAACAAAAGACCTGTTAAGTGAATAATTGTGTATAACCGAAATGTAATCCACCACAAAAGTCTACGCTTTTTAGAAGCGTCAATGTAACTACTGAAGCGTAGCTACGAGAGCTGTTTCATACTGCTTTGACTGCATCGAATTTTAGTTTTAATTATTAGAATCTCCTATTGTCAGCGCATGTAGTAGTGCGTTTCGGATATCAGCATCGGAATATGTCCTTCCAACCAAAATTTTAAATATTGTCGAAATCATTTTCATATCGGTGTTGTGAGTGGTTGATGTTTATGGATGTACAGGATGACGTAGAAAAACGTGAACATTTCGGCAATCCAACAAAATTATAAGTGATGAAGGGAAAAAATTTGCCGCGAGGAAGCGGCCGAGCGCATTGAGGCGCTATGCTCTGATGCGCGAGGCCGTCCCCGTCGAGAGTTCGAATCCCCCCTCGGGCATGGATGTGTACCTCGTCTTTAGTATAAGGTAGTTCATAGGTAGTTTGTAAGTTTAGGGACTGATAACCCCGCAGTTAAGTCCCTTCAGCTTCAAACATTTGAACATTTTTTGAAAGAAATTTAATTCATAGTAATTGATATCTAAAAATTTGCCATTTAAGAAACACTGATGTCATTTACCTTCTTTTTTACGATTATTTTTTTAATTAACGTCCTTTACGTTCAGTCTTTACATTGAGCAAGCTAAGGAGGAATGCAAGGAGAAATTTGAAGAGCGAATTAAGGTTCAGAGAGAAGTAATAAGATACGATGGAGTAGCCGAGCGGTCTAAGGCGCCTCGCTGCGGAGCGCGCGGTTGCTTGCCGTAGGAGGTTCGAGTCCTCCCATGGGCATGGGTGTGAGTGTTGTTCTTAGGTTAGTTTACCTAGTTTTAAGTAGTTTGTAAGCTACGGGCCGGCCGCGGTGGCAGAGGAGACTGAGGCGCTCCAGTCACGGTCTGCACGGCCACTACGGTCTGGGGTTGGAATCTCCCCTCGGCCATGGATATTTGTGCCGTCCTTAATATTAGTTAGTTCATAAGTAGTTTGTACGTTTAGGTACTGATGACACCGTAGTTAAGTCCCATAAGCTATACAAACATTTGAACATTTTGTAAGCTGCCGACTGATGACCCGCAGTTTGGTCCGATAGATTTACAAACATTTGAACATTTTTTGGAAGGAATAAGGTCTTTGCGGTTTGGCGGTGACGTGGTAATTTTGTCAAAGGCAACAAAGGACCTGGAAGAGCATTTGAACGGAATGGACAGTTTCTTGAAATGAGAGTGTAAGATGAACTTTAACAAGAGTAAAACAAGGGTAATGTAATGTACTGTCAGAAAATCAGACCGATGATGAAGGAGTTAGGTCAGGTAACGAGACAATAAAGTAGTAGATGAGTTTTGTTATTTGAGTAAAATAACTTCTGATGGCCGAAGTAAAGAAGATATAAAATTCAGAATGGCTATGGGAAGAAAAGCGTTTCTGAAGAAGCGAAATTTGTTGACACCCAATATTAATTTGCATGTCAGGAAATCCTTTCTGAAAACATTTTTCTGCAATGTAGCATTGCATGGGAGTGAAACGTTGATTGTAAGGAGTTAAGACAAAAAGATGATCTAAGATTTTGAAATGTGGTGCTACACACGAATGATGAAGATTAGATGGGTAGCTCACGCAACTAATGAGGATGTGTTCAACAGAATTGGGGAGAAAAGGAGTTTATGGCATATCCTGACTAAGGGAAGGGAAGGGATGGGTTCGTGGGGCACATTCTGAGACATCAAGGTGTCGTCAACTTAGCATTATAAGGAAGTGTGTGGGGTAAAAATCGTAGAGGGAGACCGAGAGACGACTACAGTAAGCAGATTCAAAAGGATTTAAGTTGCCGTTCTAATTCGCAGATGGAGAGGCTTGCACAGGTCATGGTAGCATGGAGAGCTACATCAAACCAGTCTGCGGAATGAAGACCACAACAACAACAACGTCCTGTACGAATACAGAAATACCGTTACTGGGCAAACACAGACTCTAATGACGTTCATGAGCGTCCTTTACGCGCTAGTAAAGCGACAGTATGGTGTGGTGTTTCGTCACATAAATTTATCGGACCGTATTTTTTCGGAAATGAACAGAGAAACATAACAACTGTCAGTGCCGATCGCCGAGCGGGAGTAGCTGAGCGATCTGGAGCGCCACGTTACGGATCGCGCGGCCTCCCGCGTCGGAGGTTCGAATCCTCCCTCGGACATAGATGTGTGTGTTGTCCTTAGGTTAGTTTAACTTTGTTTAAGTAGTTTGTAAGTCTAGGGACTGAGGACCTACGTAGTTTGGTCCCATAGTATTACAAACATCTGAACATCAATGCCGATCGTTATGTGGAGATGTTACGAACTTTCGTTACATATGCAATTTTCTAAACGTTCAAGAAGCCTGGTTTCAACAGGATGGAGCGACATCACACACTGCAAGGCAATGGTTGGCATGTGTAAGAGAATTGATCGATAACTGTGTGTTCTCACGATTGGGTAACATTCCCTGGCCCACGAGATTGCCATATGTATCCGTTGTGATTTTTACTTGTGAGGCTACATCAAATGCAAAGTCTACACGACTCAACTAAGAACCCTGGATGAGTTACAACAGAGAATTCTGGGTGTAATTCATAGTATCCCAGTTGAGATGTTGCTTCCGTCAGTGAGGAATCTCCACAATAGATTTCATGAATTTATTCGTACAGGATGACGCCATTTAAAGCCCATTACTTTAAAAAAATGACAAATGACATCAGTGTCTTGTAAAAGTCAAAGTTGGTAGATTACAATAATTACTTTTCTTTCGTTCACGACTTCTTGTTTTATTGGATTGTGGAAATATTTCCTTTTTTTCTGTGTCACGCTGTACTAGTTGAAATCTCGGTGTCGCCCGGGTACTTATTTATTGCAGTGTTATGTCGGTCCATCTCTCCTTCCCTGTTCTCTCTCTGTCCACATTCCCTTTCTTACTCTCTTTGTGCAGCTACTCCTCTGCCCCCTCTCCGTTCATTTCCACCTTCCCCTTCCTCTGCCTGTCGTATCATCGTCTCTCTCCCTCGAACTCCTCTTCCACCTCCTCAGCCCATTGCCTGCTCCACCTGTCAAGAATTATGTAACTTCCATGGTGATCAGTGAGGTGGTGCATAAATTTATTGCAAGGTACCCTCCACCATGTATCATATTAAATCTTGTGTTGAAGATTAAGTGCAACAAATTCCGGATCAGAATAAAACAATACATTTTTTTTAATTACATAGTAAAGTGCCCTCTGTTATGCACCATACAAAAATTTACGAAGACAATAACTTTTCTCTTGTTTTCAAGATCAATGGCCGGTTTCCGAAACAGTAGTTACCTGTCCCGTTATAGTTATCTGTGGGTTACCTGACCGTTAAGTACAAAATGGGTTTCCGAAACAACAGTTACCGTCACAGCCGTAGTTACCGGTCCGTTAAAGATAAATGCGCGTTCCCCTGGGGTTACCTATGCGTTAACTTTAGTTTTAACTATATCCGCTGCGTAGCGCTAGTGGTCTTCCAAACTCAAGTTATTCAACAGTTGTTATTGTTTTTGTTTTTATGGCTGGCTTCCGTGTAATTCTCGTACAATTTTACAACTGTTGAAGCTGAAGAATGGAAGTTCTTTCCTCCTCCTCATCGTCGTCGTCGTCTTCTTCTTCTTCTTCTTCTGATGCTACGAACAGTTCTTCAGAAGAGGAAAACTTAGCTGTACTCGGCGCTGTCGCAATACCACGACGCGTTTTTCACGTTAGAACTCAACCATTTGATCTATATAATGAGAGCGAGTTTCATATGCGTTTCAGACTGAAAAAACTAACTGTCCTGAGGTTATTGCAACGAATTGGACATAATTTCGAACCGATTACTAACAGAAATAATTCAATAAGTTCCATGAATCAACTTTTAGTGACTGAGATTTCTGGCAACTGGTGCATTTCAAATTTTATTAGGTGACGACATGCATATTCATAAATCGACTACTTGTCGTATTATAAGTAAAGTGATACCGCAAATTGCAGCTTTGCACAATGCATAGATATTGATGCCACAGAATACAACAGAAATTGCTGAACTAAAATATTCTTTTCACGCGATAGCCAGATTCCCATCAGTGATAGGCTGCATAGATTGTACCCATGTCAGAATCATGTCCGCAGATGGTGAAAACGCTGAACAATGAACATAGATGCACGCTGGCCAGGATCAACACACGACAGCAGCATTTTTAGGGCATCTTCATTATATCTCAGATTCACAGAAGGAGAATTTACGAACTGTTTCTTGCTTGCTGATAGTGCATATCAACAAAAGAAGTTCATTTTAACCCCCTTTCTACATCCTCAAAACGTTGAAGAAGAACGCTATAATAGTGCACATATAAGAACACGAAATTGCATAGAGAGATGCTTCGGTGTTTTAAAAAGAAGATTTCCTGTATTGTCTTTGGGGTTTCGTACTAAAAAAGAGACAACTTTAGCGGCAATAGTGGCATGCGCAGCCCTACACAACATGGCTATACAGGAAAATGAAGCTGTACCTAATATAGAGATTGAAGCAGATTATGACGACCCGGTACCCACAGAAAATTTGCCCGACAATCAGGGCAATGCCATCCGAGCTGCTTTGGTGCGAACTGCATTTATGTAACGTAATGGTAAAGAATGAACTTAATAATACCTAAAAACATTTTTCAGAGAAGAAAATAATTTTATTCAATAATTGCTAGACAAGTACACTACTGAAATATATAACATCTAAATAATTATGATTGGAGTTGTTTCAATTTATTTTTATATTCCAGCTCTTTTATTTTTAAATCATATTCTTTTATCTTTTTCTCAAGTTCCAAAAGTTCGATTTTTTTTTTTCATTTTGTTTCGCCCTCATTAATCTTTCTTCTCGTTTCATCAATAATTCTTCTTCCAGGATGGTCATTTTCTTTTCTGCCAACATTCCCTCTGTAACTGTTTTTGATTTTTTTCGGCTGATAATGGTCTCACTTAACTCTTCTAAAGCATCGTCTTTTTTTCTTTTATCCCCCTTGTTTCGATTTCGTGGATTTTCGTCTTTTTTTCTTTTATCCCCCTTGTTTCGATTTCGTGGATTTGTCTTTGTGAGTGGCACCTGCAGAAATCTCATTGTTCAAATCCAAGATAATTACATCCCCTGGTACTGTAGTGAAAGGACTACCACTACCACCACCAATACCAAGAGCAGCATTTGAACCTGTCGCTGAACAAATTGTGTCCTTCTCTACATCTGCTGTGTTGAAATGCATGCTTGTTGTAGATGGGTCTTCTGGTTCTTCACATTCATATAGTGTAGCACTTGAGTCATACGGATTTTTATCTGGTTCAAACTGGCATCTCAAACTTGATATTATCTTGATATCAATGTCATCAGATTTAGGAGTGTGAGTACCACCTCCTGTTTTTGCATATCCAATCTGAAATGTATACAAAACGACAGAACCTTTATTGTTCCGTAATGCAACTGTTATAACCTACTGAAATGGACCTATGGATAATGTACTAAGCAAAATTATTGTTTATTGTTAGTAAATTATTACTATTAAGGGCAGTACTAAAAGACCTGATACCACCTGTCTGCTTTAACCAATGACGTCATTGAATGGGACATACCAAACGGGAAAAAACGCGGAAAACAACAATCTTTATAAAGCTTTGTGACATCTTCCCAAGTGACGTATGCATTAGCTGCATCTCGCTCGCAATTGGTCAAGTGACTGAGAAATAATTGCGAGCATTATATCAAGCGATCGCCGACCTCGGTGTAAAATTTTTACCACATTCCGAATCATAAAACAATGCTCTCATAATAAAACTTTCAATTACGCACAAAAATACTTTCCTTTGAAATAGTGTTCTGCCATGCAATTGCCATTACGATCGATCAGTGTTTCAAGTGATTAGTGTTTTATATTAAATCATGGGGCTTGCTTGGGTAGGTGGATGGGTGGACATAAATTGATTAGTTTAAATTGTAAAAAGTAATGTTACATTCACAGAACAATGGGAAGAGGAATACTTTAATTTATGAAAATAGATATCGACAACAGAAATAATACATATGATTTTTAATACTAACCCTGTCTTCGTTGTTGTTTGTCCTAGCTTTTCTTTTTAAAACAGAATACAGCTGTTTGAGCTGCCGTACCGTTCTCTCGCCTGTCTGCTTTGTGACATCTTCCCAAGTCTGTTGCTTTTCTAAACTAGTCGAGCCATCTGTCCTTTTATTTTCAATAATTGATTTCCTTTCTAAGACAAGGTCAGTCAAAAGGTTTTTCTCAAACAGAGTAAAATTTTTTCCTCGCTTGTCGCCCATTGCGTTTCAAAACAAACAAAACTCGTGACACTTACACAAACTATTGGCGCGTCTTCGATTTGCCCTTAATAATCGATAAAACTCGAGTAATTGCGAGTTTCGTTAGTAGTGACATCTATGAGCTGTTGAGACGTACTATTAGCATCGACAGGAGGCGTAGTTACCGCGCCGTTAACTAACGATCGTTGAAAACAGCTACGGGAAACCCAAGGAAGTTATCTGGCATGTTAAATTTTAACGCGGCGGTAGCTAACGGTACGGTAACTGTGGCTTTCCAGAAACCGGGCACAAGTCTGTGATATTTTACCGCAATCGATTGAAAGGTACGATAGTGCATAAAATAACACCAAACATAATTCGGCAGTTATCCCATGCGACTCAGCATATGTGACTTTATGTCTCTTAAACTGTAAGTCATAAAATGAAATAATTTTGTTGGTATATTAATTGGCATATATGGTTACTGATTGCAAATGTGTTGCGAATGCCTTTAGTAGCAAAGAAGTAATAAATTAAGCTACATTCATAATGCAGCATTTTTTCACGCATCTTAGTGTTCATGACGTCGTATCTCTTGAACTAAATGTCGTACAGTGATATAATTGCGCCTAAATTCTTCGAGAAATTGCAAGCAATAGGTTGACACAGTTTCATGGGAATCAGTTGAAGGAATAGGAACAAAGACAAAAACAAACAATGAAACATTAATTTTTCTATATTAGATAACCTCAAAATATTTGTGTTCCTCTATCGTTCCACACCTTTTTATTTAATTGTTGTCCTATTCATTTCTTTCTTCCCCATCCATTCCCTCTTTTAATGACGGAATACGTGAATGTATCTGTGTATTGTGTTCTTTAAGTTGAGATGTAATTTAAGTAATCGAATACCGATTAACGTAGCAAACTGGATCGCAGTAACTAGCAACAACCTCTTTGATTCTAATCTACTCTGATATTACGAAAATTGTAGTTTTGTTATAAACAGGGCATGATTCTAATATGATAAAAAAATTCTTGACTGTTGGCTGATTACATAGGTATCAAACAAAACTACTGAAATAAAGAAGAAATTTATGTACCGAATGTTGAAACCGGTAAATACGCTATCCAATATTTTGAATTGTGGACCTGTAACAACTAATGATCATGACTGAATATTATTTTCGCGGAAGACCTATTGTTTTTGGTTAATTACAAAACTATACCATACTGTGACAAGCGCATCCATAGTGCAATATTAGATTCCAGTTAAACAGTATATATATATGTATATATAATGTGAGAGATCAGAAGGAAATGAAATGTTTTGCGCCCACAACAGGACCAGAAACACAGAAGGCGAATTCATATTAACAAAATAGTTAGACTTTTTATCTCAGTATTTCGTTAGCCGTAAGTTTTGATACATTACTTCATGCGAAATCTAAGACCTGTTTTGCGATCCGCACAACAAATGCTTTGAGATGAGACACTTGACACAATTTTTTCATTTATTTAAAATTTCGTAAACTCTCACATTTATTTTATTTTGCTAGTATGGCAGAACGCCTTGTGGAAGCAATAAATGACACATATTTATGGCTACCAAGTGTATACACATCCTGAGTAATGTAACGTGCATGTGACAATCTCTTTTCTATCAAAGTATTATAAGTTAAAATACCGATGCAGATATTTATACTTTGTTTTGATGAACTCACACCCCTTAATCTGGTAGGGAGAGGCAGATCTATACTTAAAGTTCTAATGGCTACCACAGGCAGTTCCTATAAATATGTCATTGGGATAGTTCGTGTGACATAGTTGTTATGTATTTTTATGTTTTTCGGCCAAAGTTATGTTGAAAACTTAGAAACAATATTGCCGACGGCATTGTTTAGTTTTTATAGATGAACTGCATGTGAATTGTGTCCTCTGCAATCCGCGTTTACAAATGAACCAGATGCTGTGAATTACTGTTTTCCTTTGTTCATTAATACGTGAAACACATGAACTGTAGTATAACTGAGCTTAGGGGCCAGCCTTTTAGAGTGATTTGCAGCCAACATTATTCACTGTGGTAATCCATGAAATTCACAAGTTTATATGGATTTGTGGCGTCAGTTAATTTATGGGGGTTCGGATAACAATTTTTTTGGAGATCCCGTGAAAGCAAGTGTTCGGTTATCGGTGTGGTTTCCACGTGTTCTGTGACAGTTTATCCCTCTGTTTTTTAATCCTAGTTTAAGGCAAAGCGGTACGACCTCTCTGGTCTAAATGCTATTTGTGCTAGATTGCCACAGTAATGAAAGGGTTTTCTCTCACGACTTCCGCTTTGTGTGTGGAAACCTCGATTCTGTTCGCGGGATAGTCTTCGATTCCTAGGACTCCGAACAGTGAGGTTGCTCGTGAGAGTTCATCTGCTGTTGAGATATTGTAAGGCCACACTATCTGAAGTGCTAATTAACTTCCTTGCTACTTTAGTTGTTGGTAGCCATGAGATTTAAGTTATTCTCGATAGGCAGTGGTACTTTCCTAATAATTACTCAGCGTTTATACGCTTTCGCTTTGTCCGATCGCAATTTAGCAAGGGGAAGCGTAATAAACACCTAGCATTACTTATTTCCGAGTATGAATATGTCTGTGCTCTATTTCTTGTTTAATCATTATTCTCACTGCGTTAACTTCAATTTTATTCTGTAATTTTATCAGTTTATAATGTGTATGGTTGAGCACTTCATCTCGTGAGTTCTTGTATGTTTCAGAGACCCATCGTCTCACCCTGTTCAGTTCGTTTTCTACGAAGGCAGAATTTAATGTAAATTCTATGCGCTTGTCTGCTAGTTTTATCAAAATATCTTACTTGTTGTGACTTTCCGTGATTATTTTGTGTGGATTAACATGTTTCGACCACGTACTGTAGTTTCTTTTTGGATCGTTGTAGTTTGGTCACTGCTTCTCTAGTACTAAATTAAAATGAGCTTCTTGCAGTGATTTCAAATACTTATTCTATGCTCGGCTTTTTTCTTTGTTCATCGTTAATGTGCTAGGCAAATGTAACGTATTGCTTTGCTTATTGTATGTAACGGTGGTGATTACCGTTTTCTACGAAAAATTATTGTCGATTTCCTTGAAATCTAGCTCCCGTCACTGCCGAGTAGGAATAACTTTGATAGGCGATTTTGCTTCAACGTAGTTCTCAGCCACTTTTTTCATAATTTTCGTTTTTAAAATGACCACGCTCCATTGAAATTTGAGATCATCAAAATCAATCACAATCCCAGTGTAATTTCAGTGCTTGTGAATATACCTCTAGGTTTTGATAGTGACTAGATTGAGCTTTTTGATACTCCTTGAATTAACCTATTACCCATAGTAGGATCTAAACCGTTTTCATAAAGTTTTACCAACTCTTTACTGCAGCCTACAGGTGTATAGCTTCCACCTCGTCTACGGGATTCAGAAATCCAAATTTCAAACGGACAGCATCATATGCATGCAATCTTCCAGCAAGAAAAACACACAGCTGATCGATAAGAGAGTAAATATACCATGTGGTGATAAGTTAGAATCGGCCTCTTGCGCTTTCTAATAATCGACCAGATTCAACCTCAGAATTTTTGCTCTGTTACGTAATTGGTCAGTATTTGATAATCCCTTAGCTACTTCTTTGTATTTATAAAAATGATAATGAGTTAAATACTTTCTTCGCCTTATCCAGTCACATCTCACCTGACCCACTTTAGAATAAAATATAAGATGAAGCAAGTTACTGAAGAAAATTTCTTACTTACATAATAATCATCGTAGAGGCTATGGTATTAATGCACTCATGTAGTCCAAGTGATATAAGACTTTTTCTTCCAAGTAAAACTTTTCATATTATGTTTCATCTTCAAAAAATAGAGCTGAATTTTACCAGAAATATATTTCCTTAGTCGATATAATAGGATCTATTCCTTGCCGAATTCTATATTGATAATTACGTGTATCTGCAACGACAGGAGGAAGAATAAGGAGACATGAGTGATATAAGTCACGATTGAAAGTCGTAAAGTTAAAAAAATCGTTAGCGAATATAGCATATACTCTCGTGGAAAATGAAATAAAGAACACCATGAATTCGTCGTCGCAGCTGGGGGAAATTTTATTGACACATTCTTGAGGATGGATACAATACACGATCACACACTGAGCCATACGCGCGTGAGTACAGTCATGTATACCCTTATTTGGCAGCAATGCAAGCTGCAATTTTCCCAAGTGACAATTGTAGATGTGTAGATGTAATCTTGCGGAATAGTCTGCTATGCAGTTTCCACCTGGTGCCTCAGTTGGACTAGATTTCGTGCCGGTTATGTAGACCCCATGAGATGACATTTCATCCGGTCCCAAACATGCTCAATGTATGACAGATGTGGGGATCGTGCAGCCCAGGTAGTTGACGCACACCTTGAAGAGCACATGAAATGGTACGGGATACATGTGGACGTGCTCTCAACACCATGATGCAGCGTATCGGCCTTGTATGGCTCTGCTGTATACACTTCAGATTTTCGCGCTCCCCTACACGACGACACACACGCGTACGACCAACATTGTCACCCAGTCAGAAGCGACTCTCATCACTGACGGCCGTTAGATCTCAACTGAGGTCGGGTACTCTCATCACTGAAGACGACACTTCTCCATCCGTCCTTTCATAAGCGTCTATCGCGACACCTTTGGAGGCGGGCTGAACGAAGTTGGGGCGTGAGCGGAAGACACCCTAACGGTAGCATGATCGCGCATCATGGTGTTGGGAGCCATATCCTACAGTGGTCGTTCTTCTCTGGTGATCGTCGAAAGAATATTGAACAGTACACGGTACACTGCAACCATCAGTGAACCCGTCTTGCTGTCTTTCATCCACCAACAGGGCGATAGCCTTTTCCAACAAGGCAATACGCGTTCACTTGTATCCCGTACCATTTAATGTTCTCTTCAAGGTGCGCGTCAACCACCCTGACCAACACGATCCCAACGTCTGTCACCCATTGAGTATGTTTGGGACCGGATGAACCGTTATCTTGGGCGGTCTGCACGTCGGGCACGGAATCTGACCCAACTGGGGCACCAGGTGGAAATTGCATGGCAGGCCGTTCCGCAGGACTACATCGACACATCTGCAATCGACTCCATTGGAGAATTGCAGCTTATATTGCTGCAAAATGAGGGTATACATGATACTAGCGTCGACACTGAGCACGCTGTGGTGAATGTACTCACGAGTATATGGCTCCGTCCGTGATCGTGTGTTGTGGACAACCTGAAGAATGTGTCAATAAAATTTCCCCATGCTTGGACGAAGAATTCACGGTTTTATTTTTTTATTTTTCAGGAGTGTAATTTTCGGAGGGGGTGGGAGGGGGAGGGGTGGGGACATTAATATTACGGTAAGTAAAGTAGTTTTGAGTAGACACCCCATGATATTTTGAGTCAGTTTTGCTGCTCATATTTAGAGGAGTATTTGCAATAAAGCCCCTTTTACTGTACTATGACCAAGATTTTTTACTGTTGACATTAAATCATAAAAACATAGCTATTTTTTTTAAAAACGGGAACATACTTCAGCCCACTAACACCCGACTTCCTTCACCAATACAGAAAAACACTGCTACCACGGCAGTGCCTTAAGACACCATTCCTTAAAATAAATCAGGTATCGTGCCTTTTTCTTTATTTTCATTTCTTTGCGGGACCCAGGCCCCCTGCCCTCTGTTTATTTACGCTACTGTAAAGATTATTCCAGCTGTGTCATTTACAAGTCTACTGAAATTTAATTGAATACAGTTTTGGTTTTGATTTTACTTTTACCCAGCAAGAAGATTAAATTGCGACATCTTTGTGGCAATTTCATCAGAACATCGAACTAGGAAGAACGAAATATCATACTGCACAAATATTCCTTGCTCCGAGGCAGGAATTATTACCAATTTCCGGTACGTCTAGCTTTGTGTACGCTAGTCTCGAATTTGTGGAAGCTACTTTAAAGTTTCGCTCCGCAACGCAACTTTGGAAATGGAGTTCCGTCTAAACGAGACAGCACGCCTCCGAGCCGGTTAAATCCGAGCAGAAAGCCCGGTAGCCCCTCTATTAGATTGAACAATAAGCATAGATTAAGCGGTGAACATTACTGTTCACAGGTCTGCAATGTCGTTGGTATAGTGCAGTAATCAACTATGTTAATAGAGAACTATGAGAAAGATTCTTTACCGTACGTGCAGCAGTCTAACAACAAGAATAATCAAACAAGTTTGTTCTCTCTATGTATGTCAGTTACATATTACATTACCAATACGGGAGAAGGTTTCCTGCAATTTTATATGTAATAACTGTTTCCAGCACCCTTAGAATAGGTAACTGTTATTGGTTATCGAGTAAAATAATAAATACTACAAAAAATTTCGGTAGTGCGTCATTGCGCCGCGAAATATGAACCAAATAATAAATACTGTTGTATATAGTTCATTCCGTTGGCAATGTATGCGATATTAAAAATGGTGACTGTTTCTTCGTAACAGTAACTAATTTATAATAAAACTGAGTATTATCGAATGTATTGCCCTAAACTTAGAAGAAACGTAAAGGAGATCTAAATTTACATTACAATATCAGTGCGTGTATGATAAAAATAAAATAGTATTATTATTATTATTAATGACTTGACAAAAGTAATTAAAATATGGTACATATCTTAGCTAATGGTTAACTGTCAGATCACTACGAATTACTCTTAATTCTGAGGCACATGGTAGAAAAATGTCCTTAGAAATTTTTAGTGTAGTTCGTACCTTGTTCCGGTTATACCACAGAAACCGCCATTAAATTATATAAACTCAGTGGAAATATATTATCACATTATTGGACTCTGACATACACACGACGTCAAATTTGATGTACAGAAGTAAAAATTAACTTTCGTAAAAGTGTAAGATGGCACGGAACTTGGAAATTATTTCTGAAACGACCGGGTAATCACACTGACGTTAGCAGGGCACCCGACTACTCAAAACATTCTGCGCTGGTGACGATAAATACGTCACAAATTCATCTGGAGGTCAACAGCTGTAGTATCCTGACCTAACTTGGGAGAATAAACAGTTACTAAACGTTTAGATGTATGGAAGGGAAAAGTTCGGATTAACTCTTTGATTCTGCCATTTTTCTCCCTTGACATTGTCATTTAATTTATCTATAACAAATTCAGGAAAGCGATTTGTTTATTGCAAATGGCAATACTTCACTTCATTTGATTCTGACAATAAAAAATATGCAATTCCACATACATTACAACTGTTTCATGGGTCAGACATCATGTATTAAAATCACTAGACCTCGTATATGTTCTCAATAACTCATAAAAACACCAAGCCTAAATCTTTTAAAGTACGGTTTCTAATGTAACTTTACATACTTTTTTGTAATTGGAACTTTATCTGGAGTTACGGATGTGAGACAGATATGAATGACACATTCGAAACATAAAAAATTTACAAAAATGACCTAAGTGAAACAAATGTGCTGCATAAGACTGTGACCATACGAGGATAAACCGCAAAATCCAAATCAGAAAAACAACAGACCAACCCAATGGGGACGCCATAATGCAAAGAGGTCAAAAGCGTCAGGGAGAAAAATACATTGCCGCAAAGAAACGGTATGTTTATTTCGAGAAACAAATAATTTGGCGCTTACTGCAGAATATGACAACAGAAACAAACTTGTTCTTCACTGTTTCTTTATCTATCCACAATGAATCACAAAACATATTAGTTTTTCGTAGTGAATTGCATGGTAGCATTTAAATTCGAAACCGAGAAATAATAGTTATCTATAGCTCGTGTATGTTCGCATTTTATTCTAAGTAAGCTATTAAACGCTGATCTTTGAAGTTTCTCTTGTTTCGTTCATCCCTGCAACACAATATTGGATTACAAATAAAAGAGCGTTATAATAGCAATATCAGAACAGCAAATTGACTGCACTCCCGTCGCTTATTAAACCCCTTTGAACGAAAGTGTTTGGTAGGAATCATCTCGAACTAAATCATCAACCGAACAGAGCTTAATCTGTACAACATATCTCTCATGCTACAAGACGAAACACTTTCGATATACATTACGGGACAAGGCCACTAAGTATGACGAAAAGAATTCAGTAAAACCTGAATTTTTTCAGTTGACAGCTGCACTTTTCAATAATTAACTGCAGTACTTATAAACAGTCCCATAAACAATGCTGTTATTAATAAATATTTTAATATTATGTGATGAAAAATTTAGAAGCACAGTGTACCTAAGAGCACGTTCTTCTTAATTTCAAGCACTTAAATGTGTTTATTTAGGCATGTGTAATAAAGCCTGCTATTTTTAATTATTACCTTCATCAGTATTCAATTCTTACGTAAATAATTTCATGTATCTGTTACTTCGTAATCCGTTTTGGCTACACATCAATATATTACACCATCGATACTACCGGTAATGTCGACATTTATATCTCAAAGTCAGAACTCGGGGTACTAAGTTAAACGGCTGCACGTTAGATACTGCTAACAGCCAGAATCATGAGTTTGAAAGAGTGAACTGGAAGATCTTAAATTATGAAATAAAACGGCTCTCTTTACCCTGATGATAGTGTGAAGATGATCAACGTACCACTCCATGCATTATATCGAAGTGAAAATGTTTCACTTGTCTTTGCTCATAACAAACTGATAGTTAGCAGAGACAGCCCAGTTACTTATATTCAGTGTTCGAGTACTCACCTCTCAGAATCGAGTTGCGTTGCAGATGGGAAGCATCGGCTCTCCTGGTTTCGTTTCGGCAGTTGAGTTATTTCGTCTTCCGCCTTTCTGGTTTCCACATAGTTAGGTGACGCGTCCCGGTTCAACCTGCAATGATATGGTGTTTTTAACAAGTTATTCTCTTTATAATGTGATCTGTGTAGGTTCATTAACAAAATCCCTTGATGATTACGCTATTTGTGTTCACATATATAAAAAATTATGCCAACTAACTGCAAGTACTGCTAGTACTAATTGAAAATACTATAATTATTATTTAGTTTTTATGTTTTTAGATACTTAATATTACTAATGTACTAATCTATTTTCACGAATTAGAAATTTTCACACATCGATCGTCTCTGGGCGTTGAAATAAATTCAACGGCATTGTTGAAAGTATGTGATGGACCGGGAATGAAATCCGGATTTCCCGCTTCGGTCCAGCGGACGCCTTAAGTAATTTTTCTTTCTCTGGTTTGATCCGTCATTTGACGAAGTTGGTTTGTTTTGCTCTATGTTGATCGTGTCGTTGTAGACTATGTATTTTTTATTATTATTATAGAGAGGAAATAGAGCCATCTCACCTCGCGCGCTGAGCTACAACTCCGGCGTGAAATAAAAGCAGTAGGAAAAGTGCAATAGGCTATTCAGGCACGCTTTACTTCCTGCGCCAATTTATAGCACGCTACGATCGTAGGGGCCCCCATTCATTAGTTCCTCTTGCTCGCAGCCTGTCCTGGATCCCCACAACGGATCGAGCATAGTTGTGCAATTGTTGATATGGTGTCTGTTCTTTCAAACACCTCAGTTGACAATTCTTGTGCAAATGCACAAATGCAATCGATCGCTTGCGGTAATCCAGGACAGGCTGCCAGCAAGGGGAGGTAATTGGCGGGGACTCGATGATCGTAACGTGATACAAGTTGCGAATTTCCGGAGCAAGGGAAGCGTGCCTGGATGGCCTAATTGGTTATGGCGACCGCTGGCCCGAAGCGGGAAATCCGGTTCGATCCCCAGTCCAGCACAAATTTTAACTTTGCTGTTGAATTTATTTCAACGCCCGGAAACGGTAGGTATGTTTGAAATTTTGTAATTCGTAGAATTACGGCCGTTAGAGTCAACCAGTAGTGTCTGTTCTGTCGAACACCACATCAATAATTGTAGTTTATTACTGTACACATTGAATCTCGTTTTCGAGGAACAGTTATTAATAACGTGACTAGACGGAGTTAATGCCATTTCTACATCACGATAACAGATTCTGAGACTTAAAAGATATAGTTCCAGTATTCATTTATACAATATGCTAATTTCTTAGTTATGATTCCATAACATGTACTTCTCTAATCAAAGCAGTATAAATCTACGAATTTGCGTGCTCTCTCTCTCTCTCTCTCTC
The DNA here is from genome assembly GCA_026315105.1 of Locusta migratoria. Lineage (NCBI taxonomy): Eukaryota > Metazoa > Arthropoda > Insecta > Orthoptera > Acrididae > Locusta > Locusta migratoria. The sequence continues at coordinate 663,038,802 of CM048755.1, read as the reverse complement.
TCACACACACACACACACACACACACACACAGAGAGAGAGAGAGAGAGAGAGAGAGAGAGAGAGAGAGAGAGAGAGAACGTTACAGAGAAAGAGAGAAGAAATAGAAGGGAGTGGGAGGGGAAGGTTGGTGAGGAGTAACGATGAAAGGATGGAGAGAGACCAACGATGAACGATGGCTCATTCAGCTATTTCTCCTGTAAACAAGGATAAGAAGCAGTCCATTATAGACAATTTTATTGCGTCGAAAATATGGTAAGTGATATCGTGGTGTCGCACAATTCTGAAGTGCGCGCCACGTACTTTCGCCGCGCGCCGCCATGCAAGCACGGCGCGGCGTTTTTAAGACGCCAGCCACGAGCGCCCTCTGCTGCAACTCCGCTCGCGGCCAGCACTGAACTGCATCGGCCACTTGGCAATATGACAGGCACTAGACAAGACGCTCATCAGTAGGCAGGCCTCTACCTAGTTAACCTATGTCTCCGCATTACACTACTCTGCAGTCATGAAACTTGTAAAAGTTAAGTATTATAATATTTCTACGAAATATACCTCTTGTACTAATCTAGCTTAGTGTTTCTAGTTTCTGCTGTCCCACTGGCTGGTCACCTCAGACTCCGTACCCGCACTCGCGTGCAACATATTTCCCTGTGTCGGTCTCTCTCTACTCGGCCAAAGACACCTAGGACAACCGTCGGCGACGAGACACGAAAGATATGCTTCGGAGATATTATTTGATAGTTCAATATTGGACAGAAAGCAAAGAGACAAATGCTCTGTATCCAATTTCCGATCCTTCCTTACGGTAACTTCATCAGCATACATACCTGTAAACAGTGCTAATTGTAAAACCCATGGCTTACTGTAGTAGTAAACCTTGAGGTGACAAACGACTTTCAGGAGCCAATTCATCAAATCTGGTGATGAAGTGGATAACTTTGTTTCAAATAAACATACTGAATATGTTGCTGATCGAAGGTGCCCTTCTACAATTGTTTCTGATCAGATGTATATGAGTTTTTAGGGAAATAAAAAGTGCACTGTCCCTTCGTCCTTTTTCCAGGGAATGCCTAACATTAATTTTTGTCACAAAAATTCAATAAGGGTTTATATTGGCATCATGAGAAGAAGGTGTTAATGAAACATAATAATGATGGTGTAGACGAAATTCCCTCAGAGCTACAGATGCCATTGCGAGAGCCACCCATAACAAAAGTACACCAACTGCTATGCAAGATGTATTGAGGCAGGTGAAATATGCTCAGACTTCATTAAGAACGTATTAATTCCAATTCCAGTGAAAGAATATGTTGACAGGCGAGAATATTACCAAATCATCAGTCATTTAATAAGTCGTGATTGCAAAATACTAACACGAATCATTTAGAGACGAATGAAAAAACAGGTAGAAAATAATCCCGGAGAACGTCAGTTGGGATTCCAGGGGAAATGTAGAAAAACACGGCGCAATACTGACAATACGACTTGTCTTAGAAGGCAAGCTAAGAGAAGACAAACCAGCGTTTATAGCTTTTGTGAAAAGCTTTTAATAATGTTGACTGGAATATAATCTTTAGAGGCCTTAAAAAAGCACGAGTAAAATACATTGAATGAAAGGTTATATGCAACCTGCACAGAAACCAGACGACGGTTATAATAATCGGGAGGTATCAAAAGGAAGCAATTATTGAGAGGGAGACTGGCTTGTACCTTATTCCCGATATTATCCAATTAGTTCATTGAGAAATCACTACCGGTAAACAAAGGAAGGAGTAGAGGAAGAATTAAAGGTCACTGAAAAGAAATACAACTTTGATGTTTGGCGAGTACATAGACTTTTCCTAAGAGACAGAAAAGGACTTGAAAGAGCAGTTGAAGAGAATCTACAGTGTCTTGAAAGAAGGTTTATCAGTGGAAACAAAAGTTGAAACGTAGATAGTGATCTCTAATTAATTCGCTCGATCCAGAGGGAACAATATAATTAGTAGATGAGTTTAATTATTTGAGCACGAAAAGAACTCCTGATGGTGAAAGTAGATAGGATATAAAATATGTAGTCTGGTACCGGCAAGTCAGCATGTTATAAGAATAGTAGTCAACGAAAAATCTGTCACAGCCTTATAAGTGCAGACTGGTCACTTTTTAAAGTTTTAGATGACATGAAACTGGCACCACGTCACACTGATGTCCACCTATGACGCTGGATGGGAAGTGGTGAGTACTTCCAGTCAGCTGTGTGGAATCAGCACAGAAGGTGGGTTCACGTGAGACGTGGGAGAATGGCAGATGGGAGATATCGTGTTTTTATGTCCTCATGGCCACATGATTGCCTAGAGCGCAAACGCAGAATGAAACAGTCCGACGTGCCTACCAGAAATGGTGCAGCACTCTGAGACATGCAACAAGAAGAGTGATCATGAAAAAAATTGTAACTGGCAGCTTCAAGAGAGTAGTGTAACGGTTTGTCATTGGCAGTGCGTTCCACGCCCCACAGCAGTTCCAGCAGCCTATGAATATTGTCCCTTCTTATCCAGGTTCCGAGTCAACGTATGGAAGGAACCTGCATAAAATATCTCCGATCTGTCGTGACTTAACCTTACTTCAAAAGACGCAAGGCGTAGAGTGCATTGACAGTCCGATGAAGCGTTTCACCAGCAATAAAATGGCAAGTTTTCAATTTCCTTGTTATTCCTGGACGTAGAGAGCGGATGTGGTACTTCACGCAATCTCCTGAAGTCTAAACTAAGAAGGAGGACAAAACGTACGGACAAAAGTATACTTACCTGCTGACTATCAACCAGAACACCTTCCAAACTGCCCTTTAATGAGCAGTTAAACGCCGATTGTAGCAGACGAGAAGATTACACCAATGAGTATTGAAACTGGTAGCCGGCCGTGGTGTCCGAGGGGACTGAGGCGCTTAAGTCACGGTCTGCACGGCCACTACGGTCGGAGGTTCGAATCCCCCCTCGGGAATGGATATTTGTGCCGTCCTTAGTTGTAGGTAGTCCATAAGTAGTTTGTAAGTTTAGGGACTGATGACCCCGTAGTTAAGTCCCTTAAGCTTAACAAACATTTCAACATTTTTTGAAACCGGTAGTCTTAAATAAATAAAAGATAAAAATTGCAATCTTGGCATTTCCCTTTATAAAATGTTCAAATGTTTGTAGAGCTTATGGGACTTAACTACGGGATCATCAGCCCCTAAGCCTACAAACTACTTATGAACTAGCTTATACTAAAGACGGCACAAGCATTCATGCCCGAGGGAGGATTCGAACCCCCGACGGGGAACGGCCTCGCGCATCACAGCATAGCGCCTCAACGCGCTCGGTCGCTCCGCCGCGGCTTCTCTTTATATTAATATAATAAGATCGCTCCCTATCATGAGTAAATTATGTAAAAAAGTCACAATCTCATGATACGCTACTGCAAGTAAAATTGCTCGATAGAACTGCTACAGTGTAGTGCATAAGGAAACTGGAATAAAAATACAATGAGAGGAACAGATGTGGCCTTTTTCTTTAAACTGAACAATTACAGTGGAGTCACAGTGAGTTATGATGGTCCCCTGGGCATTTCAAAAGGCTGGACATGAGATCTATTAAAAGGCGTGAGCACAAACGGGCGGGACTGCATATTATGCTAAGTACTACCATGCAGGACACAAGATTGGTAAGGTATTCTTATGGTGGGGGTAGGGCGATCTATTCCTCCAACAACAGGACTGTCCTTGAAATACGCGAAGAAGCTACAGTACGTCTCCTCAACGTATCCCACAAGTATTCTATGGTGTTTATCTTGGCCAAATATAAAGGCCATATATTCGTGGAATGTACTTTCGTTCGCTTGAGCTGTTCGATACCGACTGCGCACTGTCACCCATAAAATGAAATCAGGGCTGAATGTCACCCTGAAAATACGCACCACTGCAACGAGTGCAGTCTCCCAATTACGTTGATGAGAGAATGTACCGTGTCGGAAGATCTGGAGATCATGTAGCTCCATGCACCATAAGAATTCCTCACATCAAAATACCTGGACCGTCGAAACGTTCATGCCACATGCCCTGCGTTAATTATATGTTCCTTTCTATTTTCATATGAGGAAACGCCTAGCATCAACACGCAGACTAAATCTGGTCCCATCTGAGGTGTGGACGCGACTGCACTGTTCGTTGTCCAGTCCCTGTCCTCTAGGACCCGTCGCAGTTGTTTTGTTTTGTGCTCAAGTTTCATCAGGCTGTGCCAGTTGGCAATACACATTACACGACCATTACTTTCGTCCTTAAATTTTGCACCACAGTGCAATAGTCATTTCAAGCACCTTCAGATGTCTTCGAATGAGCTGAAGCAAAGGACGATGACGATGAGGTGTGGGGTGTATACCTGTGGTCGGTCCATCTATTTCGGTGAAATGATTAGCTTAACAGGGCTACAGCGTCAGTTTTGACGGAGTGCGAGCGTTGACGGGCCTCCTGCCAACTACGCACAGATATCTCCGCACGTGCGTGTTTGTAAACAGAAGTAGCGATCCCGCCTGCAACAGAATTAGGGCCAGAATGGCCGAGGACAGCTAATCGTTACGTAACGGGTTCGCGGAAGTGGGTGTCAGCTCTTGGGCAGAAGCCGATCCGCTATGAGGAGAACGTGTTCCGGCACAACCCCAGCCCGCCTGAACTAAACCTCCGAACTTAACTGCGTTACATCGAAATTTCAGAAGTTTTATACACACACCATTCCGTTTACATGTCTAAAAAATAACAATTACGAGAGGTGTTTAAACGAAAAGGTACGGAATGTCTTAACAAACAAACCGTTTGAAATTTGAACACGCCACTTTGTGATAACGTAGTACATCTAGGGACGCGAATGTAGTGTCGTTACCTCCCCCTAAAAAATTCAAGGATACGCCCTCAAGAGACAAGGTGATGCTCACCGTCTTTTCGATTTCCGAGGTCCAAAACTCATCGAATTCCCGGAGCACGAAGAAACTATTAACAGTAGCGCGTACTGTGAGATACTCCGTAGCCCACTCAAGTCCATCAAGAGCTATCCGCCTTGTCTTCTCACGGAGGGAGTGATTCTGCTCCATGATAACGCGCGTCCACACGTCTCCAGGTCACACAAGGTGTACTGGCCAATTTCAAGTGGTAGCAACTTGAACATTCGCCCTACAGTCTGGACATGTTCCCCTGAGACCTTCCATCTGTTTGGTCCGCCAAAAAACCGAAGTACACATTAGTGGATTAGCTATTGTCACAGCCACAGGAATTCTGGTAACAGTGAATCCTACGGCTCGTTAAACAGTGGGATAGTTGTGCTCAGGCCTCTGGTGATTACATTTCAATAAAGACTTCACTTATACCTAGAGTGTCGTTCCGTAACCCTCAGAGTAACGCGCAGAGACGCCAAGAGTGAAAAACCAATAAACAAAATAGTTTTATCTTCTACATCTACATCCATATTCAGCAAGCCAACTGACGGTGTGTGGCGGAGGGTACCTTGAGTACCACTATCGGTTCTCCCTCCTGTTCCAGTCACGTACTTTTCGTGGAAAGATAGAATGTCGTTATGCCTCTGTGTGGCCTCTAATCTCTCTGATTTTATCCTCATGATCTCTTCGCGAGATATACGTAGGAGGGAGCAATATACTGCTAGACTCCTCGGTAAAGGTATGTTCTCGAAACTTCGTCAAAAGCCCGTACCGAGCTACAGAACGTCTCTCTTGCAGAGTCTTCCACTGGAGTTTATCAATCATCTCCGTAACGCTTTCACGATTACTAAATAATCCTGTAACGAAGCGCGCTGCTTTCTGCTGGATCTTCTCTGCCTCCTCTATCAGCCCCCACCTGGTACAGATCCCACACCGGTGAACAATATTCCAGCAGTGGGCGAACAAATGTACTATAACCCACTTCCTTTGTTTTCGGACTGCATTTCCTTAGTATTCTTCCAATGAATCTCAGTCTGGCATCTACTTTACCGACGATTAATTTTATTGGTCATTCCATTTTAAATCACTCCTAATGCCTACTCCCAGATAATTTATGGAATTAAATGCTTCCAATTGCTGACCTGCTATAGTGTAGCTAAGTGATAAAGGATCTTCCTTTCTTTGTATTCGTAGCACATTACACTTGTCTACATTGGGATTCAGTTGCCATTTCCTGCACCATGCGCCATTCGATGCAGATCCTCTTGCATTTCAGTACAATTTTCCATTGCTACAACACCTCTATATATATCAGCATCATCCGCAAAAAGCCTCATTGAGATTCCGATCATAGGCGAGTAAATGCGTTTATTACCACACATGATTGATGCGAGGGGTCGTGTTCGTCAGAGACATCAGACAGCCCACAAAAATACTGGAAGCATGACATGTTACAAGCTAGAGCAGGCTGCTGTCCTGAGAGTGTTATAATTACACACGACAGAAAGTGACGTGTACTGTGAGATAACGGAGAAGTCGGTGTGCTTTCCTCAGTGAAACGTAGCAGTAAGAATACCTGCCTCGAACGATGGTTCTCGCTTCCAGTGGGCTGAAACGATAACAATTTGGTACGATAATCACCAGAGATTTCCACTTATAAATTTTCGTTAGGCTTTTGAAAGCGTTTCTCACTAGTGGCTGCTTATAAAACTGTGTAACTATGGAGTATCTCCTCAGCTGTGCGACTGACATCCTAAAATCCCTCATTTACTCCAGGCGAAAGTCGGCGAGGTTTCCTTTTAAAGAATACAATCGTTGTTGTTCCGCATCCCTAACAAAAACTATACGAGCGTTTGCTCCGTCTCTAGCGACTACGATGTGACTTGACGTTAAACCCCTATCTTCCTTCCTTCTTTTTCTAATACTCATATCTTCTAAATCCAGAACTTGTTTTCATAATTTCATTGCAGATTTTGCCCTCACTGGTGGATTCAAAACTACAGTATTCTGTTTCTGTCGACAGTTTAATAGCTATGGTCCTATTTGCTCAGTCTCTCCAGTATGCCCGTTGAATAAATAATGTAATTTCTCGGCTGAAGGAAGTTCGCAAATGATCGAAAAGATACTGTGCTGAGGCTTCTAGGCAGTTTAACACTTTTCTTGGGAATATTTCGGGAACTTTTGCGAACACTTCGGCTTTATCGGGAAACTAGAAGTAACAGCTACGTTCCGGAGACCACAAGAGCTTGGCAGAGTGCGCGCGTTAAATATGCAGCAAGGCAGAAAATTGCCTCAGGAAGCTCTCCGCGCAACTGTTGACAGCATGTAGTCGAGCAAATACAGCGCCGCCTTATAATCGAACGCCGCTTTCAGCACGAAAAGAATTGCCAATCGTCAAAAGGAAACTTGAAAGCGCGGTTCCTGTCGTAGCTGGGATACGCGCTCCTGAAATTGCAGAGAACTCTGATTGAATACTGATTGGAAGCGACAGTTTAAAGCCTCTGCTCATACTAAATGTTTTTTAAAGAAACATTCATGTATTTAAAAAAAAATGTCTGTAAATCTATGGGACTTAACTTCTTGCCGGCCGCAGTGGCCGAGGGGACTGAGGCGCTCCAGTCACGGTCTGCACGGCCACTACTGTCGGGGGTTCGAATCCCTCCTTGGGCATGGATATTTGTGCCGTCCTTAGTGTTAGCTAGTTCGTAAGTAGTTTGTAAGTTTAGGGACTGATGACCCCGTAGTTAAGTCCCATAAGCTATACAAACATTTGAGACATTTGAACTTAACTTCTTTGGTTGTCAGTCCCTAGGCTTTCAGACTTCTTAAACTAGGTTAAACTAAACTAAGGACAACACAGAAGTAAAGACTGGAACATCCGACGGCGAGCATCCGTGAGCTCCGCAGCAATACGCCTTAGACCACTCCGCCACTCCACCGTGGTTTATGTATTTTAACTGCGTCAGATTTCTCTATAGTGAGACGTTTGGCTAATGTTTTACATATCGTTTCATGGTGGTACAATTACTTGTTATAATTTCTGGAACAATATAATAGCGAGAAAACGTTACTGCTTTTGCAGTGAATGTGAACAATGCGTGCATTAACTCTTAGATATACCTATGATACTCTATCTTTTATTCATAATCAACTCTGTTGTACATACTAGTATTTAAAATCAGTAATGAAACAACCCCCTTCTAATGTAATGTCCACAAATCCTCTTTATGAACCAAAATTTGTGTTTTGTGTGTGTAAATATTTCGAGGATAGAGTCTGTGTCAGTTCCTACTTATCTTGAATTCTTGGAACAGTTGATGCCATCGTTATTTCACGAATCGTCCAAAGGTTGTTAATATGAGGTCAGTTATTGAATTAGTCGCTTCACATTGGCGTAAAAGTACTATTTTCTGTATCCAGATTACACATGTTTCACAAAACATGGGATCATCTAGTCTTCCCAGTGCTGTTTATCTACAAAGAACTTTCGTAGCAAAGATATAACAATACTGAGCTACGTACGAAAGCGACACTCAAATTACGTGCTCTTGTGTCCAAGAGAAAGTGACAACTCTCCCTTTAGGATAACATAAGGTACAATGTTCAATATTTGGTAGAAATTAAGTTTTGAGGGACATTACAGTAATATTATTTGGAGATAAAATATATATCAGGCTTCTATGTCACGGCTCAATTTGATTTCGTTTCATAGACACTGTTATCAAATAAATTATAAAGAGCAAGCTCTTTGAAAACTCCTTATTCATGGAAAACGGAACATATTATTATGAAAAAATAAGTATTTCATTGGCAATGTGCTTCTTTTGTGCTGCGGTCTATTTCCGCTCATTATAAGGTAAATACTATTTTTACTACTTCTTCCGATAATAATAACAACAACAACAACAAAAATAATAATTTAGTATGGCTAACATAATTTGGATCAAGACTTTTAATGGGAGTAAGTTTTAAAAAAACCGAAACCTATGGTCCTACAGCATTAAACAAAACAAAACAATAAAAAGGTATACGATTTTACACGACAAGGTTTGTAACACAAAATTGGAACTGCCGTACTGCCGTTTGTGAGTCTTCACTTTGATGCCATCCTTTGCCCGTTATCCAGGCAATTTGGATCTGAGAAGTGTCACTTTCCTGCCAGATACGTAGCGACCTGAGGAAGTAAGTTAGGTAATCCAACGCTCACGCCATATAGCAGCAACAGCAACGCACTGTCAGAAGAAAGTAAAATGCCGGGTTTTCTGCCGATACAATTCCGCTCTGTCACCAGGGGTCTCACGGTTCTTTCGTGAGTACTTGCGTGGCGAGTACGGGGCCCCGAGCTAATGCAATCTTTCTTCCTTATTTCCTGCCCTCCTTTCCTATCCTCACTCCTTCCCCTCCCCTGTCCCAAACAACCAATTATTCTGCTCTGATGCGGATTACAGTCGCATTGCAGTGTGGAATTTACACGACTCGGTAACTTGAAACGTATTCCAGAAATGATGTATGCGTGGCGGAATGATTATTTGTTGGCGAAACATCCAATTTACAGACAGCTTTCCCTTGTAATTCTGCCGCTATATGAATGAAATGCCGTGTCGCGCCAGTGACCAAGGTCGCAACAAGCTGGGTGACGCTGATCGGGAAATTTAGGTCTCACTCCATACGATTTTCATCTTTTCGACAAGCTGCAAGAGCGTCTGAAGAGAAGAAGATTTTTTTTTAACGACGAGGGCGCTCACAAAGCGGTCCTCGAATGTTTCCGTAACAAAGTAGCGGACTGCTGTCATCAAGACAGTAAACAATTGGTAGGATGGTACGGCTGTTGTTAACAGACAGTTGGTGAATGTATTGAAAAACTTGTGTCATGGACCTGTAGACATCTATGTGTAGTGCAGTGCTCAACCGATGTTGCTTCGCCTGTGTCTTTCTCAAGTACCTACTTCTTGTCTCATTAATTAGGAAAACCAAAATGAAACTTACCAGACACACAGCAACAATAATACCAAGTGCCCGAAGTCTGAAATAAAGTTCAGTTAAGCTTTGCAGGTCAGTGGGTGACAATCACTATGGAACATGATATAATAATTTACTTTTTGTAGTTTCTCCACCGATGGCGCAGTGGTAACGCACTGGAGTCGCATGCGGGAGGAAGGTGGTTCAAATCCACTTCCGGCCATCCAGATTTAGGTTTTCCGTTATTTCCCTAAATCACTCCAGGCAAATGCCGGGATGGTTCCTTTCAAAGGACACGGCCGATTTCTTTCCCCATCCTTACCCAATAAACTCCGAGCGTTAGCTCCGTCTCTGATGACCAAGCTGTCGATGGGACGTTAAACCCTAAGCTTCCTCCCTTACTAATATTCCTTTGTGCCTCTTAGCCGTCCCGTTATACTTTCCTTGGTAACTCTGCGAACTGACTTTATTCATCTTTGTTCACAACCTGGCTAAGTTACGTTTTGTGCCTTTGAGTATTTCACGTAATGTGTGTGTGTGTGGCGTCTGTTCCGAAAGAACAGACGTCACTGCTGATCCTGCTGCTGTTATTTCTTCATATTCACAGAATATATGACATCAACTGCGAATGGGCAATGATCCTTTCATTCGTGGGGAGTGGTGGGGAAGTTTGGGGCCCTTACTCTTACGGAAATTAGTTTCATAACTACGAGTTTGAGTACTGTGGGCAGGGTGGAGCTGGGAATTTGTGGCTGACGGGAGGCGTGCTTAGGTAGTACCTGCAGGTGGGGTGATCACTGTGTCACCAGTGATGTAGTGGTCAGCGCAACTGCCTAGAAAGAGCGAAACCCGGGTTCGAAACCCGGCTGGGTACACATTTTCAGCTCTGCCCAATCTCATTTGATGTCATATATTCTGTGAATATGAAAGATTTCCATCTATACTCAGCAAGACGGAGTTTTTTGTACCAGAATCACTTCCTCCCATTCCTGTTCTACTTGCGTATAGATCGTGGGAAATATGACTGATGGTAAGCCTTCTCATGGGTTCTAATGTAGCTAATCTTATCCTCCTGGTCTTTCTGCGTGATATACGTCGGAGGAAGCAATAAACGTAGTGATTAACACTACAATGGTCCCGTAGGATATCACAGGGACGTATTTCCGGAATGGGCAATCCAAGCGTCAGCGGATCTAAACAATCTATTGTTAATTTTCATAAAATAAATGTTCAGTTGCCAGCATTGTAATAAATGTTTTTCTCTCGTTTTGTGTACTTGTTCTCTGCAACATCTGACGTTAAATAAAGCTTAGGTGCAATATTGACCCTGTATCTCACAGATACAATGCGATCACCGATGTTCCCCCTAGTGAAGCGACTATCGCAGTGTTATTCGAGAAACGTGAGCTCTTGAAAGTTTGACAGTAGTTCATATCGTTATACAGGACGCCTCTCTTGCAGCGTCTGCAACGAAAGTTGGCCATTCATCTTCGTGATGATTTTACGTTTTCTAAATGAAGCTGTAACATAGCGCTTGTCTACGCTGGATCATCTCCAACTTCTCTAGTACTGCCACCTGCTAAGTATCCCACACTAAGAGCAATATTCAAGTTTCAGTACTTGATTTTCTTATACGCAGTGGTTTTAGTCAACGACAACACACACAGCTTTTCATATGAGTTCAGGCAGCTAAACTGCGTTAGTGTCAAGTCCACAACCAGTGTGAAATGTACCAGGCGCGTCCAGAATGTAAGTTCCGTTTGGTAATAGAAAACGAATGGGTACAGATACAAAAAAAGAATGATGGTACAAAAATCTACAACTGTTAAACTATTTTTCTACATAGCTTCCGAAATTTTGTAGGCAATTGTCATAGCATGGCACAAGGTTTGTGTGCCTTTTTCATAGAATGTTGCCGCCTGTGTATTCAACCATGTGGTAACATGTTCTTTCAGCTCGTTATCATCGTCGAAGTGTTGTCCACCAATGACAGATTTTAGGTGTAAGACGTGGATTACTGTCAAAAGGTTTTTTTTTTTTTTTTCACGATAATGCCTGACCTCACACACCGAATGTGACCAAACAATTCTTACGGAAATTTCAATGGGACCTGTTTGATCATCCTCCATACAGCTCGGCACTCTCTCCTAGCGACTTTCACCTCTTCTTACACCTAAAATCCGTACTTGGTGGTCAACACTTCAACGATGATAAAGAGCTAGTTGTACAATTTTGTGCAATAAAAATTTCTTCTGTATCTGTGTACAATTTCATTTTATTACCAAACGGAACTTACTTTCTGGACGTGCCTCCTATATCCCGCATTTCATAGGAGACGTAGCTACCGGAAACGAACTACAACGAATATATTATTCTTCGTTGCAATTATAACATGCTACATAAGAGACTTTCATTTGCGTTACTGGAAATTGTAGTTCTAAAATGCCGAGTGGATCCGAATTTTGTAGCTTCCTGCACGGCGTTTGAGAACAAACAAAACCTATAACATTCTTTTAACGAAACGGCTGGCATTTTTATTGGGTTTTTACAGCCATAGGTGTCCGCAACAAAAAGACATAACACGCGGGACACAATTAATATAAAACTGGACGAATTGCACTCGCAGAGATTTAATTGATTAAAAGTAGAGCGGGCGGCCGGGAAGCCCTGGTGGCGGGAGTAGGTCAACATTTGCCCTCCTCTCGCCGCGCCTGCGCCTGCGCCATGCCCAGCTTTAATTACGGCTCTTCCTCGCCGGAAACGGACTTCTGGCTACCGCGTGCCAGCGGTCGCTCACCTCCTGACCGCGTGCCGCTTCCCGAAATAAAAACGCTGCGATAATGAAGCTGCGCTAGCCCGAAATAGGACCTTTCTTTGCGCTACAAAAACACCGAGGTGCGAGGGAAAATTGTCACGGGCACGGTATCAAAATGTTAATTACTTTATGTTGCTACATGTGCATTAACGAAGTTTAGGTGTCAACATAAAATGTGGCTTAATTTTTATACTAATTTTTAAACAGCCGTGCAGTTGTGAACTCGCGAAATGCATAAATTGATAGTTTTATACGAAATTAGATGTTTAGCTGTGTTATTGTTACGGTCTACAGTACGGATACTAGTGGGAGGCAGCCCGCCACTCTACACTATCCAGTGAAAGCCTCTTCATCTCCGCATAGGAAGGGAAAAACACACATACACTATTTTCTGCAGATTATATTCGTCTTTCGGAGTCCGCCTGCGACTTTTACCTCCATACCTACCTCCATCACTAAATTGACGATTAATTGATGGCAGAGTTCTACCAATCAATCTCTTCTTGTAGTTGAGGTGTGCCAGAAAGTTCTTTTCTTCCCCCCCAATTCTGTTCAGTACCTCCTGATTAGTTACGCGGTCTAAGGACCTAATCTTCAAATTCAAATGTTTGTACAGCTTATGGGACTTAACTACGGGGTCATCGGTCCCTTAACTTACAAACTACTTATGAACTACCTAACACTAGGGACGGCACAAATATCCATGCCCGAGGGGGGATTCGAACCCCCGACCGTAGTGGCCGTACAGACCGTGACTGGCGCGCCTCAGTCCCGGCGGCCACCGCGGTCGGCGGCCTAATCTTCGGCATGAGTATTTATCAGCTCGTTTCAGTATCTTCTATCCTTTTCTTGTCTGGTCTATTTATAGTTCAGTCACGTGCAAGGCTGCACTCAACAAAACTTCCTTCAAAAAAAGACTTCCTAACAAATTAATATGTGAGGTTAACAAATTTATTATTTTTAAAAACGCTTTTATTCCCTTTGACATTCTGAATGTTATATCACGTGTACTGCTACATTGTTCAATATTTTACTGTGTTCAGCATCAAATTCAAATATTTGTAAAGTTATAGAACCTAACTGCTGTGGTAATCGGTCCCTAAACTTACAGAATACTTAAACTACCTTATCCTAAAAACAAAAAACACACACAAACACACACATACACACACATGCCCGAGGGAGGGCTCGAACCTCCGATGGCGAACGGCCGCGCGCATCGCAGCAAGGCGCCTTAGCGCTCAAGGTGCCCGCGGCCCGTCAAAATGTTCAGACGTTTGTGAAGCTTATGGGACTTAACTGCGGGGTCATCAGTCCCTAAACTACAAACTACTTATAAACTACCTTATACTAAGGAAAGCACAAACATGCATGCCCGAGCGACGATTCGAACCCCCAACGGGGAACGACCTCGGGCATCGCAGCATAGCGCCTCAATGCGCTCGGCCGATCCACCGCGGTGCGGCCCGTCAGCATCGCTTAATTTTCTGAGACTAGACGTTTAATTACGAAAGATTAAGTATCCAAAATTGACGGAAGTTGTAGATCAGCAGCTTATTTCAGAGTAATGAAAAAAAAAAAAAAAAAAAAAAAAAAAAAAAACACTTTATATAGCGCCAACCAAAGCTGTATGAGTGCATGTTTTATCAAACAAAACGACAGAAGCTGCTGAGTATTTCTTTATCGGTAATACCGGTTTCTCCACCTAAAGTTTTAATTTTCCTTCTACTTCTGTTTTTCTTACTGTCTGATGTACCTGGTGAGGCAATTTTACGTTGTCGTGGTTCCAAGAAAGAAATACTTAGCAGCTGCTGCGATTTTGTTTAACAAAGAATGTAACGGTAAAAGAATAACTGTCAGGCGTAAAGCCGATCTCGCAACCATTTGAAAGAAGAGCTCAAATTTCTTTGTACGGTACTTTCCTTCAAGATTACCGAGGTCAAGCACATTCCAAAACTACAATCCAACAGGAACTGTTTTCTCCATAGGATGTTCTGCAGCTACTGTATGTTTCACAAATATTAAATCATAGCTACAGTATGCAGGAATTTAATATTTTATCGCCCTAATTTTGACCATGAGCTGTTGTGCAGTAGTACGCACAAAGTTTGCATATAGGTTGGTGGGAAAAATCTGGAGTCATCAAAATACCTGCCTTTCTTGGTGAAGGAGAAATCCGTTGGAATTCAAAATAATGCCCAGTGAGAGAACCTTGAGTTCCTGCAAAATAGTGGCATGTTCAGCCACCGATGGTGGAGGTGGATAATTTTCTCTCCATATATACCATCGAGACTCAAATAACATTGAGATCTGGTGAGTGACGGGGAAGAATAATCGCAAATTCATTCTCGTGCTCACAAAACCAGTCCTGGTCTGTACGAGCTGTGTGTACACAAGTCTTAGAACACAAAATCACCATTGGAGAAAAAACAGATCTGATGAACCAAAATGATAACGTAGTCCTGAGTAGTAATGCAACGTTGGAGAGAAACCGTGGAATACCACGGTATCGATGCCGAAATCATCAGCGAACCCTGGCATTTTTCACTCTTCGGATGATACCTGCAGTTGACTCACAGGCAGTACAAATTTACTGAAAAAAAAAGAGGAAACAGTCGAGACTTGAAGAACAAAAAGATTTCCATCGTAAAGAATCATGGCTGAAAGTCCCTTTAGCACGAAAGACCATTGAAGGTGCATTTCCGCTGCTTATGACAAAGCTTATCTTTGATAAAGCTCCAAATTGGAAAACAGGAAATTTAAAAACATTTACTCCGTTTATTATTAACATACATAACTAATTTCTTCGAGAAATGTAACGGAAATTCAGTTACTTTTCACTGAAAATAATGCACACATTATGTAACGTTTTCGGCAATTGCATTGCTACGAAGAATACAACAAAACGGATACTACAAATAAAGTACCCGAAAATTCAGACCAGATTAAATATCTTCAGACATTTAACACACCAAATTTTTACACTAATTTTTACCTTTGGGTATTACTTGTTACTACTACACTGAAGTTATCAGTACTAGATTTCCTGCCTACCTTGTAATTCGTGTAGTTGCAAGATTTACATCAATCTCTTTGAGATAGATTTTCTAAAAACATTTCTTTAGCGTTTCTGTATTATTATTAGTAACTTGAATTTCTGTAACTTTGTTCACTGATAGTGTAGTTAGGTGAATCGCCATCAAAATAGCAATAAAAATCAAGATCACCAGAACAGGAACATCGAAAACACCTTCGATATCATCATCATCACCATGTACAACAATCATTGACGTCATCCAGTTCAAATAATCGAATGTTTGTAAACCTATTGGAGCAAACTGCTACGGTCAGTTGTCCTTAGACTTACAAACTACTTAAACTAACTTAACTAACTTACACTAAGGACAACACACACACACAAGCCCGAAGGATGGCTCGAACCTGCGGCAGGAATTACTAAATAATTAAAGCACCAACGTTAATAACGCAAAAGTACGAGTCGATTACATAAATTGCAGATAAAAATTGCCGTGAATCAGAATTCTGAAAAACATCAGATCTGGTACTCTGAGTTGAGAACACGAGCTAAGAAGTTTATCTTTGATTTCGTTTCCTCGATATACTCTATTACAGTTGTGACCTCCCCTAAACAATTAATTGTAGGGTGATCCTGCACTGAATATTTATCGTTTGAATATCGGCAGAGCGTCGTCCATTCGGCAGCCGTATGTGCGAGAAAGGAAAGTGAGCCATTTCCATTTTTAATACAGGTGATACTTCGGAACGAAACAATCTAATGTCTGAGTTTTTTTGTCAGAGAAGAGATTGTCGTTTGATGTAGTGATATACGATAGTATCGATACCATTTTCGAATTCCGGCGTGAACGTTCAAAAGAATTCATTTGCTTTGTCTGTAAGCGCGTCTATCAAATCTCACGCGAGCGTGGCCACAGCAAAAGCAGACGCAGAGCTTTTATTATTCGCCGACGGCCATAGCCATTAACAACGCCAGCTGGCGTTTATTTCTAATATAAAGCTAATTGCATCGGTACAAGAGCTGCCACTTGCCTGCATGTGCTGCCTATCAGGGTAATCGTTCAAACACTACAATCACCACTGGATGCAATAGTCTGTTGCTTTCGGACAAAATAACTTCGTAATTATGTTGGATCTTTTAAAAATTCTACCAGTATTTTCAGCTTGCCATCAATAGCTAATACTATACATTAAGTACGCGAGAGCTACGCTTATTCGCTGCACATTTAACCTTATAATTCTACATATATCCTTGGCATGAAGTGATTAAGACAACTTCGTTACAAGATTTATGAAATAAGAGGATGACTTTTTTCCTGTAGATTGTGTAACCTGTGACTGATTAGTCTGGCTGTGGCTGTAATAACTAAATCTACCGTAAAACGTACAGCGCGCTAAAGGAAGGGAGGAAGTTTATGATTTAACGTCCCGTCGACGGAGTCGTCATCACAGACGGGGGCACGGTGGAATGGCCGAGCATTCTAAGGAGCTTTGCAATTGCTCCCTTTCGGAGGTTCAAGTCCCCTCTCGAATACGCGCGCGCGCGTGTGTGTGTGTGTGTGTGTGTGTGTGTGTGTGTGTGTGTGTGTGTGTGTGTTTTGTTCTTAGGTTATTTTATGTTTAAGTACTTGTAATTCTAGGGACTGATGACCTTTCAACGGCACCATTCAGGCATTTGTCTTGATCGATTTACAGAAATCGCGAGAAACCTACATCTGGATGGCAGAAGGCGGGATTTGAACCGCCATCCCCCTGAATGCGAGCTCACTGTGTTAATCGCTGCGACGCTTTGCCCGGTTTATAGTGCTGCCGGAATCACGGAACGCATTCTCAAAGACTTATATGTAGCTAATAACGGTCTCGGAGCGTGCAACATGGAATAACTAAAGATTTTCTTATATATTAAAGAATCTACGAAAACTAAAGTCAGTCGGCCAGACCAAACTATTCGGCCCATCTCCTTCACCTTTGTTTTAAGCGAAAGGTATTCATCCACAGATTTTACATAACTCTCACCTTCCTTTCTCTACAATGAAACGCGATTTCCTTCTGTATATTTCTTATGGGGATATCCTTGCTGTAAACTAAAGTCAGTCGGTCAGGCCGTTGTATCCGTCCGATTTCCTTCATTTTTGCTTTAAACGAGAGGTATTCATTCACAGATTTGTCATCAGGTATCACAATTAACTTAAGTGTCTCCACCCTTTACTTTTATTCAAACGCGGTATCCTTCTGTCTTGCATTGAATATTTTAATCGGTTTGTTTTATGATATCTTCTGTTCTAATTAAGGTACGCAGTTCTTTTTGACCTAACAAAACTCAGTGGATCAAGCTCTTTCATTTGCACTTTTAAACGCATGCATTGATTGATTCTGAAGAAAGCTATGCGTGAACATTCAGCTTCTATTTCTTCCCAACTTTTTTGTCATTCTACTAACGGTGCGGATTACTCGCACGCGTCCTCTAATTTATTGTAAAAAAAAAAAATATATACCAACATGTTTCGGGCGTAGCTCATCATCTGGTGACCGATATAATATATATTGAGCATTAATGCATTTAAATTTCTTATTTAAAATAATGTTAATATGTATTGACTATTTCCAAGGATTGTAAGGTAACAGTAGTTCATAGTTCATCTATGTTAATGTCACTGTGGAACGGGTAATGTCATCTCTACCAGATATCCCGCAGTGGTTCTTTCACGTTCACAAAGAGGTCGTAATCATGGTCGAGTCCCTCCCAAACAAAAATTCTTAACGGGCAGCACACTACTATGATAGTGGCCCCTGCCAATTACTTCCTCTTACTGGTAGCCTGTACTGGATTCCCGCAAGTGACTGAGCGTATGAAAATTGTCCGCTTTGAAATTGTCAATTGCTTGTTGGGGGTACATTTTACAATTACAGATATGGTGTCTGTTCTTTGGGACATGTTCGAAAGAACAGTCAACGTATCAGTAATTTTAAAATATGTCCCCAACGGTCAGTTGACAGTTCCAATGCGGACAGTTCCAGTTAATAAGCTTGATCACTTGCAAAAAATCCAATATAGGCTGCGAGCAAAAGTAATTAATCGGCATGAGGCCACTATCATCGTAGTGAGCTAAAAGTTCAGAATTTTGGCTTATAGGGAATTCGCCTGGTATCTGCTCGGTTAGCCGTGCGGTATAACACCGCTTTCTGAGACGGGGAGGCGTAACGGCCCCGGTACGAATCCGCCCGACGGATTAACGGAGGGGGTCGGAGTGCCGGCCAGCCCGGATGTGGTTAGTAGGCTGTTTTCCACATTCCCCTAATTGACAACTAGGCTGGTACCCAAGTATCGCCTCAGTTACATTCGCAAATATTTCTAGACATCTGGGGTGCGCATTCGCTCCCGAGGGGCATGGGGTGGCGACAGGAAGGGCATCCGGCTAACTAGTAAATATTAACTCGCCAAATCCGAATACACAAAGCCGACGCAGCATGTGTGGGAACATGGCTAAAAGAAAAGAGGGAAGTCTGCTTCAGGTAGTGTAGAGGAACGGAGCTACTTTTAACCTCCTCGCCGTAGAGTTACGCGGTTGTTTACTTTCACAGCGTTTCACAAAAATGTTTGTCAAGCTTAAGGGACTTAACTACGGGGTCATCAGTCCTTAAACTAACAAACTACTTATGAACTACGTTATACTAAAGACGACACAAACATCCATGCCCGAAGGGGGGATTCGAACCCCCAACGGGGAGCGGCCTTGGGTAGCATAGCGCTTCAATGCGCTTGGCCACTCCGCCGCGGCTCGCTTGCATTACGATCAACAGTGGAATGGCCAACTGGTACCGCAAAACCACACTGAAGTTCTCGTTCTCGGATGAATACGTAAGTTCCTAAAGCACTCGACATCGAACCATTCCTACGTGAGGAAATAAAGATCCTCTGTGAGGATATGATCTGAGTACACTTCTCTAGCGTTAGCAGTGTAGTTTACGTCAAACTGACAACCGATGCAGCCTGCGACTGGATATTAGCACGGACGAAAGATTGCCTTAAATTACGGCATTCGTACGTACACACCGTACAAATAGTTGAACATATCGGCCTGGGTTTACGCTAGGTCCGCGTCTTCGAAATTCCGTTCGCAAAGCCAGCAAAAGACGTGATGGCGACGCTATGCCCTTATGGAATAGTACACGGAAACTGGTACACTTCATTACTCGAACGGCGTGCGACAAGTGTGCATTGAACTAAAGAAAAATGTGCCGTCCTGCCTCTACGTCGGGCATAGTTATATACGACGGGCTGCTAAATACCTGTTCAGGATGCGGTAAAGGACACGTGCGAAACAAATTCCCCCAACGCAGGATACCACAACTTTAAACTGTGGAGTCTCATTTCTCATTTACCCAGCCCACAACAAATCCTACCCATAATTTATGCAACGGCAATGAGGTCGGAAGCCCTTCAGACGCCAGTAAAGGAACTTCCTCATAAACTCCTACAAGATCTTTCACAACTTGCAAAGACAACGATACGAGGCCAACGCCTAACAACAGCAATCGATCCCTCGCCCGGAGATTTCGACGTCCGAAATAACAGACACCACACCAATACAATAAGTATTTAAACGCGACGACGGCATTAGCTTCAGTTATTTCACCGCAGATGCGGTCATACGACCGACCTAGCACGGGAATCCGTAATGGCGAGTGTAAGAAGCGTGGGCATAAGGGCGTTACAAACATAGCGTGCGACTTGTGAGAATTTGAGAGGGACGGGAAGCGAGCACGTATGGCCAAGTGGTTAAGGCGACCGCTGGCCCGAAGCGGAAGACCCGGGTTCGATTCCCGGTCCGGCTCACATTTTCACTTGTCGCTATTGCTTAATATCATTGCCCAAATGCGGCCACTGTCAATCCTTTCTTTCCTTTCCTTCTTCCTTCCCTTCCTTTACCAATCATTTGCAGATGATATTTGGCTGCGGAGCAGATGTGGTGTCTGTTCTTTCGGACGTAAAAAAGTAAATTTCATATAATTTTGAAGAAGAATGCACTATCGCTTCATGTGCGACCTGGGAGCGGTATTTAGAGCTAATTATGTGCCGGTGAACTTTGCATTTTTCACGTCGTCCAGATACGTCCCGCCGCGGTGGAGTAGCCGAGAGGTCTAAAGCACCTCGCTGCGGAGCACGCGGTTGCTCGCCGTGGAGGTTTCTTGTCCTCCCTGGGGCATTGGTGTGTGTATTTGTCCGTAGGTTAGTTTACTTAGGTTTAAGTAGTGATGCCACGCAGGCTGGTCCGATAGATTAACAGACATTTGAACAGATACGTTCCGGGACACAGAAAATAGATCGTGGTATGATGCATGGACGCATATTTTAAATACACATCTGGAAAATGAAAAAAGAACAACATTAATTCGTTGACCCAGCTGAGTGAAAATTTATCGACACAGTCTTGAGGATGTATACAACACACGACCAAAAAGAGCTGTGAGTAGAATCGCCACAGCTTGCGCAATGTCGACGCTAGTACCGTGCATACCCTCCTTTTGAAGCAATGCAAGCTGCAATTACCACAAATAGACACTCTTACAGCTGCCGAACGTAGTCTTGCGGAATGGTCTGCAATGCAATTACCGCCTCGCGCTTCCGATGGGCCAGATTTCGTGTCGGTCACGCAGACCGCGAAATTAGACGTCCCAAACATGCCCAATTACGGGCAAATCTGGGGATCGTACTGGCCAGGATAGTTAACGTACCCCTTGAAGAACAGGTTTGGTGGTACCGCATACATGTGGACGTCCAGTGTCCTGATGGAAAAGCATATCGCCTTGTTGCTGCATAAACGGTAAAAAGTCGGGTTTACTGATTGTTTCAATGTATCGTACAATGTTCAATGTCCCGTCAACGATCACCAGCGAAGAACGGCCAGTGTAGGATACGCCTTCCCTCATCATGATGTACTACCACGCGTGCCTTTAGGATGTCTTCCACTCACGCTCCAACATCATTCAGCCCGTATCCAGTGGTGTCTCGATAGGCGCTTATAGAAGAACGAATGGAGATGTGTCGTCTTCAATGATGAGATTCACTTCTTCCTCAGTACCAATGGTAGACGTAAAGTGTGTATTGTTGTGGAGGGGAGCGCGGAAATCGGGAGTGTGTTCGACAGAGACACACGGGGCGACATCCGGTATCATGGTGTGGAGCCATATACTACACTGGCTGATCTCCTCTGATGATCTTCGATGGAACTTTGGACAGTGCATGGTACATTGAGAACCTCAATCAACCTGTCTTGCTACCGTTCATGAACCAAGGCGATATGCTTTTCAACAGGACAAGCCATGTCCACTTGTATCTCATACTATGCAACCTGGTCTTCACAGTGTGCGTCAACTATCCTGGCCAGCATGATCCCAACATCTGTCACCCATTTAGCATGTTTGGCACCGGATAAAACATCATCTTGCGCGGTATGCACGACCGGCACGAAATCAGGCCCAACTAAAGCAGCAGCCGGAAATTGCATGCAGGCTATTCAGCAAGATTACATTCGGCAACTATACGATCGTCTTCACGGGAGAATTGCAGCATTCATTGCTGCAAAAGGAGGGTATACACGGTACTAGAGTCGACATTCCGACCCCCCCCCCCCCAGGTTACTGTATTCACGTGCTTATGGCTCTGTCTGTGTAATCAAAAATGTTCAAATGTTTGTTAAGCTTATGGGACTTAACTACGGGGTCATCAGTCCCTAAACTTACAAACTACTTATCAACTACCTTATACTAAGGACGGCACAAATATCCATGCCCGAGGGGGATTCGAACCCCCGACCGTAGTGGCCGTGCAGACCGTGAGTGGAGCGCCCCAGTCCCCTCGGCCACAGCGGCCGACTCTGTGTAATCGTTTATGATGTATACATCCTCAAGAAGATTTCAATAAAATTTACCCTGTTGGGTCGACGAATTAATGATGTTCGCTTTTCATTTTCCAGAAGTGTACTGACTTTGTCGAACTGTGAAGTTTTGCCAATTTAGCGACATATTTTTCGGATTTTTTTAAATACAGTGGTAACTCCTTATTGGAACACTGTTTCTTAATCTTCACGCAATTGAATTTTAAGTTGCATATCTGCTTCTTGTCTCAATTTGGACACGTGTGGTCCGCTAAACTGCCACTACGAAAAAATGTTCAAATGTTTGTTAAGCTTGTGGGACGTAACTGCGGGATCATCAGTACCTAAACTTACAAACTACTTATGGACTAATTTAAACCAAAGACAGCACATACATCCATACCCGAGGTAGGATTCGAACCCACGACGGGGAGCGGCCTCGCGCATCGGAACATAACGCTCCAATGCGCTTGGCCACTCCGCCGCGGTTGAAACTACGCTGTTTTATTTCTACAGTCGCTTAGCGTAGACATATATTGATATGATTTTGGCCTGTGTTTTCTAACTTTCTTGTCGGAGCAATAAACTCAGGTTGGTGAAAGGAAAATATTTATAGCTTTTTTCATAGTTTGGGAGAATAGTGTAAACGTTTGGTCCATAGTAAAGCAACATAGCCAGACATTTAGTTAAAAAATCCAGTTGTTCACTCTGCCTCGTGATGGTGGCGTTTTGTTGGACTTGAACACCCTGACAATTTTTTTTTTTTTTTTTTTTTTTTTTTTTTTTTTTTTTTTTTTTTTTTTTTACAAGTGTACTATTAGCTCGGAGCTACATTTCTGCCACAAACTGTAATTTGAATTTATTAAAACTTTGACGTAACAGCGTAAATTAAAAATTCAGATAACTCCCAAAACTGTGTAAATGCATGAAGCATTATTAGCAAACAGTGTGGTCGCAGTGCAAAAATAACCATCTAGTAGTTAAATGGGATTCTGTTTTAATTGAGATCAGTCTCGGTAATGCTTAAGCAATTAATGTTTTTCCTCTCATAACAACTATTTTAACATTAATATGATCAAAATTTCAAAGGTCACAGTACAACTGTGTGCAACATTTCTCATTTAAGTAAAGGCAAGTTGAGTAACTGCGCAGCACACGTGATATATGCACGACTTACTGCTTCAGTAAATACCTTACATACCACAACCTGTCATAAAATTTGTAGACACCAAATCTAGCTTTAAGACAGGGATTATAGCTTGTTGCCGGTCTTATGTAAGTTTTAACTTTTATCAAATCGGTTATATTAGTAGGATGTTACAGAAGAACAAGTTATCGGATTATACGATTACTTTTTATCTCCCCACTTTGTATTAACGTTATGGTAAACTTTACTGTCCTAATAATCCCTTCGAGATTCCCAAGATGCATCGAGATATTATTTTGGTAATGTAATCATTGTTTCAAAAGTTCGTGATCAACGTTTTACATATCAAGTGGAGCAAGAGTAACTACTAAAATGCGTTCTTACGCAAGATTTTTGACGATTTATTTTATTCGTGTTGGCTGTAGTGCATTCTAAATATATACGCGGTACAGTCTTTAAGTTCTGAGACTTGACGCCTAAACGATAGGCAACCACACGACTCTATATGCTGCACACGCTGCCGCATGCCACGTGAATGATTGTCGGTTCAGTTGGGGATCGCAAAGTGAACACGTTTGGCCTCCCGTTATTAACCGGTTTAGTAACTCGTATCATCGTGCTCACAACTGATGTGGTCCCCACAAATCGTCATGCGATCATCACGTCGGTCTTGTGACAGGATTCGTGGCACACTGTGCTGGGTAACTCGAGACATGTTGAGGTAATCTGTCAGAATTTTGTAGCAAGTACCATGGCTCAGCCCTATCGCTGCTGCTAGAGCGTCTACCGACTGGGAGCGGTTAGCACGCACCAACATAGCAACATTTTGGATCTTGCGTTCCGTTCGAACTGTTGGTGGCCGACCAGTACGACCATCATCTTCCAAACTGTCGCGCTCTTGCACGTCGGTGCCGCCTAAACACAACACTGCGAGTCAATGCGTCTTCACCGTAAGCCTACTTCATCATTTTAGACAGCGGTTTTGCCTGATTTCTAGCAGAAGTTGACGTTTGCCTGTTGCTCAAACTTTGACATGTCAAGGTCCGACTGGTGCAATCAACACACCGTCAAAACAACGACCGCACCTCTTCTAGTGCGTGCGCTCTCAACTGTCCCTTACTGGGACGAGAGGCTAACTGACACTGTACCATACCACCGGCCACCTAAGCGCTGTAGTACACCACAGCACCGTCTTTCGGCCAGTCTCAGAACTTACTGACTGTAACACTAAAAAAATATTCAAATGTTGGTTAAGCTTATGGGACTTAACTACGGGGTCATCAGTCCCTAAACTTACAAACTACTTATGAACTACTTACAAACTAGGACGGCACAAATATCCATGCCCGAGGGGGGAACTGTAACACTGTTTGTAATTATAACAATAGAAGAATATCACTGAACCCAGTTACAATTCCGTCCAATGAACGAGTTACTCTGCATTAATAATTAGGAAGCTGTTACTATTTATAGCATTAGAATGGATTACCCATTAAATGAAAATTTCATATTCGATATTCCATTTAACCCTTTCCAGCTCAAATTTTATTAATATGTGAAAAAAAGTATTTCTTTGCATATTTCTATTCATATTTATTGGAATAATGTATTTTTTATTTTTGAGATTTTTTTTGTTTGTTTTTGGAGGGATACATAGGATGACTTCATATGGCATCATTAGGCAGGATATTTGTTTCCTTTACCTCACGTGGCACATTTTTCAAACAGTTTACTACTAAAGTAGAGATTTTCCAATAATTTATTACTGAAAATTTTGATTTTTTTGTTTCCTTTACCTTGAAATAATATTTTGAAAGTCTTGCTGTTGCACTGTAACGTAGAGATTACGAAACAACAAATATTTTGTCAATGCGTTGTAGCCTAATGCTCCAATGTCTCCTCGAAGTAATTTGTAGCCAAGCTACCCGCAATGAATTTGGAAAGTCCTGCCGTGTTCTTTATAATCTTTGGTCAAATGGTTGGGCCGAGAGTAACAGATAAAGATGACGACGCCATATGGTATCATCGGGTTGGAAATGGTTAATGAAGTGTTAATATTGTAGAGACACGTACATTAATGAATAAAGAACAGTCTAGAATGCAATAGTTTTAGTCTTATTTAGACAATCTTCAGGAATTTTGACTCCATCGATGTTGTGGAGCTGGCAGGTAGCTGGGAGCCTTCCAGTGCGTCACATCGATGGAGTCAAAATTCCTGAAGACGGTCTAAATAAGACTGAAACTAGTTGAATGAAATAAATTATTGCATTCTAGACTGTTCTTTATTCAAAAATTTAAATAAGAGTGCTGTTTCCCCAAACATAGTGCAACGAAAATGTTTCCAAAAATATGACACGTACATTAAATCTATCTAATCAAAATAGTACTCGCACGAAACCTCACGATTCTTCATCACTGAGCTTCGTTATCATTCATATTTTTTTCAGATTCAAAAATTAACATGATATATATATTTTTTTTTAAATTCCGGTGATAATCATTCTCTAACTGTTGCAGTCGTGGACAATGTGCAGTGCGACTGAGTCTCACTGAGGCACTGGAAACGTATTCGAAAATAACAGGATTCAAATTCTAGTGTGCTCAAGCTGATTTAGAGTTCCCGAAGTTTCCTTTAAATGATTTCGTCCTGAAACTGGAATTATTCATTTAAATAGTTGCGTTTTATAGGCTTTAAATATAATAAAGATTCGTTTCTTACGACCTCGATTAGACGAGACATCAAAGACACAACTTCCCTTTGTTCCTTTTCTTGAAATATAAAAGCGGTTGTTCTCTTCACCTCTCTCTAGCGTGGGCAGGTACTCTTAGATGTTGTAGTGACTTCTAGCTTATCGCTAAACTGCAACAGACAAAAAGTTGCTTTGTATAAAGCAATACCGTTACTTTTATCTTTCAATTCCTTTCGCGTCACACAGCACAACTCGTTGTCTACTACCGAAAGCTACATCTAGCTTTGTTCTTGCAAAGGCCGAGATAAATCCAGTAAACGCGAAATGAAGGCAAATAATGCAAACTTGAGACAAATGCACACGTTTCTCTGGTCTAAAAGGGCGAAGGTCTTGCATAAACTCCCATATTACATTTATTTTAGTTCTGAAGAATGGGCTCGAGATTTAATGTCTTCTTAAAGGTGTCAAACGTGGGGATATATCAGTGAAATAATTGGATTATTTCATATTAGTATTTCGTACAGTAAAGGCGATTTGCTGCAAGGAAAGAGCGCTAACTTATTGTGCATTTGCGGCCTTGTTACACCATAAAACACGAAGAACATTCCGCAGTCCACGCGGGAAGATTGTGCGTGTTCTTAACGCCAGGGATAGAATTTTTAATGAGCATTTTAATTGAATCTCACGATCAGATTTAATTGCCATTAAATCTTCACAAATCTGGTGTTGTATTTCGGATTTAATTAGCAGCAGGGATGATATTTCCAGCGGGGGTATTATATGTGCTAAGTAGGTGCCGCAGCCCACTAACCTAGATACAGATTTAAGGCTACTGCTATATGATATTAACTGAAGAGTGTCCAGAAATAATGTCACCTGAAAAGCATTTTGTTCCTGAGAACGTATTATCTTCCTTTGATGTCTAAGAATTTATCGATGTACTGCATTATACTTTTCGTTCACGTCCCTAGGCCTACTCACAGAGTAAAATAGCACACGAATTGCTTTCATCAAGGGAGTGATTTGTAATTTACATGTTACTATGTGTTGATAGGCGTCATCGCTGAAAGTAGCAGAAAAGATTACACATGTATGTTAGGAAATAGCGCATCCCGAGACGAATTGTAGATATTTCGTGGTTATGGTATATCGCCCCAAATTTGCGACTGGATAGGTGATTTCCTGTCAGAGAGGACACAGTTTTTAGTAATCGATGGTGAAGCATCGACTAAAACAGAGGTGATATCGAGCGTTCCACAGGGTAATGTTCTTGGTCCTCTGCTGTTCCTTATGGTGTAAAAATTGGCAATTGACTCTAAATAACGAGATGTGTTAAGTCGTCCACATGGGTACGAAAATAAATCCGTTAAACTGTGTTTACAAGATACATCAATCAAAAGCCAAGGCCATAAACTCCACTAAATACCTAGGAATTACTATTACTTCAGACGTAAAGTGGAAAGAATACGTAGATAATGTCGTGGGAAAGGCGAACCAGAGACTGCGCTTTATTGGTAGAACCCTTAAAAGATGCAACATAACTATTAAAGAAACTGCATAAACTACGTTTATCCGTCCTTTTCTTTTTTTTAGTATTGCTACCCAGTGTGAGATCCATATCAGGTGGGTTTGACGGAGGACGTCGAAAGAGTCCAAAGGAGGGCAGATCGTTTTGTATTGTCACGATAAAGGGGAGACAGCGTTACGGAAATGATACAGGATCTGGGACGGGAATCATTACAACAACGGCGCTTATCGCTGCGGCGTGGGCTACTTACGAAACTCCAATCGCCAACATTTTCCTCCGAATGCGAAAATATAATGTATATTGTATTAAGTCGAAAACCAGTCCATAAGGGACTAATAAAGACATTTGACAGTGAAACATAAATACTTCGTATTCAAGCTTTTAATACGCCTATAGTCCTCCAAGTACCGAATGAATATGCCATTAATATACTTTATTCGCTTTTATCGGCAATCATTAACATATGGCGCAGTTTCCCGATGATTTCATCTGGATCTCCTTCGCTTGGACCGTCTTCAGGGGACATACTAATCTTTGACTAGTTCTACATATATCTTCACTGTTTTATGTGAAGAATCATTCTTTCTACGATCCTCCAACAACTTCGAATTTTCCTTAATGTTAATCCGTCCATCAAACAAGCACAATTGACAGCGCAGAAGACCTACAAACGGTACTAGGAAAATTTTGCCGTACTGTTTTATTAATTTTCATTTTTTCGATGTTTTTTCCACCACAGTGATTACGCCGCGCCTTCCTCCGAAATTAATCTCTGAACTAGTTTCCCGAAGCACTCATTTTAGATTAATTTTCACATGCGGAAACAGTGCAAGGCCTCAAGCAGAAAGCCTTGTATTGTGAGGAGACTGCTGAAGAACTTACAGTCATTTACCCTGCATGCCTTGACACAGTGAGCTGGACCGTTGTCGCTATGAAGGAACCAAGTGTCCATTCTTCGCTTCAATCCCAGGTAATTTAAATATTGGATGACTTTGGGCAAGCACTGCTCAGTGTGACTGTCTTCTGTTTGAGCACAACAACGCGCTCCAAAATTCCACTCGATTTAAACAGAAAAAAGGGGCTCTCTCTTCTTCTTTACTGATCCGGATTTTCTGACACATACTGGTGTGTCGTAACTTCAAAGATCCTAAAGTTGTTTCGAGTCTTAGTGAGAATAGTACAGCCAAGTCTCGTCACCTGTCTCAATGTTATTTACATACTGTGACTAACGCATTGAAAACTTCTCTACGTTCTCCCGTCACCAAGTTACACGTCCTGTCTTCTGCTCTTCCGCGAGTGTATGCAGCCGCAAGGATAATGAAGTTTCTTTACTTGCAGATCATCACGTAGAATCGAACAAATTGCTGGTGCATTTAGACTTAAAGTGTGATATCATCAATGCTCGCTACGTGGCGCGCAGAGGGCGCATCTCTGAGGGCACACGCAGACGCAGCACCACACAGCCGGCACATAGAGTGCTTCCGCGTCTCCTTGGAAAACATGACCGGCGTCGCCCAACACCGTGTAGGAGACAAAGCCGTACAACTGGCCGTGCCTACGTCACACGGAGAGGCCGCGGCCGCCAGCTGACTGGCTGGTCACTGGGGCACGCCCACCGCCCCTTAGCAGCCGGCCTGTCAGCTTGCGTTCGCGGTCTCTCCGAGGCCAACGAGAAAGACAGGCCGCGGCGCGAAGCTCATGTCGGGTAAGGAAGGTAGTCCTGAGCCAGCGCGATCCCTAGCTTAGTGGCTGGTCGATGTGAGGCAGTGGACTGTGCCCCAGCGGCCGGCCAATCAGCTAGCGATCGCGCCGGCTCAGGACTACCTTGCTTACGTGACAAGACGTGCGCGCCGCGCTCTGTCTCTTTCGTTGGCCTCCGGCCTCTCGGTGTGACGTAGACACGGCCAGTTAAAAAAAAATCCAATGTTTGTAATTCTATGGGAGCAAATTACGTTGGTCATCAGTCCCTAGACTTAAAAACTACTTAACTAAGTTAAACTAACCTAAGGATAACACACGTCCATGCCCGAGAGGGGCATCCGAACCCCCCGACGCAGGAGGCCGTGCGATCCGTAACGTGGCGCTCCAGACCGCTCGGCTACTCCCGCGCGGCGCACGGACATTTGTGAGGCCTTATCTTCTACACGGTGTTGCGTCGCCTCGTAACATAGCTATCCGCCGAGGCTGCTCCATTCACAGGCAGACACGCCTCAGCTGGTTCTGACATGGAGCGATTATTCCTACGCCACCCGACTTATATAAGAGCACGCGCGACTGCACCAAGCCCACGCTTGGATCTCCACTCCCCTCCTTCCGAGTTCTTACGCCATCCTTCCCTCCCCTGGGCCCCCTCCCATCCCGCCCCTCCCACCAGAGCCTCCCCTCCTTCCCATCTCCCCCTTCGGGGTCTGCATAATGTTCTAATTTAAATGTGGTATGTCGTCAGTTTATATAGTGTCTGTGCATCCTACAGTGTGTCAATGTGTGTTATTTTAACAGTGCAACTGCCGACAATGGCAGAACAGATCTTGTTGCATACATGTGTTTTATTAGTGTCTTCGTAAGTGTCGCCGCCTCGGAATTTAACTCATACATTTATGTATTTTAGCCACCGTTGCACCGTTTTAAAACTGCCGTCATGTGTGTTGCTAATCTGTGATTTCATTAAGTCTCACCCTCATTTCCATTTTTTATAACTTTCATTCTCCAGTTTTCTCACCGTTTTAATGTATGTATACCTCTGGACAATATGTATCAACGCTCGGCTGAAGAGTGGCATATAGGCCACTGCCAGTCTGTCCAAAAAAAAAAAAATAAATAAATAAATAAAAAAAAAGGTTCAAATGTTTGTATAGTCTATAGGACTTAACATCGGGGTTATCAGTCCCTAAACATACAAGCTACTTATGAACTACTTACGAACTAGGACGGCACAAATATCCATGCCCGAGGGGAGATTCGAACCCCCGACCGTAGTGGCCGTGCAGACCGTGACTGGAGCGCCTCAGTCTCCTCGGCCACCGCGGCTGGCCAATGAACTTTATAAGAGAAATAATTGTGTGACTAAACTAATTAAAATAATACTATAAACTGACCGCTCTCCACAGGTTAACATTCCAGGTAACTATAAAAATCAGTTTGTATAATGTATAACCTGTTTCTGGATTTTCAGTAAAAGTTTGACTATCCATTGCAATGAATGCTTTTTGTGAGTGAAAATAAAAATAAATATACAGCAAATAATATTTTTCTAGATATTTTTATCTATTGTATTTAATATTAGTTTGAGAGTGAAAATTTAAAAAATCGTAAAGAATATGACTTTTCTGGATTTTTGAATACAAATGTGTCCGTTTGTTGTATTTCATATTATTTTGTGAGTGAAAATTACAATAAAAATTAAGAAGAAATACGAGGTTATACTTCTGGACCTCGATAAAAATTTTCACAAGTATCCGGACCCCATCGAAGATTACTTGCCGACCTCTGCTCTATATGCTTATAGCTCACTCGCCTGTCGTCGTCTAGCATTTCCCTCCCAGCACCAATGATTTCCTCCGTAACTGATGACCGTGAACTTCCCGTCCTCTGTGTCCTAAAAATGTTCAAATCCTTGGATAGCTTATGGGACTTAACTACGGGGTCATCAGTCCCTAAACTTACAAACTACTTATGAACTAGCTTACACTAAGGACGGCACAAATATCCATGCCCGAGGGGGGATTAGAACCCCCGATTGTAGTGGCCGTGCAGACCGTGACTAGCGCGCCGCAGTCCCCTCGGCTACAGTTCGTGTACATATGTAAAGAAGACTATGTTTGCAATTCATTGGTATGTATTTCATGATATGTTCACAAGATAGAACAAATGCATTTTTCAGAGAAATCGCTGTTACCTTTGAACCACTATCTGTGTCCTCCAGAGTGAAAGTTTCTCTTCGGTACTCCTTGTACCTCCTGAATATAGTTGTACGATGTGGCAACATACTACCGACTGCAAGAGTCATTATTTCAAAACACTTGTCTATGTTTAAACCAAGCGCGAATTTTACTGCAAAACTGCCCGAATCTCACTTCATGGCCACGATGCCACAGCACGATCTTGGAACTAACCCTGCTAACGAACGATTGCGCTCACAGATTTGGCGCAGCGGCTACAATACAAGTACTGTGTGTTCTTATAACTCAGCAACAGCCAGCCTCCTGTGATTTATAGCTATGGCATATTGCACACCTTTCCAAGTATCCTTTGTATTTATCAATTTGCGCAAAACACAAATTTTTTAAAATGTGTCGTGAGTCAAACTATTCTCTACTTATTATAATGGTCGGACATTTATTTATACCTTAAGTAGGCGTTAGCTTCACTTAATTCACCGCAGATGCGGTCATATGTTCGACCTCGCACGGGAATCAGTAATGGCGAGTGTAAGAGGGCATTGACAGTAAGGGCGCTACAGCCATAGCGTTTGACTTACGTAAGTTTGAGATGGACCGGAGGCGAGCAAGGGAAGCCAAGTAGTTAAGTCCCATAAGCTTTACAAACATTTGAACATTTTGAAGCCAAGTGGTTAAGGCGACCGCTGGCCCGAACCCGGAGACCCAGGTTCGATTCCCGGCTCGGCTCACATGTTCACATGTCGCCATTGTTTAAATTCAGTGCCCTAATGCAACCATTGCTAATCCTTCCCTCCCTAATCCCTCTTCCTTCCCCTTCTTCACCAAAAATTTGCAAACTATTCTCTACATCAGTGTTTTTAAACCTGTGTGTCGCACTCTCAGGTGGGTCGCAGAGTCTTGATCGGGGGATCGCTGTCACAAGAGGAAGTACTTTTACCATGAAATAATACGGGTTGAGTAATACAAAAACGTATGCTTAAGTGAAATTTGTTTAATGTTAAAATTACGAAGTTCCTTGTGTAACATTCATCATGAATTAATAGATCATAATTTTTCATAAGACAGTGTGTTAATAATTAATAAGCGCAAATCCTGAAAACTGGTTTCGCGAACCAATCGATAGCTAAAAGAACATGACACAATAAGTAACTCTGAAAAATTCGAAAAAATTCTACTTCTTTGTGAAAATTGTTTACACA
This sequence comes from Locusta migratoria, assembly GCA_026315105.1. NCBI lineage: Eukaryota > Metazoa > Arthropoda > Insecta > Orthoptera > Acrididae > Locusta > Locusta migratoria. The sequence continues at coordinate 663,005,718 of CM048755.1, read as the reverse complement.
GTGGGATCTCTCTGAATAAGCATAATTCCCTTCCGAGTCTTGCCTGAAATGCGAAACACTCGTTAAGCAAAATATATTTTTATTTCGGAAATCACGAAAAATAGAATAATTTGTTCCATTCCTAACCGTAACAAAACTATGTTATCCCAAAGAAAACAAATTTAACCTTCTTTCTTTTGCTGCAGATTTCTTTTAATTTATCGGACCAAGTTATTTTTATGTATTTTTCGGAATGAAGCACATAACCGAATTTTTACAAGATTTCCGACAGAAAAATATATTTTTCTTCACCTTTTCATTCCCACATTATAAATTCAGCTTTGAAAAAATTAAAATTCATTGTTTTCTGTATTAATGTAGTGCACTAAAAATTAAAATATGTGTTTTAAAATTTTTCATGGAATTGTAGTTTTTTATATCATGTATTTTACGCACAACATCGACGTTTGTATCGAGGTATTTTATTACCTGGGACGTTATTTTGTTGATGGTTAACACTGTCAGATCGATAATGATAGCATAATCTTTGCCACAGCACCAAACATAAGACAGTTCACTGCTGAAACAGAATAACATGAAGAACACTCAGGCCGGCCGCGGTGGCCGAGGGGACTGAGGCGCTCCAGTCGCGGTCTGCAGAGCCACTACGGGCGGGGGTTCGAATCCCCCCTCGGGCATGGATATTTGTGCTGTCCTTAGTCTTAGCTAGTTCATAAGTAATTTGTAAGCTTAGGGACTGATGACCCCGTAGTTAGGTCCCGTACGTTCTACAAACATTTGAACATTTGAAGAACACTCACGTTCACACTCATAGCCACGTACAGATGGCAACGTAACACAACCTCCAAGACGGACAGCCTCTGAAGCGGCTACACGCCGTACCAGGCGGCAAGATGTCGTACTAGTGGCATGTCGTTCATCAACAAGAATGCGACTTTAAGGACTGATATACAAAATACGGTATAAATCAGGTTTTGATACGCTGTTGCCGAGGAACAACAGTGGGAATGAAAGGGTTAATCAGTGTTTCGCATTTCAGTCAAGATCTTCGCCCAACAAATTAAAAGAAAGCTTAGCAAATAAAAGAAGGTTAATTTTGTTTCCTTTGAGATAACATAGTTTTGTTACGGTTCGTGAGGATGGGGAGGGGTCACATATTCGAGAAGGTTGAAAAACACTGCTCTACACGATGTTGTCCCGTGGCTTACCTTATTCCACAACACTAACCAACTTAAATGAAATATCATAGCTATTAATTGCATCCCTACCCGAGGCCTACCAACCTTCTAGTCGTACTCACATAAAGTATTAACGACCAACCGAATATTCGGTTTCGGTTACGGCCAAAAATACGCCGAATCGGCGGCTTGGCCGAAACTAGCTTTTGTGAACTTATGGATGCAGTCATGAGTGTGCGTAAAAATTGAATTTTGTTGTTAATCACAATATAACGTAATAGTATTTTATAGTGATATTCTTATACCTTCTTTGTAACAATTTGTTACTCAGTATTGTACTTATCGGTACGGAATGTCATAATGTTTGCTGAAAAGTTGTATTAGTCTGTTTTCTTGAAAGGGAGGGGCTTTAAAAAAGAAAAACAACAACACGGGTGTAGGGACCATTGATAATGTGCTACACAGCCTTTCCTGTTAAGTTTGTGTATATTTACACTGACAACAATTATACTGAAACTATCTGGCAGATTAAAATTGTGTGCCGGAACCGGGACTCGAACCTGGGACTTTTGCCTTTCGCGGGCAAGCGCTCTACCGACTGAGCTCTCCTGACACGACTCACGATGCCGCCTCACAACTGTACTCCCGCCACTACCTCGCCTCCTACTTTCCAAACTTTACAGAATCTCTCCTGCGAAACATGCAAGACCAGAACTCCTGGAAGAAAGGATATGGTGGAGACATGGCTTAGCCACAGCCTGAGGGATGTTTTCAGAATGAAATTTTCACTCTGCAGCGGAGTGTGCGCTGATATGAAACTTCCTGGGAGATTAAAATTGTGTGCCAGAGCGGGACTCGAACCTGGGAACTTTGCCTTTCGCAGGAGAGCTTCTGTGAAGTTTGGAAAATAGGAGGCGAGGTACTGGCGGAAGTAAAGTTGTGAGGCGGCGTCGTGAGTTGTGTCGGGATAGCTCAGTCGGTTATTGCGCTTGCCCGCGAAAGGCAAAGGTCTCAGATTCGAGTCCCGGTTCCGGCACACAATTTTAATCTGCCAGGAATTTTCATATCAGCGCACACCCCGCTACAGAGTAAACGTTTCATTCTGGAAACAATTATACTGTTAGTCGGAAGTGTGACTTTATTTTTCTAAACACTTTATGCAGCGCTAATTGACGTTTATTTACTGAGAGGAACAAAACCTAATAATCTGCAGCACTATATAAAACAACTGCGCTTCACTTAAATATTATTACTGTAATATACAAATGAAAAAGTTAATGTTAACCAAGAGATATGAGCACCCAAAGAAAGTTTACAACGTATATATAAGATCATAGCAGCGTGCTATTCGAGTCTTTAGTCTATTATGCAGTTAGGGACTGATGACCCCGTAGTTAAGTCCCATAAGCTCTACAAACATTTGAACCTTTTTTTATTATGCAGTGACTGTGTTCGACAATTTTTCTTACATAGGGTAAAATGTAAATGTTATTTCTGTATTTTAGCGTCGCCAACAATTAATTTATCGTGATTGGGACCCAGACTCCTGCATACGCTTATACACACTCAAGAAAACTTCGTATGGGGACGGGATCTTGCAAAATTGCGTATAGCGTAAATTTACCGAAATTTTAATTAAGAAATTTGCAGTTTTGGTTACAGTTTCGGCCGAAACTAGAAGAGAAGCCGAATATTCGATTACGGTGTCCGTTTCAGCCGCAAATCATATTTCTCTGTGACTCCTTGCGGACTCAGGGAACACAGCGCATAGACTGAAGGCCCCGCGCGATGCTCCAGCGAGCCAGCTAGCTGTGCCTATTTGTCGGGGCCAGACTTTTCCGTAGTTAAGAGCAGCCCGGCCGCTCGGCCACTGTTAAATGAGTTCTCAGCCAGACGCAAGCCGGCTCCCACATCCTGTGTCGCTGCCCTCCAAATATTACAGTCTTGTCCTTTAATGAAATCCTTGCTAGTATTGTCTGCAGCTATTTGCTGGTGATGCTGTGGTGTACGGAAAGGTGTCGTCATTAAATGACTGTATTAGCATGTAGGATGACTTGGATCAAATTTCTAGGTGATGGCATCTAGCTCTAAATATAGAAAAATGTAAGGTGATGCAGATAAGTAGGAGAAACAATCCCGTAATTTTCGAATACAGCATTAGTAGTTTACTGCTTGACAGAGTAGCATCAATTAAATAACTAGGCGTAACGCTGCTCAGCGATGTGAAATGGAACGAGCATATTAGGACAGTCGCGCGGACGGTCGATTTCGCCTTATTTGGAGAGTCTTGGGAAGTTGTGATTTTTTATTTATTTATTTATTTATTTATTTTCTTATGGGACTTAACTACGGGGTCATCAGTCCCTAAACTTACAAACTACTTATGAACTACCTTATACTAAAGACGGCACAAATATCCATGTCCGAGGGGGGATTCGAACCCCCGACCGTAGTGGCCGTGCAGACCATGACTGAAGCGCCTCAGTCTCCTCGGCCACCGCGGCCGGCTATTGAGTATTCCTCAAGTGTTTGGAATCCTCAACAAATCGGTTTAAAGGAAGACAAAGAAGCAATTCACACGTTGGGGGCTTTGTTTATTACTGGTAGGTTCGATCAATGCGCTTTTGTTCTTGAGATGCCTCGGGAACTGAAATGGTAGTCGCTGGAGGAAAGGCTGCCTTCTGTATAAGAAATACTGTTAAAGACATTTTGAGGGCCAGAATTTGAAGTGGACTGCAGAACGATTTTACTGCTGCCAACCTGTATTTCCCGTTAAAACCACATATCACCATATGTGAGATTAGGGATCGTACAGATGCAAAGAAGCATTCGCTTTTGCCTCATTCTATATGGGAGTGGAACAGGAAATCAAGTGGCTAGTAGTTGTACTAGGTAACCTCTGCCACGCACCTTTGGGCGGATTGCGGAGTATGTATGTTGATGTAGATGATTTCGCACACCAGCGCAAATCTTTCCACTCACGAGTTGTACGACCATCCTAAACCTTCGCTTTACCAATATTCACTTCCTTCGCCTTAAACTCCTCAAGTAAGGCTGTCTTAACGCGACAAAGGGATATTTGCCCAATGTGCTGTCAGCTTACCCCTAACAAGCTAGCAGCACGCCAAGAATTCATGCTCGGCGGATCAGCCGATTCAATCGCTAGTAGGCGTCATACCGTGACAAACACGCAACTAGAAATAAACAGAGTATAAATAGTGTAGAAGAAGTTTAGTTATAATAAGTTAATTCTTCAAGAAGAAGATTGTGTTCACAATACCCAACGACAGCAGAAAAGCAATTGTTTATCAGCATTACATATTAAACTGCCAAAACTGCTAAATTTTAGTGCCTGTAGCAAACGACCTGGAAGAACAGTTGAACGGAATGAACAGTGTTATGAAAGTAGGTTATAAGATGAATATAAACAATAGCAAACAAAAGGGTAATGGGATGTAGTGTAAGAAACTCAGGCGACGTTGAAGGAATTAGTTCATGTACTGAGACAACGAAAATAGTAGGTGAGTTTCGTTATCTGTGTAGCAAACTAACTTCAGATGGCCAACATAATGAAGATATCTACTGCAGAATGGCCGGCCGCGGTGGCCGAGGGGACTAAGGTGCTCCAGTCACGGTCTGCAAGGCCACTACGGTCGGGGGTTCGAATCCTCTCTCGGGCATGGATATTTGTGCCGTCCTAGTTCGTAAGTAGTTCATAAGTAGTTTGTAAGTTTAGGGACTGATGACCCCGTAGTTAAGTCCCATAGACTATACAAACATTTGAAAATTACTGCAGAATGGCTATGGAAACAAAAGCAATTTTGAAGAACCGTAATTTTTTGACATCCAATATTAATTTGAATGACAGAATTCCTCTTTCTGAAAGCATTTGTCTTGAGGGGCATCCTTGTATGGGATTGAAACAAGGACAATAAGGAGTTCAAACAGGAAGATGATAGAAGCTTTTGAAATGTGGTATTACAGACGAATGTTGATGATTAGATGCGTAGATTGCGCAACTAATCAGATGGTGCTGAACAGAATTAGGGAGAAAAGAAATTTTGGGCGTATCTTGACTAAGAGAAGGAATCAATTGATGGGACATATTTTGAGATATCAGGCAATGATCAAAATTAGCATTGGAGGAAAGGGAGTGGGGTAAAAATTGCAGAGGGAGACAGAGAGATATTTATCGTAAGCAGGTTCAAAACGATGTAGGTTGCCGTTCTGATTCAGAGATGAAAAGGCTTGCTTAGGACGGGTAGCGTGGAGAGCTGCATCTTTGGGTTCAAGTTCACAACTATACGTGGTGAATCACGAAAGATGTAACACCCCTTTGATTTCCTGTACGAATACACGTATAGAAACGTTTTCGGAAAATTTTAGAGCTTCAAAGAGATTTTTCCCCCTCTTTTTGCTTTTTGTTTGGCTCATGCGTTTAACGTTGGTATCAACTGAGATACAGAAGCACGTACGTTTTTTTAATGGAACCGTACACTTTTTATAACTGCACTCGATAGCTCTTCAGAAGACCATTACAGTGATATAGCGTTTGTTGACGCTGAAACCTGTCGTTAAAAATCGAGAAATGCCCTAGAATTTCAAAGCACGGTAGCCGGAATCTGCAACAGCGGTGCTAACACTGCCAAACAGAAGTCTCGTGCTACGCCGTGTCAGAATGTCAATACATTTCACTGTTTACTTGTCCGCGTACAGTCCGCTGATTTAGGCTTTAACATTCGTTGCGTTCACACATGTATACCAATGAGGAGAAGTTGGATATTTCAAATGGTGAATGTAAAAGAAATGCGCATACAAACAGTGCAGCGATATAAGGCTATCAATCTGCATAACCAATATTTGACGCATCAGCAAACTGTACGTATTAAGACGCTAGTAACGACAAGCTGCTTGAACGTCAAAACTATGAGTTGAAAGATGACTGCAATTGACAGAGAACAAGAAGAAGCTCTTATGACTACTAAATGCGCATACAAACAGTACAGCGATATAAGGCTACCAATCTGGATAACCAATGTTTGACGCATCACCCAACTGTATGTATTATTAAGACGCTAGTAACGACAAGCTGCTTGAACGTCAAACCTATGAGAAGAAAGAAGACTGCAATTGACAGAGAACAAGAAGAAGCTTTTCTGGCTAAGACGCTAATGAATCAGCAGAGTTGTACATGACATTTTGCAAAGGCATGTGGAATTAGCCAGACGAGTGCCATTCCCATCGTACATCGATAGAAAAAGTATATTTTCTGGCACTACATCAGGCACTCAACGACCATGATTTCCAGTGTCGTACAGAATTTTGCCGGTTTGCTCTGCAACAGCTGATAGACGATCTGACGTTTTTCCAATGTGTGCTCTTTACCGATGAAGACACGTTCACTAACCATGCGAATGCAAATCTGCGTAACAGGAACTACTAGGCAGGCGAAAGTCTAAACTGGCATCGCCTGGTGCCGCGTGGAGCGTAAATGTGTGATGCAGCGTCATAGGAAATTACATTGTAAGACCGTACTTCATCCATGCTGTCTAAATTGAATTTCGTACGCACATTTTTTAACCTTCTTCTAGAAGCGGTACCATTGGATATTTAACAGTGTATGTGGCTGCAACACGTCAGTAGTGCAGTTCACTCGCCCTTTGTTGCAGCGCGCCGGCCACGGTGGCCGAGGGGACTAAGGCGCTCCAGTCACGGTCTGCACGGCCACTACGGTCGGGGGTTCGAATCCCCCTCGGGCATGGATATTTGTGCCGTCCTAGTTCGTAAGTAGTTCATAAGTAGTTTGTAAGTTTAGGGACTGATGACCCCGTAGTTAAGTCCCATAGACTATACAAATATTTGAACATTTTTGTTGCAGCGCAAATACTGAATGAAATTTTCCTGGATGGTAGACAGGACGAAATTGTGTTGTGAAATAGCCCGTAAGGTCCCCCGAATGGACTTCTTTTGATTTTCTTAGTTGGGAAACACTGAAATATGCAGTCTATGATGAAGCCCCAACTACATTACACAATATGTGTCGTCGAACGGCTACTGAAATTACATTTGCTCATTTTCTATCGAACGGTGCTTCCAATTGTACCTTTCTCTTCGGGGTAAACTCGATTAACATCTGTATATAAAAAACAAATCTATGTACGAAGGTTGGAACTTAAATAGTGGCTAAATTGCTGTGGTCACACTATTCAATGGAATCTACTATTGTCGCTGATAGCACACGTTGTTGACATACCTATCTGACCTCCGAGCAAATGGACTCGCCCGTCCCACGTCACAGGTGTGCGCACAATCGAGGGAAAAACAGCCACTTGTGAGCGAGCGGTTTAACGTAGCGGTGTCACAATGTTTTCGAAACAGAAACAACTGAGTTGGATCAAGATTGAAAGTGCCAAAGGTCGTACAGTACGACAGTGTCATCAAGGACTTCAAGAGGCGTGCGGGGAATCGGCATTGCTGTACAGAACAGTGACACGTTGGGTAAAAACCTTCAACGAAGGCCAGCAAACTGTGGCAGACTTGCATCGGACAGTTGTACTGTTCGTTTTTGGAGCATCACCTGCGAACAGCTTTGCGAAAGAGGAAGGAACCCTTTCTGCGCAACCCACCCATTATTTTGCACGGCAATGCGCGGCCGCCTACAGCGCAAGCTGTGGCTGCTCTGTACGGTAGATGAGACTGGGGCGTTCTGTACCATCCACGATATTCCCCGGACTCAAGTCCTTGTGACTTTGATTTCGAAGACGAAGGAACCACTTCGAGGCATTCTCTTCAGAACTGTTCCAGAGATTCGACAGGCAGTAGACCGCTCCATTCGTACCATCAACAGGACAGGCTCTGCTGACGGTATACTACGCCTCCACATCGCTGGCAACGGGTTCTACACAACGCTGGTGACTACTTTGACGGACAGTAACAGGAGCAAACATGTAACGCTACTATTGTGTCGGTTGTGAATAAATAGTTGCCACGGTTTAAGTTCCTACCGTCGTATATATATATATATATATATATATATATATATACAAACAGTACAGCGATATAAGGCTATCAATCTGGACAACCACGAGGTAAGGGAGGGGCTCATGAATGTAAATATTTTCAAACATTCTAAAACGAAAGCATATGTGTTTTTAACACAAACCTTTGTGTTTTTAAATGGACACCGTATATGTTTCATCGGCAGCATGAGAGAGCGCATAAACAATGACGTTGATTGCATCGCAATACGCCAATTACATCCCGAGATATTGCGAAGCGAAGTTGCCGCTTGAAATACGCGAAATGCGCGGCTAGCTCACATTCTGAGACTCAGGCGAGAACCCCATGCTGCTCAGAAAGTGTACTAGCCGCGCGTTTCGCGTGTTTCAAGCGTCAACTTCACTTCCCCATCTCTCGGGATGTAATAAGCCTATTGCGATGCAATCGACGCCATTGTTTATGTAATTTGTCCTGCCATAAATGTTTGTTTGTTAAGCTTAAGGGACTTAACTGCGGGGTCATCAGTCTCTAAACTTACAAACTACTTATGAACTACCTTATACTAAAGACGACACAAACATCTATGCCCGAGGGGGGATTGGAACCCCCGACGGGGAACGGCCGCGCGTATTGTAACAGCGTTTCAATGAGCCTGGCCTCTGGCCTGTCTATCGCAGCTGTCCTGCTATCGATTACTGGTGAAATTCGATAGGATGTTCATTTGAAAACACATATGATTTCCTTTTAGAATGTTTCCAGATAATTACATTCATAAGCGCCTGCCTTACTGTGATACCGGTGAAAGTCGTTTTGCAATAGCTGTTGTTGGTCCAGAGATATTTTGGGTGGTCAAGATAAATCGGACATCCTGTATATAACCGAGCAACGCCGGATAGAGAGATTAAAGAAGGGAATGAAGAAAGTCTGTGTAATTCGCGTGTAATTGGCAATTCCAAAGCTGTGTGTAATCTGTATCACAATCAGTATTGCTGGACGTTAGTCTCTCTAGAACCCAAAAATGACTTCACCGAATGGACTATTGTTTTTATTTCGTTTCGTTTTTATTTTGTTTCGTTTAAGTCTTTCAGAAAAAAAGAAAGGATAAAACAAAGAGAAGAGCTGAAAAATCGAAACTGCTAATTCTGTAAGGGCCAGTTTATATTCGTATCTTATGCGCTGCCACACAGTTCAACGGACCACAATAATATTTTTCATACTTCAGCTTCAAAAGAAAAAAAAAGAAAGATATGGCACTGTCTACATAGTAATTCACACAGCATGTGGTGGAGGGTACATTACGACAGTCGTCAACTGAATCTAAAGTTTTATTCTTATCTTTTTGAAATAGTGTACACTTTAGCTTCGAAACAAGAGAAACGTCACTGTCTACATTAGTTTTTGTACACTGCATGGCGAATGGTAGCTTATGTCAGAATCTGACACTGTTCGACCCATCAGAAAAAAATTTGTATGTAATTTTTCATATACAGTGGAAGGAGGGAATTATTAGGAATGGGGGAGGTAATGAGAGAGGTAGGAGGATGGATAGGTGAATAGTTGGCAGTAGGAGTCGTGGGAGTTGGATGGGGAGGGCGAGTTAGAGAGAGGAGTACATGGACTTATTCAATACTACAATAAATTAACACCCATAAATTTTCAGGTTGCTAGTACAGTGAGAAGCCTAAGAGGACAAATAGGTAAGAAACAGTTGTAGAGACCGGGAAAGTGATGACAAAGATGTTAAGGAAAGGAGGGAAGCATGTATATGCTATTCCCACTCATATTTTCACATGGAAAAGGGATGTTACGTTAGTAGTGAGTGGAAAGTTGATAATTTGCGTTTGGTGGAAAGCGTGCTGGGTAGTTCGCGCACTGACCGTGTCCCAGTGGTGTAGTGGTCAGCACAACCATCTCCTGTGTAGGAAACTCGGGTTACAATCCCGGTCGGGCACAATTTTTCTACTTTTCCTATTGATTTAATTCAATGCCACTTGCAGCTAACGTCGTAAATTGTTTTGTGACTTGAATTATTTTCAGTACTTCCATAAGTTAGAAACCTATGCCTTCTACGTTATATGGAGGTAAAATTATTTAATTTCCGGTATGACAGGGTCGCTATTCTAACGACGTATGCAGAGCAGCCAAGTAGAAGAACGTAAGAGGCGGCTGCTAGAAGTTATAGCTTAAGTCGCGTTGCACGGATTATTGAATAGCACATTTAGTAATATCCTCTACAGAGAAATGCTACATTCAGGATAAAATCCCGTGTTATTAAATGGTTTTAATCTTTCAAGAAGTATCATTTAAGAGAGCTGTCGTTCCGTAATACTGTAAACTGGAATGAATACTGTATGTGTTTATGCCAGAAAGTAATATTGAAGTAATAATTCGCTTCATATTCTGTATAGCTAACTGCAGAAGGATAATATGAAGGGAACAGAAACACTAGTTTCCCCGCTCTGCCTTAGAAAATTCTCTCTCTTGGCATTGCACTAAATGCAAATTGTTATAAACGCATCAGTAATCGCCTTAGGAATCACGAACCCCCAGCCAAAGAGGCTTAGAGTTTTCTCGACAAAGTACCGTTAGTCTCAGGTGAGCGAAGTCAGGGCGCTTGCTTTGAATCCGACAGCTGCGGAGTGCTCTAGGACTGAGAGGTCCCGCTCTTACACACCAGAGTTTAAGTGGCGGCGGATTAGGGCGCGACGAAAGCATATTTCTTTACTTATTTGTACATTTATTTCACCTGGAGAGATCACGTCTGTGCTAAGTCTAACAATTCGTCCGATATACATGATGTATCAAAAAGAATGGCGGAAACTTAGAGGGTTTAAAGTACACGATAATAGAAGTAAAAATGTCCCACTAAACCTGGTCCCGCAAACGAACCATTTGTGAGATAATTACGAATGTATAGTGCCATTATCAATCTCGTCCCAGTTAGTACAGATTAATTTATAGTTTAGACTTTACTATTAGGTTTTATGTCGCATTTAGTTAACATTACACGTATGGGTTATCTTTCAAAAGAGGCGTTCGAAGTGTTTTCTTTGCATCTGGATGCAATACTGTGCTTGTGTCTTTCGAAAACCCCTGGATCATTTCGGAATTATTGACAAGCGTCTACAAGTATCTGCTCCAGTTCTTCAGTCGCGTTAACGGGTGTACTGTACACTTCTGAGGTGGACCCCAGACACAAAAATCCAAAGGACTTAGATCAGTTGATCTTGGAGCCCAAGGTACAGGTGCACCTAGATCAGGCTGTTCCAACAGGCTGCTCCGCGAACAGGAGCGCACACGAGCGCTCACCAGCACAGCTTGGAGCTGCGGTGGTGGGGGAAGCTCACGTCACGCACGCTACACGGCGGCCAACAGTAAAAAGACGCCTTCGTTTAGTTCTCCCTAATGTGTAGTTGTGACAGCGACAAAAATGTCTAAAAGCGAATGCACAGTGCCTACTACTTTAGAGCCAGTCCTCGCACAGTAAAATGTACTTTAGCGAGTAGTTATTCTCTGCAATGAAAAAAGTAAACAAGAAGGAAATGTCATTTTTCTAGTACCCTACAATGAAGAGTATGCTGTGCATCGCTGCAGCAAGCAAGATAACGCCTAATATCTGTTCACTTGTGTCGCAAAAAAAAGTTGTAAAAGACAAAAGAGTCAATAAATCTTTTTTCAGTTGAACAAAAGTTACTCGTCATCCGAGCACCTTTCTTCGCTTATGTGAAACACAACTTTTATGTGGAAGCAAATACGTTTCGTATTTTCTAGCACAGTTTCCCTAAATTGTGTTATTTCTTGTGATAAATTCTGGATCGGCCATTATACCACTTATTGTTGCTACTGGTTAGTGAGTTACTGTACGTGAACATTTATGACAGGCGGGTAACTCTAGTTATTGGCAATTAAGATGGTGTGATACTAATTTGCCTGAAGTAAGTTATATGCACATTAACAAGAGTAAAACTAGGGTAATGGAGTGCAGTGTAAGAAAATCAGGTGATGCTGAAGGAATTAGATTAGGTAACGAAACAATAAAGGAGGTAGATGAGTTTTGTTACTTGGGCAGTAAAATAACAAATGATGGTCGCAGTACAGATGATATAAAATGCAGAATGGCAATGGGTAGAAAGGCGTTTTTGAAAAAGAGAAATTTGTTAACATCGAATATTGATTTAAGCCTAAGGAAGTCCTTTCTGAAGGCATTTGTATGGAGTGTTGCCTTGTATGGGAGTGAAACATGGACGATAAGCAGTGTGGACAGAAAGAGGATAGAGGCTTTTGAAATGTGGTGCTACAGAAGAATGCTGAAGATTAGGTGGGTGGATCGCGTAACTAATGAGGAGGTACTGAACCGAACTGGGGAGAAAAGAAATTTCTGGCATACCTTGACTAAAAGAAGGGATAGATTGGTAGGACACATTCTTAGACATCAAGGAATTGTGAATTTAGCGTTGGAGGGAAATGTGTGGGGTAAAAATCGCAGAGGGAGACCAAGAGACGCGTATAGTAAGCAGATTCAAGTGGATGTGGGTTGTCGTTCTTATGAGGAGATGAAAAGGCTTGCTCAGGATAGAGTAGGGTGGAGAGCTGCATCAAACCAGTCTCCGGACTGAAGACCATAACAACAACAAGTTATATGCCTAAACGCAAAATTACCATTTATTTGAACTTAAATGAAAAACATACTTTTCTCGATGACAGACATTAGTTATGAAGTTCATTGTAAAATTCCTATCGACATATTTACGATTAACAGGGTGGAAACTGGCATGGAGTTCAACGTGATAAATTTCAAATGTTTGTATACCTTATGGGACTTGACTACGGGGTCATCAGCCCCTAAACTTACAAACTACTTATGAAAATTTCAAATGTTTGTAAATCTATCGGACCAAACTGCGTGGTCATCAGTCCGTACCTTACAAACTACTTAAACCTAGGTAAACTAACCTAAGGACAACACACACATCCATGCCCCAGGGAGGACTCGAACCTCCACGGCGAGCAACCGCGCGCTCCGCAGCGAGACGCTTTAGACCGCTCGGCTACTCCATCGCGGCAAACTACTTATGAACTAACTAATACTAAGAACGGCACAAATATCCATGCCCGAGGTGAGATTCGAACCCCCGACCGTAGTGGCCGTGCAGACCGTGACTGGAGCACCTCAGTCTCCTCGGCCACCGCGGCCGGCCGTGATAACTCAATCATAATCTAACTTGAAACTTCGTGGCAGATTAAAACTGTGTGACGGAAAAGGGACTCGAACCTGGGACCTTTGCCTTTCGCGGGCAAGCGCTCTACCACTGAGCTATCCCGACACGACTCACGGTGTCGCCCCACAACTTCAATTCTGCTAGTACCTCACTTCCTACTTTCCAAACTTCACTGAAGCTCTCCTGCGGCACCGTGAGTCGTGTCGGGATAGCTCAAAGGTGGAGCGCTTGCCCGCAATGGCAAAGGTCCCAGGTTCGAGCCCCGGTTCCGGCACACAATTTCAATCTACAAGGAAATTTCATATCAGCGCACATCTGCTGCAGCGTGAAAGTTTCATTCTATAATCTGACTTATTTGCTATTCTAGCAACAACTTCGACAATAAATGACATCTTCATTAACTAATAATGGAAAATTTCGTTATACAATTGAGAAGAAATACTCCTACCTTGGTTACATGAAACAGGCATTTAAGAATGTGAAATAAGCTGCCATAAAATGCTTAACTAAATTCCATTCATGGAATCAGACCGTTGACATTAGGATCACGTAGCTTTTACATTGTTTATAATAAAGAAAAAACATCCATGAGGTTTGAGCAGGTGTCACGTGTACCGCATTTTCGTGGAGGTAAACGGCAATCTCAGTTGCCGGCTAGTTAGTTCAGGAACAGTTGTGCAGCGGCGGTAACTGCAGCGCGGCTGCAGTTCCTCGTGACGTGACGTGACGTCTACCCTGCACACTCGCAGCCTCAGTCGTGTGGTGTGCCGCATTCGACAGCTGACAGCGGCAGAAGCGAGCAGGTGAGCGCTCTCTAGCTCCCGGAGGAGCGCGCGAGCTGCAACAGCCTAGCTTAGACCTACTGTATCCGTAACTGCGCGTTACATGCCGTCTCACAGCAGAAGCAAACTATGTTGGAACTCGGGCGCAGTGAAATATGAACTAAATGCGATGCAAATCTTAATAGTAAAATATAAACTTCAAATTAATGTGTACTAACTAGGATGATGTTTACAATGACGTCATTGGCGGCTTGGATCCGTACCTTCGTAATTACCTCGTAACAGCAAATTTGCGTACCCATGTTTACTGGGACATCTTTGCTTCTTTTATCTTGTACTTTCAATAAGGCGACCACCTCTTTTAAAAATAAATGCGGGACATTTCGAGGATGTAAAGGACTGAGATCACGTGTGTAATTGTGCCAGTTATTCTGAAACTTGGAAAGAATTTTGGGCCAGCAGACTAGGCCTACTAATTTACTTTTAAAGTATCCGATCTAACACGCGTGCAATTTTATTCTTAATTTTCATCTTCATTTACAGTTCATAAATATTTTCTCGTGGTCCTATTTTGAATTTTAGAGGCTGACAATTTTAACAGTCTTTCTCCGTTACGTTTTTCCTATCACCTTCGTCGTCAGTACCACTTGTATTTGTTCCAGCTCTTAGATCATCGTGCTCCTCCGCCCAGAAAATTGCGGTTTGCATTAACATCGAATTAAATTCAATAAAAACTACTTTTTAAACATATTTCAACTATGCTATTATGGAAGTTCTTTAGGGGAAGTGCAGAGTTTGTGTTTTACTACATACAATGCTCACTTACTTTCGTTGTTGCATTTTCGGAATTTCATCATCTCTTTCTTCCAGAAGGAAGTTAGATAAATGCTGATATTATATTTGCATGTCAGATTTTAAATACGTTTATACAGACTATGATAATATTACATCATGTTTGCCACCTTGAGCACCGAAAAATATTCCGTTACACTTATTGAAACTTACTTAAGAGGGCACAGAAAATATATCAAACACAGATTTTTTTTAATAAGTCATCCTATCACCAATTTCAGTACCAGCTTCAAACAAAAACAACTTCGGCTGCTAGCGAATTTGTCATTTTGAAAGAGAAGATGTGTATAGTTTTCCCCTTTTGTATTTAATGCAATAAGACTAATTTATTCGTAGATTATGCAATGTGAAGTTGACTTGAAAGCAGTATGACATAGCGTGCGGTACACAAATAGTATCGGCTTGTGCTCTTAGACCAACAATATTTTAAAATTGCTGGAATGCGGGATTCTTTTGCCATTTTGCGGGACATTTTCAGTAATTATCCCAATGCGGGACAACGAGTCCAAATGCGGGACTGTCCCGCAGAATCCGGGACGGTTGGCCGCCATAACTGTCAACCGTGTAAGTTTGCGCCATCCTTTTTGATATACCCTGTATATGAAGTTTTCATTGTAAGGGGCGAACAAGAAGTTTTGAATTGAGGATGTTTCTGCAGCCGAAGCGCGTGCACGGTGCAGGTATGCTAGGCACAGACAACTGTACATGGAATCAGTGTGACATTCTTGTCTTTCCGAAGTTATGGGAGGTAAATTCACAAACGTGAACTATGGTGACGTTATTGACAAATACGTTCAAACACGACAAATGTGCAGTTAACACAGTGCAGGAAATCATTGCTAGTTGATCGCTACATCTACATCCATACTCCGCAAGGCACCTCACGTCGTGTGGCGGAGGGTATTTTGCATACCATTGTCACTTCCTCCTAAGTCAGTCGCGTATGATATGCGGGAAAATGATTGCCTGTATCCCTCTGTGTGAGTCCTAATCTCTTTGATCTTTTCCTTGTGGCCGCGGCGCGAGAGTACTGAGGAGGAAGCTATTATTAGTTGACTCTTGACGAAACGTTTGGTCTTGGAACTTCGACCGCGATACAGAACGTCTCTCTTGCAGCGTCTGCCACTGGAGTTTCTTAACCATCTCTGTGACGTTTCACGCTTACTAAATGAGACCCTAACGAGGCGTTCTACCCTCTGTCAAATTTGCTCTTCAATTAACCCTACCTGCTACGAATTCCGCACTGATGACCAATACTCAAGCGACTGCCGAACGAAAGTTTTGTAACCCACTTCCTTTGTTGACGGACTTAACGTCCCGAGGATTCTTCGAGTCAATCTCAGTCTGCCATATACCTTACCCACCACTGATTTTATATGGTCGTTCGTTTTCAGATCACCCCTTCTGTATACTCCCAGATATTTTATGGATGTAACTGCTTCCAGTGTGTGTCCTGATATTGCATAGTTATATAATAAATGATCTAATATGTGCTGCTATAATAAATCTTTTTATGACTGGTTTCGGGCTTAGCCCATCATCAGGGCAATGAAAAGCACTGACCTATGCCATACAGTATATACGAAATGTTCAAATGTTTGTCAAGCTTATGGGACTTAACTGCGGGGTCATCAGTCCCTAACCTTACAAACTACTTATGAAATACCTTATACTAAAGACGATGATGATGATGATGATTGGCGTTTTAGGGCGCTCAGCAGCGAGGTTATCAGCGCCCGATACTAAAGACAGTACAACCATCCATGCCCGAGTACAGAACATAAATTCAAAGAAATAAGTCATGATCATTCCAGGTTTGTTAATACATAAGTTTGAAAATGAAAATTCCCAGAGTAAAATAAATTTTAAGCTGACCAGATGACACGTGAACGTGGCGTTTTATTACAGTCAAGAAACATTATTTTGAAAATTTCCTACTTTTTAAAATGAAAATAACGATAACATCGCACATGAAGTACAATAAAATGGAGAAGTACAAAAGTTAATTCCCAATCAAAAATTTAAAAATTGCCTTGATACGCAACGTAAGGCACCTACATCACGGATTCACAATTTATACACTAACGTGATCAAAAGTTTCGGGACACATCCCAAAATATACGTTTTTCATATTAGATGCATTATGCTGCCACCTACTCCCAGGTACTCCATATCAACGACCTCAGGCGTCATTATACCTCGTGAGAGAGAGAATGGAGCGCTTCTCGGACCTCACGGACTGTTAACGTGGTAACTGGGTATCACTTGTGTCACACGTCTGTGCACGAGATATTTCTTTGTTTCTTTCTATTTAGCCCTTTTCCCGCACATGCAGGGTCGGCTTTGTTATTGCAGATTTGGCATGTTAGTATTCGCAGGGTGGCCGGATGCCCTTCCTGCCGCCACCACCTGCCCCACGAGAGGAAATGTCTACCTCAAATGTCTGTGTATAGTGCTACACGTGTGAAGGTGTAAAGTGTTATGAAATGTTTGTGAATCGTATAGCTGAGGCGGAACTTCAGGACGAGCCCGGTATGCACCTAGGGGGATGTGGAAAACCGCCTAAAAACCACATCCAGGCTGGTCGGCACTCCGACCCCCTTCGGTAATCCGCCGGGGAGATTCGAACCGTAGCCGGCACGCCTTCCCGTCTCGGAAAGCGGTGCGTTAGATCACGCGGCTAACCGAACGTGTAAGTCTGTGTACGAGATAACCACACTCTTAAAGATCCCTACATCACTATTCCTAATGTGACAGCGATGTGGAAACGTGAAGGGGTACGTACAACACGACAGCGTACAGGCCGACCTTGTCTGTTGACAGAGACCGCCGACAGTTGAAGGGGGTCATATAGTGCAATAGGGAGGCATCTATACAGAGTACCACAGGAATTCCAAACTGCATTAGGATACACTCAAAGTACTACGACAGTTACGCGGGAGGCGAGAAAACGTGGTTTTTATGATCGAGCGGCTGCCCATAAGCCACACACCACGCAGGTGAATGCCAAACGACGCCTCGCTCGGTGAAATGCGCGTAAACATTGGACGACTGAACAGTGGAAAAACGTTGTGTATAGTGAAGAATCACAGTACACAATGTGGCGATCCGATTGCAGCGTATGTGTATGGCGAAAGCCCGGTGAACATCTTCTGCCAGCGTGTGTTGTGCCCACAGTAAAATTCGGAGCGGTGGTGTTATCGTGTGGTTGTGTTTTTCTTGGAAAGGGCTTGCACCCTTTGCTGTTTTTCGTGGCATTATCACAGCATAGGCCTACTATTAATGTTTCAAGTACATTTCTGTTTCCCACTGTTGAAGAGCAATTCGGGGATGTCGATTCTATCTTCAACACGATCGAGCACCTCTTCATAATGCACGGCCTGTGACGGAGTGGTTACACGACTACAACATCCAAATGATGGACTAGCCTACCCGAAGGCCTGAGTTGAATCCTATAGAACACCTTTGAGACGCCGACTCCCTGGCAGGCCTCATCGACCTACATCGATACCTCCCTCAGTCTAGCACTTCGTGAAGAATGGGCTGCCATTGTTCAAGAAACTTTCCACTACCTGATCAAAATATCCACGGGTGTACTGCCGGTCTATAGTGTCCAACGGGCACAATATTTCGGTGATCATACATGTCGCCATCATCAGGTGAACTGACGGACTGAGCTCCTGGAAACGCGCCGGCACGGAGGTCCGCACGCCACGGCTGCTCGAAGGGAACTGGGTTCTAGCCCGGTAGCGGGCCATTTAAATACCCGCGGCCCGCGGAGCGACCCCTCCGCGGTCCGCGTCCCGCGCCGCGGCCGCGCAGTGGAACCGATTGCGCCGGCGTCCGAGAAGACGTCAGTGTGAGGAAGGCGGGCGTGTAACAGATTCCGTGTCAGTGTGGAAAGTCATATATTGGACAGACGATGCGTACCGTCGAGGATCGATGAACACCAGAGGCACACACGATTGATGTATCCGAGCAAGTCGGCGGTCGCTGAACATTGTCTGTCGGAGAATCACGCCATGGAGTATGAACACACTAGGATTTTGGTACAGACGTCGAGATACTGGGACTGCGTCGTTAGAGAGGCCATTGAAATTCGCACAAGTGACGACCTCATAAACCGTGACTCTGGCTATAATCTTAGCAAAGCTTGGGAACCAGCGATTGGGTTAATTAAGAGTAAATCTAGCAAACGTAACGAAGTGACGACCACGGCGGACAGAGCCCTAACACCGACGTCTTCTCGGACGCCGGCGCAATCGGTTCCACTGCGCGGCCGCGGCGCGGGGCGCGGACCGCGGAGGGGTCGCTCCGCGGGCCGCGGGTATTTAAATGGCCCGCTACCGGGCTAGAACCCAGTTCCCTTCGAGCAACCGTGGCGTGCGGACCTCCGTGCCGGCGCGTTTCCAGGAGCTCAGTCCGTCAGTTCACCTGATGATGGCGACATGTATGATCGCCGAAATATTGTGCCCGTTGGACACTATAGACCGGCAGTACACCCGTGGATATTTTGATCATCAAATACGCCGGGAGAAACTGAAGAATCACTTTCCACTACCTGATTGAGAGTGGAAGCTGTCATAAAGGCTAAAGGTTGGCAAACGCCATATTGAATTTCAGCGTTACCGATGGAGGGCACCACGAACTTGTAAGTCATTTTCAGCCAGTATGTACGCATAAAAATGGATGCTATGTAGATAGGTAATATTCTTTTGATGAACAGGCACAATTTACTCTCCACGGTGCCGTGAATGCACAGCACTGTCGCATATGGAGGCTACTCCCCAACACGTTGTGGAGGAATATCCAATGCACGCTGCTTTTACTGATTTGTGGTGTGGTCTCTTCGATGAGATTATACCTCATGGGCCCGTTAGGTATACAGTACAGATGCACGTTATAAGGATCTTTGTAAAAATCATTCTTGGGCCAACTGCTGGATAAATATTTTTATTTATTACACTCTACCGGTTTCAGCACTGACTGCCATCAATAGGACATTGAAAAGATATTGCGCATCAGTTACTGCAAGAGATCATTTTGTCAAAAATGGCATCATCAAAATTAAAATTAGAATTGCTACTATTAATCAGAAACTGTCCTTCGTCGTACATCAGTTTGGAAGTAGTGGCAATGACGCTATTAGTCACAATTTTAAATCAATGTAAAGTTAGAAGCATTGGTACATGTTCAATTCGATCATTAACAGTTAATGACGCAAAATGAAGGACAGATTCCAGTGAAGAGACCCAATTCTAATTTTAATTTTGATGTTGCCATATTTGGCAAAAATGGTCTTTTGTAGTAACTGATGTGCAATGTGTTTTCAATCTCCTGTTGATGGCAGTTATTAATGAAACCAGTAGTGTATAAAAAATAATAAATAATAATAATAATAATAATAATAATAAAAATTGTACAGCTGTTGGCGCAAGTGTGATTTTTTCCAAATACTTTTCGGCTGTAGAACGCCACTTGAAAACAACCTTAATTCATAGAGATATCCTCCGAAACACGATATTCCGGCTTTGCAAGAACGAAACTGTGTTCGCACACTGTTTTCATGCAAGACGGGGCAATACGATGTGTCGCTCGCAAGGTAAAAGATGTGTTTCGAGAAAACTTCGGTGACGACCGCATCATCACTAGGCACTTTCAAGATGTATGGCCTTCCAGGTGCCCAACGCAAATACATGTGATTTCTGGTAGTGGGGATATTTCAAGGATCGTGTCCATCAGGGCTTATAGCGTCATGTTTCCGCCTGATGACAGAAAATGGAACAATTATTTTTTCATCATACTCCTAGAGCTCACCGATTACTAAACATACCAACGAAATTTCAGCGTCGAGCGATGTATATAACTCCGCATTTCAGCATCCGAAACACCTTCGTTTTAATTACAACCATCCTGTAGAAGTACAATCTTTCCAGATTGATAAATTTTAAGTCTAGACATTTGCTTGAGTACAGAAATTCTTTTCACTGTCAGGAGATAATTTGTACGTTTCAATTGGTGAACAAGTCTCGACGCAATGTATCGAGGTGGGGACTTTGTTTTGCGAAGCGAAGCACTCTATCCTGAATCGATGAACACTTTGCTGACACGATGCGCTCTGTGCACTGACTGGATGAGCTTTGTCCTACATGTTGTATGCGTAGGCTATTTAACTACCGTCCAGGCAATCAGAGTAGATCCACATGATGGTCTGTATAACTTTCGCGGCCTCTGACGGTGTTCTAGGAACTGTTCGTGCCAACTGTCTGTGTTTCCGTGGCGTGGCTCTCGGTATCGATAGTGGTGTAACTGCCTTTCGTGGAATCACTCTCTACAATACTACATCGAGTATTACGAAAGTAACGTCTTTGGCAAGTGCCACAAAATGAGAGTCCGAACGTTTTTTTGCCATATCTGCGATTGCAAATTGTGTCTAAGCATAAGATAAAATGATCAAATGTTTGTAAATCTAATAGACTCAACTGCGTAGTTATTAGTCCGTAGCTTATAAACTACCTAAACTAATAAGGATTATATAATTTTTCAACACTGTACATTCACTGTTCGTTATAGTTACACTATAAGCTTGTCATGCATGACAACGGATGAACACTCCCACTGCCGATCGTAACAAAATTACCAGTAATGATTAACGAAGGAGGCAATCCCATCGTTGATCTGAGCTACAATATGCCAACAAAATTATCAAAGACGAATAAACCCAACCTAAATAATTTCGTTTAATTTCAAATAAAATCTTTCTCTCAAATGCACAGAATGGACACCACACTCACGAAACGATCATATTATATATCTCTTAACACTCAAATATATATATATTCTCCGTGCAAATAATGTAAACATACTACAGTTCTGGAGAGCTGCCAAATAAATGTCAAAATCCGTA
Organism: Locusta migratoria; assembly: GCA_026315105.1. Classification (NCBI taxonomy): domain Eukaryota; kingdom Metazoa; phylum Arthropoda; class Insecta; order Orthoptera; family Acrididae; genus Locusta; species Locusta migratoria. Next base: position 662,983,781 of record CM048755.1, on the reverse strand, counting down.
ACTCCATAAACATCTCGTATAACAACGTGATATTATAAGTTACGTGATAGTAATATTATATTTGTCACAATATGACCGAAATATACAGCTTAACAGAATGTGGTATGTATCATTTCATTTCCCTCTGTATAAAACAAATGCGCTGCATAGCACAAAATGTTGTGAAAACTTATGTATTGCAGTTGTAACACCTGAAAATGACTTCTAAGTCGAAATAAGCTTACAGTGTAAGTATAACGAACAGTGAATATACAGTTTTGAAATTATGTAATTCTTATTATTAAAATGTCGATGTACGACGTCACTAACACTGTGTGCCTTGCAGATAACAAGTATTTAAGCTAAGTTAAACTAACGCAAGGACAACACACACATCCATGCCCGAGGGACGATTCGAACCTCCGACGCAGGAGGCCACGCGATCCCTAACGTGGCGCTCCAGACCGCTCGGCTACTCCCGCGTGGCCTAGCATAAGATAGAAAACCATTTATTTTTGTTGTAAAAACACTGACATTAAGTGCATAGAAATTGTTATGGGTTGTAACAGCACCTATACATAAACTGCGCTCGTTTTTAAAGCACCAAACTCGTTGAAGTCGGTAACAGAATAAGTTAATTCTTACGTTAGAAAAGCCTTTAACACATTCGTTCGCCATTTTTGTCTACAAAGTCTGAATTGCAATGCAATGCATGTAATTCATTTATATTATACTATTGTATTACGCAAACGGAGCTAATTTATTCAGACCCGTCAAATCTTATGTATTTAACAGTAACTGCGCAGCATAATTTAATGCAGGATGGCCACAAAAACCTATCACGACGCTGCTAGTTCGTTACAAAATAAATGAATGAAAAATTTACAGACACACCGTCGGCATGGATTTCGAAATATTTTCTTTTCTTTAATGTATTTATTTATAATCTTTTGTGAAACACGAACAGCTTCTTGTGCACACGAAGTAATGATTACTATGGACAGTGCCTCTCAAATGCGTTCGATATTTATAGATATCCAAGATATCCAGAAGGCTTCTTTTGACATCGTCCCTGAAAAATGCTTTCTAATCAAATTGGGCGTCTGGATTCGTGATTTCCAGTTCTTAGTTACTGACGAGAAATCATCTAGTGGAATACAGGTGATATATGGAATTCTGCATGGAAGTGTCATATGCTTTCTGCTGTTTTTATTTTATATAAACGATGCAGAGAAGAAATTTGAGTAGGCGTTTGGACCATTTGCAGAAGAAATGTCGTATAAAGTGTAAAAGTGTTAATATAAGAGCGGAGAGGATTGTGAGGGGATTTAGATGCATATGTATGATGCAATAAGTGACCACGTGTCGTAAATAACGACAGTGAGGACCGCCACAAGGGCACTGAATAAGTCTGTTAAATTTCGGCCGCAAGAATGGGGCTGCGTTCTATGGCGCCTTGCTGCAAATTGCGCTACTGTTCCCCGTCGGTGGTTCGAGCCATCCATCTGGTATGGTTTTGTGTGCGTGTTGTCCGCAGAATAAGTTACTTTAAGTAGTTTGTAAGTGTAGGGACTGATTACCACTGTAGTTTAGTGCCATAGCTTTACAAATATTTGATTTTTAATTTCGGTTCTGTGATAAATTTAAACGTTGTCGATACAACTAAATACCATTGGATTACTTTTTCGAACAGTTTAAATGGGAACCATCACACAGAACTTGTTGTCAAGAGGTGAATTGTAGGTACCATTTAATTGCCAGACCACGTAAAATCTGACATGACTGCACAGAAGAGAGAACCTGAACTAGGCTTTCGTGTCTCCTACTGGAGTAATGCTGCACTGAACGGGATTTTTAACAGATAAGATTGGCAGGTAATATAGGAATGGTACAAAAAAGGCGCCTCAGTCTCCTCGGCCACCGCGGCCGGCTTTAGCATACTTGGACCATATTTTTCTGAAGGAAAGGTGACTGGAATAGCTGTTTGGATCTGGTGCAAAATTACATGGTACCAGGACTTATGACGTATGTTTAAAACTTTCAAGAAATTTACGTTCTATGCAGTGGAGTTCCAATACATTACGCCACTGCGATTAGATGAAACTTTCCAAAGAAAAGCGAGAAGTCGAAGGGAAGATACGTTCACCAGATACCACAACCATGCTCTTCCTCACAGTGTGTCCTCAATGACTTTATTCTCAAAAGACCCAGACCATTTATGAACTAAGTTAGGACATATTCAACTCATTTCACGATTTGGACGGTGATAACGTAGTGTAGAATGGAGTATGTAACAATGTTACAAAAAGACTTCAAAGATGTATTAATGAAGACGGGAACTAGGTTAAACCTAAAAGATAATTGTAAGTAATGTTTACTTTTGTAATAACATATACGCTCATTCTTTGTTTACGTAAGTTAAAAAAATGTTCAAATGTTTGTAAATCTATGGGACTTAACTTATTTGGTTATTAGGCCCTAGGATTACAAACTACTTAAACTAAGGTGAACTACATCTACATACATATTTCGCGATCCACCGTGAGGTGCGTGGCGGAGAGTACACTGTACCACTACTAGGCATTTCCTTTCCTATTTCACTCCCAAATAGAACAAGGAAAAAAAGAATGCCTATATGCCTCCGTACGAGCCCTAATTTCTCTTTTCTTTGTGATAACTACGCGAAATGTAACTAGGCGGCAGGACGATCGTACTACACTCAGCTTCAAATTCTGGTCCTCTAAATTTCCTCAACAGAAATTCACGAAAAGGACGTCGTCTTTCCTCCAGCGATCCCCAATTGAGTTCCCGGAGCATTGCCGTGACACTCGCTCATAGGTCGAACCTAACAGTAGCAAACCTAGTTGCTTGCCTCTCAGCTGCTTCTATGTGTTCCTTTAAAATGATCTGCTGCGGGTCCCAAACACTTGAGCTACTCAAGACGTGGTCGTAAAAGCGTTTTATATGCGGTCTCCTTTACAGATGAAGTACGTCTTCCCAAAATTCTCCCAATAAACGGAAGTCGGTTGTCCACCTTACAACTGCCCTTAGATATTCGTTCCATTTCATATAGCTCTGCAATGTTACGCCTAGATATTTGAACGACGCGACTACATGAAGAAGCTCACTACTAATGCTGTGTTTCTTCCTACTCATGCGCATCACCTTACATTTTTCTACATTGAGAGATAGCTGCCGTTCTTCGCACCCGCTAGAAATTTTGTCTAAGTCGTCTTGTACGCTATTGCAGTCAATTAAAGACGTCACCCTCCAATACACCACAACTGACCTAAGGACAAAACACGCATCCATGCCCGAGGGAGGCCTCGAACCTCCGACGGCGAGCAACCGCGCGCTCCGTAGCAAGGCGCCTTGGTGCACTCAGCCACTCCACCGCGGCGTTTACGTGTGTCCAGTGATTTTGTCACCCTGTATTTTTCTGGCACCCACATTCATATGCGCAAATGACGGTCCTAGTAATACGAGGACTCGCTTGGAAAGTATTAGATATTCATTTTTCCTTTGTGCTAATTGACAGACGAAAAGTCGGGAACAGTATAAACGTTTTTGATCAAACCTACGTCAAACAATTAAGAACTACAAAGTAGACATTTAAATTTGGAATTTGAGACCACGTTGAAGATCATAATTAGCTACAGAACGCTTTAGGTAAGATTCCTGTATCATTCAAAATTGGAAATTGACCCGTAGTAATGAAAAGTGTGAGTTCGTTCACATGCGTACTGAAAGGAATCCGTTAAAATTCGTGTACAAGGTAAATCAATCAAATCTGAAAGTCGTAACTTTCAATACCTAGGAATTATAATTGTAGACTTAAACTGAAAGTAATATAAAAAATTGTTGTAGGGAAGGTGAATCACAGACTGCATTTTATTGGAATAACGTTTATAAGATGCAACAGAGCTACTAAAGTGACAGCTTCACTACGCTTGTTTTTCCTCTTTGGAAGGGCAGTTCGCTTCTTGCTATTGGGATACACGGGAGAGTGTGTCACGGAAGTGATAGACGAGTCGGCGTGAGACTCATCACAATAACGGCGTTTTACGTTGTGGCGTGATCTACTTACGAAATTTCGATCGCCGAATTTCTTCTCCCAATACGAAAATAAATTATTGACTCCCGCATACATATCGATAAATTCTAATCATTATGTAATAAAAGAAATCAAAGCTACAACGGAGAGTTTTTGGTGTTCTCTCTTCTTCTCGTTATTCTAGAATAAAATGGCGGATAAAAAATTTCAAAGTTGTTCGATGTACCCTCTGCGACGCACTTAGGTGTGATTTTCAGAGTAGCCATGTACATGTAAATCTTGTAGTGTCACATATGTTGCTATAGAAAAGGAACTGTACTTCGCCGACAGACTTTATTAGCAATTCAGTCAGCAAATGAATGGCTTCTACCATTATGCGCCTCGCGTGATGAACCCAGTAAAATAACGAGATTAGATTAAATTAAATTAATACTTGTTCCATAGATCATATATACTACATTTCGTAATGATGTGGAACGTGTTAGTTTAGTAAATGGTGTATATACATGACAATATTTTTAGGATATTTTTATTTTAATTTTTAAGTAGGGGCCTATTATCTAAAAATTCATATAAAAGTGTAGAAGGAGTTGCCTTTCAGAAATTCCTTTACTTTATTTTTAAATGACAGGTGGCTATCTGTCAGACTTTTGATGCTACTTGGTAAGTGACCGAAGACTTTTGTGGCAGCATAATTCACACCTTTCTGTGCCAAAGTTAGATTTGACCTAGAATAGTGAATACCACCCTTTCTCCTAGTGCTGTAGCTATGCACACTGCTGTTACTTTTGAATTGGGTCGGACTGTTAATCACAAATTTCATAAGTGAATATATATATTGTGAAGATACAGTGAAGATCCCTAAATCCCTAAATAAATGTCTGCAGGGTGATCTTGGATGGGCTCCAGCAATTATTCTGATTATACGCTTTTGTGCAATTAATACTTTTTTACTCAATGTTGAATTGCCCCAGAATATGATCCCATATGAAAGCAGTGAATGAAATTAGGCATAGTAAGCTAATTTACTGAGATGTATATCACCAAATTTTGCAATGACTCTGATAGCATAAGTAGCTCAACTCTAACGTTTCAGCAGATCTTCAATGTGTTTCTTCCAATTAAATCCGTCGTCAATGTGAACACCTATTTTTTTAATATTTTACCTTAGTTATAGATTTCTGTTCAAAGTCTAAATTTATTAATGGTGTCATGCCATTTACTGTATGAAACTGTATATACTGGGTTTTATCAAAGTTTAATGAGAGTCCATTTGTAGAGATCCACTTAATGAATTTCTGGAAGACATCATTTTCAATTTGATCAGTTAATTCCTGTTTGTCAGGCGTGATAGCTATACTGATATCGTTCGCAAAAAGAACTAGCTTAGCGTCTTCGTGAATGTAGAATGGCAAGTCATAAATATATATTAAGAACAGCAAAGGACCCAAGACCGAACCTTGTGGGACCCTATTTTTAATAACTCCCCAGTTACAGGAATTAATTGTTTCTTCTGTATTACGTGATATGCTTATTTCAGCTTTCTGCACTCTTCCAGTTAAGTACGATTTAAACTATTTGTGCACTGTCCCACTCATACCACAATACTTAAGGTTATCTAGAAGAATTCCATGATTTACATAAACAAAAGCCTTTGAGAGATCACAAAAAATCCGAAAGTCTTCCGATCCAAGTAGAGGTAGCCCGACTGCTTATCTTCCCGCGTATCATCCGCGAATGGAATAGACAGGGAGGAACAAGACAGTAGACACGAAACGCGCCTACCCTACACTGGCGTCGGAGTTGGTAAGTAGGTGCCGAAAGACCACGACGTCGACAAGCGAAAGTGTCAAATTTAATTGCGGCGCGTCCCGTCTACTGCGTAGGGTCACGCTATCGGATCAGCTTAATTTAGCGTTTGTCCCTAACTGCGACAGCGACTTGTCCATTAGACACTAATTGAGATCCAGAACTAGATACTCGAGTTACCAGCAGCAGTAGGCGCGACGCTTGGGCTGTTATGCAGAGACTCCGTATTACGCTTAAGCTCATGTCAGCTGTACAATACTTCGACTCATGGCCTTCAACGTTATTCTTACCTGTAATTTATATTTATCTGATCCCAGCACTGCAGCTTCAATTTTTCTGGGAATATTTTCGAGTAGATTTTTTACCGACATTTGCTACGAATTTCTGAGCGTATGCGAGTAATAAGGTCTGTGTTATTCCAAAATGCAACTATCGTGGATCACATAACTCTCTACTCGATTTAGCCATTTGAATGAAATAACGTTATGTTCCACTCATAAAGGACAGATTTGAAATCAAACGTTCGTAAACGCTTGAAACTATGCTTAGAAAAAACACTGGATTAAAAAAAAAAAGAAGGTACAGTGTTATTTCCATGCGAAACGAAGCATTGTACAATAAGTGACTGTATAAAACACAAACTAACATGGTATAAGTACCATAGTAGGGAAATTACGTGTAATTCTAAAGCGCCAATGTATCGTTATATTTTCAATCAACAGTGCAATAAATCTCAGCTGAAATATTTGTGATAGCGTAAAACACACATATTCAACACCTTATAGTGCTACGGTAGTCCTCAAATTGTAAATGAGGGTTATTGATAAAGTGGTTAAAACAACGCAGAAGTACAATGAGCGGATTTCCCTACAGGCTCTTTTTGACACTGAAATTATCTTTTGCAGTAGCCAGTCCATTATAAAATGCCACACTATGTGGTACAGTCAATAAGTTCTTATACTTGACCCCTGCAGGATAGGCACCCACACGACTTTGTATGTTGCACACGGCCCCGTGTAATGCCGTGATATGCGGCAGCGTATGCAACAAACAGAGTTATGCGGGTGCTTATCTTCCAAGCGTCAAGTATCAGAACTTACTTACTGTACCACCCAATATTAACAACGGGCCGGAAACTAAATTTGAAATAGTACACATGTAATAAATCACAACGTAACTATAATTTGCCATGCACAAGTAAACGTGACAGTGGGTCGCCAACGCGATGCCGCCACTGAGAACGTGTGCTGCTCTTACTGTGAGCGGTTTTAATGCCGCCGCGACCAGCTTTGATGCTGCCGCTATTGATACTGCTATGTTGAAATTACGAGCCGATTGTTCACATGCGACGACCCACAACTTAGCAGGTCAGCGGCGCCACCGAGCGAAATCTTTCGAAGGCCGCCAAAAACTACAATCAATTTTTACACATAGAGTCTCATGTTAATTAAACAGCCGGCCTTGGTGGCCGAGGGGACTGAGGCACTCCAGTCACGGTCTGCATGGCCACTACGGTCGGGGGTTCGAACCCCCCTCGGGCATGGATATTTGTGCCGTCCTTAGGATTAGCTAGTTCATAAGTTTGTAAGTTTAGGGTCTGATGACCCCGTAGTTAAGTCCCATAAACTATACAAACATTTGAACATTTATTAAACAGTTATAACATCGGTGAGCTTCTTATATTTCTGATAGCAAATGGTAAGAACCCTTTACCATCAATAAAATAAGTAAGTGCCCACAGGACGGAAAAGACATCACGCAAACTGCATCATTGAAATTTCTGGCGGGGGTGGAGGGGGGGGGGAAGCTTTATAAAATAATTTACAAAATGTGTTCAAAATGTTCAAATGTTTGTATAGCTTATGGGACTTAATTACAGGGTCATCAGTCCCTAAACGTACAAACTAAATATGAACTAACTAATACTAAGGACGCCACAAATATCCATGCCCGAGGGGGGATTCGAACCGCCGACCGTAGTGGCCGTGCAGACCGTGACTGGAGCGCCTCAGTCCCCTCGACCACCGCGGCCGGCTACAAAATGTGAAATAAAAGATATTTCATTCTAATATTAAAAGGCAATTCTATTTTTATTAGGTAATAAACGAGGAATCTAGGACCTAATATCTAGGGTGTCGGGTGTGGGGTGTTGGTCGCAGGTTTGGGGGGGGGGGGAGGTGAGTCATTGGTCAAGGGTGGGGATGGCCACCCCTGAAGTGGGCTTCATTTTTTAAAAATGAGGCTCCCCCAGAACCAAGTCCTGGCTGCGTCACTGGTCAGATTACTTGGGGTTCCTTAAAAGCCAAAAGGAAAACTATAATAAAACTCAGATTTCTTTTATATTAGTTCTGAACTGAATAGAACGGAGACTCTTTTGTAATGAATCCACTCTTGTATCAATAAATAAATACAAGTTTTGTGTCCCAGCCTCGTCGCCGCTTTTGTGTCTCTTTTCCGTCGTAGATGTCGGTGGCCGAGTAGAAAGAGACCGACACAGGAATAAAGGATGCACGCTTGTGCAGGTACCAAGGTAAGCAGCCAGTGGGACAGCAGAAACTAGAAACACTACAGTAAATTAGAACGAGATATATATTGCACAGAATTTATACAATACTTAACTTTTACATAGCTCAGTACTGCAGAATGCTGATACATAGTTGAGCTAGAGGCCTGCCTAGTGCCTATCCGATAGTCAAGTCTTCACTGGTGCCTATCTGATTCCGAAGTGTTGACTGGTTCCTATCTCAGTCCCAAGTGATCGATGTCGTTCAGTGGTGGCCATGAGCGGAGTTGCAGCAGAGGGCGCTCGTGGCTGACGTCGTAAGAACGCCGCGCCGTGCGTGCATGGCGGCGCGCGGCGAAAGTAGGTGGCGCGCACTTTGTACTTGTGCGACACCACAACAAGGGCTGAAAACTTTAGCAGGAACCAATGGACAGCTAAATGAACAAGATGAAATATTTAATTTTGAGTGAAACAATCCAATTCTTTACAAAATGACTTTATAACGGAATTTTAATGAGCGTAATCCACTTATAATTCTTATACTTGTTATGCATAATATATATCTATGTCGAAATGTGAAGGTGAGACTTTCCCCTAAACACACAAAGGTGACGTGAATAACCTTGTCCAGTCTATGTGATAAAGAGAGAGTATGTTTATTAAGTACTTATTAACCTTCTGATTATACATTCAAACAGTACGCAAAATGACTATTGTACTGATATGTTACAAGGTACGGCCCGATTAAAATTGCGGAAGTCGATAAAATTAATCGGCAATTAAACCACATAACACAAATTTTCCGCGGCAATCTAATGTCACAGGTTGTTTGCCTTAGCGGAGGATCGTCATCTCGTGAGGGTTGAATACTTTTGCAGGTCACAAATTAATTACTATTATAAGTTCGCAATATCGCCAACAGCCACTCGGACTGTTGCAAGTGTTATTTTGAACTCTTGGACACGGCTTCTTCGCGGCGTTCGGGGCACCTCTTGCCCCCTGCCCGTCCTTACTTCTGCCGTTTCCCGCCTCTACAGAACAGGAAGCTGAGAAGCGTGCATCCAGACCGCCCAGGCCGGAAACAATGTTAGACGTTCCTCTGGTGAGGTTGGCTACTTCCTAATTTTGCCGGCGGGCGAATACTGCGGCACGACGTACTAGGTAACAAAACCAACGAGAGAAGCCGTCTTGCTCTCAGTGGCTGGCTAGTCTTGAAAGGTATCGGTTCACGACCTACTCTTCTGCGTAAGTTACTGCCATTGCAGTAGATGTTGGTGCTGAATTACAGCACAAGCCCTCAACTTCGCCGTCTCGACGAGTACGTGTCCGCGATCGCCCGCAAATTTATAGAAATGCAACGGTTTGCATATAGAACGGTAGGCTCGATCAGTTTAAACATTATCTCTCTGTAGTATTATTTTTGCCATTTTCTGACGTCAGTTGTTCATTCCTTTGGCTAAAAGATAACTTCCATACTCCCTTTAAGTACACTCTCACAAACGGCTTTTAATGAAATTGCGTGGTTATGGTGTATCGCCCAAAATTTGTGACTGGATAGGTGATTTCCTATCAGAGAGGACACATGTTTTAGTAATCGATGGCAAGACAACGACTAAAACAGAGGTGATATAGGGCGTTCCACAGGGTAGTGTTATTAGTTCCCTGCTGTTCCTTATTTACATAAAAGATTTAGGAGAAAATGTAAGCAGCTCTCTTAGGTTGTTTGCAGATGATGCCGTGATATAACGTCTAGTAGAAAGAATTATCGCCGGCCGCGGTAGCCGAGGGGACTGAGGCGCTCCAGTCACGATCTGCACGGCCACTGCGGTCGGGGGTTCGAATCCCCCCTCGGGCATGGATATTTGTGCCGTCCTTAGCATTATCTAGTTTGTAAGTTTAGGGACTGATGACCCCGTAGTTAAGTCCCATAAGCTATACAAACATTTGAACATTTTGAAAGAATCATCTGAAGATGAAAACCAACTGCAGAACGATCAAAAGAAGATATCACTATGGTGTAAAAATAGGCAATTGACTGTAAATAATGAGAAGTGTGAAGTCGTCCACATTAGTACGAAAAGAAATCAATTAAACTTTGTTTACAAGATAAATCAATCAAAAGTGAAGGCCGTAAACTCCACTAAATACCTAGGAAATACTTTTTTTAAATGTTTGTTAAGCTTATGGGACTTAACTACGGGGTCATCAGTCCCTAAACTTACAAACTACTTATCAACTAGCTTATCCTAAGGACGGCACAAATATCCATGCCCGAGGGGAGATTCGAACTCCCGCCCGTAGTGGCCGTGCAGACCGTGACTGGAGCGTCTCAGTCCCCTCGGCCACCGCGGCCGGCGAAATACTATTACTTTAGACGTAAACTGGAAAGAACACGTAGATAATCTCGTGGGAAAGGCGAACCAGAGAATGCGTTTTATTGGCAGAACCCTTAAAAGATGCAACAGAAGTACCAAAGAAAATGCATTCAGTTCATTTGTTCGTCCTTTTTGGAGTATTTCTGCCCAGTGTGGGATCCTTATCCGGTGGGTTTGACGGGGGACGTCGAAAGAGTTCAAATAAGGGCAGCACGTTTTGTATTGTCACGATACAGGGAAGACAGCGTTACGGAAATGTGTTTGACTGCATCATCAAGTGCAACAGGCCACCTCACATTTTAATGTGTACATTTCAGAATGACAATTTATTTTAAATGAACTATCCGACTTTTGGTTAGTATGTTGGGAAGCAAGCTATAACTACTCCTATGCCAGACGGATATTACAGGATGTGCTCCTGCTGTATTACAGTAGTTACAAAAGATTGCCCAACTGGGCAAAACGTCCGCATCAGCACGCCAGAGATACAGAACAGCCGCGTTTACGAAGTACTGCACAACTATACATTATATTCAGTTCCGCAATGTCGATGCTGAGAGTACATAAATTTCAGATTTATCTCGGAATTTTTACATTAATTAAGACAAAAATCTAAAATTTATATATTTGTAGCAGTGATATTGCGTCAATGAATATAATGCACAGTTGTGAAATTCTTCGTAAACTCGGCTATTCTGTAGCTCTGACGTGTTGTAATACAGCAGGAGCAAATCCTGTAATATCCAACTGGCCTAGGAGGGAGCAAGAAAAACTTTCCTCCCTACGTGTAGTCTTCCCTGTTTATATCAATTTTGCTCATTAAATAACAAACAGGAACTCCTGCTAGAAGACAGGAAGTTCAGTGCTTGCAGTGGTCATAGCAGCTGAAAATTCTCAGGTAAAGATAAGTGTTAATTTGGGAGCAGAAGTTAGGCAGATTTATTAATTCTAACAATTAAGTATTAGACGAACATCGAAAGTTGCAACAGCTACAGAAATAATGTAAAATTTGGTTAATACGAGGCACGTCCAGAAAGTAAGTTCCGTTTCAATTTATCTCCGCAGCAGCGCTGCGATTGCAATTCCGCACATGCGCTGTAGACGATGTGTATCAAGAAGAAGAACGTGCGCCATTTCGAGATCGCTGTCAGTTACGTACGCTTTGTTGTGCTTGTTTGAATTGTCGGAGTTGATTGAAAATCCCGCCGGCTGTGAAATCAGGTCGGTGATTCGGTTTCTGAATGCGAGGAAAGTGTTTACGGACCAAATGCGATGAGTGATTCGATGGTGAGAAGATGGGTCCGACAGATCAATGGCGGGCGTAGTGATGTGCACGATGAAGAACGAAGTGGGCGTCCACCTTTGGTTACAGAAGAACTTGTTCACGCGATATATGACAAGATCCAGGAAAACCATAGGTTTACAATTAGTAGTGCTCTCGCTATGGACTTCCCCCAAATTTCACGATCACTGATGTTTCCAACTGGTTGAAAACACAGGCGGCAGATTTCTATGAAGAAGGTATACAAAACCTGGTGCCACGCTATGACAAATGCCTGCAAAATTTCGGCAGTTATGTGGAAAAGTATTTTAAGAGTTGTAGAATTTTGTGCAATAAAAATTTCTTCTTTATCTGTGTACAATTTCATTTTATTACCAAACGGAACTTACTTTCTGGACGCGCCTTGTATGTTCGCCGCGGCTGTCTGGCCGAGCGCATTGAGGCGCTATGCTCCGATTCGCGAGGCCGTTCCCCGTTGGGGGTTCCAATCCTCCCTTGGACATGGATGTTTGTGTTGTCTGCATTATAAGTTAGTTAATAAGTAGTTTGTAAGTTTAGGGACTGATGACCCCGCAGTTAAGTCCCATAAGCTTAACATACAAAAAAATGTTCAAATGTTTGTTAAGCTTATGGAACGTAACTACGGGGTCATCAGTCCCTATACTACTTATCAACTATCTTATACTAAGGACAGCACAAATATCCATGCCCGAGGGGGGATTCGAACCGCCGACCGTAGTGGCCGTGCAGACCGTGACTGACGCGCCTCACTCTCCTCGGCCACCGCGGCCGGCTTAACATACATTTGAACATTTGATAATATGTTCCATTCCGAAAAATGCACTAAAAATTAATCCTATAGTGTATACTAACGTACATTCTCTTTAATAAGAGAGCTGTATCATCAGAAAGGTAATTAACACCTTGACGGCCGGCCATGTAAACTATTACATACCTTAGAATGCCAGACATTCTGCATGCAGGAATAAGCGGAGCTGCAATTGGCATCCTTGTCATCTGTCTGGCTTTAAGAATTGTCTGCTCTTTGAAATGAGCAAGAAGATCACTGGCCACGCAATATGAAAAACAGAACTGAATACACAGCATCTAATTCACATAGAACTCTGACGCCAAGGACCCCACTAAAAACGTCAACACTTCGCAAACAGTCTGCATAAGCACACCCCTCTATAGAATCACTATGATATACTGCTGTGCCGCCCGTCTGTCTTGCCCTCCCCTCAGTACTGTCATGGAGAATAGTTTGAGGATATTTTGCGATTCTACATTCATCTTGGGATCACTAACTTTTTTCTATGAACGTAAAAACAGAGAAAAAAAAAACATTATTCAGAAAATTGAGAAAACTACATACAAAGCAATCGGTTGAAGGATCATCAATCTCGAAATAACTCACTAGAAATTTGACGCAATTATTATTGCACAAAGACTGTATTAACGTCTCAATTATCGATTTCGTCGTTCTAACTGTCGTTATCAATAAAGTCTTTCTCAACTTCATGCAAACTTTCGTCCAGCACAAGAGAGCGTGGAGCCATGCCCTTTCATTTACCTACTGAGTGAGCGGACACCACTTCCTACCTGCCACGTTTCATACAATGAATGCGACCAGTCGGCCGATTTAGAAACTAAATTTACAAGATCTATATGCTGTTTTAGACACTAGATTTACCAAGTAAGGCATTTAAGATAGATCTAGCCCGACAAAAAACGTGATTATGTATTTAAAAGCACGAAAACGTAGATCACGTCAAATGACGTGATCGGCATTCTACAGAAAATTCCGTATGCCGTCAATTGACGTGATTGGCATTCAGAGTGTTAAAAGTGTTGCCTTTTATATCACACACATAGTTGTTCAAATGTTTGTAAAGCTTATGGGACTTAACACATAGTTGTGCTACGGTTCGGGAGGTGGGGGTGACGTCACAATAGTTTTACTTGGATGGGCGTAGCGTGTTCAAAACGGTGCGGTCAGACTGCTGTGCGGTGCGGCGTTGCTTCAGCTCTGCATCTGAATGGGAAGCTCGGTCGGCGGTCCATCGGTGGCAGACCGCGGCGCAGCAGAGGAGAATGCGGGGTTGAGCCTCTCAGCGCGGCACGCGGTAAAGACAAAGAAGAGCCGCGCATTACGGGCCGCCCACATCAAAAGGGATCCTGCACTCTGCGCTGCATTTGCAGGTGTCCACCCACGCCCTGGCCGCGCCGTTCTGCTTTCACCTCTCATTTCCACGTCGCGAATCAAAGGACACAAATGACCCTTTATCTCCTCTGGCCACAATGTCAGGTGCGGCAGACGTACATTCCTCAAAACTATTACAGCATCAGTTAAGGGTATCTAAGTTATGCAGTATTATCGTCGGCAGAACGATTTAAATGGTTGGACGTATTTCTGTCGGTTATACGGTGTGCAGACATTACGGCAACAGAGATAGTGGTAATAACTGAGCCGGCCGCGGTGGCCGAGGGGACTGAGGCGCTCCAGTCACGGTCTGCACGGCCACTACGGTCGGGGGTTCGAATCCCCCTGGGGCATGGATATTTGTGCCGTTCTTAGTATTAGGTAGTTCATAAGTAGTTTGTAAGTTTAGGGACTGATGACCCCGCAGTTAAGTCCCTTAAGCTTAACAAACATTTGAACATTTTTGGTAATAACTGAAAGATGCTCTGGCCGCGGTGCCCGAGGGGACTGAGGCGCGCCAGTCACGGTCTGCACGGCCACTACGGTCGGGGGTTCGAATCCCCCCTCGGGCATGGATATTTGTGCCGTCCTTAGTATTAGGTAGTTCATAAGTAGTTTGTAAGTTTAGAGACTGATGACCCCGTAGTTAAGTCCCATAAGCCCTACAAACATTTGAACATTTGATTTGAAAGTTGCTGCAGAGGGGGTGTGTGTTCACTTATGTTTACTCTACCAAACGAATTACACACAGTTTATCCATTAGAAACTGTGCGGAGGAATATGAGGATTGGAGTCGTAACGAATGGCGCAGGTTTCTGTTCACAGATGAGTCACGTTTTTGTGTTCAACCGGACAATTGTCATTCCCTCATCTGGAGAGAACGTGGAACTCGGGACAGTCCTATTTATGTGCAGGAAACAGCACCATACCATGGTGGTGGACGTATAGTTTGGGCAGGAGTCAGTACTGGCGGATGTACGGACCTCTATGTCGTTCATAATTGCGCTTCGGCTGCTCAGAGGTATAGAGACGAGATCTTTCAACGTTTTGTTGTACCCTACGCTGGTGGACACGATGCTTAAGGCTGAGGGAATTGAACGAATTGATTGGCCAGCTTGTTCACCGGACGTAAACCCGATTGGGCATGTCTGGGATGTACCTGGCAGACGCATTGCAACCAGATCAGAACCCCCCCCCACCCACAACAGTTGCTGAGCTGGATATTGCATTCATGAAAGAATGGCCAAATATTCCTCAAGAGCTGATTGATAACCTCATTCGCAGGTGTACAGCTGTTCTGATCGCCCGAGATCACACATCCTATTAGACAGCAAAGACAATGACTTTTACACTATTATGGTAGCCCCATTGTGCCTTGCTCTAAGTAAACCTCAAATAAAGATGTGAGACACCGAAATATCATTTGTATCACACACGAATTACAATTATAAGCGCCGGCCGCGGTGGCCGAGGGGACTGAGGCGCTTCAGTCACGGTCTGCACGGCCACTACGGTCGGGGGTTCGAATCCCCCCTCGGGCATGGATATTTGTGTCGTCCTTAGTTGTAGCTAGTACATAAGTAGGTTGTACGTTTAGGGGCTGATGACCCTGTAGTTAAGTCCCATAAGCTTAACAAACATTTGAACATTTTTACAAAAATGTTCAAATGTTTGTATAGTCTATGGGACTTAACTACGGGGTCATCAGTCCCTAAACTTACAAACTACTTATGAACTACTTACGAACTAGGACGGCACAAATATCCATGCCCGAGGGGGGATTCGAACCCCCGACCTTAGTGGCCGTGCAGACCGTGACTGAAGCGCCTTAGCCCCTCGGCCACCGCGGCCGGCAACATTTTTACAACTATAAGCAATATGTGAATAAAATACTTTACCATATGTATATTGTATTATATCTCACCTGATCTAATTGTATTGAGTAGTGTCTTATTATTTATTCCGTTCCACTAGCTTTAGTGCGTAAATCCTAGTAATTTGCACGTTTGTCACTCGTATGCGCGCTTGCCAATGACAATGCAATTCTGTCATAGACAACAAAGGACGTGGAAGAGCAACTGAATGGCATGGACAGTGCCTTGAAAGGAGTGTATAAGATGAGAATTACCAAGAGGAAAACAAGGGTCATTTTCTGACATTAAATATGAATTCAAATGTTAGGAAGTCCTTTGTGACAGCATTTGTCTGGAGTATAGCGTTGTGTGGGAGTTAAATGTGGACGACACGCCGTTTAGACAAAAAAAAAATGATGGACGATTTTGAAGTGTGGTGCTACGGGCTAATTATGAAGATTAGATGGGTTAGAGCAATCCTCAAGCGCTTATCTACTGCAGGCTGTTCCAGCTCGCGTGCTCACCCGTAAGCTAGGGACATCCTTGTTTGACAGATATCATGTAACACTATCGCACTTATCATTAGGAACAAAATTAAAATGGAAAATAATTATTTCTGTTGTTATATTTCATACTGAACAAGCAATACATAACTACTTCAGTTATAAAATTACTATGAGACGATATTTGTGTTTTCTGGTCTCCGAACATAGGAGAGAGGGATTATATTAATATATATTTCGATTTTTCCACAAACAAATCTGAAAGTTTTAACCAGTTACAGCAAACTTAAAAGGTGATCGGAAAAATAAACTGAATCGCCTGAGAATATGTAGTGTTGGGATATATGAGTGCTCAGTGCCGAGGAAAAGTTCAAAATGTTCAAATGTTTGTAACTCTATAGGACTTAACTATTTGCTTATTAGTCCCTAGCTTACAAACTACTTAAACGAAGTTAAACTAACCTAGGGACAACACATACACCCGTGCCCGAGGGAGGACTCGAACCTCCGACGGCGAACGGCCGCGCCCGCTGCAGCTCGGCGCCTCAATGCGCACGGAAATTCCGCCGCGGCTCGAGGAGAAGGATCGATTACATTTCACAACATTCAAAGAATACGTAGAGGTCACTAGAAAACTGAACAATACCCGCATGTAGAAAACGTATATTTGTCTCGTCTTTGGAAAAACCAGAAACGTTTCTTGTGGTATGTGTTCTTTATATCTACAAAGGAGTACAGTTCGCGTTAGACAGGTCCACTGAAATTCAGATCAACCATACGAAAAAGTATTCTAAGAGTCATTTTGGTATTGAATTACCCTTATATTAAGAGAAAGAAACTGCCATCTAGATTTAAGAAACCGACTGTAGTTTCATTGGGAGGTGTGCGTATATGAGCGCGTGCATGCGTCCTGCAAAACGAAGCCAACAGTATTTATTGACCAATACATGATAACCCTGGCGGGATCTGGGGAAACTGTGTAACGTAACACTTTCTGCTCCACAATTTATCTCAGTAGACACTGGAGTTACGTTCACGTAACTTCTTTCCTAATCCACAGGGCTGTCTGATCCGAAACGCCACGACTTTCTCGAGTTTCGGGATAGTATTCTACTCGCGCCTCGGGCGCTTCTCAGCAGAGGAAATCCAATTCGGCCCCACAAAACTGAGGCTGATTGCTGCCCTTTCTACACTGGTCATGGAACACACCAAGACTTCGGTTCTAATTTACTGGTTGTATCTCGCCGGTCACCATCGAGCCGAGACCGCCTCTGCACGTGGTAACCGATTTGGAAGTAGTTTCAGTTTTTGCTGTCAGACATTAGTGCACACACAGGTTACGATGAATTTTAGGTAACTGTCTTTGGCGAGTGAATTACGTCCAAGTTTGGTGGATAACCTAGAGTTATGCATGAAGAACAAGCTACAGTTTCACACTATCCCACGTATCACCGTCATTAACAACACACACAGATAATTTCAACACATATTTCCACTTAGTAATAAAGGCATATTTTGTTTCCTACTAAAATACGTAGTAACATTGCTTCATGAAGAATGGTTATGTTATATAAGAAAGGAAGAGTTTCTATTTAATCGATAAACGTGTCGACAGACATCCTATTTCACATTTCCATCCGACTTTCTATTACCAACATATTTAAAAATACCTCCGAAGAACAAAAGGGAAAAAAAAGTTATTTTGATTTCAGAAAAGCGTCAAAAGCGTGAAATAAAGACGAAAAACGGAAATTTTCGAAAACGAATCACTCTGAGTCACATCTACATCATTATATTTATGAATGAATCATAAATTAACGAAGAGTCCTAAAAAGTTACTAATTTTAAACTGGAATGTAATACAAGGAAACTTTATCAGAGCCAGAACTTTCAACCTCTCTTAAGTTACACAGAAGCATGTTTCTTCTGCAGAGTTGAATTTTTAAAACTCTCGATATTGCAGGTTACATTTTTCGCAGCTGCATTTGATATTATGTCGATAATTATCACGTTAGGTTCGTCTATGTGCAACCGAACAAAAGCATTTTTATGATAACGTACGGGCCTCGGCTTGATTTGTTCAAAGGCGTCATTACTAATTAACAGCAAGGTTTGTAACTGGTTTTCTAAAAGAGTGTTCGCTTTGCTAATTTCAGAGTTGTTGTTCTAGTTTTTCCAATTTTCACACCGATGGTATGTTCAAATGTTTGTAAAGCTTATATGCCTTAACTGCGGGATCATCAGTGCCTAAACCTGCAAACTACTTATGAACTAGCTTATACTAAAGATGGCACAAACATCCATTACCGAGGTGGGATTCGATCCCCCGACGGGGACCGTCTCGCGCATCTTAACATAGCGCCTCAATGCGCTCGGCCGCTCCGCCGCAACCAGATGGTATGAACACATCATGTTTTTTTTCGAATGACTCAGTTATTCAATTCCTGGAACGCACTCTCTTGGAATTTCCATTGTAAACCTCTCCGATTTGCCCGTTCTTGTAGAACTTACCACTGCAATTTATTGAGCGACTGCGTCATTCTCTCTACCGGTCCATTCACTAACAGCGCGCGGTAGAAAGGATTCGTTTTTACTCATTTTATTACGACGATTATGTCTCTTTATGTAAGTGGGTGCTACGAGGGGTGTTCAAATGGAAAGGTACGAAACATTTTAACAACCAAACCAGTTGAAATTTAAATATGCCACTTTGGAATAACCTAGCGCGGCATCTATTGCTGCGAATCATGCGACGTCACCTCCTCATAATAGGCTTGTCCCTCAGAAGGCAATGTAATGCTCACCGACTTTCCGACATCCTACTAATGCGTCGCGGCATCCATTCAGATGGGTCGCCAGAGGACTTTAAAATATCAAAATACGAGGGGTGTTCAAATGAAAAGGTAAGAAATGTCTTAACAACCAAACCGGTTTAAATTTGAATATGCCGCTTTAGGATAACGTAGTGCTACATCTAGAGACGAAAAGCATGCGTCGTAACGTCCTCCTAAAAAAATTCAAGGCCGTGCCCTCGTCTTTTTCGACGTCCGAGGTCCAATACTCGTCAAATTCGTCGAGCACGGAAAAACCGTTAACAGCGACTTAATTATATCCATAATATAGTGAATAACTTAATACGAAAGAAACAGCGTGCGAAATCTAATATAAATGGCACGGATAATATCAAGAGGGCAATGGTTCCGTATTTTGGTAATCTATCTCAGAAAGTGGCCAACATACTAAAACCTTTTAAAGTAGAAGCTGTTTTTAAAACTAATAATACGTTACATCATAAATTACGGAATATCTTAAACCAAGAGACTGATAAATATAAGCAGGGGTTTATAAGATACAGTGTAGTAGTTGCAATGCCAACTACATTGGTCAGACCGGTAGATCGTTTAAAGTTAGGTACAAGGAACATTTGGACGCCTTCCGACTTAATGATTTTGACAAGTCCGCTGTAGCTACGCATATCCGCGAAACTGGCCACCCATTAAAGCGGACTGAAGATGACCTTATGATTTTGCATAAACAGGATAAGGGAAGAAAGTTATATCTGCTAGAACAACTGGAGATTACAATACATAACGCTAAAAGCGACGTTTCATTAAATGAACAAGTTCAAGGCAATATATACAGCTTTTTTAAAAACTTTGTGGACCTATTATAACAAAAGTCGTTTATTTTTAAATTTCAACCTCTGTCTTAGTCACCCCGTTTACATGGACTCCCAAAACCGGATTTCGTAAACCGATTTCCTAATTCCGCTTTTGGTTGGCCATGTAAACACTCCAAAATCGATTCTGGAAATCCACTTCTCTAAAGCGGTTTTCCAGTTCCACAATCGATTTTCGTGCCCATGTAAACGCAACCGTTTTTGAAGCGTTCTTGGCTTGTCAGATTGTGTTTTTTTGGTAAGAATTTTCGGCAAATATGGACAGAGTGATATTTTCTAATGTGAAATAAAAGTATTAATATTAGAGTGAGCATGAGTCTGTGTATGTAAGTAAAGAAAAATAGCGATTATGCTGACTACATCTGGGACTGAATCAGCTGTTTTTCAGCCGCCATCATACGTGGATTAGGAAATCCGATTCAGGCTGTGCCATGTAAACACGACAGCGAAAAACGGTTTACGAAAATCGGTTTTCGTCTTCCGGAAGATGTGTTACATGTAAACGTAGTGACTGTGCAAACGATTTCGCGACACCTAAATGTACCCACTACCTTGTGATCTTTGGTATTTAGAGGTTTTTGTTTTCATGTGCATACGTGCGCCCCACTCGTGTTGTTGACGCCGTGCATTTCGCTAGTGTTATGCGCCGCCAGTGCTGGGGTTTGTTTTGTATCTTGACGAAGCACAATATGCTGAGGACCTTTCTGCGGAGACGCGGAGATAATCGTTAACAGTGACTTGTGCTGTTAGACACTGCGTACCCTACGCCCGAACCCCCGGGGGAAGCCTTGCCGACCGCCCTAGGGATCGCGACTCACGGGTTGAAAAACGACTGTACTATAGCAATATCCAATGTCAACACCTGAGTATTACACTTAAATTAGGAGGTACGCGATTAATTGTTTGTTAGCGCCTCTCTGCGCCCTTACCACTCATCGCTGTGACTGCTAGTCAAGCATTACACTCGTCCGCTAGCAGGAGTTTGGCACAAGACACACCGTTCCAGCTTCAGCTAATCTGCGGGCAGCGCCCCCTCCTCCGCTCGCTAACAATCAAATAGGACGTCGGGGCACACGGCACAAGACCGCCATGCAGCTGACATAAAATTCAAATTCCATTGTTTGAAAATCTATGTGAATTAACTAATGTTAAGGCTTATAAAATATTTAAACTGACTTAAACTAACCTAAATACAACACACACACACACACACAAACCCATGACCGAGGGAGGACTCGAACCTCCGATGGCGAGCAACCTTGAGTTCCGTAGCAAAGCCCCGTAGAGCAGGCTGTTCCAGCTCGCGTGCTCGCCCGTGGGCTACGGAGCGCTCACTTGCTAGCGGAGCACCGCTTTTCGGCCGTGAGCTGCTGTCTCATAGGGCACACGGCTGCGGCGAGCGTATATGTTAGTGAAACTATCGGATGGGCTGTGACGTCACGAGAAACTGCCAGCTACCTTCCAATTCCCACGACGTGCACAATTGTTTCTGAAATAGCTATAACTGAGCGTGCCAGTTTCCTACAAGGAAAGGCAGGACGCATGACACCAGATAAATCCTCGTCGTTAATAGTATTTCTTTCCTTATTATAACTAATGAAAAAGCTCTGTGGTCCTGAATATCAGTTATGTGGGTTCATGTCAGGAATTTAAAACTCATGTTTATGGTGGCATTATTTTACAATTTTAACCGCCTGGAGCATTTCTTATCAAGTGTACAATGAATTTTTCAATTATTTTTCTAATGAAGGAACCATCTATTTTAGAAGTTGTTGCTAGAATATCAAAGGAGCCAGAATGTAAGTTACTGATTTATCACACGCCGTGGCGGATTAGCCGTGCTCACTGGGGTGCTGCGGTGAGCGCGGCCGTTCGCCGTTTGTATAGTCCATGGGATTTAACTACGGGGTCATCAGTCCCTAAACTTACAAACTACTTATCAACTACTTACAAACTAGGACGGCACAAATATCCATGCCCGAGGGGGGATTCGAACCCCCGACCGTAGTGGCCGTGCAGACCGTGATTGGAGCGCCTCAGTCCCCTCGGCCACCGCGGCCGGCGCCGTTCGCCGTCGAGGGTTCGAGTTCCCCCTCGGGCATGTGTGTTTGTGTTGTCCTTAGATTAGTTCACCTTAGTTTAAGTAGTTTGTAACCGACGGACTAATAACCAAGTAATTGAGTCCGATAGTTTTACAAAGATTTGAACATTTTATATCACACTGATCCGCATCCTAGTTTCCACGATCTTTAATCGTAAATATGGTAATAATAATTTTACAGTGACTTTCATTACAAAGATATCGGACTCCTAGGAAAGGAGGCTCTGTTTTCTATTTAAGTTAAAAAAATGTTCAAATGTTTGTAGACCTTATGGGACTTAACTATGGGGTCATCAGTCCCTAAACTTACAAACTACTTATGAACTAGCTAATACTAAGGACAGCACAAATAACAATGCCCGAGGTGGGATTCGAACCCTCGACCGTAGTGGCCGTGCAGACTGTGACTGGCGCGTCCCAGACGGCTCGGCCACCGCGGCCGGCTTAAGTTCAAAGAAATGGTACATATGCTTTTAGGAATAATAGCATACTTCAGGTAAATGAGTAACACACCACTTTAATTTGCAATAAATAGAGTAACTAAAAGTCGTCTCGCTGAAAAGTTCCAGAACGCGCTAAACAGGGGAAATAATAAATGGTATAACGGCTGACCCAGCATTTATCACAAGAAATTGCACAAATACTAAGGTTTTCAATTTAGAAAGACAGTGCAAGAAAATACGGACCC
Source organism: Locusta migratoria (assembly GCA_026315105.1). NCBI lineage: Eukaryota > Metazoa > Arthropoda > Insecta > Orthoptera > Acrididae > Locusta > Locusta migratoria. The sequence goes on along the minus strand of CM048755.1, from coordinate 662,960,752 downwards.
AATTTAGTTACTCATAGAAATTGTAGGGATGTGAGCCACACAAGCAAAAAAAGGGGCTGTCCTGGCCCTTTTTTTTTTTTTTTTTTTTTTTTTTTTTTTTTTTTTTTTTTTTTTTTTTTGGCGCTGTAGATTGAATATTCTTGTGCAATAAGAGTGTTAGGCACATTAGGCATTGGGAATGTATGTCTGTGTTAGTGAACAGATTCAGTTCTTCTAAAGAAGCTGGCACTGGTCTTTCGCGATTAGATACTTTTTCTGTTGTCACAACTACCCACTGACGAGAACTAAGCGAGCGCGTTTGTTTCGTTATGCCCGCCGAGCACTGGCGTGTGTGACGACAGCTTTTCCCACCACCGTAGCTCCGAGCTGTTGTAGTGAGCGCTCGTGAGCGCCCCTGCTCGCGGAGCAGCCTGTTGCAACAGCCTGCCTTACATCGCTCGGCTATTCCACCTCGGCCGGCAGGCACAGCTAGTTTTCTTGCCTGTCTGCTGTGCCTTATATGAGCGCCAAACTCTTACTCGTAACTGCTAAGACGTAGTGACGAGCTACCTCAGGAAAACAGGAAATGAAATGAACCCATCGCATTTCGACCGCATAATCCAAATTTTTTGATTGACGCCACTTCGGCGACTTTCATGTCGATGATGATGAAAGTGGTAATGACGACAAATAAACAACACCCAGTCCTCTGCCGGCAATCGAACTTGGTCTCTAGCATTTCTGGTCAGCGTCACTGCCCCTGTGCTACGGACGTTGACAGTGAAGTAGGAGAATTAACTGCCTACATTTATTGGCCTTCTGAAATTTATCTTCTTTACAACACAACAGAGGAAATATCGAGCATTAAAAAGATACGCAGCGTTAATGCGCATCAGTACAGAATGTAGGGGGGGGGGGGAGGGGAGGTGCAAACCGGCTAATCGGAATATCGACTCCGAGAAGCACTCGCAGAGGGGCGCGAAAATCGTCTCCTAGACAAGGTGACGTGTTCCGGTTTTTATTTTCCTATCATAACAGAAGGTGTGCTGTAGTGCGTCTTTTGATATATTGCCGGCCGCGGTGACCGAGGGGACTGAGGCGCTCCAGTCACGGTCTGCACGGCCACTAAGGTCGGGGGTTCGAATCCCCCCTCGGGCATGGATCCTTATACCGTCCTTAGTGTTAGCTAGTTCATAAGTAGTTTTTAAGCTTAGGGACTGATGACCCCGTAGTTAAATCCCATAAGTTCTACAAACATTTGAACATTTTGATATATTGATAGTACCGGGTGATCAAAAAGTCAGTATAAATTTCAAAACTTAATAAATCACGCAATAAGGTAGACATAGAGGTAAAAATTGACGCACATGCTTGGAATGACATGGGGTTTTATTAGGGAAAAAAATTGCTAGACGCGTGAAAGATCTCTTGAGCGCGTCGTTTGGTGATGATCGTGTGCTCAGCCGTCATGTTTGACGTCCCAGGTCCCCACACCTCAGACCGTGCGATTATTGGCTTTGCGGTTACCTGAAGTCGCAAGTGCATCGTGATCGACCGACATCTCTAGGGATGCTGAAAGACAACATCCGACGCCAAAGCTTCACCATAACTCCGGACATGCTTTACAGTGCTGTTCACATTATTCCTCGACTACAGCTATTGTTGAGGAATGATGGTGAACATATTGAGCATTTCCTGTAAAGAACATCATCTTTTCTTTGTCTGAATTTGTTATGCTAATTATTGCTTTTCTGATCAGATGAAGCGCCATCTGTCGGATAGTTTTTTACTTTTTTTTTGTTTTAATGAAACCCCATGTCATTCCAAGCATGCGTGTCAATTTTTAACTCTCTATCTACATTATTCCGGGATTTATTACATTTTCAAATTTATACTGACTTTTTGATCACCCGGTATGTCAATGACGAAACTTAAGGATTCATTTGAACGTGACGGAGGTGTGTATCCTCTGCTGGAGGAGGCGGGGAAGGGAAAACGCGAGAGACCGGAAGTTGTGCACACGGCTCCGCGCAAAATACGTCCGCCACTGGTGGAGACCTGAGTTGAGAAGCCAGGCTGCCACGGTGGCCGTCACTGAACGCTTGGCGCGCGTTCTTGCCAAACAGCGAGTCGGCTCAGTGCTTGGCTGAATCCGGTGCCTGTGACTAAGTGGCTGCAAGTGGTCCCCTCCTACGGGAACTGCCCACGAAGAACTCACGCCCGTCTCCTCTGGGGTTTTCGCCGTTAGCCTAGTATTACGGGTACCGTGTGCCTCGTATACCGTTGGTGCTGATCGACGTAACACGTAATACAAAAGCTCGGAACACCGGTAGCTTAAGAGGACGCATTAACACTGTATAAAAAAAAACCTTCTTAAATGCCAGCTTCGACGACACTTGGCTTTTACACAGAGTAGCATTTGTCTACCGGCAAAGTATGCCTTCATTTTCGTATTCTCCCCTCCTGCGGTTTTTGCCGCGTCGAGATGCAATTCGCCGTCATTAAATACTTCATTAACTGCAATGGGGAGAAAATGCACTCACTCGGAGGGGCCGCTTTTGAGGCACGCTGCTGGCAGCTGCGAGAGATTCAAGAGGTAATAATCTGAAGGTGTGTCGCTACATGGAAACTGTAAACCTCAGAGTAGCTGATGAGGCTGTTACGTAACTAATGAGCGTTCAGCACGGGATAGGTAGCGATCAATAAGGCGGAAATATACCAATTTCTCTGATTAGCTATCTGTAGCCTGATTGGGGAAATTCAACACAGCATCGGCATTTAGATCGACATTAAAAGTAGAGAAGGGCAGCGATGCTGACCGTTTATATGTCACAGCGGAAAAAGACTCGAGACCATTTCTGTATATACACACAACATGGAACTGGTCACGTTCCTGTTATATAAATGAAGTACGAATGGCTTTTGGAAATAATTTAGGTACTTTCAACACTGAATTGACCTTTACAGCCTATTTTCTATAAGGTTTGTTTCATTCTTTTCGTTTATATTATTGAAATAACCTATTTTCTAACCTTTTGTTTCATTCTCTTAGTTTGTATTATTGAAAAATAAATTTGATACATGGCAATCCGGTTGTGCTTTGGTTAAAGTAAAATCCGATTTCACAGGAGGTTAGCACTAGGATTCTACATAATTTTTGTGGACAGCTGAGGAACTCATTTCTGATCTCCCCTTGTAAGCAATTGAACACCAAGTTACCAGACAGTGCATAGCAACCAGCAAAAATTGTGGAGAAAACAACATGAAGCATTGCCAATGATAGGATATGAAAATGTAAATGTTAACATGTTCAAGCAAAGAATGTACAAGAGTTTCTTCGGGACGTAAAGAGCAATAGGTATTACTCTGAAACTAATACTGTATGCCAACATGTAACCCATGACAGGGAAAGTGAAGGCTTAGGAAATTATTTATAACAATGAAATTATGTTAATATACGGGGAAGTCGTATTAGTAAGGAGAAGAATTTCAGATGCATATGCAGAGAAAGGAAACAACTGCAAACACATTCTTTTCCCTCCATTAAAAAAATCATCTGTGTTCTTCCCTGGCAACACTAGGGTATGACAAACGTGGGGATCTATTATCCGCTTCTGGTCCGCTCCGCCTCCGTACCTCCGCGGACAGCCTCTCAGACTACCATTCACATGGCCCGGGATTGATTACGTGCGTCGAATTATATATATGAAAATAGCACACGGCGGCCGAACAACTGCAGATGGTATCAAACGTTTTTAAAGTCCATGGGACTTAACTATGGGGTCATCAGTCCCTAAACTTACAAACTACTTATGAACTACTTACAACTAAGGACGGCACAAATATCCATGCCCGAGGGGGGATGCGAACCCCCGACCGTAGTGGCCGTGCAGACCGTAACTAGAGCGCCTCAGTCCCCTCGGCCACCGCGGCCGGCGCAGATGGTATCTTCCAGCCGATAATGCCATAGATAATGTCATATTCTCCTGATTCTTATATTATCAATATACATACAACACTGACGTATCAATTGTGTGCCAAAATACGCTTTTATTTATCTTTGCACGCGACGCGTTTCGCCTGTTCTAGGCATCATCAGACATTATAAGGAATGTTTGTAGTCCATGGGACTTAACTGCTTGGTTATTAATCCCCAGCTTACAAACTACTTAAACTAACTTAAACTAACCTAAGGACAACATACACACCAATTCCTGAGGGAGGACTCTAACCCCCGACGGCGAACGGCCGCGCGCTCCTCAGCATGGCGCTTCAGTGCGCACGGCTATTTTTCCGCGGCACATTCTCAGGAAATTACAAATTGTTTTCAGCTTGTAAAAGTCCCAAGCAATCTTTAGCTTTCCCGACTAGGTAGGTTCAGTTCAGTAATAGTTTTTGGGCCGGCCGCGGTGGCCAAGGGGACTGAGGCGCTCCAGTCACGGTCTGCACGGCCACTACGGTCGGGGGTTCGAATCCCCCCTAGGGCATGGATATTTGTGCCGTCCTTAGAATAAGGTAGTTGATAAGTAGTTTGTAAGTTTAGGGACTGCTGACCCCGTAGTTAAGTCCCATAAGCTTAACGAACATTTGAACATTTTTGAATAGTTTTTGCGTTCCATCTATTAGGCCCATAATAAAAACTAGGTAATTGTGAAGGACGCTTGCACGGACGTCCGTTTCGATAAATCTCGAGCGCGCGACCACACTTCGATATGTGGTGCGTTTCGATTTTTTCCAAGATGGGGGAGGGTTAAAGTTACTGTATGTAAATGTCACTTCAAGGTACTTTACGTCGACATACCTTGCAGTAATATATAGATCTGTCTGCATCCCGTGAGATTTTTTTTTAATAAACTGAAACAAAAAGATTCATAAACGCACGCGCGAAAGCGCGTGCGTAACATTTTTGGAAGTGGTTTATCTTCCATTATGCTGGGCAATACTGCGACTACAGTAAAATACAGATCTATCTGCATCCCATGAGGTTTTGTTTGTTTGTTTGTTTGTTTTTATTTTTTTTTTTTTTTTTTTTTTTAATAAACTGAAACGGAGATTCAAACTTGCGTAACATTTTCTGAAGCGGCGTATCTTACATTAAGGTGGGCAACAATGTGGCTGCAGTAAAAGACAGAAAGATAGATCTGTCTGCATCCCGTATGTAAGTGCGCTTAGCGCCCGTATCACCGGTTCAAAAACACTTAAAGTTACCAACGAAACGGCAGTAGTAAGAGTACTTACATTATTGGTCACTGGTGTATGCACTAGGTACGAGTCCATTCTTCCCGTAGCCTGGGTACACCCTGCTAATATCATGAAGGAAAACCGGAAGAGTGTCACAGGCGTCAGTCTTCCCTTGCAGCCGCAGGTTGTGAAAATATATATATTGAAACAGATATAGTTCGTCTCTGTCCCCCGGACGACCTTCTCTCTTAATAGATGTTTTTAGTGACTTCCATAGTCTCTCAATATTTTGAGTATGGACGGAAGGGTCATCTGAGGACACAAACTCAACCGAGTGGTTCACGAACTCGTGATCGAACCCTTCCGCCTTCAGGGACTTGTAAGACGAAAATCCGTCAGTGATGATTTTAGTACCCGGTAATATAAAATGTTTTATCAATCCTACGAGTGTCTTTTTCTCCCTCGATAGGACACGCACGATAAAACACTTACTGGATTCTCATTCAATCCCGCCATACACCCACAATTGCTCCACCTCGTTCTTCAGAGGTCTGCCACGTTGAAATTTCCTGGTGCAGATATGGGACTCATCAATCTCTACAACTTTATTTGGGCCACCGATGGGAACGCTATCGTGAGTTACTATGACATAACAAACTTCCCTACAAAAGCCATAATAGTCACAAACAGTTCTCCGAGATAACCCACTTTCGGATGCTGCGGCTTCTTGTGTATACTGCCGAATCCAGCGCGCAACCAAAATAACACTCTTGTCTATTGATATTTTAGTATTATCAAACCACGTATTCTTTCTTGCAGACGTGCGTTTTTTACAATTTTTAAAGTACAACTGATAGGGATATTCAGCGTCTGCACTTTTCTTCCCCAAAATTACACAATTCACAGACTTTCAATCAACACAGTCCCTTTCCTCATCTCCTGGCAATAAATTAAAGCCTGTGCAAAACTTCCAGCTATCTTCCACCTTTGCTAGACGCGGAATTAAGTTCTTCCATGTAAGGCAAACAGCACCACTTGCATTCATATTACGTACAAAATAATATAAATCAAACTCACATTCGCTACCTTCGGAACACAATTTGAACTATTAATAATTCGTGCTATCTTGGAACATATCGAAATGCACCACATATCGAAGTATGGTCGCGCGTTCGAGATTTATCGAAACGGACGCCCGTGCAAGCGTCCTTCACAATTACCAAAAACTATATCCCTAGGAAAACTCTATCATGGGAACACTACCACAAACGTCGAAATTATACGTTTACCGCCCACTCGAGACTGCAGGCCTGACACGTGCGGCCAGAATGACGCTGTTTGCTGCCTCGTCAGATAACTGCAGTGCCTCTTGTTGCGGCTCATTACATCACCGTCCACCTTGTTGACTGCACACTGCTCATCAAAATATCGCGTCCGTTTGCTTGTGTCCCTGCAAGGTCTGCTACCGAACAAACATCCTGCTGATGAAGAAAGAAAGAACCTCATCAGAAGCGGTGCATCTATTCAACTTAATATTACAGTATGAGACCAAAATAGCGATGGTAGCTCTGTCTTACTCTTTCACGACTAACCCGCTGAGCCGATTTTAACTAAATTTGGTATGGAGGTAGCTTGAACGTTGAAGAATAACATAAGCCTACTTTTTCTAGAGTGTAATTCAAGATTTTTGTTGATTTTAAGTGTATAACTCGAAATATGGAACTGCTGAGTATCTACATTTCTCATCTAGGTTCTGAGACGCTTGAAGGATTTTTCTAAAAACTATTTGTTCTTTGACTTTTGAAATTTATCACATTTATTAAAATACCTTAGCGGTTGATACGTTGTGCGTAGTACGATTCAGCATAATGAATACAATGCTTGGCTGCGTGATCTAAGGCGTCATCTAAGGACTGGACGGCCGTTCCCGTAGGAGGTTCGAGTCCTCTCATAACCGTAGCAGTTCAAATGTTTGTATAGCCTATGGGACTTAACTACGGGGTCATCAGTCCCTAAACTTACAAACTACTTACGAACTAGGACGGCACAAATATCCATGCCCGAGGGGGGATTCGAACCCCCGACCGTAGTGGCCGTGTAGACCGTGACTGGAGCGCCTTAGTCCCCTCGACCACCGCGGCCGGCCCGTAGCAGTTCGGTCCAATAGGTTTACAAACATTCGAACATTTGAATACAATGCTTACACAAAACGTCGACGGGGTGTTAAACCCTTATCTCCCTTCCATCCTTTGTTATACAATGCCAGTCGAAGTTCAGAGATAGAGTACAATAACGAAATAAATTTGCAGTAATATCGAAACTTTTTGAATTAATAAGAACCACAGTTCTTACCTCACTGATTAAATATGCAACGTAGAGCTTCTTCAGTCAGCGGTTCAGAGACGATGTAACATAGTTTCTTTTTGTATTTAATAATACCTTTCCTTTCATCTCGATAAAGGACATTGTTTACCGTCATTCTAGGCACGGTTTATATTTAAACCGGAAAATTCGCAAATTTCTTTAATCTTGATGATCCTGGTCGTAACCTAATAACAAAGTTTCAAAATTATTGTATTTTCGATAGCCAAAGACGTATGCAAGAATATCAACGCCAGCGAAGTCGCGCGTAGGAGTTAGAAAATACATATTTTCAGTCACACAGAAGGAAACATCTACGGTAATGGACTATACAATCGTTCACGTATGCTACAATTATTTAAAATTTAGCAAATTTAGTCTTTTGATAGACCCTGTTCAGTCTGAGCGTTATTATCACTCCCCACGGCGCAGATGAATACCACCTGCAAAAATGTGTAAATGTTTGTAAATCTATCGGACCAAACTGCATGGTCATCAGTCCGTAGCTTACAAAGTACTTAACCTAAGGTAAACTAACCTAAGGACAACATAAACAACCATGCCCAAGGGGGGACTCGGACCCCGACGGCGAACGGCCGCGCGCACCGCAGCACGGCGCCCCAGTACGCACGGCTAATCCGCCGCGACAGATCCATCGCAGAACCATGTTCTGGACCACTTGGAGCCGTCAGATTTGAGGGGCACTGGAGAGACCCCAGACCGAGCTGCCGTACGTCATCCTGGGGAGCACCGTTGCCTTGTAGAGTCAACGGGTCGATGGAGAAAGAAGTGTCGACCTAAAGTGACTCCTACATCGTTACTGTTACAACCCACGACAAGTCCTGTCCGCTGAGCCGTAAGGTTGTGGGTAGTTGCGGGTGTCTCTTACTAAAATAGATGGGTATCGACCTCGCTTAGGCGAACTTTATTTATTTTACACCAAGTCTCGTAGCGTCCAATTGTTGCTGCATCTGCGAACTGTGCAATCTTTAACCCGGGCCTATTCCAGACATGATAACAGATCACATTGCTTCAGTGTTTCAGAGTACATAGTTCAGTGCTTAGTGTTGAACATGGGGGCTCCGCTGCTACATGTTCGTACACTACTGACACACAAAATGAGATAGCCTGAAGGGTGAAATCTACAGCATGGTTTTTAAGTGATGCACATGATTACCATTCAGTACAGGCCATCTTTAATCCCTATCTGAAGGGAGAAATGATGGCCGAATAGACTTCCTGGAATTGTTCTTCCGCGTGATGATTATACGTAAGCAGCTTCAGTGTGTCTCATAGCAGAAGCTGTGATGGAACAAGACAGACTAGGTATCATTTGTAATTTCGGAATCGCCATCTTCAATCGTAGACACGTTATTTGAACTTTCTCTTTGCAGTTCAATGTTTTGTATACAGCTCTTTTATGCACATTTAGTAGTGACGGGACTTTTATCTTCAATTCATTAACTCATTTTGCATATTTAATCAGTGAGGTAAAAACTGTGGTTCTTATTAATTCTAAAAGTTTCGATATTATTGCAAATTTATTTCATTATTGAACTCTATCTCTGAACTTCGTCTGGCATTGTATAACAAACGAAAGAAGGGAGATAAGAGTTTAACACCCCGTCGACAGCGTGGTCATTACAGATGGAGCAAAAGTTCTATTAGTTTTTAAGGAAGGGGAGGGAAATCGGGCGTGCTGTTTTGATGGAAACACCCAGCCACATACCTGGAAAGTTTTACGCAAATCATGGAAAATACAAATCTCCCTGTAGAGAGATCTGAGCCCCCGTCCTCCCGAATGCGAGTCCATTATGGTAACCAGCGCGGCGCCTCGCTAGGCTTGCATTGTTACGCATCAAACTATGCAATTTTCTAACGAGGTTGCTGCAGTCGTGAGCAAGTCACTGTGTTGTAATCCCCTGTAGAGGGGATTTTTTTATTTATTTGAATCAAACTGAGTATATGCTTAATATACAGTGTATATAGTTAAATCATCCTTTAAAAAGGCTGTACAAAAAGAAGCACGCAGCAGCATGACTGCAGATGTGAACTGAACATACTTGGCGAAATGGGAAAAGCAATGGCACACATAGAGGATACATAAAAAATTGCTCCGAACTTTATCAATAGGTGGTGCTGTAAGCGGCAACCGATGCAAATCATGCGACATGTGCACAATACATTGCCTGCAGCAGAAACACGCAGGTTTCGTGTCGCTCGCTCGCATTGTACGATTTATGTCCACAAAGTAAGTTCCGTTTGGTTATATAAAACAAACGTGTACAGATACAGAAAAAATATTTATTGTACAAAAATATACAACTATTAAACTACTTTTCTACATAGCTTCCGAAATTTTGTCATAGCTTGGCAGAAGTTTTTGTATGCCTTCATCGTAGAAGGTTGCCGCCTGTGTATTCAACCATGTGGTAACATGTTCTTTCAGCTCATCATCATCGCTGAAGTGTTGACCACCATGGACAGGTTTTAGGTGTAAGAAGAAAGTCGCTAGGAGCGAGACTGTACGGAGGATGATCAAACACGTCCCAGTGAAATTTCCGTAAGAGTTGTTTGGTCACATTCACCTTGTGAGGTCGGGCGGCAACGTGAAGGGAAGAAGAAGACTCCTTTCATCTCTTCTTACACCTAAAATCTGTCCTTGTTGGTCAACACTTCAACGATGATGAACTGAAGGCACACAAAAACTTGTCCCACGCTGTGACAAGTGCCTACAAAATTTCGGAAGTTATGTAGAAAAGTAGTTGAACAGCTGCAGATTTTTATACAATAAATATTTTTTCTGTATCTGTTCACGTTTTGGTTTATATAATCAAATGGAAGTTACTTTGTGGACATACCTCATATATTGTCATGACTCTTTCACTGCAGGGTAGAGTTCTGCTTGTGAGCTTTTTTACCTGAACGACGACTCCGCTGTTGCCACTTTAAGGAAAATCCAGTCATTAAACAACATGAGGAAAGATTGTGCTCGGATGTCTGTGAAGACTCTGAAGAATATCGTGAAGACGTACGGAGAAACGGGACGTTTCAAATGCAGTGAGCCAAAGGGAGGAAATTAATCCCTTTGTCCTCTGCAGATGTGGTCACAGCGTTAGAGGAAGGGGTGAGCACTGATGCGCAAGACTACACGGCACGTGGATTTGCCCGTTCACTAGAAATGCCTCCGAGCACGGTACATAAAATGCTACGCAATATTCTACAATGCTTCCTGTATAAAATTACTCATCTGTAGCAGTTACTTCCTGCCGACCCGCGATCGAGGCACACGTTCACTCTACAAGTTGCTGCGCGTGTCGAAATGGATTACGTTTGGCCGTGAATCAGTTTATGGACAGATGAAGCACATTTCCACGTTAATACCTATGCCAATAACCAAAATTACAGGATATGGGCAACGCAAACTCCAATTACATACGAACCAGTGCCGCTCCATTCTGCAAAGGTAACTCTGTGGTACAGGCTCACAGTATACTTTATAATAGGGCCCATAGTTTTCGAGGAAATGATTCGTGCAGGTCCCGTTACCTGCGCCGTCACTGGTATCCGGTACAAATATCTTCTATGCAATCACATCATTCCAAGCCGTCAACAGCGTGTATATCTGGATTGCATCGTTTTCATGCAGGATGGCGCACCTCCGAACATTGCAAAGCCAGTAAGCCATTCTTCAAGAGCCATTTCCCAAATGACACTATTATCAGTCGTCATTTTCCTATAGCCTAGCCGTCAAGATCACCGCTGGACATCAATCTACATCAACATACATACTGCGCAATCTACACTGTACCACTACTATGCATTTCCTTTCCTATTCCACTCCCAGACAGAACGAGGAAACCTTTGTGATCACTACGCGAAATATAAGTGGGCGGCAGGAAGAGCGTACTACACTCACCTTCAAATTCCGGCCCTGTAACTTTCCTCAACAGAAATTCACGAAAAGAACATCGTCTTTCCGCCAGTGATGCCCAACTGAGTTCCCGGAGCATTTCCGTGTGACTCTTGGGTGTTGGCCGCGGCGGAACGACCGGGCTCATTGAGGCGTTATGCTCCGGTGCGCGAGGCCGTTCCAAAAAATGTTGAAATGTCTGTAAATCTATCGGACCAAACTGCGTGGTCATCAGTCCGTAGCTTACAAACTACTTAAACCTAGGTAAACTAACCTACGGACAAACACACACACCCATGCCCCAGGGAGGACTCGAACCTCCACGGCGAGCAACCGCGCGCTCCGCAGCGAAGTGCTTTAGACCGCTCGGCTACTCCACCGCGGCGAGGCCGACCCCGTCGGGGGATCGAATCCCCCCTCGTGCATGGATGTTTGTGTCGTCTCTAGTATAGGGTAATTCATAAGTAGTTTGTAAGTTTAGCGACTAATGACCCTGCAGTTAAGTCCCTTAAGCTTTACAATCAACACCTTGGCTGTGGGGTAATTTCATAATATTGTCAGTGGCCACATAGCGAATCTGGCTGAAATGAAGGCACGTATTACCCAACTTATTCACACTGTGAACCCTGAAGACTGCGGTCTGTTGTGGAACATGGTTTCTATCTGTTTCAGTCGGAAATGGTGGCTAACATATTGAATATGACTTCCACAAGTGCCATGATAATTAACAGTCTGATTACATTACGTGCCTTATCTGCGATTTTTGGCCATTGGACAATTACAGCCGGCCGTGGTGGCCGAGGGGACTGAGGCGCTCCAGTCACGGTCTGCACGGCCACTACGGTCGGGGGTTCGAATCCTCCCTTGGGCACGGATATTTGTGCCGTCCTTAGTCTTAGACAGTTCATAAGTAGTTTGTAAGCTTAGGGACCGATGACCCCGTAGTTAAGTCCCATAAGTTCTACAAACATTTGAACATTTTTTTTTGGACAATTACAAACAATTTTCCCATCCGATGTGGTACGATCTTGCAATGGTGGATAGCCTTTTCACTAACAGTACCATAAGTGGCCCAGGAATTGGACATAATATGTCGGCATTCACTTTCCTTGTCCTGCTTACAGCGCTATCTATTCAAAAAGTTTGGATTTTTTTTTCTTTGTGTATGCAACGCGTTTCCCCCGTCATCAATTATATTCAGCTTAAGTCTGCAGTCATTATGCCACCTGGTTCTTTTTGTACAGCTTTTGGAAAGTGTGTCTTTAATTATTGGCACCCAGTGTTTGATTTGGTCTGTTCAAAAATAACGTCGGCACCTGTATCACGTTCCATTTCAAAATGGCTACACTATCGAAACTGCCTAACCGCGACGAAATGTTGTACTAATCTACCCAACGATTGTTGGCAAAAGAATGATTTGATGGATTAAACCAGTTTTGTAGGTTGTCGGATCCAACAGAAGGAAGTCTGACTTTCACTTCCTGATCCACCAAGATACCTATCGGTCATAATTCGAAGTGAATTCACTTTAGAGATACGTCCTGAACATTTCAGTTTTACTGTCAACTGTTTCACTACAATAACTGACGTCAGTAATTCTCAAACTAATCGTATTTTAAAACTGGGTTTGTTTTCAAAATGACCAGAGGTCCAACCAAGACCCGACCATCGTAGTATCAGTTTTTTATGATTTTGCCAACTGTTGGGGTAGTTTCTGCATCACTCACGACCACTACCTACTTCCTCGTCCATTGTTGTAAAACTGATGTATTTCACCCCGACACAGAGTCAAATTTTAAATTATTTTCCTTCCATTCGATCACATTCACTGGCAAAGCTGCCATATCTGTACTTAATATGTGCCAATTTTAAGCGAAAACATCTTATTACTTATTTTTCGCCGGCCGCGGTGGCCGAGGAGACTGAGGCGCTTCAGTCACGGTCTGCACGGCCACTACGGTCGGGGGTTCGAATATGGATATTTGTGCCGTCCTTAGGATAAGCTAGTTGATAAGTAGTTTGTACGTTTAGGGACTGATGACCCCGCAGTTGAGTCCCTTAAGCTTAACAAACATTATTATACTTATTTTTCCTGGTTTTCGATTTATTTGAGCAATGGGGTAAAATACACTTTATCCCTGATTCATATTCAGTGGGAAATACTGAAAACAGGATTAAATCAAGTCATACCATGAAGGCATAGAAGAGTATTGTAATTTTTTCCCTACTATCAAATTTACAGATGTTTGTAATCTTAACGGACCAAACGTAAACTAACTTACCCTAAGGACATAAAACACAGACACACACACACACACACACACACACACACACACACACACACACACACACACACAAACACATGCTCGAGAGCAGACTCAAACCTCCAACGGAAGCGGCCACGTAATCCGCTAGGTAGCGCCCAACGTGGCTCCCTACTATCACAAAAGGCTTTAAAGGGAACGTGAAGGCGGATTTACCAGGCTTTGTTGCACGGGTGGGGACTGGTAAAGGATATACACCAAGGTATTTTGTTAAGAAGATGCCACGACGGTATCAGCATTCGATTCAAGTGGTTTAAGAAAACCACATGAAATTTAAATTAGAAGGGTCTGTTTAATATCTATGTCACGACACGCTCTCTATGATTACACCAGTTCTAAAAGACCAGCCTCCATTACAGTGTTTTTCTAACATTCAAGAATTTCTGATAAATGGTACTTTTTTTCATAATTAGGCAATTTTTTGACGGATGTATTAGTTAATTGAACGTAATAGTGACGTCGACTATCGACGAATTGAGTAACTTTCTTGTCTGTACAAGCTCAGTCTGATGACGTTAACATACTTCAAAATCCGTGACACTGAAGTGTTTTATAAGAGGAATAATTGATCTAATATCCTTGACACTAAGTGAATTCTCTGACGTCACAAACAAGAAAAAGGTCCACTTTTCCACGAAGAGGACATAACGTCTTACCGCGGCTGGAATCCGCTCCATTCAGTTTCCAATGTGAGTCCTTATTAAAACACCAATGCAGACTTGTGACTCAAAAATATAATGGTAGCTGTAGGATTATCTGCCTGTTTATCTCTTCGATTTCTGGGAAATGATGTCCTCATCCCGCGGTCTCCCGTGAAGAGCGTAAGACGCCAGTTAGCATCTATTTCCTCGCTGCATGAAGTAGTTATGCAATTATTGCGAGCGGAAGTTCAATTACGGGCAGTTTCAGCAGCTGTCCAAGCATCCAACAATTGCTTCATTCATAGCTGGTTACCGAGCCATGCCAGAAAGGATGCGACACAGCTTGTTTGGTGACGGGACCACTTCCCTCTACTACCGGAACACAATAGTCACAATTATTTCTCTTTCTCTATAGGCAATCAGACGTGAATAACATCAATACTGTTCATTTCCTAGCCATTAGTCTAATTCTTAAGAAGTTCCTAGAGCAGTATTATTTTCGGAAATTCTTCAAATGCGAACAACTGCACGCTCGTCGTTTTAAAGATAAACAAACAGGAGATTACAGGCAATTTTTGTAAATAGCATTCATTAGACCTAAAAGAAATAGGTCACAGTTTTCTTCGAATAGTATCTGTTTCTCTATTAATCCTGCCTATTAGAGTCCCACAAAGTGTAAAAATGAAGTACCTTTAACTGGAAACGCTTTGAAACTTGTGTTTTCCTGACAGGGTTTAAAATACAAAATCTTGCTTTTTGTGACAAATATTCTTACAACGTTCGAATAAAATATGCAACTAATTGGAAGTGGCGATTCCTGACTTACAAAATTACCGATTTAATTTTTTTTTCGATTTTTGGAGGTGTTTCTTTGCGTTTTTCCTATTTTTTCCCAAAATATTCAAATGTTTGCAAACCTGATGGAGCAAACTGCTAGGGTAATCAATCTCTAGAGTTTCAAACTACTTAAGCTAACTGACAGTGAGGACAACAAACACGCCCATGCCCGAGTGAGGACTAGAACCTCCGGCGTGAGTGACCGCCCAGTTCGTAGCAAGATGTCATAGACCACGCGACTACTCCTGCGTGAATATTTTTTTTTTCAAACCACACATGTGATAAAGCGAAAAAAATATTATTGAAATCGGTAAAGCCATTTCTGAGTTTTTGACAGATAACGCACCACGATAAATTTTTATTTATAGAGATACGCACCAAAATTAAAAAAAAATTAAAAGCATTGTTATGTTTTTTGTAAATTTGGAAATAATGTGGAATGTGAAATAAATTGTAGCATCAGAAATAGAATAACAATGTCGTGTGTCTCACTGACCTGGTGCCAGTCTTTCCATTGGACACAACTTCGGTGCCTAACTTGTCCCTATCGTAACCCATTCACCCAACAAGGAATCAGAGCCACGTGTCATTCCTCACGACTTCTCTGATATTTGTGCCGTCCTTAGTGTTAGCTAGTTCATTAGAAAATCAAATGTCTGTAAATCTATCGGACCAAACTGCGTGGTCATCAGTCCGTAGTTTACAAACTACTTAAACCTAGGTAAACTAACCTACGGACAAACACACACACGCATGCCCCAGGGAGGACTCGAACCTCCACGGCGAGCAACCGCGCGCTCCGTGAATTCACTTTAGAGATACGTCCTGAACATTTCAGTTTTACTGTCAACTGTTTCACTACAATAACTGACGTCAGTAATTCTCAAACTAATCGTATTTTAAAACTGGGTTTGTTTTCAAAATGACCAGAGGTCCAACCAAGACCCGACCATCGTAGTATCAGTTTTTTATGATTTTGCCAACTGTTGGGGTAGTTTCTGCATCACTCACGACCACTACCTACTTCCTCGTCCATTGTTGTAAAACTGATGTTTCTCATCCCGACACAGAGTCAAATTTTAAATTATTTTCCTTCCATTCGATCACATTCACTGGCAAAGCTGCCATATCTTTACTTAATATGTGCCAATTTTAAGCGAAAACATCTTATTACTTATTTTTCGCCGGCCGCGGTGGCCGAGGAGACTGAGGCGCTTCAGTCACGGTCTGCACGGCCACTACGGTCGGGGGTTCGAATATGGATATTTGTGCCGTCCTTAGGATAAGCTAGTTGATAAGTAGTTTGCACGTTTAGCGACTGATGACCCCGCAGTTAAGTCCCTTAAGCTTAACAAACAGTATTATACTTATTTTTCCTGGTTTTCGATTTATTTGAGCAATGGGGTAAAATACACTTTATCCCTGATTCATATTCAGTGGGAAATACTGAAAACAGGATTAAATCAAGTCATACCATGAAGGCATAGAAGAGTATTGTAATTTTTTCCCTACTATCAAATTTACAGATGTTTGTAATCTTAAGGGACCAAACGTATACTAACTTACCCATGCCCGAGTGAGGACTAGAACCTCCGGCGTGAGTGACCGCCCAGTTCGTAGCAAGATGTCATAGACCACGCGACTACTCCTGCGTGACTATTTTTTTTTTTCAAACCACACATGTGATAAAGTGAACAAAAATATTATTGAAATCGGTAAAGCCATTTCTGAGTTTTTGACAGATAACGCACCACGATAAATTTTTATTTATAGAGATACGCACCAAAATGAAAAAAAATTAAAAGCATTGTTATGTTTTTTGTAAATTTGGAAATAATGTGGAATGTGAAATAAATTGTAGCATCAGAAATAGAATAACAATGTCGTGTGTCTCACTGACCTGGTGCCAGTCTTTCCATTGGACACAACTTCGGTGCCTAACTTGTCCCTATCGTAACCCATTCACCCAACAAGGAATCAGAGCCACGTGTCATTCCTCACGACTTCTCTGATATTTGTACCGCCCTTAGTGTTAGCTAGTTCATTAGAAAATCAAATGTCTGTAAATCTATCGGACCAAACTGCGTGGTCATCAGTCCGTAGTTTACAAACTACTTAAACCTAGGTAAACTAACCTACGGACAAACACACACACGCATGCCCCAGGGAGGACTCGAACCTCCACGGCGAGCAACTGCGCGCTCCGTGAATTCACTTTAGAGATACGTCCTGAACATTTCAGTTTTACTGTCAACTGTTTCACTACAATAACTGACGTCAGTAATTCTCAAACTAATCGTATTTTAAAACTGGGTTTGTTTTCAAAATGACCAGAGGTCCAACCAAGACCCGACCATCGTAGTATCAGTTTTTTATGATTTTGCCAACTGTTGGGGTAGTTTCTGCATCACTCACGACCACTACCTACCTCCTCGTCCATTGTTGTAAAACTGATGTTTTTCATCCCGACACAGAGTCCAATTTTAAATTATTTTCCTTCCATTCGATCACATTCACTGGAAAACTGCCATATCTTTACTTAATATGTGCCAATTTTAAGCGAAAACATCTTATTACTTATTTTTCGCCGGCCGCGGTGGCCGAGGAGACTGAGGCGCTTCAGTCACGGTCTGCACGGCCACTACGGTCGGGGGTTCGAATATGGATATTTGTGCCGTCCTTAGGATAAGCTAGTTGATAAGTAGTTTGCACGTTTAGGGACTGATGACCCCGCAGTTAAGTCCCTTAAGCTTAACAAACAGTATTATACTTATTTTTCCTGGTTTTCGATTTATTTGAGCAATGGGGTAAAATACACTTTATCCCTGATTCATATTAAGTGGGAAATACTGAAAACAGGATTAAATCAAGTCATACCATGAAGGCATAGAAGAGTATTGTAATTTTTTCCCTACTATCAAATTTACTGATGTTTGTAATCTTAAGGGACCAAACGTAAACTAACTTACCCATGCCCGAGTGAGGACTAGAACCTCCGGCGTGAGTGACCGCCCAGTTCGTAGCAAGATGTCATAGACCACGCGACTACTCCTGCGTGACTATTTTTTTTTTTCAAACCACACATGTGATAAAGTGAACAAAAATATTATTGAAATCGGTAAAGCCATTTCTGAGTTTTTGACAGATAACGCACCACGATAAATTTTTATTTATAGAGATACGCACCAAAATGAAAAAAAATTAAAAGCATTGTTATGTTTTTTGTAAATTTGGAAATAATGTGGAATGTGAAATAAATTGTAGCATCAGAAATAGAATAACAATGTCGTGTGTCTCACTGACCTGGTGCCAGTCTTTCCATTGGACACAACTTCGGTGCCTAACTTGTCCCTATCGTAACCCATTCACCCAACAAGGAATCAGAGCCACGTGTCATTCCTCACGACTTCTCTGATATTTGTGCCGTCCTTAGTGTTAGCTAGTTCATTAGAAAATCAAATGTCTGTAAATCTATCGGACCAAACTGCGTGGTCATCAGTCCGTAGTTTACAAACTACTTAAACCTAGGTAAACTAACCTACGGACAAATACACACACGCATGCCCCAGGGAGGACTCGAACCTCCACGGCGAGCAACCGCGCGCTCCGAAGCGAGCTGCTTTAGACCGCTCGTCTACTCCACCGCGGCGTTCATTAGTAGTTTGTAAGTTTAGGGACTGATGACCCCGTAGTTAAGTCCCATTAGCTATACAAACATTTGAACATTATTTAACTTCTCTGATCGTTGGGAGACGAAAGCTAGATTAAAACTAAAAACGAAAAAAATCCGTGATCTTAGCGAGTATCGAACCAGTGACCCTGAGCTATCCCACCGAGCACTTTGCCGCAAGCCCAGCCTGCGAGTTGAAAAACAGCGCCAGTTATTGGCTACTTACCTGACATTTAATTTGCGCTAAAATAATACTAAGGCTATTCATCGCGATAAAAACTATCCTATATTTAAAGCTGGATCAAATCACACACACTGTGATAATATTTATTAATACCAGCTGAGTAATTTCGGAGTTCATCGTGATCAAACACTGCGTCACGGGATATATATACAGAGTGTTCGTAATTGAAGTACCACTTTGAAATTGCTGTATAAAAAGAACCGCGGGGCACAATCAGTGCACTTTTTAATTGAATATACTATTAATAGATGCTGACGCTGCAGATCGCCGGGACATGGGCACGACACATTAAATTCGGCATAAATACACCGGTTTCGTTTCGCTCGCCTCCTACTGCATATTGCCATGACACTTTAAATGCATTACGGAGCTCTGCTTGTGAACTTTTTTATTACAAGAACGACGACTCAGAGGGTGCAGCTTTAAGGAAATTAACGAACATCACAGACGTTTGTGGTCCGATGACTGAAAGTTCTGAGGAATATCGTAGAGATGTTGGAAGAAACAGAATCTTTTCAAGTGCAATATGGAAGAGGGATGAAATAAATACCTTAGACCTCTGTGGAAGATGTAGCCATAGCGTTAGAGGAAGAGACGAGCACTGATGCGCAATACTGCTGTGCACGTGGAATTGCCCGACCCTTAGAAATTCCTTCGTGCACGCTACATAAAATTCTACGCGAGACATAAGTTCATTCTACAATTTTTTGCGCGTATGGAAGTGGTTTACGATTGGCCATGGAATATTTTGTGGACAGATGAAATCCAGTCCACCTTACAGGCTATGTCAATATGGGCAATCCAAAATCCAGTCGTATATGAAGCTGTGCCGGCCGCGGTGGCCGAGCGGTCTGCGGCGCGCCAGTCACGTTTTGCACGGCCACTACGGTCGGGGTTCGAATCCCCCCTCGGACACGGATATTTGTGCCGTCCTCAATATTAGCTAGTTCATAAGTAGTTTGTAAGTTTAGGGGCTGATGACCCCGTAGTTAAGTCACATAAGCTGTACAAACATTTGAATACTTTTATGAAGCTGTGCCGCTTTATTCTGCGAAAGTACCTTGGTGGTGCGGACTCACAACATCATCACGGGACCCTTTTCTCTCGCGGAGATGACTCCTGTACATCCCGTTATCTGTATCGTCACTGGTAACCCGTATAAATATCTTCTTTGCTACCATGTCATTCCAAACCTTCAACAGCGTGGATGTCTGGATAGTACGGTTTTCATGCGCGATGGCGCACCTCCGCATATTGCGAAGACAGTGAAGCGATTCCTTAAGAGTCATTTCCCAAGTGACACAATTCTCAGACGTCTTTTTCTTATAGCCAGGCCGTCAAGTATCGTGTGACATCTGACTGTCGGGTTGTTTCAAAAGTGTTGTGTTCAGTGGCCACATAGCGAATTTGGTTCAACTAAAATAACGCACCATATTCACATCCTGACTTCTGACGCACTGCGGTCCAGAGGCTCCCATGCCCCACCCCGCTCCGACATCCGAGATATCAGGTCCTGAATTCCTAGTTTATTACCTAATAAAAATAGTTTTGCCATTTAATATTAAAATTAAATATCTTTTATTTCACGTTCTGTAAATTGTTTTATAAACACCCCCCTCCAGGCTGGCCAAAGGTTCTCATTTTTCACCCCCTCCCCCCCCCCTACCTAGAAATTCCAATGATGTAGTTTGGCCGGCCGCGGTGGCCGAGGGGACTGAGGCGCTTCAGTCATGGTCTGCACGGCCACTACGGTCGGGGATTCGAATCCCCCCTCGGGCATGGATATTTGTGCCGTCCTTAGTCTTAGCTAGTTCATAAGTAGTTTGTAAGCTTAGGGACTGATGACCCCGTAGTTAAGTCACATAAGTTCTACAAACATTTGAACATTTGATGTAGTTTGCGTCATGAGCACCCCCTGTGGGCACCTCTGCATCAGTCTGTTGTGTAACATGCTTTTTTGGTTTCATCCTTTAGAGGAACTTTGTGGACAGCATATACAATGACTTCACAAGTCCCGTGATTATTTACAGATTTTACATTGCATGGATTTTTGTTTTAGGTTTTGGCACAAGGACAATTAAAAACCGAAATATTACCTGCTTTTTCTTCAATTTTTGGGCCACGGAAAAGTAAAGACAGAACAATTATGTGCTTTTTCTGCTGTCTTTGGCCCAAGGAGAATTTAAAAAAATTCCATTCGATGTGGTAAGACCTCGCTGTGGTGGATGAGATTTCCACTAATATTACCACAAGTAATACATGACGTGAATATCATTTTTCGGCATCCACTTTCCTTATGCCGCTTACAGCAGCGTCATCTATTGATAAAGTTAGGGAGATTGGTTTGTTTTTCTTATGTATCACACTGTTTTTTTTCTCTTCTTCAAGTATATTTACTTCAAATCCGCTGGCCTTCTTCCCCGTGATTCTTTTTGTACGGAATTGTGAAAGTAGGACTTTATAATTATGGACAACCTGTATATATGAGTCATTCGATTCCTCAAATTAAAATACAGAGTCGTTTTAAAATATATCAATAATTTCACGCGTCAAAATTGTAAACATTCTCAGTGAGATAGTGGATGTCATTTGAAAAACTGTGACCTCTTGCATAAAACAGACAATCAAGACGTCAAACAAGAGAATCAGCTACGAGAAAAAGATTAATACTAATTACTATTGACAGTACAATGGTCATGATCTTGAAGAGATAACAAATGCGTCTACAAAATTTTGTAAATTTAAACTATTCTGCAACCAATTTCTCGCAATAAATGAAATTATTTAAGATCTAATTATTTGAAAATCACGTAAAATAATGCAGAGCACATGTTGTCTACGTTGGGGCGATCTACTATAATTGTTAATACAGTGGATTTTCTGCAAAGACCGCTTCTTTTATAATGACAGGTTTCGATGCTCACAGGGCATGACCATCTGATTTTATAATCACGTTCCACAAAATATATATCATGCAGCAAAGCAATACAATTGTTTTGTCATAGAAATTATAATAGATGTATAGAGACAGTATTCTGTGCTTTAAAATCACTTCATGATATTCGTACTCTATGTAGATTATCATCAAATATAAAAATCTTAGGCGGATCTGTTTAAGATTATGGAAAATATAAAATATTATATTACATCCCAAGTCCGTGACACACGAAACGACGTGCAACGCACGGTGCGTCGGATTCCACAACCATTCCGCTTCCATTTTCCGAATCCATTCAAGGAAGGGCCGCGGGAATAGCATGCGACGATAAGCCTCGCTACACTCTCGAATATCTAGTCTGAGATGACAAAAGTCAGGGAATACCTCATAATATAGTGTCACGCCTCCTGTTGCACCTCGACGAACTGGAGCGACTATATGGTATGGACTCGAAAAGTCGCTGCAAGTTCTCTGCACAAACATGGAGAAAATGATGTTCTCGATTATGTCCCGAGAATGGTCGTCGGATTAATGTCAAGTGTAGCGAAATCATTTGCTGGATTTTTCCAGAATATTCAACTCAAACACAAACAATTGTGTCGTGGTGGCTTGACATATTGCATTCCATAAAAATTCCATCTTAATTTGGGAACATAAAAACTATAACTGCAAACTTTTTCCATATAGACAAACGTTACCATTCCCACTCAATGATCGGTACAGTTGCAAGAGGTCCCAAATCATTTAGTGCGAAAAAGCTTCACCATTATAAAGTCACCATCAGGTTACGAATGTTCAAATGTTGGTAAACCTATTGGACCAAACTGCTGTGGTCATCATTCCCTAGACTTACAATCTACGTAAACTAAGTTACTCTAAAGACAACACACACACACACACACACACACACACATATATATATATATATATATATATATATATATATATATATATATATATATATGCCTGAGCGAGGATTCGAACGTCCGGCGGGAACGGCTGTCCAGTCCATACCATGATGCCTTAGACCACACGGCCATTCCGCGCGGCCCCACCAGCTTACACAGTGGCTTTTTGGCTACATGGGTCCTTCTTGGTGTCTGCGCCACACTCGAAACATCCCTTCGGCTCTCAACAACTGGAACTGGGTCTCATCTGCCAAGACACGAGTTTCCATTCGTCAATGATCCAACCGATAGGATCACGAACCAAGCAGAGGCGGTGTCGTACTGTTGACAAAGGCATTGGAGGTAGCCTGCTGCCGTATCACGTTACCGCCAAACTGAACCGCACTCGCTAAACGAATACGTCCACCGTGCGTTCCACAGTCATTTCTGCTGTTACTTCGCAGTGTTGGTTGCCTGTTTTACTGACACATCAACGCAAAACGTGCTTATCTGGGGCATTAAGCTCAGACCGTTGGTCAGTGCATTGCCTGTGTTGAGAAGCCTTGACCTTGTACATAGACTGGCTGTAGAGCTCCACATCCGAATGTTGACGGTTACCAAACTACTACGAAGCCGACAGTTCGGGATCGAGTGGAAACTCTCCCTCGCATACGCCAACTTGCATCGTGTATTTGATGATTTTCTTATTGTAACTAAGGCGTTGACGTTCAAAGCCATGACTCACTGAAGAATGATCAAAAGCCGCGGTGGAGCGGCCGAGCGCATTGAGGCGCTATGCTACGATGCGGAGGCCGTTCCCGGTCGGGGGTTCAAATCCTCCCTCGGGCATGGATGTTCATAAGTAGTTTGTACGTTTAGGGACTGATGACCCCGTAGTTAAGTCCCTTAATCTCTACAAACGTTTGAACATTTGAATTCTCAAAAACACTTCGCTCTTAGTACGATTAATTGTAATCTGGTGTCCGAAAGAGCCATATTAGCAATTAACTTATGCTATTAATAACAGGAGAGTTAGGAATTCAATTACTCATCTGTTCGCAGTAGCGTAGTGGGTAGCATACTAAATTTTGAAGTAAATGGGCATCGGCGGTGGTTCGCGACCCAGTACATTTCTTTACACAATCCAACGAATTGCAAACATAATCTTCCGACGCAATGCACATAACTGAAAAGATACTGTAACAATGACTGATACTAGTAATTTTGTATGTAGATTGAGGACTGGAGTTCTGTAGAATTCAGTATTAGCCCACTTATTCCGTTTTTATTTTATCTATAAAAGGAAACGCAGTCACAGTTTGAAAGAGAATGTTTGAACTTTATTTTAGCGCAGAATGAAGTAACATTAACAAAGTCATACCAAAACTACAGTAAAGGTAAATCTACATTAAAAACGTCCACATAATGGTAGACACACTGATTCTAATTCGTGAGTTTCAACATATTAAATAAAATAATTTGTTGCAATGTATACACATCTGTATCAGTGAGAAACAAATACTACCGATATCTAGTATTTAATCTATACATGGAAATATTATATCAGCACGTTTTTACAATATTCATTATCACAATATGTCCCCAGTTTAGCTGCATGTTTGCAATTCGTTGGTACACATTTCATGGCTTCTTCACGAAATAGAACAAACGCACATTTACGAGGGAGGGCTGCTACATGTGCACAACTCTGAATATCACTGAAAGTACCTTTATGTAATAAATAAGAATGCCCGAAAAACGTGTAGGACCCAAGGTGAAAAAAAAATGTCTACGATGGGTCAATAACCACCGCCCATGCGCAATTACTTCAAAAGCTAATACGCTACCCAAATACGCTACAGCGGACAGACGAGTAGTGGAGCTCGCAACTCTGTCATTGGAGGCAGATGTTAATTGTTAATGAGACACTTTCGGACACCAGATCATAATTAATCATACTAATAATAACGTGTTTCTCATAATTCTTCAGTGCGCAACTGCTTTGTCATAGCAATGTCTGAGTTACAATAAGAAAATCGTCAATGGGAGATGGAGCTCTAATAGGTGTTCTGTGTGTAACGTCAAGTTTGAGAAGTAAGGCCTGAAATTTGCTATTCTCTTGACACTTGGTACTGTGTATCTAAGGATATTGATTTCACTTAAAATTTGCGAAGTGGAATATCCCATCAGTCTAGCTACAAATATCATTTCTCGTTCAATGTTTGTTAACTGGCGTCGTGCGGCATTAACATATTCACGTGAATCACTGAAGTACAGTTAATGAAAACACTATCATTACATTGCCCTTTGATACCGTGTGTATGCGGTGCTACCATCAACTGTATATCCTTGTATATTGCTAATCTTGCACTGCCACTACGGTCGGGGTTTCGAATCCCCCCTCGGGTCTGGATATTTGTGCCGTCCTTAGTATTAGTTAGTTGATGAGTAGTTAGTACGTTTAGGGACTGATGACCCCGTAGTTAAGTCCCATAAGCTATAAAAACATTTGAACATTTTCTTTTTTGCTAATCTATGACTTTTGACAGCATAGTGTATATTTTCCATCATTTCGTGAGCTGTATGCGGGGAGGAAGTAACAAGTTGCTCGACTGTTAGAGGAGCTCAAGCTTGCGGGATATTAACAGCGAATTCTTGTGTGTTGCCCAGCATCACCTCCACATGGCACAGTCAATATGTCCAGTCCATGGAGTACAGCAATCAGTGAGAATAAATATTCGTTCAAACCGTCTTGATTGCAAATTATTTTATTAATTAGTGACGCGTTTCGCCCTTTAGCAGGGCATCTTCAGATTATCTGCGTGACAGAATTTACACAAAATTACAAGGCGGAATTACAAACGGGTATAATGGTACATGGGCTTATTTTGTGTTAAGAAGACAGTATAAATGGTAAACAAAGCTTACAATGCGCTCTCCGTGGTGTGACTCCGTAAGTTGTTATTGCGGTGTTTCTATTTTTCTGGAATTTTTTGGATTCACGGTGTCACACGACGGAGAGCGCATTGTCAACTTTGTTTACCATTTATACTGTCTTTTTAACACAAAATAATCCCATGTACCATTATACCCGTTTGGAATTCCGCCTTGTAATTTTGTGTAAATTCTGTGACGCAGATAATCTGAAGATGCCCTGCTAAAAAATAATTTGCAATTCCAGACGGTTTGAAGGAATAGTCAATATGTCCTGTGATTTGACGCCTGGAGAACAGACACCCACACGACTCTGTATGAAACGCCTGCCGCCGCATTCTAAGCGGCCGATTGTCGTTTCCATTTGTGGATCGTAAAGGAAACACCACGTTGTGTATCCCGTTATTATCCGATTGAGAAACGTCGGATGATCGTCCGCACAACTGATGAGGTCACCACAAATCGTCATGGCACACCGTGCTGGGTGACACGAGACATGTTGAGGGAATCCGTGAGAATTTTGTGCCATGGCTGACCCACGCTGCCCCTGCGAGAGCGTTTGCCGATTGGGAGCGGTTAGCACGCACCGACTTTGAAACTTCTTGCATCTTGCGTTCCGTTCGAGCTGTTTGTGCCCGATCCGTGCGCGAATCATGTTCCAAACTGTCCCGTCATTGCACAGAACGTCAGTGCCAACTAAACACAACACTGCGACAAATTTGTCCTCACCTTACATCTGCTGCACCATTTCCGACATTTCGGCAACGGTTTTGCGTAAGTTCTGGCAGAACTTGATTTGCCCGTTGCTCAAACTGACATGTCAAGGTCCGACTGGCGCAATTAACTCACCGTCACAAAAATGACCGTACGTTTGCTTCCATTGCACGCAGTAAACAGTCTTTTAGTGGGAAAAGTGGTCAGCTATGCACTATAGTGTACCACAGCGCCGTGTTGCTGTTAGTCTCAGAAAGTATTGAATGTACCACGTATATCAGTTGACTCTTCTAGGAATGTATCTGTCGGAATTTTTACAGGTAAACTACAACCATGATGGAAAGTGTCACTCATAGCGTCTGCCTCTGAAGTTTCCATCATCCGATCTTTTCATTTTATCTATCTCCCGTATTAGTACTATAATCCTAGATGGTTAAATCCCAAGTCACGAATGCTACGGATTAGTAGAAGAACTAGATGCTCGCAAGGCACTTCTTTCGAGGGAGAATCCCTTTTGCTTAAGATTCCTGATGAATCGCTGCCTGATACCTGATTTTACGAGTTCGTTCATCTGGGGATGTCGATATTTGTTACATTTGTGTGTTAATATAAACTGCCCCTAACAAAACTAGCAGCATGACTCTGGACAGCATTGTATACTCTTTAATCCGACGTGGCACGAAACCCAACGCTCGAGTAGTAATCAAGAATAGGTCGCAGTGGTGCTGTGAACGAGATAATCGTTACATTTTCTAAGAATTTCCCTAACAAACATAAGTGGACCATTCGTCTTTCATACTAAAGACCTTACGAACCCATTGTATTTTATGTCCTTTAGTCGATGAAAATAATGTTTTTTCAGTTCCAGTTCTACCTGCACCACCCCGATGGTCAAAGTCTTCAAACGTTTATAAACCAAACTGCTGATGCCTGCGGTCCCTAGACTTACAAACTACTTAAACTAACTTATGCTAAGTACAACACACACACACACACACACACACACACACATACACACACACACACACACACACACACACACATACATACACCACAGCCCGAAGGAGCACTCAAGCCTCCGACAGGAGCAGCCACACAATTCGTGACATGGCGCCTCATACCGCACGCCCATAACCGCGCGGCCAACACGATGGTCCAATTAGACTCTGGAGCTATCAGCGGTGAGAAACAGAAGAAGTGTTGCCTTATACAACGCCAGACTGTTCTTGCATCCTGTATTATGGCTGTATTGGATTCCCTTTCTCTCCATCATAGTACGCATCGCGGTTACACTAAACTGCCAGTGTTACATTACTGAAGTGTTGAAGCATATTGTCCTCCTATGCTTTCTGAGCTTGCCGACGGTATATTTCACCAGGGTCATGCGGGACGACACGTGGCATGCCATGATGAAGGCTTCTTCGTTGCCCATCGGATTACACTGCTGCCTCCACCTTCATCATCCCTCGCGTATCGGAAACGTCTCGTTGATCGTTGCGTAACGACTCACCCGAGCCGCTTCACAGTATGTCGAAGCAGCAGGGACTGATATCCCCCAACAACACAGCCAGAGCTTGTCTCACTCCATGCCGAGGCGCATAGCGACCTTTGCCACCAACACTCACAAGGAGGCCACATGGGTATCGGATTTTATAATTATCTGATATTTATGAAATGTAAAGTTCAGAACTGAAAAAATCATCAGCCAAAGTCATAACCAAGCAACTCCCAAAATTCTCGAGAAAATCGATCGGTCGGTGTAGCTCAAGTATGCCGGCATAGTAGCTCAGCGCGTTCAGTCAGATGAGTTACCCTTTATAAGAACAAAATAAATAAATAAAACAGCCAAAAACACATTGCGCAACAACGAACAAGCCAGTGAGATGCCGTTAAATAAGTATGTTTCTTGTACACATGAGTGACCAATATTTATTTCCGGTATCATTAACCCCCATGGCCGTGCTCTACGAACTGAGTTCTAGCCCGCAGCTTCCAATATCGATAGGGCGCGCGAACTACTGCATATTTACAGTTTCATCTCAGCCGCACTGATCGATTTGACATTTCTACTTTTTTTCTTATTGCGGCGATAATATGTTAATTATCATTCTTATTGACAGGAAAATATATGGTGAACTGTTTGTAAGTACAAACGTATTAACCATCAATGAAGAGTTTTATTTTTTTGTTGGCAATGTCGTTTCTGAAAAGCATGGTTCGGGCAGCCGATTTTTTAAATGTATTATTACTCCTGAAAAGAAATCTTTAAAACATTGATTTTCCGATAAGTAATGTGTATGCATCCTCTTCTGTAATAAAGTCATTCAAAATAAATGAAATTTAATCTGCTTATTTTAATTCTACAGATTAGTGCTGGAAAAAGTTTCCGGTGTTAGCAAATTATTGGCACAGTTCCACTTCATTTGAAAACCGCCGAAGTGTTACACGGTATGCCGCGCTGCAAGAACCACGAGGCCCGTGAATAATTACTCGATGAAATTAAAACTAAGACATAAATAAACACAGCCGTTTTAGTTTACCTAAATGAAAGACATAGTTACTTTCATCAGATTCAACTTTCATTGATTTCTTGTATTCAATCACATCTTTGTTGATACCCAATGTTCAACCCTCTTCAGTCTGGTTGAGACGACATTTTCTTAATTGATGACATCTTAACAAGTCTGAGATGACTGCCAAGCTTCATAGCTGAGATTTTACACTTGAAAATTTAATACGTGTCCCACTTATTTTGTCACATCAAATAACTTTTTGTCCAAAAACAAATAATCTATAACGAACGTACGTTACCGGTAAATTAATTTAATGTTGTTTTCTTTTTACAATAGGAGTAAATGTGGAAAAGTATCCCCTACCTTTAAATGACATGTAGCATTTCTACCTTCTCTTTTTCAGTGCATTTTTAATGATTCATCTTCTACATTGGAGGGTTGACTGAATGACCGTTGTGCAGTTCTGTCGTGTTTCCATTAGTTTACTGTCAACTCCTTCGTTATGCCAGGTACAAACTCTGTGTTCTATTTGAGAAGTATCAAAGCCAATTTTGTATTATGTTTCAAACAAAATCACGTTTCCGTTAATGGCACATTGTGATACGTTTTTATCAGGTCTCCTGCAGGGAAATGTGTGTACCGAAAAAACATACGAGGGAGACTCGGAAAGCGAGTTCGGATATTATTTTTCACAAAACATTTTGTTGTAAGGACTTTTATTACACGCCGGTGAACTGCATACCCTTTCAACTATTGTTCAATAAAATGTATATACGTATTCAGACATTTATTATCCCTCTAGAGAAAATTCGACTCTGTTTCCTATGAGTGCAGCCATCCAGCCGCGGTGGAGTGGTCAAGCGCATTGAGGCGCTATGCTCCGATGCGCGAGGCCGTTCCCCGTCGGGGGTTCGAATCCCCCCTCGGATATGGATGTTTGTGTCGTCTATAGTATAAGGTAGTACACAAGTAGTTTGTAAGTTTAGGGACTGATGATCCCGCAGTTAAGTCCCATAAGTTTAACAAACATTTGAACATTTTTGTAGCCATCCAATTGACGCTTTTGTTGTTCTTAGTGTTCAGAAAACGTGAAACGGTAATTCTGACAAATCAGTCCATCTACTTTTGTTGTTCATTATTTACAACAGACATTCAGATGTTCAAATGTTTGTATAGTCTATGGGACTTAACTACGGGTCATCAGTCCCTAAACTTACAAACTACTTATGAACTACTTACGTACTAGGACAGCACAAATATCCATGCCCGAGGGGGGATTCGAACCCCCGACCGTAGTGGCCGTGCAGACCGTGACTGGAGCGCCTTAGTCTCCTCGGCCACCGCGGCCGGCTACAACAGACATTCGGCCACTTTGTTCTTGATAATGATCTTTAATGGGTCCGACCCGAAATTCATGACACTTCCGTCTCAGTACATTCTTCATCTACCTAAATACTCTGCAAATAACGTTAAAGTGTATGGCATTCCTCTACAGTGTACACTTACGTTCTCTAAAAGCGCACGGGAAAAAGAAACGCCTAAATCTTATCGTTTTAGATCTGATTTCTCTTATTTTATTATGGTTTGTTTATGATATCAAAAACGTTCAAATGTTTGTAAATCTAAGGGACTTCACTACGTTGGTCATCAGTCCCTAGGCTGACAAACTACTTAAACTAACAAAGTATTATATGCTAAGGACAACACAAACGCCCATCCCCTAGGGAGGACTCGAACCCACGACGGCGAACTGCCGGGCCCACTGCTGCAAGGCGCCTTAGTTCGCACTGCTATTCTGCCGTGGCGTTTATGATATGATCCATAATGCTCCCGTACATGTCAGAAACCTCACAATGAATTGTTGCTGGTGTCATTTGTTTTTGCTACAGAAACTGCATTACTCCTCGTATCTCACACTTGGCGGGATCATGTATAGTTGTACACATATTAATCACCTGTATTAATGAGAGAAATGGCCCATAGTACCTCACAGTTACAGGACCAGAAGCGTACTGAAAAAAGAGCCAGAAATTTTTGTCGTCCTAGCGTTACTAATTCACTTGACTTGAGAGACCGGGAGTGATTTTCCGTTGCAGGGTGCTATTTGAAAAAAATATGTTCTGTTTTTCATATTTTCTTGAAGAACAAAGCTACAAGAAAGGTACCATGCTCATTAGTGTCCTACTGGCAACTAAATAACTTTTTCGCAGCACATTATTTTGTTATTATTTTTCATCTGCACAAAAACTTGTGAAACTAGCAACGCGACTACAAATAACCTTCTTCACCAATTGGGTATCCGCAAATATCACAGCACAACATTTGCTTTGATAAAAGTAACAGACTGCCTGAAGCTGGCGATACATACACAAGAGGTGACTATCATGTGATTCTTAGACTTTAGCAAAGCCTTCAACACTGTGGACCTTCATATATTTTCCTCGAGGTGCGGTACAATGGTTTCGCTCATATTTGACGTCAGGTCTTCAGTGCATCACTTCCGACTCCTGAAATTCACACTGAAGAATGATCCTAAAAGGTGTACCCTAGGGCTCGGTATATGGACCAATACTCTTTTCATTGTACATAAATGACGTGTGATCTATTTTGTCCCTTTGTAAGTACTACATGTATGACCATGGCATCCAGTTGTATCTAACTTCAAAACCAAGAAACCTGAAGACAGGAAACGAGAATTCCAGTACTGACCTATGTTCACTGTCAAAATGGGCACAGATTACAGGATTAAAGCTCTATCCAAGTAAAACACAAGCGATTTTTACAGGTCATTAACCAGAAATACCGTGAACCTCTACCATCAATCATATTTAAATGGCACAACTATCCAATTTTCGCCCTCTGCAAAAAGTCTGGAACTGGTAATAAACGACAAACTAAATTGGGATGTGTACACCGCTGAAGTGTGTAAGAAGACATAAGCGTCTTTTCCGGCCCTACAAAAATATAATAAGCTTTTCTGTCGATCTTAAAAAGGAACTTGTACTACCACTTATAAATCCAGTTATCGATTACAATAACTGTAATTTGAAACCTTTCCGTTCGTCCGTGTTTGCGCAACCAATGTGGGATTGTGGGTCCGCCTTGATGCAAAACGCTCCTTTATTTAAATACACTTACTACTTTCAGAAAAAAGCTCGCTATCGTCTGTGGGTGTTGTTTATTCTTTATTGTACACTCCACTGTGTTTGTTGCCTTTTTTTCGGTGTACATCATGTTATATTAATTGGACGGCTCTCCGGAGGAATTGGACAGACGCTCTCTCGTTACAGAAATACGTCTTCCGCCTATGGCAGCGGTTTGAAACTTGCGTTTTTTTTTAAAATATAAAGAATAAACAAAAGCCACTGATGTTGGCGGGATTTCCGCTGAAACTAGTGTGGGTATCTAAATAAACACGTGTTTTGCATCAAGGCGGACCCACAATCCAACATACTGATTACAGCGTTGTTATCTTGCAAGGTATTTGTAAGGGAAAGATCGCGACGTCTGGAACTAGTCATGAAGGCCTGATTTCGATATATCTGTAACAGCCGTCTCCTTGACAATATTTCACCATCTTATACCCAGCTGTTCTGACTCCGTGGTGACAAGCGCAGAGCTTTTCATACACACTGTTTCCTCATCTCTCTCATCAACATATATCGTCCCTCATATCTTTCCTCGGCCTTAACTCTGTTGTCTGAACGACATAGAAATACACGTTCCTATCACAGCAAACCTCTTTCTAACCCTCTCCATCAACTGGCTGTTTTCTCGAAGTCCTTTTTAGTAGTAGGAACCGGATTCTGGAACGATCTCGACTCACTATTTCAGAAAACGAAATAACTCAAAAATGTTCAAATGTTTGCAGAGTCTATGGGACGTAACTACGGGGTCATCAGTCCCTAAACTTACAAACTACTTATGAACTACTTACAACTAAGGACGGCACAAATATCCATGCCCGAGGGGGGATTCGAAGCCCCGAGCGTAGTGGCCGTGCAGACCGTGACTGGAGCGCCTCAGTCTCCTCGGCCACCGCGACCGGCACAAAATAACTCTGCTAGCTTCCAACGACAGTTTATGGAACATGTATTAAATCAATAATAACGCCATTCTCTGTTCCCCTAAGCTCTTGTTACAACGTCACATCCATACCTCCTCCCAGAAATTCTCCTATTTCCATTGCTCTCACGAGGCACTGCTTTCGTAACTTCGCCGCGGTGGTGTGACAGAGCGTTCTAAGGCGCCTAGCTCCGAAGCGCGCGGTTGCTCGCCGTCGGAGTTTCGAGTCCTCTCCGTGGCATATGTGTGTGTGTTGTCCTTAGGTTAGTTTAAATGGTTTGTAAGTCTATGGACTGATGACCATAGCAATTTGGTCCAATAGGTTTACAAACATTTGCATATTTTTTTCCTAACTCCTTCAAATAAGATTTTGCCAAGTCATAAATTACGTTGTGAATACCTTATTACCGTTAATCTATTAAAATCAATTATTGGTAACTCAGATGTAAAAAGAACGATGCGTGTATATCGCTGATCCGATGTAAGAGACGGCCTAATGGCCCTAATCTGATCACATTAAATAAATAAATGAGACATTCTGGACAGTTTAAAATGTACATATTATTTGTTTTCCATCTATTAAAAGTCGATATTGTTTGAGGTAAATTACACGGAAACTGCTCACTAAACATTCCTTCTAACCTTCTGAGACTTCTCAGTAGTAATTATAAGGGACTAGCTTCCTAGAAGAAATGAGTTCAAATACCGATTAGTTAAATGAAATTTAAGTTTTATGATGACTCCCCTATTTAAATTATCTCCTCAATCCTTCTCCAAGACAAAGATGGGCTCCGTTTTCAATGACCTCTTTGTCCTTAGAACGTGATAACCCCAGTCTTCCTTTCTTTCTTACTAACGCGTCAACATATTCCGGATAGTAAATTTTCATGACCTGGCTACACAAACAAACATTTCGCCAGTTTGTTACACCAGTATAGACGTAATTTACGCGTTTTTGCTTTGTTTCGCCGGGCAGGAGAATCAGCTCTATTATGTGCAATCTGACGGCAGAAAGAAGCGAGCAGCACACGTCTTTGATGGCCAAGCCGTTGCGGAATATTTCCCCCTGGTTCGATAAGCGGCACGTGTTGACCTGCTTACAAAGATGGCTGATACAATATTCGGGATGCGCCGGCATGCTTGTTCCTCAAACAAAGTAGCGAGGCGGAGCGCATAAATTCCTGATGGACCTGAAACGTTAGACGCTTCTTCGGCACCGCGATTTCAGCAGAAACAGTAAGATGTACGGATAACGTGGTTTCACTTCGGTTCCTCCTTTCTTTAATGGTGGAAACGTATACAGGTATTCAGAGCATGCCGTATAAAATAAAAGGTTCGGTACACGTGGTAAGGTCATGATATGTCTAACAAGGAAAGTACTTGGGCTCGAACAAACACATATACACCAAAATCATATGAGAGATAATGTAAAGGTCTCTTATTGCACTAGTGATACTCCCGCATCTGCAAAACTCTTCAGTCGTCCGTTAGAGGCCCCTGCGTGTGCCTTGCCACATTGCACTTTGATCTGTCGGTTCGCCAGTAAGGACGGTGCAATGTGCCTCCGAAGTCGCGTTTTGTGACGTTATTTGTGTGGTGAAGCGTTAGATGGTGCGGCGATTGGCAATCAAACAACTAATGGCAAGCGGTAGTGCTACGGTAAGTACGGGAGGAGGTGATGGAAGCAGTGGCAGTGAATACCAACAGTCTTCCGAGAAGAAGGTTAAAGTTGGAACTATCATCACGGATTTTGATGACAATACGCTAGAGAACATGTACGATGATTATTACATAAGTTATAGTTAAGATATATGCATTACGTATGACGTCTACAATTACATCTACAGTGCTATCTAGAGCATGATTGCGAAGATTTGCATAAAATTGACACCCACCATCACACTGAGGTGTACGTAGAGATCCTGTAAGGATGTTTGTTCGAGCCCACGTACTTTCCTTGTAAGTGGTAGTTCATTAACCTGATCGCCCCGGCGGAGTGGCCGAGCGCATTGAGGCGCTATTCTCCGATGCGCGAGGCCCTTCTCCGTCGGAGGTTCGAATCCTCCCTCCGGTATGGATGTTTGTGATTTTCTTATTAGTATAAGTTAGATGATAAGTAGTTTGGAAGTTTAGGGATTGATGACCCCGCAGTTAAGTGCCATAAGCTTGACAAACATTTGAACATCTTGAACATTAACCTAATCCACAAATCAGGATTCGTAACATTTTCGTTGTTTACCATTTACATCAGTTACCAATATTTTATGTTGCACAGGGTGTATAAGAGGGTCACTGTAAATTTAGTTTTCTGACAATTATACGAATAACAGAGTACTGAAAGGATCAACAAGTTTTATTGTCAGCTACAAACGCTTATTTTACTTAAAGAACTCATTTCAAAGGATTAAACATCCATCTTCAGGCGGGTATATGTACATTATGTGATCAAAAGTATCCGGACACCTAGCTGAAAATGACGTAAGAGTTCTTGACGCCCTCCATCGGTAATTCTGGAATTCAATATGGTGTTGGCCAAACCTTAGCCTTGATGACAGCTTCCACTCTGGCAGGCATACGTTCAGCCAGGTGCTGGAAGATCTTTTGGAAATGGCAGCCCATTCTTCACGGAGTGCTGCACTGAGGAGAGGTATCGATGTACGTCGGTGAAGCCTGGCACAAGGCGGCGTTCCAAAACATCTCACCGGTGTTCTATAGGATTTGCATGAGAACTCTGCGCAGGCATGTCCATCACAGGGATGTTATTGTCATGAAACCACTCCGCCAAATACTTTGTATTATGAACAGGTACTTGATCGTGTTCAAAGATGCAATTGCCATCCCAGAATTGCTCTTCAACAGCGGGAAGCAAGAAGGTGCTTAAAACATCAGTGTAGACCTAGGCTGTGATAGTCCCACGCAAAACAACAAGTGGTGCAAGTCCTCTCCATGAAAATTACGACCACACCATAACACCACCGCCTCTGAATTTTACTGTTTGCACTACACACGCTGGCAGATGACGTTCAGCGGGCTTTCGCCATAGCCACACCCTGTCACCGGAGCGCCACATTGCGTACAGTGTTTTTCCACTGTGCAATCACTGTTCAATCGGAAACAGTAAACCTAGGGATGTTTAGGAATGTGTAAATGTGAGGTACAAAATTCTGATACAAGTGACACCCTAACACATTCGAAGTCCGTGGGTTCATGTTTGTAGAGCTTATGGGACTTAACTACGGGGTCATCAGTCCCTAAAACTACAAATTACTTATGAACTACTACGTTTGGTTGTGTGGCCATCTTCCGCAGCAGCTGTTAATATTGATTATAAGAGGTAATCCGTCTTATGCTGACTGCAATAAAGAGATTTATTTTACTCCAGACGCGTTTCGCTTTTTATTTTAAAAGCATCTTCTGTGGTATGTAAATGATGGAAAGGCTTGTACAGCTTGTTTTCGATAAATAGATTAAAAATAGTTTTTTAAAAACATTGTGCACGTTAGGCCTAAGTGTTTTCAACTTAATATTCGGTCTACTCACGGTGTTGATGTCTCTTCTTTACATCTTACTACTGTTTCTCCGTCTTGTTGGCTGGAGTTGGTTTGATCCTGGCGTGTGTTTTTCGGCTGTGTGCAGCATTTTTCATGTGTTTTTATGTCGTTTCTTCCGTTTCATCACAGCACATCACATCACTTCACTTTTTGAAATGCATACAGATTACATATCACCTGTTATAAGTGGAACATAGCCACACTGTAGTGAAGTGATAAATAAATAGACAGGAATTCCACTGACAACAGGTGATATGTAATCTGTATGCATTTCAAAAAGTGAAGTGATGTGCTGTGATGAAACGGAACAAACGACACAAAAACACACGAACAGTGCCGTACACATCCGAAAATCACACGCCATGAACAGACTAGCTCCAGCCAACAAGACGGAGAAACAGTAGCAAGATGTAAAGAAGAGACATCAACACCGTGAGTAGACCGAATATTAAGTTGAAAACACTTAGGCCTAACGTGCACAATGTTTTTTTAAAAACTGTTTTTAATCTATTTATCGAAAACAAACTGTACAAGCCTTTCTATCATTTACATAACACAGAAGATGCTTTTAAAATAAAAAGCGAAACGCGTCTGGTGTAAAATAAATCTCTTTATTGCAGTCAGCATAAGACGGAATACGTCTTATAAGCAACTAATGAACTAGCTTCTACTAAAGACGGCATAAACATCCATGCCCGAGGGGGGATTCGAACCCCCGGCCGCGGCGGTTTTTTTGCTCTTCAGGTAGATCTATGTTTTGCGGTCGTTGGTTCCGTTTGGTCGTGGTTGTTCGTTGTATATTTGGCTCAGCGTTTTTATTACAGAAGGCACTGAGCCTCCTAACCGGGCGCGCCTAGCCACGGCGCCCGGCAATCCACTCGGCCACTGAGGCCGGTCCGTGAGTTTCGCGAAGCGGCCCATTCTGATCTCTCACCATGTATAATGAATACTGCTAATATGAGTCATATATGGTTTTGGGGGTGACCAGATACTTTTGATTACGTGGTTTACATCAAACGCGCGCTCGTTGGTGTGTGTATGTATATGTATGTGTATGTGTGTGTTCTGTTTCGTCTCTATACTAAGCTGTGGCACTTTCTTTAAAGGATAAACCAAATACACTACTTTAATACATGCCTCTGCTGAGGTCTCTCATTAAATACTGGGAGAAAATGTAAATGTGAAAATAAAATAAGGAAAACAGCATGCCTTCAGTGGTCGCCTGGTTGTTTTGGCACATAAAATTGTCACACCTCTTGAAGAAAGATGTCTAAAATGTACAAGGAAGATATAGAGGAAATACTAAGACTATCACATTGTGGAAAGGATATACAGCAAAACAAGACGACCATTTCAGAGCAAATTTTAAAGTAATATGGAGAAAATAGATTGTGTAGATATTAGCAATCAATTTTTGAAGTTGTAAATCATTTTCTCGTTGATTTTATGTAGTCAGAATCTCTGCTCAGTTATGCAACCAATTGGTTTGTTGTAAACTTAAAATATGTATTTTCGTATTAGAAGCAATTGCATGCTGATGTTACACACATATTAGGGCTTAATATATGCAGATGGTTACACTCTTAATAAAAACTGATAATATTTTATTACACTATAAATTGCCGCGGTGGAGTAGCCGAGCGGTCTAAAGCGCGCGGTTGCTCGCCGTGGAGGTTCGAGTCCTCCCTGGGGCATGGGTGTGTGTGTTGTCCTTCGGTTAGTTTGCCTTAGTTTAAGTAGTTTGTAAGTACGGACTGATGACCACGCAGTTTGGTCCGATAGATTTACAAACATTTAAAAAAAAAAAACACTATAAATTATATATTTATCTGCGTGTTATCATTTTAAAGCGTAATATATCAATCGGCGTGTATTAGTCCCTCATAAATTTGTAACGTCAATATCCATTTCGTCATAACATCAAACAATTGTACTACACTTATTCAACAAATTACCTGATGGCATAATATAGCAAAAATTCAGAGTAGGCTATATAACCTCAGCAAGGAAAGGATTTGTGTAGCGCTAGAGATATTTACTACAAATTTCTACTTAAACTGTTGTCTCCACATTACTTTAAGTTTCCTCTGAAATAATCATCTTGTTTTTCAGTATACCATTGGTATAGTGAAAAAGTGTTAATGTTTTCGATATATGTTATTTTCACCTGTCAGACACAATTTATATCTGACAATTTACACGTGACTCTTTACTACAGAGGGGAAAAGCCTGAGACCAGTGGAGGTACGCTACCTTTGTTGTTTTATTTTTACATTTACTTCTGAGGCAGTTTTTTTTTTTTTTTTTTTTTTTTTTTTTTTTTTTTTTTTTTTTTTTTTTCGTAAAGCACAGTCCCAATGCTTATCTCGACGATGGCTGTTTAAACCTGTGAAACGCGTTGCGAGATTGAAATAAAATATACAGTGATTGGTAACAGTAAGCCTTGCTGTTTCGTTCAGTATCAATAACAGCCACGGTAAAGCCAAACCTGAAATGTTTTGATTTAAGACTAATATGGTAAATACTATGGTTTTTACAAATGAAAAACATCATTTTTATTTCTTCCTACCAAACGCATTTGTAACCCTGTAATTCTCAAGACATACCTAATCGCGGAATGAAGACGACAACTGCGAGTTTAAGAACATAAAAAGTAAGAACAAGAACAGATTTTTGCCTCTTTTAAACTAATAATTTGTGAAAACAAAATTTTAGATGATAGTTAATGATGTTTCAGAATAAATAAAAATTCTTTTAGTTCAATCAGCGAATTTTAGCTCAAATGTTTGTAATTACAAGCTACCAAACTGTTAAAATCGTCGGTCCCTAGACGCACAAGCTATTTAAACTATCTTTAACTTATGCCAAGCAAAACACCCACATCCATGCCCGATGGATGACTCGAAACTCCGGCGGGAGCGGGCGCGAAATCAGCGACGTGGCGCCAGACCAAATGTTCAGATGTTTGTATAGCTTATGGGACTTAACTATGGGGTCATCAGTCCCTAAACTTACAAACTACTTATGAACTACCTAAGACTAAAGACGGCACAAATATCCATGCCCGAAGTGGGTTTCGAACCCCAGACCGTAGTGGCCTTGCAGAACGTGACTGACGCGCCTCAGACTGCTCGGCCCCCGCGGCCGGCCGCGCCAGACCACACGACCATTCACACGCAACCGAATTTTAGTCACAACGAACGTCATAACATATTTCTCACTGCATGTAACTACTTGAGGTAAGATTCAAAGTGGCGGCGGAGTGGTCGAGCGCATTTACGAGCTATGCTCCGATGCGCTAGGCTGTTCCCCGTCGGGGATTCGAATCGTCCCTCGGGCATGGATATTTATGTTGTTTTTAGTGTAAGTAGGTTTATAAGTAGTTTCTAAGTTTAGGGACTGATGCCCACGCATTTAAGTCCCATAAGCGTAACAAACATTTGAAATTTTTTTTAAATTCAAAATATTGTAGAATTACGTGGAACACTGATATACACAGACATTGGATATAAGCGAAAATTGTAAAGAAAATATCTACATACAGGGGGCGTACGCTAGGGCGCAGCTTGCCTCCTACTGCATTTATTTTACACGCCAACCGGAAAAAAGGTATTCCTGGGAGTTGTCTTGTTGGTACAGTATAACACGGCGTCTAGAATGAATCCCGCAGAACTACGAAATTATAGTGTTGCTAACGGCAAAATTCCATTCTAGTGTCGCCGTGTTTACTATGGGATTAAGATTGTGTGATTCAGCAGGTCAGTCGAGATGGGATC
Organism: Locusta migratoria; assembly: GCA_026315105.1. Classification (NCBI taxonomy): domain Eukaryota; kingdom Metazoa; phylum Arthropoda; class Insecta; order Orthoptera; family Acrididae; genus Locusta; species Locusta migratoria. Next base: position 662,920,224 of record CM048755.1, on the reverse strand, counting down.
TAGGAACATACACGTTTACTTATGTGAACACAGCTGTTATCATCTTAAAGACTTTACTTCCCACAGTGAATTCATCACGAAAACTTAAAGGTGGGGAAACACACTGTTATTAAGAATAAATAAATACGAAAAAAGAATCACTTTTGTGCCATTCTTTTGTATTTCCAGATACATTGCGACTGTAAATTGCCACTTGAAAACAACATAAATAAATAACCTAATTAATGATCGTGGCAATCTGAATGAGTGGACCCGTGTCATTTTATGTACCTGAGACATCCACTAAACTTTATTTAACCACGCCAGCCTGAAGATTACCACTACACACTGGAGATTGAACACATCCTCGTGCCGTGGGTGTATCTTTCATTATCAGAAAAGAAAGTAAGGAAGAAAGCAAAGAAAATTAGGGATTAACGTCCCCTCGTAGCGTGGTCATTAGAGCAGGATTGTTTTCTAAAGAGTGAAGAAGGAAATTAGCCGTGTCCTTTGAGAGACACCGCCCTGGTAGTTGCCAGGAGTGATTGAAGGGAAAATAGAAAAACCTAAATCAGGATGGCTAGAGATGGATTGGAACCCCCGTCCTCCAGACTGCAAACACAGTGTGATAAGCACTGCACCACCTCGCTCGTTCATTAGGAAATTAAAAAAAATCGTGACTCTAGCCAACTACTGTCCAGTAGTGTTGTTCGATTCAGCGTGCAATATTTCGCATCGCGAAAATCTTTTGTCCACCAGATTATCTCTGAAATTATATATATATATATATATATATATATATATATATATATATATATATATATATGTGTGTGTGTGTGTGTGTGTGTGTGTGTGTGTTTAACTACTGACCCAGTTTTAATATCTAATGGAAATTTTTACGAATGGTGCACGTACTTTTCTTTGTTTGTAATTATCTATATTTTACAGAATGTCGATAATAGTGATGGTTTCGATCCGAAAAACAAAAGATAGCTGTTTTACAGTATTGGCTTCTCTATAGTTGACGACGCTAGTCTTTGGCTGTTCAGTTTGTGAAAAGCTTCGACACTGTTTTTGGAAAGTCATCTCCATAGACACTAATGGCTTTCCAAGCAGTTAACCTACTTAACCATCGTTTTACGTGACGACAAAGTTTTCAGCTCGTCTACATAAACAAAAACAGGCACAACACGTGAAATTAGATATTCTAAAATTTTTGATACAACTGATTTAGAAAACGAAAAAAAAAAAAAAAAAATCTGGCTCAGTGGGATTCGAACCACCGACTCTGAGCTACACCGACAATGCTGCAACAGTTATAATTATTGGTACTTAGGTGTACTTTGCATAGTCGAGCCGCGGTGGAGCAGCCGAGCGGTCTAAAGCGTCTCGCTGCGGAGCGCGCGGTTGCTCCCCGTGGAGGTTCGAGTCCTCCCTGGGGCATGGGTGTGTGTGTTCGTCCTTAGGTTAGTTTAACTAGGTTTAAGTAATTTGTAAGCTACGGACTGATGATCACGCAATTTGGTCCAATAGATTTACAAACATTTGAACTTTTTTTTTTTTTTTTTTTTTTTTTTTTTTTTTTTTTTGCTGTGGCTCATTTCTAACATGGCCATGTCAGTGAGGAACGTAGTTAAGCCAGTATGATTTAAAGGTATCGGTTAAATTTAAATTTCACTTGCGATGTTGCCAGCCTAGAATGGTGCCGGATGAAAATGGCGGGAGTTGTGCGGCGTTGTCATTACCCAATAACGTTATAGAATGCGGTATCTAATGAGATTTTCTAGTTTCTACGCGAAATAAACGAATCCATTTCGTTTTTTTGACATTTGATGTTTTGTTTTGTCGCAATATGGCATGAGAATCAATGTTGACAACGAAATGTTCCTTTAACGATTATAATTAATTCAGTGACTGGACAATGGTACATACAGGAACCTTTCAATCATAGAGCAGAAGAAACATCAATTGTTCACTGCAATGTCTACAAAAAGGATTAATTCACTCATACATACAATTTAGAATGATGGGCATAACAGTTTCCATTGACCATGAAGTAAATAAGTAATGTGGTTCCTGCTCTATGGTTGACAGGTTCTTGTTTGTACTCTTGTCTGGTACGTAAATTAATCATCATTGTAAAGGGAATATTTTGTTGTCAACATCAGCTCACTACACCGCCGCCGCCCTTCATGAATCTTAACCAAGCCTCGATTCACTGTAACGTGTGATAGAGGGGAACATCGAACTTTCTTTTACGTCCTTTTGCTTCTATTCTTGTTTTTTCACGTAACAATTAAAACCGTCTGGATTCCGATTGGCTGCCTGCATCTGCTCGTCACTAGTCGCCACTTTTCCAGCCATTCGCATCCGTTGCCAACATCAACACGCTAGACCGCCAATATCGTAAGTAAATTCAACCAAAGGTACCATTGTATTTATTTTTCTACAAATAGTCGCATTTTAAATTTTCTATAGTTTGGTTTCTCTAAAAGAATAACAATACAGAAATTGGCTATATACATTCCTCATCTTAAATTTATTCATGAATGCGTTATTGTTGCTTTTTTAATTCTGTGTCACACACAGACAGGAAATGAAAGTAATTTTTCAATGTTTGGTGCTCAGAATATTTAACGGCATGATCAAACGGTCTTACGGTATATATACGAGTAAAATGTTTCAAATGTTTGTATAGCTTATGGGCCTTAACTACGGAGTCATCAGTCCCTGAACTTACAAACTACTTACGAACTAAGTAAGACTACGGACGGCACAAATATCCATGCCCGAGGGGGGATTCGAACCCCCAACCGCAATGGTCGTGCAGGCCGTGACTTGAGCGCCTCAGTCCCGTCGGTATATACGAGTACTATCTGCCTAATGCCTAAAGGGACTAACTGTCGTTGATCGTAGATAAACCAACCAAGTAACGGACAACATGTAGTGCCTAATTTTGTAAACACCACAGTGATTGGTCTTCAGGGGGGAATTTCCACCAATTTATGATGCAGTGAAGGTTAAATTTGTTTCGGTTCTCCCTGAAGAATAGTTAATAAACGTTGCCGCGTGTCGGGTGGATTCATTTGTTTCACTGCTAATCCTCGTATGATAACACACATGTGTTCAATTCGGTTTGTGCCCGTGTACTGTACCCATCTAATTTTCTCCCAGTCGACAAACAGTGTTCTTTCTATGCATATAGGGGCATTATCATACTGAAATATGTCTTTAAAGACAGTCCTTTTGTTTGTGATGTTGGGAAACTAATTTCCAAAGTGACCGAAACCAAATTAGGAGATACACACTCTTTCACTGTCGCCACAACACATCCAGCCATCGGCAAACACTTCTATTTGAATGCATGTACAAGGAGAGGTAAAACGATTATCCGGACCGAATAATTATAGAGTCCGAGAGCAGAGTATTGCGCTGCCCTAGTTCAGAACTGATAGTGTTCCCAACTCCAGAATTCTGTGTAGCTTCAGGTTGGTTCTTACATTGTCAAATAGAAACAATGAAATAGTTTTGATACAGTATATGTGGAGATTGATTGCAATTTTACTCATCCTATGATTTCTCCTGAAAATAATTAGTGGAGCAACTATAAATGATTACAATATAAGAACTTCTGATCGGTAGTGGTACTACAACAAAGAGCGTCTCCCAGCTGTTTCAGTGGTTGAGTGTACAGTGTAACGGTTTGATAAAGTGCAGGACGACCGTTGTATTCTGACTAAAAACAATTTTTTTTTTTTTTAATTTAGACCTGTGCAGCTGGTTATGAAAGCTAACTCGCTACAAATTGTACAGCTGTAGGCTTCTCTTGGTTTCATACTATTTTAAATGATTCGATTTTATAATAATGTAACATATAATAATACAGACAAATGGAAGTAGTAAAAGTATTTAAAATTGTTGTATTTATTTGAAATTACTTCGACTTTTGAATCAATCATAAGATGTATGCAAATGAGCTGATACGATTCTCTTAACTGAGAAGTATAGTCAGCAGGTGGCGGTTGAAGTAATTAGAAACAATACAAATATTTTAAATATTCTTGCTAATACCGTTTATATATTTTTATTATGACCTCTTATCTGTTTGTTTGAAGATAAGACTATTACAAAGCGGAATGTTTTGAAAGAATGTGGAACCTTGAAAATGCTTCAACTGCACAATTTGTAGCAAATGAAGGTGTAAACTCTTACCAGCTCAGGTCTACATAAATGGAAAAGACTTTCGACTCCAGATAGATTAGAAAGGTTGTCCTTTACGTTCACACTCCGTCAGCCTATCCACTGAGCCATTGGAAAATATGGGAAACTATCTTCGTTGCAATAATAAAACCGACTTGGAGTTCTTATATTTCAACCATTTCTACCTGCCGGTGCAATGTATTTCGAGAGAAATTATACGATGAGTTAAACTGCAATGAGTTTCGACTATACTGTATCGTAACTATTATATTGCTTCTATTTGACGATGTAAACATGAACCTGAAGCTCTACAGATGGCAAGAGTCGGGAACAATGGCACAGCTAAACTTGATAATGAGCAAAAAATATGTTTGTTCAAATGTTTGTATAGTCTATGGGACTTAACTACGGGGTCATCAGTCCCTAAACTTACAAACTACTTACGAACTAAGACGGCACAAATATCCATGCCCGAGGGGGGATTCGAACCCCCAACCGTAGTGGCCGAGGAGACCGTGACTGGAGCGCCTTAGTCACCTCGGCATAATGAGCAAAGCTCTGTTTTTCGACTCTAAATTATTCTGGCCGGGCAATATTTTCGCTCACTTACCATCCCACAAAATTTCCTTCCGAGGTTCCGCTGAACACCTATTGCTTTGTGTGAATCACTCTAAACGACACAACTTTTTACTGAATTTAACGGTATCCTGATGGTCTCTTTACAGTATTATATTACCTCTGCTCACATCGTTCACTGACATCCATACATTTTTAATGAAATAAATCGCAATTTGCGATGTTATGGCTTCACTGTATTAGGTTTAGATGAAATACCAAACTGTGGCGAATGAAAAAAAAAAATATATATATAATCCATACCTTTTGTCTACTTATCGGTTCGTACAAAAAGCTGTAGATTTCGCGGTCCGTACAAGCTATTTTCTTAAACATGCCGAGGTTATGATCAGATCTTGAGTTTCCCTGGCGTGTCCACTTCGCAGTCAAATAGTCAACGTTCATCGAACAAACAACTCTTGCGATATCCTTCTGACTGACTGGTCTTACAGTCAAGTCCCACTGACATTTTCTCAGTTTTCTCTATCTACCCAGTCCTACCGGAAACACTTCCATAACGTTATGTGCCTACACTTGGACGATTAAGTTGAAGCCACGCGGGGATAGCCGTGTGGTTTCGAGCGCCACGTTACGCATCACGCGGCCTCCCGCGTCGGAGGTTCGAGTCCACCCTCGGGTATGGGTGTGTTTGATGTCCTTATGCTAGTTTAACTTAGTTTACCAGTTTGTAAGTCTAGGGACTGATGACAACAGTAGTTTGGTCCCATATAATTACAAACATTCAAACATTTGAACTGATTAACCTGAAACAAGGAGCAATACTGAGCCGCGGCGGAATAGCCGTGCGCACTAAAGCCGTCGGCACACGGAGCTTGTGTCTGAACCAGTGTGGCCAACGTGGCGAGTTTCTGACGTCGCAACATGTAAAACGCACGTTGGCGAGGCTTTCTCAACGTGTGGGGCAGTATCAAGCTTGTCAGAAATTCTCAATGAGCGTCTGAACAATCACCAATAAGATGGCACAACACCACTGACGTCACACCACGTGGTTATCCTGGGGAGGGGGGGCAGCTCTTTTCGGTAGAAATATGAAGACGCCATATTGGCCATCAATAGATGCTCGTATTTGATGGGTTTTATACATATAATTTAGGTCTTGTGAATATATATCATTTCAAAACAAGTAAAAGTAACCGAGTAAATTGAGGCTCTCTCGAAAACCAGTCATTAGAGGTACTATTTGTTGGACTAATTGACTGGAAACGTCGTCTATGAGATTACAAAATTTCCATATTACAGAAATTTGCCGTTCAAAGCCAAGGCGCACTGTTCTACTGAGATGGTTCAGGGCTTCCCAAAGGCAAATATTTTTTTCTCATATTTGGAATTTCTGATAGGCTCAAAGACTTTCCTATAAATTTCATAGATGTTTACTGTACAATGCTATGTAAACGTAAGTGCGCATCCTCTGAGAACTGAGTTTGTTGGATTCGTTTTGTGGATAGGACAGTTTGCACCGTACTTAGAGTAAAATATGCACTTTATTGTTTCACATCTTGCATTTTATACATTCTTAACATTCTACTACTGAATAGTATCATTGATCGAGGAAGAATGACCTTCAAGTTTTAATGAAAAGCGAGACTGTTACAATAATATTTGCCTCATGTGAACGCCTATTCTAATTTTATATCGCACGGTTTGTCGCGAAATTTTTATAATTCGTTGCACGTATTGACATAACAAGCAACTTTTATAAGAGTCTTATCTTCACAGCCGCGGTGGAGTAGCCGAGCGGTCTAAAGCGTCTCGCTGCGGAGCGCGCGGTTGCTCGCAGTGGAGGTTCGAGTCCTCCCTGGGGCATGGGTGTGTGTGTTTGTCCGTAGGTTAGTTTACCTTGGTTTAAGTAGTTTGTAAGGTACGGACTGATGACCACGCAGTTTGGTCCGATAGATTTACAAACATTTGAACAGTTCTTATGTTGACAGATATTTTGTTGTTATTTATGTAGGCCTATATCACAGAACATATGCACACGGGTGGAAATAAGCGTTTTAATAGACGTAAAGCAGGAATTCCATTCCTTTCATTTCATAAACAGTGTGATTACAGGACCAGATGCCGCCGACAACTGTCGCTGGAGCGCGTTGCGATCGCGTGTAGCTCGTTGAGGCACGCGTCTCGTATGAAGTCTCCGAGCGTTGAGCGGCACGGTGGACTGCACGTTGACCGCATGCGTTCAGACACAGGATCCGTATGCAACGACGGCTTAAGGCGCGTTGTAGCGGTGCGCGCGGCCGTTCGCTGTCAGAGGTTCGAGTCTTATGTGTGTGTGTGTGTGTGTTTGTGTGTGAATGTGTGTTGTTCTCGGTATAAGTTAAAGTAGTTTGTAAGTTTGGGATCGACGATCACTGCAGTTAGGTCCCATAACTTTATAAACATTTAAACATTTGACGCAATATTGAAGAACCAGATTTTTCGTATGACATGGGTTCGAGGATTGTCAGTTCAAAGAGTTATAAGCCTGTGGCAAGTATTTTGTCGCTTTAAATGAGCGTTAGTTGCATTTACCGTATTTTATGAGTAGAGCGAGACGCTTCATACCTAATTTAAGAAGTCTTCACCTGGCAGCTACGTATCAAATGAATTAACCCAATACGCGGTGACAGAGCAGCGCTATTTATTATTGCCCTTTCTTAAGGAACAGAAGTTGGCGGTGTTTATCAGCACTGTTAAATATTCACATATTTATTTCTTTGTACAGATAAGTGTGAGACATGGAATTAATTTATTTTGTGAAGAGAAAATACAAGTATTTGAGAGAAATAGGAAATGGTCACATAAGAAGTACCTGCCATCTATTGGCAGTCGATAAAAGTGAAATTGGAATCGATCACAAAGTCCGAATGAAAGATAAACTGTATAGACGCTAATGGTTGCCGTGGAGACCGTGAATACGTCGCGTCAGTGGCGAAGCAGACGACGCGCCAGAGACGTAATGGCAGGGCACGCCGTCGGTCAACATGGAGACAGGAAAAGATTGCAGCGGTCACTGGTATTTTCACGTACAATGGTAAGATGCTTCAAATTCGCCGATACTGCATGAAAGCGGGTAATACTAATCTTAAAATACCTTATTACATGACAATGAAAGTAATAATATGACGAAGTTTTAAAATAAATGAGCTGAGTAACGTATTCTCGCAATTTAAAATGTGAAAAAAACGATAAGTTCAAAAATGTTCAAATGTTTGTAGAGTCTATGGGACTTAACTACGGGGTCATCAGTCGCTAAACTTACAAACTACTTATGAACTACTTACGACTAAGGACAGCACAAATATCCATGCCCGAGGGGGATTCGAACCCCCCGACCGTAGTGGCCGTGCAGACCGTGACTGGAGCGCCTTAGTCCCCTCGGCCACCGCGGCCGGCAAACGACAAGTCACTCATCAACTAATTAATAACACAGAGTAAAGTAGAACAAAAGAGCAGATATGCAAGTCGCCAAAAGGATCGTAAAAATGTTCCTACCTAAAGTACAATTGCTCATCTATAGTGTCAATGACTGACTGTTTATATATATATATATATGATCAGAAAAATTTCATCCTCTTCAAGGGTATTTAACAAAGCCCCTTTAGGTGCGTTTTGTAAGATTTTTAGATTCGGTTGAATAGGCTCTTCAGAATGTTTGCTTTGTAGTAAGTTTTGGCGGAACAGAGATTTACTAGCTGGAAGGCTAGTTGTGTGCTCTCTAAAGCGGTACGAGGAAATTGCGACCTGCTTGGCCAATGTATTGTTTGTTACAATTACTTACTTAGGACACCATAGTTCAGAAATTTTCCGTCGTTATTACCAACAGTATGTTTAAGTTTGTTCTGAAGGAGGTTGCTTGTAATGGATGCCAAAGTTACATATGTATTTTTGAACAATCTGTTAATTTTTATATTTTCTTTTGCACACGTAACTACAGAGGACAAGCCTCATTGGTTCCCGATGTGCACATGCTGCAGACGATGCGCAGGGCTTATACTTTATAACTCGCCGTAATCTCTCGCTGCATAACCGTCGCCATACGCTCCTCTTGTAAATCACTTTTGTCAAAAACGAGGGTTCTTAATTAAATAGTGGCAACACTGCTGTGGAGACACTATGCAATGGAATATACTACTGTCGCTGATAGCACACGTTGTTGACATACCTACCTTACCTCCGAGAAAATAGAATCGTCCGTCCCACGTTACCGAGGTACGCACAATCGAGGGAAACACAGTCCCTTGTAAGCGAGCGGTCTAACGTAACGGTGTTATAATGTTTTCAAAACAAGAACAACGGAGTTGGATCAATAATGTATGTGCCACAGGCGGTACAGCACGACAGTGTCATCAAGGTCTTCCACGGGCGGCAACACTTTCTGCGTAATCCCCCATTCACTTCGCTGAAAACGAGTTCTACACAATGCTAGTGACTACTTTGAAGGACAGTAACACATACAAACATGTAACGCTTTTGTATCGGTTGTGAATGAATAGTTGCCACTATTTATGTTCCAACCACCGTATAATAGCTAGTATTTCTGTTGTACCCAAATGCTCTGTAACAAGGAACCCAGATAGTTATCAGATTCTTAACATTTTTTGTGCTTATGGTACGTTTAATTCATGTCGCAAATTGTGTTCTGCCAAAGCCATTCGATTAAACTGATGTTTGTAATTCTATCGGACCAAACTACGTGGTCATCAGTCCGTAGCTTACAAACGACTTAAACTAAGGTAAATTAATCTAAGGACAAACACACATACCCATGCCCCAGGGAGGAGTCGAACCTCCGACGGCGAGCAACCGCGCGCTCCGCAGCGAGGCATCTGAGACCGCTCGGCTACTCCACCGCGGCTAGATTAAACTCTTGAAATTCTTCGAGAAAATCGACTCTGAAGGTTTGTAAGAATATTTAAATACGTATTAATGAGCGAAACATTCCTGTTTTTAGCGGAGCTAATCTGGTAGTGTTGTAAACTAGCGATCAAGTTAACATTGGTTCGGTGTTTCGAATCCCATAGTAATACTGTTTTTTATTATTAGTTGTTTTCGATTACTTTAACCATTTAAATGTAAGATTTAAGAAATATACGATAATTAACGCATACATAATCATTGTTGTGAAATACATGCGCATTTTTATTCTTAATTTTACATATTTTGTAAAACATTGTTAATAATGCTGGTTTCAGTTACAAAATAAATTGAAGAATATTGCAAATTACATCTCTGGGGCAACACAGTAAATTCAGAACCCATTATCTGGGCTGTTTTCATTGTTTTCATCATAAATGTGGTTTCACATACGGTAGGGTGATGAGTATCATAAAAACAAGGACAACAGTTTTCACGACGTCGAGGACATCGTAGAAATGCTGCATTTTTAAAGTAGCAACTGAATAAGGTACTTAACTTACGTTCATAAATATTTGTCTCTTATCACAAATTTTAGACGCGAACCTCGCTTACCTGATCATTTCACCGATGATTGCAGAGGATAGCTGATGCTGAATAAGTGAATATAGTTTTATGAAATCCCTTATATCAATGATTTCACGCATTCGTTCGATCAGGTAGAGTACTTGCAAAATTTCAAAGTCGATTTTCTCGGGAATTTTTGGGAATTGCATCGACTGGCTTCAGGTGATTACCATTTGAGGTTTGAACTTCAAATACTCAAATGTTTGTAAATCTATCGGACCAAACTGCGTGGTCATCATTCCGTAGTTTACAAACTACTTAAACTAAGGTAAACTAACCTAAGGATAACACACATACCCATGCCCTAGGAAGGACTCGAACCTCCGACGGCGAGCAACCGCGCGCTCCGCAGCGAGGCGCCTGAGACCGCTCGGCTACTCCACCGCGGCTTGAATTTCACATACCACAAATACAAGAAATTACAAAAATCGCCGGCCGCGGTGGCCGAGGAGACTCAGGTGCTCCAGTCACGGTCTGCACGGCCACTACAGTCGGGGGTTCGAATCCCCCCTCGGGCATGGATATTTGTGCCGTCCTAGTTCGTAAGTAGTTCATAAGTAGTTTGTAAGTTTAGGGACTGATGACCCCGTAGTTAAGTCCCATAGACAATACACTTCTACTTAATCTCTTCTACTACAAAAATCGGATAGCCATATGGTGTCCTTGTGAGACAAGGCGACGTGCCCATGACGGGGGGAGGCGGGTTAAAAAAAAGGAGGGAGAGATAGAGGGGGGATGCTGAGCGGAAAATGGCGCCAAACGGACAGGGTGCGGAGCCAAACAGACGGGAGGGGGGGGGGCGGGGGGGGGGGAGTGGCACCAATGAATGCCATGTTTGTCTGTGTCCCGATTGGAAAAAGTCAGAGGCCTGGTCGTTGGCGTTGACTGCCAGTTGCAGATCGTTGTAGGTAGAACGAGCAGGCTTGGTGCATAAATCTAGCCGCTTGTTGACTATTACCATAACTTGTCAATGGCCTCGTTTTCACAGCGGCAGGGCTTCAATTTATCATTTCTCAAGCAATCAGAAAAAAAATGCCAATGATGTTAAGTAAACTAATATTCGTCCTGAATCATTGAACCTATCCCTGAAAACCAGATCAAAGTCCCTGCAGCAGTTCTTGAGACTTTTCATACATTACTAATGCAATAAGATCTGGTAATAGTAAATAAAAAAAAAGTTATGCGATATAAGCACAGTTTGGCAGTATTCGGTTGATTCTCTTTTCTTGTATTTTGAAACAAAGCTTATTACCAAATTGCATCAATCTAGACCAACGGTAACTGCTCTAGACCTGTAGGGTATGATAAACGAGTTAGTGAGTAACAAAAGATATAACGCAAATTACCGTATTCTTCGACTGCATTAGCCTAGAAGGTTGAATTTTTAAAATCACTGAGGGACATAGACCTTAGTTTGTGACATAAATTTCGACTTGATACTTGTACCTGTTCCTGAGGGAAAAGGCTTCAAAGGACGGCCACACAAACAGACGGATAACAAAGAACAGAACACTGTTTTTTTATGCGATGCAATTAAAAGATAACATTCTTCTTGAGTTCTTTTGTGACATTTATTGTAAAACCTAGCTTGTTGCTAAATTTAATAACTGTCGGTCAACGGATACTTCCAAATAGGTTTTGATAAAGGAATTGCAAATGTCAAAATACATGACATACATAGCTGTATGTTTTAATTGCATTGCATAAATGTTTTACACCACCAAGTAATGTAGACTTTAGTTTGTGACATAGATTTCAACTAGATACCTCCTTTACTGCGAAACGGGTTCGTAACAGAAAAAACAAAGTGATATTTTAAGGGCTCAGTTCTTGCCAATTGTGATATGGAACCCTAATAACAAGGGCAAAAATAAAATTTTGAAGTTGGAATTGGCTAAAGCTTACGGTAACTGCGTCATGTGACTACATACGTGTATTCCGATAAACACCGTGACCACTGAAGTATTTCATTAAATATGTAATCCAACGCTTTAATTAACTGATTAAATACGATAGTTAAACTACTGGTAATTATTATTTGACGCAAGTACATCTTGCACAAAGAAGGAAAAATAATGAGTCCGTAAAGCAGATATTTACTGCTGACCAAAATAATTTCTGCGGTGACACACATTAACCAGTATTTTGTTGTTGTGTTTTTATTAACACTGTGAACTTCCTATATATAGATAGTGCTACGTTTCATGCATGCTAACATTAGAGGCAAATTGAGTCTCATCCATACACTGGCCCATAGCCGTAAATATCATATCTACTGAAATACGCGTCGCCAAATGATATAATTTTACACGTTCATTCACAAGTACATGTGGACACTGCCTACGAAATTTGATGGAAGTATTAGTAAAGAAATAGTAAATTAAAGCGTCATGCCTGTGAGACTCGTCTCCATATCAAAAGTGTTATTGTGCGTTAATCGCGTTCGAAATTTGGACTAATTGTGTTTTGTGAAATAGGAACATTAGAAAATGTAGGTAAAATTAATGCAATGTATTAAAAGTTGATACCTTATTTGACGATAAATATTCCGTCGTTAATTTCAAATGTGACAGTCAATCACTGATCACTGAGCATCACCGTGAATCACGCTATTTCTAATTGGTTTAATCATTTACATTGTCTTGCATAACTTAGCTGTATTCGACTTACTTTTGCAATGATGTGCTTCAAAATAAACCGTATTCTCCACATATTCGTTCCGGATGTTGCCGTTGTAGTTCTATTTTTGTAATTCATTATGAACTAGGTTCAAACAGTCTACAACAATCTCATAAACAACGAGTAAATATACTGAGGATCAGTCACTGCTATGGCGAACAATGCAGCGAATTATCTGACTTTTGCAAGTAATTTTAAACTTTTAGATGCTGAACTGTGGCTTAAAACTTTCAGCTGGAGCGTATCCATTTTTCCATAGATTAACAGGAATCCGAAACAACAGCGCCAGAAGAACATTATTTATTTAGTCATCTGGATATATTATTTTGGGTGTAGCTCGTCTACGCTGCTTTGTGGTGTAACTGTGTCTGATAATAATCGAGCTATCGAAAACTGTCAATCCTGGTTGTAAGATAATGAAAACACACTCCTATTTGATTTGCATGAAACTACGTTTGCGGCAGATTTCGTCAGAATAAGTCTGCATTGTTGACAGATCTATAGGCCCTGCTGCCTCATTTGTTTTAAATATAAATATGCCTTACACGACTACAGTCTAAGTGTAGGACTCATGTCCCACCATCTAAAAGTCACAAACGTGGATTAGAAGGAAGGCAGATGGGGATGCTAAATGGGAGGTGGAGGGTGACCTTTACGTTGAAACTCCCAAGAGTACGCGATTTCTGTGAACCACCTCTGACTTACTATTTAAGTTCAGGGTTCAGCTAAGCAATAAAATTTCAAACAAATAATTTACAAAAACATAACGTGTAATCCCATTTAGTATATAAATTTGATTTTTCGCTTTTTTGCAGTCTCACTATATTTAAATTCAATGCTATTCACATTTTACGTCAAGCTGCTTATGGATAACCACATATGTCCACTTGATTGCATTATTATTCTTGAAAGTCACTAAAATTCATAGTGATATATTATGTGACGAGGGTAAAGTCACTTTTCGCTGTCGCAGCGATCATCATTTATGTTTTCTAAAAACTATTCAAACCTACTAAGGTGAGTAACGCTGGGCATTAACAACAGTTAACCTACACGCTGCCTAATATTAGAAATGTTCTAATGAAGTAATTTCTGTTACTGTATGTTTAAGTTATTATTGTTATTGTTGTCGTTATTTTACTTGTTAGTCTCATTCAGCAGTTCTACAATTCTGTAACTAAATCTACATAGATACTCTGCAATTCACAATTACTTGCCTGAAAACGAGTTCTTCGAAACTCTGTCAGACTATTTCTCTACCGGTCCATTCTCGAATAGCCCACGAGAAAACGAAACGCCTAAAACAACGGTTCCCAACCTATGGGCCGCGGGCAGCCTGCCACTGCGCTGCAAACGCTCGTCCAGCGTCGAAGACAACGTAAAAATTATACAAAAATTAAAACGTTTCACTCGTTAGTCGCCAAGATCACCAAGTTAAAAATTACATGAAAGTTAAATGTCATATAGCTCCTGTATCACTTGTAAAGAACTGGAGCATTCTGTCACGCCGAAATATGCCTCAAAAGAAGCGGTTAAAACGTACTACTAGTATTTTTTCAATGTTGAAAATCAACAAACAGGTCCTCACTCCTATAGCAAAAATCATTTCGCATCCTACCCTACCTTTGAAACCTCAGGGTTTGTCAAAAAGTGAACAATCTCTAGTAGTACGCTGAAAATTTCAAAAACTTCCAATAGGACACACTGACCCCTGCTGAGTAGACACTGTAGCAGTATCTAAGCTTTCTCGTGTTTATTTAAAGGACTACTTTCGTAAAATTGAGGATGAAAGGCAATGGACTGGAAATCCACACCTCAATACTGGAGTGGTTGTTTGGGTATTTAGAGGGGGTGGGGTGGGGAGGAATATGAGCCGCGGTGGAGTAGCCGAGCGGTCTAAAGTGTCTCGCTGCGGAGCGCGCGGTTGCTCGCCGTGGAGGTTCGAGTCCTCCATGGGGCATGGGTGTGTGTGTTGTCCTTAGGTTAGTTTACCTAGGTTTAAAATAGTTTGTAAGCTACGGACTGATGACCACGCAGTTTGGTCCGATAGATTTACAAACATTTGAACATTTTTTGAGGAATATGATTGAAATTATGAAGTGAAACTCTTCTAAACTTATGTCCAATTTATCTGTTTACTTGGGCAGTAAAATAACAAATGATGGTCGCAGTACAGAGGATATAAAATGCAGAATAGCAGTGGGTAGAAAAGCGTTCTTGAAAAAGAGAAATTTGTTAACGTCGAATATTGATTTAAGCCTAAGGAAGTCCTTTCTGAAGGCATTTGTATGGAGTGTTGCCTTGTATGGGAGTGAAACATGGACGATAAACATGGCGGACAGGAAGAGGATAGAGGCTTTTGAAATATGGTGCTACAGAAGAATGCTGAAGATTAGGTGGCTGGATCGCGTAACTAATGAGGAGGTACTGAACAGAATTGGGGAGAAAAGAAATTTCTGGCATACCTTGACTAAAAGAAGGGATAGACTGGTAGAGCACATTCTTAGACATCAAGGAATTGTGAATTTAGCGTTGGAGGTAAGTGTGAGGGGTAAAAACCGCAGAGGAAGACCAAGAGATGGATATAGTAAGCAGATTCAGACAGATGTAGGTTGCCGTTCTTATGTGGAGTGAAAGAGGCTTGCTCAGGATAGGGTATTGTAGAAAGCTGCATCAAACCAGTCTCCGGACTGAAGGCCACAACAACAACAACATACAAATGGATCTCTGGGACACCAGAATATGTGAAATAATAAATGCGTCACATGATCGTCGCACCTACACCTGATGCAAATCCATCTGCATCGCCTTCAGGCTATGACATCCATTACAACTCACAAGGCACTGTTCGACGTCTGTCAGAATAAACCGGCTGCTGATCACTCACTGCCCCACCTCACGCGCCAGTTTCGAAGACTAAACAAAGGATTTATATGCTATTTTAAGACAATTTATTCTTAAGTCATAGTTTCTGCACGTAATTAAACGCCTGAAGATGAACAACAAGTGCTCGCATCGTGTAACATTATCTTTAATTAAGCGTAACACTAAAATAAAAGTGACTGGTAAAGAAAATAGCATTAATTAAAATACATTACACTTCTAGAGGCGAAAATGTGGAACGTGTTCCAAGATAAAACACTCTCCCCTCAAGTAAAAACACTGTGTTACCTATGATTAACAGTTTTCTTTCCGTACGTAGCAGCATTTACTCATATTTATGTGAGTCTGAGGCTCATCAAGCGTTTATCAGTAGTATTTGATACTCATTTCACAGGGAACACGAGGCAGAATTAAAGTATGTGGTGTGGAGGGAGACGTGCTTTAAGACAGTCCGTGTAGTCGTTTTGGCTGCAACGCTGTGTTCGCCTACCTAGTAATTAAGAGGTCCCGGGTTCGAATCCCGGTCACAGTATAAATTTTAATTCAATGCCTCTCCTTATATTATTTTGTTGTCTATACACACACACACACACACAAAAAAAAAGACTATTTATTACGTCATTTCGGCATCTGCCTCTGAACGAGCGACGTAAAGGTTCACTGCTAATAATGAGAGCTGTAGGGGCGCTGATACTCCTACTTTGTACAAATTGTATTACTAGCAACGAACATTGCGCTGCAAGTTCAGAGTTTAGCTCTGATGATAACAGATGTAATAAATAAAAATATATTCAGATATCTAGACGGTTTTTGTTCATATAACAACAATTTCGTTTCCTTTATAAACAAATTAGCCGTGAGGAATGGCCGGGTGGTCTAAGCCGTCATGCTACGGACTGGGCTCCCGTTCCCGCCGGAGGTTCGAGTCTTCCCTCGGGCACGGGTGTCTGTTCTGCACTTAGTGAAAGTTAGTTTAAGTTGTTTTTAAGTGTAAGGACCGACGACCACAGCAGTTTCGTGCAATAGGTTTACAAAAATTTAAATTTAACATTCATTAAACAAATTATTTTGTGGTATTGGAGGTAAAATGGGAAAACACTCACTGCCTTGGCAAGGTAAATTTAGCACAGACCTCCAGACGTTCGACAAATAAAATAAACATATGCAACTGCACAAATATTTTCGAACTGAAACCTAAGATTTGTCAGTTGATAGTAAAGATTTCTTGGTTAGAACATTTTTCTTTCACATAGATATTCCATTTGATGATTTTAGTGTGGTTGAGTAAGGACAGAGTGCTTGTAAAATTCTTTCGTTTGAAATGTCTGTGACACAAAACTATGACAGTCCATGGTGTATGTCACGTTATTTCGTACCTTTTAAATTGAAAATTTTATAATCCCTGCAGGTATGTCGTGTTTTTATTTATCTCCCACACGCTAATGAACTTGTAACAGTGCGACCGAATAACTGTCAGTATTTCGATTCAAAAGGAACTCCTATGTGGAATACACTTGGACCATTTCGAGGTCTATCTAGTGGCAGGACATTCACTGGCAAGAAGCCATGCGGCTTCACTTATTACTCACCCATAAGGAAGGAATATAACGTACTCGTTCTTAAACAGCGGGGCAGCTTTCTGGTACCGGGACAAAAGCAAGACGAGCTGCACATCTCCATAAGCCACGCCGCCACTGTTTTGGTTTACTCCTCGGCTTTTGGCAAGATCAATGTGTAGTTTTTTTTAAACAAAGAATATAAGGAAAAGGACAAGGATTTCTTTATTTCAATTTACTGGTGATTTGCCAACTCCTTTGGTTGGAGATATAAGGACGCCTAGCAGGATGGTCGAAGTTTGCAAAAACATCCAAATTCGAAACAGTCACAGCAGAGATTTCATAGTGACTAAATGTGAACTAGGCCTACATACATTATTTATAACATTATAACTAGCTAATGAAATATGGTGGATGCAAAATGATTTGCGAGAATGTAAAAGAAGCATTTTAAGGGGGAAATCATACGTGCTGTAAGCAAGTGGTAAGATGAATGACAAACCGCCTTCAGAAGTAAATCACGTATTCAAAATACGCCCCACAACTGAGATAAAACTAGCCCTTTCCAAAAAGTACAATACCACCTACTGATTTTGTGTGTCTGAGAAAAAACAGAAGGTGAGTAAAAAAAAATGTGTATATGTTGGGAAACCTGTAACTTACTGTTAGAAAAAGCAACTGAAATGACTGCCTGTGTTCTCTGGTTCGCGGAATAGCAGTGAAAGAATATAGTAATTACGCCGCAGTCAAATTACCTATCCTCTCATTACGAGGAGCAACCTGACAGCTGGTACGCGGAAACATGAAATGCTCATTTTCTACCTTTACCTACCTCAACCCTTCGTTATGTAATATTATCAAAAAGGTTCGAATGTTTATAAATCTATCGGACCAAACTGCGTGGTCATCAGTCCGTAGCTTACAAACTACTTAAACTAAGGTAAACTAACCTACGGACAAACAGACACACACATGCCCCAGGGAGGACTCGAACCTCCGAAGGCGAGCAACCGCCCACTCCGCAGCGAGGCGCCTTAGACCGCTCGGCTGCTCCACCGCGGCTTAATATTATCGTAAATCATCACCGAGTAGCCAACTTCTACTTCTTTCATTTGACTATTTCCTCTCATCATTTGATGTACCTAGTAACATAATTATGACGTGCAGTGTTGGTTATTTAACAAGCATTCATGTCTGAAGGAACGGTGTCTTGGACAACTACAGCTGCCAGACTGAAAGAAACGTATTCGCAGTTCGGAATAGGCATCAAAATTGGCTGTAAAATTTATTGGCAATTTAAGAAAATTCGTGCCAACCGGGATTCTATCTCGGATATACTGCTTTTAACGAGATGTCGCTTTAACTTTTACGTTATCCATGCATACCTCTCAGACCTACCCACACCTCTGCATGTCACAATTGCCTACTGCCCATCAGTGCTCGTACATTACATTATCTAATTTCCACACCGGGATAGAAGCTTATGACAAACGCACCATGCCTTGCTTTAACTTAAATACTGTTTGCTGTGTCCACGTTTAACTATGTAACTAATGAAAACTCTTTCAGACATGTAGGCCTATACTACGAAAAGCGTAATTGTTGACCCGACTAGACACGTAAAGCGTGAATTCAGAGTCGGATTCTGAGGCCGCCATAATTTTCATATGCCACCAATTAATTGTACAGTTGACGCTGATTCATAATTCACTGTAGTTGCTGCAGTTTCCGTTCTTTGAGACATGCCTTCACATATGAAGGGCATTTACATTGATTACAACGTTAAACACAGACTGCACATCGTATTTAAACTACAACAAGGCATGCGATATTTGTAATAAGAGGTACTCTCTGTGCCGGTATTATTTAGTGGAGTGGGTGGTGCATAAAGTATGTCTCGTGCAGGTTTCAGCCGGTCCGTGAGGCATGCACGGGTAGCTTGGCAGCTCGTGAAATGCTGGAAATCCGGGTTTGAATCCCGGCCCGACACGAAGTTTCATATGTCACTAACAAATTATACAGATGATGCTGATTCATATGCGTTATTGCGAATATATTTCTAGTAAGTTACATATGGAGCAAGAGGATTTTAATATAATGGTTAAAATAAAAATTAAACACTGTCCAGATCGCAGAATTGTTGTTTTCATTTCATGACCGGTTTCAGTCTGTGTATACTATCTTCAGATGACTACCACTGAAAAGCGACATAGCTGTTCAGGGGATATACAGGGTGTTACAAAAAGATGTTTTGTGGACATGTGTGGAAACGCTTAATTTCCATGTTAGAGCTCATTTTAGTATTTCTCTTTACATGTAAACTGAAATAATTCGTTCAGACAATTGTCAAAATACGCAATTGTTTCGGTAGTATGTACTGTACTTCGTCGATTCAACGCCAATTGGCCCAATTTAAGGAAGGTAATGTTGAATTCAGTGCTTGGGTTGACATGCAACTCATTGCTCAACAGTACTAGCATCAAGCACATTAGTACGTAGTATCAACTGGTTAGTGTTCATCACGAACGTGGTTTTGCAGTCAGTGAAATGTATACAAATGCGGTGAATCGAGGAAGTCCAGTACATACTAACGAAAAAATTGGGTATTTTGACAATTGTCTACACGAATTATTTCAATTTTACATTCAAAGAGAAATACTGAAATGAGCTCTAACATGGAAATTAAGCGTTTCCGGACACATGTCCACATAACATATTTTCTTTCTTCGTGTGTGAGGAATGTTTCCTGAACGTCTGGCCGTACCTTTTTGTTACACCCTGTATACAATAACAGTAAACATATTATAGATAGACATCTAAAATACTAATACAAATATACAAGATTATACTCATGATGGCAGGCGGTGACGTTTGACACAGCATGTCGCACAAACGTGGACTGCTGGTGAGAATAGTGGGGCTATGATCTAAGTACTGGATGCTCCGCCCACCGACCATCATGTGATTTCAGTATTAACCACTCAGATATACAGTGCATAAAATGAACACACGACACGAGTTTTCTTTAAACGCCCATAGATGGCAATCTCTGCATCTACCACCGATTTTAATTGTTACCTCTGTTTAAAATTTCGAATAAAAAATTTTAATGTCCTCATTTATTTCCTTTAATTTGTACGGTATATGACTTCAGGAAACTTTTCAAGTGTTTTTGTCTACTGTGTAACAAGTATTTAATTATCTAATTAATACGTTTTATTCATTGCATGTCTGGTTAATACTGACAACGCATAATGGCCGGTGGGTGGAACATCCAGTACTTAAATCATAGCCCCACTATTCTCGCCAGCAGTCCACGTTGGTACGACCTTCTGTAGCCACCGCCACCACCTGCCATCGTGGGTACAATCTTCATTATTTGTCTTATCATTTTAGATGTCTCTCTGTATAATATGTTTACTGTTATTCTGTATATCCCCTGAAATGCTATGTTTCATTTCGGCGGTAGTCATCTGAAGATAGTCACACTGACTGAAACCGGTCGTGAAATAAAAACAACAATTCTGCGATCTCTTTTTATTTTTAAATATTTCTAGTAACGTAATAGTTGAACCACTGGTGTAGGATGTATTCGAAACTAAATACAACTTTCACCATAAGCAGTACTTAAGTAGGGTGAAAATGCTGCATTCAGTTGTGTCTGTGCGTTTGCGTGCGTGTGCGTGTGCGTGTGTGTGTGTGTGTGTGTGTGTGTGTGTGTGTGTGTGTGTGTGTGTGTTCATGGTTCGCAGTGAAGTAAGGAGCTATGACAATTGTCCAGTCTGTACAACTAAGATTAGAGCCTTGCATTTCGTTGACTTAGGCTAGCTCCCGTCGCTAGCCTGTGAGCTAGAGTTACTTTGAAAATCTAAAAATACTGGCAGTCATGGTAATAGTCGAGACGTAGCACAGGACTGTGGCGTTGAACGATATACGATGACCTGGAGAAACCCAGAACATACACGTGTTTTTTTAACGACTTACACAAATATTGGCTTGGTTTTCTACATAACGTTTATGAAATGGAGGTACTAATACTCCACTAGGAAGTGTTTGGCTCATAATTTATTGTATTAGATTGGATATTTGAGCTTATAGGGGGAGGAAAGCAATGTAAGTAAATGTGTCTACATGGAGACGATTTTGACGATACAATGTTCTTCATACATCGAAAATCCAGAAAAGAAATTTAGGTGTGTTATAGCGACGTATTTCATTCATATGTACAGAGTGAGATTGTGATAGTTAATTGTAAAATGTATGATATCGGATAAATTTACAGTAAGGAAAGAAAGAACAATACTTCGTACACGTTTTTCCGTTTTTAATAAATCTAAGCTACAGAGAAATCAAATTTTGTTCCCTTCGCCGATGGAAGCATGCTATATTTATTTTTACTGAAAAACAGTCACTCAAACGTAATTAAGTTCTTCCATTTTCTGTGATAAATAACTTTCCAATATTTCCCCCATCCAAAAACGTGCGTTTAATACCAAGACAATCTGAGGAAACAAGAAGCGTTCAATCTGAACAAACGGCAGACATAAGCTGCGTCATCTGATTAAATGTAGCACAGGAATTGGCATTTTCGTATAGAAAGAACAATTCTCTATCAGCCGTTATTCCTAAAAAATGTTTTTTTTTTTTTTTTTTAAATATTAAGGGACTTAACTGCGGGGTCATCAATCCCTAAACTTAGAAACTACTTATGAACTACCTTATACTAAAGACGACACAAACATCCATGCCCGAGGGGGGATTCGAACCCCCGACGGGTAACGGTCTCACGCATTGTAGCTTAGCGCCTCAATGCGCTCGGCCGCTCCGCCGCGGCACTTTATTCCTGCACTTCTGTATGACGATGTTTCAAACAAACGTTCACATCGAAATCTACGTACTTGTGCAATTTTGCTGGGGATTTGCGGTCCACGAATAGCACCGGCATCAGAATCTGACGTCTCTGTTAACGCTTATCTACGTACCACACAGTGAATCCCTATTTAAACATTTGTTATTTCTTACGATTATATATGTTCATCTCTTAGGAATGAATCGTAATTCCTTGAAATAATATAATGAACTGAAATAATTAAGGCTTCATTTCGACTAATATTACGTAATTGAGCATAGTTATACGTCACTAAGGAATTTTCCAGAAAGAATATCATAAAATTCAATATTAAAATTTTACGCACAGAAATACTTTTGGATTAGATGTATTAGTACGGATAAAGTGCTTCACTTCAGAATAGTGCATATTATTTTGTGCAACTTAGTAACCGTTGCAACTTATTTCTAGAATCTGAGACAACATTCTAGTTTAATTTTTTTTGCAGAGGGCTATTTTAATGTTTATTGAAAATGGTAAATGTTTCTTTTAATATCTGCGCAGAAGCAAGGTCTGCTTCAGGTATTAAAAAGCTTCCGCTGAGTTTTAAGGAAATTATCACAACATCCACGGCGTGTGATTTAGAAAATAAACAGAAAAACTAAGCAGACGTTTATTAATACAAGTTTCATTTCCCGTCAAACGCTCAATGTCTTCTTAAAATTTTTGTGTGCATTAAAACAAATATAATTCTATGAATTCCATTTCTATCGTCTCTCATCATCCACAGTAGCCGTTAGGACTGTTATCAGTTCAAAGTTTTTCCGAAAAATAAATAGTAGCAATGTAAGGTCTGATTTTTTGCAGTCAGGCATATGCCTTATGTAGTGGATTAAAATAAGTTGTAGACATGTAACAATTCCTTAAAATTTATCTATGTCCTAGCCGGCGAGGAAAAACGCCTGCCGTCCTACGGTTATGCTGCACGCACTACAGTCGATCGCAGGCTTGGTTACATGTTCCACTTATCGTATCAGCGATTTATTAACGGAGTGATGTTAAACGAGGCAGCCAATTTGCAGGACACGTATACATGACTACTTGTATTAATAATTAAAATATTATTTTTCGGTGTGCCTCACGCAACTACGGTCCAAATTATTTCGCTACTGTGAAGCAGTAGTCAAACTGCATAATCTTTCGAAAAGATGTGTACAAGAAGATTGCAAAGAAACATCTCATTTTGTAATTCTTATTCTCGGTTTCGTGAGTCAATACTTTCCTTCCAAGCGATGGGTTATATTAGAAAATAATTTGATGAAACATTATTGAATGTAAATTTGTAAAATTTTGTTAGGAAGTTGATTCATTTGTTTGCAAGACCGTAAATTTACACGAAGAGCAAAACCATTTTAACTTAATTGTTTATACTCATCTGTCTTCCTTCCAGTTCAGGTCCTCATCATTATTTAGAAGAACGTTACTTTCAGAAAAAGTACGCTTTCATGGTTATGTACCTATATTGATAGAAACGGGTTTCTTATAGGATGACTTTGTTGTTCGTCTGTCTAACTGTCCTGTTCGATTGCTAATATTCGTTTCTTTTCAGCAGCGAGTAGAGTAATCAAGTTTATGATTATGTCACTTACTAAGGTCTACGATTCCTTGGCGTAAAAACGATAAGCATCTATGTCAATATAGTAAAGAGATATGGATATATACGTTACATATTTTGATGATCGAAAACTCACTCGTTTAAACCTACAGGCTACTTTCCGTTAACATAGAACTATAAAATTTGGAAACAAGCAAGGTTGAATAGTACATACGAAGCAAAAGATCAAAATTATTTCTAATTTGTAACTATATCACACCAAAAAATATTTTTTTTCAATTGTTATTAGTCTATATGTCCGTCTGTCAAGGCACTTTTTCTCAGAAAAGGGAAGAGATATGATATTCATATTTATGTCACATACTACAGTCTACGGTCCCTTGGCGGCGAAAAATTTAAGCATCTAAGTCAATGCAATCAAAAGATACGATCACTTACACCAAATACCAGGGTAGTGGCAAACTCATTATCTGAACCGACAGGGTACTATCCATTGACATAGGAACATAAAAAAATTGGCAAGAATCTGTGTTTTATAGTACAAATAAAGGAAAAAGTTCTTAAACTATTTACGTGTAATTATATAACACGGAATTTTCTTTTCATCAGTAACTTAAATTTAAATCGTAATATGTCTAAAATATCAGGAACTATCGAAAGGTTTCCAATCTGCTTTCCGGTATCAGAGAGAGTTATTCACGTTGAATATTTGTTTATATACTCTTACAAGTATTACATGCTAACTAGCTGAAATACGATGAAGCGAGCCCCCTGCCGCTTTGAAAACGGTGCCTTCTCCATTTATTGGTTACAGTCTATCGATAAATCTCAATAGAGAGGGGCGGGGGTGGGGGATAGCGGACGAGGCAAACACAGAGAGAGCTGCCGCTTTGGTAACACACTAGACTCGTATGCGAGATGACGCTAGTTTAAAGCTTCCTCCGGCCACCCAGATTTAGGTTCCACGTGATTTCCCAGAATAATTTCTGGCAAATGCAGGGATGATTGCTTTGAAACGCCACGCCCCGTTCTAAACAAAACCATTTGGTTAAATTCACCGACTGTTCCGTCGGCTCTTGACAGAATATTTTATTCATTTTAAATGAAACACAGGAGGTAAATGAGCAATATTCCGCAAATTTATTGTTTCTATCAAACGGTTTTCGGCTGTTACGCCATCATCGGGTAAACACTACAGAGATATAGCAATGAAGCTTGGGAGTTTCAGGTTCAAACATCTTAAGTCTCTGTATAGATTGTATAATATGTACATTAATTTTCATATAAGACTAGTGTTTTTGGTTTAAAACTACTCTGAGGGGATTTTTTCCATCGAAGAGGTCGTATAACAATAATTGAACATTGATAAAATATGACACAATGTATAAAATATAACATTTGTCATAATAAAATAAACTGAGTAATGGAAATTGGCTGAACAGATTATCTTTAACAGGTCGATTATCTGAAACATAGACGGTTCAGAATAAACTGACTGAAGCATCTGTGAAAATACAGGTTAAAATATTAAATCGTTAAATTACAGTTACTGGCTTAAATGTTCAGCATTACTAACAAAGTAATAAATTGCAATTAATATCAGGCATTTTAGCAAAACTCCTGTGATGACACAAAGTAAATGGGCTACGGTTCTGTAATAAGGACATGAGACAAGTTAGTGGGAGTGAGTAGTTTACGCGGCGTAGTTAGATTCTGCACACAGAAGTGGCCGAAATGGAAATAGTGTCTAGTCAGTTAATACAAGATTTGGGAAAGAAAATTCAACTTAGACCACCTGCTAAAAGAAGACCACAGCGAAAAGGTAACACATGAAGCCGCTACACCATATCAAGAAAGGAAAGAAAACGAACTACTTTGAGATACTGTAAATTAATAAATATATGTCATCTTCCTCAAACCGTGAACTAAATGAACAGACAAAATTTCCATTCTCGGCACTTCTGTCAGCAGAATCTAATCAGACCACACAAACTAGCCACTCAGTTGCCTCATGTCCCTATTACAGATCCATATCCTAATTACATGGTACCATCACTGTAGCTTAGCTACTTACCCGATGTCCATTGTAATTTATTATTTTTTAGTAATATTGGACTTTTAATCCAGTAACTACAGTTTAATTTAACCATTTAAAATTTTAAGCTGTATATTCACAGATGTTTCACTCAGTTAATACTCACCTATTTATATTTAATTAATCTCAATGAGTCGTCATTGAGATTGTGACATGAATAGACAAAGAAATTTACGGCTACTGGTATTAACAAATGTGCCATTAATGACAGTTACACAACCGGGGGCCTGAAGATGGTGTAATTGAAGCACCGAAACCGGTCGTGCAAATTTTAAAAAAGGATTTCTGTACTTCCATCCACCCACAACATCACCCATTTATGTTCCAAATATTTCACCTTTTAAACATAAGATAATTTAATGATAAATCTGAAGCATAGAATTAAAATTTGTGATGCGGCCGGGAATCGAACCCGGACCTCCATGCTTACTAGGCAGACCACCACACCACTAACGATTAAGACGCCTCGGAGTCTAAGTACGATTTCCCTCCACGTCACAAACTTTAATTCAGCTTCTGTGTACCAAAGATAACTGCCACTTATTATTTGTATTAAATATGATAATTTGTTCAACCAATTTCTATTGTTCAATTTATTTAGGACTACTATTGTACTGTATATCATGTGTCATATTTTATCAGTGTTCAATAATTGTTAAACAACAATTTCAAACATGTTAAATAACACAAAAAATGACTTTAAAATGAAATATTCTAGAAAGTTTTGGAACTAACTGTTGGGACCGATGTTTTGCCAGTATAGACATGGTTAACTGGTAAAAATCGTCGACATTACTGATATTGAAATGTATAAACCGTCTATGTTTATTATTGATATTCACGAAATTCACGACATTAACTGGGAAAGCGCACGGAACACTCTAGCTCGCCTCCCGCCAGATACAAATTCTCAACTTTTCCCTGCCCGCTGTTACTCAAACTCGCGGTTTTTTAAAACCGATTCCCGTAAGACTGTTCTTCAACCTTTGGGTCGCGACCCCCTTAAAGTTAAAAATTCTTGTCCGGAGGGTTGCCAGCATAGGAGGAAGTAGTTGCACCATAAAGCAACCTACCAGGCGCTTGCCTGAATACAAAGTGTTCCAAAATGCATAAATATATGCCCAAGAAAAGATAAATGTGTGTTATATTAAAATTAAGAGATTCCTTGTTATCATTCATTCTCACTTAAATAGAACGAAGATTATTTTATAATAAATACATCGTTTTGACGTAGAATATGAAAGGCCTGAAAACTGTTTTCAAGTATCACGGGATAACTAAATTTAAAAGATACAATTAAGTAATTTTGAGAAGTTCGATTGTTTACAAACTGACTATACAGTGGGACCTTGCTCAAGTAGAATAATTCTCTTCTGAGCTCTACTTGCAATGCGAAACCTCTTTATACAACACCTTTTTTTACTGTAGGAATTCATGTAATAATAAGATGTGTTCCATTCAGAAAAATTGACTAAATGTTTAGCCTGTAAAGTACAATAATTTATTTTTATTGTGTTTTTACAAGAAAGTTATATCAACAGACTAAAAATAAATTCGTTGCCTTTGAAATTACACACATAGTTGTGTTATGGTTCGGGGAGGGTTTGGGAGGTCGCCAAAATATTTTTAATGGGAAGTTGGTCGCGTATTCAAAAATGTTGAAAACACTGCCGTAAGAGTAAGGGTCCGGGAGTGCCTCCGCAGGGAAGAAACTACCATTCCCCGCCATCAGTGTATTGTGGAAGTTATATATGTGGTGTCTTTTCTTTCGGACATTTTCGAATATAGTTTATTCATAATAAATAAAATGACGCGAATTCAGACGTAACCATTTATTTCATATTGCTAATATTTCGGCTGTATATCGTTCAGCCATCATCGGAGCGATACAACTACACTATCGGCAGAGTGTTACCTTCCACGTTCTACATTATAAAAGCGTAGCAAATCGACGGCAAATATGTTTAAGTCCTTACTGCCCTCCATGGAGATTATAAACAATTATAATCTGTGGTTAACTTCGACGGCAGAGAAGTACGAAGCCGTAATGCAATATATGGAGACCACGTGTAAACATAGTGCCGTTGTCTTTGATTGCGTACAATTGTGAGTCCGGATTCCAAATTTTATCAAGAATAAAACCATCATCTCGATTAATTCAATTACTCGCCACCCGAATATCAATGGAAAACCGGATCCCAGAAGGATGATACAGACGTTAATATCTGAACATTCTAATAATCCATATTATGGACTGTTTGAATACAATGTTCAGCCACTGCTGATTTATCTGGTTGTAGCAGGCGGGTGTACCCTGCGGGGCCCACAGTGCAACGGTTTTAACGTGTGCATCGTCAACAGTGTTGTGCAGTACGTCTATTCTGTGTCTTTTAACTCATTACGACCACCGCAATAAGTGTCGCCAGTGTGTTTTATCTAGTGTCTTCGTTTCGTTCCCCGTTACACAGTGTTTGTGTCGAAAAATGGGATTTTATGCCACCGTGGCCAATATTTTAAAGACTGAATGTATTTTATTGCCTATATCTATGTTTTAACTTCCACAATCTCACCATGTCTATTTTAAATTCGTCCTTTTAATGTAAGAACTTCCGTACTGATATTGGACACACGTTGCACACAATTCATGAATGATGTGCGGAACATCGACGGTACACCCGCTTTTTTTTCCTTTATTGTTATTTTACTGCCCAAAATGGAAAAGCTGGCAGCTGCATTCACATCGCTCTTCAGTCTATAGAAGTTTTACAGTGATATGTGAAATTATAATGGAGATTAAAACGGCGAATTTAAAATAGATATAGTGAGATTGTGGAGGTTGAAACATAGGCTTAGGCGATAAAATACATTCAATCTGTGGGCCCCGCAGGGTGTACACCCTCCTGCTACAACCCGATAAATCAGCAGTGTCTGAACATTGTACTCAAACAGTCCATAATATGGATTATAAGAATGTTGAAATATTAACGTTTGTATCATTCTTCTGGGACTGGGTACTTCATTGATATTTGGCTGGCGAGTAACTGAATTAATCGGGATGATGGTTTTATTCTTGATAAAATTTGGAATCTGGCACTCACAACTGTACATAATCAAAGACAACGGCACTATATTTACATATACTCTCCATATTCGGCATTACGGCTTCGTACTTCCCTGCCGTCGACGTTAAGCACAGATTATGATTGTATATAATCTCCATGGAGGGCGCTAGAGCCTTATACATGTTTGTCGTCGATTTGCTATGCTTTTAGAGTGTAGAAGGCGGACGGAAACACTCTGATGACAGTAAAGTTGTTTTAAGTATTGCTACGATGACGGATGAACGATATACAGCGGAAATACTAGCAATCTATATCTATAAATGTGAATGTCTGTTCGGTGTACGTTTATCATGTCTGAACTACAAGACATAAAGAGCTAAAAATTTCTACTGCTACTAATGTCTACCCGGGGAAGGCTTTAGGTACGGTTTTATGTGCGATCGGATAGCTATTTATCTATATATATTAATGTGAATGTATGTTCGGTGTACGCTTATCACGTCCGACCGATAAGACGCAGAGACTTAAATATTTGTACAGTTACTAATTTATACCTGAGAAAGGTTTTAGGCACGGTTTTATTGGGATCTGGTAGATATTTAGTAATTTGAAGAATATAACGCGAAATGCGGCACAATAATTACTCTTTGAAAATTATATTTACTCTTTGAAAATTGTTTCATTGGTAATGATAAAAGGATGGAGTATATTGGGATAGAAAGTTATCGGTGTATATAAAATTCTACGTGCGTGTGTGTTAATATTTCGCTCTGCAGCGAAAACTACAGAACACAAACGAATGGTCTGTGTGTAATTGTTTTCCGAAGTCTCCCGTTGTACACCATAGCAGTTCCATGCCGATAGCTATAAGGGGGTGGAAGATATGGTGGTTAAAAATCGTTAAATTATTAAAAAAATTTAAAAGAAATCGGACTGAAGGTCAGCGATGACGTTTGCGACTCTATAGCAAGGAGGTTACATACAGCGAAACGTGATGCTACAGACCATATCTTTCGTCTATGCGTGCTACAATGTCTTCTGATCTTTCTCTGTAGGGATAAGAATACGAATAAGGAAATATAAGAATAAATAAATAAAGCAGTAAAAAAAGAAATTTCCTTTAATACATCTCTTTAAAAAAAATCGATTTGACGTTTCGGGATTATCTATCATAATCAAACAACACGCGAGCGGAGCCGTGGGTTTAAGCTAGTAAGAAATAAATGGCTACTGCGGAATACCCGTGATTTTATTAGTTATGAAATAAGGTAAGGTGGAACAATTTCGATCATTTGGGACAAA
Organism: Locusta migratoria; assembly: GCA_026315105.1. NCBI lineage: Eukaryota > Metazoa > Arthropoda > Insecta > Orthoptera > Acrididae > Locusta > Locusta migratoria. The sequence goes on along the minus strand of CM048755.1, from coordinate 662,889,926 downwards.
TGTTATTAAAACTGGAAATATATTGAGAAAAGGAATAATTTTAACTATGGCACTTGTTCTTGGATGTTTAATGAATATGTAACACAAATATTAGACAGTTAAAATGTTGGTATGAACACAAAAAAGTTTACAGAATTGAGAAAAATCGATCGAAAAAGTACCACACTAGGTACAAATGTGATCACTTCCTAGTACAATTTTGAACACTGTCATCTTCCGCATAGAAATCACTTTTTCACTCGGGCACCAACAAATACTTGGTGTTACCAAACACTGAATTTTCGGCAACGAATCCAGTCACCATTAGCTAGAATATTTATAAGAGCGCTTTAGAATAAGTAGCTTCACGTACTTCTTAACAGGAAAAAAATTTGTAGCTCCATAGCACAAAGTGGTGTATTCTTGGAAAACACAGAATGAGCTGTAAATACTTCCTACACTACACTGTCACACAAAGGCAAGTGCTACCAACACTACGAGACTAACAAATGGCGTTGATCGGAATTGTACCTAGGGTAAGGTGGTACAATTTCGATCATTTCGGACAAATGTCATTGTAACTGGAAATATATAGAGAAAATAAATGATTTAAACTATTTCACTTGTTCCCGGATGTTTAATGTATATATAACACAAATATTAGACAGTTACAAATGTTCAAATGTTTGTTAAGCATATGGGAGTTAACTACGGCGTCATCAGTCCCTAAACTTACAAACTACTTATCTACTACCTTATACTAAGGACGGCACAAATATCCATGCCCGAGGGGGGATTCGAACCCCCGACCGTAGTGGCCGCGCAGATCGTGACTGGAGCGGCTCAGTCCCCTCGACCACCGCGGCCGGCTAGACAGTTACAATTGTTGGTATAAATACTAGAAAAGGTTACAGAATTGAGAAAAATCGATCGAAAATGCACCACAGTAGGTACAATTATGATCACTTTCTCGTACAATTTTGATAACGGGCATCTTCCACATAGAAAGCACTTTTTCCTTAAGGCACCAATGCACACTTCGTGGTAGCAATCATTGCATATTTAGCAGCGAATCCTATCACGGTTAACCAGAAAACGTATAAGAGCGCGTTGTTCTAAGTAGCTTCACTTACCTCTTAAAAGGAAAGATAAATTATATCTCCGTAGCACAAAGTGGTATACTCCTGGAAAAGACAGGAGGAGCTGTAGAAAACTGCTACAGTACAACGCCACACAACGAGACACCATGAAATTGACAAATGGCGCGAAAACTTATGTTGATCGGAACTGTACCTATATCGAATTTGTACCACCTTAGCCTATATCGAATTTGTACCACCTTACCCTATGACGAGAAACTATGAAGATTCGCATAAGTTTCGAGGCGCCGTCGGTGGGTAAGTCACGTCCGCGCTTACCTAGAGGAGAGAGGTAAGGCCGGATGGGCCTGGTTCTCGTACCGAAGAGGAAGCGACCGAGTGCACACGTGCTGGGGATCTTCCACAATGTGTATCGGCGCCGCTGGCAGCTATTGAAAGGGAATTTTTGTGATGGGCTGTGGTGTCCGGTGGCTGGCGACGGCTTCCTGGTGCAAGCACCCCTGCGTGTAGCGGCCGGCGTATCGCTTTCGCCGGTGCGGGGGCGGGGGCGGGGGCGGGGGCGGGCGCCGGCGAGACAGACGGCGCGGATAGAGTTTCCGCTGCGCCTCACCTCCGCGGCGCCATCGACTTCCTACCGATTCATTCTCTTTCCTCTCATTCACTCTGGCGCGGCTGCTTCTCATTCACGTTTCCCACGTCGGCCTCGCAGTGTTTTTCGCAGATCCGCGTCCGCGGCAGTGGGAAAATTGAATCACGGTTCCTCGGCGCCGGAGGGTGGTTTCTGTACCTCTTTAAGAACTGCAGGCGAGCTGGATTCGAGAACGCGACTAGGAACGGACTGCATGCCAATTCTCTGGGGAGGTAAACCCGTTATTGTCGTATAGTACGAACAGCGGAAACTAAAGTTTAATTTCAGGCACAATCGCAAAAATAAACTTATGTTCACCACTCTTTTGTTTTGTTTTTCGTCGTCGTTAGTTGCTTAGAAAATGAGTGAGGTGTGTTTCCGTCTACTGCGACTAAATGAAAGGAGCTTTTTTGTGCTATACGCATTTGACTTCTTTGTCTGTAAAGCATCGTCCGTGGCCTGTAATACATGAATGTATATTTTATTGCAGTACAGTTATAAATAATATTTTGCTATGTTTCACAGTATAACAGTTATAATCTTCGTTACGTTACAATTTTTTAAATTCTGACCTACTATGTTATTAACAACTTGTGCAACAAAAGTTTTTCGGAGTTACTTTAATTTTTCTGTGTTACTTAAACTGGAAAGAACACGTAGATAATGTCGTGGTAACGGCGAACCAGAGACTGCGTTTTATTGGCAGAACCCTTAAAAGATGCAACAGAACTACTAAAGAAATTGCATACACTACGCTTGTCCGTCCTTTTTTTGAGTATTGCTGCCCGATGTGGGATCCTTATCAGGTGGGTTTGACGGAGGACATCGAAAGAGTTCAAAGAAGGGCAGCTCGTTTCGTATTGTCACGATACAGGGGATCTGCACGGCCACTACGGTCGGGGGTTCGAATCCCCCCTCGGGCATGGATATTTGTGCCGTCCTAGTTCGTAAGTAGTTCATAAGTAGTTTGTAAGTTTAGGGACTGATGACCCCGTAGTTAAGTCCCATAAGCTATACAAACATTTGAACATTTTTTTTATACAGGGGAGACAGCGTTACGTAAATGATACAGGATATGGGATGGGAATCATTACTACAACGGCGCTTATCGCTGCGGCGTGGGCTACTTACGAAACTTCAATAGCCAACATTCTCCTACGAATGAGAAAATATATTGTTGACTCCCACTTACATAGGTAGAAATAATCATCAGAATAAAATACGAGAAATCAGAGCTCGGAGAGATTCAGGTGTTCTTTCTTCCCGCGCACTATTCGAGAATGTAATGGGAGATATATAGTAGAAAGGTGATTAGATGAACCCTATGTCAGGCATTTAAATGTAATTTGCAGAGTATCCCATGTAGATGTAGACGGTTTTTTAGTGTTACTCCACTTGTGTCTTCACGGAATAACACAAAGGTACACGGTAAGTAATACTGAAAAATTAAATTCTTAAATTCTGACCTAATAGATTAGAAACAACTTGTGCAACACTAGTTTTACGAAGTTACTTTAATTTTTCAGTATAACTCGCGGTTTCTTGCCATTACTCCATGTATGTCTCCATGGAGGAACACCACAAAACCTTAAGTAACGACGAAAAATTAAATTCTGACCTACTAGGTTAGAAACAACTTGTGCAGCACAAATATTTACGACGATACTTTAATTTTTCAGTATTACTTACGGTCTTTTGTTGTTACTCCATGTGTGTCTTCATGGAGTAACACCAAAAAACCGTAAATAATTTTGAAAAACTTAAATTAACATCCCAAAAACTTGTGGTACACCAGTTGTTTCTAACCTTGTAGGTCAGAATTTAAGCTATTGTAACACGACAAAAATTATAACTGTTATACTGTGAAACATAAAAAAAGATATTATTTGCAACTGTACTGCAATATTATAAACAAAAAAATGTATATCAGGCCATTCAGTACGCGTCACAAATCAAGAAGCGAAACGCGTATGGCAAAGCCTTTCACTTAGCTGACACTTACGGAAATACAGTTCAACAAACATTTATTTTCATGGCAGGTTTCGCGTCAGTGGGGTACGATATTCTGGTCTCGGATTTCTTACAGCATTGACATCATCATAGAAGCGCGCGACATTATGGTTGCAGTCCATGCAAATATTAAATTATACATAAAACCAGTTACGTAAGACTCAGAATTTATGCGGACTACAATTACAATTTCAACCGCTGCTGTAACGACATAAATGCTGTAATATATCAGAGGCCAGAAGGTGGTACCAAAGTGTACCGGAATCAGCCGTCAACATAAATAAACATACTTTTGCGGCCTTCGCAAAGTATTATTTTAACTGAAATAAGATCGCCTATCACTAGTACGAGCGAAGTAAGTGATTATAAAGTGTTGTCTACAGGGGTAGTACAGGACAGTCATTGAATTATACGGGATGGGACCATCGTTACCATGCGAAAAGAATAACCTCGGGTAGCCATCCTTTAATGAGTGAAGGAAACGAGATGAAGGAAAATGGCCCACACCGATATTTACGTCTTACTCTTCTCTGATACGACTCCAATACCTGAAGCAATGAGCTACTTCAGTCGGTAACACAGTTATCAAATTAGTGTCGGCAAACAGAACTAGTTTTAAGCTAGTAGCAAGTGGTGATGTTATTTACATCGAAGTTTTCTAATTTTGCATTCGAACTGATGTGCCTTACGTCAGTGCCTTTCAAAGTGAGGAGCGCAACCCTAGGGCTGACTTGTGGAGGTGGCCTTGTCCAGACAGAATTAACTTGTTGCTTGTCGTGTATCTAAACGCGATAAACCCTTCATGCAGTTGGCTTAAGGAGTAACAATAGATATTTTAGGACGCGGTAGAATAGAAGAACTGCCATAAAAATGCCAAGTATCAAATTCTTGTTGAGTACAGAGACAGAGTTGTTAGTACGTAAAACAAACAAACTTATAACAAAGGGAAATTAGGACATTTTGACTGATTCTTCCGTCGGTCTTTGGTAGAAAAAATATACTGAACTAAAGTATAATTTTGTGTATGTTCTACATGTTTAATGTCCGAGTATGGCCTTGTAAGCCAAAAACCGGTCAACTAGATAAAAATAAACTTGTGGAACATACACGAAACTATGCTTTTTTAATTCAATATGATGCTGGTCTACAAAGAACCGACAGAAGTAGCAGTGAAATGTTCTCGTTTGCCCAACGTTTTAGTTTGTTTGTGTTACATACTAACACCTGTATCTCTGAACTAAAAAAAAATTAACAAATTGCAATTCGTATATACTACCAACAGTTAAAATATTTCCTCAAAACACTTTCAATCGTTCAAAATACACATTTTACCGGAAAATAAGGAGCGTTACAAACTGCGCCCAACATTTAATTATTCTCTTCTAACAGTGAAGTAAACACGACACTACATACTAACAACATTATGATTAAACTAAATCAAATAACAAGTGTAAAAGAAAACCGCTACTTATCCGATTACGTCTGAGAATATCTAACAAGACAAAAAAATAGGCAACATGACATTTCCGGTTTTTGCCCACTTACTCCAACGAGGCCTTATAATTTTTTTTAAAAATGTATCACTTTCTGTTGTTGATAAATGATTGGTTTCATAATCTTTCTTTCTCATAACAGTTGCATCTGTTGCGCTGACCTATTAATAACTTCATGATATACCTAAAGTGAAAGGCGTCCAGAAAACTTTAAGGGGCAGCGAAGAAATAGAATGCAAGCGAATAAAAGCTAATTATATGGTTGGTGGGCGTATGGAGACGATCTCACTTTGTGTTTTCTTTCCAATGACTGTAGGAAGCAAGAATACTAATTCATCAATAAATTGTTCATATTGTATCGCTTGTATTTCCTCATAAGCAGTAACAACAGAGGGCACTATGTAAACTGGCGGACAAAAAATACACATTGGAAATTTTTTTAGAAATAGTTTTGGTGGAGAGTTATCTCCCGGGCTTTTGTCACTATACCCTCATTTGTTCATAACTGGTCTATGCGCCTGTACTACTTAAGAAAAATTAATGCTTTTAAAGTCTGTCATGGAATGACTTTACAAACGTATATACAATCCTACTCTCACTACAGCACACGTGAGAGAAAAGAAGCTAAACTACAAAAGGTGTATGTATCAAATTAATAAGATTGCATATAAATGTGAAATGATTTTTAATATTCCATGGAACTAAGTCATATGTCCTTGCAGATTACATACGACGTGGGATCCACTAAATTATGCATTACATAGTGTCTGACTACGGCTACTGAATACACAAGTGAATACTATTTAAAGGGGATAACTCTTACTGCGATAAATAAAATAACTTTCTAAACATTGCAAAATACAGAAAATTTATAAAACTGACTTACCGAATTTTGCTCCATTGTCAAGTCTTTCGTTGCTTCAAAAGCTAAAAGTATTTTTATGGACTCTGAAGTACTCTGATATGTTTTAATAAAACTATTATTTTTAAACTATATCTGTGTAATAAATACAGTGTAAGAAATTTGATAATATGAAAACTACTTTAATTACATTATCGAAGTTCTTATAATAATATACACGTACCACGAAATCATGAACCGCGAAATCAATCATACAGAAAAGTGCACGTAAGTCTATCAAAACAGATTACGTGGAAGTCGAAAATCAAACGTCTTTGCCGCCAGTGAAAAGTGGTGTAAACTTCGCACGAGAAATCCGTAATCCGTGACAGATCACTTGAGTCTTCGCGCTCAGAGTTAGGGGACTGTAGAAGAATTTGAAGGATGCCCTCTTTTGACCTACTTGAGACGAGAACGACGAACTATTGCTTTCCGCAATATTTCCACGAAATAATCTTCTTATCATTCATCCTCTGTATTAACAGAGTTGAAGATAAACAGAAGCCATTTCGACGAGCAGTGAGAAACCAACGGATATTACTTGAGTTTCGAGTTCTCCAAAAACTCAATATTAACTCTCAATACTAGCTACTGGAAAACAATAAAAACAAAAGCAACCACTGAAGTATTCGAGGTTGCCGCGCCTAAAAATAGATTTCATAGCTATATACACACGTGAATTATCCCTAGATTTTTCCCCCACTTTCTCAACTCTCTTTCAAACGAAGCGTTGTTATCTATCCCTTTTTTCAAGAACAATGCTTAAGCTTCGGTAGAGAACATCAGGCACTACCAGTGGAAAACAAGTCCTAAAACAGCAAAACGTGCTGTTTTATCTTCTCTTAATAGACAGTTGTATCGGAAATCACCTGCCACCCGTCCGCAATGTTTCGTTATAATTTGTATTTTTTCTACCATAGAGTAAGTACCTTATATTTAATATTACCACTTAGACATCAAATCTGTTTTTATAGTCAGTAAATGGGGCTCAGTAACTGCAGAAATTATTTCAAGGTCATTTCGATATTTCTTTACTAAACCGTGGCGGATGATGTAAAATCGGGACTCGAAGTGCGAAAATTATTTATCTTTTAGTAAGTAATTTGTTTATATTTAATCTGCATAATTAGTGGTCCACTAATCTGTACTACTTCGAATCACTACTACGTTTACACTATTTACGAGTATTTTTCATGCGCGAAATGACCTGTTAACAATGTAGGGTTTAAGGACGTTCGTTCAGCTATTTGCGTACTACGCTATTTTGATGCAAGGTAGAGTAAAACGGCGTACTTAGAAGTGAGAGCGGAACTCTGTATAACGATGTAATAAAAGACGAACACGCACTACACGAGTTGATATTCGACGCGCGAAGAGTAATTGTTTCACGGAGCAACAGCGTCTCTTAATGAATTAATCGCAGTTGCAGTAAAACAACACTCTTGTACCTTCGGCTCCACAGGTTGTGTCACACGCGTTTATACACACATCGCTACGTCTTCTTTTTTTTCTATTATTATTAATTTTGTACCATATTTGAGAGCCACTCTCGTAAGCTTCACCTGTAAATCTCATTTATTTCCGCAGAAGTTTACCCAGCGGCGCGCAACGTAAACAGAGATAAGCTACAGCTATTGGAGCGGGGGTGTGCGGAGCGAAAAGCGGGGGGAGTCCTGCCCACAGGGGGATGCTGAAATTTTAAGCGAGTATTCGTACCGCGCGCTCTTTCCGGCTTTTTTTTCCGCCCCCGACTCGGCTTTTCTTTGACGTAAGCGGGAGTACAATGCACATAATTACTCCGGTTCGCTAGCACGCGGGAGTGTATAACCTCCGGCGAATATCGATATATTTTTTTTTTAGTGGCTGGAATTTGTAAAGCGAGAAAAGGGAAAAGGCGGCGTTAGAGCAGCGTGCAAGGCTTTTAGGAGCGAATTGTAAATTTTTGTTTGTTTGTTTTTTTTTTTTGGGGGGGGGAGGAGGGAGTAATAACCGTTTGCGCATCTGTAGGAATTTTGTGGCGATTGGAGGGGGAAAAAGGGGTAGAGTTGAGTAGAGGTGTGTTTTGGGAGAAATGCGGGGGTCCCGGAGCAGCAACTAGTGGCACTACAGTGATGGGGTAGCATGGCACGTACCTCGCGCGGAGACAGCGGAGCGTACTACGGCGAGTGGGTGTTTCATTGAGTCGCGAGGGAAGTGCCGCCCACGGCCCGGCGTCCGGCGCGCGACTGACGAGAGCGCGGCGCTCCGGCGCTAGCCACGCCTCCGCCTCCCCACCGCCGCCCAATAACAACGCCACAGCCGGCGACCGCCGCGCCTCTGCCGGCCGAGCGGGGAAGCTGCGCGCGCGGCAGGGAGAGGGGCCGAGCCGCGCGCCAGAAGGAGTCGAGCGTCCGAGGGAACAGGTCGCGCGGCGCGGAGCGCGCGGGCAGCGAAAAAAGAAAAAAAGAAAAAAAAAAAAAAGGAGAGGGAAAAGAAAATAGTGATAGACGAAAAAAAATATGAGAGGGCGAAGAAAGAGGGGTCGGGGAGGGGGGCCAATAGTGGGCACACAAAACTGAGTGGTAAATGTCGGTAGTGTAAGAAGAGTGTAGGTGTGGAGGGCAGTGACCCGGTAGCGAGCCGACGCGGCGCGCGCGCGGCCATCCACACAACTGGCGAGGTCCCGCCGCCGCCGCCAGCTGCCGCCACCCTACACTCCCACACCCCCGCCCCCGCCCCCCCCTCCATCGATTTTCACAACGGCTCAAACCGCCCCCCACATCTACAAGTAACGTCTTGCAGCCCAGTGTTGTGCCCGCGGAACACCTGGCGCGTGTGTCCGCCGGCTTCCGCCTGGGCGCCTGCCGCCTGCCGCCGCGCGCGCCCACGCCGCCGGCCACCGCTCCTCCGGCGGGACGCCGCCGCCGCCGCCGCTGCCGCTGCAACGCTTTTGGACGCTCCGCCGCCGTCGCTAAGATTTCGATCGGCGCCCGAGGGGCAGATATTGGCTTTTGGCGTTCGTGGCACATTCAGTAGCATGCGCAGGTAAACAGATATCAAGAAGGAAGGAATTATATAATTAAAAAAAAAATTAAAATTAAAAAAAAAAAAATTTTTACTCCAAATGCTTCTTTTCAGGTTGGTCCACAGCATACACCAGGGCAGCAAATAACATTTATAGAGTGCTAGGCCGTCAAACTGGCCGACTTTGAACATGAGGAATTATATAATTAAAAGAAAAAAAAATTAAAATGAAAAAAAAAATTTTTTTTTACTCCAAATGCTTCTTTTCAGGTTGGTCCACAGCATACACCAGGGCAGCAAATAACATTTATAGAGTGCTAGGGCGTCAAACGGGCAGACTTTGAACATGAGGAATTATATAATTAAAAGAAAAAAAAATTTAAAATGAAAAAAAAAAATTTTTTTTACTCCAAATGCTTCTTTTCAGGTTGGTCCACAGCATACACCAGGGCAGCAAATAACATTTAAAGGGTGCTAGGCCGTCAAAAGGGCCGACTTCAAACATGAGAGACACCACTGGACATTTTAATTACCACTGTCTATACCAGTGATTTTAGAAATGGGCATTTGGCGATCGTGGCGCTTTCGGCAGCTAGATGCACCGGTAACAGGAATGAAGAAGGAAGGAATTTTCATTTTCCTCATCTTTTTAATTTTTTTTAAATTTTTTTATTTATTTTTTTAATCCGAATGTTTTTTATTTCAGTTAGGCCCGCACCATACACCAGGGCAGCAAATAACATTTAAGAGGGCTACGCCGTCAAACGGGTCAACGTTGAACAGGAGAGAGACCATGGGACATTTTAATTTCCACTGTGCCGGCCGCGGTGGCCGAGGGGACTGAGGCGCTCCAGTCACGGTCTGCGCGGCCACTACGGTCGGGGGTTCGAATCCCCCCTCGGGCATGGATGTTTGTGCCGTCCTTAGTATTAGTTCATATATAGTTTGTTAGTTAAGTCCCATAAACTATACAAAAAAAAAAAAAAAACCTATTCCACTGTCTATACGAGTGGTTTTTAGAAATAGGCATCTGGCGTTAAAGGCGCTTAGCTACATGCACCGGTAACAGAAATGAAGGAGGGAGGATGATTGCGGTTTAACGTTATATATTACTTTTTTTACTCCGAATGCTTCTTTTCAGGTTGGCCTGCAACATACACCAAGGCACGAAATGACATTTAAGAGTGTTAGGTCCTCAAACAGGCCGACTTTTAACAGGAGAGACACTAAGGGACATTTTAATTTCCACTATCTGTACCAGTGGTTTTAGTAATGGGGATTTCGAGTTCGTGGTCCTTTAGCAGCTAGATGCAGCGGTAACAGGAATGAAGAAGGAAGTATGATTGGGGTTACCGTTTTATTTTTATATATTTATTTTTAATTATTTATTATTATTTTTCTCAGTTTAATTTTTTCCTATTTGAAACGCTTCTTTTCAGGTTGGCCCGCAGCTTACAACAAGGCAGAAAATGAAATTTAAAAGGGTTAGACCATCAAACGATCTAACTATGAACAGGAGAGACACCATGCGACATTTTAATTTCCACTGTATATACCACTTGTTTTACAAATGGGCAACTGGGCTCCGTGCCGCTTTCAGCAGCTAGGTGCGCAGGTAACAGAAAGGAAGAAGGCAGGATGATTGCGTTTACCATTTTATTTTTATTTATTTTAATTTTTTATTGAAATTTTTTTTAATTCCAAATGATACGTTTCAGTTTATTATTCTTATTTCTTGTTTTACTCCAAATGTTTCTTTTCAGGTTGATCCCCAGTATAAACCAATGCTGCAAATGACATTTAAGGGGGGTAGGCCGACAAACGGGCCGACTTTGAACGGGACAGACACCATGGGACATTTTAATTTCCCCTGTGTATACCAGTGGTTTTTATACTTTTTTGAGCTCCTAGCCTCAAATAATTGTGTGCGCACTATATAAACATCACTGAGGCATATTATGGTCAGGCGAGTACAAGGAGTACAATATTATAACTAAACAATCAATTGGGGTATTACAGGAGTAGGTCTGATGAAGAATAAGAAAATAGAAATGCGGGTAAAATACTACGAGCAGCGCTGTTATTACATTATCGTAGACAAGACAGACAGGAAGCTAACACCGAGCTCAGTAGTACAAGTTTATATGCCCACTAGCTCTTCCGATGACGGGAGATCGAAGAGATGTATGAGAAATTAGAAGAAATTATTCAGACAGTTAGGAAAGAGGAAACCTCAATTGTGACAGGGGCTAGAATTTGGTAGTAGAAAAAGGAAGGGAGGGAATAATAGTAGGTGAATATGAACTGGCAAAAAGGAATGAAGAAGGAAGCCTTCTTGTACACTTTTCCATGGAACATAATATAATCATAAAAAACACTTGCTTTAAGAATCATGAAATATGGTTGTATACGTGGCAGAGGCCAGGAGACACCGGAAGTTATCAGACAGATTTGATAATGGCAAGACATTTATTTGGGAACCAAGTCCAAATCCATGTTTTAGACTCTGGCCATAACAGTAGAGTGAAACTAAATAAACTGCATAAAGGTTGGAATATAAGAAGAAGGGACCTTGGTAAATTTAAGTAACCTGAAGTTCTCAAGAATTTCAGAGGGAGATTTAGGCAACAATTTACAGAAACGGAAGAAAATAAAACAGTAGAAGAGGAGTGAGTAGCTTTAAGAGATGAAATGGTGAGGGCAGCAGAGGACCAAACAGGTATAAAGGCAAGACTTACAAAAATTCCTTAGATATCAAAGGAAATACTAAATTTAATTAATGAAAAGAGAAGATATGTAAATGCAGTAAATGAAGCACGTAAGGCGGAATATAGACGACTAAGAAATGAAATTGACAGGAAGTGCAAAATGGCTAAGCAGGAGAGGATAGAAACCTAATCCAAATCTGTAGAAGAATTTATAACTTGAGGTAAAGTACATACCGCCAACAGGAAAATAAAAGAGGCATTTGGAGACACGAAAAATAGCTGTATGAATATCAAGAACCCAGATGGAAAACGAGTTTTCAGTAAAGAAAGAAAAGTTGATAGGTGGAAAGAGTATATAGAGAGGCTCTACAGAGGAAATGAACTTCGATACAGTATTGTAGGAAGGGAAGAGGAAGTAGATGAAGCTGAAATATGAGATACTATACTGAGAGATCAAATTGACAGAGCAGTCTAAAAAGGCCCCTGGAGTAGATGACATTCTCTCAGAGATACTGAAGTCTGTGGGAGAACCACCCATGAAAAACGTATTTCACCTGGTGAGTAAGATGTATGAGACAGGCGAAATACCCTCAGACTGTGAGAATAAAATGTGGTAATCCCTATTCCAAGGAAAGCAAGCGCAGACAGGTGTGAAAATTACAGAACCATTAGTTTGAGAAGTCCTGATTGCAAAATTTTAATACGAATTATTTACAGAAAGATGGAAAAGGTGATAGATGCTGACCTCAGGGAAGACCAGTTGGAATTCAAGAGAAATGTAGGAACACGGGAGACAACACTCACCTTACGACTGTTTTAGAAGATAGATTACGGAATGGTAAACCTACATTTCTAGCTTTTGTAGATTTAGTAAAAGCTTTTGACAATGTTGATTGGAATAGACTCTTTCAAATTCTGAAATCAGCAGAGGTAAAATACAGGGAAAGGAGTGTTGTTTACAACTTGTACAAAAGCCAGACCACTGTTATCAGGGTCGAAGAGTATGAAAGGGAACCATTGCTGGGAAGGGAGTAAGACAGGTTTGTAGCCTTTCTATATTGTTGTTCAATTTGTACAATGAGCAAGCAGTGAAGGAAAGCAAAGATAAATTGAGAGATGGAATTAAGTTCAGAATGAAGAAATAAAAACATTGCGTTTTGTTGATGACATTGTAATTCTGTCAGAGACAGCAAAGGACCTGGAAGAGCAAATGAACGGAATGGACAGTGTCTAGAAAGGAGCGCATAAGATGAACATTAACAAGAGCAAAACAGGAGCAATGGAATGCAGTCTTAGAAAGTTAGGTGATGCTGAAGGAATTAGATTAGGTAACGTAACAATTAAGGTGGTAGATGAGTTTTGTTACTTAGGTAGTAAAGTATCAGACGATGGTAACAGTACAGAGGATATAAAATGCAGAATGGCAATGGGAAGAAAAGCATTTCTGAAAAAGAGAAATTTGCTAACGTCGAATATTAATTTAAGTGTAATGAATTTCTGTCTTAAGGCATTTTTGTGGATTGTTACCTTGAACGGGAGTGAAACTTGGACGGTAAATAGTTTAGACATGAAGGCGATAGACGCTTTTGAAATGTGGTGCTACAGAAGAAGATTAGATCGGTTGATCACGTAACTAATAAAGAGGTACTAGACAGAATTGTCAAGAAAAGGCATTTTTGGTATACCTTGACTAAAAGAAGGGATCTATTAGTAGAACACATTCTTAGACATCAAGAAATCGTAAATTTAGCATTGGAGGGGAGCGTGTGGGGTAAAAATTGCAGAGGGAGACCAAAAGACGAATATAGTAAGCAGATTCAGATAGATGTGGGTTGCAGTTCTTATGAGGAGATGAAGAGGCTTGCTCAGGATATAGTAGGGTGGAGAGCTGCATTAAATCAGTCTCCGAGTCTCCGGCCTTGAGACGATGCCAACAACATTTTACAACAGTCAATACAGCAAATAAACACCGTGATATAATAACAAATGTTAAATGTTTCTAAATCCAAGGGACTTAATTTCTGCGGCTACTAACGTATACTAAGGACAACACACACACACACACACGGCTTGGCCAGTCCACCGCGGCAATAGAATAACAATTAAGACCTTTTATTTTGAATTTCGTATCCAGGCTAAAGAAATTACAACCTATATTAATAACGTACATTTATCACAACATGAACAAATACTTTTTGTGTAAAAAATGTGAGAGATTCATGAAGTACAGTTGTCACTCAAATGCGACACCAGAATGCCATGCTGCCTCCTACCCTGCCAAGACTAAAGGCAAGAGAAACTGTTAAGTGAAACGTATCGAAATGAAATAATGCCATAAAACTAAAGATTACTTCAAATTATAGGGATAGGTAATAATGAGAAAACAGCAGGCATGGAATGTTCCGAATACTGTCGACACTACAAGGAGAAAGCCAACTTATTTTCTGAAACAAACTGAACTGTGCGACTAAACTTAGCGACACATTCCGTATTATATCTGTTGTGAAATGGATAAAACTAAGTAGCTATAACCACAGTCTTTTATTTTTGGCCATATGTATTCTTAAAATATTGGACTAGTGTCGTGGACCGGTGGTTCGCCTGAGGAGCGGACAACCCGCAACGCAGGGTACAAGCGCATGGATGCTTAACAGTGAGGCGATCCACAGCGGAGTCATCAGAGGACGCGACGAGCACCGCCAGAGTGCACTAAACAGGAACTATTTTCTTCCGCACAGTCACGTGAGACCCGCTCGAGGCTGCCACGTATCACTGCACGCTGACTATTCAGGGGGCGCAGTGCAACACGACGGCTGTTCTCCGCGAACCGCCTACGAGAGCCATAGCTGAGGGATCGCGACCGACACCTTCGAAGAAAAGTCTCTGCCAGTGACGCCGCGCCTCCAGGACTTCCCGCAACGGAATACGTCGTCCGGCTCCGTCTCTCTGGCCGTTCTCTCAAGGCAATCGTTATCTCCCTGGCTTGTACCTAATTGGTGAAGAAGAAAACTTTTAGTAGATGTTTGTTGTTTTTGCCTTAGTTTCAGAGGTTTGTTAGTTTGTTTCCAGAAGATGATTAGTCTGTCTTGTCAATAAATCCAATTTTCGTAGCAGACAGTGTCTTACAGTTATTATCTCATGAGGTGAGATATAGCAACTAGTCTAAACGTTTCGAAATAAATCCATAAAACTTTCACAGCATGACAATAAAGGATTGACGCTCATAGCGCTGGAAGTTCAAAAATTACAGAAAAATAACTTTCCTTTTTTTATATATGAAATTTCACTGTTTTTCACTTACTATTAGCTGCATTTGTTGCAATAAGTTCACTTTTCTTCGTAATTAACAGAGATTCTTCGATGAATTTGGATGCCATACTTATACGTGAATGAAACACTAGAATATTTCAAAGCTATTAAAAACTGTGGTAAAAATTGAAATAATTAAATGTAAATTTTGAGTTTCTTTCGATATATGAAATCTAGACGGTAACAGCTTACTTATTTGTTCATAATTGAAATAAGTTTTAGATTCCATACAACTAGAAGTATGGTTTGTGTGCTGTGCAATATTCATCGAAGAATCTGTCTTAAGTATGAAGGAAGTTGTAACTTATTGCAACGAATGCAGCCAATAGTAAATGAAAATATGATGAAATTTCACGTGTAAAAATCAATTTATTTTCCTATGATTCTGAACATCCACAAGAGGCGTACAGCGGACCTACGCTACCAGACCGGGCCCGTAGCCGCTCATCCCGGGCGGGCGTGGCCACGCGCTGCCCGGCCTGCCGGCACCAGCCCCACCGGACTGTGCCGGGCAGCGCGGGTACCCGACTACCCGCCGAGCCCCGGTCCGTGGCGCTCTGCTGCAAGCCGGGGCACGCGCCCGCCAGACGATACACTCTTAGCGGGAAACCCACTATTCCTATTTTCCCGCTGCAAAGACTGTTCACGGTACATTCGACCATCCCACATATGAACTTAGTTTTTCCTTACAAGCTTTACTTTGCATAGAAAAAAATTAGAATGTCTTCTTTTCATTCCTCGTTATTTTTTAGATTCAAAAGAAACTATGGGGTTAAAAAATCTTATTCTTGAACATGTGATATTACAGAATCTTAGCTTTCTAACAAAGCATTCAACTTTTCATAATTCGTAAATGTCGTTTAAAAATGATGCTATTGCCGAAGTATGTGCACGTCATTTACAAATCGTGTATTAAAAAAGATAGCAGGCAGCTTAAATGATCTATGCATTTTAGACCATACATTACCGCGAGTGAAACAGAGCTGTCTAATTTCACGCGTAATTGCGAGTTAAGGAGCAGAAGTGCGGCGATAGCAAGTGTATGTATTCAGTGCGTGTTCTAACAGCGTTTCTGTCGACATTTCGATAAATTGCTTGACGTATCCTTGCTGAAAGACAAAAGGAAGATCGGGTTGTTACGTTCAGTGGCAATCGAGGTCATTAGAAACGATTAACTGGTAGAATGTTGGAAGGTTCAGTTTATGCTCAAGCACTACAAGGGAAGTAAACTAATTACTGTCCATCGATAAAGGCGTGTGGTCCATTGTTGTTTTTTTTCCCCCATTTTCCTTCGGCTGGAGTGAGCTGAAACTCCAAGCGAGTCACCACTATCTTTGAGGTGACACTCAAGGTCGCAGTCATCAGTTTTGTATCGCTGGACAGATTGCGTGTATCTTCAAAAAACTTGTAATTTTTCCTCACTGAATGGTCAGTGCAGTATCAATTGCGAGTAAAAAAGAAAAAAAGACGTGCGCAGTAACGGATCTGGTAAAAGCAGAAAGAAGACGCCCAATTTTGTGCTGCAGAAGCAAAACGATAGCCGTATCGGCTCGCGCCGGAAATATTAAACCTGTTGTAAGGTCGGCTTCGCGTTAGCCGGCTCCGATACGTTTGTAGGCAGTTTTATACTTTGCTCAGTATTTACTTACACAGTGTTTCACTTTATATGAAACTAAGTAATGGCTCTAACATGAGGAGCAAGATGAGACCGTAAATCTGTTCAGTTCCTTGTTCCTGGTAAATATACGTATTGTCACGTGTATGACGAAAAATGATATGCCCTACGATGATGTGTTAATATTTAATTTTATTCAAGGTTGTCCTACTAATTATCTAGCTGAAATTCTGTCAAGGTAAACAGGAACTTTTTAAAAAGCCAATATTTTGCGAAATGAGTAAGAACTTCATTCAAAATGAGTGCTTCAATAACCTCGACGACTTGCTGGTGAAAATCATCTTTCTTTAGAAGAAAATGATAAGAACATAACTGAAGAACATTTGGTGAGACTTGAAAAACTTTAAAACATTATTTCCCTTAGTTGTCTACTAATAGCAATGGAATTCGCAATCTCTTGGAAGGAGCAATAATTTTAGAATCCACATAACTGCAAATTAATAGTAATAGCTTCTGGAAACGTCCAGTAACTTTACGTCACATAAATCTTTGGTATTGCTAAGAGGTAACACATTTATTACATGTCTCGTTCACTCGTTGTGCGAAAAGACTTTCACTTCTAACACTTAGATACAAATAAATACAGAAACACTCTTTTCGTTGAAAGTAACCAGAGAATCGCTTGAACGTCTGTGGATCCTCTACTAAAAAGTTTAGCCGTTTAATTCCATAACGAAAACTTGTAGGTTAACAGACAAGTGTAAAATACTTTAATATTGTATACTGCGCCTTTCCATTATGCAAAAGCCTGCATCTGGCCTTTTGATGTGAAACCATTGATGCGTAAGCTACAAAACCTTTAGTTGTACATACCAGTAAGAAACTTTTTCGTCTATTATTTTTGTATTGCACTTTATTTAATTTTAATAAGGTGGAGTTTAAACTACTATATATCTGCGATATGGTAAAAGGACAAAAACGTTTAAGAGGCACGGTGCTTAGGAATTTAAAAAATAAAAAGTAAACTCTACATAACATCACAGCTTTACGACAGAGCCAAATTGTCTTTTGGCTGGATATATGGTTGTTACAATTAAAAGATGAACTAAAGAAGGAATATTAGAAACTTTCGTTTGTATCCTATCCTCGTCGCCACTTTTGTGTCCCGTCCGCCGGTTGTCGTAGGTGTCGGTGGCCGAGTAGAAAGATACCGACACAGGAATAAAGGTTCAAATTCAAATTCAAATGTTCAAATGTTTGTTAAGCTTATGGGACTTAACAACGGGGTCATCAGTCCCTAAACTTACAAACTACTTACCAACTACCTTATACTAAGGACGGCACAAATATCCATGCCCGAGGGGGGATTCGAACCCCCGACCGTAGTGGCCGTGCAGACCGTGACTGGAGCGCCTCAGTCTCCTCGGCAACCGCGGTCGGCCAGGAATAAAGGATGCACGTGTGTACAGGTACGGAGGTGACCAGCCAGTGGGACAGCAGAAACTAGAAACACTAGAGTAAATTAGAACGAGATGTATATTTCATAGAGACTTAGTAATACTTAACTTTTACATATTTCTTGACTGCAGAATGCTGATACATAGATTAGATAGAGAGGCCTGCCTACTGACGATTCCTAGTGCCTATCCGATAGCCAAGTCTTAACTGGTGCCTATCTGATTCCGAAGGTCTTAACTGGTTCCTATCTCAGTCCCAACGATTTGCGCAGCGCTGCATTCCAGCGCTCGCAGCGCCGCCTGTAGCGCTGTTCCACCGAGCCCAGAGAGCACGGGCCCGACGGGTACCCGCCCGCCCGGCGAGTGTCGGGACTCGACGGCGCAGCTAGCTCGCCCCCTCAGTAGGCGGTGCAGTGGGGCTGGACTTCCCGCGGTGCGGGCAGCAGAGCGCAGCGACCGGGCGCAGGCGAGCTCGGACGGGTAAATGTGGCGCGTTGCACGGCTCTGAATTCCACTGCTGTGAGTGTGAATCCTGAATCCATCCCGCTCATGCTGACAAATGTTTATGAATTATTTATTAATGAAATTTTAACTTAGTGTAAGTAGGGTGTAAGTCTAGGAACTGATGACCAACATAGTTAGGTCCCATAAGAGTTACAAACATTTGAACATTTTATTTGAATGAAATTTTGCACACTGTGTGTGATTTGATCCAACCTAAAAAAGACAGAATTCCTTTTATCTGTATTAATGACCTAGATATACTTTTATTGCAAATTAAATGGTGTTATTGAAGTTTGTAAATATCCAATAGATGGCAAAATGTTTCGACTTCAAACATCGGCGTGAGGTACAAAGTGTACAACTTCGCTTCCGCCGTTTGCCGATAGTTGGCGAGAACGGTAAGAAGCGGTCGAAAGAAACAGATCTCAGACATCAGATAGTTAGCTTGGACTTCGGTCTTCATAATCTCATTCAAACATTAGTCGATTTGTGTCTGCATCATAAAGTTGTTCTTGATTGAACATGTCAGTTTACGAGCCTAATTCTCGTCACTTGCGGGAGGCGTTACTTTTTTGTTTCAATATGAAGCAAACAGTGGCTGATTCTTATCGAATGCTCTGAAGTACACATGTTAAGGACTCTATTAGTTAAAACCCGGGCACACCGTTCTGTCGTATGTGCGTGGCGAGCAAGGGGCCCCGGGCTAATGCAGTCTTTCTTCCTTCTTTCCTCCCTGGACTGCATTTCCTTTCCCCTCCCCTACTTTCCTATCCCTGCTCCTTCGTCTCCCCACCGGGGGACCGATTACCTTAGCAGTTTGGTCCCGCTATCCCGACCAACCAACCAGCCATTTATTAGTGAAAGAACTTGAGACATGTTTCGACGTCGACGGCCAAACCGAATACTCACGGCTCCAAGATCACAAGATCGTGCTCTGCATTTGGTGGGACCAGCTCGGCGTCATGTACAATCAGGTTTTAAAACCAAGTGATACA
The DNA here is from genome assembly GCA_026315105.1 of Locusta migratoria. Lineage (NCBI taxonomy): Eukaryota > Metazoa > Arthropoda > Insecta > Orthoptera > Acrididae > Locusta > Locusta migratoria. Next base: position 662,870,224 of record CM048755.1, on the reverse strand, counting down.
ATCATAGGTGCTCGTTACCGAACGCCATTAATGCGTTTGAGCAGAGTATTAAAAGATAAACGGCCGAAATACAGCGACTCCACACTGAAAAAGAGGTCAAAATCTATTTGTAATGGCTAAAATGGGAAGTCTTACACCGCCTGCCGTATTCTCCAGACATTGCTCCCTCTGACTACCACCTGTTTATATCAATGGCCAATGGCCTGGCTGAATAACACTTCCGATCTAATGAAGAAGTCACAAATTGGATCGATTCGTGGATCGCTCCAAAAGATGAACAATTTTTTCGATGCCGAATTCATACACAGCTCGGAAGTTGAGCAAAGTAGTCGACAGCAATGTAAAATACTTTTAATGATACATGTGTAACCAATTTGTTTCATGAAAGCCTCAAATTTTGGTGAAAAAACGGCGGAAGCAAAGTTGTACAGCTTGTAAATCGCTCGGCATAACAGTGAAAGGCAACGGGCTCCAAACCAGGTCACACCGTGGATTTTTTTCACTCTCTGTTTCAGCCTAGCCCTCACTTCACAACGATGTGAGGAGTCGCCAGAAACGACAAAAAATGTTCAAATGTTTGTTAAGCTTATGGATTTTAACTGTGGGGTTATCAGTCGCTAAACTTACAGACAACTTATAAACTACCTTATACTAAAGACAACATAAACATCCATGCGCGAGGGAGGATTCGAACCCCCGACGAGGAACGGCCTCGCACATCGGAGCATAGCGCCTCAATGCGTTCGACCACTCCGCCGCGCCTCAGAACCGACACTTCGTTCGGATTCGACGTTAAATCGTATGTCCCACTATCCGGTGCGATAACTGGGGCAGGCTAGGACAAGTTAGGCGCAAAAGTGGCGTCCACTTTCGCAAGGCCATCTAGCCACACAAAACTGTTACTACAATTGATTTCCTATAGTCTACAGTTTATTCACATTAAATTTGTTGTACAAATGTAAATAAGACATAACTCCAATTTTGAAATTTTACATGTACTTCTTTTTATTCTAGTTGTGCTGCGTATTATCTCAATACTTATGAGACACATTTGTTGTCTGTCTGTCTGTTCTCTCAAAACTCATGATCCAGACAACCAAATAACGTGAAATGTGGTACATGTACACAAAATTACATGGGGAAGATTCTTAAACAGGTTTCAGTTCATTTTTTGGAAAACCAACCGGAAAGTTGAGAAAAAGTGACAGTGCGTTTCCAATGTGTCCGTGTAAATCTATATCTTCGCATTGAACTTAATGAAATTTTGCAATATTGACCTTAAAAACAAGAGGAAGGGCACTGTCTACATAAAATTTCGTACAGTGCATGGTGGAGGGTACTTACGGATTTCGCCAAAATCCACTGTTTTGCTCCGATGTTGATGAAACTTTATACACTTGACTTTGAAAACAAGATGAAGGTTACTGTCTACATAAAATTTCGTTCGGTGCATGGGGGAGAGTACTTTACTTACAGACTTCGATTGCAATCTCTAAAAAATATACACATGCAAATAAACGGTTTTGTACGCTTCTGCAGAAAACCTTATTTTAAACCCGGGCAAATCCGGGTACTTGCAGCTAGTTTTCAGTAAAATGCCAGGAAGAAAATTAAGGAGAATGTCCGTTCGTTTGTTTGCATTTCATACAAATTTACATTTTTATTCCAAGAGAGAAGGGAGGAGGGGATGGGTTGAGACAGGGGAGGAGGAGACGAACGACAGAAGCGAGTGGAAGATTTACAAAGAGACAAATGTTACGATTTTTGTAAACCTAACTGGACCAATCTGCTTTGGTGATCACTCTCTAGACTTACAACTACTTAAACTGTCACTAAGGACAGCACACACACACACACCCATTCACGAGGGAGGACTCTAACCTCCAGCGGAATAGCAGTCCAGTCCATAGCATGACGCGATAGATCACGCGGCCATTCCGCGTGGCAACAGAGATAGAGAATGGGAGATGGCCTGACGGAAGAGTGAAACAAATAAAAAACCGCGAAACGCCAGTGCCGAGGCTTACACAATATATAAAAATACGATTATACAAATATTTTTGAAGGTATAATTTATATTAGTTGGTCTATGTATTTCAGTTTTCCTGTTAGAGCATAATATCCTGGACTGCTCTGACTCATAGTTTTTGTGCTGATATTTTTTTAGTAGATTAATTGAGCAAATATTATATGCAATTGTAATATTTTCTAAGCGTAGTTCATTCCAGTGACATTTACCTGTTTACAGTTAGTATATATTTTACGATTTTTTGGAATTTTGGATATATATATATATATATATATATATATATATATATATATATATATATATATATATATAATAGTTATATCATTAAATTCCAAAATATTATAAAATTTATGCTAATTCTATAAACATGTGAACTGGTCTCCAAAAATAGTGGTACAAGTGCAAATTGTAACTTGCTGGAAAAAAAACTAGAAAAAAAATAGTTGCACAAAAACTATGAGAAAATGCACCCAGGACATTATGCTGTAACAGGAAAACGTAAATATATGAAGCAACAACTGTAAATTATGCCTTCAAAAATATTTGTATAATAATATATGAATTGCAATTGACATAAGAATGGCGAAAAGCCGAAACGGTCATCGTTGTTTAATAACAACGAGTAAACAATAAATACTGCCGCGAGTCTTCCGACAGCAAGTGTGGTGCAGTCGTTAGCAGCGCAGATAGCTATGCTTGCGGTTCCCAGGTAAAATTCCGCCATGGGCAGAAGAAATTTTATTTCTTTGTATTTACTATTTCTAGAACGTTCTACATGTAAGTTCCAGAAGATTCTTTCTATGTATAAATAGTGGGGCACTCCAAGCAGGAGTCAGTCTGTACTCAGTGTACGCTTGCGTTAGCAATAAACGTGTACTAAGTGTAAAGTGTTGTGTTCTATTACCGTCCAGCCTTCGAATTCAGGACCACCTGCAATTTTCAACGTGACAGCAATTAAACTTTTTCATTCGCTTTTTTTAACTGTGTCTTCTAAGGCACGATGTTCATCCTGAGTAGTTTACGGCCTTCTGCCAAATAACAAAAAATTGCCACTGATGGTTTATCTTTCACTGACAATAAACGTGATACCCTGCGTTAACAATGTAGGCCTTCATGGTTCTACATTGAGTGTTCGCCGCGCGGGAGTAGCCGAGCGCTCTGGAGTGCCACGTTGCGGATCGGGCAGCCTCCCGAGTCGGAGGTTCAAATCCTCCCTCGGGCATGGATGTTTTTGTGCTGTCTCTAGTATTAGTTAGTTCATAAGTCCCATAAGCTTAACAAACATTTGAACATTTTTTGAGAGAGTGTTCGTCTGAGGACGTTGTTCCAACAATTTGGTGGACACCGTCGCTGTAATTTTCATCCGCCGGCTTTTCAGGAATGTCATCTTATGTTCGTAGTGCGTTCTGCAACCCCGCCTGCAACATGTACCAGTAAAGGCAATTAACAGAAATGAGGAAGAAGGCAAGAGTGGGGTCTGCCGTCCCATCGACAACGTGGTCATTAGTGTACGGAACGTTGCAGAGTATGTATTTCATTATTATTATTTCATTAAGACGCTTTGTTTACCGTGACGAGCTTATGACCTTCTGCAAAGTAATATCATTGTAACAGAAGCTTTGAGAGGCTTTTATCTTTCAATAACAAAAAAAGGCCTTTTTTTTACAGTGTAGGCCTTCATCTTCCACAGAGAGTGTTTCTTTGAGGACGACAGTCGAACTGTGGTGTCGCACAAGTCTGAAGTGCGCGCCATGTACTTTCGTCGCGCGCCGCCATGCAAGCACGGCGCGGCGTTCTTACGACGTCAGCCACGAGCGCCCTCTGCTGCAACCCGCTCGTTGTCACCACAAGAACTGGATCGGTCACTTGGCAATCGGACGGGCACCAGTTAAGACTCTCATCAGTAGGCACGCCTCTATCTAGTTAAACTATGTATCTGCATTCCACTTGTCTTCAGTTAACAAAGTTAAGTATTGTACTATCTCTAAGAAATATATATCTTGTTCTAATCTAGCTAAGTGTTTCTAGTTTCTGCTGCCCCACTGGCTGGTCACCTCAGACTCTGAATCCCCACACGCGTGCATCCTATTTCCCTGTGTCAGTCTCTCTCTACTCGGCCACCGACACCTAGGACAACCTAGGACAACATGTCTCACGTTCATGGCGCGTTATGCAACTCCACCTACAAGTTGTACCTGTAACGGAAAGTAACAGATGTGGTGCAGAAAGGAACGTTTCAGGTTTAACGTCCCTTCGTCATCGTGGTTGTTATAGACGGTAAGGTAATAGAGTATTATTTTATTCTTGTATATATTTATTCTTGTATATTTATTGAACCGTATTCTTTGAGGAGCGATGTTTACCCTATCCAGGTTACGACCTTCTGGCAACAGAAGCTTAATTTTTCGCTGTAAAAATCACGAATCCCTTCCACAGCGTGTGTTCAGCTGAGAACGCTCTGGTCGAATGTTTTTGGAGCTCCGCGAACGCCATCGCAAGGATTTCGATTCACCCTCGGCGCAGGAATGTCTTTTCACTTCCGATGCGCGTTCTGCGACTGTACCTACAACACGTATCAGTAATGGTAAGTAGGCCTAACGGAAATTAAGAATGAAAATGTTTGGGGTTTACCGTTCCGTCACCATCGTAGTGGCCATAAACAAAAAGGTAACAGAGTATTTCTTTTTTTTTTTTTTTTTAATTACCATATCTTCTAAGACAATAAGATTTCCCGATGTGTATAACCGTTTGGTTTCTTTATGTAAAGCAACAAATAATGTGTAGCCAGAACGCTTTCTTTTGTAAATCCTGTCAACATATGTACTGTATTTCTGTTTGGTAAAATACCCTATGTAATCGCCTGAATTTATCCATCAGACGTGTAATATTACTATGTAATGGGGCAAGTCAAATAAATAATAAATAAATAAGACGGTATGTTTTCCCTGTGGTGTCGCACAAGTATGAAGTGCGCGCCACGTACTTGCGCAGCGCGCCGCCATGCACGCACGGCGCGGCGTTCTTACGACGTCAGCCACGAGCGCCCTCTGCTGCAACTCCGCTCGTGGCCACGACTGCTGCATCGTCCACTTGCGACTGATATAGGAACCAGTTAAAACTTGGGAATCAGATAGGCACCAGTGAAGACTTGGCTATCGGATAGGCACTAGGAATCATCAGTAGGCAGGCTATCTAAACTATGTATCAGCATTCTGCAGTCAAGAACTATGTAAAACTTAAGTATTACTAAGTCTCTATGAAATATATATCTCGTTCTAATTTACTCTAGTGTTTCTAGTTTCTGCTGTCCCACTGGCTGGTCACCTCCGTACCTGCACACGCGTGCATCCTATTTCCCTGTGTCGGTCACTCTCTACTCGGCCACCAACACCAAAGAAAACCGGCGAAAACGAGACACAAAAGTGGCGACGAGGATGGAACACAAAACTCCCTTATTAGGTTATGGACTCATTTCGAATCATAAAATTTCAACAGAAGCTTTATCTATCTCTAACAAAGAACAATGTAGGGCTACATCTTCCACAGCGAGTCTTCATCTGATGATGTCGATCAAAGTTTCTGTTGGTTGGTGGCTACCTTCGCTGGGATTCTGATCCGCCTTCGGCTCAGAAATGTCATTCGACGTTTGTGGCACATTTTGCGACTTACTCTACAAGATGTACTTGTAACGGAAAGAGAATGAGTTAATTTTTACCGTCTTTTCTAAGACACGATGTTTACACTGCCTGGGTTAAGGACTTCTTCAGAATTATCACACTGCAACAGAATATTTTTCTTTCACTAACTGAAAACACGAGTCCCTGCGTGACGACGTAACACTGATTTAACCGCGAGCCACTGTCGTATTTATTACATACTAGAATTATTTGGAGGCAGATTATAACTGTGTGCCGGAAGCGGGATGAGAAACCGGTATCTTTGCCTTCCACGGACAAGCGCTCTACAGCGCTAGAGCGCTAGCCTGCGAAAGGCAAAGGTCCCAGGTTCTTATCCCGGTTCCAACACACAATTTTAATTTGCCAGAAAGTTTCATATCAGCGCACACTCCGCTGCCGAGTGAAAGTTTCATTCTGTAAACATCCCTTGGACTGTGGCTAAACCAAGTCTCCACATATCCTTTCCTTCAGGAGTGCTAGTCCTGCAAGGTTCGCAGGAGAACTTCTGTAAAGTTTGAAAAGTAGGAGGCGAGGTACTGGCAGAAGTAAAGTTGTGAGGACTTATCGTGAAGCGTGCCGGGATAGCTCAGTCGGTAGAGATCTTGCTCGCGAAAGACAGAGGTCCCAGTTTCGAGTCGTGGTTTAGGCTGACAATTTTAATCTGTCAGGAAGCTTCATGATGAAATATTTACATATTCTAGGCCAATGAAGATGCCTTGCAGTTAAGAGAGGCGAATGGCAATCAAAATTGGTTTTATTCAGTTCCAATAAACAGATAAGGTAATAATTATCGATATAACAGCGGTACTCTCAGAAGTTCGTGAGGAACTCCCCACGAAATCGTACATTCTGATGATCACACGCTATCGAGGACGTATGTTGTTATGCTTTTGTTGCAATGTCACAATTTGGGAGAAGGTCGAAACGTAGTCAGCCGTGGTAAAATCTCAGTCTCTCACTTCCCATTAGTGGTAAACCTGTGACTTGTAGGTGGAGTGGTCGAGATATAAATATAAGACACATATTTTATACGTGCCTAAACGGCCGTTTGAAGTGGTGGAAATCTCGTGAAGGAAACACCGTTGTTTTCTTTCTGAGCACACAGTGTCAAAACAGCAGCAGATAAAACAAAAACGTTCAAACATTATTTCTATGGTTGCTACTGTACCTGCTTTGGAAATGTAAAAATCCCATGTGTTGTAAATCTAAGACTATATTCAACAACAAATTCAACCATTTATGATAACGTTACATACAGAAATCACAGTAGTCAGATATAACTTTGGAGTACCCCTATATAGTGTTATAAGCGCGGTCTGTCCGCAGTATGACGCTTGTTATACATGGTTATAGTTGTATAGCGGTATATAGGGACACTTCCAACTTATACTGCGACTTAGTGCTATAGCTTTATCGTATATCGTCGAATTAGGTGTTAAATACACTAGCAGATTTACTACGCATAAAATTTTTACCGTTTCATAAATTGAGAGGTGAGGGAAGAATTTCTGAATATATATAAAGGTTTTAGGATATGAATGCGCAGTTGTAAAGTACAGTAGCAACCGTGTAAATTATGTTCCACAATTAGCACTATATGTGCTCAGCATAATATCAGGCGCGTTATCTTCCCGAGAATTTTCATCACTTCATGTATGAGCACGCAAAAACGAGAAAAAAAAAAGAAATAAAATTCTCATATTTTGACGACGTCATCTGAAGACGGCCTGGTAGAACATTTTTGGAGGCTGGCGAACTCCGTAGGTAGCACTTCGAGCCCCCATCCGTGCAGGAATGTCATTTTACGTTCGTGGAGCGTTCTGCGACTCCACCTGCGAGATGTACTGCTAACGGAAAGTAAAGGACTGAAATTTTACCGTGTCTGACTACGTTTCTGCCAAATTATCACATTTCACACGTCCTCGATAGCGTGTGATCATCACAATCTACTATTCAATTAGGTGTTCTTCAGAGAATTGTGATAGTATCAATGTTATATCGATAATTACTACCGCAACTGAATAAAACCAATTTTTATTGCCATTCGCCTTTCTCGGTTAAAGGTGTCTTCATTGGCTTCGAATCTATACATATTTCATCATGTTAATTGTAATATTCCCTTGGTACTAACAGGAACACATGTGTCAATAAAATTCTTCGCTTGCAACAGTGGCCGAAACGTCGGTACAGTTTATAAAATGCGGTTTCATACCCGAAGAATTTTATTGCTAGTGACAACTGCCGCGGAAGCCTACGTTTGTATTTAAGGAACAAATGTGTTATATATATCGACACATGACACTCGCGCCCGCCGGCAGCGGAAATTCAAGCTGAACGCACGCGATAAGTCGTACCGCGTGCGATTCCTCCGCCAGGCTTCACTGTCGCGGAGATCCAATACTTGAACGCACTCCAGCGGCACTTGGCGGCGTCTTGTACCCCTAGTAACTGGGTACTAGTTTATCAAATACATCCACTCTTTCCTTGGTACTATTATTGAAGTGTATGATCTGTTTTGTTTGTAGAGATTTTCCCATTTCAGGAGAAAAGGACACAAGAGTTTTTTTCTGATTTCAAGTAAATTCCGACGATAGTACTTTTCTCTTTCTGTTGTGTAAGAAGCATGGTGGAATTTTTCAGTTAGTTTTCCTCATCGCACCAACAATTTCAAATTGTCTTTCAGCAACAAGTCTTCCAAAGGTATCGACGTGTACCAATTGTTGAAAGTGATGTTGCGACGTATCTGACGAATACTTGTGGACACAACTTTCTCACAGTATGTTGGCAGACTTTTTTTCCTATGTCTGTCTGCCTCGCGGGAGTGGCCGCGTGATCTAAGGCGTCATGCTATGGACTGGGACATCGCTCCCGAGTGGGATTCGTAGACAACTAAAACAGCTATACAGATTAGTAATACAAGTTTTATTTACTGAATTTTCACAATACTCAACTTATATAAATTATATCTCTACTCGCGAGGCTAGCTGCGCTGGGTCCAAGTGACGGCCTAGTTCGGAGCCGCATTCAAACATATGTTCAAATGTTTGTAAATCTATCGGACTCAACTGCGTGGTCATCAGTCCGTAGCTTATAAACTAACGTAAACTAACCTAAGGACAACACAAACACCCATGCCCCAGGGGGGACTCGAAACCCCGACGACGAAAGTCCGCGCGCACCGCAGCACGGAGCTCCAGTACGCACTGCTAATCCGCCGCGGACGCCGAGTTCAGAGGTGCCCTTCCAGACGCATGTCGGTCTAGATATATCCGCTTGTAGAGGGCGCGCTTCTAGATGCTCCCTCCAGGATGCGCGGCGCCGGCTTGCGATTGGTTGCCGATCGTCCGCTGCCTTCTCTACGATCGTTCTCGTGAGTCTGGCGTGTGGCGATGACTTTACGCCACAACAGCCTGAACATTACATAAGTTAAATAATGATTCTTTGATCTTTTTAGGAGTACAAAAATCTCAAATTGTACAAGATCTCTTGTAGAAGGATACACTTTACCTTTACATTAACGTTAAGTTTAGTTCGTTACCCTTCGAACAAATCTAGTCCATGCCCGCAGAAAGCAAGCAACTGAAATAAAATGCTGTACAAACATTATTCGAATTACCTAGTAAGTTGCCGATATTGTCCCTGAAAAGGAATTATACACAAAGAAGACGAAACTTACAAAATTCGAGTTTCCTATGCAAGTAAACGTAACCAGAACTGTTAATAACTTCCAATAAATAAAGTTTTCAACATATTTTTGCTGTTATTTGGAAGTATCTCATCCGACACAAAACAATAGTAAATATGAAATCCGTAGTTTTGCTAACATGTGCCCTGAAAATTAAAACACAGAACGAAATGAAAAGAACATTTTATGTCGTACCCGTTTACTTTCGGAGCTACTCTACGTTTATATAAATACACTGCAAGCTACATTGAAGTGCATGGCAGAGGGTTCATGGAAAGACATTTATGATGTTTCTCTACGTTTCCGTTCTCTAACAGCTCGCGGGAAAAAAGGAACACACAAATCTTTCCGTTATCGATATGATTTCTCTTATTTCATTCTCATGCTCATGTTTTCATATGTAGGTTGGCGCTAACACAATATGTTCGCATTCGGAAGAGAAAGTTGGTGAAAGAAATTTCGCAAATAGATCTTGTCGCAACAATGACGCATTTCTCTTAATATTTTCACCCCAAATCGTGTATAATTTCTGTGACACTCTCTCCCCTATCTAGCGATAGTACAAAACGAGCTGCCCTTCTCTGAACTTTCTCTAAATCGTCTGTCAGTTCCACTTGGTGGGGCCCACACAATGCGCAGCGATACTCCAAAATAGGACTCACGATTGTGGTGTAGGCAGTTTCATTAGTAGAACTGCGAATGAAACGTAGTCTTTGGTTCGGTTTCCTACAATATTTTCTGTGTGTTCTTTCCAATTGAAGTTTTGGCCCACTTTTAGTGTTACTACCGTAACCTTTGCGATCGTCTTTTGACAGCTCGAAATTTAAATGAAAATAACGGTTTAACTATTCATCTGAGACGAAAATTGAATAACCAAATTTGTAGAGGAGAAAATTATCTAAAACTTTGCTCTCTTATGTTTTTTTTCATATCTCGTAGCGTTTCAAAGATATTTCCAAAAATAGCAGCGATTTTGTGATGTATGTCTGTCTGTCTGTCCGTCTGTCTGTCTGTCTGTTTTTAAGACGAACCGTTCAACCGATCAGCACCAAATTTTAGAGACATGATTGTAGGCCGCCAGAGACCAGAACCTCCTTTTTTCAAATTTTTCGGACAAATACGGTAGTAATACTAAAAAAAGCCGTTTATAATATAATTGTAATTGCAAACGAACCGTTCATCTGACACGAAAATTGAATAACCTAATTGGTAGAGGAGAAAATTCTCTACAACTTAGCTCCCTTACGTTTTTTTTCATATCTCGTATCGTTTGAGACATATTTGCAAAAATAACGGAGATTTGACACCCTCCACTGAATAAACGAAAACCAGCCGTTCGGAGATGTCACGTGACATTCATCGCCCAGAACTCTTTCTGGCATACGCCATCCATCTTGCGTTGCGTATTTGATGATTTTCTTATTGTAACTTACACGTTGCCATTTCAAAGCAATTCACTGAGGAATTAACAAAAACGCATCGTTCTTCGTACGATAATGATAATCTAATGTCTACAAATGCCATATTAGCATCAGTTAAGAACGGCCATCAATAGTACGAGATTAAGGGACTCATATTTTGATTCATAGCTGTAGCGTAGTGGGAAGGCGTTGGACTATGACGCTTAAAGTTGGTGGTTCTGAACCCGCCACTACCTAATTATTTTTTTCCCTAAAAGGGTTTCAGACACTCTTATTAATTAATTTTTTATTATTTAGATTAATATTTTGGTTCAAAATGTTTGCAAAAACTTATAAAACTACAAATCTAAAGTGGGCCGTAAAACACGTCAGTGCGATTTTTTTGTAATTATTACTCCTAGGTATTTAGTTGAATTTACGGCCGGTAGATTTACTGATTTATCGTGTAAATCAAGTTTAACGGGATTTTTTTAGTGGTCATATGGATAACTCCACACTTCTCATTATTAAGGAACAATTGCCATTTTTTCACCATACAGACATCTTACAAGTCACGATTTTTACGCTTCAAACTGTGTGTTTTGATAAAGACACACAAGCTGCAAAAGTATTCGGATCCGCACGAATTTCTGCGAGACTGGGATGTGACTTTCGCCAATTCATTCATCTGTTTCCGCTCAATTGGAGTTATAGTAGCATCATCCTTTTCGTTTCATATAAGACTAACGCCATCGAGTCTAAAATAAAAAAATCTTATCGTAAATTATGCAGGAAATGAAGTGTGATTGGTGTGATGTTTATGACGTCAACAAGCGGCTCCCTTTGTCACCGCTTGGAGCGAGTCTTCTTAGCTGTCAGGCGGTAATAACTTCGTGTGGCTCTGGAGCCGTGTGCAAGTCTTTCAATTGGACGCCACTTCGGCGACATGCGTGTCCCTAGTCTACACCAGTTATCAAACCGGAGAAAGGGGACCAACAGTTTAACATGAAATCCGAACCTCTTGCAATTCCTGACGACCCCTTAAATCGTTGGGAGGTGAAGGCTGGGTTAAAAAACGCAAAATACTAGATCTGACCGGGTTTCGAACCCGCGACTCTTCGCTTACCAGTCGAGCGCTTTAACCCGAGACCACCTGCCCGTAACAGGCTATCGACAAATGAGAGTCGCGACTGCTATGTTAGTCTGTGGTGAGACAGTGAGGTGTACCCCACGAGGTCCCTCTGGCTCGTCGGCAGTTTAGTTATGGAACGACGTCGTTGTGACGTAAGTGACGCGCCTCACTGAAATCCGCAGGAGGACAGAAAGGGGCAGCCGTGTGAGGACGTGGTATGTGCCGCAGCGTGCAGCTTGAATGACGCGGAACTGCAGGAATTCGCTGTCGGTCTGTGACTACGGTATAACTAAAGACTGGGGTACCACCCGTCACCTTTGACCCATGATATCATCAGCATGTCGGATAATCCTTATACGGGATATCTTAATAGTTTGTGATATTCCTGGCCTATGGCCACTTCATATTTCTGGCCGCTGGTCGTTTCTTCGCTAACACTGTACGTGTCTTAAACGCGGAAGTAAGACAGAAGTGCAGCATATGTTGGAATGTGGGGTGGGGAGCAGTAGCAATGGCACAGTAGGTGCTGGTTCCCATGGGAAAGCCCGCCTATGTTACTGGTACTCTCCTCGCATTGGCTTATGCATTTCATGTCACGTGATTTCTTTTGATATTAGTTTCATTTATTGTTTATTAACTATTCAGAGCTGAGAATTTGTTATAAATATCTCTCAAGGACAGGCTATGTTTTGACAGTTAAAGAAGTTTAAGGTGTCTTCTCTTATTGTAACAAGAGAAGGACGATATTGCAGAAGGCACGCGACGGCCATGTTTTGGCGCTAAATAGAGTGTCAGGTGCCCTCTCGCACCGCGCCGCAGATTCAGTCTCGAGCTGACCACTATACACGCCGGTCCGCGCCGGTCATGAGTAAAGTTTAGCAGTAATGTTAACACTCGAGGTCTCATTATGAACTACGGGCAGCATAGGCCGTCTAAACGAAATAAATGGCATCCCTGACAATTGAATATCTCGCGAGTCACTTCTTGTATTTCCATCTTTCCGAAATTATTTTAGCGAATGAATGTTTGTATAGCCTATGGGACTTAACTACGGGGTCATCAGTCCCTACATTATTTTAGCCTCACTCGTATGCTGAAGAAAAACCAACGACCTGTGTGCCGTCTTCTGCGCTGGGGACACAACTATAGAAGACAACAGGTTAGTCAGAACTCCATGCTTTCCATAAAGTTTTGCACAGCAACTACGGCACCTCGTGCGTACTGTAGGCGGTACAAACGCAAACTGCTACGCATCAACATCCGTAAGGTTGTGGAGGTTTAGGGGATTTGTGGTAAGAAGCAGTGAGGAACTTTGTCTTCCGAATCTAATTTCTACGTCCACAAAATAAACCCTAACGAAGCCTGTATCTTCTGTATTGAAGATAATAGATAATCATTAGTTTTCCACGTAAATTACAGATAACAGAATGTACCATCGATCACGGGTCTCAGCCCAAAAATTCGCGACTTCGGGGCTCACATTAGGAAAAAAATCACTTTAATGTAACCTATAACTTACCATCAGAGAGGAGCTACAGATCACTTTTTAAATACAAAATATTAATCTGTTATGTTTGTAAATAAACCATTGTCTTTAACTCAGCCACCACATAATTACTCACGCCTTCTACAAACACACACGCACCTCAAAACTACCGCGCTTCAATGACGTCACGGGTGAAAGCTGACGGGCGGTATCCCAGTCTTCAGGTGAACCGCGACTACTTGCTACTCGAGGATCCCCTGAGTGCTGGCACCGGGCGAGCCCGTCTCCAAGAAGCGGGAGCGCAGAGCTGTTTCTACGTATCTGCAGCTACTGGAATTACCGCTGAGCCAGCTCGGCATTATCCACTAACGCGTGCTGCCGGATTATGCTTTCTACATCTACATCTACATGGGATAATCTGCAAATCACATTTAAGTGCTAGGCAGACGGTTCATCGAACCACCTTTATACTATTCATCTCCTATTCCAATTCTGGAATAGCGCGCGGGAAGAAAGAACATCTGAATCTCTCAGTTCAAGGTTTGATTTCTGGTATTTTATTCTGATGATTACTTTTACCTATGTAGGTGGGAGTCAACAATATATTTTCGCATTCGCAAGAGAATGTTGGCGATTGGAGTTTCGTAAGTAAAGCACACCGCAGCGATAAGCGCCGTTGTTGTAATGATTCCCATCCCAGGTCCTGTATCATTTCCGTGACGCTGTCTCCCCTGTATCGTGACAATACAAAACGAGCTGCCCTTCTTTGAACTCTATCGATGTCCTCCATCAAACCCAACCCACATGATAAGGATCTCACACTGGGCAGCAATATTCCAAATAAGGACGGACAAGCGTAGTGTATGCAGTCTCTTTAGTAGTGCTGCTGCATCTTTTAAGGGTTCTGCCAATAAAACGCGGTCTCTGATTCGCCTTTCCCACAACATTATCTACGTGTTCTTTTCAGTTTAAGTCTGATGTAATAGTAATTCCTAGGTATTTAGTGGAATTTCCGGCCTTCACATTCGATTGATTTATCTTGTAAACAAAGTTTAAGGGATTTCATTTCGTACTCATGTGGACGACTTCACAGTTCACATTATATAGAGTCAATTGCCAATTTTTACACCATACTGATATCTTATTTAAATCGTTCTGCAGTTGGTTTTGATCTTCAGATGACTTTACTACACGATAAATGACGGTGTCATCTGCAAACAACCTAAGAAAGCTGCTCGGATTTCTCCTAAATCGTTTATGTAGATAAGGAACAGCAGAGGACCAAGAACACTACCATATGGAACGCCGGATACCACCTCTGTTTTAGTCGATGCCTTATCATCGATTACTACAAACTGTGTCCTCTCTGACAGGAAATCCCCTATCCAGTCACAAATCTGGGGGGATATTCCATAACCACTCAATTTGATTAAAAGCCGTTTGTGAGGTACGGTGTCAAAAGGCTTCTGGAAATCAAGAAGTACCGAATCAATTTGAGAACCCTTGTCCATAGCACTCATCATTTCGTGTGAGTATAGAGCTAGTTGTGTTTCACATGAACGATATTTTCTAAATTCGTGTTGACCTTGAGTCAATAGATCATTCTGTTCGAAATAATTCATAATATTTGAATACAGGATATGTATTTGAGAGCAATTGTAGTTATTTTCAACAACAGAAACAAACTTTTTCCTTCTATAACTTACTGCTTACTGCAGTAAAATAACTGTGTGGTTGCAGATTATACTGTTGAAACCTTCATCAGTATCTTCCGGGTTTTGAATGTGAGTAGAGTTCGATGCAGAGCAAGCTGTGACCTCGAATGTCGTCAAAAATGTCTTTTGCGCAGTACGTTCCTTTTCCGAAAAAAAGAAGATAGCTTAGGGTTTAACGTTCGTCGACAGCGTAGTCATTAGAGACGGAACTAACGCTGGGAGTTTTGGGTAAAGATTAATCTTGTGTAGTTCGCTAACGAACTAGTTCGGAAGAGCGCTCCCACAGGCGAACTATGCGAACTAGTTCGCACATCCCTCGCCTCTTAGTTCGTCAGCTTCTTTTGCGAAGACTGACGGGGAACAGCAAGAGGTCTCGAGAGCGCGCAGAATCGCGTGATTCCCTTACGCCAGTTACCGTCATTTCGAACTGAGATACAGCTCAGCTGTAGTTTCATAGTTCACGTCCAAAAATTTTCTTTTCTAAGGTATTCAGCAGTGTCTAAATAATGCGCGATCGGTCGCGAACTAAAACATGTGTTACCGGTTCCGAACTGTTATGCAAAACGTATCTTGCTTCTTAGTTCGTTGAATTCTTTTCCGAAGACCGACGGGCAATAGCGAGAGGGAACGCAGCAGAATTAAAAATCACGTGTTTGCCTTCTGCTGATGAGAGCCATTTCTAGGTGAGCGTCTGCCTGCTAGATTACATAGTTCAGTGCTACAAAATTTCTGGTTTGAAGTATTCTGCACTTTGCAATATCTGAGTAATAAATTCCATAATGTCAAGATATAGAGATAACTCTAACTTAAACGCGGGAAATTATCCACAGACTGTTTCTTTTGGTTTGCGTGATATCGTTAACGGCTCAAGCAGCAACCGCATGAAGCATCTAGATGGGGGAACTTCTCCCTCCACCTGCATGCGTAGATCACGCCGCTCAGCCGTCACTGGGAACGGACGAACTAAAAGAACGAACTAGTTCGCAGCTTTGCATCTTCCCGGCATCTTCCTGTGTTGATTTAGTGAAATCACGGAAATCCTAAATCTGGATGGCCGGAGGTGGATTTGAACCACCGCCCGTCGAATACGAGTCCAGTGCGTTTCCACTGCGCCACCTCACTCGGTTTCCGAAACGGAAGTCCTTTCTTCGTTTTTTCCTTGTGAGTGGGATATTTCTCTGCTTTCTGTTGAAGTTTTTATTCGGAGACACTGCAATTTTTATTAATTTTAAATAACCACATAAAATAAATTGTTGTCGTTGTTCTTCCACAGAATTGTTTGATGCAGCTATCTACGGTACTCTAGCCTCTAAAAGTGCATTGATCTCTGATTAAGAACGGCGTGGAAGCGTCAGAATTACCAAGAGCCGAATAACCGTTGGAATAGTCAGTTAATTCAGAACCAGAAATCTGATTGTGTGTAGTAATAGAATCTTCAGAACTAATACCACTTTATAGTTTGATCTGTGTTCGTTTACGTTGTTTAACATCATCATCAACTACTTCTGCTCTATGCTGATGATGATGACAAATACACATTGCCGGGAATCGAAACTGGCAGATTAAAATATTGTGCCGGAACCGGGACTCGAAACTTGGACCTTTGCCTTTCGCGGGCAAGTGCTCTACCGACTGAGCTATCCCGAGACGACTCACGATGCCGCCTCACAACTTTATTTCCGCTAGTACCTCGCCTCTTACTTTCCATACTTCACAGAAACTCTCATGTTTCATATCAGCGCACACTCCGCTGCAGAGTGAAAGTTTCATTAAGATACACGTGTTTTTGTGCAACAATATATGGCGATAAATACTGAAATTTGTAATAACTATAATAAAAATACAATATTTAAGATTACGAGGAAATAAAAGATAAAGAGGTGGCTGGCTTGCGTGGTACAGCGTGCGTGGTAACTTCGTAAAGATACGAGGTTCGTGTCCTTTCCAGGACGTGTGTACGCCTTTCAACGTTCAGTTTCTATTCGTGTGTTTTTCGCGTCAGTGATGTAAATTCAATGGTCAAAGGACGTGACAAAACACGTTGAAATTCCTATAAGAGTAATATACAGGGTGTTACAAAAAGGTACGGCCAAAGTTTCAGGAAACATTCCTCACACACAAAGTAAGAAAATTTGTGGACATGTGTCCGGAAACGCTTAATTTCCATGTTAGAGCTCATTTTATTACTTCTCTTCAAATCACATTAATCATGGAATGGAAACACACACCAACAGGACGTACCAGCGTGACTTCAAACAGTTTGTTACAGGGTATGTTCAAAATGTCCTCCGTTAGCGAGGATACATGCATCCACCCTCCGTCGCATGGAATCCCTGATGCGCTGATGCAGCCCTGGAGAATGGCGTATTGTATCACAGCCGTCCACAATACGAGCACGAAGAGTCTCTACATTTGGTACCGGGGTTGCGTAGACACGAGCTTTCAAATGCCCCCATTAATGAAAGTCAAGAGGGTTGAGGTCAGGAGAGCGTGGAGGCTATGGAGTTGGTTCGCCTCTACCAAACCATCGGTCACCGAATCTGTTGTTAACAAGCGTACGAACACGTCGACTGAAATGTGCAGGAGCTCCGTCGTGCATGAACCACATGTTGTGTCGTACTTGTAAAGGCACATGTTCTAGCAGCACTGGTAGAGTATCCCGTATGAAATCATAACATGCTCCAGTGAGCGTAGGTGGATGAACATGAGGCCCAATCAAGACATCACCAACAATCCTGCCCAAACGTTCACAGAAAATCTGTGTTGATGACGTGATTGCATAATTTCGTGCGGATTGTCGTCAGCCCACACATGTTCATTGTGAAAATTTACAATTTGATCACGTTGGAATGAAGCCTCATCCGTTGCATGTCAACACAAGCACGGCAGTCAACATTACCTTCCTTCAATTAGGCCAACTGGCGGTGAATCGAGGAAGCACAGTACATACTAACGAAACAATTGGGTATTTTGACAATTGTCTGCAGGAATTATTTTAATTTACGTCCGCCTCCGGAGCTCAGTGGCAGCGCCGCTGATTACCACGCAGGACGCCCGGGTTCGATTCCCGGCAGGGGACTGGGTGTTGTGTGTTGTCCTAATCATCATCATTTCATCATCATTGGCACGTAAGTCGCCCACGCGGCGTCAAATAGAAAGACTTACACTCAGGCGGCCGAACAATCCCGTAAGGGATCTCCCGGCTCATTTCCATTTTCCATTTCAATTTACATTTAAAGAGAAATACTAAACAGAGCTCTAACATGGAAATTAAGCGTTTCCGGACACATGTCCGCATAACATATTTTCTTTCTTTGTATGTGAGGAATGTTTCCTGAAAGTTTGGCCGTACCTTTTTGTAACACCCTGTATAACCACAAAGACAGGTTTCCGAAATACTATTTTCACAATATTATTAAAGGTCATAACAGTAGTCTAAGATGAGGAACCCTAGTACTAGGAGGAGTAGGAGGGGGAAGATTCATCGCCGGGGCTACCTTGAGCCGCCGGGAAAGTTCTCCGTTACTCAGTCGATAGCTGACGCGTGGACTTGGGCTGGGCTGGAGCGAGGAGATATCCAAGCATTATCCAGGGCAGAACTGGGAATATCCGAGCCCGGAGTTCAGTGCTATATTCTTCTGCCTCTTACATTAAACTAAACGGGGTTTCTGTATGCCGCGGCGGAGCGGCCGAGCGCATTGAGGCGCTATGCTAAGATGCGCGAGGCCGTTCCCTGTCGGGGTTCGAATCCCCCCTCGGGCATGGATGTTTGTGCCGTCTTTAATATAAACGTAGTTTGTCCACTCCCATGAACCACAGACATTGCCGAGATGGGGTGGCTTGCGTGCCTCAATGATGCAGATAGCCGTACCGTAGGTGCAACCACAGCGGAGGGGTATCTGTGGAGAGGCCAGACAAACGTGTGGTTCCTGAAGAGGGGCAGCAGCCTTTTCAGTAGTTACAGGGGCAACAGTCTGGATGATTGACTGAACTGGCCATGTAATATCAGCTAATGTGGCTTTGCCACACAGCTACTGCGAACGGCTGAAAGCAAGGGGAAACTACAGCCGTTACCTTTCCCGAGGACATGCAGCTCTACTGTATGAACATATGATGATGGCATCCCCTCGGGTAAAATATTCCGGAGGTAAAATAGTCCCCCATTCGGATCTCCGAGCGGGGACTACTCAGGAGGATGTGATCATCAGAAAGACAATACTGGTGTTCTACGGGTCGGAGCGTGGAATGTTAGATCCCTTAATCGAGTAGGAAAATTAGAAAATTTAAAAAGGGAAATGGATAGGTTAAAGTTAGATATTAGTGAAGTTCGGTGGCAGGATGAACAGGATTTCTGGTCAGGTGAGTACAGGATTATAAATACAAAATCAGTTGGGGGTATCACAGGAGTAGGATTGATAATGAATAAGAAAATAGGAATGCGGGTAAACTACTATGACCAGCACAGCGATCGCATTATCATTGTCAAGATAGATACGAAGCCAACACCGACAACAGTAGTACAGGTTTATATGCCAACTAGCTCTGCCTACGATGAGGAAATCGAAGAAATATATGAGGAGCTAAAGGAAATTATTCAGACAATTAAGGGAGAGGAAAACTTAATTGTTATGGGAGACTGGAATTCGGTAGTAGGTCAAGGAAGGGAAGGAAAGATAGTAGGTGAATATGGTCTGGGCAAAAGGAATGAAAGAGGAAGCCGCCTGGTAGAATTTTGCACAGAACATAATTTAGTTATAACAAACACCTGGTTCAAGAATCACAAAAGAAGGTTGTATACATGGAAGAGACCAGGAGACACCGGGAGATACCAGATAGATTTTATAATGGTAAGACATAGATTTCGGAACCAGGTTTCACAGTGTAAAACATACCCAGGGGCAGATATAGACTCTGACCATAACTTGTCGGTTATGAACTGTAGGCTGAAACTGAAGAAACTACAAAAAGGTAGGAAAATAAGGAGATGGGACCTGGATAGATTGAAGGAACCTGAGGTTCTTAAGAATTTCAGAGGTAACTTTAGGCAACAATTGACAGAAACAGGGAAAAATAAAACAGTAGAGGAGGAATGGGTAAAATTGAGAGACGAAATAGTGAAGGTAGCAGAGGACAAAATAGGTAGGAAGGAAAGACCTACAAAAAGTCCTTGGATATCACAGGAGATACTTAATTTAATTGAGGAAAGGAGAAAATATAAAAATGCAGTAAATGAAACAGGCAAAATGGAGTACAGACGACTAAGAAATGAGATTGACAGGAAGTGCAAAATGGCTAAGCAGGAGTGGCTAGAAGGCAAATGCAAGGATGTAGAAGAATGTATAAATAGGGGAAAAATAGATACAGCCTACAGGAAAATAAAAGAAACATTTGGAGATAAGAAAAACAGCTCTATGAATATCAAGGACACAGATGGAAAACCAGTTCTCAGCAAAGAAGGGAAAGCTGAAAGGTGGAAAGAGTATATAGAGGGGCTCTACAAAGGAAATGAACTTCAAGACAATATTGTAGGAAGGGAAGAGGATGTAGATGAAGATGAAATAGGAGATACTGTACTGAGAGAAGAATTTGACAGAGCCGTGAAAGACCTAAGTCGAAACAAGGCCCCTGGAGCAGATGATATTCCCTCAGAGTTACTGAAGTCTCTGGGAGAACCAGCTATGACAAACCTGTTTCACCTAGTATGTAAGATGTATGAGACTGGCGAAGTACCCTCAGACTTTAAGAAAAATGTAATAATCCCCATTCCAAAGAAAGCAATTGCAGACAGGTGTGAAAACTACAGAACCATCAGTTTAATAAGTCATGGTTGCAAAATATTAACACGAATTATATACAGAAGGATGGAAAAGCTGGTAGAAGCCGACCTCGGGAAAGGTCAGTTTGGTTTCAGGAGAAATGTAGGAACACGGGAAGCAATACTCACTTTACGGCTTATCCTAGAAGATAGATTAAGAAAAGGCAAACCTACATTTCTAGCTTTTGTAGATTTGGAGAAGGCTTTTGACAATGTTGATTGGAATAAACTCTTTCAAGTTCTGAAGCAAGCAGGAGCAAAATATAGGGAGCGTAAGGTTATTTACAACTTGTAAAAAAAAAACAGACCGCGGTTGTCATAGTTGAAGGGCATGAAAGGGGCGCAGTGGTTGGAAAGGGAGTAAGACAGGGTTGTAGTCTTTCTCCATTGTTATTCAATTTGTACATTAAGCAAGCTATAAAGGAAAGCAAGGAGAAATTTGGAGAAGGAATTAAAGTTCAGGGCGAAGAATTAAAAACATTGCGTTTTGCCGACGACATAGTAATTCTGTCAGATACAGCAAAGGACCTGTAAGAGCAATTGAACGGAATGGACAGTGTGCTGAAAGGTGCATATAAGATGAACATTAACAAGAGCAAAACGAGGGTAATTGAGTGCAGTGTAAGAAAATCAGGTGATGCTGAAGGAATTAGATTGGGAAACGAAGCAATAAAGGAGGTAGATGAGTTTTGTTACTTGGGCAGTAAAATAAGAAATGATGGTCGCAGTACAGAGGATATAAAATGCAGAATGGCAATGGATAGAAAAGCGTTCTTAAAAGAGAGAAATTTGTTAACATCGAATATTGATTTAAGCCTAAGGAAGTCTTTTCTGAAGGCATTTGTATGGAGTGTTGCCTTGTATGGGAGTGAGACATGGACGATAAACAGTGCGGACAGGAAGAGGATTGAGGCTTTTGAAATATGGTGCTACAGAAGAATGTTGAAGATTAGGTGGGTGGATCGCGTAACTAATGTGGAGGTACTGAACAGAATTGGGGAGAAAAGAAATTTCTGGCATACCTTGACTAAAAGAAGGGATAGATTGGTAGGACACATTCTTAGACATCAAGGAATTGTGAATTTAGCGTTGGAGGGAAGTGTGTGGGGAAAAAATTGCAGGGGAAGACCAAGAGACGGATACAGTAAGCAGATTCAGACAGATGTAGGTTGCCGTTCTTATGTAGAGATGAAGAGGCTTGCTCAGGATAGGGTATTGTAGAGAGCTGCATCAAACCAGTCTCCGGACTGAAGACCACAACAACAACAACAAGTAGTTTGTAAGTTTAGGGACTGATGCCCCCGTAGTTAAGTCCCATAAGCTTTACAGACATTTGAACATTTGGATTCCGTAGTACAACTTATAGAAGGGTAGAAGAGTAGTGTTACTGAGGTTCATATAAACGAGGAGAAGATCTTGAATTTAGATGTATTGAAATAGCAATGAGAGGTTGTATATGTATCTAGAATAACTAAGTAACTGTAATTTTACACAAAATTAGCTTCATACAGAGTTGCGCCCTCCCCTTCAACAGTTGACCAATGACTCACCCCCTCTCAAACTTCGACCAACCCCCCCCTAACCACACACACACACACACACACACACACACATACACCACACACACACACACACACACACACACACACAAGAGATATTAGGTCCTGTTTTGCCATCTAATACTGAAATTAAGTATATTTTTACGTCACTTTTTGTAAATTGTTTTATAAAGCTCTCCCCTTCCCCCGAGGCTGGCCCGAAGTACTTATTTTCCACCCCCCCCCCCCCCTAGAAATTTCAATGACGAAGTATGTGTTATGACCCCCCCTCCCCCCCCCCACCTATGGGCACCTCTGGCTACATACATCTGCACAAAGAAATAGTAACTACTAGGAGAGAGATCAATACACACAAGAAAGATGTACTTGATACTAGTCACCAATCGTACTTTATGATAATCCATTCATATTCTGCTCGCCATATTGTTAAGCTCGTTGGTTACACTCTGAGGCAGGGTCACTTACTGCAGTAACTTCTATCTTACTCTTGTTGCCCTCTTCCGGTAGTTTTAGCACGTCACCTTCCGGACGTGGCATATGCTTGTAGAGCCATGACTTCTGGTAATTCCAAATACTGGCGAAAACCCGGCGGTGGCCGTTTATTCGTCAGTTCCAATCTTTTGTTAGCCCACCTCCTGCTCTCTGCTACCTCTCTGTATACTTCCGCCATCCGTCTCGTCAACCTCTCTCACCCCTCCTTTATATCCTTCTGTAACCTTCATCTGTTTCAAAGTTTTAATAGAAACTTTGCATGATTTATTGTGTGTGCAGACATGATAACACACTTTTTGTTGCTTTTAATTTCTATTACTGTTTTATACAATTTCCAACGTATTTTATTGACACTCGTCTGCTATTAATTTCGTCTGATTATTAAAGACGTTTCAGTTTTTGCTCCCAAAAATGTTCAAATGTTTGTAGAACTTATGGGACTTAACTACGGGGTCATCAGTCCCTAAGCTTACAAACTACTTACGAACTAGCTAAGACTAAGGACGGCACAAATATCCATGCCCGAGGGGGGATTCGAACCGCCGACCGTAGTGGCCGTGCAGACCGTGACTGGAGCGCCTCAGTCCCCTCGGCCACCGCGGCCGGCTTTTGCTCCCACATCACCATATTCCCGCGATACCATATTTTGCCTAAGTCTTCTATCTTTCCATCCTCTATTCATCTCTCTTTCCTCTGCCCATCTCTATCGAACCCCCTTGTAATACAAACAAAAATTCGTGATATTCACAGTAACATTTGCTACTGTGTGTTTTATTACATTCTTTCATAACTACATCTTTTCTGACCATCTCCTCCAGCATTTCTCACTATCCGAATACTAATGCACCTTCTTAATTCATCTCCTACTCTTCTCCCCTCCCATCTCCTCCTGCCCCTCTCACTATTCATATCTACTGGCCTTTTCTCGTCCATCTCTTGCTACCAGCCGGCCGCGATGGCCGATGGGACTAAGGCGCTTCAGTCACGGTCTGCACGGCCACCACGGTCGGGGGTTCGAATCCCCCCTCGGGCATGGATATTTGTGCCGTCCTAGTTCGTAAGTAGTTCATAAGTAGGTTGTAAGTTTAGGGACTGATGACCCCGTAGTTAAGTCCCATAGACTGTACAAACATTTGAACATTTTCTTCCTACCACAGCCTCTTTCCACCTTTTCCTACCTTTCTCACTATGTGTCACCTCATACCCCTCATCTCACCTGTTACGTCACCACCTGCTCATTCTCTCTGCCAGTCTCTTTCTCTCCCATCTCTCGTTCAATCTCCATACCACCCTCTCTCTGCGTTTCTTCTACATCCCTTTTGTGGCCCATCTCCTTCCCCCACTCTGTCTGGCTATCTCCTCCTCCTTTTCTCTCCATTGATCTTGGCTCCTGCCCCCAATTTAGAAAATATGATATATGTCTGACACCTTTCATGTTGATTGGCTAAACTGTGTAGACGTCCCTTGTAAGAAACACTCTGTCCTGGTTGTTATGGTGGCTTGTAGAGGATAAAAACGTTCTCGACGATACTCCCCATACACGTGCCAGTTATCGGTAATACGTTATCGGTGTCTATTTTTCGCCAGAGTGTTAATCCAGAGTATAAGCTATCTACATTTAACTGTCTGGTTTTCGGGCCGCGGCATTTACACCGCAACTTTCAGTTTACTGAGTCTCCACTCGCTGATGCTAACAGTCAAAAATGTTTGTTAAGCTTAAGGGACTTAACTGCGGGGTCATCAGTCCCTAAAGTTACAAAATTCTTATCAACTACCTTATACTAAGGAAGACACAAACATCCATGCCCTAGGGGGATTCGAACCCCCGACCGTAGCGGCCGTGCAGACTGTGACTGGCGCGCCGCAGACCGTTCGGCCACTGCGGCCGGCTGCTAACAGTCGACTTACATGCAAACTAGTATTAGATCTTCATCACATATGGAGTCAGTTCCGCCTAGTTTGAAACCATTGGCCATTGTTTTATTACCACACCATTATTAGGTTGCGGTCAGCCTGTGCTTTGTTTGCCGCCACGAGCCTTATCATGTAAGTATTTGTTCAACATTTTTTGTTGACAATTTTCTACACTTTTTCAATATATATTCTTCTTTACGGTTTTAGTCAGTTCTTTAGGCACATTCACATTTAAAAGCATTTCGTCTTTATATCATTGGACTGGTAAAAGACGTAGTGATACCAACTGTTTCTGAGCTCGAGAGTGAAAAGACACTATAGTAGAGAGCCACTTTTCAGGCATTATTTGTAAGACTGGAATATGTCATAAATGTGGACGACAAAAAGTATCAAGACGAGGAGATCTTGCAACAGTCCTGGTAACAATGTTTGCAAGAATCATTCTCGTGAGGTAGTTGTGTGTTTCTGATGACCAGCAGATGCTAATTTGAACAGATTGAAGACGTGCATCAACATATTTTCTAAATAATACTGACAACTTTGTAAAATTATTTACACCTCAAATTAATAATTAAAACAATGGAAAGTTGTATTATTACAGTTTTTACCCTCTGGATTTCGTAAAACAGATACGTGAAGACGAAATTGCGGTGTAAATGCCGCGACGGGACCACTCAGGCGAAATCAGGAGGCCTGCCCACCGGAGGGTTAACGTCCAGGGGTTTCAGTGCTAAGGAGTAATAAACATTCACACAAAATTCCGCATTTTAATACACTGGACGTCGCATACATGTAGGGTCAGAATGAAAGATTTCAGAGTGGGTCCACAATATATTGTACTAATAAAACAATGGTCCAAAATATACATTTATTGTGTTATGGACCTACAGAGAGTACGCCGTCTAACAACATAGCTCTCAGTTATTGTTCAAAGTGGCCGTTGCAAATTTAGAAACAGCGTGTCAGGCACTGGTGCAGCAGACACCAGGAGGTGGCAGTTTACACCATAGTAAGCAAATCCGTATACGTTTTTACCGAGAACTCATACAACGCAGACTTGACGTAACACAAGAGGAGAAATTGAAGACGTGGGATATCCGGCGATCGTGCTGCCCATGGTACGTCCCACGGATACTAGAATAGACGGTACGGGTCACGCGCAGGTGGGGGGGGGGGGGGGGCAGGCCGTGCGCTGTGACGTCACCCGGTGACCACAGCCGACACGAACGGCCGCCACGAACAACTTATCAAGCGATTGCAGGAAAACTATTCCGTGAAAAACTTTTTTGAGCCGTATAAATGAAGTAAATGATTGCAATAAATTTTGTGATTTTGTAGAGGTAAAAACGCATTGCTAGACTTTACGTATTATTCATTTTAGATCATATGTTGCTGCGTATGAATGTTGTGAACATGTCGAAGTAAATAATTATTTCTTTTATTAGTTTATTGTTCTCGCTTTTTAAAAGGTCAACTTCTTTAGTTAATTCAGCTACAATTCTTCCATCATTGTGAACGGCAGTGCTCGCTGAGGGGGTTTCGGAATTAGTACACCTACTGATTTCCTCAACGGAATTGTTTATACTATTTACGCTTCCATCCTTGTCATTTGTTGTTAACAATAATATTTGTACTTGTTTCCCGTTGTTCCGTCTTCCTGCTCTGACTTCACGGCATTCATAAGAACCTGTTTCGACTACGTCGATGCACTTAGGCAGCTTCTAAGTAGGGACCGCGTCTGCCTTTAGTATACGTTTCAGTGGAAGGTTTAAAAGTTCATTTTTCAATTCTCGAACATAATCAGACTCTTTAAAATGTTCTGAACATACACGAGCAGTATCAGGGTGGATAACTTACAATCGCTTACAAGGGTCTATCCACTTTAACCTTACCTCTTTATCTCTCGGAAATCTGTGAAATATCGCATTATTCTGTCTGCCGTGGTTCGCACAGCACGCAACAGCACAACACACCATCGTCACTAATAAGCCATCACTTATCACTTACAACTACTTAATACATACACAACCTATAAAGAGCCAGTGGGAAACCATTTCTGTGGAAATACACTTATAATAGCAACGCTATGGTAGCGCGGGAAAACTGTAGTGGTCTCCTGGTGACGTCAGTGGCGCGGCATACGACTGCGCATCTGCGGTTGACCCCTACCATCTATTCTAGTATCTGTGGTACGTCCCCTTCCAGTTCAAAGATTATGGTGCGGGGTTCTTCAGCTGCTTGCGGACAGTAATATAGAAGTAGGATGGTGCACCGTTGATTGGAAGAGGAGAAGTTGAATACTACGGAATAAACTCTGGCACGTTAAACACGTCTCACTATTTTCCATTGGTGTGCATAACTTCATGTTCAAATGTTTATGAATCTAAGGGATTTACTTCTGTGGTCATCAGTCCCTAGGTTTACAAGCTACTTGAACTAACTTATCCTCAGTACAATATACACACCCATGCCTGAGGGAGGACTCGAACCACCGTCCGCGAGCAACCGAGATCTCCGCAACAAGGCACCTTAGAGCGCTCGTCCACTCCACCGCGGCTGCATAACTTCAGAATGAAAGTAAATTTTGCTTATTGTTTCACTGCCATAAAACGTAGGTCAATGGAAATCAGAGCATACAAAAACTGTGGTGACGGAAGTTGTGGTATAGTGAAAAGCACAGATATATATGGTGGAAGTATCTCGTATAAAAGGGCAAAAGATAGCCGGCCGCGGTGGCCGAGGAGACTAAAAGTTCAAATGTTTGTTAAGCTTAAGGGACTTAACTACGGGGTCATCAGTCCCTAAACTTACAAACTACTTATGAACTACCTACAACTAAGGACGGCACAAATATCCATGCCCGAGGGGGGATTCGAACCCCCGACCGTAGTGGCCGTGCAGACCGTGACTGGAGCGCCTCAGTCCCCTCGGCCACCGCGGCCGGCGCCGAGGAAACTGAGGCGCTCCAGTCACGGTCTGCACGGCCACTACGGTCGGGGGTTCGAATCCCCCCTCGGGCATGGATATTTGTTCCGTCCTAGTTCGTAAGTAGTTTGTAAGTTTAGGGACTGATTTCCCCGTAGTTAAGTCCCATAGACTATACAAACATTTGAACATTTGATTTGATTTGGCAAAAAATAAAGCTGTCATTTGTTCAAATGCTTGTAAACCTATTAGACCAAACTGTTATGGTCATCAGTCCCTAGACTTAAAAACTATTTAAACTAGCGTAAAGACAACACACACACACACACACACACACACACACACACACGCACACGCACACGCACACACCGCCTACCCACACCAGAGGACTGCAAACTAGGAGAGCGCTTCTACCGGAGGTTCGAGTCCTCTCTATGACATGGGTATGTGTGTGGTTCTTAGTGTAAGCTAGTTTAAGTAGTCTGTAAGTCTAGGGACTTAAGACCATAACAGTTTGGTCCAGTAGGTTTACAAACATTTGAAAATTTTTCCTATAACCAAACATAATATCGCAACTTGTTCATATGCCCTAATGACTTCCAGCAGTTGTCCGCCACGTTGTTGGAATAATGGGACGACATGTTACAAGAACTCATTACCAACCTTGCGGCTCAAATGGAAGTAAATACACTGCAGTCTATGGCTATCACAGAAACAACAATAGCAAATCAGAAAGTCTTTGCTCCCATTTTCTTAAAGCCAATTTACGGCAATAACTGTGATGTCAACACATCTATTACCCGAGTTGGAGCTTCCTCGGTTCGGGCGGGTTTTTCCTGCCGATATCTCCGCAGCAGGGCGCTGCTTCCCGGTTTTTAAATTGCTGTTGTGCTTCACACGAACACGACGTTAGGAGTTAGGGCAACGAGTTGTGATTCGTATACCATACAGCAAGGAACGATACCCCATAGAGATCTACAGTGAGATGCTGCCCACATATGCTGAAAACTGTCTCGCTTTGAGAAATGTGAGTTGTTAGTGCTATGAAATCCAAGAGGTCTGTGAACTCTTGCATGGCAATTAACGGTTGGGGAAACAGCGTTAGGTCGGTTACTGAGGCCATTTCCCGAGTAAATGCAATGCTGAAACCAAATCGCCGTGTGCACATCACAGTAACTTCTTGGCAGATGACATGTCGAATGAGAGTGATTTAGACATCGTTCACTGGTTCTTAGTGTATCGGAAGCTTTTTGTCGGTGGGTGCCTAACCAATTGGATGACACGATAAAAGGTCAGCGAATGATGTCTTCAATGAATCATCTGGAACAGTGCAGAGGCTGAAGGTTTTTTGGACGGCAATGTTGCGCCATCAGTTGGGAAAGTGACGTTAACGGCTTTCTAGGATTGCAGTGGACCGCTCCTGGTGGATGTCATGCCATGAGGTCAAACCAATAATGGCGACAGCAACTGTTTCATATTATTGCGTCTGGGGGCTGCCAACAGGCTACAAATGGCAATCGGAACTGGCTACAATCTCCGAGCATTTCACTGGGAGATTGTGAACCACCCACATTGCAGTCGAGACTTCGCCTCTAATGATTTCCGTGTTTTCGGACCGCTGAGTAAGTTCCTGGCACGACAGCGATTCTCTAGCAATGATGAAGCCCAGACGGCTGTCCGACGGTGCTTCTGCACTCAACCGGTCGAATTATACAGCAGCAGCATCTAAAATCTACTGAAGCGACGGGTCAAATGTGTGACCCGGTGCGGGAAGTACATTGAGAAACAGTGTAAAACCGTAAAATATAATGTTTATCTGTGTGCCTTACTTTGGCAAATTAGGGGCAAAGACTTTCTGACTCACTCGCGTAGAAAGTATCATGCCGGCCTTTTGAACTGCAATTTCAATTTAATTTGGTCTTTGATTTAAAATGTTGCTTCAGCTTTTTGAAGCTTATAAAGCGGTTTGAAGCTTATAAAGCGGTTTGACGAATGTCTCAATGTACTTGTAAATTATGTAGAAAAATAAATATATGTCTTATCTTTGTCTCATTCTATTTTTCATTCTTTCATACAGAACTCTGCCCACAGTAGACAGGGGATACTTATTTTCCAACTCCCTCTTGTATATTAACTCATAGTAAGGACAATATTCTCGTCAGAAGGAGAACTGAAACCTTCGGTGGACGCGGTTGCACAATCCGTAACATGGCATTTGGGACCGCGAGGTCGTACACTCACGGCTTATTTTCGTTTTTATATTTGGCACACCATAGTATTATTGCAATCAGGTTATAGTATCATCCTTTCTCTGCTGAATTACTAATCAGTCTACGTTCATAAACAAAAACTGCGCCCCTCACATGCTTTGAAGACTATTTAGCGATTTTATTTCATACATTCGTTGATATGGAGAGGGTACAAGGTAGTTGGAAAAAGTATGTTATATCTATATAAAGGTTCAAGTGAGTAAACAGATAGGGGGAAGCTAACTGAAAGTCTATCATGAAAACTCAGGGTGTTCATTTACATCGATATATGTTTTGTCAAATGATTATTAAAGGATGGGAAGGAAGAAGGATAGGAAAGAAAGGATTGACAGTGGCCGCATTTGGGCTTTAATATTAAGCAATGGCGACAAGTGAAAATGTGAGCCGGACCGGGAATCGAACCCGGTTCTCCCGCTCTTTTTTTTCTTTGAGGAATTAATTTCATTTATTTGTTTTGCCTTCCTTCAGGTCATTGTATTCACACGGCCAAAAAAAAAAAAAAACATATAAATAAAATATAAATATAAAAAATAATACGAAATATAATAAACCGAACTTAATATATGCTTCTGGATAGATGACAGAAGAGTGACGTCCTCTTCAGGTATCGAAAATAAACATTCTTCGGGTCCGACTCTCCTCAACGGCCACCCGGGTATGTCTTCGTGTAAATAATTTTTCCTCCATGGTCGATTTTGGTCCGAATTAGTGTTCACTTTAATTGTCTTCACTTATCCGTGTCGAACCAGTTACGGGGGGCACCTTGATGTGTTGCGTAAGTATTTGGCAAGGTCTGGTGATTGGTCCTGTTCTCCGCTCATTTCATTGATTTGATCGTGTTGCTTTATACTTCATGTCGAGAGTGATAGAAAAACTACTTGGTTAGCAATACGAATATGTTAAATAGCTTCTAGATCCGTGTAGGACAGTGGGCTCCGCACCTTTCAGCTCCTATCTCCAGGAAGGTTCCAACTGCGGGGCGGATTGGTAAAAATGCTTCCTAAGTAGTTAGCAAAGACAGACCGGTACTTTGCGTGCCGTCTCATAATGTCGTGTCGTGTTAGTAAGAACGTCCAGAAATCTATCACGTCCTTGGTTCCGTTTCGCAAAAGGTAATGGGTGACCATGCCCTTTATCCAAGTGACTGCATGCATCTTCGATGATCGGAAATACGTCGTATCCGGATGGAGTATCATCTTCGTGACAATCATGTTTGTTGGTACCCTGAGATGAAGGGCTAATATCTGTTGGACTAGAAGCCATACGGCCGTCGCCTCGCCGCAGAGCAGACGGTGTTCTTCGGTGTCGTCTTCGTTGCACCTCAGGCAGAACGGGGAGTCCACCAGGGAAATGGCGTGGAGTCTGTGACGCGTCGGATATTTACCATTGACGAAGGTATATCAAGTGCTGCTCGTTTCTGCGGTGAAGTATGGTTGGTGCACTGAGCGCCATACCGTCGCCCACGTAACCTCTGGTTGGCAGTCTTCGACGGCGTTCCGTGGATGTGTTCTCATTAACAGTTGATAAATATCGCGCGTAGCGGAAGCTCTGGTACGAGAAAAGTCGTGATGAATATAACTATATTCAAGCAAAAAGAATTTGATATGTGAGAGCGCAGGTGCTATGTGGGCCAGGAAGATCGGTAGATGGCGTGACGTAGGTGCAAGTTCTTCGACCAACAGACCCGTAATACTGTGGAGTCTGTGATTCCAGAGCTTAACGATTGTACGCATATAAAGCGCAGTCGCACGTGCCAGGACGTTGACCAAGGCTAGACCCCCCTCTCCGCTCAGGGAGTGTGGGAGTGTCGTACTTGACCTTGAAGATGTGACCGCTATGGACAAAGTAACCAAAGGCTGCTTGGATCTGTTGTTCCATCGCTCTAGGGATTGGTAAAATTTGTGCAATGTGTGTTATACGGGATGCCATATAGATATTTATGAATTTCACCTTTTGTATCATGTCCATCGTTCGCAACAACTGACTTCGAACTCCAGTCTTGATGTTCTGAAGTATTCGATGAAAGTTCATGGCTGTGGTACGACGGATGTCTGGAGTGAAAACTATTCCCAGGCAGTGGAGAGTCTCTGTAGCTCTGAATGGGGCTACGCTTCCATCTGGGAGTCCCTGTCCAATGTTCATCGCGCAGGATTTGGCTATATTCATATGGCTACCCGCTCCGCTGCCATATTCCTCGATCAATCGCGTCGCCTCCTGTACCTCGTCTTTGGTACGTGCGATGAAGACGAGATCGTCTGCGTAGGTGCGGCAATTGAATGTGTGTCCCCACAGGGTGATCCCTGATAACAGACTTTGCAAGCCACAGAAAAGGGGTTCTAATGCGATGGCATACAGGATCGTTGACTGAGGACAACCCTGTCGGACTGATCGTGCGATTGGTACTGGTTCTGACGTTCGTCCATTGACTATCACCGTCAACGAAGCTCCACGGAGGCGGCGCATAATTACGAGGACAAAGGCGGGAGAAAACGCCATCCGTTCCATGACCTTTGCGAGGAAATTGTGGCTCACGCGATCGTAGGCGTGGTCGAAGTCGATAGAAATCATAGCTCCCTGCAGTCGACAGACTGTTGCCGTGGCGATGATGTCTCTGTAATCAGATAGTGTTGTTTGTATGTTGGCGTCTCCACCCAAGGACATCTGTGCGGGTGAAAGGTCATGATACAGGACTCGCCAGAGTCGCATCGCGAGTATCCGTGAAAAAATCTTAAAATCGGAGTTGAGTAACGTGATCGGCCGATAGCTGTCAGGTCGTCTGCCTCCGGCGGGTTTTGGTATCGGAATAATTATGCCTTCCAGAAATTCTGGCGGTGGTAAGGTTGTATTGGACAGTATCTCCTGATACATCTCTCTCCATCGTGGGAGCATCAAGTCTGGAAAGGTTCTGTAGAATTCTAAAGGCAGCCCGTCTGGTCCTGGCGATCGGTTAAGCGCTCCCTTGGCGAGTGCATCAGTGACGTCTTCAGTAGAAATGTTGTCTAAAAGAGAGTCCGCCGCCTGAACATCAAGGGTACGATGGATAGTCCGTGGTACCTCTCTCAATGCCACAGCTTCAGGCGCTTGTTCACGATAGAAGTGGCGGTAATGAGCTGCGAAGGCCTTTGCAATGTCCGCCTGAGAGTCCAATCGGCGACCGTCAGGTAAATCTAAAGAAGAAATCAACGCTTGTCGACGGCGTCTCAGGTCTGTGGCAACGTGATGCATGGAGGGTGTTTCGCCGTTGATGTCGTGATAGCGCGCTCGTACTATGACACCTTCCAATTGGCGCCGAGTGAGGGCCAAAATCTTTGCCTTGACACGTTGGGCTTCGATATGACGTTCTGGCGACAGCGGATGTTCCATAAGGTCCCGCAGGATCATGTACTAAAATTCTGTGGTGTGTCGGTGCCACTGCATACGTTCCTTGCCATACCGGAGCAGAGCGCGGCGTAAAGCAGGCTTTACACAATGTACCCACCGTAGAAGAGTGGACGAGTATTGTGTGAGGCTTCTTTCGCAGGATTCCAACGTATACTTCACCCTGTCTCGACATTCCGGTTCCTTTAAATAGGCGATGTTTAGTTTCCATTGGCCCCGACTGCGCCATATTGTTTGACGTCGAAGGTTTATCGTGCACACGAAAACACTATGGTCTGAGAAGGCTGCAGGCCATCTTTCGGCGTTTAAGACGTCCGAAGTGAGCGGAGAAGACACGTAGATGCGATCCAATCGACTGGCCGAGTGACTCGTGACATGCGTAAATCCGACTCTGTTGCCGATGTTTTCCTCCTCTTCTTGCGTCATTGAGGCGACTTCTGTTTCCGAGGATGTAGTTCTGAATCAGATGACGGAATGGAGTTACGACGTTCAGGGACGAAAGCGGCGGTGGGCACGACCATGGCGTCAATTTCCATACCAGTGTCTCGTTTGTCGACATCTTCCTCCCATATCGGAACCTCCGGGCGAGGGATCGGTTGTTGTTGGTGCTCGCCGACCACATCTCGTCCAGTCGTTGCAGGTTGTGAAAGAGTTCTTGAGCCAGGTCTTGAACTGGCGTCTGAAGTTCTTCCGATCTCATTGCCGCTGCATAGGTTAGTGGCCGGGTTGTTATGGGCTGCGGAAGTGCGACATCATCGTTCCGAAGTTGTGGAATCCTGCGATGGGGACATTAGTTTCTCAGGTGTCCATCTTTACCACATCCGGAACAGGTCTTCGGCTGCCCGTCATATATAACAATGACCCGGCAGCCGCCGATGTAGAGGTAGGACCGAACGTGTTTCTTTAGCTCGATTCTCACTTGCCGCACGCCGTTCAGGACTGGATACGTACTGAAGTGTATCCATTTCTCTGCTTCGTGTCCGTGTACTGTTCCATAAGGGCGGAGCGTCGCCATCACTCCTTCTGCTGGCATTTCGAACGGAAGTTCGAAAACTCGGACCGTGTGTAAACCTAGGCCGACATGTTCAACCGCTACTGGGCCGATGTGTCCGTCCGATGCCGGAATTAAAGGCCACCTTTTGTCCGTGCAAGTATTCTGTCGCAAGGCTGCATCGGATGTCAATTTGACATACACTACACTGCTAACGATCGAGAAGTGTATTCCAATCATGTCCTCACAGGGGATCTTCCCTTCCTCACGTAGGAATTGTTCGATTTCGAGTGCTTTTGGTTTTGTGGTACGAGTTGGCCATTCTAGTGTTGATCGTAATACAAGCGACAAGCGCTGCGAAGGTAAACAACCGCGGAACACGCGCTACGGCGAGGAGGTAAACAGTACCTTCCGCGCCGTTACACTGCCCGAGGCAGACTATCCCGCTTCGGGCCATCGGTCGCCTTAACCACTTGGCCACCCGTGCTCGCCTCCCGTCTGTCTCAAATTATCACTAGTCGCACGCTATGTTTGTAGCGCCCCTATTGTCCATGCCCTCTTACACTCGCCATTACGGATTTCCGTGCGAGGTCGGTCGTATGACCGCATCTGCGGTGAAATAACTGAAGCTAACGCCGTCGTAGCGTTTAAATACTTATTGTGTTGGTGTGGTGTCTGTTCTTTTGGACGTCCGAAAGAACAGACACCACACCAATACAATAAGTATGAATATATGTCTTGACTAGGACAAGATAACTGCTAGGATTAGACAACATTTCAAACTAATAAATTTCATCAGAAACGCATAAAGATTACAGTAGTAAAAGTAATGGAGTGCCCATCATTATAAAACTGTTTCTATTTATAAGTCCTTGATAATGAATAGAGGTATAAAATTTATCTGCGGCAATGTCAGTTCATGACAAGTCTTCAAACAGAATTAATGAGCAACCTGACTTTATCAATATAAATTATGTCAATGGGCCCCGTTCAAAGTAATAAAGAATGAATTACAGATTATAACTATTTAGAGAAATATAACACGTTTTTACAAATATTATGTTTAATGACATGAATCACGAAATACATTTTTTACCTAAACGTACATTAATTGCATACAGAGTATAAGACATAATGGCTCTGCTTAATTCATTGTTTAACTACAGGATTCCGGACTAGAGTATGTCCCTATTAGCCGCGGTGGAGTAGCCGAGCGGTCTAAAGCGTCTCGCTGCGAAGCGCGCGGTTGCTCGCCGTGGAGGTTCGAGTCCTCCCTGGGGCATGGGTGTGTGTGTTTGTCCTTAGGTTAGTTTACCTAGGTTTAAGTAGTTTGTAAGCTACGGACTGATGACCACGCAGTTTGGTCCGATAGATTTACAAATATTTCAGCATTTGATTGTCCCTATTAGTAGAAGCCCGAACCAAAATAACAGTGAATAAAGCAATATGAATAATGCTAGATCCCGTCTCGACTGTGAAAGAATAAAACTATTTCAAAGAGCATGCAGCTGAGAGCCTGAAAGCAGTGAATGGCGACCAATTACTATGAATTCCTTCCGCCGGCGCAGCACTACAATGCACTGAGTGGTGCCTGCCGTCGTTGCTAAGAGAGAGGCAAGGCGTGGCACCTGGGAAACCATATACGCGACTACGAAAAATACGAAATAGGCGGTCTGCTGTTCTGGCTTACAGAAAAAAAACCTCCCTTAAAGAGCTCTACAAATCGTGGCTGATTCCAGTGCCCTACGATCCCTTTCGCCGGAAGAACGAAATTAAAAAGTTGGCTCTCAAGAAAAACTGTACTTTCGTAGGATAGCAAACTTGAGTCCAGCAGTCCAGATATAAATAACACACCCCTACGACATCGGATATGCAAACCGATCGAGATATTCTATTTGACGGGACAGTCAAAACCTATCATAACCTCCCAAGCGGCAGGCCTTCCCGGAAGTTCTGAATTCAGTATGAAAATCAGTCTCCCACGGGAAAGTATAATACGACCGTACGTATTTCCACCTAGAAGTGAGATTGTAAATCCGCCCCCACATAGTTGGGCTTCAATAGAAACGTGCTGGATGCTGTTTCCGAGATACGCGCCAGTCAGAAACATATCGACTACCTACACAATATAATGGAACATGACATATTACGTCCCATTTATAATCTCAAACTCGCCTTGTACAGTTGTAGACACCGTAATATTGTGTACCGCAGCTGGTGAGGTTGAATGAAACGGCCCTAACGCTAACTTGCGTGTGTTGCACCAGGCTTGCGGTATCGTTTCGAAAATAAATCTGAATCACTCCTTTCAATTAGGCAGTTCTCGATATAAAAAACGCTTGGTTTCAATTTTATACAATTTCTTATCACTAGGGATAGCTGGGATACCTAATCCCAATAAATAAGAAATCGGAGGATTCAATGTTCAATATAGAAATTCAATTATAAAAAAAAAACGGTGCATAAATTCAGGAATGAATTATCATACAAAAGTAATTAACCTCTAACAAGGGTGGCACAACCTCTACCTATTATGAAAAATAGTTGATACTGAGGACGTTTTAATTGTTTTAAAATAAATTAAAAATCGCTATCCAACTCCGTAGAGAATACAACCAGAAGCTAATGAACACAGCCAACTAGTGGAAGATACATTTATCCTTAACTGCGCTATAGCAAATGCAATGTGCGTGTATCACTAATTCCCAATACTCCTTTGAAAAGACGAACGACGGCTGGCCACCGTGGATGGGTTGGTTCGACACGAAGCTGAAGTTGTATGACGATGGTTACACTGCGAACGAACTACTTCGCTCAAGAACAACTCCTAAGTTGAAGTCACTTAAGTATCAAAGTCGAACAAGAGGTTCCCGCATACTGCTTTCCTCGCTGGCCAGAAGCAGAAGAGAAGATTAGTTGTAAGCTTGTAAATGACTGCTTCTAAATGCAAATACAATGAACTGAAGTAATAATTTTGTTCCTCTGCTCACAGAGAAACAATTATGAATACTTCAAGCAATGCGATTTGCACTTGCAGCTGCTTATGAGCTAAGTCAATGCACGCTTTGCCAGCAACTGCCAATCCGCGTCCTCACACCATGAGCGCAGCTATCCGAATCTCCAACTAATTTTTCAGCAAGTCATAACTCTTCAGACCGTTTTCTCAAGAGCCAATCTCAGCTATAGCTTCAAATCTCTCTCCCCCACCTTTACTTCATTCCAAACATCTTTCCCGCGAAAAAGAAGCTTCTAGAGGTTTCTAGAAAGTTATAGAACGTTTCGACCGTTTGGCGGTTGAAATCATCTCCCAATCGTAGCGTCGCCTGCGAGTTTTGGCGCTAAGCGGCATCGGACGGTCAATAACTTGCAACCTCGTACCACTTGGTTAACACGCCGCGCCCTCGAGATACCGTTACGACTCCCCTCGTCACTTGCCGGCCTCGTTCACTGACTTGGCTGCATTCCCGTTTCCAACTAAGAAAAGTACTACCTGGAAATAATGTTAATATTAAATGTTGCCTACCAGCATCAACCAGTTTTCTCAGTGACCTCGTCAACATTAATATTCCCACTATTCCTACATATTTTTGCTTTCAGATTATCCACAATCAAACTTGTACCAGTAATTGCATAATAAAACAATGCATGTTGTTAATCATTAATACATAAATATAGCATTTAAGGTGGTGAAATTTCCTGACGCCTTACAACACAAGTCACTTTTTGCAATTTAATGTTTTATATACAGCTATTTTATGCATCTTACATATTAAAAGGACTTATATCTTTATCTTATTAACACATTTTGCATATTTAAACAATGAGTTAAAAACTATATTGTTTGGACAGAAACATGTGGTTCTTCTTTATTCTAGAAGTTTCTATACTATTGTAGACCATACAATAATTTTTCTGCTACTTTTACAAATATCTACCATGCAGAAATCATAATTACTATAATAACAAACCATCTAGATACACTACACATTAGAATGTTCACTAATATTTAACATGGTAAAGCAGCTTAGCACATTTTCGTATTCAAGTTGACAATTTATTTTCATGAAACCTCATTGTCACTAGAAGATAGCTTCCTTCAAGAGAAATGGTTGTAATGCTAGCATCTCGTGACTTTCACTCATCAAAACCTTCATTAACATCATACAACATGCATTGATAGCAAATCACTTTTGATATGTTCAGAATTTTTAACTGTAAACTTTAACATTTTATTTATATGTAAATTATTTACTGTTAACGATGTATAAGGTTTCAGTTGGAAAGAATTTCTCTCGTCACTATTTTATAGTAACCTATAATGCGATACATTTATGTAATTATTAACAAGGAAGGCCATTGTTTTGCAAGATATAAACACTCAGCGAGTGGGGCTGTGAGTTACTTATTGTCAGACTTGTTGTTCTGTGAGAGTTAGTGTCACCCAATGTAGTGGAAATTTGTAGTGTGTGCTTTGGATCAATAATTGTCAGACGGAACCTAAAACACGTGTATATTTTTTATTTCATATTCCAGTGATTTATTTAGAAAAAAAAAAAAAAAAAAAAAAAAAAAACGCGAAATTTCTTGCAGCAACATAAAGATACCAGTGACCCGTACCAATGTAACAGAACATATAGAAATAAGTATCAGTATATTAAGAGTTTACGATATTTACTAAAAACGTAGAACTTAAACTGACTTTGAATCTTTCAGAAGATCAGTCACTGAATATACGAGTGGTGTTCAAATGAAAAGGTAAGAAACGTCTTAACACCCAAACAGGTTGAAATTTGAAACTTTCACTCTGCAGCGGAGTGTGCGGTGATATGAAACTTCCTGGCAGATTAAAAGTGTGTGCCGGAACCGGGACTCGAACCTGGGACCTTTGCCTTTCGCGGACAACCGCTATCCCGATTGAGCTACCCCGACACAACTCACGATGCCGCCTCACAACTTTACTTCCGCCAGTACCTCGCCTCCTACTTTCCAAACTTCACAGAAGCTCTCTTGCGAAACTTGCAAGACTACAACTCCTGGAAGAAAGGATATGGTGGAGACATGACTTAGCCACAGCCTAAGGGATGTTTCCAGAATGAAACTTTCACTCAGCAGCGGTGTGTGCGCTGATATGAAACTTCCTGGCAGATTAAAATTTTGTGCCGGAACCGGGACTCGAACCTGGGACCTTTGCCTTTCGCGGACAACCGCTATCCCGATTGAGCTACCCCGACACGACTCACGATGCCGCCTCACAACTTTACTTCCGCCAGTACCTCGCCTCCTACTTTCCAAACTTCACAGAAGCTCTCTTGCGAAACTTGCAAGACTACAACTCCTGGAAGAAAGGATATGGTGGAGACATGACTTAGCCACAGTCTAAGGGATGTTTCCAGAATGAAACTTTCACTCTGCAGCGGTGTGTGCGCTGATATGAAACTTCCTGGCAGATTAAAATTTTGTGCCGGAACCGGGACTCGAACCTGGGACCTTTGCCTTTCGCGGACAACCGCTATCCCGATTGAGCTACCCCGACACGACTCACGATGCCGCCTCACAACTTTACTTCCGCCAGTACCTCGCCTCCTACTTTCCAAACTTCACAGAAGCTCTCTTGCGAAACTTGCAAGACTACAACTCCTGGAAGAAAGGATATGGTGGAGACATGACTTAGCCACAGCCTAAGGGATGTTTCCAGAATGAAACTTTCACTCTGCAGCGGTGTGTGCGCTGATATGAAACTTCCTGGCAGATTAAAATTTTGTGCCGGAACCGGGACTCGAACCTGGGACCTTTGCCTTTCGCGGACAACCGCTATCCCGATTGAGCTACCCCGACACGACTCACGATGCCGCCTCACAACTTTACTTCCGCCAGTACCTCGCCTCCTACTTTCCAAACTTCACAGAAGCTCTCTTGCGAAACTTGCAAGACTACAACTCCTGGAAGAAAGGATATGGTGGAGACATGACTTAGCCACAGCCTAAGGGATGTTTCCAGAATGAAACTTTCACTCTGCAGCGGTGTGTGCGCTGATATGAAACTTCCTGGCAGATTAAAATTTTGTGCCGGAACCGGGACTCGAACCTGGGACCTTTGCCTTTGGCGGGCAAGCGCTCTCCCGACTGAGCTACCCCTACACGACGCACGATGCCGCCTCACAACTTTACTTCTGACAGAGCGCTTGCCTGCGAAAGGCAAAGGTCCCAGGTTCGAGTCCCGGTTCCGGCACACAATTTTAATCTGCCAGGAAGTTTCAGGTTGAAATTTGAATATGTCGCTTTTGGATAACGTAGTGCAACATCTAGGGACGCGAAGCATGCGTCGTCACCTCCCGCTAAAATATTCTAGGCTCTGCCATCAGAAGGCAAGGTGATGCTCACCGTCTTTCTCGACATACGTGGTCCGTTAGGTCCGTTACTCATCCATTTAACGAGCACGGAAAAAACCATTAACAGTGACGTGTACTGTGAAAAACTCTATAGCCTACGCAAGTCCATCAAGAGCAAACGGAATGGAGTTCTCACGGAGGGAGTGATTCTGCTCCATGATAACGCGCGTCCACACGTCTCCAGGGTCACAAAATGTGTACTGGCAGAGTTCAAGCGGGAGCAGCTTTAGAATCCGCCTCACAGCCAGGACATGTAGCCCTCTGACTTCCATCTGTTTGGTACGCTAAAAACATTTCAAAGGAAAGCGCTTCAACTCGCACAACAACTGAAGGACACAGTCGAGGATTGTCTCTTGTCACAGCCATAGGTATTCTGGTAACAGGGAATCCTTCGGCTAGTTAAACAGTGGGTTATTTGTGCTCAGGCCTCTGATGATTACTTTTGAGATAAGAAGTCAATTATACCCACAGTATTGTTCTGTATCTTTTTATTTGAACACCCCTCGTATATGGTAAATTTGACATATAATTAGTAGAAGGTAAGTTAGTATCATGGCAGTATCGTATCTGAAAAGTGTTTTCCTGTAAAAGTAACTTAAATTAAACAGAAGTCTATAATAAAACCATGGATTTCAAAAAGAATAAAGATATCATGTAAGTAAAAAAAGGGAAATATACCTATTGTATCCCGCGGACGGTAGCGCCAATTATTAAAACTTCAGCAGCAGTGCGGTGCAGATTTGGTACCACTTTGTATTTCGCAATGATGTGAAACGTGTCAGTTAAGTTCATTTCGTCCATTTAGGACACACGAATCAAACAACA
The DNA here is from genome assembly GCA_026315105.1 of Locusta migratoria. Classification (NCBI taxonomy): domain Eukaryota; kingdom Metazoa; phylum Arthropoda; class Insecta; order Orthoptera; family Acrididae; genus Locusta; species Locusta migratoria. The sequence goes on along the minus strand of CM048755.1, from coordinate 662,828,543 downwards.
CCAAGACAAACACCTTAGTCAAGAATAGCCGTTTGGGGTTCATCTATCAAGAACTACGTATACTCAAATGGTATAAACCAGACGTACGGCAGTTCATGGCAGCATACAGGGGAACTGAAACAAGTATAACCGTCCAGAAAACTATTACCTAGTAAAGGCGCACTTAACTGAAGGATTACGAATGAAACCGGAATATTCTCTCAAGGGAGCTCAACTTATTACATCTCTGGTAGTAAGCTTAAGGGCGACGTGCGCAACATCTGAAGAAGTTGGTGAAACAATGGTGCACCGACTGGCAACGTGAGCTTATGTTTAAGTTACACCTCCACTCTCATCAGCACAAAAACGTGGTCTCACGCCACAACACGCCTAAAGTCGCCTAGCGGGTGCGGTACAACATCGCCGAAGTACCAGCAAGTTGTATGTGACGTTACCGGTGCGCGGATTGCAAGGCACGCCGAACCCACACTCCGTTAATGCCTCACACCCCGTGGTAGCCCCGTCTTCCCTCTATCTCTAACTGCTGACTGTTACTCCATCCCCGCCAACCGTCTTTGTGCGTCGCGGAGGAACATCCGAACGAAACACCCTCGCGCAAGGATCGTAGACCGTAAACAAGGTGTGTACCAAAGAGGTATATAAACAACATCGAGAGGCTACAGGTAAGTTACAGCGCTCTGGGTGGCAGCACTAAGCAACATTGAGCGCCATATTTGAGAACGTCAGTTTGAAGCAGCAGCGTGAGCAAATGCTTCTGTTTGTAATCTACACTGACGTGTAAGCGCTATTATTAGTGGTAAATCAAGCCCAGTGTATGTTCCGCGTACAATTGCAGCAACCGCAGTGATAAAACTGTTGGAATATCATACGTAAAGAAAGAGATATGTAATTATATAGGTCGTCGTGTATCAGCGTTTATTTGTCTATAAACATTCATTATACTTAACTTTCGCATTTACCAAGTTTCAAAATTATGTTTACTTCACGACCATCAAAAAGCTAGGCAGAGGACGGATGTATTTGGTATGTTTTAATGTAACGACAGTTGTTTATATAGTGTACAAAAGCGTATTAACCACTGGGTAGGTAGCCTAGGTATATGAACTGTAATTAAACTATTCTTTATACAGATTTCCTTTGAAAAACAAGGAGTCTCTAACCCAATGGGTAACCAGTATGAGGCGTGATAAGTGGCAGCCTACAAAGTATAGTTACATATGCTCTTGTCATTTTGAAGAAAAGTTATGGATGCTACCACCGATCGAAAGCGGCTATTTGCGAATGCCATTCCAACACTATTTTCGTTTCCTGAGCACCTACAGAAACCAAAAGCTGTAAGAAGAGTACCAAGGAAACGTCAAGTTGTGGAGAGTTTGATGAATACGTAATGTACTTCAAAGCATGAAACACCATTTGAGCCACAGGCAGAATAAAGGTAATTAAAGGCTTTAAAGAAATTTGCCTGTATTCATAGGGAAGATATTTCGGAAAATACAAACGATTATTGACATTATAGTAACATAAAATAAGACAGTAGTTCGACGATTGTAAACAGTACATTTACGATGCAGTAGTAAACGAGAAATGCTATTTGTAGTGGGAATTACTTTACGAATTCCGTCGCCCAGAAATTAAGGAAAAATCAAGACTGGCAATGATTAATGTAAAACCTATGATTCAGCGTTAGCAGACGCCCAGTAACACCTGGCCTGACACTGACGTTCTCAAAGGTGGCGGCCACCTTTTCAATTGGCTTCATGTATGGCGGCGCTGTGGCCAGTCTATGTTGTTTATATAGGTCTTTGGTGTGTACTAGGTAGAAGCGCCATCGACGGCCAAACTAGGAAACACGATCGATGATGAGCGAAGTAGATTACGCCAGAATACTTGCGCCAATACCTCGCACGGAATTAAAAGGCAGTAACAAGGCGTAAGGTTAATTCAACCGACATACTCGGAGATGACTAATGAGAGTGTAGAATGGGAAGGAAAAAAATAATTTTTCAAATGTTTGTTAAGCTTAACTACGGGGTCATCAGTCCCTAAACTTACAAACTACTTATGAACTAACTTATACTAAAGACGACACAAACATCCATGCCCGAGGGGGAAGAAAATAAAGGAGAAGAAATCTCCAAAGGAAAGTTAATGGGGGAGGGGGGGGGGGGTTGGAATCCCCCCTCAGCCGTGGATGTTTGTGTTGTCTTTAGTATAAGTTAGTTTACAAGTAGTTTGTAAGTTTAGGGACTGATGACCCCGCAGTTAAGTCCCATAAGCTTAACAAACATTTGACATTTTTTAAAAAGAAACGAGTTAACACTTTACTTTTTATAATATGTGGTCTTACACTGTTTCCTTTAGTGTCATGCCTTTCGTACGACAGCGTGAAACTATTTAGCAGTCATCTCAACTACTTAAAACCATATTTCATTGATGTACTAGATTTTTCCTCTGGTTTCAGGACTTCAGATGAGACAAACCGCTTGTTATTAATGTGTGTCAGTCGCTATAAACTGCGTCGAATTTTATTTTTCCCTATCGCGTCAAGATAGTAGGACGCCAGATATTTTCCAATACATCAGTCTTAGCTCTCATTCTTTGCGAGACTTGGGTGTTATCGGTCCCTCATTTGCCCACTCCAGTACTTTCGCTTAACGGACATCACAGTGACTTCCGATAGTAGCTCTCAATTAAAATTTAAATATCTCTAATCTAAATGGGACTGCGGTTTGTTTACACCAGTCATTTTTAAACAAGTGAAACACATGTGTATGTTATGTGCCACGATTTTTTTCTAGTTACACTGCGCTCTTGATTACGTAACTTGAGGTTTGGACAATGGGTATGGTCAGTGACACAGGACATCACTGATATTTTTCATCCTTTACGATCAACTGACTTCAAAAAGCTGTAAGAGGCTACTGTGTCGTTAAGGGCTAAGACAGTTAAATAGAAAAATATCATAACAAACTACCTCGTCAGCGTCGAAGTAACTGAAATTATCTAATCATTCAACTTAAGAAAGAGAGGAGACAAAAAAAGCCCATGGTATTTTTAAGAGAACTGTCTTTTGTTCTACTCTTGCCTGACGCAGAGAAACTACATAAAATATAAACCGAGATAACTTAACGAGAAAATGAATTCGAATCCTCTAGAGTGTGACAGTAGTTCTGCAATGCTTCAATAAAAAAAATTAAATTAAAAAAAAGAATAAAAAAACGCCATATTTGTTAACCATGCCCGAAGTGTGATTATCATGTTATCTACAAGCTGAAGTCCATTTACTGTTCTACAGTTGTGATACTAGGGAGTATCTATTACTTACTGCATTTGTGTAATACCTCTATCATCTTCTGCAGAGAGACTACTTGATGAGAGATTACATTTTCATCAATGTCACGATTTTGTTGTTCTATCAACTAGCTGCGGTTCCACCTTTCTCTAAGTATGTACACTACCGGAAATAATAATTTGTACATGGTCTCAGAGTTTTTCAATTCCCTCAGGCTTGTTGAAACAGTTCATAAGGAGTAAATAAAATGATTACATTTGCAAATCAATATCTCCAGAGGTACTGAGGTACAATGTGTCGAATCACGCTGAAACATCCATCTTGCGACCTGGTGTACTCTCCACAGGCGATAATGAAGGCACTGATTCTGGCATCCATTCGATTATACAGATGTCGAATATTATCTTGGGACGCAACACTCCACGTTTGATTCACTTGTTTAGGTAGTTCTACAAGAGTTGTGGGCTGACGAGTGGCACGTGTCGCTGGTGTTGTGGCGTCGCTATTAGCCACAACGCCGGCGGCCTACACACGTTGCCGCGCCACTTCACGAAGAGTTATAAGTCGCTCCACAGTACTTCGGCCGCCGGTGGTGCCTGCAGTCTCGTTACCTCTCTGCCTGCTTCGCGCGCCGGCCAATCGGAAGACAAGGGCTCGCCAAGATATGCCGGTGCACTACAGGTACGACAGTCAGTATAGCATTCAGTACGAAGCACAGCTGGGAGTCCTACAGTTCCAGGAGATCAGTCCACTGCGAGCCAGCAGTCAACGTTAGCACAAGCCGGAACACTACTATTGACTGAAGTAGAAATGAAGCACAACAGAATTTTGTCATCAGAACTGTAGCATCTCGCCGGCCGCGGTGGCCGAGGGGATTGCGGCGCGCCAGTCACGGTGTGCACGGCCACTACGGTCGGGGGTTCGAATCCCCCATCAGGCATGGCTATTTGTGCCGTCCTTAGTGTGAGCTACTTCATAAGTAGTTTGTAAGTTTAGGGACTGATGACCCCGTAGTTAAGTCCCATAAGTTATACAAAAATTTGAGCATTTGTAGCATCTCAAGCACACAAAAGTTGAGTATTCTTTTCATTGGTAATAAAGGTATATGTGGACTGATGACTTCTTTCAGTTGCAGACCTAGTCCACAGTGTAGTGACACTAATTTTAATCACATACTCATTTCCTAGTTAAGCTCAGTTTTGCATTCGAATTACTTGATTAATTATATGTTTATTTTGTTTGTCATGATATTTTAAAAATATTTAGAACAATATCTTCGATTTATCTGTTGCATGATCAACATGGACTACGCAGCGGCACACCATGGAAGTTTCTCCGCCGACGACAGAGATATGTACCTAGTCACTACCTGATGTTTGCCGAAGGCCGTCAAGGTGGAAGAAGATCCCACAGTTTGGTGTTGCGGATTGTACTCACCAATTTTTTTAATGTTGATAATGTATTTTTATTTTTTTTATGAGTTCAGTTCTGAATCTGGATTCATGAAGTATTTTTGATGTTATGTTATTGTGAATATTTTGATTGATTTTATGTAAGAAGAGCTGGAAATATATTATTTCATCGGAAGTTTATTTCAAGATTAATTTGAATTTATAACGCGTTATCAAATGATTGACATATTTCAATGCAACTATTTACTAATCAAAAATAATAGAATTTTGTAGGAACCAAATTTAGGAGCGAGTTGTGATTGCGCAAACTTTGAAAATATTTTGTTCAAGTGGGTTGCGCAAGCAATATAACTTCTCTGACTTTAATCTTCGTGACAAATTTTTGACGGATAATGAAATAACTTACGGATGAGATGATTACTTTTTATGGGATCAGAAAAGAATTTTTAATATGAATTACTATTCCTGAACATGCAAAGACAGTAATTGTTATAATCAAGAATAATTATATATTAATTTTTGTAATGGTATCACTCCACGGAGAAGACGTCCCGAATTATTTAACAAATAATGGGCTGGTTCCAACACAACTGGCCAACTCCTCCTACTGCCGCATTCCGGAGATTTAAATAGTTGTCCTCTCATCATATTTAACATGTGGTCCATTGGAAACAAGTCCGGAGATCGTAATAGCTAGGGAAATTACTTTAGAACACGTCGGGTTTCACGTGTGGTGTGTGGTGATCATCACCTTCCTGCTGCAAGATGGCAAAAGAACGGGTATTACAAAATTCTGCACGTTCCCTCCATTATCACCAAAGGTGAACGAGAGATGCAGCTTACAACACTGCAGTCCATGAGGCCACAGGTGCAGTCAGTATCTCTTGCACGAATTATCTCTAAAAGGCAGCGCTAACCGGGTCTATGTCCATACCTTCATCAGTTCCGTACAGGCAGAATTTGCTTTCCTCGCTGAAAATCACGGCCAAGTATTCCATCTTCCAAGTGATCCTCTGACGGTACCAGCGAGCTGCACACGTCCGTGCTGTAGCGCGGGTGGAAGACGGGCTCAGACAACACCAGCTAGACAAGGCGTTACAACAGGCCGTGCTACGTCACACTGACCAGGCCGCGGCCGCCAGCATACTGGCTACGACGCAGTTGGCGTGCCCCAGCGGACAGCCATTCAGCTGGCGGCCACGGCCTGGTCAGTGTGACGTAACACGGCCTGTTGTAACGCCTTGTCTTTAGCTGGTGTTGGCTGTGTTGGCTGACAGGCGTGCAGTGGGCCTGCGCTATCCAACGGGGCCCGTAGCCGCGCCTTCCGGGCGGGCGTGGCCACGCGCTGCCCGGCCTGCCGGCACCAGCCCCACCGGACTGTGCCGGGCAGCGCGGGTACCCGACTACCCGCTGAGCCCCGGTCCGCCCAGCCGCCAGTGACGCTCTGCTGCTAGCCGCGGCACGCGCCCGCCAGCCGCTACACACTTAGCGGGAAATACACTATTCAAATTTTCACGCTGCAAAGACTGTTCACGGTACATTCGACCATCCCACATATGAACTTAGTTTTTCCTTACAAGCTATACTTTGCATGTGAAAAAATCGCACTGATGTGTTTTACGGCCCACTTTAGATTTGTAGTTTTATAAGTTTCTGCAAACATTTTGGACCAAAATAATAATCTAAATAATAAAAAATTAATTAATAAGAGTTTCTGAAACCCTTTTAGGAAAAAAAATTAGGTACTGGCGGGTTTCGAACCACCGACCTTTACCGTCATGGTCCAACGCTTTACCCACTACGTACGGCTATTTTTATTTATTTATTTATTTATTTATTTATTTTTTAAGAAAAACTTTATTTACAAAATGTGTTTACAAATAGTTATAATTTTGTGAAACAAGTTGTCTTACAAAAAATGAAACTATCAATCAGAAGAGGAGTCCTTTAATCTTATACTATTGATGGCCGTTGTTAACTGATGCTAATATGGCATTTGTAGACACTGGATTATCGTACGAAGAACTATGTGTTTTTGTTAATTCTTCAGTGCGCCATTGCTTTGAAATGACAACGTGCAAGTTACAATAATAAAATCATCAAATACGCAACGCAAGATGCCAGAGAGAGTTCTGGGCGAGGAATGTCAAGTGACATCTCCGAATGGCTGGTTTTCGTTAATTCAATGGAGTGTGTCAAATCTCTATCATTTTTGCAAATTTGTCGCAAACGATACGAGATATGAAAAAAACGTAAGGGAGCTATGTTGTAGAGAATTTTGTCCTCTACCAATTAGGTAGCAAGGGGAAACTACAGCCGTTACTTTTACCGAGGACATGCAGCTCTACTGTATGGAAATATGATGATGCCATCCTCTCGGGTAAAATATTCCGGAGGTAAAATAGTCCCCCATTCGGATCTCCGGGCGGGGACAACTCAGGAGGATGTTGTCATCAGGAAAGACAATACTGGCATTCTACGGATCGGAGCGTGGAATGTTAGATCCCTTAATCGCGTAGGAAAATTAGAAAATTTAAAAGGGGAAATGGATAGGTTGAAGTTAGATATAGTGGGGATTAGTGAAGTTCGGTGGCAGGATGAACAGGATTTCTGGTCAGGTGAGTACAGGATTATAAATACAAAATCAGTTGGGGGTATCACAGGAGTAGGTCTGATAATGAATAAGAAAATAGGAATGCGGGTAAACTACTATGAGCAGCACAGTGATCGCATTATCATTGTCAAGATAGATACGAAGCCAACACCGACAACAGTAGTACAGGTTTATATGCCAACTAGCTCTGCCGATGATGAGGAGATCGAAGAAATATATGAGGAGCTAAAGGAAATTATTCAGACAGTTAAGGGAGAGGAAAACTTAGTTATGATGCATGGGAAACTGGAATTCGGTAGTAGGAAAAGGAAGAGAAGGAAAAATAGTAGGTGAATATGGACTGGGCAGGAGGAATGAAAGAGGAAGTCGCCTGTTAGAATTTTGCACGGAACATGATTTAATCGTAACAAACACGTGGTTTAAGAATCACGAAAGAAGGTTGTATACATGGAAGAGACCAGGAGACACCGGAAGGTATCAGATAGATTTTATAATGGTAAGACATAGATTCCGGAACCAGGTTATAAACTGTAAGGCATACCCAGGGGCAGATATATACTCTGACCATAACTTGTTAGTCATGAACTGTAGGCTGAAACTGAAAACACTGCAGAAAGGTAGGAAAATAAGGAGATGGGACCTGGATAAATTGAAGGAAAGTGAAGTTCTGGAGAATTTCAGAGGGAGATTTAGGCAACAATTGACAGAAACAGGGGGGAATAAAACAGTAGAAGATGAATGGGTAGCATTGAGAGATGAAATAGTGAAGGCAGCAGAGGTCAAAATAGGTAGAAAGGCAAGACCTACAAAAAATCCTTGGATATCACAGGAAATACTAAATTTAATTGATGAAAGGAGAAAATACAAAAATGCAGTTAATGAAACAGGCAAAATGGAGTCAGACGACTAAAAAATGAGATTGACAGGAAGTGCAAAATGGCTAAGCAGGAGTGGCTAGAAGCCAAATGCAAATCTGTAGAAGAATGTATAAGAAGGGGAAAAGTAGATACCGCCTACAGGGAAATAAAAGAGACATTTGGGGACAAGAAAAGCAACTATACGAATATCAAGAACTCAGATGGGAAACCAGTTCTCAGCAAAGAAGGGAAAGCTGAAAGGTGGAAAGAGTACATAGAGCAGCTCTACAAAGGAAATGAACTTACAGACGATGTTGTAGGAAGGGAAGAAGAAGTAGATCAAGATGAAATAGGAGATACTAAACTGAGAGATGAATTTGACAGAGCCTTGAGAGACCTAGGTCGGAACAAGGCCACAGGAGTAGATGACATACCCTCAGAGCTACTAAAGTCTCTGGGAGAGCTAGCCATGACAAGACTATTTGAACTGGTGTGTAGGATGTATGAGACAGGCGAAATACCCTCAGACTTTAAGAAAAATGTAATAATCCCTATTCCAAAGAAATCAGGTGCAGACATGTGTGAAAATTATAGAACCATCAGTTTGATAAGTCATGGTTGCAAAATTTTAACACGAATTATCTACAGGAGAATGGAAAAGCTGGTAGAAGCTGACCTTGGGGACGATCAGTTTGGATTCAGGAGGAACATAGGAACCCGGGAGGCAATACTCACTTTAAGTCTTATCTTAGAAGATAGATTAAGGAAAGGCAAACCTACATTTTTAGCTTTTGTGGATTTGGAGAAAGCATTTGACAGTGTTGACTGGAATACACTCTTTCAAATTCTTAAGTCATCAGGGGTAAAATATAGGGAAAGGAGAGTTATTTACAACTTGTACAAAAGCCAGACCGCAGTTATTAGACTCGAAGGGCATGAAAGGGAAGCATCAGTTGGGAAGGGAGTAAGACAGGGTTGTTGCCTTTCTCCAATGTTATTCAACTTGTTCATCGAGCAGGCGGTGAAGGAAAGCAAGGAAAAATTTGGAGTAGGGATTAAAGTTCAGGGGGAAGAAATAAAAACATTGCGTTTTGCTGATGACATTGTAATTCTGTCAGAGACAGCAAAGGACCTGGAAGAGCATTTGAATGGAATGGACAGTGTGTTGAAGAGAGCGTATAAAATGAACATTAACAAGAGCAAAACAAAAATAATGAAATGCGGTCTTAGAAAATCAGGCGATGCTGAAGGAATTAAATTAGGCAACGAAACAATGAAGGTGGTAGATGAGTTTTGTTACTTGGGTAGTAAAATAACATGTGATGGTCGCAGTACAGAGGATATAAAATGCAGAATGGCAATGGGAAGAAAAGCATTTTTGAAAAAGAGAAATTTGCTAACATCGAATATTAAGTTAAGCGTAAGGAAGTCTTTTCTGAAGGCATTTGTGTGGAGTGTTGCCTTGTATGGGAGTGAAACATGGATGATAAGCAGTGTGGACAGGAAGAGAATAGAGGCTTTTGAAATGTGGTGCTACAGAAGAATGATGAAGATTAGGTGGGTAGATCGCATAACTAATGAAGAGGTACTGAACAGAATTGGTGAGAAAAGGAATTTTTGGCATACCCTGACTAAAAGAAAGGATCGCTTCGTAGGACATATTCTTAGACATCGGGGAATCGTAAATTTAGCATTGGAGGGAACTGTGTGGGGTAAAAATCGCAGAGGGAGACCAAGAGACGCGTATAGTAAGCAGATTCAAGTGGATGTGGGTTGCCGTTCTTATGAGGAGATGAAAAGGCTTGCTCAGGATAGAGTAGGGTGGAGAGCTGCATCAAACCAGTCTCTGGACTGAAGACCATAACAACAATAACAACAACACCAATTAGGTTATTCAATGTTTGTGTCAGATGAACGGTTCGTTTGCAATTGTACAGGATGACCAGCCAGTCTAAAATAGTTTTGGAAAAAATTCAAAAAATTTATTTCAAAACTACGCCTAAGTTTTACGAGTGTTCTTCCACTGCGACATACGCCTTGACAACGTGACCAAGGCTGTCCACCTTGCAGGACAGAGCCGGACAGAACCAGTATTGAATGCTGATTCTAAAACCACGCCACCCTTCTGGCGTCCATGCTGAACCTACTGACGTTTCCATGCTACCGTGGAGCCAATAGCAGACACCCACGTTTGATCACGTGTGCTACTGCTGGGGGACTGAGAAGTGCGAGAATCAGTTCCTTCGCTCTCTTCAGTTATAGTTCTCGTACAGAACAGACGCACTCCAGAGGCACAGCGTCTGTGCGGAGCGTACGGCCGCATGTCGTCCGCTCCCGCCTAGCGGCTGTTCAGTATCAGCCACCAACTGTGTGAACCGTAACCTGTACCGTAACCTTCACCTTTTCCGTTTAGACTGGCATTCATTCACTGCATTCGACCCCAGGGCGAGTCCCGCCATGTATTCCGTATTTCAGAATATACCAAATATTTACTTGAATTCTATCTTTTATTTGCCGTTCAGCCACACTTTCCTAGGGCGCCCACAAGCCTTCACCGTTCTGCCATCCATCCTGACAACGCTTCCAACCCATTTTATTTATGCAGCACTGGGATGGGTTGTATAATTTTCCTGTCATCCATGGGATAAAGATCAAGTGCTGTACAATTTGGCGTCCGAAGTGCGATCGATAACCCACCTTTCGGCCCTTAGGGTGGCCGCAAAATTTTGGTTCACATTATGTTGTGTGGTTGGTCGACAGTCGCTATTCCCCGAGCCACGGCACCGCCGACGTGACATCCTAGCCGCCGCTGCATCTGCACATTCCGTGCCGAGTGCCAAGTCCAACGCCGCTCGCCTGCCTGCCGCAGCGCACGTGTGTGCTGTGCGCGTGACGCGCGACCTGCCGCAGTTGACCGCCGACTTCGCCGTGCACTGCTCCACGTACGCAGCTCAACTGCGCGCGCGAGGCGTGAAAAATTACGCACCCCGTTCTTGCTACTGATTCGGCCCACCGAAGGCATGTAAAGTGCCATACTCCGGTTGGCGCGGCCCACCTGCCGCTGCCGCCGCCCACATACGTAGCCTACCGCCGCCGCCCGTCCGTAAGTGCTGTGCGGATGAGGCGCCGCCCCATATCTCTTGCCGGTCCTGCCAAGCAGACGAAGATGGCTCCGTACCGGGTCCTAACCACTGCAACCGGTAGCAGTGAGGCCCACTTGCTGCCGCTCACGCCGCCCCCGCCGCCCATGTCGAAGCCACGCTCGCGTCGTGCGACCGCACATCGCCCGCCGCGCAACTGCCGCCCCCGCCTGCACCGCACCACCGTCTTATTTCACCGTGCCACACCACGTCCCGTCGGATAAGTACAGACTGAAACTGTATGATTTATTATTTCCTTCTGTTCCGAGGTGTCTGGAACTATTAGAATAATTGAAATATTAGCTTTCCCTGGGATAAGACTTAGTAAACCATAATGTTTCTTTCCCCGAGTGACTGTATTAGCTAATGTTGCAGTTATAGTAGAGAATAACACTCTTTTCCTTATATTATTTAAGTTTGAGCATTGCCGGAAGTATGGGACTTTCATTTTTTAATTAATTTGTAGCATGTCTAATGAACGACACAGTTTTATGATTTTTGACAAAGTTTGACATTAACCCTAGTAATATGTGGCCTGGCGTCCACATTGTCCGAGATGTTCGTGATATTTCTTCCACTTAGTTTCAGTGTCACAATCTCTCTTTCCTTGATCTTTCCTATCAATATTTTCCGTGCCGTAAATGAAAGTAAATTTCCGCCCTCCACAGACGTGATGGGTTAAAGCAAAGGCATTACCCCCTCCAAGCCGCGTCTGACAGAAATTGACAATTCATTGGTACAAGGGAGCAGTGTGAAATTCTCAATCTTGAAGGAAATGTACTTTTGTTTTAAGATCAAAAACCGACGCGATACCAGCGTTGAGGTCTTAAAAGAAAAACCACAAACAAAAAGTTTTCAATCGTGGTTGTGTCTACCAGATTTGCTGACGAGTTTAGACTGAAGTCCGCAGCCGCACAAACAGTCGTACACACGACTATCGTCTGAAACCACCTGAACCGTTAGAACACTGTGTCGATAAAATACATTGTAAACGCGAGATTTAAACTTTCGCCCCTCCCTCCTCTACTCTCTGTATGTTTTTCTTTTTCCTCCTACGTATTTCTTTCTGTATGAGCTTTTCCTTCCGTAAAAGTGGTAGTTTTCGCAAACTGGTTGTCAAAGCATGTGACGTCATTGTGCTTCAGGGCACGAAATGTGAATCTTGTTGATTCGGAAATATTTTACCGGAGAGAAGCCTGGTTGAGATGTGTTAAGATAGCCTTGAGAGATACCCGAATCCCTACTGCACCCTAAGTGACGTGCAAGTAAAAGCCTTTCAAGGTGTTACCCTCCAGAGGGCAGCTAAAGTTGAGTAATGTTTTAGCCGATGTAATGGAGCCTATAGGTAGTTGCCACATGGTGTGTCAAGAGTACCGCCTGTGAGCGAAATATGCGTAAGAGGAGTTTAAAAAAGAAACCGTTTCACATAGCGAGAAGACCAAGAAAAACCACTTTGTCCTCATTTCTATTGCTGCCATTTCTATATACCTCCTGTTTTTACCTCGTACACGCCTTTTCTTTGTCCGATTTTGAAAATTCCATAACAGGGTCCATTATGTTTCCTGTGTACCTTGGCAATAAATGCACTTGAAACAACGCACATCAAAATTATGATAAGTTATTTCCAGTTGTTACGGCCAGAGACAGCATAAAAGTTGATGTGTAAATAATTTGTATCCAATACTCCAAGAGAGGTACTTATAATGTGCTATGATGTGTTAATAGTAATGATATACTGTCCTTATTCCGTATAGCGAGATCGAGTGCTATTTTGCAATGATGAATAACCCAGACGTTAGTAAATCCTGTTTTCTTTTAAAGTACCACATTATTAACCATGAAGTATCAATCAAAATGTGCTCCAGTCACTCATTATATAGATTTTCGTAAGATGTATTAGTGAGTAAGGTTTTCCAGACGTATGTCTGTCGAGTTCAAACTTATATTTTTAGAGTACCTTAAGTATCCTTGACAATTTTGCGTTTACTGTCATTAAGTGAGGAAGAGTTAACGTTTGCTACCATTAACTATTTATCCCTTCTTATTCACCATTGTGAAGTATCACGTTTTGTTACCAAATCCATAACGTGCAGACTTCCATATGGAGTTTATGCTGTTTGCTTCCATTGTCAGCGAACCATTATTTATCATTTACATTTCCAATTGTTAAGAGTGATTCGCATGTGGTCTGCCTTTCCTGTGCTACCTTCATTTCTTTGAGACCTTTTAGAGCCTGTCAAAGTCTGGAGTTAGTGATTATAAGGGTTAAAAATTAATTGCGCGCTTTTTAATTCTTAAAATCAACCGACCCGCCTTGTTCCTTCTACTCTTTCTTCATAAAATTTTAACCCACATCCTGTTTTCTGGCTTTAACTAATGTCAATTCAACCGAAACTTAGACTGTATCAGCAATTTCGTCATCCTAGGGCTACTATGTTACGATATTTATGCAGATGACGGATTCACAAAACGAATGGCCAACGTTTTGGAACCTTGTGCCTGCTAAAATTCAACGCATAGAAGCCTCGAGACGCATTGAAATTTTAAAATGTGTACTGTTAATTGCCTGATCTATTGTCCATTACGTGTCAAAATGATGTTAACCTCCTTTCGATCCATTCATTTCCAAGTCTCTGATACGTTATTTATTTTATCCGCTGTTTGTAGCCGATGTTATTGTGCTGCCGTGTTCTTATTTTAAGTGCACCTGTGCGAATTGCCGCCAGAATTCTATTTCCTTGCATTGTTAAGGCGCGTGCTAATACGCCGTCACCTGACGTTAGATCACCTGCCTCCTTCAAGGCTGTTGCAGTCAGCTGCTGCCCCTCCCACTCCCCTCCTCATGCCACCTGCCTGTCACGCGTCTTTCCCCTCCCGCCATGCATGTAGCCCAGACTTGCCTCCCCTCTCCCCCCGCCTACCTCAGGCAGCCATCATACGTTTCTGATTATCACCTCTCCTACCGCGCTACGCACCACGTGCGCGTCTGACAGTTGTATTTGTTTACAAACAGTTACCGTGTCGCGTAAGCTGCATTTATGCGCGAAGTATCTCAACACTGGTGATTCATGGAATAATACCAATTGAGGCTCACAAGTGATGCGCCTTATGAAATTCTATAAGAATTCGTTTCTTTTGTGAAGCACTATTAACCCTTCTTCTGCCTAATGATTGTAGACGTTTATTAAAAGCAGCTATATTGGGAAAAAAAGATTAATTTTCATCCAAGACATTAAACTTGCTGTTGTTAAGAATATCCTTTTCCTGTACTTGTCCGAGGATCAAGTAATTTAGTTTTTGCAATGATTTATATACCGTTAAGACACCCATATTTAGTTTGGTGTTAGCAAAATTTGAGGTCGATTGCGTAGTAATTACTTTCGAAATGCGACTTTGATCTAGTGGTAATGTTATTGTGTAGCTTTCCAATATGGAAGGTTTGTGGAAGGTTTCCTAGGGCGCCCACAAGCCTTCACCGCTCCGCCTACCGTCCTGACAACGCTTTCAACCCATTGTATTTATGCAGCACTAGGATGGGTTGTATAATTTTCCTATCATCCGTAGGATAAAGATCAAGTGCTGTACAATTTGGCGTCCGAAGTGCGATCGATAACCCACCTTTCGGCCCTTAGGGTGGCCGCAAAATTTTGGTTCACATTATGTTGTGTGGCTGGTAGACAACCGGTATTCCACGGCACCGCCGCCGTGAGATCCTAGCCGCCGCTGCATCTGCACATTCCGAGCCGGGTGCGAAGTCCAACGCCGCAGCGCACGTGCGCGTGACGCGCGACCTGCCGCAGTTGACCGCCGACTTCGCCGTGCACTACTCCACGTGCGCAGCTCACCTGCGTGCACGAGACGTAAAAAATTACGCACCGCGTTTGGGCTACTGTTTCGACCCACCGAAGGCATGTAAAGTGCCATACTCCGGTTGGCGCGGCCCACCTGCCGCTGCCGCCACCCACATACGTCGCCTACTGACGCCGCCCGTCCGTAAGTGCTGTGCGGATGAGGCGCCGCCCCATATCTCCTGCCGGTCCTGCCAAGCAGTCGAAGATGGCTCCATACCGGGCCGTAACCACTGCAACCCGTAGCAGTGAGGCCCACTTGCTGCCATGCCGCCCCGCCGCCCACGTCGAAGCTACGCGCGCGCCGTGTGCGAGCGACCGCACATCGCCCGTCCCCGCCTGCTACGTACCACCGTCGTATTTCAACGAGCCACACCCGACGGATAAGTACAGACTGATACTGTATCATCTATTTCCTTCTGTTCCGAGGTGTCTCGAACTAATAGAGTAATTAAGATATTAACTTTCCCTAGGCATATTGTTGTTTCTTTCCCCGAGTGACTGGATTAGCTAATGTTACAGTTATAGTAGAGAGTAATACTTTTTTCCTTATATTACCTAATTTTGAGCATTGCTTGAAGTATGGAAGTTGCATTTTTGACTAATTTGTAGCATGTGTAATCACTCAGTTTTATGATTTTTGAAAAAGTTTTGTCACTAATCTTAGTAATATGTAGCCTGGCGTCCACAGTGACAGAATTGTTGTGATATTTCTTCCACTTAGATTCAGTGTCGCGATCTCTCTTTCCTTGATCTTTCCTATCAATATTTTCCGTGCCGTAAGTGAAAGTAAATTTCCGCCACCCACAGACGTCATGGGTTGAAGCAAGGCATTCCCCCTCCAAGCCGCGTCTGGCAGAAATTGAAAAATCATTGGTACAAGGGAGAAGTGTGAAATTCTCAATCTTGAAGGATGTGTGCTTTTGTTTTAAGATCAAACACCGACGCAATACCAGCGTTGAGGTCTTAAAAGAAAAACCACAAACAAAAAGTTTTCAATCGTGGTTGTGTCTACCAGATTTGCTGACGAGTTGAGACTGAAGTCCGCAGCCGCACAAACAGTCGTACACACGACTAGCGTCTGAAACCGTTGGAACCATTTAAACGCTGTGTTGATACACCACATTGAAAACCCAAGAATTAAACTTTCGCCCCTCCCTCCTCTACTCTCTATATGTTTCTCTTTTTCCTCCTACGTATTTCTTTCTGTTTGAGCTTTTCCTTCTGTAAAAGTGGTAGTTTCGCAAGCTGGTTACTATAGCATGTGACGACAGTGGGCACGAGAAGTGAATCTTGTTGATTCGAAAATGTTTTACCGGAGAGAAGCCTGGTTGAGAAGTATTAAGATAGCCATTGAGAGATACCCGAATCCCTACTGCACCTTAACTGACGTGCAAGAAAAAGCCTTTTAAGCTGTTACCCTCCAGAGGGCAGCTGAACTTGAGTAATGTTTTAGCCAATGTAATGGAGCCTATAGATAGTTGCCGCCTGTGAGCGAAAATCCTTAAGACTAGAATAAAGAAGAAAACTGTTGCACATAGCGAGAAGACCAAGAAAATCATTTTGTCCTTATTTCTGTTGCTGCCATTCTGCTTCTATATACCTCCTGATTTGTGTTATACACGCCTTTTCTTTGTCCAATTCTGAAACTTCCGTAACAGGGTCCATTATGTTTCCTGTATCAGTACCTTGGCAATAAATGCAAGTGGAACACACCGCACATCAGAATTATGAGAAGTTATTTCCAGTCGTAGCGGCCAGAGACAGCCTAAGTTGATGTGTAAATAATTTGTATCCGGTACCCCAAGAGAGGTACTTGTAACGTTATATGATGTAGTAATAGTAATGATATGTTGTCCTTATTTCGTATAGCGAGTTCGAGTGCTAATTTGCAATAAGTAACCCAGACGTTAGTAAATCCTATTCTCTTTTGAAGTAGCACATTATTAACCATGCAGTATCAATCAAAATGTGCTCCAGTCACTCATAATATAGATTTGCGTTAAGATTTATTAGTGTGTAAGGTTTTCTATACGTATGTCTGTCTAGTTCACAGTTATATTTTTAGAGTATCTTAATTATCCTTGAGAATTTTTAGCATACTGTCATTAAGTGAGGAAGAGGTAACATTTTGCTACCATTAGCGATTTATCCCTTCTTGTTCGCCATTGTGAAGTATAACGTTTCGTTACCAAATCCATAATGTGCAGACTTCTGGATGGCGTTTATGCTGTTGCTTCTATTGTCAATGGAGCATTGTTTACCATTTACAGTTCCAATTGTTAGAGTGATTCGGTTGTGGTCTGCCTTTCCCGTGCTACCTTCATTTCTTTGAGAACTTTTAAAGCCTGTCAGTCTGGAGTTAGTGATTATAAGGATTAAAAATTAATTGTGCGTTTTTTAATTCTTAAAATCAACCGACACGCCTTGTTTCCTCCAGTCTTTTTTCATGAAATCTCAACCCACATCCTGTTTTCCGGCTTTAACTAGTATCAATTCAACAGAAATTTAGAGACTGTATCGATAATCTCGTTATCCTAGAGCTACTATGTTACGATATTTATGCAGATGACGGATTCTCAAAGCGAATGGCGAACGTTTTGGAACCTTGTGCCTGCTAAAATTCAACGCATAGAAGCCTCGAGACGTATTGAAATTCTAAAATGTGTACTGTTAATTGCCTGATATTTGTCCATTACGTATCAAACTGAATTTAACATCCTTTCCATTCATCTGAATGAAATTCATTTCCAAATCTCTGATACGACATTTATTTTATCCGCTGTTCGTAGCCGATGTTATTGTGCTGCCGATTTATTTTAAGTGCACCTGTGCGAATTGCCGCCAGAATTCATTTCCTTGCATTGTTAAGGCGTGTGCTATTATGCCTCACCTGACGTTAGACCACCTGCCTCCTTCAAGGCTGTTGCGATCAGCTGCAGCCGCCTCACCACACTCCCCTCCTCCTCGCGCCACCTGCCTATCACGTGTCCCCCGCCTCTTTCCCCTCACGCAATGCATGTAGCCCAGACTTGCCTCTCCTCTCCCCCCGCCTACCACGGGCAGCCATTATACTTTTCTGATTATCACCTCCCCTACTGCTACGCACCACGTGCGTGTCTGACAGTTGTATTTGTTTACAAACAGTTACCATGTCGCGTAAGCTGCATTTACGCCCGAACTATCTCAGTACTGGTGATTAATGAAATAATACCAATTGAGGCTCACAAGTGATACGCCTTATGAAATTGTATAAGAATTCTTTATTTTTGTGATAACACTATTAACTCTTCTTCTGCCTAATGATAGTAGACGTTTATTAAAAGCAGCTATGTTGGGAAAAAAACCTTAATTTTTATCCAAGAAATTATTATAACTATTTTTAAGAGTACCCTTTTTCCAGTTCTTGTCAGAGTTTCAAGTAATTTAGTTCTTGCTGTGTTTTATATACCACTAAGACACCCATATTTAGTTAGGTGATAGCATCATTTGACGTTGATTGTGTAATAATCACTTTAGATGAGGCCATAGTGAGGCCACAATACGACTTTGATCTAGTGGTAATGTTATTGTGTAGTTTTCGTACATGACCTACATGGAAGGATTCCCTTTTTAAGTAACTTGCAATATTTCAAAGTGAATAATTATTAGTTACCAATTTATATTTTATATTTTTACTTCCTTACTTGTATCCCTTTGTTGAAAACACTTTTAATCCCACGCATTTCAGTTGCATTAGTGTATTCTGTCACTTTCACAATATTTTATGTAAAAAGTGATGTTACTGAATTAAGAAAAGGTTGTTACTTAAATTTGGTTGATCAGTTAATTAAGTTAAAACCAATATTACCTCTATTTATGACTTTACTATAGAATTTAGTTCTTTTCTGCAATTACAATCTAATTTATATATATACTGAATTATTAAGTCCTTGTTAATCTATGGAAAGCATAGCCTTTGTCTGAGTATAAGCATTTTAAAATGGTGTGTATTTTTCAGTTTCCATTGGATTGATTCCATTGAGTCTTATTTTACACCGTGATTCAGTGAAGGAAAACGTATTTCAATTTTGAGCAGTTATCTGATCCAATATGGTTGTTACCCAGATGCATTAATCCCTTTATAGTTATATAATTCCTTATGTGATTTTTTTTACATTTGTTACACTGTGTACTAACAAGATTAATATTTGCCAAACAACACAAACATCTACACCTTTCTAGGAGCATCTGTAACCATTGCAAGACCCGTGCTGATTCAGTTCGGCCAGTGTCAACACTTTGATTTCATCGTATTTAGTAATGACACGTAACATGTGAAACAAGCTTTAATTTTAAATGTAACACTACATTTATCATTAAAATGGTTTGAATTTTTACATTATTCAGTTCATGGTTCGACATATTTCTGAAGAGTATTAACATTTCCTAATTTTGTTGTTTACCTGAAAACCAAATGTGACTACATGTAAGTCCCCTAACATTCACACTAAATGTGTTGGAATTGTAACACATTCCTCCGTTAGTTACTAGATCCCCTTTGGGGCAACCCGTTCTTCCCAGGAGTGCCTGGCGTCTATGTAAACTTTGTGAGTCACCACTTCTAGGTAAGGGGGAGGGAATGTACAGGATGACCAGCCAGTCTAAAATAGTTGAGGAAAAAAATTCAAAATTTTATTTCAAAAGTTCGCCTAAGTTTTACAAGTGTTCTTCCACTGCGACATACGCCTTGACAACGTGACCAAGGCTGTCCACCTTGCAGGACAGAGCCGGACAGAACCAGTATTGAATGCTGATTCTAAAACCACGCCACCCTTCTGGCGTCCGTGCTGAAACTACTGACGTTTCCATGCCTCCGTGGAGCCAATAGCAGACACCCACGTTTGATCACGTGTGCTACTGCTGGAGGACTCTTGAGGTGCGAGCATCACTTCCTCCGCTCTCTTCAGTTTGAGTTCTCGTGCAGAGCAGACGCACTCTAGAGGCTCAGCGTCTGTGCGGGGCGAACGGCCGCATGCCGTCCGCTCCCGCCTAGCGGCTGTTCGGCATCAGCCACCAACAGTGTGAACCGTAACCATTACCTTTTCCGTTTTCTAATCCGGTAACT
Organism: Locusta migratoria; assembly: GCA_026315105.1. Classification (NCBI taxonomy): domain Eukaryota; kingdom Metazoa; phylum Arthropoda; class Insecta; order Orthoptera; family Acrididae; genus Locusta; species Locusta migratoria. The sequence goes on along the minus strand of CM048755.1, from coordinate 662,808,273 downwards.
TAGACTGGCATTCATCCATTGCATCCGTTCCCAGGGCGAGTCCCGCCATGTATCCCGTATTTCAGAATATACCAAATATTAACTTTTTCTATCTTTTATTTGCTATTCAGCCACGCTTTCCTAGGGTGCCCACAAGCCTTCACCACTCCGCCTTCCATCCTGACAACACTTCCAACCCATTTTACTTATGCAACACTGGGATGGGTTGTATAATTTTCCTATCATCCGTAGGATAAAGATCAAGTCCTGTACACAATTACAATTATATTACAAACGGCTTTTTTTGGTATTACTAACGCATTTTTTGTCCGAAAAATTTGAAAAAGGGATCTTCTGGTCTCTGGAGGCCTACAATCATGACTAGAAAATTTGGTGCTGATCGGTTGAATGGTTCGTCTTGAAAACAGGGAACACGTTACAGACATACGGACAGACGGACAGACAGACAGACATCCCAAAATCGCCGTTATTTTTGCAAATATCTTGATATGATATGAAAAAATCACAAGAGAGCAAAGCTGTAGACACTTTTCTCCTCTACAAATTCGGTTATTCAATTTACGTGTCAGATGAATAGTTAAGACGTTATTTTCATTTAAATTTCGAGCTGTCAAAAGACGATCGCAAAGACCCACTTTTAGTGTTACTACCGTAACCTAAAGTGGGCCAAAAAATAAAATGTCTACTTTTCATTCCGCGTGAGTTTTTAGATTCATATTGTTTATCACTCGATTCTGAAGGAACTATGGGGTTAAAAAATCTGATTTTTGAACATATGATAGTACAGAATCTTAGCTTTCTAACAAAGAATTCAACTTTCCATAATTCGTAAATGTTTTAAAATGACGCAGCTAGTGAAGTATGTGCACATCATTTACAAATCGTGTATTGTAAAAGATAGCAGGCAGCTTAAACCATCTATGCATTTTAGCCCATACATTAACGCGAGTGAAATAGAACTGTCTCATTTCACGAGTAATTGCGAGTTAAGGAGCATCAGTGCCGCGATAGCAAGTTTGTGTATTCAGCGCGTGTTGTAACAGCGTTTATGTCGACATTTCGATAAATTGCTTGATGTATCCTTGATGAAAGAAAAAAGGAAGATCAGCTTGTTACGTTCAGTTGTAATCGAGGTCATTAGAAACGATTAACTGGTAGAATGTTGGAATGTTCAGCTTACGCTCAAGCACTCCAAGGGAAGTAAACTAATTACTGTTCATCGATAAAGGCGTGTGTTCCATTGTTGTTTTATTCCCCCCCTCTTTTTTCCTTTGGCTGGGACGAGCTGAAACCCCGAGAGAGTCACCACGATCGGAGAGGTGATATTCAATGTCGCAGTCATCACTTTCGTACTGCTGGACAGATTGCATGTATCTTCAAAACACTTATAATTTTTCCTCACTGAATGAATTGTCAGTGCACTATCAGTTGCGTGTAAAAAAGTAAAAAAAGACGTGCGCAGTAACGGATCTGGTAAAAGCAGCCAGAAGAGGCCCAATTTTGTGCTGCAGAAGCAAAACGATAGCCGTATCGGCTCGCGCCGGAAATATTAAACCTGTTGTAAGTCGTCGGCTCCGATACGTTTGTAGGCAGTTTTATACTTTGCTCAGTATTTACTTACACAGTGTTTCACTTTCACTTTATATTACACTAAGTGATGGCTCTAACACGAAGAGCAAGATGAGGCCTTAAATGTCTTCAGTTCCTTGTTCCTGGTAAATCTATGTATTGTCAAGTGTGTGATGAAAAATGATATGCCCTACGATGATGTGATAATGTTTATTTTTATTGAAGCTAAAATTCTGACAAGATAAACAGGAACTCTTTAAAAAGCCAGTAGTTTGCGAAATGAGTACGAATTTCATTCAAAATGAGTTCTTCAATAACCTCGACGACTTGCTGGTGGAAATCATCTTTGTTTAGAAGAAAATGTCAAGAACATAAATGAAGAACATTTGGAGGGACTTGAGCAACTTTAAAACATTATTTCCCTTCCTTGTCTACTAACAGCAATGGGATTCGCATTCTCTTAATAGGAGCAATAATTTTAGAATCCACATAACTGCAAATTAATAGTAATAGATCTGGAAACGTTCAGTAACTTTAAGTCACATAAATCTTTGGCATTGCTAAGAGGTAACACATTTATTACATGTCTCGTTCACTCGTTGTGCGAAAAGACTTTCACTTCTAACACTTAGATACAAATAAATAAAGAAACACTCTTCTCGTTGAAAGTAACCAGAGACTCACTTGAACGTCTGTGGATCCTCTACTAAACAGTTTAGCCGCTTAATTCCATAACGAAAACTTGTAGGTTAACAGACAAGTGTAAAATATTTTAATATTGTATACTGCACCTCTCCATTATGAAAAAGCCTGCATCTGCCCTTTTGATATGAAACCATTGATGCGTAAACTACAAAATCCATTAGTTGTACGTACCAGTAAGAAACTTCTTCGTCTATTAGTTTTGTATTTCACTTTATTTAATTTTAATAAGGTGGAGTTTAAACTACTATATATCTGCGATATGGTAATAGAACAAAAGCGTTTAATAGGCACTGTCCTTAGGATTTTAAAAAATAAAAATTAAACTCTACACAACATCACATATTTACGACAAAGCCTAATTGTCTTTTGGCTGAATATATGGTTGTTACAATTAAAAGGGAGAAAATATAAAAATGCAGTAAATGAAACAGGCAAAATGGAGTACAGACGACTAAGAAATGAGATTGACAGGAAGTGCAAAATGGCTAAGCAGGAGTGGCTAGAAGGCAAATGCAAGGATGTAGAAGAATGTATAAATAGGGGAAAAATAGATACAGCCTACAGGAAAATAAAAGAAACATTTGGAGATAAGAAAAACAGCTCTATGAATATCAAGGACACAGATGGAAAACCAGTTCTCAGCAAAGAAGGGAAAGCTGAAAGGTGGAAAGAGTATATAGAGGGGCTCTACAAAGGAAATGAACTTCAAGACAATATTGTAGGAAGGGAAGATGATGCAGATGAAGATGAAATAGGAGATACTGTACTGAGAGAAGAATTTGACAGGGCCCTGAAAGACCTAAGTCGAAACAAGGCCCCTGGAGTAGATGATATTCCCTCAGAGCTATTGAAGTCTCTGGGAGAACCAGCCATGACAAAATTGTTTCACCTGGTGTGTAAGATGTATGAGACAGGTGAAATACCCTCAGACTTTAAGAAAAATGTTATAATCCCCATCGCTAAGAAATCAGGTGCAGACAGGTGTGAAAACTACAGAACCATCAGTTTAATAAGTCATGGTTGCAAAATATTAACGCGAATTATATACAGAAGGATGGTAAAGCTGGTACATCTACATCTACATACATACTCCGCAATTCACCGTAAGGTGCGTGGCAGAGGGTACACTGTACCACTACTAGGCATTTCCTTTCATATTCCACTCCCAAATTGAACGAGGAAAAAAAAGAATGCCTATATGCCTCCGTACGAGCCCTAATTTCTCTTATCTTGTTTTTGTGATCTTTACGCGAAATGTAAGTAGGCGGCAGCAAGATCGTACTACACTCAGCTTCAAATTCCGGCCCTCTAAATTTACTTAACAGAAATTCACGAAAAGAACGTCGTCTTTCTTCCAGCGATCCCCAATTGAGTTGCCGGAGCATTTCCGTGACACTCGCGCATTGGTCGAACCTACCGGTAACAATCTAGCTGCTCGCCTCTGAACCGCCTCTATGTCTTCCTTCAAACCGATCTGCTGCGGGTCCCAAATACTTGAGCAATATTCAAGACGTGGTCGTACAAGCGTTTTATACGCGGTCTCCTTTACAGGTGAAGTACATCTTCCCAAAATTCCCCAATAAACCGAAGTCGGCTGTCTGCCTTACTCACAACTGTCCTTACATGCTCGTTCCCTTTCATATCGCTCTGCAATGTTACGCCTAGATATTTGAACGACGCGACCGCATCAAGAAGCTCACTACTGATGCTGTATTCGAACATTATAGGATTGTTTTTTCTACTCATGCGCATCACCTTACATTTTTCTACATTGAGAGCTAGCTGCCATTCTTCGCACCAACCTGTATGCTATTACAGTCAGTTACAGACGACACCCTCCCATACACCACAGCATCATCAGCAAACAGCCGCAAATTACAACTTACTCTGTCCATCAGATCATTTATATAGATAGAAAATAATAGCGGTCCTATCACACTCCCCTGGGGCACCCCTAACGATACATTCGTCTGTGATGAACACTCGCCGTCGAGAACAACGTACTGCGTTCTATTACTTAGGAAGTCTTCCAGCCAGTCACAAATCTGTGAACCTATTCCATAAGCTCGTATCTTCGTTAGCAGTCTGCAGTGTGGCTCCGTGTCGAACGCCTTTTTGAAGTCGAGAAAAACACAAGATAGAAGCCGACCTCGGGGAAGATCAGTTTGGATTCAGGAGAAATGTAGGAACACGGGAGGCAATACTCACATTAAGGCTTATCCTAGAAGATAGATTAAGAAAAGGCAAACCTACATTTCTAGCTTTTGTAGATTTGGAGAAGGCTTTTGACAATGTTGATTGGAATAAAGTCTTTCAAGTTCTGAAGCAAGCAGGAGTAAGGTTATTTACAACTTGTAGAAAAACCCGACAGCGGTTGTCAGAGTTGAAGGGCATGAAAGGGATGCAGTGGTTGGAAAGGGAGTAAGACAGGGTTGTAGTCTTTCTCCATTGTTGTTCAAATTGCACATTGAGCAAGCTATAAAGGAAAGCAAGGAGAAATTTGGTGAAGGAATTAAAGTTTAGGGGGAAGAATTAAAAACATTGCGTTTTGCCGACGACATAGTAATTCTGTCAGATACAGCATAGGACCTGGAAGAGCAATTGGACGGAATGGACAGTGTGCTGAAAGGTGCATATAAGATGAACATTAACAAGAGCAAAACTAGGGTAACGGAGTGCAGTGTAAGAAAATCAGGTGATGCTGAAGGAATTAGATTGGGAAACGAAGCAATAAAGGAGGTAGATGAGTTTTGTTACTTGGGCAGTAAAATAACAAATGATGGTCGCAGTACGGAGGATATAAAATGCAGAATGGCAATGGGTATAAAAGCTTTTTTGAAAAAGAGAAATTTGTTAACATCGAATATTGATTTAAGCCTGAGGAAGTCCTTTCTGAAGGTATTTGTATGGAGTGTTGCCTTGTATGGGAGTGAGACATGGACGATAAACAGTGCGGGCAGGAAGAGGATTGAGGCTTTTGAAATGTGGTGCTACAGAAGAATGCTGAAGATTAGGTGGGTGGATCGCGTAACTAATGAGGAGGTACCGAACAGAATTGTGGAGAAAAGGAATTTCTGGCATACCTTGACTAAAAGAAGGGATAGATTGGTAGGACACATTCTTAGACATCAAGGAATTGTGAATTTAGCGTTGGAGGGAAGTGTATGGGGAAAAAATTGCAGGGGAAGACCAAGAGATGGATACAGTTAGCAGATTCAGACAGATGTAGGTTGCTGATCTTATGTGGAGATGAAGAGGCTTGCTCAGGATAGGGTATTGTGGAGAGCTGCATCAAACCAGACTCCGGACTGAAGACCACAACAACACAACAACAACAATTAAAAGATGAACTAATGACGGAATATTAGAAACTTTCTTGTTTTAAGTAGCGTCTACTCCTTGCACATTGGTATAATCTATCCTTCATTTCAGACACACCAATAACGTAGGTAACGTAGGTAATCAGAAACGTGCGCGATGCCTACGCTCTGATTAATAGAACGTGTTATGCAGAAATGTCAGCGGAGCGCTATATTCTCCCGCTCGCAGCGCCGTCTGTAGCGCTGTTGCACGGGCCCGGCGGGTACCCGCTCGCCCAGCGAGTGTCGGGACTCGACGGCGCAACTAGCTCGCTCGCTGTGTACTGTAGGCGGTGCAGTGGGGCTCGACCACCCGCGGTGCGGGCAGCAGAGCGCAGCGGCCGGACGCCGGCGAGCTCGGGCGGGTAAATGTGGCGCGCTGCACGGCTCTGGGGCTAGATGTGTTCGTGCCCGTAGTTTTATTGCTAGTAAGCGATTAGCAACAGATCGTGTAGACACTCACGGCCCAAGAAACAAAATGTTCAAATTTTTGTAAATCTAATGGACTTACTACGTTCATCATCAGTCCCTAGGCTTACAAACTACTTACACTAACTTAAAGTAACTTATACTAATGACAACACAAACACCCATGCCCGAGGGAGGACTCGAATCCCCGACAGCGAAAGGCCACGCGCACCGCAGCATGGTGCCTCAGTGTGCACGGCTACTCTGCCGCGGCACGCAACAAACTCGCTTATCCCTAAGTTGGTTGGTTTGATGTTGAAAGGGACTAAAAGACAAAGGTTTTCAATCCCCACTTATCAGTGCTGTGGTAGTGCGCCTCCGTAGCTCAGCGGCAGCGTCGCTGACTCCCACGCAGGAAGCTCGGGTTCGATTCCCGGCAGGGGCCTGGGTGTTGTGTGTTGTCCTAATCATCATCATCATCTTATCATCATTAGCACGTAAGTCGCCCACGCGGCGTCAAATAAAAAGTCTTACACTAAGGCGGCCGAACACTCCCGCAAGGGATTTCCCGGCCAAGAAGCTATACGCTCATTTCCCTTTTTAGTGCTGTGGTAGTTGGTAGCGGACGTTTGAGCTACATGGAGGTCCAGAACGTCGTTTACGGGCGCGAGAATGTTCGCGTCAGCATTGCCCCCAGAATCGTCGCACAACTGATGCAGTATATCCAACTGGTGTGGCAATTCTCAGAAAGGACCAACCTGCCACTCGCAAAGCTATAATTTGACCCTCGTTTGGCTGTAAGAAGTACGAGTACGTTTCCGTGACATGGCGCCTGTTTCCTGTTTGTTTCATAACACTAATATGACAGCGTTTCTATGACTATAATCATTTCCTATTAAATTATACACACAGATGGCGCTCTGGCAGCTATCTCACTACACTTTGTGTTGGCGGGCGGCGTTGAAGCCATTACGAGTACATCTACTATCCCCCTGGTGGCAGACATGGTAGATGTCATCTTTGCAGGTGTAAAGTTTTTGCCAGCAGTGTATTTACTTCTATTCTATTAGACCATTTCATGCTCCCCCACCTTTCTGTTCATCTCTGCCTCCCCTTCTCTCTGCCCATCTCCTCCCCTTTCCCTCGGCTGTCTCCTTCTCCCCCTGTACGTGTCCACTTCCTTAACGCCCCTCAGTGTCCATCTCCTCACCCCTCTCGCACTTTCAATTAGCTCCTCCCTCCTTCCCCCCACCTCTCTCTCTCTCTCCTTCTGTCTCTATTCATCCTATCCACATTCGTTCTCTTCCACAACTTGTCCTCCGCCCTCTTATAGTCTATACGCTCCTCCTCTCTCCCCATGTTCATTTCGCCTGTTTACTTTCTGCAGCTACGTATCCTCTTCCCTCTCCCTGTCTGACAAGGAAAGTACTTGGGCTCTAACAAACACATATACACCAAAAACGTATGAGAGATAATGTAAAGATCCCTTATTGCACTAGTGATATTCCCGCATCCTAAAAACTCTGCAGTCGTCCGTTAGAGGCATCTGCGTGTGCCATGCCGCATTGCACTTTGACCTGTCGGTTCGCCAGTAGGGACGATGCAGTGTGCCTCCGAAGTTGCGTTTTGTGATGTTATTTGTGTGGTGAAGCGTCAGATGGGGCGGCGATTGCTAATCAATCCTGCTAATGTATTGCGATTAGTTGAGATGAAGTTACGAAGAACCCTTCTTCGTGAAGATGGTATTAGTGTAGAAGATGAATCATTTGCATGCTTTTTCGTATCTGTTATGATACAGAAATATGACCATAAGTTAGATACTGTTGTTACAAACTCATAATAATGATAATAGGGATGATAATGACGAACAACTCATTGCAAGCGGCAGTGCCATGGTAAGTGTGGGAAGAGGCAATGGAAGCTGTGGCAGTGAATACCAACAGTCTTTCGGGAAGAAGATTAAACTTGCAACTATTATCACGGCTTTTGATGACAATTCGCTAGAGAAAATGTACGATAATTATTACACAAGTTATAGTTAAGATATCTGCATAACGTATGGCGTCTACAATTACGTCTACAGTGCTATCTAGAGCATGGTTGCAGAGCTTTGCAGAAAAACGACACCCACCAGCACATTGAGGTGTACGTAGCGATCCTGTAACCAAACGTTCATACAGATATGTTTGTTCGAGCCCATGTACTTTCCTTGTGCGTCATTCTCTTCTCTTTCTGTATCCATTTTTACTGTGGCGTCGCTTTTCGCCACAACGGCGGCAGTCTACACATGTCGCCGCGCAACTACAGGAAGAGCGTTAAGTCGCTCCATAGTACTTCGGCCGCCAGTGGCGCCCGCAGTCTCGGTCCCTCTCTGCCTGCTTCGGGCGCCGGTCAATAGAAAAAAAGGGGCTCGACTAGATATACCAACGCACCACAGCAACGACAGACAGTACGGTAGTTTCAGTCGGTACGAAGGGATCCAATAGTTCGACAGTTCCAGGATGTTCAACAGGAGAGCAAAATCTACTAGAGCTTGCAGTCTACAGTTCTATTGCCTGATGGCGTCGTAGTACTACATAGCAGAACTGTATAACGGCTAGGACAAGCTGTACCACCACAAGCACATCAAAGATCAATATTTATGTCTTCTAATAAATAGTTCATGTGGACTAATCAGTTGTTTTAGTTACAGACCTAGGTCCACATCCTTGCTCATCACGGTGCACTCCTACTGCCGCATCCCGAAGTCATAACAATTGTAGACACCTCTCTCTCTCTGTGTGTCAGTCTCCTCCTCCCTCTTCTCCGTCTGTTTCGTCTTCTGCATGTCCGTGTCCGTCTCTTTATTCTCCCCCGCCCCCCCCCCCCCCCCCAGTCCCTCTTTCTCCACATTGGTGCCTTCATCCCAATAGCTGATTGCAGGCTCTTACACCCATAGTATTTACGTCTAGATGTTAACTAAGATGCATACCTCATTTGGAGTAAGTAGATCCAGGTGTTTAACCCGAGCTCTTGCGCACATGTCACATCAGTCTAATATATCTTTAGTGTACCTACACGTACTTCATCTCAAACTGTAGATATTTTCACTCTACAGTTTTGTTTTCAGAATCTCAGTGTTTATGGCTTCACCTTTCCTGAACTACGTGATGCACAATGATCAGAGCAGACGAAACTGTCATGACGCGTTGTCATCCGTAGAAATTTAATCCACGAACGGCTAAAAGTGGTCTCTAAGTAGCCAAGCATTACCGTTTAAATCAGTGATTGGTTCAGTTTGACCAGAAATAGAGGATTCTATAACAAAAAGAAAAAGAAACCCACCCCATCTGGAGCTGCTGCCACCAAAATGTGCAAAGTCACGTGTAAAGTAACGACACACTCTGAAATCGCGAAGTGTTCCAAAACAAATAGCCAAATACTTACTTGATTCATCAGTCTCTAATCAGGTGCTACTTGTCATTTCTGACGACTCCTCACGTCGTGGACACGTGTATGCTAGGATAAAATGAAACTTAAAAAAAAAAGTTACCCCACCAGGTATGGAAGCCAGGACTTCTCTCATGCACCGCAAGACCATCGCCATCCTGTACAATTGAAAGAAAATTTCTGCCAAGCGTTCTGCATGTTCGGCTCGTTCATAACTTGCTGGGGCTCGCTCACCCATCCACTTTTACCAAGTAAAATCGAGACTCATCTCACCAGGCTAGAGTGTTCCAGTCGTTTAGGATCCAACGAATATGGTCATGTACTTACGAGAGGCACTAAGGGCAACGGTATGGCCGCGTGGTCTAAGGCGTCATTCTACAGACTTGGCAGCTATTCCCGGCGGAGGTTCAAAATCAAATGTTTGTAAATATATCGGATCAAACTGCGTGGTCATCAGTCCGTAGCTTACACACCATTTGAACTAAGGTAAACTAATCGAAGGACAACACACATACCCATGCCCCGGGGAGGACTCGAACCTCCGACGGCAAGCAACCGCGCGCTCCGCAGCGAGGCGCCTTAGACCGCTCCACTACTCCACCGCGGCGGCGGAGGTTCGAACCCTCCATCAGGCAATGGCGTGTGTGTTGCTCTTACTGTAATTGAGTTTAAGTTGTTCGTAATTCTATGGACATGGTCCAATAGGTTTATAAACATTTGAATTGGAATTGCAATGGCGTGCTGTTAGCTAAGATACTCGAGTCGGTTGTCTGCTGCCACAGCCAAAATTAAATCTTTGTAAAGATAAGGGATCTAACTGCAGTGGTCATCTGTCCCTAAACTTACAAACCACTTAAACTAACTAATCCTCAGAACAACAGACACACTCACTCCCGAGGGAGGACTCGAACTACCGACGGCGATGGCCGCGCGCACCGCAGCAAGGCGCCTTAGTGCGCACGGCTGTTCCGCCGTGGCTCTGTTCCGCCGTGGCTACTGACATAGCCCATTAACGCCAAAATGAGCTGCACAGTCCTAGCTGTCGGTGTGAGAATTAAACTATTTTGAGACAAAGTGAACGCAACAAGATCTTACTCTGCAGAGCACGACGTTCTGTTTTCAGTGAAATAGTATTGCAATATTCGCAATATTTCTAGCATCTCTGATCTGACAAAGGTTGTCCGTAAAAACCTCCGCCATAATCAAGAACTGACAATTTGATAATCACACAGCATGTTCAGCCTGTGGATGGTGGTTTTCATTCCAGCAATGCAAATAACCACCGCAGTCTCAACAAACTGCTTGGTCCTCAACTTCATAATAAAAGAATGCTGCTCTACGCAGTTTGTTGGAATATTGCTCAGTAGCTACTGGCCAACCATCAGAGGATGCTAGCCTCACATTTTATGCTTTATATTTCAATTTCCTGCTGTTTACACGATGCACTACACAGCTGCACTGATTCAGGTGATGAATGTTGCCATACTATGTCCATTCTAGTACTGAGGTACAAATTGCGATAAAATAGAACTATCATTAAATAAGAAATATTTATTACTGAAACTAAAAACACCATTTCATCACAACTGAATGAAGTAAAAACATTAACTGCTTTAAATGAGACTTAGATCACAAATGAACATGTGAATCATTAGTAACTTCAATCCGACACTTAATAAAGTAACAAAACTGTCACTTGCGCCTGAAACAATGAACGGTTAATTAACACCAGTGAACCTACCGAAATAAAAATTAAATATATTCTTACATTCCATCAATGCCTCGAATAAACCCTTATAAATGTAATCAGACTATGCAGTGGCTGTTTGTTTATAGATCCGCAGAAGAAACCTAAGCTCTTACTCTAAATTTAACTGAATTGGTATAAATCCGGTAAGCCAGGAATAAATATCATTTCCCACACAACAAGCCGGTGCTGAAAATATCCTCACGAACAAAAGCAGTCGTTGCGTCGGACGCGATGATGCGGTTTAGAAGAGACCACCACTAGTTAGCTGTCTCAAGATAGCGCAGAGTCGTCAGCGCAACGGCTTAGCGCAGAACTCCAGAAATTATTCCACCCTCGGCAAATAAAGCAGACTCGTTGTCGCACAGCCGACAGCTCCACGAAGCTTCCGCCATGGATCACGAAACCAGTCCGTTCTAAGGGGAGAAGGATTACCTTATACAAGGAAATACGAGGTTGGAACATAAATAGTGACAACACTGCTGTGGGGACACTATGCAATGGAATCTACTACTGTCACTGATAGCACACGTTGTTGACATAACTATCTTACCTCCGAGAAAATGGACTCGCCCGTTCCACGTCACCGGCGTGAGCACAGTCGAGGGAAACACAGTCACTTGTGAGCGAGCGGTCTAACGTAACGGTGTCACTACGTTTTCGAAACAGAAACAACGGAGTTGGAGAAAGATTGAACGTCAGTGTCATCAAGGTCTTCAAGAGGAGTGCAGTCAGTGGCGGAGCGTCCCATGTGTTCACTGGTTCAGTGAACCCTCGGAAAAAAGCTCGTCGTGGGAAAAAAGGTAAATGAATAAAATAAAAAAAAGTCTTTTAAACTATCCTTCTTCGTTTCGTTCTTCTATCAGACAATTTTATAAGAACATTCAAAGTATTTTTTGTCACAGGAGAAATATTTTACGTCGCGGAGACAGCACATATACGAGTCGCAGCGAATCGTGTAACTGAAGCGGGACTTAGGAACCAGCCTGGTATTTACCTAGGGGGCAGCGAGGCCGCCTAATACAGGCGGCATTGGCCGCAGCGTTACAATGTGCATGATCGGCCCAGGTTCACATGCTCTTCTGAACCCCCTCGAGACAGCATATGGGCGCTCCGGCAGCATGGAGGGGCGAGGGGAAACGCCGCTTTTAACATTGGCATTGGATCTGGTAGAGACACCACCTCCGGTTCCCCGAGCTCTGGCGGTTACGCACGAATGTTCCGAAAGCAAAAACATTGGAGCTACTGCGCACCTCGCCTTTCGCATGGGCAAATCGTCCATGAAGGCGACATCCGCCTTTCATATTTGTGTTTGGCGCACTGAAGATACATAAAAAAAGACGTCATATTTCGTAAAATATCTTATAACTGTAAATTAAAGACGCATCAACGGTAAAAGCCTTCAGTAAATCCAATCATGAATAATAATAAAGGCACTACTCTTTACCAGCAGCTGGGAGCAGTAGCTGAGAGCGCCCGATCAGAGTGCTAAATGCCTGCTGTAATAAAAATGCTGAGCCATGAACAGATCAAACTACAGCGAACAAATACGATCAGCGACCGAGAAGAACAGAACTACCCATAAAGAAAAAAAGTAAAAAAATTGTAGTGTGGTTAGCGGAATCATGCTGCGATGTCGAAAGCATGGGGTTCGTGGCTGACTGCAAGCATTTTTTTTAAACATTGTCTTCTTCTTAACAGATACGGGAACAACAATGACATTTGTATTATTAAAGGCCACATATATTCGGACGTTTTTGCAAATCCGTAGCGATTTTGAGGGTAAATGACATTTACACTCTTCGTTGTCATAAATATTTAACTATTTGAAAAGATGTGGGGGAGAGCAGCCTTTGCGAACACGTAAGGTTAGGAGAGGGTACTGCTTAAAATGTCACGTCGCATGAAGGTAGCTTGTCTCTTCGTCGTAACAGATTCATTTTGTGTGGTGTCGCACAAGTACAAAGTGCGCGCCACCTACTTTCGCCGCGCGCCGCCATGCACGCACGGCGCGGCGTTCTCACGACGACAGCCACGAGCGCCCTCTGCTGCAACTCCGCTCGTGGCCACCACTGAAGGACTGGCCACTTGGGACTGAGATAGCAACGAGTTAGGACCTTCGTAATCAGATAGGCACCAATGAAGACTTTGCTATCAGTTAGGCACTAGGCAGGACTCTAACAACTATGTATCAACATTCTGCAGTACTATGTAAAAGTTAAGTATTGTTACATTCTGTGCAATATATATCTCTTTCTAATTTACTCTAGTGTTTATAGTCTCTGGCTGCTCCCCTCCGTACCTGCACCAGCGTGCTATTTTTGTTCCTGTGTCGCGCTCATTCCACTCGGCCACCGACACCTACGACGAGGCTGGGACACAAAAGCGGCGACGAAGTTGGGACACAAAATTTTGTTGGAGTGATTTAACAGTGTCACGAACCCGCTCGGTTAGCCGTGTGGTCTAACCCACCGCTTTCCGAGATAGGGAGTCGTACCGCCCCGGTTCGAATCCGCCCGGCAGATTAACGAAAGGGGTCGGAGTGCCGGCCAGCCTGGATGTGGTTTTCAGGCGGTTTTCCACATCCCCCTAGGTAAATACCAGGCTGGTTCCTAAGTCCCGCTTCAGTTACACGATTCGCAAACATTTCGTAACACTTTAGACTTTCACTCACATATAACACAATATGCAGACATTTGGTGTACACATTTCCTCCTGGGGGTGATAGGTGTTGGTTATTTTTCCGACTTCCTGTGTCTGACCTCTCTCTACTATCCTGTTTTATAGTTAATTGCATATGATTATATTTACTTAAGTTTATTGCTCTTATATCTTCTCAATGCCTGTACTTTTACCTCTGATAGGGGGAATGGGTGTTTTAGCTTTATTTTATTAAATTCAGTTCTTATAGAAACTACATTTCATTTATTCAGCTGCCTGGCTTGCTGGCAGAATTTGACTGTGAGCGTAAAGACGCCGTCCACGTTGCCGTTTTCTCGGAGGCGAGGTACGAACGGTCTGCCTTGAGTCCGCGGTCTCTACAAAGGAGGGTTGGGGGAGGTCCTCACACCACCAGTCGGGTCTGTGCCCGTATGCCGCGCTGCTGCCACGTCCAACAGCGGAAGCTTATCAATGGGCGTATGTGGCTGTCCGCCTGCGACGGCTCTGGAGCCTTCGGTTTAACGAAATGCAGCGGGCGCTGAGGTGGTACCGCCGTTTCATCTTCACGGGAACTCGGTATCTCCCGTCTGTTAACTTGGCGGAATACCGAGAATTTGGACATTAGTTATATTGCTGGGACCACCAGGCTGGGTGGGGAAGGAAAGTAGAGTGCGCCCCACACAGTGGGTGGGTCCCACAGAGAGCTGCATACAGCGGTGGCCTGATGGCGGCAGCTGATTATTTCATTTCAGATGTTCTGAATCTAGCTGGACTACGTGACCAAGCGTGTGTACTCCGGCAGGTTGGGGGAGGATTTCGCGCGCCATTGGCTGTTGCTGTCCTCGGGGCTACCGTGTTTCTTGCCGAGGAGCAGAGTGAGGGCAAGAAGCGGGGGACACTCTGATGAGTACCGGCGATCGGGAAGGTCCTACGGCGTGGTGCTAACCCGCCGTCGTGTCGCGAAACTTTTCTAAGTGTTCAATTTTCCACTGCTTTGCTCGGTCGGGAACTTTATTTTTCAGAGTGTTGGTCAGTTGGTACTACACTTTGAACTTATATCCTGTGTGGCATCGCCATCTGCGGCGACAGTTAGACTAGCTTACCGTAGACACGGTTTTTTGCTTATCGTGTGTCGCTTCCGCAAGCGCATACAATAGGGGTAATATCGCCACTCCGCGTCTTTCGCGCAGTTAGTACTTCACGTTTAGCGCCGCCCGCCGTTGACCCTGTTGACTGCCAACGACTGGGGCGCTCCAGTCACAGCCTGCACGGCCACTACGGTCGGGGGGTTCGAATCCCCCCTTGGGCATGGATAATTGTGCCGTCCTTAGTGTTAGCTGGTTCATTAGTAGTTTGTAAGTTTAGGGACTGATGACCCCGTAGTTATGTCCCATAAGATATGCAAACATTTTGAAGCAGCTGCGAGTTCTACGTGACTCCTATTTGAGCGTAGTATATTGCTTGCGCAACCCCGAACCCTGATTTTTTACCGATTACTCGTCAGTAATCGTTTTGTTTTATTATCCGCGACTTGTTTCGGCTGCAAATTAATTGCATTCATGATCGCTATCTACAGATACAGCCAGTCATTTTCAGTCTTGTTTAAGTAATTGTATTAATTGTTCTATTAATTCATGTTCGAGCTTTGTATATGTTGACAGTGACAACTGGTCACAAACTTTGAATATTGTTAGGCTGTATTACCTTTATTGTTAAATATAATTATTTATTTTGGAATTATTTTACCTCATTAAAACCCTCTCACTTATTTTGGTGGGTTATGTTTCTGTTTGTACAAATAATGGGAAATTGTTAGCTCATATTGACTTAACTTGATTTTTATTTTATTATCACTGATTCACAGAATTTAAAAAAGAAAGTATATCATTTTGAGATCCAAACTTGTCGCCATTCGACGGTTAGGATAGGTCAGTTAATTTTTCTGTGTTTTTATATAAAGTACAGTGGAGACCAATGATAAAGATAAATAAATTTGCAAAAAAAAAAAAAAAAAAAAAAAAAAAAAAAAAAAAAGGTGAGATATTAAAATAAATCTGCAGGATAAGAAAATTACGGTACATGGTTAGGTGTTTTGCTTTAATTTATCATATGTCATGTTTAATGAGGAATGAACAGTCACACCTAAACGCTTACACCACGACAACACACGCAGCATACACGTTTCAGGGGGCATGGGGTGACAGCAGGAAGGGCATCCGGCCACCTTGTAAATATTAACACAAGCCAAATCCGCGTTTAACTCAGTGTCGACCCCGCATGTGTGGGAAAAGGGCCAAAGAGAAAGAGAGAAAGAAAGATTTAACAGTGTAATGAGTTACTTACTTTGTTTTAGTGTTCATTTGTATATTCATACGTTCTTGGAGTTTATTATCAAAGAAAAATGAACAAGGTTCAGTATCTTTTAGAAACAAATCACTCAGCTTTAAGGCTGGAAGGAAAAGCTGAAGTAAAGAAGCTTCGTACGCCGACGCCTCAGCTGAAGCAAGCGCAAACAAGCCGAGGTAACAGATTTATCTGGTATACCTGGGAGGGAGGGGGGCAAACGGGGACGCTTTCACCCGGCGCCACTAGCAGAGGTGCGCCAAATTATGTTTTTGGACGCCGAGTGGAGGGCGGGGACGCCAAAACATCGACGTGCCGAGCGGGGATGGGGGAGGGGGAGGCAGCGCCACTATCAAGATCCGGCACTCAAAGAAGTGGACCCCAGTCAACTGAAGCAACAGCCGCCATTGAGTGCGGTGAATCGGCATTGCCGTGTTCGGAAAAGCCTTCAACGAAGGTCGGAAAACTGTGGCAGACTTGCATCGGGCAGGTAGTCCTAGCGTCGCTGAAGAAGAAGTGCATACTGTTGCCGCGTTAGTGGACAGTGATCGAAGCCAGACGATTCGTGATCTCGCCCACGAAATCGGATTAGCTAAGGCTCCTACAAGTACGAGCTGACGCATCCGCCATTTTCATTCCGGCAGCTCTTAACTTGAACATAATGCGGTGTTATAGGATTTGCGTCACGGCACTTTAGTACGCCATTATGGGTGGTTGTGTTGCCATAACCTGCTCAGATCATTCCAGAGGTGGCTACAGAATGTTTAGTTTCCCAAGAGAATCTGAGAGAAGAAAAAATGGATCATTAACAGTCGGCCCAAAACCTTGAGACCCGGACCGAGCCCACAGTTATGTATTATAAATAAATATTTATTATTATGACTTGAAGCAATATTTAATAGTAAAACTCGTCTGTGATATTCGAACGTAAGTTTTTGTTTAGCTCTTTTGATAGTACTACCTTTAAACAGGAAAGCTGCCTGTAGGGAGTTAGCAGCCGCAAAATATCATAACACAGCAAAACATCCCATAACATTCTGTTTTTAGAGCACAATATGTATGTCTTTAAATGTCAATATTGACGCTTATCTATAAGAGACTATAACATAACTGACAAAGAATACTGTGTAAATTTTACTTACGGCTGCGGCGGCGGAATGTGCTAATGTTGACAACGAAATGTTTGCTTCACAAGGATTATTAAATTATTGACAAGACAAGGGTACTGTTACATATAAAAGCCGGTCAACCTAGAGAAGGAACAGAATTATTTATTTATTTGATTGTCAACACAAAGGATTATTCCACTCATTCTATACGATTAGGTTTTCCAATAACATTCAACGGTTGTTGCCAACATCGGCACGACCGTAAACCTTAGATCCTGTACACTAATATTGTTTTTCGGTTTAGTGTTTGTAATGAATTCTGAAACTTTTTAATAACGTAATAGAACACATTCAGCAATGTGAGTACGACAATCAGATGTGGTGTATTTGTCACAGCGGACAACAAACACTCACTGCAGTACGGGAAACAAACATCGCATATTGACAGTTATTACTCAAATACAAGCCAAGACCGCTTAAAACTTTTATCTAGATGATCAGTTTCGGCAGAATTAAACGTAGTAAGCGATTTTTATTACAGAAATATATATGTTTCTCGCGCCTTTATCTTTATTTGGACAGAAAAGAAAAACAGCAATAAGTAAAGAAGACGTGAGATTTTTGTGTCTAATCCACATATCGATGTCAACAAGAGTGAAATGCAAGCTCAAAGTAGCATGATCTAAGGCTATATGCCGGCACTTCCAAAATATTTCACTAAACTTGAACAAAACAACACTGTTCGTATAAGCTACGTGTTGGTTTAGCATTCGCACGGAATGAAAATGGCGGATGCGCCAGCCTGTGTTTTTAGGAGCTGTAGGATTAGCCCATACGACTGTGCTTCGAAAAATAGCACCACGATGTGTACCGCATGAATAGACTGAATTGTAGAAATGCATGCGGTACTACAATGCTCAGACACACTTGTAGTGCTATGAGCGCGAAGGAGAGGCATTCTTACCCCTTATCGTAACACTGAATGAGACATGGGCAATATCGTATGAGCCAAAACTGAAACGCGAATCCAATAAATGGCGTCATTATGGGTCGCCATGAAAGTCGAAATTGAGTCAGAACCCCAGTGTGGTGAAAGTTATGGTGATTCTTGTGTACGACTGTGATGGTTTTACCATAAGCATTATGTTCCTCCACGGCAGACTGTTAATGCCCAGTACTACTGTTCAGTTTTTGAGCATCACCCGCGACCTGCTATGCGAAAGAAGCGGCAACAATTCCTGCGTAACCCACACATCATTTTACATGAAAATGCGTGGTCGCATACAGTGCAAGCTGTGGCCGCTCTGTTCGGTCTATAGGACTGGGAAATACTGGTGACTAAGTTGAAAGACAGTAACAGGTGCAAACATGTAACGCTTTAGTATCGGTTGTGAATAAATAGTTGCCATTATTTTAAGTTCCAATCCTCGTAAGTCAATGGTGACAAATGAAAATTTATGCCCGACCGCGATTCGAACCCGAGATTCCTGTCTTGCGCCAGCAGTTTCCTTAACCCTCTACTTCAGATGTTCGTAGAGTTAATAGGACTTAACTACTGGGTCATCAGTCCATAAACTTACAAACTACTTATGAACTAGCTACTACTACGGACGGCACAAATATCCATGCCGGAGGGGGGATTCGAACCCCCGACGGGGAACGACCTCGCGCATCGTAGCATAGTGCCTCAATGCGCTCGGCCGCTCCGCCGCGGCCCTCTACTTCACACTGTAGCTCTGAAGTCATACTCCAGTTTCATCGTTATATTTACCTATAGGAGGATTATTTCTTTCTTGTCCCTTGTGTCAGAGTATGGCTATTTCACATATTAGTTGCTGGTACCGAAACAAAGTTAATATTTTCGTCACTTGTTGGCACTAAATATTGGAGTGAATTAACTTGGCGAATTAATGTGCTGATGGTAGTTTTGTTAGTATTTTGACTCTATCGGGATTTTGACAGAGTCTTCGCACAGCCGAGCTCGCACAGCCGTACCTTCCTCTTCTCGAGACGTTCACGGCAGTTTCGATCCCCCTTGTATCTTCGTTCTGGATAAAGCTAGAAGCCTGAATCTTCGGTGACCAAGAGTGCCTACTATAAATAGCTATATTTCCAAATTTTACTGTTCTACACCCAATAGTTTACGAAATATTGACACTCGAAAATCGCTACTTCTGTCAGTCACTCCCTCACTCATCGATAATCAAAGGTACTTCTGGCAAAATTACAAACGTTACATATCGTATTTTGATTTTGTTAGGCCTGTAATGGGAGTAAAAAGAAACATGCGTAAATATCAATACCGTTTTCGATGGAATTTTCGCTTCGCGAAACAGTATATATTGCCGTGGGTGTACAGTTATCGAGGTGGAAGTGGTGGCGTGGTAAGACGCCAGTTTCTCGTCGGAAAGATCGTAAGTTCGATTTCCGGTGGGTAAATATCCTACTTGTTTTACTTTTAATTTCAACCGAGCCCTCAACTTTCGACGATGAGAAGAGTCGTCGGAAATGACTTGTAATTATAATTCCAACTAAAAATATAAGTGCAACCAGTTCACATACGGTCAGCTGTATACAGAATTTTCGTGAGTGAAAAGTTGGGTGGATTAAATCTAACGAATTTTAACTTAATTAGGATCAAAGCTCGATAGTCTGCAATCACTTAATCACTTAAAACGCATTTGCCATCCAGATTTGTCAAAAATTGTTACAGAAAAGCCTCTGAGAGCTACTTTGTTTACATAAAGTCTACAATAAGCTAAGGCATATTTTGTTAAATAATAAATATCTAAAGTATATTATATAATTAAGCATAAAATGAGGTATAATAAAAAAGTACAGTAGAGGAAACGTTTGTAAATCTAAGTGCGGTAGTTTAGTCCCCTTTAAACACCCAACCCTAAATCTAAGTGACTGAACTTCTGCGGTTATCAGTCCCTAGGCTTACAAACTACTTACACTGACTTATGCTAGGGACAACACACACACACACACACACACACACACACACACACACGCACACGCACACGCACACGCACACATACCCGAGGGAGGACTCGAACCTCCGACAGTGAGCAGCCGCGGTTTCCGCAGGAAGGCGCCTTGAAGCGCTCTGCCACTCCATCGGACTATCGAAACGTATATGAAAAAAAAAAATAACAAATCGACGTTGAAAAACAAGATAGGTGTATAATTTGAAATTTCTCTAGGCGCACACTGCCGTAGGATCCTTTTCTCGAAGCCATTCACGGCTTCTTGTAGCCCCCTGTACATTCGTTGTGGCTACAACCCCAGACTTCCAATGCTTAAGACTATCTACTACATAACTATCTATATTACAAAAACAAATCAAATGTTTGTCTACATCTACATGGGATACTCTGCAAATCACAATTAAGTCCCTGGTAGAGGGTTCATCGAAGCACCTTTATACTATTCATCTCCCATTCCATTCTCGAATAGCGAGCGGGAAGAAAGAACATCTGAATCTCTCCGTTCGAGCACTGATTTCTCCTATTTTATTCTGATGATCATTTCTACCTATGTAGGTGGGAGTCAACTATATATTTTCGCATTTGGAGGAGAATGTTGGTGATTGGAGTTTCGTAAGCAAACCACGCCGCAGTGATAAGCGCCGTTGTTGTAATGAGTCCCATCCCAGGTCTTGTAACATTTCCGTGACGCAGCCTCCTCTGTATCCTGACAATACAAAACGAGCTGCACGTCTTTGAACTCTTTCGATGTCCTCCGTCAAACCCACCAGATAAGGATCCCACACTGTGCAGCAATACTCCAAAAGCCGGCCGCGGTGGCCGAGGGGACTGAGGCGCTCCAGTCACGGTCTGCACGGCCACTACGGTAGGGGGTTCGAATCCCTCCTCGGGCATGGATCATTGTGCCGTCCTTAGTCTTAGGTACTTCATAAGTAGTTTGTATGCTTAGGGACTGATGACCCCGTGGTTAAGTCCCATAAGTTCTACAAACATTTGAACATTTTTGAATACTCGAAAAAAGGACGGACAAGCGTAGTGTACGCAGTTTCTTTAGTAGTTCTGTTGCATCTTTTAAGGGTTCTGCCAATAAAACGCAGTCTCTGGTTCGCCTTTCCCACGACATTATCTACGTGTTATTTCCAGTATAAGTCTGAAGTAATAGAAATTCCTAGATATTTTGTGGAGTTTACAGCCTTCACGTTTGATTGACTTATCTTATAAACGAAGTTTAACGGATTTCTTTTCGTACTCATGTGAACGACTTCACATTTCGCCAATTGCCAATTGCCAATTTTTACACCACAGTGATATCTTATTTAGATCGTTCTGCAGTTGGTTTTGATCTTCAGATGATTTTACTAGAAGGTAAATGACGGCGTCATTTGCAAACAACCTAAGAGAGCTACTTAGCCGGCCGTAGTGGCCGAGGGGACTACAGCGCTCCAGTGACGGTCTGCACGGCCGCTACGGTCGGGGTTCGAATCCCCCCTCGGGCATGGATATTTGTGCCGTCCTATTTCGTAAGTAGTTCATAAGTAGTTTGTACGTTTAGGGACTGATGACCCCGTAGTTAAGTCCCATAGACTATACAAACATTTGAACCTTTTTTGAAGAGCTACCTAGATTTTCTCCCAAATCTTTTACGTAAATAAGGAACAGCAGAGGACCAATGACACTACCCAGTGGAACGCCCGATATCACCTCTGTTTTAGTCGATGCCTTACCATCGATTACTACAAACTATGACTTCTCTGAGAGGAAATCCCCTATCCAGTCGCATATTTTGGTCGATATACCATAACCACGCAATTTGATTAAAAGCAGTTTGTGAGGTACGGCGTGAAAAGCCTTTTGGAAATCAAGAAATACGTAATAGATTTGAGAGCCCTTGTCGATAGCACTCATAACTTCGTGAGAGTAAAGAGCTAGTTGTGTTTCGGATGTACGATATTTTCTAATTCTTTGTTGACCTTGCGTCAATAAATCATTCTGTTCGAGATAATTCATATTTGAATACAGGATATGTTCCGAAATTCTGCTACAGATTGACGTCAATGAAATAGGCCTGTAGTTTAGTGGGTTACTGCTACTGCCTTTCTTGAATATAGGTATGACCTGTGCAACTTTCCAATCTTTTGGTACAGATTCTTCTTAGAGCGGTTGTATATGGCTGTTAAGTAAGGAGCTATCTCTTCAGCATAATCAGATAGAAATCTAATGGGTATACAGTCCGGACCAGAAGAGCATATGGGACTTAATTGCGGGGTCATCAGTCCCTAAACTTACAAACTACTTATGAAGTAGCTTATACTAAAGACAGCACAAACATCCATGCCCAAGGGGGCATTCGATTCCCCGACGGGAAACGACCTCGCGCATCGTAGCATAGCGCCTCAATGCGCTCGGCCCCTCCGCCGCGGAAATATTTCCAAATTATATCATTCTACATCTTATAGTTTACGAAATACTGATAGTCGAAAATAGTTAATTCTGTCACTCACTCACCGATCATTAAAATTCTAAGATACTATAAAGATATACAGAAACTTAAAATTTTCTATTCAGTTAGTGTTTAGCCTGTAATGGAAGGGAAAATTCAAACATCTCTGAATATCTATTGCGTTTGCGAGCGTTCAGAACGGTTGACAGAATAGTATCTGTAGTCTTTTGATTGTATTGGAAGGCGATGGTATTGCGCTTGAGCACTGGATTCACATGTGAGAAGTTCTGACTTCAATACCTGGTGGGATAAAATATTTTTTCTTTTAAAATTTTCATTTCATCCTTGCCTACACTTCTGTATGATGTGTGGAATTGTCAGAAATGACATGTAGCACCTGATTAAAGAATTATGGGTATATTTATTTTCGAACCCGTCGCGATTTCCGACTGTGTTGTTACTTTACACGATATGCAACAGTTAATAAGATGATACTGACCTAGACGAAAAACATTATAGTTCCGTAGAACCAAGGACATTGACAGAGGTGAACACTTTTGTATCGGAGAGGTAATTATAAACTTTTGCAATACTAAGATAAAGCTTGTTATTTTTCTTATGAATTTTTCATTATTTTAAAGGATGTGGTTAGGCAGGAATACATGTTTGTGGACAGGAACATAACAGTTCAGCAGCAATAACATTTGTAACCTACATGCGAGCTCACGCAATTTGAGCCTATATTGCGGTTGTCAATAGTAGGGCACTAAACGATTTTTTACGAATATATTATGATTTTAAATGGTGTGTTTAGACGTGAATCAACAAACAGAACAGTTTAAATTGCTGCGATTGAAACGAGTAGAAATTACTCGTATTAAAATAGCAATAAGTAAACGTTGTGAACAAATTGTCGATGTGTATTGGGTGTTGTGCGTACTGACTGTGAACATATTGTTGATGTGTATTGGATGTTGTGCGTACTGACTGTATATACTCATTACAAAATGAGCGAAGAAGCTGTTCTTAGTCCTTCTAGCGAATTGCCATCACATTTCATTAATCCTAATGATGAAAATTAAAGAAATTCCTCTTTTATTTAACTAGTTATTATTTACACTGTCAGACCTGATTTTAAACAAGAAATAAATTAATTTTATGCTGTAATTCTCTTAATTTATAGTTGTACTGATTCCAGGAGCAAGTTTGTACAATTATATGTAACCATTTTCATACCATACAATTTCGAAGATTGAAAAATAAAGCTTCTTCTTTATGAACTACAATAATTAATTTTGAATTAACAACTGTTGTATGAAATAAACTGATCATTCAATAAATACCATGCACAATAAAAAGTCTACTTCAGTTACACGGAGAAATATATCTTATCCACTACTTCCGTGTATTCTGAAATTAATAAACTGATGCAAAACACAAGAATAACCTGTTGAAATTTTTGTAGTGATCCACCACGGATTACAACACGTGTACATGATGAAAGGAATGAGAATTAACCATATAATCGACTTTCAAGACTTCCCAAATATTGTTACATCAAAGCCTCTGAGATAAACCAAAAGACGCAGTGTATGGGTTTTGAGAAAATCTGTGGCTGATGTTCAAAAAATGTTACCCAAAATGAAGAAAGGACTACATAGAAAAAAAAATCCCATCAAAAACACAAGAAGCACAGAAATTCAAGTCTCGCGACGAATTCCGTCCACCATAAAACGTTGTGAGATCTCATGGATAACAAAGTCGATCATTTTAGTTAGTGTTCATGGAACCGAATAGTCAACATCTTCTCATAATTTGTTATCTAATTAGTTATCCACGAACATTTATAGCGACTATATAAAATATCTTTATTTCTATAATAAATTAATGCCCATGCCAATCGCATGGCAACATAAACTAATATTTAAAATACTTTATGCATATGTGAGTGTACTTCATTTATATGTGATTACGTTTGTTTACATAATGGAATATAAATTATTGTTATGTCATTATGTCGATGCGCAGTTGCCAGATAATTACATCCATTGGTATATCATTATACTGTGCTGCAATTGCCAACATACTATATTTCTTACGGAGATAACGCTGTGTTATATTAATATAGTCGCTATAAATGTTGGTGTATAACTAATTTGATAACAAATGAGGACAAGGTTTTGAATAGATGGTTCCACGAACACTAACTAAAACAATCGACTTAGGTTCTCGCGACATCTCATAAGTTTTTACGGTGGAAGGAATTCGTCGCGAGGCTTACATTTTTGTACATGTATGTTTTTGATGGGTTTTCCATTTTTCATGAAAGGAAAGTACCTAACAATAAACGTTGGTATCTGTCTTCATTATTAAAATACTGTAGTTCATGTAACTATAAATATTGCACGTTTTAAGAGTGAATTTAGGTTCCTTCATCAGAGATCACGTTGGGCGGTAGTGGAAATGTATCATCACCTAGTAACAGAGTCATGGCTCCCAAAACGTTCTGTGGAAAAATGAAAGAAAGTGCAGAATATGAAGTTACGCCTATTTGTGGGTATGAATCAGAAGATTCTGTCTTAACCTCAAATTGTGAGGATAAAACTAACATGGTAGAAAATCGTCAAAGAAAAATAATTATAACCGATAGTGATAGCGCAGAGAACAGTGATAATAGTGTACTTGGGAATAATGACAGTGATAATGAGTGTTTTCCACTATTACAATCAGTGAGTGGGGGCTCTTGATCTGTTGGACTTATTGGTAGCATTGTATTACGTCAAGATCCGATCAAAGAAGTGGTACTTGTGAATTATATTTGGCAGATGGCAACTATACAGAAGAGATTATACAGGTTGTAAAGTAAGACAGTGTGATCAGCACAGTCTATTTGACTTCAAGGCTAGCGACGCTGGTGGTCTTTGCAAAGATAATAAGGATGGACAGAGAAAATGAGGAAGTATTTTGTCAATTCCCACTACAATTTAGTTGAAAAAAAAAATTGGGTCAGCGGCACAACTTCCTGAAGCAGTTAGAAAGGATGGAATAGGGTCACTGGTCTCAATTTTCAGGAAGGTGGATTTTGCATTAAACCAAATTGTAATGGTGAATCAAACATCTTATGCAAAAAATGTAAATAGTATCATTATTTCACATTAAATTCTAATTCTGTCTTTTAATTTTCATACTAAATAGGTCATATTCGAAGCTAAAACAGTGAAAATTATGACATTAAATGAATTTGTAACTTCGATCTTCTTCAGAAATGCAGAATGTTTTTCCATTTCAGCATGTTATCGATCGTTTTTCTATTATTATTTCTCGACTAATAATTTAATTGTGTGAAACAGCTGCATTTTAGTCTTGTACTGCATATACACCACTGGCCATTAAAATTGCTACACCAAGAAGAAATGCAGACGACGAACTGGTATTCATCAAGAGTAGTGACTGGTGTATTGTGACGTGTCAGTAGCTCGACCACCGTTGGCCAGATGTTTTCAATTGGTGAGAGATATGGAGAATGTGATGGCCAGGGTAGCAGTCGAAGATGTTCCGTATCCAGAAAGGCCCTTACATGACCAGCAACATGCGGTCGTCAGTATCCTGCTGAATGTAGGGTTTCGCAGGGATTGAATGAAGGGTGGAGCCACGGGTCGTACCACATCTGAAATGTAACATCCACTGTTCAAAGTTCCGTCGATGCGAGCAACAGTTGACCGAGACGTGTAACCCATGGGACCCCATACCATCACGCCGGGTGATACGCCAGTATGGCCTTGACGAATACACGCTTCCAATGTGCGTTCACCACGATGTTGCCAAACACGGATGCGACCATCATGATGCTGTGAAACAGAACCTGGATTCATCCGAAAAAATTACGTTTTGCCATTCGTGCAACCAGGTTCGTCGTTGCGTACACCATCGCAGGCGCTCCTGTCTGTGATGCAGCGTCAAGGGTAACCGCAGCCATGGTCTCCGAGCTGAGAGTCCATGCTGCTGCAAACGTCGTCGAACTCTTAGTGCAGTTGGTTGATGTCTTGCATACGTCCCCATCTGCTGACTCATGGATCGAGACGTGGCTGCACGATCCGTTTCAGCCATGCGAATAAGATGCCTGTCATCTCGACTTTTAGTGATACGAGGACGTTGGGATCCAGCACGGCGTTTCGTATTGCCCTCCTGAACCCACCGATTACATATTCTGAATAAAGTCATTGAATCGCGACCAACGCAAGTAGCAATGTCGATATACGAGCCGGCCGCGGTGGCCGAGGGGACTGAGGCGCTTCAGTCACGGTCTGCACGGCCACTACGGTCGGGGGTTCGAATCCCACTCGGGCATGGATATTTGTGCCGTCCTTAGTGTAAGGTAGTTGATAAGTTGTTTGTAAGTTTAGGGACTGATCACTCCGTAGTTAAGTCCCATAAGTTAACAAACATTTAAACTCACGAAACACTCATCAAACTACCCTTGAAGTACATCTTTTCCAATAAAAAAAAAGATTCATCGAAATCGGTTGGCATGATGTTGAGTTATTCGTCAATTTGTCGGGCACATAGTTAATGCAAATTTAAAACGTATATGGTTTTCTTGTGGATGCTATTGTCAGAACAGGACCAAATTAATGTGGGACCACATGGGAAGCACCGGCTTTCAAATAAAACAGCATCATCAAAACCGGTTCACTCAGTCGAAGGTTCTGAGGTAACAAACATAAAAAAAAATAGTCGAATTGAGAACCTCCTCCTTTTTTAAATTCGGATAAAAAGTTGGTTTCGGGCATGGATATTTGTGCCGTCCTTAGTATAAGGTAGTAGATAAGTAGTTTGTAAGTTTAGGGACTGATGACCCAGTAGTTAAGTCCCTTAAGCTTAACAAACATTTGAAAATTTTTTTTTCGAGATACGATAAACCGCAATCACGATAGGCTACAATACGATCTTTATCAAAGTCGGAAACGTGATGGAAGCATTTCTCCTCCTTACACGAGGCATCACGGCAACGTTTCACCAGGCAACGTCGGTCAACTGCTGTTTGTGTAGGAGAAATCGTTTGGAATCTTTTCTGATGTCAGAAAGTTGTAGGTGTCGCCACCGGAGCCAACCTTGTGTGAATGGTCTGATAAGGTAATCATTCGCATATCACAGCATCATCTTCCTGTCAGCTAAATTTCGCATCTGTAGCACGTCATCTTCGTGGTGTAGCAATTTTAATGGTCAGAAGTGTAGTAAATTATTCATGTAAGACTGAACATGAAGTATAACTGCCCACTGTGGACTCAGAGTCAAATTCAAATGTTTGTAATCGGTCCCTAAGCTTACAAATTACTTTAACTTTCCTAAGAACAAGACACACACCCATGCCTGAGGGAGGACTCGAACCTGTGATGGGGACGGTCACGTGCACCGCAGTAAGGTGCCTTAGCACGCAGGCTATTCCGCCACAGCACCTTAGAGTCACAAAACTATTTTGAAGGTATAAGTAGAACACACACACACACACACACACACACACACACACACACACATATATATATATATATATATATATATATATATATATATATATATATAAGTGATACTGTTAGATTGCATCATTTCTTATCATGTTTCTTTTAATCATTTTTATTAATGGCTACAGGATGGTTGAGTCTTTTATTCTGGACGAGCTTGGAAGGCGATTTTGGTCTATATTTTGTTGCAGTGCAGAAGAAGGATATAGACCAGTGGACGCGGAAATGCTATAAATAAAGAAAGTTCAAGGAGCCAGGCTCCACAACACCCATCTCCTCTTCCATTTGAGTGAATGTGTGAGTGTGGAAGAGGTGGTATGAAAACAGATATTGTAGCGGGTTAGCAGTAGCAGAAAGTTCTAAGTATGATAGCCAACCTTACCTTTCTGAGATAACAACAAAGACTTTCTTGTGGAACCAGAGGGTGCTCGCCATTAGTAAGGTAGTTAGGTTGACGGTGGGTCCCCTTATTCCTTCAGCCAATGGGAGAGCTCCGCCGATCAAGTTGAACTGGATAGCGGTTATGGCGAGGATTCAGCCACGTTTAGGGGAACTGGCTGGGACCTGGAGCAGAGCACACGTATTTTATGCACGACCGGACTTAACGATCCAGTTGCCCGTGCGAGTCACCCATTTGGCGCCATTTTTTATGTACAAGGCGAATCTGGCAGTACTTTGCAACTTGGAATTTGAATGATTTCTAGAGATCGTCTTAAATGGTTAATTGCGTCATCTGATGCTCCCAGCAAGGTTCTTTTCCTCGTGAATTTAGTTATTAAAAATCAGAAATTAAATGCTAATGATCTGGAAGCCTTCAGAGAAGCTCCATTTGATTCTTGTGTTGCATGTACGTCACTGTCAAGCATGCTGTTGCCCTGGTCGTAACGTTCAGTAGGGCAGCAGCATTTGTTTGGACAATACGTTTTGGAAAATTATCTAACAATGTTGCATTTGCCGCACTGTACAACTGCAGAAAAATTGTTTTTTCCTGTGCCTAAGAACGAGGAGACGAGTAAAATGTGGTCAGAACACGCTCGCAAATAAGATAGCGATCGCTTCATACGTTTATTTCTTTCATGGTCATTTTGATGTTGCATTCGTTCAGTGTTGATTATCATGCTCTGTAACTGCAATACTTAAAAATGTTATTATGCATTGCTTAGTAAGCTTAAGTTTAGATTTGCATAACACTTATTCACGATATGCAAATCACCTGTCGGTAGATGTAACAACACTTCTGGCCATTAAAATTGCTACACCAAGAAGAAATGCAGATGATAAACTGGTATTGCTTGGACAAATATATTATACTAGAACTGACATGTGATTACATTTTCACGCAATTTGCGTGCATAGATCCTGAGAAATCAGTACCCAGAACAACACCTCTGACCGTAATAATGGCCTTTATACGGCTGGGCATTGAGTCAAACAGAGCTTGGATGGCGTGTACAGATAGCCCATGCAGCTTCAACACGATACCACAGTTCATCCAGAGCCAGTTGCTCGTCCACCATTGACCAGACGTTTTCAATTGTTGAGAGATCTGGAGAATGTGCTGGCCAGGGCAGCAGTCGAACATTTTCCGTATCCAGAAAAGCCCGTAAAGGACCTGCAACATGCGGTCGTGCTTTACCCTGCTGAAATTTAGGGTTTCGCGGGGATCGAATGAAAGGTAGAGCCACAGGCCGTAACACATCTGAAATGTAACGCCCACTGTTCAAAGTGCCGTCGATGCGAACAAGAGGTGGCCGAGACGTGTAAACAATGGCACCCCATACCATCACGCCGGGTGATACACCAATGTAGCGATGACGAAAATACGTTTCCAATGCGCGTTTACCGCGATGTCACCAAGTACGAATGCGACCATCATGATGCTGTAAACGGAACTTGGAGTCATCCAAAAAAAAAAAAAAAAATGACTTTTGCAATTCGTTCAACCAGGTTCGTCGTTGCGTACACCATCGCAGGCGCTCCTGTCTGTGATGCAGCGTCAAGGGTAACCGCAGCCATGGTTTCCGAGCTGAGAATCCATACTGATGCAAATGTCGTCGAACTGTCCGTGCAGATGGTTCTTGCAAACGTCCCCATCTGTTGACTCAGGGATCGAGACGTGGCTGCACGATCCATTACAGCCATGCGGATAAGATGCCTGACATCTCGACTGCTAGTGATACGAGGCCGTTGGGATCCAGCACGGCGTTTCGTATTGCCTTCTTGAACCCACCGATTCCGTATTCTGCTAACAGTCATTGGATCGCTTCAAACATGAGTAGCAATGTCGCGATACGTGAACCGCAATCACGATAGGCTACAATACGATCTTTATCAAAGTCGGAAACGTGATGGTACGCATTTCTTCTCCTTACACGAGGCATCACAACAACGTTACCAGGCAACGCCGGTCAACTGCTGTTTGTGTAGGATAAATCGTTTGGAAGCTTTCCTCATGTCAGCACGTTGGAGGCGTCGCCACCAGCGCCAACCTTGTGTGAATGCTCTGAAAAGCTAATCATTTACATATCACAACATCTTCTTCCTGTCGGTTAAATTTCGCGTCTGTAGCATGTCATCTTCGTGGTGTAGCAATTTTAATGGCCAGTAGTGTATAAGAAATAAAAAGAAATGAACTAAGTTGTTGGAACATTCATTACACCGGGAAAAGTAAAGGTTTCACAACTAAAATATTGTTTTTCGAGCTACCAGAGAACTGAAATGTAGTCACAGGTACGGCACTCCTTTGAGATACTATTGTTCAGCCACAATAACATGACCCTGCCTCAGACTCTTACTGACAAATACTGACATGGGAGTGTAAATCGTTGCGCTACCAACATATGCACTGTAGGAAACATTGTAAATCCATTCACATTAATTAAATTATAAAGTAATGGATATTTCACAGTCTGTATTTTCTTTTATTTGGACAGACAGCTAGTTTCCGTGGTGTACGATTGATGGTGGGACTGCATAGGCGCCTACTTGTTATAGTTCTTGAATAAGAGAGGCGATGTAGTAGTCTCGACTCCCATCTCGCCGCTTGTCACGTCAGACAAAGCTTGCGTGAATATTGGATGGATGCAGGCAATAGGAACAGTGAATTCACCGCGTCTTCTCTGCTGCTACCCTGTATTCAGTGTGGATTCGTGACATTGGCGATTTTTTTTTATTTTTTATTTTGACTTGCGTTGGCGCCCCTGGGCTCCGACGTCCTGGGCGACCGCCGGGGTCGCCCTGCCCTAAAGCCGGCGCTGATGTTAGGTCTGATGTAAGGATCGGAAATGTGCTTACTTGTGTCGATTTTCTTGCATAATTCAATCGATAATGCTGCAGCTATCACGCGATCAAGTGTGGGGTGCCAATTTGTGTATTTTTTATGTAGAAATTCAGTCTAACGTGGGACTTTAAATTGTAACGGATTTTCTGAGAGACTTGAGCCATCAGCTTTAGGCCTGCAATTTAGTTTACGAGTGAATATCAGGGAGAAATGATTCATCATCAAGTTCGTGTGTTTCTATTCCACAATAAGTGACGACGTCGATGGTACAATTTTTCTTTATTCTTTGTAACGAGCATGCTGAACATTTTTTCCCGCGTTTTCCAGTTTTCTATAATTCTGAGTCCACAACGCCCGGTAGCAGCTGACAGTCACCTTCAGTGAGCTTTTATAACGTTTCTAAACTAATGTGCCTAAATTATTTTTCGAAATATTTAGTATTTTCTCCCTTTTGTTTGTAAGAAATGTTGACCTTTGCCAACGGTTTATTTTTATTTTATTTATTTTTTGAAATAGTCGTGGGCCAACAGCTCCATCGACCTGCAGCTAAATATGAGGCTTAATAGCGAAGAACTGAAGCGTACAGTAAACTGAGTGTGTTCAAGGTATGAAACCATAAGTAATGCACGAGAAATTAGTGGATTTTTCGCGGAGGCCTACATGATTGCCGATGGTCCCCGCAATTAAACATTCGCTTTTCTTCCATGTTTAATAACATAACTATTCCCTGTAACCACCCTCAGTGTAACAAAATTTTGTCCTGAGATTATCGTTAGATTGTCGGTTTCCTTTGTAAGAGAACATAAATGATTATGTGGCAGGGCTACGTCTCACTGTGCCAGTCTTGTAGTGTATTACTGTGCTTAACTTAATTTTTCTTAACAGTCAGAGATGTTTCTCTTTCTGCTACATATTTGATTACTTTTATGTGTGGTGTTTATGCGATGGAGTTACAGTACTTTTGTTCAGTCTCTTGGCAGTGATAAAGAACCTCTATGCTGTTTCTCTCTGGAGGTATATAATTTTAATGCTTTGCAATACAAATTTCAGTAGAGTATGCAACATTCATTTTGTAGACTATCGTGAATGCAACGTGGGTGTATGAATGATAATTCGAGAAACTGTTCCCTTGTACCCCGTTCCACCAATATTGGGCTTTCTACGGCACAAAATGACACAAATTACTGATACCAGTAACATTTAATTTCATACTTTGCCAGACGGCGAGATAACGAACCATTCTGTTCATTCCATTAAGTGATTCTGTCCCTGTGTTCGAAGTAATAGCCACGGCGGAGCGGCCGAGCGCATTGAGGCGCTATGCTCCGAGGCGCGAGGCCGTTCCCCGTCGGGTGTTCGCCTCTCCCGTCGGTCATGGATGTTTGTGCTGTCTCTAGTATAAGGTATTTCATAAGTAGTTTGACGTCCCATAAACTTTACAAACATTTGAACAAAATTAAAATTAATAAATAAATGAATTTCAATTCTCCCCATCTTCTTATTCATTCCTTATCACCGCCCATTCCTTTTTGCCCTACTAATCAGCAAATTAAATGGATGAGGGTGCAACTGAATAATTATGTGGCAGCGATTCAAACTGAAAGTACGACGGTCCCGACGATTATAACCAGTAGGTACGATTCGGAACTAACGTTATCTGTTACATAATAAAATTTATATAATTAGTGGACAATTAGAGACAACATTGAAAATCAGGGTCAAACAATTTATCATTCAAGTGGTTCCTAATGGTGATTGCCGGTTAGGGAAGGTAAATGATAACGCCCTGATAAACTATCAGTGGAAATATGAATATAAAACAGATAATCTTGCTCACAAGGTGTTAGAAAAAGGACTGTCGGCTTTCCATATATATATCCACCTTGTACGTGATAGACACATTATTCTTTAACATCCTGTGAATATAAATAATTTATTCTACAAGAAATAATAATGTATACAGTAGAGGGATAACTACTGGTATATCATGAGCATGCTAACCGTCAGCCCCAAATTTTCACAAGTTACATGCTGCAGAAGTAATGTTCCTATTGTCCGTATTTCTCTATGTTCACCATTACGATTCCCACATGAGATCGAACGAGTTTCCTCGTCTGCGGTGAAAAAATTAGTCCTGATGCTATCTTCGGGTAATGAAATTTTGGCGTGATTTCTGTTCAGAAAAAAACGAAATGACAGACACTGCATCAGTATACACCGGCTGAAATAAAAATTCTACTTCCTTTTGCAGTTCGGCGGAATGGCCGAGAACTCTAAAACTCCTTGCTGCGGAGTGTGCGGTTGTTCTCTGTCAGAAGTTCGAGTCCTCCCTCGAGCATGGATATGTGTGTGTGTTATCGTTATGTTATAATACATTAAAGTAGTTTCTAAGCTTAGGGACTGATAACCACAGTAGGTAAGTCGCATAGGTTTAGGAACACTATAACATCTTTAGAGTTTACCAGTTTACTCAAGGTTTATTTTTGAAACAGTGCACATAGAGTGCACGAAATGATTACATTTACGGATTTATAGCTCAAGCAGCCGCATAGAATGACCGCGTGGTGTAAGGCGTCATGCTACGGACTGGGCGGACGCTTCCGCCGGAAGTTCGAGTCCTCCCTCGAGCATGGGTGTTTATGTTGTCCTTAGTATAAGTTAGCGTACGTAATGAATGAAACTTTCACTCTGCAGCGAAATGTGCGTTGATATGAAACTTCCTGGCATATTAAAATTGTGTGCCTGAAAGGTTCGCAGGAGAACTTCTGTGGAGTCTGGAAAGTAGGGAGAGGTAGTGGCAGAGTGGCAGAAGTAAAGAGGTGACGACGGACCGTGAAGCGTGCCGGGACAGCTCAGACGGTATAGCGCTTGCCTGTGAAAGGCAAAGGTCCTAAGTTGTAATCCCGATTTCGGCACACAGTTTTAATCTGCCAAGAAGTTTCTTAGCTTAATTAGTTTGTATGTCTAGGGACTGATGGCCATAACAGTTGGGTTCAATAGGGGTATAAACATTTGAACATTTTTTTAGCTCAGTCAGTGCTGAAGGCTGAAACACCCATATTAATATGTAGTAGAGCATCCACGGGAGAAATACTATCTTGGGATACGCTATTCCGCACCTTCTTGAGCGGTTCCCATAGTTACGTAACAGATGTACGTTGACGAGTCACAAATGTCAGTTGTCGTCCCATCATATCCATGGCTGATCAGTTGGAGACAAATCCGGAGATCGTTCTGGCTAGGGTAGTCCCAGCAGCGCACGTTCAGTTGGATGTTAAATAATGCCAACACTGCTGTGGGGACACTATGCTATGGAATCTACTATTGTCACTGATAGCACTTTTGTTGACATACCTACCTTACCTCCGAGGAAATTGACTAGCCCGTACCACGTCACTTGCGTGCGTAGAATCGAGGGAAACAGTCACTTGTGAGCGAACGGTTCAAATGTCTTTCAAGCTTAACAAAATACTTATGAACTAACTTATACTAAACACAGCACAAACATCCATGCCCGAGGGTGGAGTCGAACCCCCGACGGGGAACGGCCTCGCACATCGGAGCATAGCGCCTCAATGCACTCGGCCACACCGCCGCGGCTGAGCGAGCTGTGTAACGTCACGGTGTCACTATGTTTTCGAAACAGGAACAACGGAGTTGGATCAAGGTTGAATGTGTCAAGAGGTCGTAAGCACGACAGTGTCATCAAGGTCTTCAAGAGAAAACACTTTCTACGTAACCCACCCATAATTTTGCACGACAATGCGCGGGCGCATACAGCGCAAGCTGTGGTTGCTGTGTTCGGTCGATGGGACTGGGAAGTACTGTACCATCTACCATACTCCCCGGAGTTAAGGCCGTGTGACTTTGATTTGATTCCGAAGAAGACGGAACTTCGTGGTATTCGCTTCAGAACTGTATCAGAGATTAGACAGGCAGTACACCGATCCATTCGCACCATCAAGAGAACAGCTTCTGGTAAGTGTATACTACGCCTTCCACGTCGTTGGCAACAGGTTCTACACATCGTTGATGACTACTATGAGTAGCAGGCTTAAACATGTAACGCGTTTGTATCGGTTGTGAATAAATAGTTGCCACTATTGTAAGTTCAGATCCTTGTATAAAAATTCCTTCACTTCTGTGCCCCAAGAAGAGCACCGATCAGGGCACGCGCTACTCTTAGATTTTGATCCAAAAGGCAAAGTGCTGGGAATGTTGAGACGGTCGCCTCTCAGCCGTGGCATGGCTCTCGGTACGCGATCCATTATATTTGCGCAAACTAGTTTGGTACCGCTAGTCGTTGCGGGCACCCTCTGGTAGCACCGGGAGGAAGTAGGTAGATGGAGGACTGTTGGGCACTCTGGTTTAGGCAGCGGTGGAGCGCTCTGGAGACTCTGAAGCGGGTCAACACAATACATGCTGGAGGAGTGACTAGAAGCGGCGAGTGGGCGGTTCCAGACAACGGGAGCATAGCTTCGACACGTGGTTGGGACTCCGAAGGCCGTCGGTTGTACCGTCGCCATTTACTGGGTACGCTTTCCTTCCTTACTTGGTCGTGAGTCGGTTGACTGCCAGAGTCTGTCAGGCCGTGGGACAGTGTAATTTCGGAAGACGGTTGTAGGAAGGAATAGGCAATTCGTTGTTGGTGATCGCAAGCCTTGTTTAGCTGTGCTGACCTGTTAATTGTATTTATTTATACACCATTATTTATTGTCCCGGAATGGGTACGACTTATGGGAGTGGTTCAGGCCCGTGTCTAATTTGTGGTACCCCTTTCTGCGACTGACTCGTCTGCTTACTGTGATTTGCAAAAGAAAAGACTCGTAGTAACTTATTTGTGTAACGCTTCTGCCCATGCCTTGCTCCTTTCATTATATCTGCTGTCCGTAAATGGAACTTATTCAACTTTGTAATATATACACTAGATTTTTATTATAAGGAGAAATCTGCCTTTCATATTTGTTAAAGACAGAGATTTATATTTGATTTATGTTCTAAGGAGTAAATTTTTATTTTGTTTATCTGTTTGAAAGAAAGAGGTGTAATTATTTCATTTTAGTTTGAGACAAACATTGAAATTCATTTCACTTAAAAGTTCATTGCTTGTCCAGTAGTAAAAGGAGTCTCGGCGTTCTGGCGGGAAGACACAGCGAGGGTAAATTCGGAGCGTATTTTGAATTATAGGGCACTGAAAATTCTGCGTGCCGAGAGTGAGTGTGTGTTTGTGCCACTCGTGGTCCCGTACTGTATTTCTAGATCCAAGGCGTGTTTACGCGCGTGGCCTGCGTAGTTGTGTACTGGTTGTGCCTGCATCCTGACGTGAGAACTCCCTTGTTCAAATGTTCAAATGTTTGTTAAGCTTAAGGGACTTAACTACGGGGTCATCAGTCCCTAAACTTACAAACTACTTATGAACTACCTACAACTAAGGACGGCACAAATATCCATGCCCGAGGGGGAATTCGAACCCCCGACCGTAGTGGTCGTGCAGACCGTGACTGAAGCGCCTCAGTCCCCTCGGCCACCGCGGCCGGCCACTCCCTTGTTCTTATAAGGCGTGCGCCTCGTTATAAAATTGGTTCCTGGTGACTCACCATAAGTCGCTTATCGACGCTATGTCTGTTCCAGAATAGTGCCTTTCAAACCATGTCCGGTGCCACGGGGCAACGAGCGCTCTAATTTATATGAAGTGTTAAACTACATAACTTGAAGGACGAAGGTTCATCTATGTGGATGTAAGAACTTGCTTTGCCTTGCGTTTGTTTATATAATAATAAAAGCAGAAGCACTTGATTTATTATTTTGTTCCAATCATATTTCTTAATTTTCATTCAGTCTGTTCAAGCGCACAGTATTGTACTATTGGTGGCTCATAAAACTAGAGTTTGAAAATATTTCAACCTGTTGTTCTGAATTAAGATTTTTTTAGGCAAATCTGTTGCTGGCGGGGTGGAGTAGCCGAGCGGTCTAAGGCACCTCGCCGCGGAGCGCGCGGTTGCTCGCCGTCGGACGTTCGAGTCCTTCCTGGGGCATGTGTGTGTGTGTGTGTGTGTGTGTGTGTGTGTGTGTGTGGTGTTGTTAGTTTGTAAGCTACGGACTGATGACCACGCAGTTTGGTCCGATAGATTTACAAACATTTGAACATTTTGAAATCTGTTGCTGATTGTCGTGCAATTCATTGTATGTTATAACGGTGGGAGGTAAACTTTAACTGAGTTTGTGTTTAATCAGAAGTTCGGCTTAACTATTTGTTATTATTGTTCTCGTGCTTGATGTCAGTGAATTCAGTCCTACGTTCGTTTTATTATGAATGTCATGTTGGTGTAACCGTGAATACTGCTGCGCTCCACCCCACAGCCTAGCTGCTCCCTTCCAACCTCGTTTACATGGGCTCCCAAAACCGGATTTCGTAAACCCATTTCCCAGTTCCGTTTCTGGATGGTCATGTAAACAATCCAAAATCTATTATGTAAATCCGGTTTTACAAAGCGGCTTTCCACTTCCACGATCGATTTTCGTGCCCATGTGAAGGCAACCGCTTCTGAAACGTGCTTGGCTTATCAAGTTGCGTCTTCTAGTTAACAACTTTCGGTTAATCAGAGAGAATGACTTTTTCTTCAGTGAAAGACAAGAATAAGTATTAGACTGAGGATGAATATGTGTATTTAAGTAAGGGGAAACAACGATTGTGCCTACTAAATCATGACGGTAACGAAAAACAGCTATTTTTCAGACAATATAGTGAGCTAGGACGTCCGCTTCAGGCTTTCAGCCGTGGTGGAGTGGGCGAGTGGTCTAAGGCGCCTCGCTGCGGATAGGGTGGTTACTCGCCGTCGGAGGTTCAAGTCCTCCCTGTGGCATGGGCGTATGTGTTGTCGTTAGGTTAGTTTACCTTAGTTTAGATTAGATTAGATTAATACTTGTTCCATAGATAATATATACGACATTTCGTAATGATGTGGAACGTGTCAGTTTATTAAATGTTGTCTAAACTTGACAATCAATATTTTAAGGATTTTTATTACATTTTTTGTTGTTTTTTTATTTTTTAAAAGTTTTATCTAAAATTTCATCTACATTGTAGAATGAGTTGGCATTCAGAAATTCCTTTAATTTCTTTTTATATACTAGTTGGCTATCTGTCAGACTTTTGATGCTTCTTGGTAAGTGACCAAATATATTTGTGGCAGCATAATTCACCCCTTTCTGAGCCAAAGTTAGATTTAACTTTGAATAGTGAGTATCATCCTTTCTCCTAGTGTTGTAGCTATGCAAACTGCTATTACTTTTCAATTGGGTCGGATTGTTAATAACAAATTTCATATATATATATATATATATATATATATATATATATATATATATATATATATATATATATATATATATATATATGTGTGTGTGTGAAGCTACATTGAAGATCCCTGGATCCCTAAATAAATGTCAACAGAATGCTCTTGGGTGGGCTCCAGCAATTATTCTGGTTACACGCTTTTGTGCAATGAATACTTTTTTACTCAATGTCGCATTGCCCCAGAATATGATCCCATATGAAAGCAGCGAATGAAAATAGGCGTAGTAAGCAAATTTACTGAGATGTATATTACCAAATTTTGCAATGACTGGTAGCATAAGTAGCTGAACTCAAACGTTTCAGGAGATCTTCAATATGTTTCTTCCAATTCAGTCCCCCGTCAATGCAAAAACCTAAAAATTTTAAGTATTTTGTAAGGTACGGACTGATGACCACGCAGTTTGGTCAGATTTACAA
Organism: Locusta migratoria; assembly: GCA_026315105.1. Lineage (NCBI taxonomy): Eukaryota > Metazoa > Arthropoda > Insecta > Orthoptera > Acrididae > Locusta > Locusta migratoria. The sequence continues at coordinate 662,768,937 of CM048755.1, read as the reverse complement.
ACATTTGAACATCAGGCTTTAAAATGTAAACATGACAGCTTACGAAACCGGTTTTCGTTTGGGGAAGATGTGTTGCATGCAAACGTGGAAATGTCACACATTACTGGGCAGCGGGCTTAATCCTTTCATGTAGCGGTATTCCCTTAAGTCCGGTGGGAACAGCTCTCCTGGGAATCTGCACGCTTCCCTAAGCCGCTTCTCCATTAACGAAAGCGGGTCATGTTCCGACCGAACAATAAATGTGATCTTCTGCGCCTGCAATAACGAGAATAATTCGAAATCGGTATCAAAGTAACTGAATGCAGATCTACCGTACATCGCCAGTGTCAGAAGGGACAGACATGGTGGTCAGGTTATTGTGCAATTGATTTGTAGCCTTGGAACTTATGACGTCATATCTACTGAACTATGTGTTTACGATATTTTTTTCCAGGTACTTTTAATGATATATTATGAAACTTTCTTCGAAATGTTATGTTAATAAATTTAGTAGTCAAGACGTAACAAGTTAAAACCTCATGCGTGATGAGGTGGTTTTTCATGCATCTCATTATTTATAAGGCCATTATCTCCTGGTCTATGTATGAAGCTATGATATAATTTTGCATGTATATTCAGTGGTATAAGAATATAATGTCTGCAAAATGTCACAGTAATGCAGTTAGTAGTAACGACGTAATTCGTTGTAATGTCAAACCCTGTATGGACAGCGGAAGCATGGCAAGCGAGCAACCCCTTTTCATACATCATTTTTCAGGGGCTGTCATTAGTGAAAGTTTTGCAATATTTTTTAAATACATGTCATTCACAACAAGTTCAAAAATGTTCAAATGTTTGTTAAGCTTATGGGACTTAACTGCGGGGTCATCAGTCCCTAAACTTACAAACTACTTATAAACTAAATTATACTAAAGACAGCACAAACATCCATGCCCGAGGGGGTATTCGAACCCCCGACGGGGAACGGCCTCGCGCATTGCAGCATTGCCTCAATGAACTCGGCCATTCCGATGCGGCTCACACAACTAGTGAATGAAAAAATTCTGGTTATTCACGCGTCAGATGATACAACAATTTTTATTTTATGGCTTGGTATCTCCTGATCAATGCGTCGTACTGTGATATAATTTTTGTGGTATAGTCATTGGTGGAAATGAATACTGTCAGCAAATTTTTTGGGAACAGAGTTAGTAGTAAATGCGCAATAAACAGTACCATTTCTCGTGCATACAATTATTAACATACAATTAATAAATTGTAACGACAGGTAACTAAATCTGCAATAGCAGAACATTGCCTTGACCTTGAGCACACCATGGATTATGACAAAACTAGGATCCTGGCTCAGACCCCCCGATTCTGGGCTAGTGTCATCAATGAATCGATTGAAATCAAGATGACAGAGAACTTGATCAACCGAGAAGCAGGATATCAGCTTAGTACTGCGTGGAATCCTGCTTTGGAACTACTACAGAAACAACGGAAGAAAGTTCCATCCTCCAGTAATGAACTACAGACGTCCAAAGGCGTAAGTAACGGAACAGAACGACATACGCGATACCAGGCAGCAGCAAGCTCCTTGTAGGATGGCCATCATAATATGCAGCTCCAACTACAAACGGATGAAACAGGAAGCGCACCTCACAGGCGCATACCGGGTTAGAAGGCCAAGACAATGGCTCGGCCACGAGAGAAACTCGCCGCGGTCGCGGACAGCATAAGGAGGTTCAACAGAGCCATGATAGTGCTAGGATCGCGCCTATCGGGCGCGGACCCATTAGGGAACGCCTTGGGACGTCCGCTACCTCAGAAGAGAGCCGCAACGGGCGCGGACCGAAGAGAAAGCGCCTAGAGACTGATACCACCGACAGAAGCGGACGCAGCGGGCGCGGACGGCATAGGGAGCACCACACACCGCCCAGGCATAAATATGGGACGAGGTCAGCTCGCCAACCAGTCTCAGGGAACGCCTGATGAAGACGCCGAGTTACGACGTCGAAATATCGTGTTGGGAAGACGCGGACCACCGGCAGTACACCCGATTTTACGAGATGACAATTGTAACGTAGTTTTCAATGCCAGAGATATACTCCGTGAACAGATGAGGAGTGCTAAGTGAAAAACTTTCCTCCTTTCATGATTCTGCGCGGTTATCTCCGAGAAAAATTTTAATAAACTTGTGATGTAAAGGGTGTAAAGTTTACTGTAGGCGACATAATCGATTTGCCACAGTCAGCCAGTGCACTAATATTTTAAAGAATTTATTATATGATTTTCAGCCAACAATTGCGACTGCTTTTTTACATAACAAGTTTGTTTGGGTGGCCATCTTCTGCAGCAAGCGCCGAAATTCTTCGTTTTTGAAGGCGAAAAACGCCTTGTTTGCTGCAGTTGATTTTTTCTCCCAGAAGCGTTTAGCCTTTTATTTTAAAGGCATTTTCATTGGGCTCTACAAGTATAATATTTATGAGATGTATTGTTTCCTGATTATAAAGAGATCACGCGTTTTTTTATTTTATTTATTTATTTATTTATTTATTTTTTTTTTTTTTTTTTTTTTTTTTTTTTTTTTTGTCAACGTAACGAAAAGTATGTTGGTTGCTAACCTTTGTGTGTGAACAAAATGATAGAGTAAGAATGTCATTTGAAGCAGAAGAATAAGAAGCGCAGAGGGAGAGAGTTAGTCTCTCTCTCTCTCTCTCTCTCTCTCTCGTGGTGTGGTGTGTGTGTGTGTGTGTGTGTGTGTGTGTGTGTGTGTGTGTGTGTGTGTGTGTGTGTCAGAGAGAGAGAGAATACTCTTATTTTGTGGATGTATGATTGCAATATCTGTATGAGGGTAGTAGAAATTTTGGTGTTTAGTTGATTTTTGTTTTGATTTAAATGATCTGTGAAGGGGGAAGGAGTTAAATGAGAGTCTGAGGGATTGGGAAGGTTACTATTTCATCTAGCAGCGTAAACTGTGAATTGTTATGTTTACTTGATCATTCAGCAGAATTTTCTATTCAGCTTTTGTTTTCTGTATGTTTCAATCCTTCTGAATCATCTTCAGAATCTAAAAACAGATAAATAAACAAAATATGTACTGAATTACTCTTTTCAACAATTTGATTGTAAAATAAATAGAATTTACGTTTACCATAGTTGTATACAGGGTGGCCCGGTTATCTTGTTCACCCAAAATATCTCTGGAACAACAAAAGCTATTGTAAAACAACTTTCACCGGTATCAATGTACGGCTGGGGCTAATGAATGTCCATAATTTTGAAACATTCTAAAACGAAAGCATACATGTTTTTTAACACAAATTTAGGTTTACTTAAATGAAAACCCTATATTATTTCTTCAGAAATGTATAGCATGGCAAATCACATAAACAATGGCGCCGATTGCATCGCAATACGGCAATTACATACTGAGATATAGCGATGCGAAGTTGGCGCTTGAAATACGCGAAACGCGTGCCTAGCACACGTCCAGAGAGCCAGGCGGGAACCCCACGCTGCTCAGTCGCGCGTTTTGCGTATTTCAAGCGTCAACTTCGCTTCGCAATATTTCAGGGTCTAATTAGTGTATTGCTATGTAATCAACGCTATTGTTTGTGATTTGTCATGCAACAGATTGCTGAAAAAATAATTTCGATTGCCCATTTAAAGAAACATAAGTTTGTGTTAAAAAACACATATGCTTTAGTTTTAGAATGTTTCAAAATATGTACATTCATGAGCCCCAGCCTTACATTGATACTGGTAAAAGTCGTTTTACAATACCTGTTGTTGTTCCAGAGTTATTTTGGGTGAGCATGATAGCTGGGACACCTTGTATAACTGATGAGGTTTAGGTTGTAGTTGCGTCTGCAACCCATCTCGTCTATGTTGTGACAAGTACTGTGCTTTATAAAGGCATTTACAATTTTTATATATCATAAGTGTTATATATTGTATGTATTGTACCTTATATATTGTACCGAGACGAGTTGCAATCGCAACAAGGTAAACCTCATCAGTTATATACAATTATGGTAAACGTAAATTCTATTCATTTTACGATCGGATTATTGGGAAATATAATTTAGTACGTATTTCTTATCTCATTTCTGATTCTGAAGATGATCCAGAAGGATTGAAATACGTTAACGTAAAAATCCATCCGCAACTATTGGCTGATAATCAGATAATAAATTGTTTCGAAGGTGTTAAGTTTGTCACAAATAAGTGAGATCACTTTCTCTCCTCCACACCGTTGAAAGGTAGGTTTACCCACACAGTGATTTTTGGCCGACAAAAAGAAAATTTGTGTCAATAAAAGGAAGATTAGAGTCTGACGTACCGTCGACATAAATGTGTGCCGAAATTGCTTGAAGTCGGTCCGTTAGTGCAGGAGGAGATGTGGAACAGACACACACGTACACATACAACCAGTTTAATAATTTGTATGGATTCTTTCTCCATGAGCTACTTAATGAATCATCACTTTGTGATAGGCACACACAGTTTCGAGACTCTCCTCTTCGTCACTTGGCAGGAAGGGCAGCGGAGGATAGGTAAGTATGGAAGAGCAGAGTGCATCATCCGGTGACCGGCAATGAAACATTTAGCAGTGGGAGTGGGCGCGACGACTGGCTGTGGGTTGGAAGAGCAAAGGCAGTGGGCAGGACACACGGCCCGGGGCGCCGCACGCTGCTCCCAACATAAATTACATATTATGGCCAATCGTTAGCAATTCGCAGTGAATTAACCGCTGCGAAGCAAATGTGATGCTAAAGTTCTTACAATGATTATCACAATAAACACTCGATCCATAAAAGCAGAATGTTCAAATGTTTGTAAATCTAAGGGACTTAACTACGTTGTTTATTAGTCCATATGCTTACAAACTACTTACAATAATGAAACTTTTACTCTGCAGCGGAGTGTGCGCTGATATGAAACTTCCTGACAGATTAAAATTGTATGCCGGAAGGCGAGGTACTCGCGGAAGTAAAGTTGTGAGGCGGCATCGGGAGTCGCGTCGGGATAGCTCAGTCGGTAGAACGCTTGCTCGCGAAAGGCAAAGACCCCAAGTTCGAGCCCCGGTTCCGGCACACAATTTTAATCTGCCAGGAAGTTACTTACAATAACTTAAAGTAAATTATGGTAAGGACAACACAAACACCCATGCCCGAGGTAGGACTCGAACCCCCTACATCGAACGGCCGTCCTCCCCGCAGCAGGGCGCCTTAGTGCGCACGCCCATTCTGCTGCGTCCATAAAAGCAGCTATTGTCATTTTTTACATTAGTATAATGTAGCACTCTGTTGCGAAAATACAATCAAACGAACGAAAGCATGTTGCTGTTCTAGTAATTCTACATAATATAAAAATTGCCAAATCACAGTATAAATAGTTGGTTTTCAAGTGTTCGTAAACATACAGGAACAAACTGCAGTGGTCATCGGTCCATAGACTTACAAAGTTGTGTAAAGGACACAGTACAAATGTCTGGTGGTCATATTTGGCAAAAAATAGTTCGCAACATTTTTTACAATAAAATATTGTTTTATGTTCAAATGTTTGTAAAGCTATGGGACTTAGCTACTGAAGTTATCAGTCACTATTCTTATAAACTACTTAAACTAACTTAAAATAACCTAACGACCACACACACACACACACACACACACACACACACACACACACACACACTCACACACACACATATTACTGAGGGAGGACTCCAACCTCCGACGGGGAACAACTGCAAGCCGCCTTATAGAGCTCATCCGTTCCACCGTGCAATGTATTATGGAATCAATAATAGGTTTCGCTTCTCTATTTTTTACGCAGTAGCAAATAAATAGTTTATACAAATGCCGTGGCAATTTTTTCTTTACATTTGAGAGAGAACATAAGTTTTATGGTCTTTTATTGGTCTCTTCCCGGTGGAAAATTTTTTATGACGAATATATGTTTTTAATTGTCTGCTACGGTTCAATTATAATTACGGTTTTAATGAAACATAGCTAAAACAATATTTTACTGTTACATACACCATTGTTAAAGTTTGAAAGAAGTTTTACAACCTAGATATTGCTTGTAGTGTCACATTTCATCGGGCATTTTATTTCTATGACAGCGTATTTTAAACACTGTGTTGTATTTTAGGTAACATACATTTCCGTACAACGTATTATTTTCTGCTGTACAAAGAGTTACATGATATCGGAAATATATTCGATAAAGAAGACATTGATGGCGTCCAATATTGACATGGAGCTCAACTAAACATATATTGTAAGCAGCTGGCATACTGTGAATCTTGCCCGCCAGATGAAAAGTTCTTCATTGTGGGAACTTCATTTTCTCCAGTTATATTTGGTACATGATTGAATAAGTCAATAGATTTCGTCTTGGTATGTACGAGGGAGGTTTGGAATATAAGTTGCTCCTATCGACCGTGAGAAAAGTTGTGCCGGCCGCGGTGGCCGAGGTGACTGAGGCGCTCCAGTCACGGTCAGCACAGCCACTACGGTCGGGGGTTCGAATCCCCCCTCGGGCATGGATATTTGTGCCGTCCTAGTTCGTAAGTAGTTCATAAGTAGTTTGTAAGTTTAGGGACTGATGACCCCGTGGTTAAGTCCCATAAGTTTAAAAAACATTTGAACATTTTTAGAAAAGTTGTGGATGAAAGGAAAAAAAATAGAATGAGACAAAGATAAGACACTTTTATTTTTCTACATAATTTCCAAGTTCATTGATATATTTGTCAAGTCGCCTTATAAGCTTCAAAAAGCCGTAGGGAAAAAATCAGAGCGTTGCATACGGAAGAAGCGTTGAAGGGCTATGGGCGAAAGACGACGTAGCAAGTGAACGCGCACGTGCAAGACACTGATACACCATTGGGTAGAGGTCGACCATGAATGTGGCAATGACTTTGTTTCGGAGTGTGACGGGGGATGAAACGTGGGTCCACCATTAGATGACCGAATCGAAGGCCGCGTCCATGGAGTGGAAACATCCGTCGTCACCTGTCAGAAATAAGTTCAAAAGCACTCCGTCTCCACGTAAAGTGCTACTCACCGTTTTCTACGACACCGAAGGAGTTTTGTTGCCGGACCTTTGGAGGATGCAATCATGGCTGCTCGGTACTGTACCATTCTGTCGAAACTGAAAGAGGTGATTCGAAAAAAGCGGCCTGGCCTTCTCAGATCTGGCGTTCTACTGTTGGATGTCAATGCAAGACCTAACTCGGCGACGGCTACGCAATACAATACTGCAACTCTTGGTTGGGAGCTCCTACGCCATCCGCCATAGAGTCCTGATTTCGCACCAGGTGACTTCCATCCGTTTCTAGCTTTGAAGAAGACTCTCGGGTGGTGCTTTGGAAACAATGCTGATGTCAAACAAGCCGTTCAACGCTTCTACAATATGCAGCGCCCTGAATTTTTCCTGGAATGCTTTTCGAAGCTTATAAAGCGGTATGAAAAATGTCTCAATGTAGTTGTAAATTATGTAGAAAAATAAAGATATGACTTATCTTTAATGTCTCATTCTATTTTTATCTTTTCATATGCAACTCTGACCACAGTCGACATGGGAAACTTAGTTTCCGACTCCCGCTCGTATTTTATTTTGTAAACTACAATGTCCTTTCATACTAAGTAAGCCTTCGCGGCTGCCGTTAACTTCGTTTAAAATTTCAGGGCTTATAGGCCATAGCCGATTTGTATAACTTACACTAACGTTTCATACTCATCTGTGGCACACATCCTCTGAGTAAAGTGACGAACTGCGATCAGAACGTGAAGGAGCTCCATATATATATAGGCGATGTAGAGGGCGCCACAAGCCATCACAAGACGTCACTCCGAGACTATCTCTGATATTGTAAACATTGACGGAAGAATCAATTGTTATTCAACTGAACGAAGCTATGTGATGCAAAGCGGATATTTTTCCACGTGACGTAGTGTCTTTGTTTAGACACGGGCAGTGTGTAAACAAAGACACTACAATAACGAATTCTATTGGTTGACGCAATGGTTATGGGCAGTCCACTGAGGCCAGCGGTGGTCAATTTACACTCCTGGTCATTAAAATTGCTACACCACGTAGATGACATGCTACAGACGCAAAATTTAACCGATAGGAAGAATATGCTGTGATGTGCAAATGATTAGCTTTTCAGAGCATTCACACGAGGTTGGCGCCGGTGGTGACACCTACAACGTGCTGACATGAGGAAAGTTTCCAACCGATTTCTCATATACAAACAGCAGCTGACCGGCGTTGCCTGGTGAAACGTTGTTGTGATGCCTCGTGCAAGGATGAGAAATGCGTACCATTACGTTTCCGACTTTCATAAAGGTCGGATTGTAGCCTATCACGATTGCGGTTTATCGTATCGTGACATTGCTGCTCGCGTTGGTCACGATCCAATGACTGTTAGCAGACTATGTAATCGGTGGGTTCAGGAGGGCAATACGGAACGCCGTGCTGGATCCCAACGGCCTCGTGTCACTATCAGTCGAGATGACAGGCATCTTATCCGCATGGCTGCAACAGATCGTGCAGCCACGTCTCGATGCCTGAGTCAACAGATGGAGTCGTTTGCGAGGCAACAACCATCTGCACGAACAGTTAGACTACGTTTGCAGCAGTATGGACTATCATCTCGGAAACCATGGTTGCGGTTACCTTTGTCGCAGACACGAGTGCCTGCGATGTTGTACGCAACGACTAACCTGTGTGCACGCATGGCAAAACGTCATTTTTTTTTTTTTTCAAATGAATCCTGGTTCAGTTTACAGCATCATGATGGTCGCATCCGTGGTTGGCGACATCGCGGTCAACGCACATTGGAAGCGTGTATTCGTCATCGTCATACTGGCGTATCACCCAGCGTGATGGTATTGGGTGCCACTGGTTACACGTCTCGCTCACCTCTTGTTCGCATCGACGGCACTTTGAACAGTGGCCGTTATATCTCAGATTTGTTGCGACCCGTGGCTCTACCCTTCATTCGATCCCTGCGAAACCCTACATTTCAGAAGGATAATGCACGACCGCATGTTACAGGTCCAGTACGGGCCTTTCTGGATACGGAGAATATTCGACTGCTGCCCTGTCCAGCAGATTCTCCAGATCTCTCACCAATTGAAAACGTCTGGTCAATGGTGGCCGAGCCACTGGATCGTCACAATACGCCAGACACTACTTTTGATGAACAATGGTATCGTGTTGAAGCTGCATGGGCATCTATAGCTCTGTTTGACTCATGCCCAGGCGTATCAAGGCCGTTATTACGGCCAGAGGTGGTTATTCTGGTACTGATTTCTCAGGATATATGCACCCAAATTGCGTTAAAATATAATCAAAAGTCAGTTCTAGTATAATATATATGTCCAATGAATACCCGTTTATCATCTGCATTTCTTCTTGGTGTATCAATTTTAATGGCCAGTAGTGTATTTACGGAGTCTTTTGAACAACATCCGTTGCAGACTGCTAGTAAAACACCAGCTAGGTGGTATCGTTATGTCGATTATGTTTTTCTGGTATGGACACACGGTGCAGAGGAACTAGATGCCTTCTTGATACATCTTAACAGTATACAATTTACAGTGGAAGCAGAAATCAAAGGGCAGGTGAATTTTCTCGATATGTCTGTAATCAAGAGAATGGACGGGTCGTTGGGCCACAGGGATTACAAGAAAGCTATTTTACTGATCGCTACCTGCATAAAGACCCTAACCACCATCCGAGACAAAAAGGGGGATTGTCTAAAACTTCGGTTGATAGAGCGCACCAAGTTTTGAACAGATTTATTTAAGAGTGAGGGTGAACGCCTACAATTGACCACAAAAACGAATGGCTATTCTACTATAAAAATAGACCGAGAAACAACGATCGCCGCGGTAGTGGCCGAGCGGTCTAAGGCGCCTTACTGCGGAGTGCGCGGTTGATCGCCCTCTGAGGTTCGAGTACTCCCTAGGGCATGGGTGTGTGTGAGTTGTCCTTAGGTTGGAGAAATTTAGTGTAAGTAGTTGTAAGCATAGTGGCTAATAACCAAAGAATTTAAGCCCCATACATTTACAAACATATGAACATTTGATTCGAACAACCACCGCCCAAGGGCAAAGTTTTCCTTGCGTTTTTTCGTAACGGCACAGTTCTCAATGGAAAGGTGCTGAGCAACTATCGGGTGGAAAATTATTTTTATACCAACCAGGGAGCTAACCAAATATTTAAGACCTGCAAATGATATACGGCACCCTTTCTATACACCGGATGTGTCAAAAATTCCCAGCAGCTGTGGTGTAACATATATCGAAACTACAAAAAGGTAAACTAACCTAAGGACAACACAAACAACCATGACCGAGGGGGGACACGAACCACCGACGGCGAAAGGCCGCGCACACCGCAACACTGCACCTCAGTACGTACAGCTAATCCGCCGTGGCACCTACGGATTAATCGACCGTAGCGGAACATGTTTACCAACAGGGCAGCTGCGAAATTAAATTCAACTCTCCGTAACCCGCGCGGCGCTACTCAGGACCGCAATTCCAAGAATTCCGTATTGGAAGGGGAAATACGCAGTCCCTCACTCCAAGCCTCTAGGTATGCCTAGTGCGACATCTGTCGGCCGTAATGGGAAATTTCCCGCCCATCAGAACTTTCCCTTCAGTGTGTTTCAACCATCCAAAGGCGAAGGAACTCTAATTGCGGTACTGCGGACAGCGCGCGGCGTGAAACGTCACAGCTTGACGGCACTGAATACCGCACGTGGACAACTATGAAAGTGATTATTTTTATTACTTTTACCTTACTATATATTCTAATTATATCAGTCTACTCAAGTGGCACAAACTGTGCATTAGTGTTATGTATGACCTATAATTTCTTATTTTTTAATATTTTTAACGTCTTTAAGTTTTGTTTGTAATTGCCGTTGATTATAGTGTTGATAGAACGAAGTTTTATGAACCAAATACAAACTGTTCTGAACTGATTGAAGAACGTTCTGACGAAGAGGACCATCCTTATGACTTGTCAGACGAAAGTGTTGGAGAAGAGAATCATATAATTTAAGACGATCACTCTAGTGAAAGTGATTTGTCTGCAACTGAAGATGCAGAAGGTGACTTTATGACATCTTGGTTGCATAATTCTTTGGCCTTACCCTATATTAAAACAGAGTCAAAAAATATAGTAAGTTTTCCTAGACCTACAAGAGCTACTCGAGATACTCCCGCGGAGTCGGATGCTTTGTAACAGTTTTCTTCTAGTCAAATGATTGACAACGTTGTTGAGTACGCAAACCTGTACATGGAACAAAGGCGTAGTTTGGGCGATCGCGCTCGTGAAAGAGACCTCAAGAGCACCAATCGTCCCGAAACCATGGCTTCATTCAGCATTCCCTATATTTTGTCAATAAATAAAAGTATCAGGGCAAATGCAATAATAGCCTGGGAAACTAATGGGACGAGCATGATATGTAGAGCTACAGTTAGCTAAAACCGATTTATGATTATACTCCTATCATCTCTTCTCTATACTTAAAAGACACATTTGTTGTCTGTCTGTCTGTTCTCATATATATAAGATCCAGACAACCAAATAACGTGAAATTTGGTACACGTACACAAAATTACATGGGGAAGGTTCTTAAACAGGTTTCGTTCCATTGTTTGGAAAACAAATCGGAAAATTTGAGGAATAGTGAAAGTGCGTTTTCAGTGTGTCCGTGTAAATCTATATCTTCGCACTGATCTTGATTAAATTTTTGCACAATTGACCTTCAAAACAAGATGAAGGTTACTGTCTACATAAAATTTCGTTCGATGCATGGAGGAGAGTATTTTACTTACAGACTTCGATTGCAATCTCTATACATATAAGACGCATTTTTGTACCCTTCTACAGAAAACCTTATTTTAAACCCGGGCAAAGCCGGGTACTTGCAGCTAGTATTTTATAATCGGAGTACAAGAAAGGATCGAGAAACATTTGACAAATTGGCAGCGACAAGAGAAATATATTCAGAGTACAATAATAACTGTCATGCAAACTACTCCCTGTCAAAATTGGTCACCATTGACGAGATGTTACACTCTTTTCGTTGTCGATGTGGATTTGTGCAACATATGCCTGAAAAACCAGTCAAATCTGGCTTTAAGATGTATTCAGTGTGTGATAGCAGGAGATTCTATCTCTTTAATTTTGAAATACATTGCGGTACACACAGAGTTGGTCCATTTGCCTTTCCCGACAAACCAACTGATATTGTGAAAAGACTGATTGAACCAATAACACAATCCCATCGTAATTTGACTACTGATAATTATTATTCAAGCTATGAGTTAGAAAATTAATTGAAAATGGAGTTACATTCTTTGAACCTTGAAGAAGAACAAGAGAGAAATACCACCGCAGTTCCTGGACAACACCTCCAGAGAGGTAGGGTCGTCATTATTTAGGTTTCAACACGGCGCTAGTCTCTCAAGCCCCAAAAAAGAATAAAGTTGTGATTCTGTGGTCCACTCTAGACGACAACGCTGAAATAGATCCAGAAACAGGTAAACACACAATTATCCTGGATTACGATAGAAAAGAAAACCTTCATACCAAAGAAATTAACAAAAGAGGTGCTGACCCGCCGTGGTACACAAAACAGGTTACATCACTGTTACAAAAGCAAAGAAAAAAGAAGGCAAAATTGAAATGCACAAAAAATCCCCAAGACTGACAATCTTTCACTGAAACTAGAAATTTAGCTCCAATTTCAATGAGAGAAGCTTACAACAGTTACCACAACGAAACTCTGTCACGTAATTTGGTACAGAATCCGAAGAAATTCTGGTCGTATGTAAACTATACTAGGGACAAAAAGAAAACAATATCTTCATTACACGATTACACTGATGACAGTTCTGCTACAGCAGAATTGCTTAACACGACTTTCATAAATTCCTTCACTAGAGAACACGAAGCAAATACTCCAGAATTCCTATCAAGAACAGTTTCCACCATGCGTAATTTAGAAGTAAATATCACCGGAGTATTAAAAAAACTTAAATCACTTTAAAAAAAGTAAATCTCCAGGTCCTGACTGGTTACCAATTAGGTTCCTATCAGAGTATGCTGATGGAACAGCTCAGTACCTAACTATCATATACAACCGCTCGCTTAGTGAACGTTGCGTACCCAAAGAGTGGAAAGTTAGACAAGTCACTCCAGTATTCAAGAAAGGCAATAGGAGTGACCCGCAAAATTACAAGCTTGTATCCATGACGTTGGTTTGCAGCAGGATGTTAGAACATATACTTTCCTCAAAAATTATAAACTATCTAGAAGAGAGCGACCTACTGTCCCATAGTCAACACCGATTTAGAAAGTATTGTTTTTCTGAAACATAGCTAGTTCTTTAGTCACATGATGTGATGAGTGCTAACAACAAGGGATGTCAAATAGATTCAGTATTTACAGATTTCCGAAAGGCTTTTGACACTGTACCTCACATGCGTCTTCTAATCAAATTGCGTGCTTATGGAATATCGCCACAGTTGTGCGATTGGATTCATGATTTCCTGTTTGAAAGGAACAGTACGTTGCAATAGACGGTAAGTCATCGAGTAGAACAGAAGTGATATCTGGAGTTCCCCAGGGAAGTGTTATAGGGCCCCTACTGTTTCTTATTTTTATAGACGATTTTGGAGACAATCTGTGTAGCTCTCTTAGACTGTTCGCGGATAATACTGTCATTTATCGGTTAGTAACGTCACCAGAAGATCAAAAGCAACTGCAAAATGAATTAGATATCTGCATGGTGCAAAAATGACAATTGACTCTAAATAATAAGTGTGATATCATCCATATGACCACTTAAATAAATCCGTTAAACTTCAGTTACACGATAAATCGGTCAATCCTAGAGGCCGTAAATTCAACTAAATACCTAGGAGTAACAATTACGAACAACTTAAATTGGGAAGAACACACAGAAAATATTGTAGGGAAGGCGAACCAAAGACTAGGTTTCATTGGCGGGACACTTAGATGTAATAGATCTACTACAGAAACTGTCTACACCACACTTGTGCGTCCTATTTTGGGGTATTGCTGCACATTGTGGGATACACACCAGGTGGGACTGTCGGACGATTTAGAGAAAATTCAGAGCAGGGCAGCGCGTTTTGTATTATCGTGGTATAGAGGAGAGAGTGGCACGAAAATGATGCACGAGATGGGGTGAAAATCATTAAAAGAAAGGCATTATTTTTTGCGGCGAGATCTATTTGCGAAATTTCTTTCACCGACATTCTGTTCAGAATGAGAAATTAAATTGTTAGCATTCACCTACATAGGGATTCATGACCATCATAGTAAAATAGGAGGAATGTGATCGAAAACAGAAATCTTTAGGTATTCCCTTTTCCCGCGAGCTATTAGAGAGTGGAACTATAGAGAAATATCGTAAAAGTGGTTCGATGAACCCTCTGCCTTGCACTTCAATGTGATTTGCAGAGTATCCATTTAGAAGTATATGTAGAAACCGTCGACTGGAAATTCCCATTGTACTTAATTGCCAGGACTACAAGGAGATGGCAATTGGAGCTATATTTTAGATTTTTGGACGTGGCAGGAATTAATTTACATTAATCTTCGTGCACAGCAAACGTAGAAAAAACGTCGATCGTAAGATTCAAAGCAATGATCTTCTTAAAGGTTTGGCTTTTGGACTTTTAGAATGTCATTTGAAACAGAGAGATAATTGGAAAACTTGCCAACAGCCATCAGCAATTACCTAAAAAAATATAAGGACGATTAAGCGGCGGACAACCAGCTATCAGAAACTGAACGAAAAAAATGCCCTTGCTTTGAACGTAGGAAACACAAAAGTAATACGACACTACGTTTTTTCCATTGTACAAATTTTGTCTGCAGGAAACATTCAAGTAATAAAACCACTTGCCTAAATTGTGATCAACTCTAAGATTAATTCATAATGATAAGAAATTGCATCATTGCACACAGTAAATTGTAGAAATAATAAATAAATACATTGCAAAATTTCAACATATAAATGTTATCTTTTGTCACACTTGGTACTTTTTGTTTTATTTATCTTTTTCTTTCGATATTTTGTGTTATTAGTTTCTACAATTAGATTTTTGTTGGACTCAACCGCCGTGGATTTCCAATTTTTCCGGGAGGAAAATGAGAGGTTAAAGTTCAATGTTACATTGCAGTCGAGGCGGTAAAAGATGTTCACATGTTTGTAAAGCTTAAGGGACTTAACTACGGGGTCATCAGTCCCTAAACTTACAATCTACTTATGATCTACCTTATGCTAGAGACGACACAAACACCCATGCCCGAGGGGGGATTCGAAGCCCCGACGGCGGACGGTCGCGTGCACCACAACACGGCGCTCCAATACGCGCGGCTAATCCGCCGCGGCGATAAAAGAAGAGATATTACCAAAGTTGAACTAGAAAGGAAAGTAATAGATCCACACAATGGTGAAGGGACCATCCTGGTGTTCGTCAGGCACAACTTGAATACAATTCCCAGAACCAAGGAGCGGGGACATTTCTTTTTTTTTTTTTTTTCTTTTCTTTCAGCTAATTAATGCTTTGTGTCTCTTTTATTGGGAAATAAACTGATATATTTCCATGGAATGATTCCATGCATGGCCTGCTGGAACATACATTGATAGCCACCGAAAAAACATCACCAAACAGAGATCGGAGATGTTGTGGCATAAAGTCAGCGCCACACGCCATGCGTAAAAGAACGATCGTGGAGAAGGCAGCGATCGACCGAAAGCCAATAGCAAGCAGGCGCCGCGCATCCTGGAGGGAGTAACCGAAGATGCGCGCCCTCTACAAGCGGCTATATAAAGGCATACATGCCAGTCAGAAATAGGTTAATTACCCGGCATTTACTACTCAGAACTCAGGCAGTTACTAGGTCAGAACTCGGCTACGAAGGAAGCAGTCATTAGGTCTCAGCGCAGCTAGCATCATACGGACGACGACGTGAGAAGCAAGAAGAGAGAAGAAACAGACTTATGTTCTAAAGTTGAGTATTATAATTTTCAGTCAATAAAACTTGTATTATTAATCTGAGTAGTTGTTACAGTTGACCAATTCCTGCACCAGTACCTTTCCTGACAACTAGACCGGGACGAGGAAACAACAAAATGCGATGAGGTCACAACAGGAGATATCTCAGGCAAATTTGAGATACAACACTTTATAAAAGCAACAACAGATTGAAAAAAAGGAACTGCCCAATATGAAGTGAGAAATGAGATAAAATCAGTACTGAGTGTTGACGCTATGGCTGGCTGGCACCCCTGCTACATGCCTCGGCATTGAATTAAAGGGTTTCCAGTTATGTTCGCTGGGTGTAGCAGTCTGCTCTGCTTCCACATACTGCCAAAGTTGGCGCAGCAGCGGCTGATGAATCCCCACCAATCGTTCCACTATCATCGACCAGACTTTTCATAGAAGAGAGTTGGGGACACAGGATGGCCAACCTAAGAGCGCAATCCAATGGTAGATGAGAAGATCTTCAAACATTGCTCGCCATATGTCATTGTGCATTATCTTGTTGCAATCTGGTCTTCGACGACGTTTGTTGTTCGACAAGCTCTGAAGGATCCAACACATCAGAGATTTAGCGTACCGCTGATGAGTTTTTTTTTTTCTTTCTTTCTTTATTGTAATTTTAAAGCTAATCTGTACAGCCAGCAGGCCGGCAGCAGTGTGAGCGCTGCTATTCAGCCGAGATGTTACATATAATGAACATGATGAATTAAAAGAGAATGACATGAATTTAAAACAATGGAGTAAAAACACTTGACAGGCAGTAGTTTTACAAGCAGAAGCCGACTGACAGGTGACAAAATCATGTAGTCAGTTAAAAACATTGCACCACGGTGGCTTTAAAATCACATTAAGAAGCCATGACACTTGACATGACGAAAACTCAGACACAGAGAAAAAAGGAGACGATTTGTGCTACTTGTTTGTAGACGACGGACGCACGAACAAGGGAACCTCTTCCTCACAACACCCCTGAGATGGCGCCTCAGTTGGCGCAGTGGATAGGCCTTGAAAAACTGAACACAGATCAACCAAGAAAACAAGAAGAGGTTGTATGGAACTATAAGAAAATTATAAAAACTGAGCAGTCTATGCGCGGTGGAGTAGCCGAGTGGTCTAAGGCACCTCGCTCCGCAGCGCGCGGTTGCTCGCCGTCGGAGGTTCGAGTCCTCCCTGGGGCATGGGTGTGTGTGTGTGTGTGTGTGTGTGTGTGTGTGTGTGTTGTCATTAGGTTAGTTTACCTTAGTTTAAGTAGTTTGTAAGTTACGGACTGATGACCACGCAGTTTGGTCCGATAGATTTACAAACATTTGAACATTTTGAGCAGTCTATGCGAAAGATAAGCAAAGTGTAGCATATTGTAAGCACAGAAGCGTTGTGGTCGTGTGGTTAGAGGTAGCAGCTGTGAAGCGAAAGGGCCTTCGTTCATGCCCTCCCACAGGCAAAAATTTCATTTTTCATTTTCAGAAAATTGTTATCTATCCGTCCGTCCGATGCGAGGTAACTGCGCCGTAGTATGGGGGCGCTACACCTAACGAAACATCTAAACACACGTCGCCAGTTGACTACAGTACACGGCGGTGAGAGGATTAATGTAATATGACCCATATCGTCACCTGTATCGTATATAATAAATTAGATGTGTTTTCTTGAGGAGGAATCGGTTGACCCATGACCTTGCCATCAAATGTTTTAGGTTCCCATTGGAGAAGCACTTCCTTTCGTCTGCTAATCGCACGGTATTGCGGTATTGCGGTGCGGTCGCAAAACACAGGCACTAAACTGATTACAGCGAACAGAGACTTCAATGAACAGACGGGCAGATCATAACTTTGCGAAAACAAAAAAATTAAAATTTTCGCTAGAGGGAAGGCTTGAACAATGGACCTCTCTCTCCACATCTCATGCTAGCCACAGTACCACGGCACTTATTATGCTCATAACTTTCACGGCATTGTCTATCTTTCACTTGGAGCGTACAGTTTTTATATTTTGCTTATTTTTTATAGTTCCACACAACTTCTTTCAGTTTTCTCGATTGATCTGTGTTCAGTTTTTCACGGCCTATCCACTGCGCCAACTTATAACTAAATCTGAGAGGGGTGCGATGTGGAGGTTCCCTTGTAAGTAAAATCACATCGAAACACTGAAGACACTGACACTGCACGAAGCACTGATTAAAAAACGACGGCACTGAGGACCTCGCAGGGGAGGGGGTGGAGGGTAGGAAGCGCGGAAGGAGGGGGCGGGAGGTGGATGGGGATGGAGTGTAGGGACTCAAGGGGAGAGAGGGGATAGACAAAGGAAAGGGAGAGGAGGGGAAGAGAGGTTGTTGCATCCACTGGAGGGGACCACGGTTGGTAGGACAGGTAGATTTCAGGACGGAGGGCGTTATTCGGAAAAGGATGGTGAGAGTGTGCAGGTGAAGGGAGGGAGGAATGCTGTGGTAAAAACGTGGCAGATGCCCACGATTGGTGAGAATTGGGTAGACCAGAGGGTTACGGGAATCTATTTTACGGTTGGTATTAGGCATCCGTTGGTGTTCAAGCAACCGCAGGAGGTGAGGGAACGGGATGAGGTCGTAGCTAATGCGTAATGGTTGGTGTTGTATATATGTCCCCTACAGGCTCCAAGATGGCTGGAGCAGTTTTGATGAAATCCTCAATTGAGGGTAGCGGGTGATCGTGTGAAGTTTGCTGGCATCGGATCAACCAGTACGTAAAAATTTACGTTCAGCTTTTAGTACGTCAGTAGCCCCCTTCTACATCTACATGGGATGCTCTGCAAATCACATTTAAGCGCCTGGCAGAGGGTTCATCGAACTACCTTTATACTATTTATCTCTCATTCTATTCTCGAATAGCGCGCGGCAAGAAAGACCACCTGAATCTCACCATTCGAGCTCTGATTTCTCGTATTTTATTCTAATGATCATTTCTACCTATGTAAGTGGTAATCAACAATACGTACTCGCATTCGGAGGAGAATGTTGGCGATTGGCGATTCGTAAGTAGCTCACAATGATAAACGCCGTTGTTGTAATGATTCCCATCCCAGATACTACATCATTTCCGTGCCGCTGTTTCCCATGTATCGTGACAATACAAAACGATCTGCCCTTCTTTGGACACTTTCGATGCCCTCCGTCAAAACCCATCTGATAAGGATCCCACACTAGGCAGCAATACGCCAATAAAGGGCGGACAAGCGTAATGTATGCAGTTTCTTTAGTAGTTTTGTTGCATCTTTTAAGGATTCTACCAATAAAACGCAGTCTCTGGTTCGCCTTTCCCACGACGTAGTCTCTGGATCGCCTTTCCCACAAAATTATCTACGTGTTCTTTCCAGTTTAAGTCTGAAAGTAATAGTAATTCCTAGGTATTTAGTGCGGTTTATGGCGCTCAGTTTTGATTGATTTATCTTGTAAACGAAGTTTAGCGGATTTCCTTTCGTACTTATGTGGACGACTTCACACTTCTCATTATTTAGAGTCAATTGCCAATTTTTGCATCATAGTGATATCTTATTCAGATCGTTCTGCAGTTGGTTTTGATCTTCAGATGATTTTACTAGACGGTAAATGACGGCGTCATCTGCAAACAACCTAAGAGAGCTACTTAGATTTTCTCCCAAATAGTTTATGTAAATAAGGAACAGCGGAGGACCAATAACACTACCTTGTGGAACGCCCGATATTACCTCTGTTTTATTCGATGCCTTACCATCGATTACTACGAACTGTGTCCTCTCTGACACGAATAAAGGGCTTCGGGGAAAAACAAAATGGGCAATCTCAAAGGGTGCAGGTGGATCGCAGGAGAAATGTAGAGCCGCGGTGGAGTAGCCGAGCGGTCTAAAGCGTCTCGCTGCGGAGCGCGCGGTTGCTCGCCGTGGAGGTTCGAGTCCTCCCTGGGGCATGGGTGTGTGTGTGTTTGTCCTTAGGTTAGTTTACCTAGGTTTAAGTAGTTTGTCAGCTAGGGATTAATGACCATGCAGTTTGGTCCGATAGATTTACAAACATTTGAACATTTTGAGAAATATAGATCTGGGAACTATCGGTGTAACAGTTGTAAATTGCCGTAGCTGTGTCGGGAAAGTACCAGAACTCCAAGCGTTAATAGAAAGTACCGAAACACACATCATTATAGGCAGTGAAAGTTGGCTCAAGCCGGAAATACGTTCAGAAGAAGTATTTGCAAAAGATCTAACTGTGTTCAGAAAGGATAGATTAAAATAGATGGAGGCGTGTTTGTCGCCGTCTAAAATAGTATTTCGTGTAGCGAAGTTTTAGTTGATAGTTCCTGCAAGCTATTATGGGTAGAGGTTGTACCGGAAAATCGTAAGAAGTTAATACAATAGCAGAAAGGTTCAAAGAAAACCTGGGTCTAATTACAAAAATGTACCCGAGTCACACGATAATAGTAGGCGGTGATTTTAATGTACCCTCGATCTGTTGGCGAAATTATATTTTCAAATCAGGAGGTACGCATAAAACATCGTGCGAAATTGTACTCAACGCATTCTCTAAGAATTACTTCGAACAATTAGTTCATGAGCCAACTAGAATTGTAAATGGATGTGAAAACATACTTGATCTCTTACAAACAAATAATCCTGAGCTCATAACGAGCATCAAAACGGATACAGGTATTAGTGAACACAGAGCTGTCGTAGCGAAATTGAATATCGAAAGTCCCAAAGTTACCAAAAATAAACGAAAAGTATATTTCTTAAGGAAAGCAGATAGAAATAAAATACATTGCTTCTTGAAAGACAGCTTCCAATCGTTTCTAACACCAAACGTAGGTGTAGACTAGATGTGGCTCAAATTCAAAGACGTGGTATCGACAGCAAATGACAGTTTTGTACCAAATAAATTAATAAGAGGAGGCGATCCCCCTTGGTACACAAAACAGGTCAGGACACTGTTGCAAAAGCAAAGGAAAAGGCGTACAAAATTTAAACGAACACAAAATCCCCAGGATTGGCAATCGTACTCAGAAGCTTGCAATTTAGCGAGGATTTCTATGCGAGATGCCTACAATACTTATCACAACGAAACTCATTCTCGAAATTTGACTGAAAACCCAAAGAGATTTTGGTCATATGTTGAATATACTACGAGCAAAACACAAACAATACCCTTACTACCTGATAGTAATGGCGATCCTGCCGATGACAGCGCTACTAAAGCAGAGTTAATAACCATAGCTTTTAGAAACTCCTCCACCAAAGAAGACGAAACCAATATTCCAGATTTCGAATTACGAACAGATGCCGTAATGAGTAACGTAGAAGTAGATATCATCGGAGTAGTGTAGCAGCTAAAATCACTTAACAAGAGCAAGTCTTCTGGTCCAGATTGTATACCCATTAGATTTCTATCTGATTATGCTGAAGCGATAGCCCCTTACTTAACAGCCATATACAACCGCTCTATCAAAGAAGAATCTTTACCAAAAGATTGGAAAGTTGCACAGGTTACACCTATAATCAAGAAAGGCAGTAGGAGTAACCCACTAAACTACAGGCCTATTTCGTTGACGCCAATCTGCAGCAGGGGTTTGTAACACATCCTGTATTCAAATATTATTAATTATCTCGAACAAAAAAATGTTCAAATGTTTGTAAATCTATCGGACCAAACTGCGTGGTCATCAATCCGTAGCTACTTAAACCTAGGTAAACTAACCTAAGGACAAACACACACACCCATGCCCCAGGGAGGACTCGAACCTCCACGGCGAGCAACCGCGCACTCCGCAGCGAGGTGCTTTAGACCGCTCGGCTACTCCACCGCGGCTATCTCGAACAGAACGATCTATTGACCCTAGGTCAACACGGATTTAGAAATTATCGTTCATGCGAAACACAACTAGCCCTTTATTCAAACGAAGTGATGGGTGCTATCGACAAGGGTTCGTAAATCGATTCCGTATTTGTTGATTTCCAGAAAGCTTTTGACAACGTACCTCACAAATGGCTTTTAATCAAATTGCGTGGTTATGGTATATCACCCCAAATTTGCGATTGGATAGGGGAGTTCGTGTCAGAGAAGACACAGTTCGTAGTAATCGATGGGAAGGCACGGAGTGCACGTTGGCCTTCTTCCCCTCCTTGGCAGCCATCTCTCTAAGGGGCTCCATCACCCGCCTAACGTTGGAGCTCCCAACAGCAAGCAAACCCACCCTCCGTGAAATATTGGATCTCGCAGGCTGTGTGGTGACCTCAGGATGAGAGACACCATCCGACTCAGGAACGTTGTCCTGAGCAGATAGCGCCTCAAACCTGTTCGCAAAACGAACCGGGGTGGCCTCACGATCGGTCCCCCGGAATGTCTTGCGGCTCCTGCCACGCACTGGAGCAACCTCGCACGCAACCACGGGTGGGATGTCTGCCTCACTGTTAGCAGTATCAGGGCATGTCGCTGCCGCAGGCCGATCGGTGGAGACGACGGGAGTCCGTTCGGTCCCCACTACCGGCCAACAACAATGACGCCCCTCGATCGCAGCTTCCAACTGTTCAACCGAAGTTAACACAGCCTGAAGCTGGGAGCGAAGTGTCATCAGCTCAGACTGCATCCGCACACAGCAGTCACAGTCCCTATTCATGATTACAGTGCCGACAAAAACAAAACCTACAGTCGCGATGCGTTCAAAGGAAGACTACACTGTTTGTTAAAACGCGGATTTGAATATAATGTGCACGAGAGCACAGTATAAATTTACAAATTGAAACGAGAACGCGCAGACGAAAATCATAATACTATATGTCGCTTCGAATCAGAAAATAAGACAGACGACTGTCGCGACGCAATTCACACGGCGGAATAATACACTAACCAGATATTTAACGCGAATATAAATCAAATAAAAACGCGAGCACACATTAACTTCAATGAACTGAAGGGAAAGCGCACTGGAAAGTCAAAATATGTAGCTTCTAGAGAGAAGCCGGTTACACTTACAACTGAAAATATGCTGTCACTGGACGGGTGTGCACTGGAGGACGTCCACTCGGCTAATGCAGTCTTCCTTCCTTCTTTACTTCCCAGACTGCATTTCTTTTCCTCCTCCCCTCCTTTCCTATCCTGACTCCTTCCCTCCACACAGCGGGACTGATAACCTCAGTGGTTTTGTCCCCCTATACCAAACATACAACCCAACCCAACTCATTTCATTTCAGTTGACGTAGCAGTAACTGTGCAGTTGGTAATAATTATTTTACTACTGAACACATCGTGCAATGACAACTGCATGCACATAGATGATTATAACAGAACTACGCATTTCTACATACAGTGTTAAGAAGGATGCTTCAAATATTCAAATGTTTGTAAATCTATGGGACTTCACTACTCTGGTCGTCAGCCCTTATATTTACAAACTACTTTAACTTATGATAAGGACAACAAATACACTTATGCCTGAGGAAGGACTGGAAACGCTCTGCACCTAGGTGCGTCGGAACGCTCGGCCACTCCAACGCGGCAAGGAGAATGTAACAGGCGGACGTGTGATGACCATGCGTTTACATCGGAGACCCTGATATGAAGGTTTACGGGTTAGAATATAATTACATGCTGCATTTTTTATCCCTCATCAAGTGTTGTCTGTACTGCGTCGGTCACGAAAGATAATTAGAACAACACTACCATACCATAACACACCATTGCATTTCTTAAGCATCCTGTCAGTTTTCAGAGCATTCTAGACTACTGTTAGGTAACAGAACTATTTCATATTATTGTTTTCTAATGTGCAGGGCTTACTGAAAGATAAAATTTACTGTAATAATTGTAAAGTGTCTAAAAAAGAATGTGCTGCTGTGTAACTGCTTTCGTGGTCTTTTCCTTGCTAATTTCATAACACAGTTTCAAAGTCTCTCTCTTCCAATATTGTGCGACTAAAAATCAGCACAAAACGATTCCTAGAATTAAACCTTTTTCGCGTTGGGAGAAGTTTCAATATAGCTCTTTCCCCGTTCAATTCCTTCTATCCTTAGAACATGAAAGCGTTGGTAACAAATAGTGTATATCGATTAATATCTGCGGTCGATGAGCAGTAATCATGTGTATAGCTGATTTAGCGGTGTTGTCAATCATTTTTCTGATCTAGGTTTAGCGATCTACATTAGAACGTAGCACTTAACATGGTTTAATTTCTGAATTAACGTCAGATTTGATTTCCAGTCAATTATGTTTACACAATCGGCCCGAAAATTTTTAAATGTACGCTACTCTGTGATATTAGTATGTAAATGTGGATTAATCACGCTGAAGATTGTATAACATAGTATGCATTGTGTTCAACCATGTTACATAGGACATAGTAACGAATAAAGTACGTACACACATCAATTTTTATGGATACAGAATATAAATTGAACCCGTGCGAAGCCAGGCGGGTCGCTAATATATACAGAATGTCTCACCTAGCTCTGCCATCCGAACTATCTCTGGAACAAAAATAGATATTAAAAAACGGTTTTCACCAGCATGAACGGACGGCAAGGGCTTAGGAAACTAAATACTATGCAAAATTTTAAAACATAAAATACTGTGTCCAACATCAACTTTTGAATTTTTAAATCGACACCCTCTATTATTTCGTATGCAATCAATACCATGATAAATCACAAAAACAATGGCGTTGCTTGCATCGCAATACGGCAATTACATGCCGAGAAATTGCGAAGTGAAATTTACGCTTAAAATAATTGAAACGCAGAGCTAGCACACGTCCTGAGAATCAAGTGTGGACTTCACGCTGTCACGCAGGCTCATGCAATGGGAAGGTATGAACAATCCACAAAAATAAACAAGTAACACTTCCAACGAAAAGTTACATTTTTCAAATTGTAAATGTATGTTTAGTCTAGCAAAATGACTACTAGAGCTACAATCAGAGATAACACACATTTACCAGTGCCCTGTCGCCCACAGAATCTGTATTATTGTGCATTACATCCTGCGTAGAAAATACACCCACGTCTTGACAAATGAAAATGTGTCACGTCAACATATGTCCAAAGTACCCTCCATTTGCATCAATACACGTTACGAGACGGGAAACGAGAGTCTCGCACAGACTGTGGAGTTACTACAGATATTGCCTCACACGCCGCAGTAATACCATGTTGCATATCCACTTACTGTCGTCGGAGGTTCTTGATACACTGTCTCTCACTGCACCTCAGAGAAAGAAGTCTAACGCGCGAGGTCGCTCCCCGTCGGGGGTTCCAATCCCCCGTCGGGCATGGATGTTTGTGTTGTCTTTAGTATAAGGTAGCTTATAAGTAGTTTGTAAGTTTAGGGAATGATGACCCCGCAGTTATGTCCCATAAGCTTGACAAACATTTGAAGGAAGTCTAATGGGGTTTAAGTCGAGGAGCCGTGCTGGCCATCGCACAGTACCTCCCTGCCTTATCCATCTATTTAGAAATGTGGCATCTATAAAGTCTCTGGCGACCTTTGCATTGTGTGCGGGACATCCATCTTGTTGGAACCACATTGATAGACGAGTTTTCAGTCTCATAAATTCCATGAGGAGCGCTAGTGTCCGTTGAAGAAATGATGCATATCACTTTTCATTCAATATACCAAGGTAAAAATAGGGACCTCCAGTATAGTTAAGAATGATACCGCAACAAACATGGACACTCCACTGTCGTTGATGAACAACTTCGCGAATCCAGTGGGGATTTTTCACGGACCAGTAGTGCATTTTCCTCAGACACATGATTTGTAAACGAAGCCTAGTCCGAAAAAAAGTATCGCTTAAGAATACGGGATTATCTTGCAACTGATGAAGTGCGTAACTAGAGAATGCGATATGGGATTGAAAGTCATTCCCGTACAGTTCTTGGTGCAGAAATGTATGGAAAGATTCTGCCCACACTACTGTGGCTTATTCCTACAACTCATGCAATTTGTCGTACACCCACCTGAGGACTTTGCGCTACATCAGCCAGAACAGCAATTTCGTTTCCATTGCCAGTCGCTCGCATTATACGTCGACGTTTTCTGGGAGCCCAGTTTCGTGTTTCCGTCAGTGTCTTGCAGATGTTACCAGTGGTTCGACGTGACGTATACCACCGATCTGGGTAGCGTTCAGCATACAGTGTCACAGGTGCAGTTGCATTTCTGCGACATTCGCCATAAATTAAAATAATATTTAGTTTTTCTTCATTACTGAAGGCCGGCATATCGACTAGATGAAGGCAAATGTAACCTGAGGCGCTCCAGTCACGGTCAGCACGGCCACTACGGTCGGGGGTTCGAATCCCCCCTCGGGCATGGATATTTGTGCCGTCCTAGTTTGTAAGTAGTTCATAAGTAGTTTGTAAGTTTAGGGACTGATGACCCCGTAGTTAAGTCCCATAAGCTTAACAACCATTTGAACCATTTTTGAGCAAATGTAACAAGCCACACGAAAACAGGTTTAATGTGGCGACGTATGTGACTTACGTTACAGCGTGAGAGCAGTTTAGCAGACCAGATTAGGAGACACTTGTACACTGAAGCTAGATCGTGTCGTGATTATATTGCTTTGCTTACTGCAGAAAACAGGCGCCACTGCAGGCAAATCCTGCTCTGATCACAGTACAACATGCGATGCGTTACGTCAGAAATTGTGATGCCGTTGCTATCCATTACGAGACACATATTTAAGAACGTATAAGGTTTAGAAACACGAAATAACCTGTGTCACCACTAAGTGTACCTCTAATTGTCATTTCGCAAAAATAAAAATTATGCGCAGGACATCCAACATTCTGATACCGGATTATTTGACACATTGTAACAGGTGGCTCAGTTCAACTAAGGTACAGCTCAACAAAGGGCTAAACTATCCCCTTTTAAGAGTGCCATCAATGAAATATGGGCCAATGATGTGCTACCATAGAATACCACACTGTACATTGACACTCCACTGACGTAGTACGTCAATCACATTACGATTACCAGCAGTCTGAGGGTCACGCGAGTAGGATACAAATGCGGATTCTGGGTCAAAAATAATCAAATTGATATCAAATTAATTAGAGTAATTGCGTAAATAGAGTAATTGCATAATTGCAATTACATGTACTTAGAGTAATTGCATAATTGCAATTACATGTACTTAGAGTAATTACATAATTGCAATTACATGTACTTAGAGTAATTACATGTACTTAGGGTAATTGTTTATTTATTTATTGTAATCGTTTATTGTTATTGCAATTGCACGTGTTCACTCCTCCACATCTGGCGTGGAACTGAGCTCACCCCAAGGCATCACGTGACTATCTACGTCACCCCCCACCCTACCAGTCACGTGACTACCACCGGCCAATGAGAGCACAGCACATGACCATCCCCTCCACCACCCCCACCCTACCACGTGACCATCTCCAACAGATATTCTGCAGTCATTTAGACACAGAGTGTCAGAGGGACAGCAGCAACATGGAAAGGATGCAATTACGGTAATTACATTTGACTCACGTAGTTGGGAGGTTCCTGGTACAACCACAAATTGGCGGGAAAACCGATTTCTGGTTGTCCTGGTAGGCTTTCGCCCCTCCGATCCGGTGGAGCACCCTCAGACTGCACCTGTTTCTATATATAACAACAAATCAGAGCATTCTGTTCGGTAACATGATAAAAAAGAGCCTTAATTAGAGCTCATATCGCATCCAAAATTAGATGTGCATATAGATGAATCATGTATATGATCATCTGTAATGCCATATGTATGTACTCCCATTACTCTAGTAATTATATCGAATTTTCAATCCATTTCAAGCCATTGAAATCGACTGAAAGCAGTAGTTCCAACCGCTGACAACAGATGGCTCTGATCCCACTTCTCCCCCCACCCAGCGCCTACACAATGAAGCCATGTGTGCAGACGCTGGGCACCCTCCTCTGCAGCTGACCAGTCTCTATTGTGTGCCTCAGTCCGCCGGCCGTAGCCGCTGCGACCGAGGAGACGCGGCACACAGGCCGACTGTCCACCTTCAGCCTCCTGACGATCATGTACTTGCGTACATACGCTAAAAAAAAAAAAAAAAAAAAAAAAAAAAAAAAAAAAAAAAAAAAAAACTACCGTAGTGCATTTACGGAGCCCCGCCGCGGCATGCGCGCAATTTTTCCGGTCGACCCCAGCGCGCCGACCGGGCCGCGCCCCGCACCTCGCGAAAGAATTGCCGCGAAGCCCGCGCCGAAAATTATTATTCTTATTATTATTTAACAGCGTCACCGACCGTCCCCCAGCCGCCGCCTGTAGAACGCGGAAGAGCGAGCTGCCGCACCTGCATGTGATGTCTGCACCGAAATAATAATTATTATTATTTAACCGCGCCACCGCCAGTCCTCGGCGACGCGGACACAGCGATCAGACCGCCCCGCTTATTATTATATATATATTTTTTTCCCTACGAACGTTATAGCTCCTTGTACTGCCTCTACACCAACGTCCGCGAAGTTTTCTAATTTGCAGTGGAACAGTCCGCCCGCAAGAAAACAATTTGCTGTGTGTCTCCTGGCGAGAAAAGCAGAACTCAGACGGACAATAGCGGCCGGCCGCTCCATTCAAACAACCCCTTGCCGCTGATACCTGCTCAACCGCAGCCTTTCAAAACAGCGCGCGCGGCCGACAGGCGGCGGTGAATCACACACGTGCTCTGGCCGAGCGTTACCTGTACAGGCTAAGCAAATAGTTCCACTCCACACGCGCGAAGAAGAAGAAGCGCTCGTCACTGCACTCTGTGGACAAACCTTAAAAGTTATCAAACGTATATCACTTCTCAAAAAAACAGTGACAGCAACGACCGAAACATGCTGTTTTTTCTTTTACGAACCTCTCTCTCTCTTTCATATTCCCCACAAGTAAAGCAATCAAGCAGAGAATGCGAGAAATGTGTTTTTAATGTAACTTATATCGCCCTTTCTCGAACCAGTATTATGTAGGGGGAAAAAAAACGCGTCAGGCTTATTACATACGTCATATTCTAATACACACACACGCGACCACATTTATTCATTACGCACTGCATCCAGGTTGCAAAAACAATTCTAACCAGAGCCAACTAACGAAAAGAAAAGAAATGGTCCGTTTCGGAACTCGACTGCAACCTTAGATCTATAAATGTATCTCTTGTTTAGACGATCCAAGCAACAGCCATCGAACGGAATGTAACTTATATGCCAAGCACTCTTTCGATAACATAACAGCAGCAGCAGAAGACGGCATATTGTTTATACAAAAATTCCAAATAACGAAAAGCGGCAATGACATCTAGCACAAAGTCTCTAAATATACATCTGCAAGCACCGTTAACAATCGTCCAGAACGCAGAGCGCTCTCTCCGCAGGCTACATAAAAGAAACATATGCTAAGTGTTTAAACAAAAACACCTAAGTTACATCTCCAAATGATCAAAACCTTCTACACAGACACACCACTCTGACAAGGATAGCTCGCATTGCATTTATTTAATGGAGCTGAGCCATGCCGAAAGTTCCGAAATTTAAAATTCCAGCGATCTTGCCCTTAGATCGAGGTATAGATGCGCCTTCCGAGAGTTCGGGTACTTTAATTTTACCTCTTGTTTCCTTGCTACAGCAGTACACATCCCATCTAAGGAATCTCTATGTCCTGTTACGATGCAAACTACATTTATCTGACACCGATATTCTAGCGCCCCAGAAGACATTTAAACCCTATTGTGCAACGGAGAGTCGAAATAAAGGAAAAATACGTGAAATAATTTACCGATTTCCGACCGTCTACACTAAAACTTTTCGAAATTATTGGCCTAACAACACCCTTATTCGACAATACAGCAACCAAAGAACCGAAGTTACCTGCCCAATGCAACACCGATTTCCAGCTCGACCCGCCCTTTACCCACAAAATTCCTACTCCAAGTTCCTTTCTTGTGCAATCCACTAATCCGAACTAAGATTTATTATTTTAATTACAAATAGATATCTACCACAAACGAAGACGATAACATACACGCCACAACACATGATTCTATATAGGACATGGAGTGCTACATTTTTTTATTACAACTGAGTACATGCAAAGTAATGTTCGCAAACACTTATATCGCAACCAACTCCCGCACACATCGATCATAACCTGCTCTCTAAGGAATGGATGGGAGTCACACCCAGTACAAACACGTTTGTCGTGTGTTCCGCTAATTTCGGTCAATACAACGATGCGAGACCAATCCCCCCGCTTGTTTACTGTAAAAGCAAATATTTTTCCCCACACTATCTGTTTAAACCGGGCTTGCACATATGCAGTAGCCTCCTTTGAAAAGCCTTAGTCTTCGCCATATAACCCAGTTTTCGTTTCCCTTCTTCTTCTTGGGACTTGTGGAATTACGTAGACGATATCTACGTCTGTGGATAATAAAGTCCTGGAATGCTGGAATGCTAAAGAAAATATAGCTCCTTGCTCGACTCTACAAGTAATTTACAGTTGAAACTAAAAAACATAATGTCCGAGAGAGTGGTCAATTTTCGGGTACTCTTAATACCCAAGTAATCAAATCTAAAAGCGTTTGCACAGTACAACGGCGCACTTTGTAAATACCGTATCTTCTCTTTTAGAACACTTAAACAATCTTCTTGCACAATCCTCCATCCTGGTAATACTATCTTCTCGACTCAGCGAAAAAATAAAAGTCCTAACAATCAACTGCCTGGACTCTTTATAAAATCGATATCTTTGCTTACACCAGGGCTCATGATTTTCGACAAATTTATTTTGGTTCTACAATTCGACGCCAACCACGTTAAGCAGTCGTTTCCTCACCCGCAACCACTTTGATATTGCTCCTTCCATCCGAAAGTCATGCTCGGATACGAACGCCACTCGGTTAAAGTGTTGTCCAAAAATCCAGGAGATAGAAGCCATCTACACGAAGCTGCTGCTGTAGTATAGATGGGAGCGCCTCCATTAAAAAAAGCATCGATTAGCTGCAGTTTATAAGATATATACCCACAGGACATACATATTTCCCCCATGTATTCCAGAAATAGTAACTTCGTCTTGTCTCCAGCGTTTGCAGTATCGAACTTGCTGAATTTACTACACTCACACGCACTCAATTGGCTACAACTAGCGCACTTTAAGTTACCAAACTGTAGGAGTTTTATAAAACACGTTGATTTTCGACGAAAGAATTATGATTTACCGCAGCAGACACATCCGCTACGTAACGTAATGCACACCAGACAACACTAGCATACGATTAAACAGGCGATGCTTCGACGAAAGATCAATGCACCACCAAAGTCGGTTTTCTTTAGAGCTTTACCGGGTCGTATATATTTAGGGTAGATCAACACTTTTTACTTACATTCCGTCCCATATAGCCTACAACACTCTCTGTAAGCGCCAAACATTTCCAACACAGTAACAGAAGTACACCTACAGTCAACACGAACCTACAACAACAAACGAATCTAGTCATTCCAACTCGATTTTTGTCCCAACTAGCATGCTGCAAGCTATGTATACGTTCGTAACTACCCAGACAGAGATATCCTTACTTCCGTCACTAGTCCAGCAACAACTCTAAACAAGTTACCACAGATGGTGTTATAGCCGTGATCTGTAACAGACAAGATCTCCCAGACACACAGCGTTTTAATAATGTTTCGATCTCTCTCTCTCTCTCTCCACCCAATAACTACGTTGGTTGCTTGACCCGTCCCTAACATCCAACCACAATTTTGTTTCCAATGCATAGCCCGGCAGACAATATTTCTGGAACGCTTTCTATCAGCCAATACCCCGAGCATTCGCGCACAAACCACCATCGTATTCCACTGCTTCTAACAAATTATTACTCTCGTTAAACATCTGTAACACAGTGTAAAAAATGATCGACGTACACGCACAGAACAGCTAACAAGAAAAGATCTAGATCAAAGCCAAGTTCTTATAATCCTTACAAGCAGCAACGCAAAATAGTCTACACCATTTCGAACTAATGCAACACCAGATTTTTTTAACGATCTCCAAGAGCAATCCTTTGGAGACTAAACATACGATTAAATGCACCTCCAACGTAGGTAACTAATCCTCTAACTCGATGCTTATCGACCAAAGAACATTAATTTACCACTGCAATCATCTCCAATACGCTACCGAGAGACGTCAATTCGTAAACACAGCTAAAAGAAGATATAAATGCCCCACATCCATGCTACTAAGTATCTATAAGTATTTCCACAATTGCGGATCATATCTGCGTTGCATCGTTTCGCGCTACTAAACAGTTCGAAATAGGTACTTCGCGCAAGCTAGCATGCATACTCACATTCCATGTTATTTCTGGCTGTAGGAGAGTGCGGACCTGTTGACTCATCGTAGACTCCGGTTTGGAGCGTGTGTACGTCCTATACATGTAAACATACCTGTCCACGCTCGCACCTGACCTGGAGAAGTTTTCGGTTTAATTTTTCCCGACCGCACCAGATTCCGAATACAAGAGAGCTATTTTCGCGAAGATACATTTCCTCGTAACTGACACAAGCAATGTTTTTACCGTGCGAGCTGTCGTTATAACTTTTATAAGCAGATACATATACAGCTAGTAGGATAAGCGCAAATTTGCGATGTAGCTCCTACAAAAACGAAACATAGTTTTTTTAGAAATTCGATAAGAAGAAGAACGAAATTTATACAAGATGAACCAATGTGCAATAAGTCAAACCCCACTCCATGTAGCAATGTACCGAGCAACATCGATTTAAACGAACACTTTGCTTAGCTGTAGAATAGAACAACACAGAATTACACCTCCCTAACAGATACTTTACCGAGGGAGTTACTGCTCTCTGGTAACAAGCAACCTGTTTTCTGGTATCTTCTCCTAAACCCTATAAGACCGAAACTTTCTACTCGAGAAGCTAGACACAGAGTACAAATCGTTCTTTATTATTCTTGTTATGTGTAACTTTAATTTTCTCCGCTGTAATTTTTTTTAACTCGTAGTTTTAGATCCACATCGGCGTCTCCTATTACCGTTCCAGCCAGAAGTTTGAAAGGTAGAGGGAAGGTATGTTCTCGAACTCCATTACGTATCTTCGCTTCCTCCTGCATTCCAAATCCTTTATAGCTCTGCACCTTCGGGCAATGCTTCTAGACGAGAACAATCGGGTATTTTAACTTTTCCCATTATTTCCTGTATAGCAATATGCGTCCCTATGTCTGCACGTTACCAACTCCTGTGGTAATTTCCGTATGGAGCACTAGGTTTACGACTATTGCAAACGATTGCTTGTTATTCCATCCGTTTTAACTCTGCAAATGACTGTCCCCAGTCCTCCACTTTGGATGCAATGTAGTCCCTTCTCCAAACGATAATGCAATACGTTTTACGTGTGTTCCGCTATTTTCGGTCAGTACACCGACGCGCGACCAATCTCCCTGACTGTTTACTGTAAAAAGCAAATATTTTATAAGTCCCAGTCGTAACCAGATTTCTCCACACCCTCTGTTTAAGCCGGGCTTACACATATGCCATAGCTTCGTCTTTCTCCAGCATTAGGTTGTACTCGTCCTTTATGGCAGTTGCTTTAGCCATATATTCTAGCTTCCTTCTCTTGGTCTCGATATCCGCCATTTCCAGTTTTCTTTTCGCGCACAGAAGACATTAACTGCAGGTAGCGATGTAATTTCTTTAATGGGGACGGCTTAAGCCTGTGTGATACATTTACTCTTTTCGCTGGACTTGCAGAATGACATTGTTTGTAGGTACTAGACCTAATTCGGCGATATCTATATCTGGAGGCAGTGTGGAGAACAATGTTCTGGATTGGAAGAAGTATGTTTCCCCTGCTTTAATGTAGTTTTTAAGTGTACTACTTATATCGTCTTTGCCGCTGTCAGTATTACGAATCTCCACCTAATTTACAGGTAGACAATGGAAACTAAAAGCTGATAGAACATAACGTATAAGCTTTTATCGATCTGGAAGGTTTAACCTGTACACCGATTAATTTTTGGGTATTTTTATTACACCAGTACACAAATTGCAGGACACTATTAAACACTACAAAGCATCTGGTGTCCCAGATGTTTGTTATTCGCCCCCCACATGGTGGAGAAACACTTTGCAGATACCGTTTAAAAAACTTAGAGTCTTGCACAAGATCAAAAACACTCTCCATCCGGTAATCGTATATTGTAATACCCCTGTTCTCGACCCAAAAACGAAGTAAGTGCTCAAATCGACCTCTATCTCTCTTTTTAGGGTAAATCGGGTCACGGATCACAAATTTCACACCACAACCAGCGGATTATACCCTAGTAAGACTCCAGGACGTTCTCCAAATTATGGTTTTGACTGGTATTTCCAGGCGAAGTACTAAATAACCTCCATATAGGCGAGATTCTAGATGCGTTCTTCGGGACTTGTGGTATAGAGACAGGTGCGTAGAATCGAATCCGAAGCGCAACAGCTGGGAGGACCTCCCGGCTATAGCGAAGAAACATCTGCCGCAAAATATATATATATATATAAGGGATGGTCGCAGAAGCCTCCAGGTCACATCCTCGAAACGCAAAGCATGCTCCTGGATAGCTAAAATACCATCTGATGCGCGAATCCCTAACCTCTAAGCATTCGTATTGTATTAACACAGATACAAATATTACGTTGTACTTGTAGAGTACCGCTATCTTTCCGATACCTATCCTCTACCTTCCCACTACCCTTCCCACTACCCATTACCTTTCCGCCACCTTTCCGCCACCTTTCCGCCACCTTTCCGCTACCTTTCCTTTACCTTTCCGCTACCCTTAGCGTATCAGAGAGTATACTGGTCTTACAGCCATTACTTTGGTTTGGGGTGGTATTGGACTCCATTCCCACATCCTCAGTGTACGCATTGCTGGAACACTAACCAGACAGCGTTACATCTCTGAAGTGTTGCAGCCTGTTGTCCTCACATACCCTTGGAGCTGGCCGTTGGCCACATTGCAACAGGGTAATGTGCATATACACAAGCACATAAGTTGAAGATTTCTTCTTTAACCATCGGACAGCACTGATGCCTGATATCTCCTGACATCTCGCATTTCGGAAACGTTAAGCTGATGATTGCGGACGGCCTGACGCGGAGTATACCACCCGATACTACAAGGAGCGTTTGAAATGTTCGTTGAATGCTCCCATATTTGACAAACGTCGCTAGCGAGGATGAAGTGCCCACTCTTACAATGAGTGACATGTCATCAAGCTTCCCCCCTATCGTGCAAAGCACTGCATTGATGCGGTGGTACACGCTGGGATCCAGGTAACAGGATCAGTATGAGAACTCGTGTAATTGCAACATGGAGCTCAAAATGGAGCAAGGCAAGTTTTGTATCAAATTATGCAAAACGGAAACGGAGACCAATGGGATATTAGTGCAAGTGTATGGTGTTGAAGCAGAGGGTAAAATGTGTGTCTGAGTGGTTTAAACGCTTTACAGACGGAAAGGAAGGTGTTGAGGATGAGCCACGTTCGGGTAGACCGTCCACAGTCACAGTCCTGGACAACCTCGACCGGTCCAAAGAATGCTTGCAGATGATTGGCGGCAGATATTCAGAATGATAGCAGACGAATTGGAATCAGCAACGGTTACGAAGATCCAGTAACGCGTGACCTTATTGATCCGGGCGATTCCACAAGAATCGTTTGCTGATAGCTTCCAACACCTGTACAGCCGATGTCAAACGTGTATTGTAGCCAGTGCCGATTACTTTGAAGACCAGTAAAGGTATTTTGTTTGTAACTCCTGTTTCCTATATTTCCTGAGACCATCCTCCGAACATTTTAGACGCCCCTTGTTCATCGTATCAACTTAGGCAATATTTGGATGCATGCAAGCAAGGACTACTGTACCCGAGCAACACATCAAGAGCCCCTTTGATTCAGTACCGATTTGTGTAGCAGCAGCTAGAGTCAGCAATGGTGGCAACACTCCACGCTGATTTCGACATCTCCTTCAGTCCATATGGGGCTGTATTTTTAATAGTGTGTTTTTTGTGCCACGTCTTATATCCGAATAAATCTGGCTGTGACATCTCCGCCCCTTGTTGGTGCTGCGCTTTGGGTGGTCAGCAATATGTTTCCGTAGCTCCTCCCAAACTTCCGCCATCCTAAATAACGAAGAACTCTCAGGGGACCTGATACGTACAGTGTACCGAGTGGGCATAAACTAAAAACACAGTACCAGAATGTATAACTGAATAATTCTGCATTTAAATGGAAACATTACGGAACTCTCATCTTGTTCTGAAGTAGTCAGACGACTCGCCCAACCGACTCAACGTACTTCTGTCCACTGTCATGTTTCTGTACACATTCTGCAGACGCCTCAGTGTCTATGAAATACTTTATATTCTAATTAAACTGAAAAGAAGCGCATATAGTAGAATATGTATATACGAGGGGCGTCAGTAGATATTTGTTCTAAGAGTATATTGGTTTTATTCAGGACTTAAATACACCATACAGTTTCCCAATAATTTGACTACAAAACTGTATGTTTCCGCAACGTCGCCTGATGAAGAGAGTGCGAACAATTGGAATATTAGACCAACTCTGTAACTGAATTGAGATGTTCCTAGCAAACAGAAAGCAGCATGTGATTTTCATAGAAGTCTTCAGGCGTTAAAGTGATCTCAGGCGTGCTCCCGAGGAGTGTTAGAGGACCGTTGCTTTTTTCAGTGTATATAAATGACCTCGTAGATAACATCGGGTGAGGAATTTTGCTGATGATGCTGTAGTTTATCGATAACACGGAAAGAGGGTAGCGAAACGCAGGAGACTCGTCCACTTGCAGTAGTTGACAAAAATGTTCAAATGTTTGTAATTCTATGGGACTTAACTCCTGTGGTTATCAATCCCTAGACTTACATACTACTTAAACTAATTTACGCTAAGGACACCACACACACCCATACCCGAGGGAGGACTCGAACCTCAAACGGCGAATAACCGTGTGCGCCGCAGGATGGCGCTTTAGAGCGCTCGGCCACTCCACCGCTGGCAGAGGTTAACAGTAAACTGATGGAAACACAAAGAAAATGCAGAAGGGTCACTGAATCAGCCGTCTTCAGCTTAAGGTACGTGTGAAGTAAATACCACAAAAATGGCCGTTGCTGAAATTTCTGTAACCTATCATGTTACGCAGGAGCTAGTAAAATTACTGGATATACAGGTATGCTCATGAAACTCAAGAATGTACGTAATAGTAAATGCAGTGCAACTGACACCTTTCCCACAACCTTTAAAAACACGCAAAAAGGAAAGAATCTGCACCATGTCATTCATATCACTGCAGCTCTATTTAAGTCAGTCATTTCGTGATACTGAGTCTAAAGCGTTAAAAAGTTTATAAATGTCGGAGACCTTAGTAAAGCAATTCTTAAGCCAATGGTAGCAGGCAGCTTCTTAGTGGCAGCATTTCTTTAGTGAATTTTTTATGTTACTCTGTTAACCTGTTTAAAGAGTATAAATCATGAAATTAATAGTCCGAACAGTTCGTTGTTAATATTTAGATATTTCCGGGCCTCAAAAGTATAGCATGCAACTTCTTTAGCATGTAATGTACCGTCAAAAGGGCTTCAACGTCTATGACTATCTGAAGTTGTCTAGAAAGGGGTCCATGACGTGCGCAATAAAATTCTTGTATCTGCCACCTACTGCCAGTCAGCTAGACTGTCATTCCGAATGCCTTAATCGGCCAATTTATTAACACTGGAGGTTTCGTCTCCACTCATATATTTTAAATACATTTTAGGTATGGCATAATGATGCCAATAGAAAAGGTAAATCTCTTTCCATTCTGCAAACCACTCCTGTATTGACGCTGACATATTTATAGGAGCCTCAGTCTCCCTCAAGATTGAGTTGTCACACTGTATTAAACCATAATATGCCTCCCGGTCCCTATTGTATACCAATTAGGTTCCTTTCAGTGTATGCTGATCCCATACCCCATATCCAGTTATTATACCACCAACGTTCCGCACCCAAGGACTGGGTGCACAGGTCAGTCTAATATTCAAGAAAGACAATTGCAGTGATCGGCAAAATTACAGGGCTATATCATTGACGTTGGTTTGCAGCAGGATTTTAGTAGATATACTTACCTCAAATATTAAGAACTACCTCGAAGAGAACGAGATATTGCCCCATAGTCAAGAAGGAATTGAGAAAGTATCGTTCTTGTAAAACACAGCTAGTTCTTAACTCACGTGATGTAATGAGTGCTATCGACAAGGTATGTCAAATAGATTCCGTATTTCTAGATTCCCATAAGGCTTCCGACACTGTACCTCACAAGCGTCTTCTAATCAAACTACATGCTTTTGGAATATCACCGCAGTTGAGCGATTGGCTTCGCGATTTCCTGTCAGAGAGGCCACAGTACTTTGTATTTGACGGAAAGTTATCGAGTAGAACAAGAGTGATAACTGGCGTTCCGCAGGGAAGTGTTATAGGGCTGCTACTGTTCCTTATTTTTATAAACGATTTAGGAGACAATCTGAGTAGCTTCCTTAGACTGTTCGCGGATGATGTTGAAATTTATCGGTTAGTAAAGTCACCAGAAGATCAAAAGCAACTGCAAAATGATTTAGATATCTGCATGATGCAAGAAATGGCAATTTACTCTTAACAATGAGAAGTCTGAAGTCATCCATATGACCACAAAAAGAAACCCGTTAAACTTCATTTACACGATAAATCAGTCAAAACTACAGGCTGTAAATTCAACTAAATACCTTGGAGTAACAATTACAAACAACTTAAATTGGAAAGAGCACATAGAAAATATTGGAGGAAAGCGAACCAGAGACTACGTTTCATTGGCAGAACACTTATAAGATGCAACACTACTACTATAGAAACTGTCTACACCACACTTGTGGTTCCTATTTTGGAATATTGTTGGGCAATTTGAGATCCGCACCAAGCGGGACTGGCAGACGATTTAGAGAAAGTTCAGAGAAGGGCAGCTCATTTTGTAAAAATGTTCAAATGTTTGTAAATCTATCGGACCAAACTGCATGGTCATCAGTCCGTAGCTTACAAACTACTTATACCTAGGCAAACTAACCTACGGACAAGCACACACACTCATGCCCCAGGGAGGACTCGAACCTCCACGGCGAGCAACCGCGCGCTCGGCAGCGAGACGCTTTAGACCGCTCGGCTACTCCACGGCGGCGCTCATTTTGTATTATCGCGATATGGGGAAAAGAATGTCACGGAAATGATTATCATTAAAAGAAAGGCATTATTCGTTGCGACGAGATCTATTTGCGACATTCCTTTCACCAACTTGCTCTTCCGAATGCGAATACGAACTGACCTACATAGGAAGACATGATCATTAAAATAAAATAAGAGAATCACATCGAAAACGGAAGGACGTAAGCGTTCATTTTTCCCGTGAGCTATTAGAGAATGGAAATGTATCGGAATAACATAAAAGCGGTTCGACGAACCCTCTGCCATGCACTTCATTGTGACCTGCAGAGTATTTATGTAGATGCGCAATATGTGTTGACGAGTACATTATCGTAGTAAGATGTAGTTAGACGCCACAGTGTAGTTGACAGTCCCGATAACGCTCTATCCATCGTCGCCCAGTGCGCTCAGGAGCGCCATTCTGTGTCGCCACCTCGTGTGCCGTCAAATTCCCTCCCTGCACAAGACCAATGACGCCGTCATTGGCCTATTGACGATGGGGCACGACGCATGAATAATGCGACTCGACTGAAAGCGATGGGCTGCACGTATTCGACCTAGCTCGTGCAACGTCATTGGCAGTTATTGAACAATTAGTGAACGTGCAGAGCTAAATCGACGCAATAGACTATCAGTCTACTAACATGTAATCTCAGTAAAGCTGTCTGACTAACCCTCATGTACTGTGTCAAATAAAGATAATAAATTCTTCGACTCCAGGAGATCATTCTCAGCCTGTAGTATTATTGTCGCATCTTCTATCGAAAAAAACAATACATCTTTAAAACAGAAGAATGCGTTTCTCATGGCGAAAAAATGACACATTTCTACGGATTTGAAAATGGAAGACGCTACGTTAAATACTTACATGTTGTTTACAATTTATAAAGTTACATGTGTTCTGTATCTCTTTAAATAATACAAGTTCATTTTGCTTGCAAGAAAGACTTTGTTCGACATACTGATAAGATCAGTTTTCTGCAGTTTTTGAAGTAATATTTCCTAGCCTACATGTTTCCAAGGTAAATATTATGGCACGTTGTAATTCAATTACATTAGTGATGTGATTTAACTCTTACTGCCGTTACTGTTATCTATTTTTGTGCTGAGAAGTGTAAATTGGTGTACTATCATCCTCATCAGTATCTGAGGAAACCTGAAATGAATTCTATCCGATGTGCAAGCACACAATGTAAATGTATTTCAGATACTCGAATTATATTTTGGGACAGTCGTTTACTACAATAAACAAAAATTATAATAAATAACCGACTAAAAACCTATTGCAAAACAAATTGTAATGTAGTTACAATTATTGTTATTTTTGGAGTCGGTGTCAGCCAAGGATACATCCGATCCGACTTCGGTCTCAATATTCTCCTATTATTTTTGCTAGGTATATTGCAGGGTTTCCTTGGCTAATACCAACTCCAAAAATAACAATAATTGTAACTGTATTATATAATAGTAATAACGTGATTGAATTTTAAGTAGTCTAATACTTTTTATTCCATTTTACTTAGGAAAACTAAAATTATTTTGATCATTGTTTGTTATTCATAGGTATATGTTGATTTAAAGTGGGTAGGTACCTACCTATCTTCTTGCGTGATAAACACATACATCGTACCTACATATTTATGAGTGGAAGATGTCCAAATCAAATGTACAAATGTTTGTTAAGCTTAAGGGACTTAACTGCTGGGTCATCAGTCCCTAAACATACAATTTACTTATGAATTACCTTATACTAAAGACTGACTGGCGCGCCGGAGACCGCTCGGCTACTGCGGCCGGCGATGAGTGAAAGAAGTTGATTATTAAGTTCTAGAAGAATACACAATTTTTAATTTTTTTTTAATTTCAGTGCACATTAATTTGTTTCGGAATAGTTTTATCTCTGTATTTATTTTTTTATTTTTATTTTTAGTGAATCTGAAGTACACAAATTTTTCTGAATATGGGTAAACCTACTAAACGTGCTGCTCATATGAGACAGCGCCGGTTAAATGAAAAAAAAAAACGAAGTCAGGGAGAAACGTCTATATCAACAGAGGAAATCTACCTCGAAGATAATTTCAAAAGAGACTTGCGAAGAGCACAAAAGTAGACTTTCAAAAATGTGGCTTTACATGAAAAAAGTTTTGAACAGGGAATTACTTGATGTTACGGTAGGTGACTCACATATCCGGATAGCCTACGAAAGATTCGGCCGAGTATCGTTAATTTGCTCCTTAGAATTGAAGATTTCCGTTACTTTGTAATGGATCCCACAATAAGAACCTCACGAAACACTCATCAAACTACCCTTGAAGTACATCTTTTCCAATAAAAAAAGAATCATCGAAATTGGTTGGCATGATATTGAGTTATTCGTCAATTAGTCGGGCACATAGTTAATGCAAATTCAAAACGTATAAGGTTTTCTTATGGATGCTATTGTCAAAACTGGACCAAATTAATATGGGACCACATGGGAAGCACCGGCTTTCAAATAAAAAAAGCATCATCAAAATCGGTTCATTCAGTCGAAGGTTCTGATGTAATAATCATAAAAAAAAATAAGAAAATTAGTCGGATTGAGAACCTCCTAGTTTTTGAAGTCGGTTAAAAAGTGGTTACGTTGAAAGGTTTTCTTTAATGGTGAAAAAGTATAGCGTTATGTAACGGCGCCCTCTGTTCTATGTGACGCTTGAAAAGCCAGCAGTCGATGAATGCGAAAAACACGTAAGAGATCAGAGCTTCATGTGGGAAGTAAGGTAGGGTACTTATATCGCATTCGCTCCCTTTTGACACCTCTCCGACGGAGCACAAAATTGCGATGCACAGCGGATTGTTGTGTGTGGCGAAGGAGAACGCAGCAGACAGGGCGCAGCTCGCCGCGCGGAATGGCCGCGTGGTCTGAGGCGTCAAGCTACGGACTCTGCGGCCGTTCCCGCCGAGGATTAGAGTCCTCCCTCGGGCATGTGTGTGTGTGTGTGTGTGTGTGTGTGTGTGTGTGTGTGTTTGTTGTCCTTGGTGTTAATGAGCCTAAGTATTTTGGGTAATTTGTAAGGACTGTTGTATATCGCTTCGGACGGCCTGCTATCGATAATGACGGACGATCGATAGGTGCGTAGTGTCAATTTGTATCGAACATGCGAGCATCAGAATGCTATCATAGTCTGTTTACTGGCAAGCGTTAGCGAAATCAGTTGCCTTTATGATATAGGAGGAAATTGACGGTCGTGCCGTCTCCTTGTCAGACACTTTCATTGTTGTGATAAAGTTTGTAGAACATTATGGTGTTTGTGGTTAAGTGCGACAATATTCTAGTTTTTAAAGTAGCTTTGTATTCAAATTAATATCTAATAATTCGCTTAGTAATTTCTTAAGTATTTGGTACACAATAAGTATATATATACTGGAGAAGATATTATGGTGTTACCTACACGTAATTATTCTTGTAAAGTACTAC
Organism: Locusta migratoria; assembly: GCA_026315105.1. Lineage (NCBI taxonomy): Eukaryota > Metazoa > Arthropoda > Insecta > Orthoptera > Acrididae > Locusta > Locusta migratoria. The sequence goes on along the minus strand of CM048755.1, from coordinate 662,726,121 downwards.
AATGCGGGTGAGAAGGGTCACTACACGTATGTCAAATTATTGAAATTATTACAATGTTTTCGTTTTGTATTATGGTCCTGGTAGACCGACGTTGGGATGGGGCGTTGGGTTGTTTGGTTGGGATAGGGGCAGTAAACTACTGAGGTTATCAGTTCCCGGTGGGGAGGTGAAGGAGTGAGGATAGGAAAGGAGGGCAGGGGGAAAGGAAATGCAGTCCGGGAAGTAAAGAAGGAAGGAAGACTGCATTAGCTCAGGGCCCCGTGCTCGCCACGCACATACTCACGAAAGAACCGTGAGCCCCCTGAAGGGGAGGTTGGGATGCAAAATGCGGTTAAAACTTACCGGGAGGGCAAATGTCGGCTCTACGCCAGCCAAGGTCTTGTGCTTCATTCACGACTTGTTGCCGTCTCAAACGAAAACTACAGCAAAATGTTCAAGTAGGAAACGGAAAGACGCACTACTTCTTACAGCTCCAGGAAATATAAATGCAACGAAAAAAAGAAAAGATTGGAACTGATAAGAAAAAAGTTTCCTGTTACATCCAGACTAAACAAACGTCAGGTTAAGAGCAGAAAACAACTACAGGATGAATTATAAAAATAAGTTCCTGAAATCCTTCGAAGGAGATAAAAATAATGACGCGTCTTGTGAACTTTGCAAGACAAATACTGCGATCTATTATCGACGAAGCTTGCCTTGTGGATTGTCAAGGCAATGGCACAGAATGGTACCATTGGGGAAGAGAGGTTTGTTTATGGGAAATGTGTTCCTTTAATGTGATTTATACTTCTTATACTGACCTTATTCGTCGGGCTTACGACCTTCCGCGCGGGAGTGGCCGTGCGCTGTAAGGCGATTTGCTGGAGAGTGCCCGTCTGCTCTCCGTCGGAGGTTCGAGTCTGCCCTCAAGCATGGGTCTGTGTGTTGTTCTTAGTATAAGTTAGTCTATGTTCCCGTAGTCCCATTAATAGTAAGCGGTTGGCAACAATTCGGGCTGAAGCTTCTGGGCTCATAAACCCTTTTTCTGTGCTAAAGTGGCTGCACTGTCTGCTACTGTCATCCTTACAATTCACGATCAGATAGACTCAACTGGGATCGGCCGGCTACAGCACTGCGAACTATTTATAAAGGAGCTAAACTGCCTATATTATCGTACGGCTCACGGATGTCGATAGACGCATTGGAGCGACAATACAACCGTACCAAAATTAACAGATTCCAACGATTAATCAGTTTAAAAATGGTCAAAGCTTATAGAACGACATCCAGTGAAGCACTCTGTGTTTTATCAGTTCTCATGCCCAATACTCTTAAGATAAAGGAAATATCCAAATATTATAACCTGGTCAAAACTAAAGACGCCAGACATACAATCGACATTGCCCTAGAGTATAGAAGCTGTGCACACCCGGCAGACTTTACGAGGATAACTGAGAAGGACGCAAGCAAAAATTACCCAGTTGAAATATACACAGATGGAAGCAAGTCAGACGACGGAGTGGGCATCGGGAATAGTAATATTTGTTTATAAGAAGCATTTTTACCAGATACACCTTAAAATGTCTAATGAATGCCCAATCGACCGGAACAGTTTGACATTCTCAATGCTCTTGAGTTAATAACCAATCTCTCGAATATTGATGGAACTACAGTAATTTACACCGAGAGCAGGAGTACTTTGGACTCGTGACGAAATCCGAAGAACCGCAACTTCTTGGTTGAAGTAATATGTAAAATCAGAAGGTTGCAGACACATGACTGGTTGGTGCATTGCGAATGGGATAAAGCACATCGAGGGATATGGGGAAATGAACTACCTGACAATCTCCCTAAAAGAGCAACTCGATCACGACAATCGATACGCTACAACAAAATACCCACAGGTGCCGTGAAGAAGAAACTTCGATAGGAGTTTAGGAACAAATGGGTCACTCAGTGTCAAAGAACGAAAAACGGGGAAAGCACTAAACCGTATTTTCCTACGATCCGACAACGTTTAATGATCAAACTCCCAATATCTCCGAATTTTACAGCAACGTTAACATATCATGGGAAACTGAAAACCTATTATCAACGGTTCAGAATAACTGAATATGGAACGTGCACATGTAACAGAGATGTCCAAACTATTGACCACCAGCTTTTCGACTGATGTAACTTACTGAAACAGAGGGACCATCTCAGGAAAAAAATAGCTGACAAAGGAGGAGGATGGCCCATCAGTAAATTTTATTTGGTACATAAATTCACTACAGACTTTTAAAATTTCTGTAACTCAATAAGATTTCCTGATGTGTAAAATTGTTTGGTTTTTTTATGTA